>OX465488.1:15927605-17177605 GCA_950022335.1 Eurois occulta
AATCACCATGACTAGGTTTTATTTGCAGATTATTCGGATAAAAACTTCATTAAAGCTGCAGATAAAATAGACTGCTGTTTTATCTGCAGCTTTATTATTTGTGATATGATAATATACCGTTTAGTATCTGTTTTGTCGTATGACAGTAGCTGTCAACCCCAGATATTAAATCAATTGATGAATTTGCTAATCTAGGGGCAAGGCCGTGACCGCATCAAAGTCCAAGTTGGTTGAATGACAACCATGAATTCATGTAGGTTATTGAATTGGACATCACGGTTGTCGAGGGTGTTATGACTGAAAATGAGATGGTAATGGTTACGAAAATTAAAAAAATTGTCTTGGTGTTTGGTCTTGGGAGTGCGTCATATAACAGAAAGTAATTTAATACTTAACTGTAATTAAATATCGTATAGCACGCACAAACCACGAAACACCGCTGGCTCGACCATACTTCGAAATATAATATGCATCTTTGATTCGATTAACTCAAGTTAATGAAATATTAGTTTTATCAGTGAGCAGGGTTCGCGTGGCTGAATTTTGGGCTTAACATGTTTAAACTTTTTGCCATCAATACGCTAAGAAGAAGAAGTAAATGAAATTAAAGAATGGTTCGAAAAAAGATCCTTAAGTACAAAATTGTTCTGAGTGAACATTCTCCCACTGCATGCTTACCTACATCGAATTATCTCGCACTAATTATTTTGGGGAACCCCCACAACAATAGGTTCGGCTAAATTAGAAGTGAACAACCACGCACGATCGGAGCGAGCGAAGCAAAACGTGCCGCCATAGTGACTGGCGAGCGCTACATCAAAGTTTGCAGTATTGGTTGCAGTTACTAGACAATTTTTATTAAGCGATGCCCTCCACTTGTAATTTATCTTGTATCGTCGGTGCGTTTACTAAAATTTAGATGCACATACACAAACAGCCAGACTTGGAACAACTACCAATAGAAATATTTATTTTACTTATAGGTTATGCAATCAGATTAGAGGTTTTGTCATTATGGTTTGTTTGACAAAATAAGTTTAATGTCACTTTGGTTTTGAAATTTTATTGCTGACCTGATCGAAGAATTAATTGATTTTGTGTTTTGCGGTTTTCTGATTTCTGGTGATTCCATAGAAAAAGATGTTCACAATAAAAGTACAAAATATGCACTTTTCTTAATATTTTCTTTGTCTTATATCTTGAGAACTATCGATTGAAATGAAACTTACGCAGATTTTCTTTTGCGAAGAAAAGCGGATACGGAAAGTTTAAATTTAAAAAAAAAAACAGCTGAAATCAAGATCAACTTCGTTTAATTTTAGCGTCCTTCCTTAACACAAACTTATAGACTACACGAACTGCTAGAAGGATGAGTGCGATGGCTATCAACAACGCTGCGAGTAATGTCAGGAGTAGTTCAAGTTCTAGGTACTGGGTCCACGTGATGTTGGCGCTGGGTGAGCGCAGGTGCTTGGCGCCGCCGTGACGCAGCACGTACTCCGTCCACCACACGGCGCGCTCCAGCGGGCTCTGTGGCGCGTCCTGTATCACATTGCGGAAACGCTCCATGTTGCGCCGGTAGCTGCAAGTCAGAAGGTGCATTTAGATAGGTTGAAGGCGTATTTTTTATTTTCGCATTGCATTACTTATATTCGCATCATTATGTTTAGTAGTCAATTGCAAGTAAAAGGCATAGGACCGATGACGTGGCAGCGGGATCTTTATTGTGACTTTTCTTGAAAGTTTCAGCGCACGATAAAACTGTCATCAATGGGTGGAAGATACTTTGCAGCTTCGTATAACTGGGCGTTTTTATTTGTTAAAAAAAAAAACTTTTACACTAACATGCCAGTCTTAACCTTCGTCAGAACTGTGCAGAAAATGAAGATGAGGTAACTATGCCATATTTAGAACAAAGTACAAACTTCTTTCACAGACCTGTCATCACCAATTGTCGTTGCTATTGCTTTCTTCAAATTGTCCTCAGTCATTGTTTCCATGTCGAGTCTGACTCCAATCTTGTGGAACTCGTATCTCTCTACATTGAACCACTGGTCACCTAACATCGGCATGCCAATGAGTGGTACTCCTGCGGTGATAGCCTCGTCTGTAGATTGCAGTCCTCCTTGTGTTATGAATACCTTGATTTTGGGATGCTCTGCAAAACATTACATGAATGAGATAATAGAAGACAAAGAAAATAATTTCGTAGTCATCATCATCATCAGGCTACAGGAGTCTCTCGTCTATCGTCTGCTGGACATAAGCTTCGCTCCAGTTTCATGCTATTCTTGGAAACTCTCATCAAGCTGTGAAGATCGTCAACGAAGTGAAGCGACGACGGCGACGCTTCACCTAGCCTGAGAGCGCCACGCTTGCCGATTCGCGGTCTCCAACGGACATAGGTTCTTCTGCTTATATGGCTTGCCTATTGCCTCTAGAGCTTAATTATTCTGTAGGTAAGCTATATCGACGACAATAGTTCTCTGCCAGATCACCTCGTTCCGGATGAATTTAAGGAACAGCCGTACTGTTACGTAAAGCAGTATAAAGTGGACACTACTTTGTAGGTAATGCTTTACGTAAAATCGACTAAAGCTGCTGGTACAAGTCAGCTAATTACCTACAACATGACTTCAATAAAATTGTTAATCACTCACTAAGTAGATCTGACTGCGGCAACCACTTGGATATCCGGATGTTGTCAGTTCGTCCAGGCAGTTCATCTTTGTTCCATTTCCACAGAACATCGTAAGGCAATTGAGAGAACACCCGCACTAGTGTCTGTATCTTCTCCGGCGGTAAAAGAGAGGGATCCACATTCGTACCGAAGCTTATGTATATCACGCCATGTTTAGACGAGTCCAAGTATGACTTGAGATCCTGAAACATAAAGGCTGGTTGACCTAATGAACACTAAAATATTTCTACTTATTGTCTTATTACGGAAAACGTCCTCGTTTTCCTTGCTTACTTTTGGCAGTTCCTTTGTAGGTGTTTTGTGTATTCCACCGATGTGAACGACGGATGGAGGAACAGGTCGAATGCCTTCAAACAGGGGATGTATGTTCAGGAACAACATGTCAACATTTTCCATCAGTTCCAAAATTGTAGGTATGTGTGGTCCAAAATGTTTTCTTAGTATGGAATTTCCCAAGGTATTGTAATTCTCCAACACTAATTCTTCTAACTTGTAGTGATAATACAATTCTGTCAGTTTCTCCCAAATTGTGAGATTGTTCAATTTTCGACGAAAAGGACTTGGGTACAGCAAGGGGTGCGTGGGAGCGCCCACAGATTCGTAATTTCCATAAACAGCACCAAACGAACTGACTTGAATCACTGGTACCTTATAAATATGAGAAAATACCAGGGCAGGTGCAATACAAGCTTCTAACAGAAGTAAATCAAATTTTTGTTGATTGTCATTTATTAAAGTCTGTATCTTTTCATCTTCGAGTTCCTTATCAAATGATTTTAACAATGATTGTACTATTATGTTCTGTGTTGCTAAAATGTCGTCTTCGTAAGAGCCTCTTTGTTCTTTCACTACTTCTGCTGTCCATATTCTGTAAGATATGTCGTGAACGTCTATTTCTGTCAAGTTTGGAGGTGTTTCTCCTTTCGGGAAGGCAGGATCTGTAGTGATGACTGTGACCTCGTGTCCTCGACGGGCCAGCGCCTCCGTCAGAGGACGGAACACTACTTGATGACTGATGGACGGTGTTGGGAAGTAAGCCAGGATCCGCGCCGCTTCAATTTGGCTTATGACCAAAATATAAACCACGGCTACATGCCAGAACGAAGCCGACATGTTAATGAGTTGTTGCAGACTAATAACTAAGAACTTATTGACTGTCTTATATACTAAAATCTGAACAACAATACTAATCGTAATTTAAAATAAAAAACGCGATTCACCATGACTAGTTCAAAATTGTAAATCATCATCTGCCTAGCCTTTTCCCAACTGTATTGGGGTCGGCTTCCAGTCATGCCGGATTTAGCTGAATACCAGTATTTTACGCAGAGCGGCTGCCTACCAGACCTCCACAACCCATTAACTGGGTAACACGGTATTTCATGGCAAGACTGGAGTCAGATTTACTGGCTTCTGACTATCCGTAACGACTGCCAAAGATCAACCAATGACAGCCGGGACCAACGGCTTAACGTGCTTTCCGAGGCACGGAATCATCTTTTTATCAGACAATCAGGTGATTCAAGCCTGCAATGTCCTAACCAAACTGGAAACAACTTCACAAAGTATGCTTCCCGTAGGAATCGAACCCTCGACCACCGGGTCACAAGGCAAACGCTTAAACCACTCGACCACGGAGGCAGTATTAGTTCAAAATTGTAAATATTGTGGATAAAAACTTAATTTAAAATAGCGTTGGAAGCATGATAATGTTTACTAGATAACCTCGACAAATATTGTGAAATTGCGACGATTAACGATTGTACGCATGTACCTACGCTTATCTGGAGACACGGCCCTGACTGCGCCAAAGTCTAGCAAACACTTCACGAAAAGAGCGCCCCAATCTTCTTCTTTTTCGTCGTTTCGATGATACCCATAAATAATCTTTTGACTCAAATAAAGTTCGACTGGCACTCTGCCACATCGACGGCATTGTTAATGGCTATGGACTAGAGATGCCGCGAATAGTCGAATACCGATTAATCGCCATTCCCTGTGGCGAATAGTCGAATAGTCGCTATTATTACTCGACATAAAAAATGAGTATAAAATAGTTTATTTATTCTCAACAAATGTTTTTTTTAAATGTTGTTTTATGAAGTATTATATTAATATATATAAAAAAATGCGTATACAAGATAAATAATGGAAATAATACTAAAAGTGTTTTGTTTTTAAAGTTTTTTTTTCTTTATTTAGAGGGCTTTATTATTCCAAATAACGCCCTAATTATTAATTCCAAATAACTTACCATTTTAATTTAAGAGGTTACAATTTCCCTTGACAATGACGATCAACAGATCCCAGGGCCTTAAAATAGGACAGTAAGTTTGAAATAAAAAATGAATTCATGAAATAACATTTCGCCTGCAATCCCCGAATGGTTAGGCAGAGGCGTATGCGTATAATATATACACCTCTGAATTTGTCGAATTTTAGTAAGTGGTATCTTTAACCCATCATTGTACTATATTTATGTATTTAACACTTCAAGCACAAAGTACAGAGGCGGACTCAATGCCATATTTCACGCAATTATAGATTATTCTATTCTATTCTGCCGAATAGAATACATTTCGTCGTGTTAAAGTCCTATGCAATAGGTGGCGAACCTATTGCTGCTTCTGAGAAATTCCTAATAGAAAAATCGAATAACAATTTGCCCGACCCGGGAATCGAACCCAGGATCTCAAGCTCAGCAGTGGCGATTGCGACCATTAGACCAACGAAGCAGTTCAATATTAGTTCATTTCATCGTTATAAAATATATAATATGATATGACTCATAAATACACCATTATTTTTAGGTCGTTCTGGAGCCGAATACCATGAACTCCATCATCGAACTCGAAACGATTGGGACTATTTTTTCCAAAAAATAACAATAAAAAAGACACGAAAGAATAAATTTAGTGTTTTTTTTTTAAATAATGAGAACTCAAATGCATAATTATGTGTGTGTAAAACGTATCCACGATCGGCAACACATGCGAACGATAACCATTGAAAAATTCATTCATCGATCGATTCTCATTATTTCACAAAAAAAAAAAACATTAAATTTATTCTTTCGTGTTGTTTTTTATTGTTACTTTTTGAAAAAAATAGTCCCAATCGTTTCGAGTTCGATGATCGAGTTAATGGTATTCGGTTCCAGAACGACCTAAAAATAATGGTGTTTAACTAAGTTCTTAAAGATGTCTGTTACTAATTCCTTACTGCTATACTTTATTTATTTACAAGAAAGTAACTCTGTCTGTCTGTTTCAATTTTAGCGGTTTTTTTTTTTTAACAATATTTGGCACAAAATATGTAGACCATGAGTTGTGAGGGTTCTGTAGTAAAATGGTAAAAACGGAACCTATACGTTTTAATCAGCAATGTAATCAGTAATTAATTAATTTATAGGTCTCGAGTTCGTACCCAAGAAACGTACCTCAGATTTTACGGATTCACTTGCGTGTTGTACAATTATCACTTGCGTCGGTGAAGGAAAACATCGTGAAACCAGCATGCCTGAGAGATATTTCTCGACGGCATGTAAAGCCAAGTCAGAGGCATTGGCGGCATACAAACTTTGACACCAGGTTAGGCACTAATGCCTGCCAGGGCTGCGGGACTGTTCGAAAGAGATACCGGGGTCCTGGAACACAAAGGGCAAAAGAAGGAACATGGATGGGTTTTAATCAGTAAAAGTTTGACACTCCCTTCTGCTCCGCCCAGAGCGGGAGGAGTCATTTGATGATGGGTAATCCAAAAAAAAAAAAATGTTTATTTATTTATTTAGCTATCACAAACACTACTAACATTACAGGCACATGTTAGGCACTAACCACACGATAAAGAAGAAAATTAGGTGACTATATAGATATTCATTTAACTGTCGAATGAGAAACAGCACATGTTAAAGACGCAGTTGTGATCATGAGTTTTCCTGTTCATTTTGAGTCGAAACTTTTTAAAAGATCAACAATTTCAAGCGTCATTTCCTGAATTTGTAGAATTCTGAGATTTTCCCTTGTACGTATTGACAGTGTGGTCTATTGTGAATCTAAAAGGCATGTACCATCGTTCTTAGATTTTAACGCTGATCTCATGTAAGTCAATAAACTGTTGCCACATCTGTGTTAAATCCCACACAACAGATTGTTTGAGTAAATATTCCGAAAATGATTCACGTTTCCGTCGTCTCTCGAAAGGGCCCACTGATCTAAGTCCTTTTTTTTGTTTATTTATTATTATTATTATTTTTTTTCGGATGGGAAGTCATTAAATGACCCCTCCCGCTCTGGGCGGAGCGGAAGAGTGTCAGACTCTTACTGACTAAAAACCATCCATGTTCCTTGTTTAGCCCTTTATGTTCCAGGGCCGCGGTATCTCTTTCGAACAGTCCCGCAACCCTGGCAGGCAACTGATCTCTAAGTCCTAGTAATTACCTTTATAATTGTACTTTTGTACTAGATTAAGTAATGGCTTTAAGTTTAAATATTATGTATCAATTTTACTACGTCGCACTGTGGTGAACTGATCTCGATCAGCGAATCTAGAACGTGTTCAAGGGCAAGTGTTGTAATTGCTTTGGAATATTGGAACTGACTGCTCTTGAACGCCGTGCTACTGTGCAGGTCGCGATCGCGTTCAGATAAATAGGTGTTTTTACACCCATTCTATAAACAAGTCAAAGTGATAACTTTAGTAAAAGTAATAACGTAACATACGAAGTAATTGCTTGAAGTTAGAACTATCAAAAGTTAGAATTCTTAGGTTTGCTTTTTTTGACGGTTTTGCGTTTTTTTTCTTACTGCGTTCAAGTTCATGTCTATTGCATAAAGATGGTTGCATAAGTTGCATGAGTACTTAAACTCAAGTAATTACTTTAACTTGATTATGTAGATGCAAGGTTTAGAGATTGGTGGTGTAATCGGGCCAATTTGAAGTGACCGATGTGGTTGTGATGATTATTGCAGGTGTTGCTCATATCATTTACGATTACTAGATTATTAATCAAATTAATAATATAAAAGATTATATAATAGATTTAGATAAGCAAAGACACTTCCCTGATATTACAGATAAGTAACTTACTTAATATTGTTGTGGGAATTTTCCTGATTACAGACATTTAAAAGATTTCAATTATTATTTTTTAAAGAAAACTAACATTTAAGTAATGGTCTAGTTATTTTCGCGATAGTTATCTTGTGTGACAGACACAAGGAGGTATATTCAAATCTAATTATCAAATTGCAATTTTCTCATTTCTATAAGCCGTACGCTTGATGAGATTTACCATGGACAAAAAAGAACTTTCATATAACAAACACGACATCATGTTTTTTTTTTTAAATATTGCTATTACAGGGTGGAGGGATTGGGGTGCTTGGTCAGAAAACCTCCTCGTGGGCCCAGTGGCTGCCGGTCCCTCTCGATACGTCTGGAGGGAACAGCAGCTGCTGTGGACGGTGCACCCTGGGCGCGGCAGTATCCTTCCCCGATGAATGGGAAGAGATTCTTATTCCTCGGGGAATGTTACTGTCGTGGCCAATATTCTGACACGGTGGGGTCCAGTTGGACCAAGGGGGCGGTTCTCCGCGCGTCCCTCTGAAACGCAGAGGGCGCAGTGGAGGAGCAAGGGCGGGCTCGGTGTGCACTAACCCTGCCGCCGGGCAGACAGTGAAGGACTGCGTCCTTCACTGTCCCCGTCGTATATCGTAATCCCATCATCGGAGTGTCGTGGATCACGTCTCGCGGCTTCGATAGGGACCGAGGGTCTTGGCTTGGCCGCCCGGACCGCGAGGTAGAAAACCTCTATAAAAAGTTACCCCGAATCCCAAGCGGCGCCGCACCGCGAGGGGATGTATGGCTGACGGGTAGATCAGTCGCTAGTGCGTCCCCCCGCCAGAGTACCAGCCGACCCTCTGGCGGGTTATGGGTTAAAATCCGCAGGCTTATCTGGGTACAGGGGGTACCCCAGACGGACTTTTTAGATCCCCCATACTCGTGGGAACAGTATGGAAACAAAGAAAAACAACCCAAAACAAAGTATTGCCGAAGGCAATGGTGAGGAGAGGAGGGATGCGGGGTCGGAGGCCGACGCCGCATCCAGCGATGTGAGCGCGGGAGGCTCAGAGAGCTCCCGGCGCGAGAGGACCGGGACTGCTGCGGAGAACTCTAAGTTCTTCCGCAAGCGGTCCTGGCCGGAGGGCGACCAGGGGTCGTCCTCCGAGGGCGAGCTGGCCTCGGCCCGAAAGATCCCCACCAGCAAGCGTGGTGGGATCCGGGGCAAGGGGCGGGGTCGCTCAGCGGCCCAAAACGCGGCGCGGCTCGCGGAGGAGGGGCGTCCCCCGGAGGTGGCCGGTCACGGGGTGGCCAATTCGGTTACCTCTGGTGACGAGGCGGGTGCAGCTGGCGGCTCCGATGCGGAGCGTAAGTCCAGGTTTGCGGCGGAGGTGGAGGCCGCTTTGAGGGTGGTGGCCCACAAGGTGAAGCCCTCCACCAAATTTGGGGCCATACCGGCGGCTTCCGCCTCCATTCTGGCGGCAGCAGAGGCCGCCTATGCGAGGCCTCCGCCTGGCGAAGTGGCCAAACTGCGGGCGGAGGTCGCCCGCCTGACGGCCGCGACGGAGCATCTCCAAAAGGAGAATGGGGAGCTCCGAGCAGACCTGGCCAGTCTGCGCGCACCCGGCTCCCGCGAGGCGCCCCAAAAGGGGGGCCAGCAGCGACCCAGCCAGACCGTGTCGGTGGAGAACCAGGTTCTGAACCTGGTTCGACAGGAGCTGGCTGCCTTCCAGGCACGGTTTTCCGTGCTGGAGGGCATTGTCCTGCGCCCCCCCCTTGCGGCAAACAAGGCCGCCCCGGGCCCAAGGGCGGCCTCATATGCTGCCGTGGCCGCCGCCTCCGGATCTGGGCCGTCCAGCCAGCCCTCCGGCAGGGCTGCGGTGGCCCCCCCCAAAAAGCCGGCTCCGGCGAAACCGGCGCCGGCCAAGAAGGCGGTGGCCCAGAAGAGGGGCAAGGCGGCGGCAAAGCCCGCGAAAACGCCAGCGCCAGCGGCGGGCCAGCCGCCGCCGCAGCCGCAGCCGCAGCGGCAGCAGCAGCGGCCGCTCCCCCCCCCTCCGCCCCCTAAGCCAGCCGCGGCCGAAGCCGGGTGGCAGGTGGTCGGGGAAAAGAAGAGGGGGAAGAAAGCGGCCAAAAAGGCGAGGCAAGCTGAGCGGAAGCGCCAGCAGAAGGCGAGAAGCGTCGCGGCTAGGCTCCGCGCCCCGAAGACCGCAGCTGTAGTGATCACACTACAGCCGGACGCGGAAAAGAAGGGCGTGTCCTACCGCGACGTGCTCGCAAAGGCGAAGGCGACGGTGAACCTCGGGGAGCTGGGGATCACCGGGGGACTCCGGCTGAAAGTCACCGCGACAGGGGCGCGAGTGCTGGAGGTCCCCGGCGAGACCAGTGGCTCGTCCGCTGACGCTCTGGCTGAAAAGCTCAGAGCGTCCCTGAATGCGGACGAGGTCCGAGTGTCCAGGCCCGTTAAGTGCGCAGACCTGCGCATCCTGGGTCTGGACGACTCGGTCACCGAGGAGGAGGTGGTGGCCGCCGTCACCAGGACCGGTGGGTGCCCTGCCGAGCACGTCAAGGCGGGCACCTTACGTCCGGACCAGACGGGCATGCGGACCACCATGGTTAGCTGCCCTGTGACGGCGGCTAGAAAAATAGTGGAGGGCCGAAGGCTCCTGGTGGGGTGGGTCTCAGCGCAGGTGAAGCTGCTGGAGCCCAGACCTCTGAGGTGCTTCCGCTGCCACGTGGGGCACCACGTGTCAGTGAAGTGCACCTCGGAGGTGGACCGCAGCCGCCTGTGCTTCCGATGCAGTCAGCCCGGTCACATGGCCGCGGCTTGCTCCGCCACGCCGCACTGCGCTGCATGCGCGGCGGCTGGCAAGCCCGCCGACCACCGGGCTGGGAGCAAGGCCTGCGCCCAACCCACCAGGACCAGGGGCAGGGGAAGGCGGAGGCCCTCCGCCGTTGCCACCACCACCCCCACCGTCGCCACCGCCGCAGCCGCCGCCACCGTCGCCGCCGCCGCTGCCACCGCCGCTGCCGCCACTGCTGCAACTCCCGCAGCGGGGCCCTCACAGGGGGCCCGGGAGGGGGCTGAAATGGAGTGCCAATAGTGGCCCCATTACGCCTCCTCCAGGCGAACATCAACCACTGCGCCTGCGCTCAGGATCTGTTGCTCCAGAGCATGGCGCAGTGGTCGATCAATGTCGCCGTGGTCGCTGAGCCGTACTTTGTCCCACCCAGGGAAGACTGGGTGGAGGACCTAAGCGGCTCAGTGACCATAATTTCGTCGGCCGCCGCCGGTACCCCGACCCTTGAGAGTGTCAGGAAGGGTCAGGGGTGCGTAGCAGCCCGGTTCGGGGAGATTGTCGTAGCGGGAGTCTACTTCTCTCCGAGCCGAACTCTCGCCGAGTTCCACAACTCCCTCATGGAGTTGAGTGTCGTCATCGGAGGCCATTCCCTCCCCGTGCTTGTGCTCGGGGACTTCAACGCCAAGAACTTGGCTTGGGGTTCTCGTTGCACGGACGTGCGGGGAAGGATGGTGGAGGACTGGGCTCTGGAGGCAGGCCTGGTCGTCCTAAATCGGGGTTCTGTCCCCACGTGTGTGCGGATGCGGGGCGAGTCGGTGGTGGACATATCGTTCGCTAGCCCCGCTCTGTCACCGCGTGTGCTTGACTGGCGCGTAATGGAGGAGGTGGAGACCTATTCCGACCACCGGTATATCCGGTTCGATGTCTCTGCCCCCTCAAGCGCGCCGGTCCAACAGGCCCCGAGTGGTCCGCGATGGGCGCTGAAGCAGCTGGACCGGGAGCTCCTCCTGGAAGCCTCGATCGTGCAGGCCTGGGTGACACCACCGGGCAGGCCTGCCGATGTCAACAGCGAGGCGGGGTGGTTCCAGGAGGCCATGTCCGAGATATGTGACGTGGCAATGCCCCGAGTTCGGCCAGGAAGCGCCCGGCGTCAGGTGCACTGGTGGTCGCCAGAGCTGACGTCTCTGCGCGAGGCGTGCGTCGCCGCGCGGCACCTGTACGCCAGGCATCGCAGGCTCCGCATCCGTCCTGCGGATGCGGCAGCCATTGAGGCGGAGCTGTACGAGGGGTACAGAGCAGCGAAGACCGCCCTCCAAGAGGCTGTCCAGCGGGCCAAGGATTTGGCCCGCGAGGAGATGCTGGAGACTCTCGACAGAGATCCGTGGGGGCGCCCTTACCAGATGGTGCGGAACAAACTCCGCACCTGGGCCCCCCCGCTGACGCAGAGTCTCCGGCCGCAGCTCGTGGAGGACGTGGTGAGCGCTCTGTTCCCTTCGCGAGGGGAACATCCTCCCCCGCCTATGGCTCCGCCGCTTGCGGTGCCGGAAGCGGACCACGATGACGATGACGACACTCCGGAGGTGACTGGGGTAGACCTGAGAGTGGCGGTAAACCGGCTTAAGGCCAGGAATACCGCCCCGGGACCCGATGGCTTACCTGGCAAAGCCTGGGTCCTGGCCTTGCAGGCTCTCGGGCCCCGACTGGAGGGGCTCCTAAGCGCATGCTTGGAGAGAGGCCAGTTCCCGCTTCGTTGGAAGACAGGGAAGCTGGTCCTCATCCGGAAGCCGGGGCGCCCTGCGGACTCTCCGTCCGCATACCGGCCCATTGTGTTGCTCGACGAGGTGGGCAAGCTCTTCGAAAGAGTAATTGCAAACCGCCTCGCCGGGCACCTGGTGGGGATTGGGCCGGATCTTGCGGACAACCAGTTTGGTTTCCGCAAGGGGCGCTCGACGGTGGACGCCATCATGCGCGTGAGAGCCCTCACGACGGGGGCTGCGGTGTCCAGGGGCGGGGTGGTCTTGGCGGTGTCTCTCGACATCGCCAACGCCTTCAACTCCATGCCCTGGAGCTGCATTAGGGAGGCACTCCGGTATCACCGGGTGCCGACCTACCTTCGTCGTGTGGTCGGGGACTACCTGACGGACAGGTATGTCATATATCCCGGTCACAACGGAGAATGGAACCGGCGAGAGATGTCGTGCGGTGTTCCACAGGGATCGGTTCTGGGGCCGCCCTTGTGGAACATCGGCTACGACTATGTGCTGCGTGCCGACCTCCCTAGCGGCGTCAGCGTAGTCTGCTACGCTGACGACACGCTGGTGCTGGCGCAGGGGAGGTCGCACGAGGCGGCGGCCGAATTGATGACACGCGGGGTTGCGATAGTCGTTGAGAGGATCCGGCGATTGGGTCTCGAGGTGGCATTGCACAAGTCTGAGGCCATGTGCTTTCATGGGCCTCGGAGCGCGCCACCGTCGGGATCCATACTCACGGTAGGAGGGGTTCCCGTCGGCGTCGAGTCGACGTTGAGGTACCTCGGACTCGTCCTCGACAGCCGATGGAACTTCGTGGAGCATTTCCGACGTTTGGCTCCCAGACTGGAAAAGGCCGGGGCTGCTTTCAAGCGGCTCCTGCCCAACCTGGGGGGGCCAAACGCCTCCTGCCGGAGGCTCTATGCGGGGATCTTGCGGTCCATGGCCCTTTACGGGGCCCCGGTGTGGGCGCGTTCGTTGAGGTTGCGTGCAAAGCACTACCTGAACGCGCCCCAAAAGGTGGCAGCCGTAAGGCTGATCCGTGGGTACCGCACGATCTCCCGCGAGGCGGCGAGCCTCCTTGCCGGATTGCCGCCATGGGATCTGGAGGCCATAGTCCTCGCGCGCCTGCACGAGTGGCGCGCGGAGGTACAGAGCCGGGGGGTAACTCCGCTGCCGCGGCATATTGTCGCGCGGCGGACAGACCTCCGCCGTGATCTCATGGCGACATGGAGAGAGCGACTATCGCAACCCCGTTCAGGGCACGCCACGATAGTGGCGGTAAGTCCCCTCTTTGAGGAGTGGCTTGAGAGGCGCCACGGCGCCCTCACCTTCCGCCTGACGCAGGTCCTCACCGGACATGGATGTTTCGGGAGGTACCTGTACCGAATCGGGCGGGAGGAAACGCCCGGATGCTACAATTGCGAGGATCGACCGGAGGACACGGTGGAGCACACCGTGGAGGTCTGCTCTGCTTGGGCGGAGCACCGCCGTGTCCTCGTAGCGGCGATTGGCGGCGGCGACCTCTCGCGTCCGGCCCTGGTTCAAGCCATGGTCCGGGGCGAGAGGGAATGGGAAGCCGTCGCCTCCTTCTGCGAAGCAGTCATGCTAGCGAAGGAGGCGGCGGAACGTGAGAGGGAGAGAACCTCCTCACGTCCCAGCCGCCGCGGGAGAAGCACCGGGCGTCGGGGGCCACGCCGTGATGGCTCTCGGCCACCGTAGGCGCGGGCCTGTGGACGGCGAGTAATGGGCTAGCTCGCCGTCCGTCCGTCGTATGACGACGGGCAGGCCGTGTCGACGGCGCGTTCGTGTTCCACGCGCGCCTCAAAGAGTTGTCAGCATACGGGAGGGGCCCGCAAGGGCCGGTGCCTGCCAGGGCTGCGGGACTGTTCGAAAGAGATACCGCGGCCCTGGAACATAAAGGGCCAATGAAGGAACATGGGTGTTTTTTAGTCAGTAAGAGTCTGACACTCCCTTCCGCTCTGCCCAGAGCGGGAGGAGTCATTTGATGATTTCTCACCCCCCAAAAAAAAAAAAAAAAAAAAAAAGGGTGGAGGGATACCGACAAATTTTACATCGGTAATTTTAAAAAAAATCAGCCGTTCGATATATTTTGATGGTGTAGGTACTGCAGTTTTGTAGGAAGCAGTTATTTTTTTTTAAATAACCGACGAAAAATTTCTATGCTATCACAATGATGATTCTGAATACGTGGTAACCGTTTTAGCGTCGGTGTCCCTTCCACCTTCTATAAGGAACCCATCTGCAAAAGTTCATGCATTTACAGCCTAGAACCATTGGTTTATGGTCTCCGCACATTACAAAGCCTCGGCGATTCAAAACCCAAACCATTTATTTAAGGGACTTTTGAACGGCAAATACCGAAATAGAATTGAATCTATCACCGGCAAAGGTAAGGTTAGCCTAAGTTGGACCATCCGTTACATACCGAGTTTCCTCCGTGCCGTGGAAATCATGCTAATCCGTAGGTCCCGGCTGTCAAATTGCAGGTCTTTGACAGTCGTTACAGGTAGTCAGTGGCCCGAAAGTCTGGAAACCAGTCTTATCAAGGGGTATCTTATTACCTAGTACTAACTGGGTTGTGGAGGTTAGATAGACAGCCACTGCTTGTAAAATACTGGTAATCAGCTGCATCCGGTTAGACTGGAGTCGACGAGTTTCGTATGAAAAAAACGGGCAAGAAACTTCATCGCTACTCTTTAAAATGTTTTATAATATTTTGTGTACATGAATTATGAATTACATGAGGACGATGTACTTGGAATAAAAAAACTCGGTCGATTATAATGGGAAAATAATTCACTCCGAGTCGGAGAGTCGTGTCGAATCTGTGTAATGCGTGAACATCTTTACGCTTTGTCAGTGAATGAATTGTAAGATTTACGATGAACTAATAAGAAAGTAAACAAAAACTGGTAATCCACAGTGGTTTACATTGAAAAAATCGCTTAGTAATATTTGCGTTGTGTATCAGTACTGTTCCTATTATTTCATGACGTCAATGGTCATAGGGTTTTCACGTTTAGGTGTAACAACTTCGTCATCAATTGTTTTACGCAGTTATTAACTAGTTAATGTAATACAATATGCACTAAACAAGTTATTGGTCTTTGTTTGCACCTATATTTAATGACTTTGGACTTTGATTAATCAGAAACAATGCCGCAGAACTGAAATGACTTAATTAATTAATAGTGTTTTACGTTATTGTTCACAACAATGTAGAGGCACATTAAAAAAACAAAAACCTTATT
The DNA here is from genome assembly GCA_950022335.1 of Eurois occulta. Lineage (NCBI taxonomy): Eukaryota > Metazoa > Arthropoda > Insecta > Lepidoptera > Noctuidae > Eurois > Eurois occulta. Next base: position 15,943,189 of record OX465488.1, read on the forward strand.
TCATAGGTGTTTAGTTCATTAGTTGCATATGAAACTATGTTATCATAATAAAAAAAAACAACTGCCGTTAATGTAGGTACACCTAATTATTGAGAAATGAAATTATTTACCGCCATATTGAACTTATCAACGAACGAAAAAAGTTTTACACGCCAAAAGAAAATACAGTTGAAACTCATACTTACTTCTAATAATTATAGCACGCTTTTTTTACTGAGAAGGCTTGCGTTTGGCTCAACTCGTCTGATGTGAAGATACGTCGTCCTAGGGTGGAGCACGCTTGCCTAGAAGTTATTAATTAATCATTCAAAATCTTACTTTATCCTATGTGTAGAAGATGGTTTTTATTGCTCAAAGTATACCTACGTATTTATTGTATTCTATTGTATTGTTTAACGGGCTGGTGTCCGCAACTCCACGTCCAATGCGCGTATTTTGCGTGCGGGTGGGAAATTTATCCGATCCACCCCAGCTCCCCGAGAAAAGCCAGCAGAGCCTTGATGTCGCTGACAATCTCGCGGAGAGTACCTGGGTTACCGAAGTACTTTACCCTGTATGTTGCAACCTCTGGGCAGTGCAGAAGCACATGGGCTGCTGTCTCATTTTCCTCCGTGCAGGCTCGGCACAGGGGGCTGTCTGTGACTCCTATGGCAATGGGGTGATTGTTAAAAGATTAGTGTTCAGTGATGGCGGCTGTAACTGTCCGCAGCTGTAGTTTGGTCAGCTGAAGCGCCCGTCTTGTGAAGCGGCCGTCGACAGTAGTTCACTGGTTCGTGAAATACCTACGTATCAAAATATATAATTATAAAAGCAATGTTTGCCTAACTTAACTATACTCACGTTAAATATAACCTTTAAGATAACCCATTGATACGAATTTAGGTGAAAAAAACAAAAATGAAACATAATATTACGATTACCTATGAGATAGCAATGTTCGGAAGTTGCGCATTTATTATTAGAATGACAAGTCATAGTTCAAATAAGTTTATTGTTTATATTAAGACTAGCTATGCTCGCGGCTTCGCTCACGTGAGCGCGTATTGTTTTGTCATTATCAGGGAACATTACATCGCAACGTGAATTCGTAGTATATTCCTAACATCCTCTACAAAATAATATATTAATAAGTATAGAATAAAATTTAATTTAATTTAATTTACTTTTTCTTTTATATATAGGTACTAATTTAAAAATCCAGATATTAGTTCCAGGATAATGATCGTTGTATAGGTATTGTATTTGTGTTGTTACTAGCTAGTTTTAAATACTTTAAATTGTAATCTGTGGAGAACGTTGTGGGTAGCATAATTGTTGTAAAATGTTATATTTAAGATCTCATAACTAATTCTTATTGTGCTACTATTTGTTTTTCCTTAAATAAATAAAAAAAAAACTGGCTAACTGTTTTATATCTTTGTTTTAAGTATTACTCATCTATTTACCGAGTGAAAAATATTTTTAATATACATGAAAAAATATAATTATAACAAATGGGTTGCCTATGACTATTTAAAATTGCGACAATCGTAAGGCTTTACTGATTTTACTTAGACAGCGTTATACCATCGTGTTTGTTATAATCGTTTATTAAGTACAAGTAAATTATCGTTTTTTTTAAATACATATTTTAATAAGAAAGCAGATGAATGTACCTACATATAGTATAACTCATCTACCTTACAAGTTTACAACCCTGTAGTAGGGACAAAAAAAAACAAGCCAACAGATTCTTGGCCCTTATGCTTTATAGTTTAATTAAATTTTGATTTTGTTTGGTTTGGAAATCACATAAGTTCCGTTAATTTTAACAAAAGGACTTAATTTTATCCGGCAACTCATTCGCAATACTTAAGAAGTCTTAAGATTGCTAAAAATATTGTTTTCAATCCGTAGACGGGATGTTGAACTAACATAATTATCTCGCCTGTAATTCCCGAAGGGCGAGGCAGAGGTGTACCTGTATAATACCTGTAAATAGTACACCCAAATTTTGCTAGTTATTTTTAAGCCCAATGAAATAAGATGCGAGCCTATTGCCATCAGCCGGGCACAAATTCAGACTTCGTAGCGGCTACTGAGAATTTACTGGTAGAAAAGCTAGATAACACTTTGCCTGACCCGGGAATCTAACCCAAGACTTCATGATCGCTTCCGACCACTATACCAACAATCCTTTAACATCTTGCAGACCTATCACTAAAAAAATAAAACAATCTACATTAACAGGTCTTCTCATAATCCAGGCTTATTTTTATTCATGCACGCCATGGCTGAAACGTCGAACAATTGAAGATTACGGACGTAATGCAATATTGCTCACCCCCTTAGGCAAGTAGCGTGATAATATATAGCCTAACATTTGAAAAAGCCTATAAGGCATATTTGTGTAAAATTTGAACAGAATCTACGCAGTAGTTTTTGCGCCAAGTCCGAACATCGATTTGGATTTTTACGATTTTATTATATTTGCCGGAGACGGTCATTCGTTTACATTTAAGCCCGTAGCTTAAATGTAAATCATTTTTAAATTGGCTTTAAATGATTTGATTTAATCTGGAAATTTTCATTAAAAAAAAAACTAAAAATCTAACTAACTCAAAAACTACTGAATTTCGGTAGAACATTTGGTGGCTTAATTCGTTGCATTTTAACCCTACTATGACGTCATGCAAGGAATACGTCGAGTTACCAATAACCCTGTATGTATTATCATAATGACTGTTAATGTGTATGTGAATGAATGTAGTAAAATTGGACTTCCCATAGCATGTTGATTTACAATTCAAAAGTATCGGAAAAAAATATTTTAGGATTTAAAAATTGTGGGTATTTTTAGCTTTCACAATAAAGTTCAAAATCTAAATATAAATGAATCTAAAACAACACAACAGAGAAATAGCAATTGCTTTCAAAGCTTTTAGTATTTTGTCCAATAACAGTTATTACAAATAGAATGTCACTTTGCCAAGTATGACAACTTTAAGTGAGAAGATCAAGGCGGCGTTCCTTGCGAATAAAAAGAGAATGACCAAAGTTGGTACCAAAAAGTCTCGCGCCTCAAAACCAAAATATTATAGTAATTAGTTTCATATTTTTTTACGGCATTACGCGTCGGGGATTTGATTTTTGAACTGGAAATATACTTTTCGAGTTTAAAAGTATGAATATTGTTTTACTCCCTTTATATGACGTTCCCTTTCAACTGAATATAAATGACGTTCCGTTTCAATTGAACAAACCCTTGTCTGTCGAGCGGACTCTAAAATTAATTACAATTAAGTAAGATCAGTACACCAAAGTAGTGAGTAATTGGGGCATCTGGATCAAGGAGATCCAGACACCCCAATTACACACTTGATGTGAACTAGACAATCAGTCAATCGGTCAATATTTGAGAACTAGACAATCAGTCAATCGATCAATATTTGTGAACTAGACAATCAGTCAATCGGTCAATATTTGGGAACTAGACAATTGTCTAATCAAATAGTTTATTGGAATAATATTAACTTGTCTATTACTAAAATAGGCTAATGTTTACTTATTGAATCGTTCTTCTCATCAATCTATCCTGCTCCACTTTAGAATATTTTATATTTTTGTTTCTTTAAAAAAGAGACGTTTTGATTTGTCAACATAATCTGTCCCTTTTACAGCATTTAAATAAAAGCAATCAGGAAAAAATATAGCATGTTGCATCCAAGGATCATCGTAATACTCCCAATCTACGATACCACCTCCACACGAAAAGCACATAACTTTATCGTTTAAACCACTTCCACAGTAAAAAAAACCTGCATCAGCCATTTCCATCACCAACCTTCGTTTTGAATCTACTGTAGCCCAATAATGTCGAAATGAACATAATCGAAGTTTATGATCATTATATATTTCATATCGCGGGCTGAAATAATTTTGAATCATTTTAAGAAGGTCTCGATACGGGTATGTATAAAAGAATAATGAACTCTTGTATCTGGTGTTCTCAATTTATAAAGATCTGGCGCTCAGAATAGAACAGGAATGAGCGATAGCATATTTCGTTGTGGTATTCTACATGTAATGCTTTTATTATGAAATAAAACAAAAAAACATTTACTCATAGAAAAAACATTTATTCTGATACATTGTTATGATGTAAAGAGCTAACAAATTATTTAACTTAATTTTTTTCAGGGCATCCCTTATCTTCTAAATTATAAACAATTAAAAATATTTTTATCATCAGACCACTTTTTTAAACATGTTACATTTTTTAAAGCACATACATTCGAATGATACACACAGCTAAATATATTACTAGACTTTCCATAATCATCAAATAATTTTTGTAAGCTAGGACAGTTCTTATCTTCTAAATTATATACATTATCATGTTTTACAATGTTTCTTAGCCACGACACTTTTTCACATCCTTTAACATAAATCTTTTTATCTTTCAGATAATGTTCAATAATTTGAGGCAATTTTAAGTATGGTATAATACCCTCTCTCCAGAAAATTTTTCGGTTTCTCTCTATCCAATTTACTTGCGTTTTTTCTTTTTTTGTAAGATTGTAAAATGGGAATGGTGGTTTGATTAATAATACCATAATTTGATTTCTGCATGCTATTGCTATTTCTTTCACAATAAACTCATTACTTTCGGTCTTAAACCCTTGCAGATCGACTAAGGCGTTCATAATAATTTCCTTACAATACTGCTTAAGGGTTTATATTCAATCAGACGATCGTTGATGATTAGACAATAGGCAGATGTATTATCTGGTATATCTTCAGAACTTTCTATTTCCAGTCTCACATCTACAGCCCCGGTTTTCAAGGCTTCGTTCTGTCTTGAGCAATCAATTACAAATAAAGGAGCCTTTTCTTTAAATTCACGCAAATCAAGCATCGGTTCAGACCGGGTGTTATAATAAGACTGACGAAATTGGGTAAACATTTCATATAATATACAATATTTGTCTTCAGAAAATTTTGCACTAACCGATTCGTATGGATAATATTGAGAATTTAAAAATAGAGTAACATTAGTTATTTTTCCATGGTCAAATATTGAACAGTCTCTGGTTTTCATATTTTTTCTATTTGTCTGCAAACCAAAGATCACATACCTTGGTTTTTCGAGTTGTGATGCAGTCTTCACAACCCAGGAATGTTTTGTAGTTTTAGGCAATAAAGGGTATTCGTACAAGTCCCAATTTCTAAAAGCTATTTGAATAGGACGATCCTTTTCTAAATATTTAAGTAAAGTTAATCTTTCCCGATCAGAAACTTTTATATGAGGCATGCGCCATTGCAGTCTCTCTATATTTACTTCAATGGAGTCATCCTTGTGATCAAGTATTATACTGTTGACATTCGAACTGCTTCTATTGAGTATAAGTTCATGTTTACAGTTAATCATAATTTTATTATAATCTTCCGCAAATCCTAAAACTTTATTCAACGGTATTAGGGCACTAAAAATACCATTATTATCTTTAACCCCTTCCAAATTCCAACCCCAAATAGCAGCAGCTTTACTTTCCCCCTCGCTCATAGACAGATATGATTTTAGAGTGGTAGTAATACCTGCATTTTTTATGCGGTCTATCTCAACACCGTTAATTTCATATCGAATGTCTTGAAATAGGAACGATATATGATTATTTGTAAAATTAACAATCTTTCGTGTCAGTTTTCCTGCTGCATCTTTCGATGCCACTGTGGCTCGACCTTCAATGTAAATGTAGCTGGCTGAAGGTAATACGTACAAATCTTGCTGATGTATGGGTATGCGTATTTCATCATTTTCATTAAAACTGTTGCTATATGGATTATAAGTATGAATTTCATAACTCACTATAGAGTTATCGATTTGTGGTAAACCATTCACTTGAAGAATACTCATAATTTAAATCCTAAAGCTCGAAGAAATAATTTGTTATCTTTAGTTAATTTTTTTATAGTTCGTATATGTCTTCGTCTTCTGACGGTACGAGAACGAGTAAAGTTATTAACTTCGGCAGATGATTTTATATTATAAACTATCATTTTTTTATTTTCACTCTATATTGACATTCGTCTCCTGTAGCAGATAATGTTAAAGTGTTGTCTTATGAGTACGACACGTAACATTTAAACCTTTTTTAGAAGTGATAATTTGATAAAACCGTGCATTTTCCAAAACTCTTTAAGAAATTTAATGCATAAATGCCCACAATTGAATAAGTTATTCTTTTGTAAATTATTGTAATTATAATTGATATTGTTAGAACCTACATAGCGAACAAATTCTATTGGAGGTTTCAAGTTGCCGTAACTGTCAAAGTATTCGATATATTCATTTAAAATTATATAGGCTACCCAATGTGTACCAGAATTTTTAGAATTATCTAAATTTATGATTCCACACTCTTTCGAAAACGGTGACTTCGGTAAGGTATCCCTCATATACACTCCGCGAAAATATGGAACGTCTTTAGTAAAATGTATGATATCTATATTAGTAAGAGCACGATTAGGTAGCCTATGATTTAGTTTTTTTTCTTTAAATTTGTATATATTCCAAGTCCATCCTTGTAACGATTTAACCGCAGTCCATTTCCAATACATACACCTTCTGCATTCTTATTATGACTTTTCATTTCTTCTAAACGCTTTCTTGCAACTCTATATTCATTTATGGTTTTGACAATACCAGCAATTCCACCTGCAATACTGCCAGCAGCAGACAAACCAGCAAATATTGGTATTAAAGGTAAAACACCACCAGACTTAGGAAGTGATATGATACGTGGGACCCTGGCAGATGAATCATGATTCAATTCTCTAGCAGCAGCGTAGGCTAATTCTATTAGTTTTTTCCTACACTTCGGTTTAATTTTTTTAATGCACTTTTTGGTGTGGGTTACTAAACTTTTAAAGTTTTTCTTGAGTCCAGATCCAGAACTTACTTTTGCTAGCATTATATTATTAACCAAATTGGCAGCAAGTTTTTCTCCTGTACTTGCATCACGAGATAAAGCACGCTTTTTTGCCATTTTTAATAAAATTATATCTGCTTTGTGACGATCTTTCAAACTTTTGGTATTATTATATGCAATATCGTGCTGTTTACAATAATCGTCTAATTTGTTTACACCCCTATCACCTCGAGCCAATCTCTCACGTAATCTAGTTCCTGGGCCACAATAATTATATCCCGGTAAATGGAGCTCAAATGGTAAATTATTAATTAAATTATTAACAAGTCCTTCTCCTTTCATGTATACAAACAGAATGGAACCATTATCATAGAGCATGATGTTATATTGATAAACCACTCATAAAACGTTGGTATCATCAATCCAACTATTTTCGCAGGATGATAACCCCAACCATTTCACGAAAACTTTTCTACCTTTTCGTTTCAAAACTTTTTCAACAAGGTAAATGTCAGGATGTTTAGTTTTTTGTAATTCTTGATCATAAAATGCTCCTAAAATAGGTTGCTCTTTGGCATCTTGTAATAAATATGTAACAGGATTTGTGTTTTGAACTTTACTGATCTTAAATATCTCTGTAGACCAATTAGGAGTGTAACCTTTTTCAAAACAACCTTTATGTTTACTTATTCGTACAAAATCCCCTGTCTTAAACTTTTGACATAATGTTTTCGTTCGATTTTGATTGAAATATCTCTTTAGTAGCTTAATTTTATTGCTATGATTCACTTGAATGGGCGGTAAACCAATTGTTCTGTGTATTGTATGATTATATCTATTAATGATGTTTGCAAGTGTCCCGTCTATCCATTTATAATTCCCTTTGAAACTAAATTCCTTGTAAAGCATACTTTTTATCGTCCTTATTAACCGTTCTACAATTGAAGCCTTTTTCGTTGAATAAGAGCAGTAGTGGTTGATAGAATTATTTAATAATATTTTTTTAAAACTTTTATTGTAAAATTCTTTTCCTAGATCTGTTTGCAAGTTTCTAGGGATACGTTTTTCTCTACTCAATAAAGTATTGAAAGCCTCAGATACAGTTTGTTTATTCTTTTGTTTAAGTGGAATACCCCAAGCATACTTAGAGAATCCATCAATGACGACTAAAATATATTTGCAGTTGTTGTTAAATTTGGAGAAACTTTGCATATCCATTAAATCAGCTTGCCAAAGATCATCGATATCTTTTAATATTACATGTCTTCGAGGAAAATTTATTCTTGCACTTCTATGAATTTCGTTAATAATTCTTCTTTTTACTTTGCTCATTTTCTCAACTGTCACTCCCGAATTACAAAATTAGACTACGTAACAATTTATATGATAAGCCCTTTTATTCTTGTATTACACCCGCTTCTTTTAGCTCTTCAATAATTGATAAAATTTCGTTGTCAAGATTAGTATTACCTGCAGTTTTAGAAGCGATCAAAAGTTTAAGCCTGTCCACTAGTTCATTAGGATCATCCCAATAAACAAGTTCAGTATTTTTTTTATATTTTTTAAGATACGGTAGACCAGCACCTCTCTTTTGTCTAGATTTTACTTCTGTGGGTTCTTGTAAATAAGACTCAGAAAATAACGGTTTGACCACTTGAGAATATTTTAGGCCTTTATCACCTTTAATTTGACCTGCAGGGTCAAAGTCTCTTTTATGAGCATTAGTTGTGAGGAGTATTTCTTTGTAAACCAATTTATCTTTTAAATTGACCAAACTTAAATCAGGCTTCTTGCGAAGCAATAGTTCTTTTAAACCAGGTGTAATTTTATACTGTTTATTAGCTACGCGAATGTTATACACTTTATTGGAGTTCTCCTGAGTGGTAGAAAAATTAACTATTGTATTTCCGATCATATGTTTGTTATTTTCACTACGTACACCAAATGGTATATTCATATCTTCATATATTTCAATGATATCTTCTTTTTTCAACGATGCATTATTATCTTTTTCTGATTCATTATCTCCTTCATCTTCTGAATAAAAATTTTCTAACGAGCTTGACTCATTAGATGATTCATGTTTGTACATGTCATGAGATTTATCATGCAAAAATATTTTGGAACCTATATCAGTGTGTTTAATTTGGTCATCACAAGTATCTTCATTTTTTATTGTATAAATTTGCTTGTTAGCTACGATTGCATTAAGAGGGTCTGCGAGAGGCTTAAAAAAATACTTCAAATGGCTGTCAGTGTTAAACTCATAATCTTTCATTTGTTTCACTTTTTCCTTTATAGCGTCTGCCGACTTTATTAATTGATCTGTAGTGTTGTGATCCATTATACGACTTATAGTGAGGAGTATTTATGCTCAAATGATTATTATTTCTTTCAGTCATAATTTATATAACCATTTAATCGCAATAAATAAAGTTATCAAATGATTGTCTATATCTGCCTTTGTTTAGTTCACAATCCTTATTAATAGTCAAAAAATCATAAGGATGTATCCAGATTTTAGAACACAGATCTTTGAACTTCGACCACTCTATATCAGAACTAACATGTTCATCGTATATATGTTTCAAGTTAACTTCATCTTGCTTGAAAATTATCAAAAAGTTAACATTGTCTCGTAATAACTGCTTTGGTATTTTTGAATACGTTTGAGATAAATAAAAACAATCTATACTTCTATGTCTGCCCATTGTAAAATAATTTCGTATGTTAATTTGCTTTTCACAAACCACATCATCAAAAATAATAACAGAATTCGGTAATGCATCGTTAGGATGAATAACTTCGTCATCAAAATTAAAAATAAAAAGTTTTACTTCTGGCACTCTTTCTAAGATCTGTTTTAGAAAAATATATTTTGGTTGAAAGCTAGTCTTGGAATACAAGTAAACATTTTTAAACTTTAAGCCATTTTCGTGAATTAACAAACTAATCATGACGTTCGTTTTCCCACAATTCGAAGGGCCACATATTATACATCTGATATTATTCGGCAAAAGAACACTATGCTTTGCGTGTGGTTTATTTTCCTCTACCTCAATATTTTTAACTTCTAATGAAACTGGTTGCTTGACCCACTTCATGTTTGTATCTGTCAGAAAACATAATATGTTCTAGTATTTATAATGCTTATCAAGAACGCTAAGTAATTATAACCCGCAATAATCAGTATCATAGTTTTTAGCTTTTGTTTCCTCGGATAAGTTCGCAGATAAATAAAATGATCAATAATATCTATACAGGTAATGTTCGTTACAAATAAAACAGCAAATATAGAGTACAAGTAAAGGCTTATTTATTAAATAACAACATAATTATTCAGTTTTATTTAATGATTGACAATTCTCATAATTAAAATTATATAAGTTTGCAATTAAAAATACTACTAAATTAACATATGTAATCACAATGACCCCAAGGTACAGTATCTATTTGATTTCCCAGAACATGCCTTTTATCGTCTATCCTGTTTAAAACAACTTTATTTACTTCTTGTGAGAACAGCACATGCTTCATTGATTTTATCATATTCATCTTACGCTTTAATGTTAAGTTCTTAAATAAAACATCTCGATAATTAGATGATTTTAAACATCTTGTTACAGGCTTTGATACACCTTTAGCTTTATTTATTTGTCTATTTAATGATGTCATGCAATATAGTTTTGCTCTTAAGCCTGTAAATTCGGTAAGTGGGTCACCTCCTAACTCATCCTTAAATAAACCAGGAATTTTTTCATTCACCCTAGGAATAAAGTAATGATTATTAGTTTCAAAATTACTTGTATCGAATTCTGATAAATTATCGTACATGTCTTTATAAAAGTCTTCAGTATGTATTAAATACAACAAACTATCAGTATCAGTGTAGCATAATTTAGCTTTGTCACCATATTTATTCTTAATGAAATTATAATGATAATTGTACATATGGCACTTAGAGAATTCTAGCACCGCAAATCCAATATATATCGGTCTGTCTAAAACAAGTTTCATGGGACTCAGTTGTATGGCTATAAAGTTTTCATTAAAGATAGAAACACTTTTTAAATTAGGTTTTGTGATTAATTTCTCAGCACCTACTATTTTATTCGTTTTATTCAAATCATCACTCCATTTGGTTACTAATTTGACTTCCACTTGCTTACGTTTATTTTCAATAGTTTTCCCAAATATTGAGTTGTTTAAAAGCTTAAAAAAATCTCTTTCGAATGATGTTGAAGCTGCTTGCCGTAAGCTAGTATTCAAGTCTATATACTTTTTCAAAAAATATTCTTGTTTAAAACAAAGGATTCTATGAATTTTTTTTAAAACTAGACCATTTTTAAGACATGCTTTTAAATGAACATAATGAATAATGTAATTATATTTATCATACAAATTTGCAATTAATTTTGGTGTTTTCCCTCCAATAGGTGTGAACTTCTCGGGAGCAAAAGGCAAGTCGCTATGCAAATTATGTAAATGATTTGGATACCCTAAATCTACTTCTAAAATATAACCGTACTCGCCATTATCAGGAACATCAAACAAATTAAAATGTTCAATATCATTATTTTTCATAAATTTAAACTCTGACATCGGTAATTTTTTAGTCATAGCATATCCATAAAGATTATTACAGTCTAAATATATCAAATATGTTGATGGTTTAGAACTATCAAAATGAGGTAAATAAATATTATTCGCTTCAGCATATCGGTGAGAGCACTGAGCTAATCCTCCACGTATTCCTTTTTCCAACATTTTATAAATTTCTAAATCATTAATCAATTCTAACTGAACGCCTGTGTAAAGGAGCATTGCATCCCAACTCAATCCGGGTGAAGTCACATAATACGCAGGATCGAGTTTGTAATGTTGCAAACAAATTTTTCTAAAATTTTCAAATATATCACATAATAATAGTACATCACACTTTAAATACAAGTCAGTATATTCACCAAGAGTACTAATATCAAAACATTTCCACACTGTTCGGGCATGTTGATATTCAGTATCTGTTATATGTTTCATTTGTAAAGTGTTATAAAAATGATTCTTTGGTGGTAGTTGTGGTTCATTATATGTTTGCCATGAGCTAATGTACTCATACGGATATACACCTTTGCTTCTCAGTAAATTTAACTGGCTTTTATCTGGGAAATGTGATGATAAGTGAATAAAATCGTTCTCCGTTAAACTTTTACTCAAATTGTCAAGACTTGAACTAAGAAACTGAAATGAATCTATAAATTTAATCTGTATAGGTTTACATCCTGTGCCGGTTTTGATTATTTTAGTTATGCTTATATATTTTTCTTTTGTTTTTGGTATAATTTTTATCTCACCATCATATTTCGATAATTCAGTAATAAATATATGAGAATCATAACCAGATAAGTTATGAAAGATAACAGGTATAAATGAACACACTCTATAAATTAAATTGCAATGCGAATGCGCAGCGCCTCTGTACTCGGATGTAATATGATCATGATCACAAACTTTATCATCAAATAATAAATGATTACAGATATGGCATGTAGTTGCTTTGCTATAATTATCAGTTTGCTCTCTCGTCATAGATCTCATGGGTTTCTTAGTTATTAAAATTTTGTGAATTAACTTCGCTTCTTTAATTAATCTCTTAACAAACACTTTTACACAATCAGGTCCTCTATATGTTACGAATTTGTTCAAGCTACTATCATGTGAGCAACATACATAATATGCAAAACAAGACGGTTGATGTAGTTTATTTTTTATCGTACTTTTATCATTATGTTTTTCTTTATAATTTACTAGTATACTTTCAAAGTCAGCATAAATCACAAAGTTAATTTTTTGCTTTCGCTCATAATTTTTGAATTGTAATGTATTGTTTTTATCAGGCAGTATTGTTAAAATTTGGGAACAACTATGAGAATGATACATTTTTTCACTAGTAAAAAATTGCAAACATGTTTCACATAAATGCGTTTGACCTTTATGAGACGTAACTTGTCGACGCACTAAGCGTAAAAGATTTTTTATCAAGCAATAATGACCTTTATTTTGTTTTTCAAAATACAGTAAGTTAACATGTTTATCTTTCTTACAATTCGTCACATAAAGAGGTCCAGTTACAGTACAACGTTCATCTAATCCATAAATATTAATACTGATCTCACAATTATTCTTTTCAAACAACTTGATATCTTTAGGTAAAGGAGGAAATGAAATGCCTTGTATATTAAATATTGAACTAAAGTGTGGATAGGAGTTTGTTCTACATACATTATTTTTTGCTGGAAATAATGCTGCGACAATACTCCATAAAAAACAGTAATCATCATTATTGTGTATATTCAAACAACTCTTTGTGTTTTTAATAACTTCTGGTAGCTCTAAATAAGTACCGCCCCGCATGGGGGAATATTTATTTATATTTATTTCCAAATGACTTATACAGACAAATGACCATCCAGATTCATAATGCTCAAATTCAGTAAGTTTTCTTTTAAATATTTCTATTATATTCGAGAATAAATTATTAAAGTCAGTACTGCTGTATATAGTTTCATATTTCGTATTAAATGACTTGAGCTGCTGCTCACTTAATTGTGGTAGTAAAAAGTAAGCAAACAGCTCGAAGTTAACTTTAATGCAGGTATGTTCCAATAATGATAACTCAACGATTTTCGAAACATCTTTTCGCTTATCACTCAAGAACACCTCTAGTATGAGGTACTCGTCTTCTATTGATGGGTTTAAGCGATACGTCATGATTCTATTTTTAAATGCTGCAGCTACAATATGAACATTTTCAAACTTTGACTTTATTAAACAATTCGATTTATGAATATTCGTTCTCATATGATATCTGTATTTATGTTCTGGGATCTCAATTTTACATTCATTACAATGAATATGCTTTGATAAATAATTTGGCTCATAAATATTCTTATCGTATTCATTTTCTGGAATATCAATCTGGGATTTAACAATATTATTATCAGAATTTCTGTATTCAATCTGGGATTTAACATTATTAATATCAGAATTTCTGTATTCAATCTGGGATTTAACATTATTAATATCAGAATTTCTGTATTCAATCTGGGATTTAACATTATTAATATCAGAATTTCTGTATTCAATCTGGGATTTAACATTATTAATATCAGAATTTCTGTATTCAATCTGGGATTTAACATTATTAATATCAGAATTTCTGTATTCAATCTGGGATTTAACATTATTAATATCAGAATTTCTGTATTCAATCTGGGATTTAACATTATTAATATCAGAATTTCTGTATTCAATCTGGGATTTAACATTATTAATATCAGAATTTCTGTATTTAATCTGGGATTTAACATTATTAATATCAGAATTTCTGTATTTAATCTGGGATTTAACATTATTAATATCAGAATTTCTGTATTCATTTTCTGTAATATCAATCTGGGATTTAACATTATTAATATCAGAATTTCTGTATTCAATCTGGGATTTAACATTATTAATATCAGAATTTCTGTATTCAATCTGGGATTTAACATTATTAATATCAGAATTTCTGTATTCATTTTCTGGAATATCAATCTGGGATTTAACATTATTAATATCAGAATCTCTGTATTCAATCTGGGATTTAACATTATTAATATCATAATTTCTGTATTCAATCTGGGATTTAACATTATTAATATCTGAATTTGCTGATGAGTCATCACCGGGGTGTATAACTGGAAAAAAAGACAGCATTTTTATTGTATAGTTTAATTATAGGGATTATAAATGCGATTACAAAATACTATCTTAAAATAACATCCATGTAAGTATATAATGATTATATCTCATAATGTAAACTATTGTTAAGACTATTGATAAGAGCTAATAAAAGTAGGAACACATTTTTTAAACTCCTTCCTGGTGCTTGTTATGTAGGCGTTTAGGCGACGCCAGGACTCTGAATCTTCATCACATTTGTTTTTTATCGTGATTACCGAGTGCCGCCACCTATTTACTGGTTGGACTCGCTCTATTTCACTACATTTATATACTTTGAGTTCTACATAGAACTCACCTCTTTTTTGCTCGTTCATTTGTCGTGAAAATCCGTTCGCCAGTCTCCTCGTGATGTACGAGTATATCGGGGCCGTCTTTTTGTCCACAACAACATCAATTTCATCGTCATCAGTGTCGCTCCCGAATAACTCGCGAGCCGTTGACTTGGTGACAGGGGTGATTGGGTGAATGGTCGGCTTAGTTTTCTTACTCGTAGACGTAGACGGTTGGGAGCTGCTCGTTGGACAAGGCTGGCGCTTTTTGTTCTCCTTTGGCTTGGTTTTCACTGATGCATGCTCCTCGTCTGCCGATTCGTCCTCTGAAGGGAAAATATGGTCTGCCGTGTTCTTGTCCCTGTAAGAAATAAAATCAATGAATTAGTATAGTAACAATTACATTTTGTTTAAATCATCTAGACGAGACTAAGAGAATGAATTTATTACTAGAATGAATGAATATTAAAAATTATGAATCAATTAACGGTTTAATTTTTATAGATGCAAAATCGCCCAATTTATCTGAATTATTGAAGAGCTTAATGCAATACCTATTTGAATGATTGAATAGTGAATTAACTGGAAAACAAATATACTACATTTCTAACAAGAAACTTAAACCGATAACACAGAGTGAATTACATTGAAAGTGAGTAGATACTTACATTTTAGAAGATTTACGTTGCTTTGGTAGTTTAGTATAAGATGTAACTGCTCCTAGGTGAAGTGTCGATATGATCCAGCTTCTGCAAGATGCACTCTTAAATAGTGGTAAATCCACGTCACGATATCCCATATAAGGAAAAGGCCACGCATTACTAAAATGCTTTATCAGCCCTAACATCCCAATATGTAATAGTTTACGTTGCAGAAAAATATCTTGCTAAACAATCGAGATCATGCAAATTGAACTTTATCTTCATTGTGTAAGATACTTAAATTCGCTAAGTCGGTGGGTGGTCCGGTTCAGATGTATATAGGTGTCTGGATGATGCCGTTTTCTGTGTCACATACCATTATTATACCCGGGATTTGTCTCCTTCTGTTTTAAATGGCTATTGGAAAGATAAGTGTATATCCAGATTATAAACTATCTGCATGCTAAATTTCATCAAAATCTGTGTAGCTAGTTTTATGTCATTGAATAACAAAAATGCAGGCTGAATTATTAGGCAAAACCAGGCGTAACAATAGTGTGTCGATTTGCCATTTGTTTTGATCCGTCTCCATATAAAGAATTTTGCAAAGTCACTAACAATGACATACTACTTACATACGATGATTTTGCTTGCCGTGTCTTCCCAATAAAATGTATGAAAAGATTACAGCGAACAAACGTACAGTAGTAGTTATTTTATCATATATACTTACGGTAAACAATAAAATGTTTGGCGCCGTGATGTCTTGGGGTTTCAATTTCACCATACCATATTGGTCTAGGATGTCAACATCTAACAAAAACGTACGATTTTGAACTCTATTGATTAAAATTAAATTTATATATAAATGGGAAAAAAACCTTAAAATCAATCATTTCAATTTCGGCATGTGAGTCCTCCTGACTGGGTAGAACGATAATATCGTGAAAATATCGGTAAGTGTTAATAATGTATTTTCTTTATCAATACTATTATAAGTACCTAACAATAAAAATTAAATGCATTATTTAGTACAGCTGTTTGATGCACCACTGCCAGTATTTATTTCTACATAACAACACATCATTCACTCACTCATTATGTTCAACCATAATTGTTGTTTTGATATAGAATAATAGTAAATGAAATATTAATTTAGAATTTTTTTCAGGTGTTTAAAAAGGTCTGGACATAGAATTAAGTATGTCACACTCACCATCCTACACTCCTGTTTTAGATAACATTGACCAACAATGTAATGTAAGTATCTAAGTGACCAACGATGTTAACCATTGAATTCATATTTGTGCTGTTTAATAAATGACACAAAATCATTCATCATTATCATTTTTATTTCAGATTTTGATAGATAGCTCAGATCCAGTTCTAAATCCATTTTACTATGCTCAAGATCAAGAGAGTTGGTATGCCGAAGTGGCAGCAAAAGCATGTGAAGAAAGCAGACAACAAGAAACAGAAAAGAAAAAACTGAAGAAGAAGAATAAGAAAATATTTAAAACTTCTAAAAACACATCCTTTATCAAGCGTAAAGAGCCCGGGCATGTTCACCGAATAATAAAGATAATTGTACATGATGTGGAAGGTCGTCAAATGGAAGAAATAGACAGTGACCCTGATAGTGCAAGCTTGAATATACAATATTTAGTGCGAAGTGATTCTGATGAAATCATGAGTGAAACTGAATATTTAGTTACTAAAATAGTTAAAAAGTTAAGTTCAACTTCATGTACTTAATTGATATTTTAAAATATAATCATTCTAATTATTATTTTGCTTTTTATTTCCACACCATAAATTTAAAGTACATAGCCACTGCACTACATATATAAGGCAGCGCGATGGTATTAGCGAGCGCATTCCATTTACGTTAGGCTGCCGCGTTGTGTCGAATAGCCTATACCGACTGTTGCTCAAATTTCATGCACGTGTCTTTGAATTGTTGAATGAATGTAATAATTTTATACAGCGAAAAATTAGAATGCATATAATTATGAACGTTAAATTAAGATAAATGTTTCACATTTATATTGAATATCTAAATTTCTCATGATATCTATTAAATTAATAATGGTTGAATAGACATAAAGTCGACTACCAAAACTCTAACTGACTGTAATTTTATTGATCGCAGAAAATATTTTCATATTTATAATCTTAATAGTTAGCTGATTGTCTAGTTCACATCTAGAGCAATGTTCTGTGCGTATTGAAACATATTGATCGATTGACTGATTGTCTAGTTCACAAATATTGACCGATTGAATGATTGTCTAGTTCACATCAAGTGTGTAATTGGGGTGTCTGGATCTCCTTGATCCAGATGCCCCAATTACTCACTACTCACCAAATCGATTTAGTTTGGTTTATTGCTATTTGCAACAAAATAGATTTTCTCAGCCTAAAGATTTTGATTTATCGATTACATCCCTAAATCCCGACTAGTTTATAGCACTTACTATACTCTATGGTTTATAGTTATCTTATCTGTGGCATCTGACATTTGTACTGTACTGACTGACTATTGGCAATGTAAAGGTCTAAAATAAAATCGAGTTTCAGTCAAGCATACTGTGGATGTTACTTTAACTCGTAATTCTTACTAATATTAGTGTATTACGCTGTTTTTAGAGCAATAATGTAATGTATGTGTGTTAAAATACGTCGTTGGTAGCGTCGAAAAAATAGACCTACTTTTTAGGTTAGTTTCGATTTTATAAAATAACTCTGAAACGCGGGTTTTTTTTTCAAAAATATTTTTTGTAGGAGTTAATACGATCAGTGTAGTCTATAAAAACAAGGTTTGATTTTGATGCAGCATGGTACGGGATTCCATACTTCCATGAGCATTCTCCTTTTAATCGATACGAACATTGACATCGATATTTGTCGTAATTTTCATCGACATTCATTGACATTGATATGATATTTTTGGTACAGACGCCAGTAAGTCAACCTACCCGAAACTGTCAGATTTTCCCAACCAACCTTGAACCTAATGCCTTAGAGATAAAGTTGAAAATCTATTAAAGAAATTTGATAGATTGTTGTAGCCTGATGTGCTGGCGTCTATACATTAATTATTTTAGTTCTGTGTTTTCTCTCTGCACAGATAAGTTGTTTGAAGTGTACGTACATAATATACTGTTATCGCTGAGTATCATTGCGGGCTACACCCTTTTTAGAATACAACATACTTAGATTTGAATAATTCCTTTTTCCTGTACTAACTGTAAAGTCAACATCAGCGGTACGTAACAATTTGAAATTGACAGCTTCCATATCCATAAGTCACAGCAAAAGAGCGGTTTTCATAGTGCACGTACCTCTTATTGATGTGAGGTTACGGTTGCCATACGTCCGGAAGTTTAGCTAACGCAGTAACAAAAATTATACAGCACAATTCAAAGGAAAAAAAAATCCGGAATTTTCTTGAAACGTCTGGATTTTATTTTATTTTTTATTTTATTTATTCAGGGACAATAAACAGCTACAATATAAGTTGAGATAGAGGAAAGATAATACAAAATATTAACAATATTGCAGCCCACTACATTATCCGCATATTATCAAAAGAAAATATGATAATGAGTGCCACTAGATAGGTAATAAATGAGTGTACGACTAAACGCCGACAGACACTATGCCGAATGACTGAACACCGACAAGACTTTACTTCGACGGGACTCTTCGCCGACAGGACACTTCGCCGACAGGACACTTCGCCGACACGACTTTTCGCCGACAGGGCTCATCTGCGACGCAATTTATCTCCGATAATCAGAATTAATAAATAAACGAAATATTATTTAAATCATGCAAAATGGATATTCCAATTGATTTGATTGCTTGGCAACAGAGTAATAATTAACACTGACATACACAAAATTAGATTTAAATTTGGATTTTGAGCAAAAATATCAATATTAACAAAATTACAATTATAAGATTCAACCATTCGACGGATAGGGCAACGCAAACCAGAATTAGTTCGACAGGTATTGACAGCAAATAGGGTACCTGCACGGGTACTACATTTAATAACGGTGCGCGGGACTACATAACATAGTTTGCTCGTGAGATCGATACAATCAAATTTGGATTTCCTACAGAAAACATTTTTATGGATCTGGGAAATATGCGGTTGACTGGATAACGACAGTCCGTCTGTGACAGAATCGTCATCAGAATCTTAATGATGTAGGTATATATTTTCTCCGTTATTCAAAATTTTGCACGGATACGGCAATATTACGAGTATGTTAATAGTCCTTTTAATATTCTGATTGAATTATCGAGATTTCGTTTCAAGGATTACTACAACCGGTGCAACAGGTTTTTAAGACCAGACTTATGTTTTTTTTTGTATATTAGTCACCTGATTAAGATCTAGAAATTCAATAAACAATGTGAATCAGATGATTTTCGAGCTTTATCAGTCCAAGTAGGTGAGTTTTGGCGGGTTTAATTGGACATGCTTTATCAATGTTTTGGGTAATTTTTTGGGTACGATCAGGTGGGGCAAAGTGTTATGGCGTCAGACATTTCTTAGTAGCAGACGATAAGGTTGGATTTGTGGGGGGTTGATAGTAATCCTCCTCCTCCTGACGTCATACTCCTCATTACTGAGGGTCGTGATCCTCCCTTGAAAACATCTTTTCTCTGACGACGTTTCGCCATCTCTGTCTATCCTTGACCAAGTGAAGAGTATCATGAAATTTCGTATCAAGAGAAGAGCTTATCTGGTCGGACCTTCCTTTACCATCCACCTTGCCGGTAACCATCTTGTTTGACGATATTGCCATCTTTTCTCGCTATATGACCGAAAAATTCCAAAACTCGGCAGGGGGGTTGATAGTAATAGGCTCGCCTCTATTACATAGGTCTTAAACATAATTGGCAAAATTGGGTGTAATAATATGCTACTCTGCCTTGACGTTCGCAGATTACAAGCGAGATCTAATGACATTTATAAACATGACTGTGACATAATTTGAAAACACCCAAACATCTTGCATGCCATGTGTGTGGTGTATACTCATGTTTTGGGCAAATAAAAACTATCTTATCTTATGTTTTTATGTAGATAGATAGATAGGTATAAATGCCATTCATTCTTTTATATATGTGTCTACAAATAGTCCCAGTTTTTCCAATTTCTGGCTTTAGGATATTCCATTTTTTTTCTCGTTGTAAACATCATTTCTAATAATTCATCATCGTCTTTGCACCCAGGTGCATGGTTTCCCCACTGCTTCTCCCTAGCCAAAGCAATAGGAAATGGTGAAAGACCAACGTTATGGGGGACTGTATGATTCAATTTTGACGTTCGTAAAGTGTTGATTCTCAGCCCGATTTCAATAATTGACATTTGATTTTAATACGTGTGACTTCTCTTATTGAGTATCGATATTTGTCATGCTAAAAGAAATTTGCTGGCAGATAATAACATAAACATACATAACATCACGCCTGTATATTCGTAGGGTTAAGCAGAGGTGTACCTAATAGTACACTTACATTTTGTCAGTTATGTTTAAGTCCCATATAATAGGGGGCGAGCCTATTGCCATCAATCGGGCACAAATCCAGACTCCGTGGTTGCTATTGAAAAATGCCTGATGGAATAACCTAATAACACTTTGTCCGACATGGGAATCGAACCCAGGACCTCATGCTCAGCAGTCGCGCTTGCGACCACTCCCAAGTAACACATCAAAGCACTATATCGGCCGATTTCCAGCATTTCTGTATCGTTTTCGCATTTTGAGTTAGTTCTATGATAGCATTACAAACGTTTATACGGCTACTGTAATGCTAATTTGGGCACAAATTATACGGCTTTAGATCATAAATAAGTTCACAAATAGTTGTTTAATTGCATTACAGGCGCATTATATTAGCATTATTGTGACCAAATAAGTTGCGAATCGCATTATAGAAGCATTATTACGGTCAATGAAGTTTCCAATCGCATTACAGAAACATTATACTAGCAATATTATTGATAATGAAGATGCTAATTACATTACAAAAGCATTATACTAGCATTAGATTGTTCTAAAAGTATGATTGAGGCTATTTAAGTGTTCACAGGTAGAACTTAAATCATCATTGCAAAATCATCTCTAATACCATAGCACAAATTTTATAATACAATTAACGTTGTAATTTCACTACTTTGTTCAGCAATATAATATGGACGAAGATCGTCAAAACTGAGTGACACCATACTTGTATTTGCATTAAAATAAAATTTATAATACTTGCTAAGTTTTTGACTCTTTTGTTATTTCATGCCTATTTTAAACGCAATCTAGTTTACTGTAAATATCTATATAAGTTTCATTGAAAATTTTCACGCGCCTTCGATATTTTGTAGTTTTGATATAAAATGTTATATAAAAATATGAATCAAATAATCAAAACAATTTTTTTATTCCTAGTCTAGAATGAATTTTGCATAATTAACGTAATAGTATTGATTGGGCAGTATTAAATTAAGTTAAATCATTATGATAAAGGTCTATTGCTATTATAAATAGGTTCGAATGATAATATTTTTTGGTTATAAAATATTTTCAAAATGGCGTGAGTCTACAATAGCCCGGTGAACCTTTATAAAGGCCAATTAATGCCGTCAGCAGTATAAATAGTCACACGTGAACAATCGTTAAGCTAGAGGCCAGAGAGAAGACTTTTGATGAACCATGCACCGTAGTGCCATTGGCTATAAAGTAGTTCTCTAAGGGTTCACCGATATACCAATAGACTTGATGTAGACTGAAATAGCGCCATAGTGCCATGCTTTAAAGTAATTTTGGGGATCCTTGAGCAAAACAATAAAACTCATTTCAGAATTTGTATTACTTGAATAATCACAACTTAATTTTGTTATTAGCATAATTATCATAATCATTACACACGGTTAGGCAACACACCATAAAAAAATGCTGTTATTTGTTGATGTATACACATATTATATTTTATGTGCTTTTCCCAATATGGCCGACAAATGGTTTTAAGAATACAGTAAAGTGAATGTATATATAGCTTTAGGCATTACAATAACTCACGTGTATTTGATTAAAGAGCTGTTACGCGCACAACAGCACTCAGTTGATCTTTAAAAATGCAAGCATTATATTGATTCACGTTTATGCTGTTCAGCAGTATTAGGCTTTTACTTAGCACTTAAAAGTGCTATAACACAACAAAGGGCACTAAAAACAACCTAAAGCTGTATAATGGATTTACGGTGCATTATAATGGTACAAGTGTATGCTATTAAGCGGCAATAGGCATTATCTTACTGCTTAAAATGCTATTGTAAACCCTAAGGCACTAAAAATAGCTGAAAGCTGTATACTGGATTTACGATGCATTATAATGGTACAGGTTTATGCTATTAAGCGGCAATAGGCACTATCTTACTGCTTAACAATGCTATTGTAAACCCTAAGACACTAAAAACAGCTGTAAGCTGTACAGCTGCATTGTGGTTGGCTTCACTAAAACTAAAGGCTTTACAAAAGCATTTTGATAGGCCATTATCCACCGTTATACATTGTAAAGCATCATAATGGTTTTGAAATACCAATATAAAGCATCAAGACGTTCGGTGAACTTTTGTAAGAGTTTATACGGACCTTAAGTTTTACATAAGTTTACTATTCGTATTTTAAAATGCTTCCTGTGTTACTTGGGCTAGACCAACGAGGTAAGTAAAAAATATTATTATAATACTGTTAAACAGATCATCATCTTCCTGCCCTTGTCCCATGTTATTTGGGGTCGACGCATCATGTTTTTTCTTCCATTCTCCTCTTTCAACCGTCATGCTATCATTTACTTCTTTATCTTTCATATCATTCCTCACACAATCCATCCATCGTTTCTTTGGTCTTCCTCTCCCTCTCCATCCATCAACGTTTATATTCATCACTCTTTTAGTCACATGCGATTCGTCCCTCCTCATCACATGTCCATACCAAGACAGTCGATTCCCTTTCAACTTTTCTAACTTTTCTAATACTGTTAAATAGATCTCTTCCCTAAATGATATTGACGGAACCTTCTCATGCAGCTCGTCCATTATCATGGGGTTCACAAATAGAAACAAATGACCATCTCAATGAGCTTACGTGACTTCAGTCATGCTGTTATACTCATTAAAAGACAAATAAATAATAGTAAAATAAACAAACAATTATTTTTATTAGAATAGGAGGAATATTATCTAAGTATTGTTTATTTATATCCCATTGAGGATATTAAGTAATAACAAGAGTAGATAGGTATTACTCATGCGTGTATTGTTAGGTTATTTCAGTTACTGATTCATATATAAATGTAGGTATGTGTATTATTTTAATTCATTACTGAAACCTGGTTTCCACAAGTGGGTAATGTAGAGCATAACAACACTCCTTTATTTCCTGATGGGTTAGCCAGAGGTGTACCTGATAGTACACCGATATTTAAAAGTTGGACAGAAGTGTACTTATGTACTTAAAAAGACATTTCGCCAGTTATGTTAAGTCCTATGTAATAGGGCTACCTATTTCCATCAACCGGCTGCTAATGTGGAAATCATATGGAAAAAACCCAATAACACTTTGCTCCACTTGGGAATCGAACCCAGGACCTCATACCTGGGGCTGCGGGGCTATTCGAAAGAGATACCGTGGAACTGGGACACAAAGGGCAAAAGAAGGAACATGGATGGGTCACGCCGTGATGGCTCTCGGCCACCGTAGGCGCGGGCCTGTGGACGGTGAGTAATGGGCTAGCTCGCCGTCCGTCCGTCGTATGACGACGGGCAGGCCGTGTCGACGGCGCGTTCGTGTTCCACGCGCGCCTCAAAGAGTTGTCAGCAAACGGGAGGGGCCCGCAAGGGCCGGTGCCTGCCAGGGCTGCGGGACTGTTCGAAAGAGATACCGCGGCCCTGGAACATAAAGGGCCAATGAAGGAACATGGGTGGTTTTTAGTCAGTAAGAGTCTGACACTCCCTTCCGCTCCGCCCAGAGCGGGAGGAGTCATTTGATGATTTCCCACCCTCCAAAAAAAAAAAAAAAAAAGGAACATGGATGGGTTTTAGTCAGTAAAAGTCTGACACTCCCTTCCGCTCCGCCCAGAGCGGGAGGAGTCATTTGATGATGTCCCATCCCAAAAAAAAAGGACCTCATACCTACTATTAGACCAGCGAGGCAGTAGAAATGTTGCACACTGCTTACAAATGAGGCATATAATAAAAAAAAAATGTTTGTACCAGCATTGCCTCGTTTTTCATGAGTTGCGTTTGTAAGGCAATACCCTACAACTTCAGCTGGGAGTCGACTTGGAGCAAGTTGAAAGATCACACTGGTAATAAAGTTTGACGGAAATGTCAGCCTATAATGTTCTCACTGCTGGTACACGGTCTCCTGTCTGAGAGGGAATGGGCTATAATCCACCACGCGGGCACAGTGCGGGTTGGTACATGTCACATGTCTTCGAATTTTTGTTAAATGCCGGTTTGGTTTCCTCACGATGTTTTCCTTCACCGCAGTGGTGATGAAATGAATTACACAAATAGTCATATACAAAAATTGCTTAAACTAAAAGACCCACAAAAAATCAATGTTAGTTTTTAGCATTTATGTCCGCTGCTTGCATCGCGATCGCGACAGCAGCTGTAAGGTCAATTAGCTATTACAAACGCTTTCAGCCGCCATTTGTCAGCTGGGCCATGCTTATTTGTGGTTCAATTGACATTTATCATTTTGCATTCCATATCGTAACAGCTGTTTTTAGGGTTAGGCTATTCAATAATGGGAATAATAACCTTCTTGGGCGGTTGCCCAAAGTTAATATTATTATTATATCAGCCCATACTGTCCCACTGCTGGACAAAAGTATCTCTCTCCACTCCCCTTCCCTTTCTAACAGCTGTAGGCTGTTCTTGTCCAATCTCTCTTGAAGGCGTCCAGTTCCTTTCGCCATATTTGAGTCCGTTTTCCATGGCGTCACTTTTTGGCAACCATTCAGATGTCAATTTAGTCCAGCGATCTTCTACCCGCATGGAATGCCCAGTACCAGTCCGATTTAGTCACGAAGTAAATATATTTATTTTTACAATTTTTTTTGCCTTCGGCCATTATGGTCGAAAATTATATCATTTTCATTCTCATTCTCATTTGGAAACGTTTTAAATAAGGCCTATGATACTCGAGAATAATGTAACTTCCCATTAGTGACAGATTTTTTGGAATGGGATTAGTTCCGAATATTACCCCTTCATACAAACTTACAACATTTATCTCTTTTTATAATATTAGTAGGTAATCAGCTGCCGTGCTAATTAGAAGTGCAGTAAGGAGGTTATTAGTAGTTTCGAGTAAATGGCGCCTAAACATTTTTACTTTTATTTGGCTTTTTTAGGTATGATTTTGAAGTTTTGCAAAAATGTCTTTAATTACATGTATAGCTGAATATGCATTGTTTCGTAAGAACTAACCCTATTTTCTATAAGTTTAATACAACTATCTTAAAACAAAAAGAACTATTTATGCTTAGCAGGGTCTTCATGACTAAACCCAGTATTACAAGCTATAACAGCAGTAAGTTTGGAGTTACTGCGCTTTCTACTAGCAAATACAGATTACTGCGCTTATTTCATTTAATTCAATTATTATTATCACTTCGACTACAAATTAAAAACGCAGTGCAGTAGTGAGAAAAAGCTATTAAAAATAGTATTTAAGTATACAAAAGTACACTTATTTGGTTATATTTATCCTAACCATTTCCTAATTAAATATAACGACCTGAATATTAAAAAATACGTTATTTGAAATGACAAATAATACTTTCTTAATCATACACAATTACTGCATTTTTTACTAGTGACATAATATTTTCTTAAAGCTATGCTTAGACTGACTACAAACCATAACTGCAGTAAAAGAGTGACTTATAGCTTTTCAATTCGTGTACATACGTAAAAAAACCACAATAACTTGGTTATATCTATAATAATATCAAAAAGAGGTAAATGATACAACTATTTTATTAAAAAAATGTATTCCAATAAAATCTTAAAACAGAAAACATTAAATAAAATCTTTAAAGTCGTAAACTTTCCTATCTTTTGTAAATATTGGTCGACTCTGTGATGAAAACTGTCAGCAGACATACATTTAAGTGTGCGGAAATCAAGTTGCTGTTAATTATGTTAACTAAGAAAGACAATATCACCCAATTTTTGTTTTGGGCTGAACAATTATCCATCCACAAAATAACGTGATCTTTGTCGCGTTTGTTATCTAAAATTATTCACTAAACATTATTATTTATCATTATTACTAACAAATCATAACATCAGCAAGTGTTCCTTACTGCGCTTCTTACTAGTGAAATAAATTATGTTCAAAAAAATACTGGAAGGCAAAGAGCAGTAATGTGTCTTACTGCAGTTGTGCTTAGTAATTTACTTCTCAGCAAGAAACATACTGCAGTTTGGCTTACTAAAAGTCCCACTTCTGGGACAGCTATCAAAATAAGGATTAAATTACCATACAGAGCTCATTACGAGGATTCCGAATATATGAAAAACGTTCGTTTTCCACGCGCGCTTCAAAGAGATGTCAGCAAACCGGAGGGGTCCGATGCCTGCCAGGGCTGCGGGACTGTTCGAAAGAGATACCGCGGCCTTGGAACACAAAGGGTTTGCCCTTTGAAGAAGGAACATGGATGGGTTATAGTCAGTAAAAGTCTGACACTCCCTTCCGCTCCGTCCATAGCGGGAATTTGATGATCTCCCATCCGAAAAAAAAGGGTTAGTCGTAGTTTAGTAACGTTCAGCTGACAACGATGACAGCCATGTCTCCACTTTAACTCATCTACTTTATAAACTTCTTGCAAATGCTAGCTTTAGTAGGTACTCGTACTTGTGGGTGTTGGCTGACTTAGTTTTCGTAGTAATTCGTACAACTTTCTTGACCTTTTTTTTATCAAGAAAGTTGTTTAACAAGAACAACAAGTTGTTTGACAACTATAATAAACTAACACCACCATCTAACTTTAATCGTTTTGGAAGCGTTGTTGTACAGACGACAGCACATCAAGCTACCCGAAACTGTCAAATTTTCCCAATCAACCTTCAACCTAAGCCTTTAGCGATAAAGTTGATAATCTGTTAAAAAATTGACAGATTGGAGTAGCTTGATGTGCTGACGTCTCCTAAAACATGTAGTCAATGTAACCTCTACCCAAAATGGTACATAAAGAAGTCATAAACATAATTCGGTAATATAACATCACGCCTGTAATCCCCAAAGGGCTAAGCAGAGGTGAAAATAATAGTACACCCACATTTCACCAGTTTTGTTTAAGTCCCATGTAATAGGGGTCGAGCCCATTGCCATCATCCGGGAATATATCCAGGCTCCGTGACTGCTACGGAGAAACTACTAAAGGAACCCAATAATATATTGCGCGACCTAGGAATCGAACCCAAGACCTCAAGACCAACAAGGCAGTTTGACAACCCTACACAGTTTTGTATTCAAATTGACAATCAAAAGAATCGATGTCAAATTAAAAAAAACCGGCCAAGTGCGAGTCGGACTTGCGCACGAAGGGTTCCGTACCATTATCTATAAAAACGGCAAAAAAATCATATCTGTTGTATGAGAGCCCCCCTTAATATATTTTATTTTTTATTTTTTAGTATTTGTTGTTATAGCGGCAATAGTAATACATCATTTCTTAAAATTTCAGCTTCCTAGCTATCACGGTTTATGAGATACAGCCTGGAGACAGACAGACAGCGAAGTCTTAGTAATAGGGTCCCGTTTTACCCTTAGGGTACGGAACCCGAAAAAAACAACATTCTTATCAATATAGTCTGCGTCTCGTTTGATAATAACCTGTTGCGTCTAGACAAGACATGTTTGTAAGACACTCTTTATAAACTATCATCAGTATAGCTATAGACTATCAATTGAAAACCAATACACATTATTGATCGATTTATTGAACTTAATTCTCAACTATATACGGTGTCTCTGATGTCAATGAAAAATGAATGACAAATATGTCTGGCTAATTCAGATCGTTACATTGAAATATGTAGACGAAATTGATCTTGACGGACCGAGCCTATTCTAGCTTATGATCAAGAATCAATTTCGTCGTTTAACGATGTCACAAATCGAAGAAATTGAATTGGACAATGGTATAAAATGGCTGTAACGCTTTTGAGTCGCAAAGACAAAAGAAAATCTGTACTCTTACAAAAACTGCTCAGATTTGCTTAACTACATAATGGATTTTGAAGAATTTGGAGCACGGATTCCAAAAGATTTGTTATTTTTTTTTTTGTTTTTTGTTTAGCCTATTCTGTCCCACTGCTGGGTAAAGCCCCCATTCCATTTGCATTTTTTTTAATTTTTTTGGTATTATTTGGCAGTGTGTATATTTTGTTACACAGTATATTTATACCAGACAAGCTCTAGATGTGAGGACTTCTAATTGGCTGTCAGACTATCATACTGTTATTTATCACTATTGTATTTAGCTGTAAGTCTTCCAAAGTCTTTAAATAAATAAATAAATTCCTTTCTAACTCTCTCGGTGTTTTGTGTACACTGGCCAATCAGTCAGGACGAGTCCTAATCTTTACGCCAGCGTTTCTTGGGCGTGCCTCGGTGACGGCGATCGTCTTCAGACACCAACGATTCTGGCCCATCTGTCCTGACCCATCCTGGAAATGTGACCTGCCCTCCTCGCAGACTTATCGCCAACATCAGCGATACCAGTCTTGGGGATGAGTTTGATATTTAAAATGCAACGCTCCATCGCTCTTTGGCAAACCTAGAGTTTGGAATTAGTCTCCATGTGAATACTAATTTAATATTTAACTTAGATAAGCAGAACAATCAATTAACATTGCAACCGTGTGAAGCAGGAGCGGGTTGATTTACTAGTCTAATATAAACATACTTTGAAGTGCAAGCAGAAAGACAAGGTAAGTAGAAGATTTCAAACGCAGATATATTTTAGCGTCTAAACGCTTAAATATCAGTATCTGAGTTTGAAATCTGCGTCTTCTTCAAATATACAAACTTCAGTAAAGTTTATTTGAATTCCATTAAATGGTTTCTACTGAATTTCTAGATTTATTCGTATATTTTTAGTAAACTTTGGAAGAAGAAGAATAATGATGATTCAGGATTAACTTGTTTAAAGATATCGGAGGGCTTGGACAAAAGTGACATTATGCCAGCGGCAACGAAAAGAGTAAAAAAAAATAACGTAAAAAACTGTTGACTTTGTTTTTTCATTGATTTTATTGACACCGACTTCCGAAAGCAAAATTATAAGTATGCAGATCTTGACATTGGCCTTAACAGACCTACGTCTGATTCAACGTTAAAGGTTATTTTTTATGGTACCAGTATAACTAACTTTTGGCGTGTATCCACATACAGTATTGTGACCAGACTGCAAAAACTTTGGGTAATATTTTGAATATTTGGGTAATGGTTTCGGCGATTCGTTTGAGATAAGTTGTACCAGGGAAGCGGATTTGGAAAGTTCGGGGTAGCACCAGATCAAATTAATCTTCAAAACAAGTCTTTAAAATTAATAAGATTATTATAGCAGTGACAGCCTAGTGGTGTGACCGTTAGACTGGCAAGCCAAGTCATAGGTCTCAAATTCCTCTGATTTTTTGGATTTATGAGCGTATTGTATAATTATCACTTGCTTCGGTGAAGGAAAACATCGTGAGGAAATCAGTATGCCTGAGAGATATTTCTCGACGACTAAAAGCCAAATCACAGGCGCACGGGCGGCATAAAACTCTGACACCAAGTTAGGCACTAACCACACGATAAAGAAGAAGAATAAGATTAGTACTGTGTGGTACCTACTGTTAAACTACTAACTAACTTATCACAGATTTCGCGACCCCTGAACCCGAATATTATTTCTGTACTCCATTACTCCATTGCCCTCCCTTGATCTAGTTCTCTAATCAGTTGCGTAATAAATAGACGAACAGAATATATATTATTGGACAGAATAGATATCAGAATCACTTGTTGTTTGTGTGGACATCACGGGGACAACAATCATAAATCTACATAAGGGGTGGAAGGGACGGCGTCAGGGGCGAAGAGATGTCAGCAAACGGGAGGGGCCCGCAAGGGCCGATGCCTGCCAGGGCTGCGGGACTGTTCAAAAGAGATACCGCGGCCCTGGAACATAAAGGGCGAAAGAAGGAAAATGGGTGGTTTTTAGTCAGTAAAAGTCTGACACTCCCTTCCGCTCCGCCCAGAGCGGGAGGAGTCATTTGATGATTTCCCACCCTCCAAAAAAAAAAAAAAGGGGTGGAAGGGACACCGACGCGAAAACGGTTACCGCCTCTCAGCAATCTTTTCAAATGCTGCTAGTTGGTGTGATGGGTGTTTGGTACATTGCTATCCAACCACATCAGCACCATGAGCTGACAACGAAAGAGCTGATTTCTTTTTCATACTGTATACATAGTAAAAGTTGTTCATTTTCATGAGTAGGTACTCTACCACTCCCTCCACTCCCACTTTCTCTCCCTTAAGCCCGATTTTCATTGTTTTCTTGCTTAACGAAGTGCCTACTTAGATAAGTACAGTTTCGTAACTGGTTACGGTGTTACTGAAGTGGTTTTATCGGAACCGAAGTCGGAGTCGGAATTTTTATAATTGATTTGTCGGAGTCGGTACCGGAATCGGAGAATCTGGCGAGAGAATTTGGCGGGTAATCGATTTAAGGGGTTGGAATTTTGTATTTCCATTCACTTTCTGCCACAATAATGGATCGCTACTGATAAATGACAGAGTAATCGACGACAGAAACATGCATAAACCTGTTCGTACATGTTGACCGTTGCCGCCGTGCGTCGCCGCCCGCTAATCGCTATCGCCATCGCTTCTATCTCCGATTTAAAAGTATCGGAGCCAAACTCCGAGCCGGAGTAAGTCACCATGACAAATAAACAATAGTAGGTATGAAAAAATTGTATCACGAGGAAGACTGGTCTCTTACTATTTATGTGACATTAAGACTAGGTGAGGTAAATGGATGCCAAAATAACATTGTAATTTATATTCTCGACGCTGAGTCGAGGGTTGAAAATTCAATAGTGTGCTTTGAACCAGGCGTGGGGAGTGATTAGGTATGTATGTTGGTCAGATTATGAAGCTCGGTCAAGGTGAGATCGGTAATAGAATTAATATGATCTGACCTGGTTTTACGATACGCTAGCTTTTCCTAGAGACTCCGCCCGCGTGAAGGTCGGGATCGTGCGATAGGAATAAAAAGGTATCCAAAGTCCTAACTTAATCTAGGTCATGGTTTACAGTTCACGCTTGGGAAAACAGATAGATTTCTTTTAGTATTTGTAGGTTATGATAATATATATACCTTTATTCGAGGCGCTCCTTTTTTCCTCGAAGCGCACCTATGATTAACTTTCGAATATAGATAAGATACTAACTGAAACTATCGATACTAAATAAAACACGTTATTTTATACAAATTGCAAAAACTCTATACTCCTTGACCATAGATTGGTTTAAAAAAAAATAAAGTGATTTTATTTTTTTACGTGCGCCTCAAAATGGTAGCGCTTCGAGGAATACCTCCTTTATTCAACTATAAACAAATTCATTACATTTTTAAATATTAATTTAAAAAATATAAAAACATTTAAAATATAAAAAAATGTTGCACACAGGTATCGGGAACAGGGTTCAAGCGGAACCTCCTTACAATACGAGCCGTGTCCAGGAGTACCGCTTTCTGAATCAAGCCCTTGATCCGGCTGCCTAACGAAAGCCTCCTCAGATATTGGTCGAGGCTCTTCAAACTCAAACTCAAAGCATTTTTTTTTTGTTGTCCCAAGATATTATTATTATTCCCTTTATTCATTTTTTCACAATTTTAATACATTTTTAAATATTTAAATATAAAACAATATAAAAAAAGCATTTAAAAATATAAAAAAAATAGTAGCCCACCGGCATCGGGGACAGGGTCCAAGCTACCGGCAGTCAGGGCTCCAGAGAGAGGAACCTCCTAACAATACGAGCCGTGTCCAGGAGTACCGCTTTCTGTATCAAGCCCTTGATCCAGCTGCCTAACGAGAGCCTCCTGAGATGTTGGTCGAGGCTCTTGGCAATTAAGCCATGGGCTGACACGACTATCGGCACAATGATCGCTGAGTCCACATCCAGTCACATCACACAGGCTTTCACGAGGTGTAGAATAATTATTATTAGTAAAGATTGATTATAGACCTGTTATTTAATACTTTAAGGTAGAAGAAGGTGTTTAGTTGATTACTGATAATTTACAACCTGGTATGCATTACATATGTATGTGTAACTTGTATCAAGGTTAAATAGGGCTTATTCTCGTTTGAGCCTTTAGGGGATATTGTAAATGAGGTGTTGTCATAAACATTGGGACACAGTTTCATGTCCTGCGCGTCCGGTAGTCTGCTCATTACAGGAACAGATGGGTGCTATTACGATGACGTGTATGCGTAATTCTGGGCCGACTCAATTTAGATTGCGATCGACACGCTAAAACATGGTACCTAATAGTAATATCTGTTCAAATGGTGTTTGCTTCTTTCAGAGCCAAATTGGCCAAAAGGCTTCTATGTATCATCGCCCAAACTATCGTATCGAAAAAGATATTTATGTTGTAAAATTCAGGCATTTGAATTCAATTTACTTTAGGAGATTTAGAACCCCAATATAATACGTATTAGCTAAATGACGTCATTAGTTTGTAAAACAAAACCCCCATAATGTTTACCACAACGACCGGTCCTAATGCCTTACAACATCCTGGTTCTCCCATCCATCACAGTTGTTGATCCTCTTTGTGTCGTGCTAACACACGATGCGTGCGTCAATGTAATCCATACACGCATTTTTATTGTTATTTGGGCAAAAAATAACTGGTATTGTAACATAATTACAGGTATATTATGGGTAGTCTCATTGACGTCTTTTTTGGAACATGATATGAAAACGGTCACTCAAACGGCCCGTTTACCTGCGTCTACGTCGAATCTACGTAGCGGTCGAGTAGATTACATAACCAGTTATTTATTGATTATATATGATACTAGCTTTTGTCCGCGGCTTCGCCCGCGTGGATGTCGAATAATGCAAATGTTGCAGAATTAAGGAATGTCTGTCATAAAAATGTATTGTCACTAGAACCATAGGTGTGTGCAAAATCGCCCCTCTAGCCACTCCTCAAAGAGGTAACTTATCGCCACTATTGTGGCGTGCCCTGCACGGGGTTGCGACAGTCGCTCTCTCTATGTCGCCATGAGATTGCGCCGGGACGGGGATTCTACCCCTAAAGGGGTAAAATAGGGGATGGCAGTTTAAATGAAAGTCCGTCAGTTTTGAAGTTAGGATCTTCAAATTTTGTGTTGCACGGACACGAAACTTTGTGTACGCGTTCAAGTTTGATAGATAAAAATGATTTCTATCATCCTCTCATTCTGCAATCAGGATCGTCTTCTCACGATTTAAATATAAGGTCACGGACACAAAGTCAGAGCAAACAAAGTGCAGTGTCAAACCACTAGGTTAGGGTTGTGTGTTGATATATCACCCAGTCAGTCAGTCAGTTTACCATCCTTCCTATAATCCTTACAAATATTATAAATGCGAAAGTAACTCTGTCTGTCTGAGTATTTCACAACTAAGCCTTAACTACTGAATCGATTTAAATGAAATTTGGTACAAAGATAGTCTAGAGCCTGAAAAAGGACAAAGGTTACTTTTTAATGCGAAAATAGGGCTGTAAGGGGTTGATATAGGGGATGAAAGTTTGTATGGAAATAACGTAATTTATAAAGCTAGAAGCTTGAATCTTATTTTTTAAGCTTTTGATTAGATATCCTTACTTAATATTATAAATGCGAAAGTAACTCTGTCTGTGTGTGATCACGCCCAAACTACTGAACCAATTCAAATGAAATTTGATACAGCGGTAGTCTAGAGCCTGAGAAAGGACACAGGCTTCTTTTTAATGCGAAAAAAGAGCTGAAGGGGTTGCGATAGGGGATGAAATTTTGTATGGAAATGACTTCATTTTTAAAGCTAGAAGCTTGAATCTTATTTTTTAGGCTTTTAATTAGATATAATTAAATACGACATTCAAAGTTTGTAAAAATTTTACTCTAAAGAGGGTAAAAATAGGGGATGAAAGTTTTTGTGTGATGACGTCGTTCCAAAATGTATTGTCACTAGAACCAAAGGTGTGTGCAAAATTTCAGCTCAATCGGTTGAAGATATCTGCTTCAAAATTGAGTTGCAAGAGTACACCCGAACAAACATTGTTCCATACCTTCATCCCCCTTTTTAACACTTCAAGGGTTTCTACCCTTGAAGTGTTAAAAATTTCTCATTTTATCAGAAACGCTAAGAAACGTATAAATTAATTTTCAATCGTCAGCCTAAACACAAAATTTGAAGATCCTAACTTCAAAACTGGCGGACTTTCATATAAACTTCCATCCCCTATTTTACCCCTTTAAGGGTAGAATTTCCAAAAATGCTGAGACACGTATAAATTAATTTTAAATTGTGAGCCTAAACACAAAATTTGAAAGTCCTAACATCAAAACTGACGGACTATCATATAAACTTCCATCCCCTATTTTACCCCTTTAGAGGTGGAATTTCCAAAAATCCTTTCTTAGTGGATACCTACTCTTCACAAAGAATACACCCTGCAAATTTCATGTTTCTAGGTCCAGCGGTTTAGGTTGTGCGTTGATATATCAGTCAGTCAGTTTATCATTTTATATATTTATATATAAAAAGAAGATTAATGGAATTTTATAAGTTTTTATTGATGCACTTTACGATGATGTAATTCACTTTATATTATTATTTCAGTGTAAAATATGAGACAATTGACCTTAAAATCATGTGGTTTTAGGACGGATGGGAACCAGTTTTTCTAGTGGTTTTTCAAAGTTTTGTTCAAGGCAGCCAATCAACCAATAAAATATACATATACTGCACATCTATGTACGCGGACACAGGTGCACTCTCCCTTCCCTCACTTTTTCCCTCATTTCTTCTCGAATGTATGACTCTGATTTTGTCCGACCAGTTTGTTGCAACCTGGACAGCTCTGTCGTTTGCCTCATTCAAGTCCTGGAGGGTGCAATTAGTTGTGCAGCACGGGCAGGAGATAAGTTGAGGCATATCCTGTATCCTGTGTGGGCGCGCATTATGTCCGAGATGGGTGGATTATATAATGATTATCCCCATCTAGCCAAATTAGATCGTATTCAACTCATTTCACACTACAATAAATTTATTTTCAAGCAGTAAAATACTATACTTACTTAATTTACGCAACCGCCACGATACTATAATTTCAGAGGACACAAATGCACGATGTAATAATGGGTCACGTTGAATAATTGGAGTGAAACAACACAATGCGGCAACCACTAATTATGTAATTATACAAGGATGAAAGGTACTTTATATAAGCTGTGATTACACCCTCTTATAGCGCTATCATCGCGGATCACTTAGTTAATCGTGGGCTTGTAGCGAATTGGTCATAGGTTGTTAATACGGGGTGGAAGGGAGACCAACGGTTACCACGAATTTAGTAAATCATTCTGCACCACCTGAAATAAAAACGTGCTTTATTCTGAACGAGTTTTATTTTTCATCAGTAATTAAAAAAAAAACATACAGCTGTTCTTTTTGAACGTGTAGTTATTGCATTTTGTAGGAAACCGTAGATTAAAAAAAATTGGTTAAAAATTGCATGTGTGTCCCACAAACCATTAATATTGTCCACAAGTAAGCATGTGCACCACAAACTGCACCACGCGATAAAACACGTGTTTTACTCAGGCACATCATTAGACACAAGAACATGCTTCAACCAACGTGTTTCTCAATCGATAAATAACTACTGTTTTATCTATGACGTCATTGTAATAATCGATTGCTTACTTAATAACTTAACGTTGAACGAAAGTGTGAAAGGTCGGTCGTCGGATGTCTGTACTCCGTAGACGTAGGTCAGTCCACTTCTAATAAGTATATTAGACCTTGTGCTTCAGACACTGGGTTCTTAGACGAGTAGTAACATATATTCAAACACTAGCTTATGCCCGCGGCTTCGCCCGCATGGTATTTGGTAAGTCCCGCGGGGTTTACGATCCCGCTGGACAATTACCGAACGCAGCAGCAGCTGCAGCGTGAGAAGCGGCGGTAGGACGCTACCTGGATAAAAATCATCCTATGTATAAATATAAATATCCCTGGACATTTCACACAGCACCATCTAGTCCCAAGCTAAGCAACCTAATGCTTGTGTTATGGTAACTAGATGGCTGATAAACTACATATATATATATATATATATTTATTTATTTATTTATTTATTCAGGTATTAATTCAGGTTATAAACTATCTGTGTGCCAAATCCTTTCATTCGTTGAAACTGTAAAGAACTATATTTACTACCTATGTTACACAAATAAAATGATTTGATTTGATTTGATTTTCGTTTTTGCGTGAAAGAATAACAAACCATCATCCAACCATT
Source organism: Eurois occulta (assembly GCA_950022335.1). NCBI lineage: Eukaryota > Metazoa > Arthropoda > Insecta > Lepidoptera > Noctuidae > Eurois > Eurois occulta. Next base: position 15,980,452 of record OX465488.1, read on the forward strand.
ATCCATCTGTAGCGGCATTACAAAAACTACTACAGCAACATAGAACAAAAAATACTACAGCGCCATCTATGGCGCAGAGGATAAACTAAATAACGAAATACATCTAAATCCTGCATCGCGCAAGTAAAGTTATTCGCGACTTAAGACTATACTATACATATAGAAGAACCCGACAACAACTGTCGGACAGTAGCCCACCAGACAATAACACCCGTCTGGTCGGAGGATCCTCCTTTTTCTATGGGGGTTGAAGAACTTTACACCCTGTTCTTCATACCCCCAAATTGGTGACCCCGAAATGGACGTCAGCGCAGCCTTTGAGCAACGTCCATCCATTGTCCATCGTCGTCGTCCGTCGTTCCATCCATTCATCATCACAACCTTTCACATTTATTATAGTAAGTAAGTAAAATAATCTGCCTATAAAGTTCCATTGCAGGGACCCACCCTCCACCCTCTAACAGGAGCACAGTGCGGGTTCATCTTTGAATAATTCCTAGGTCATGTCGGTCAATTCTTTACCGTTTTATGAGCAGTGGTGATGAAATCACTTACAAAAAGCTTAATGCTTGCTTAGGTTCTAACCAATGACCTCGTCAGACGCTACTACGCTACTACTACGCCCTGTAGTTCATAAGAAGCGAAATTCATTCCTTGAAAGTTTATTGAGGGTCTAAACAGTCGCCAGTATTTATTTATTAACAATTCAGCAAGTTTATAAAAATATATATAAAAATTGAGAAGTATTTCTCTTTATACGAATGTTTGATGCATTAAATAAATAAAAATTTTCGTCTCCATTTCCTAGGTGGACCGATATCGAGAGGTATATAAATTAAATATATAAAAGATACTTTAAAAATAGTAATGAGAAATATTGTTTACCTACTCGACAACTCACGAAAGCAATTTGAAGCAATCCACTGCGGTTGGGAAATTAGATGATTAATTACTATTATTATAAATTTAAAAACAAAATTATCCAATATTATTTGAAAACGGGTAATAACATAAAGTTGGTAAAATTACTAGCTAAGGATTGTCTTATGGGTTTCAAAGTTGTCAGGATTTTACTTTAAATTTGGTCGCAAGTATAGTTTGGGACACCCTGTTTTGCCTTCAAGGAAGAATAAAATTACAAAACATCAATCTTGTAATCACCGAAGGGGTAGGCGGTGTACCTAATAGTACACCCACATTGCGTCTGTTATGTTTAAGTCCTATGCAATAGGAGGCGAGCCTATTGCCATCACTCGAGCACGAATGCAGACTCCGTAGCTGCTACTGAGAAATTTCTGATACAAAATCCAAACCTCGACCTCATGTTTAGCAGTCACACTAGACCAAAATATATAAATGTATTGGAATACAAAAAAAAAATATTATTATTTAATAAAACAAATATTCTCTTGATCCCAGTTTATTTACGTCAAGTGACAAAAAAAAATCAAATACATGTCAAACATAACATTCTGATGGCCAGTTCAACACTCCCCCTACATCAGATCAGATCAGGCTTACTCACCAATCCTAGTGAGGTTCGCGTTCTTAGAAAGCTTTCCTTCGGCAAGGCTTTCGTAAAGGTATCCGCTACCTGGTCTTGCGAAGGCACGTAGAGGACATTAACCTTCTTCTCCTGATGCAACTCTTGCAAGAATTTATACCGCGTGTCTATATGCTTTGTCTTAAAATGAAACACTGGATTCTTAACAAGCTTGATAGCACTTTGGTTATCTACGTAAACCGTCGGTATAACGTCGTATCCTCGAACTTCCCTGTAGAGACGACTGAGCCATATAACCGTCTGTGCTGCGAGGCTGGCCGCCACAAATTCCGATTCAGTGGTCGAGAGACTCACGCATCTTTGAGTTTTGGAAGACCATGACACTGCTCCCCCTGCGGCGAGACACGCGTAGCCAGAAGTCGACCTTCTCGTCTCAATATCTCCGGCGTAATCTGCATCGCTGTACGCAACGAAGGTATTTTCTTCACCTGACAAACCCTTGTATAAAATACCAAGGCTTTGAGTGCCCTTCAAATATCTCAATACTCGCTTAGCTATCGCATAATGGCGTTTGTCGGGTTTCTCAACATGTTTTGACAAAACATTTATAGCAAAACATATGTCGGGTCTACTTACAATAGATAAATAAAGTAATTTTCCGACTAATTCTCTGTAATGAAAATTATTGACATTCGTGTCAGTGTCGAAATTACTGTTGTCTGTCAACTGACTTTTGTCTATCGGAGTAAGTACAGAGTTCGCATCGCACATATCATAACTTTTTAAAATTGTTTTTATGTAGGCTTCTTGGCTAATAAAAATCGACCCATCGTTTTGTTGATTTATCTGCAAACCAAGATAACAACCAACTTCAGAAGTGCGAACTTGAAATTCTGTGGTCAGAGCACTAAGGAATTCTTCCACAAGTGTCTTATTTGGTGATAAGATCAATCCGTCATCAACATAGATCATGATGATCAGCTGCCGGTCTTGACTTATGAACAAGCATGGATCCGAGTCACTTTGCTTTAATTTATATTTCAGCAAAAAGGAACAGAACTTCTTGTTCCAGCACCGAGGCGCCTGTTTCAAGCCGTACAGACTTTTGATGAGCTTGCATACTCGGCCTGATCCGTCATCATATCCCACAGGTTGCTTCATATAAATAACCTCGTCGATGTCGCCGTATAAAAAGGCAGTCTTCACATCGAATTGGGTCATGTGCATTTTTCTAATAGCTGCTTCGCTCAACATAGCGCGGATTGTATCCCAGCGAACAACAGGGCTGAAAGTTTCGTGGTAATCGATACCGTGCTCTTGACTGAATCCTCTGATGACGAGTCGAGCTTTAAAACGTTCGATAGAACCATCAACCTTCTTTTTGATCTTGTAAACCCATTTGTTGCTAAGGGCTTCTCTATTTTCAGGTAAATTTACTAGAATCCACGTGTTATTTTCTTTAAGAGAATTCAACTCCTCTTCCATGGCAGTACTCTTTCTGATTCTTCATGATTCTCTGACTTCATTGCTTGTTTGTAAGTCTGAGGTTCATCTTCAGAGAGACAGATGCAACAGTTCGATCTGGAGCTTTGAAGCAATTGTCGATCTCTTAGATTATAATGATGTGATGCCGCTTCATCAAGATCAGGAGGGATTTGATCTTCAGCTGTGTTGGATGGTCCAGCTTCATCTTGATTTTCCTTAAGAGAAGAATCGTTATCTGTAATAATGACCTCGGTTGTTTCGTGATCTTCACGCTCACCAGATATGTATGGAAGCTTACAGAAGTCAGAAGAAACTGTCTCAGATCTAAACAGTACATCTCTTGAGATGATAACGTCATTCTTCTCAGGTATCCAGATACGATAGCCGTCCTTATCTCCGCAATATCCAACCAAATATCCTTTTAAAGCCTTCTTGTCGAACTTCTTACGTTTCTGGCTTGGAATATGTACGAAGCATTCTGTGCCAAAAATACGTAAGTGGTCAATATGAGGTTGCTTATTGTACCAAAGCTCGTATGGTGTCTTCCCTTCGATCTGTGTCGGTCCAGTTCTGTTAAGTACATAGCTCGCAGTATTAATAGCTTCGGCCCACAGCTTCCTAGGCAGGTCTTTATTGTATAGCATGCTTCTCGCTGCCTCAACCAGAATCCTGTTCTCTCTTTCAGCCGCGCCGTTCTGTTCTGGAGTGTACGGCATACTCAGACGGTGGTATAAGCCAACTGCTTCTGTCATACGATGTACTTCGGCATTGTTGAACTCTTTTCCGCCATCTGTGAGTAATTCCTTAACAACGTGACCAGCCGTTTTAATTTCAGCAAGAAATTTAGGTAGTACACTGGCTACTTCGGATTTTTGCTTTAAGAAGTAAACTTTCCTAAATCTTGTGTAGTCATCTTTAAATACAACGAAGTATCTTCTTCCGCCAAGTGATAATTCTGACATAGGGCCACAAACATCCGCATTTATTTGATCGCCGGGTGTTGTGCCACGATGTTGCCTAGTACCGAATGACAATCTGGTCATTTTTCCGTATACACAGCCATCACAGTCAGATTGATCTGGTGAAAACTTAATACCGTTGCGTGTAAGGATGTCATTAACATGTCTTTTGTTTTGGTGACAAAGTCGTTCATGCCAAATTTGCAGGCTTGTTCCTTCTTTGACAACACAAGCATTGTCAGTTATTACTCTCATCAAAAGTCTATATAGATTACCATCTCTGATACTGACAGCTTTAACTTGGCCGCTTTTATCTTTGAAGACACGCTTGTCCTTGTCAGCTATCTCTATATAGCCATGGTCCAAGGCTGAACCAGCTGAGAATAGATTTTGTCCAGCTTGAGGTACATACCAAACATTGTTTAGATGAGCACGTTTCCATTTGCCTTGTACAGACATTTCAACGTCTATAATTCCTTGGCCGTATGCATACATAGCCCGATCATCTCCAAGTCGCAAAGCTCTTGGTTTGTCGAAAGGTGAGTAGCTTCTGAACCAATTGGCGCTAGACGTGACGTGATGAGACGCACCAGAATCGACTATAAAGTTTGAGTTTGAGTCATCAAGTCGAGATAGGAATGCGTCACCAACATCTTGAACAGTTTCGTTACTCTTGTTTCGTTTTTTCAATTTCTTGAGGACGAAGCATTGTTTGTTAGTATGTCCAATCTTGTTGCAATGTGAACATTTGACTTTCTTTTTGTTCAACAAAAGAGCGTTATCAGACGTTGACGAGGAAGGGGAAGGGTTGGTACCCAGGTCTTCGAGGCGCTGTTCGTGAAGACGCAGACGCTCCATTAGAGTAGAAATACTTCTATTCTCCTTAGGCACGGACTCCCAAGCATTCTTGAACTCAAGATATGTTGACGGTAACGTGTTAAGTATCCTGTTCATTAACAATGATTGAGGGAGAGATCCTTCTTCCTTTAATTCGTCGTTGAGTTGTTGCCATAATGCCTGCAGCTTAGACACGTGCGTGGCAATGTCGTCAGTTTCATCTTTCGTGTAGGTGAACAACTGACAATACAACAAATCTAGTCGTCTGTCATTCTTCTGCTCGTATACCGAGTGAAGTATATCCCACATCTCCTTACCGGATCTAGCAGTGAGTATATGACGTTTAGGTTCTGTGGAGACGCTACAGCCGACAATACACTGGAGTAATGCGTCACGATCTTCATATTGGGTAAGTTTACTTTTATAACTTGCTATTTCGTCAGCCGGCGCTTCTTTTCTAGGTGGTACAGGAAGAGTCTCGACGCCTTTCACAATATCTTGCAGCTTGTGCATAGTAAGTTGCAGGTTTATATTGAATTTCCATACCAGCCAATTGTCAAGTCCGCGTAGCTTCTCAATATTAAAGCGCTCCAATTTTTGAGCACTCATATTTGCGAAACACAAATTAAATTGTAAAACTGATCCCAAAAATGAACAATATTCGTTAGAAAAGAGTTATTTGTAACAATTTCCCATAACCTAATAAAACAAATATTCTCTTGATCCCAGTTTATTTACGTCAAGTGACAAAAAAAAAATCAAATACATGTCAAACATAACATTCTGATGGCCAGTTCAACATTATTAAATTATTGTATCATAATTTCATAAATAAATAAATAATACTAAAATTTGCCACCTAAAGACGACTTATTTCGAAACAAGTCGCCTGAATTTGAGGGTATTGGTGGTGTAGGGGGCTTAAGGGAGTTAGTCTTAATCCCCCCAAAGTAATTTTGGCTGCCGGAGTTAAGTCAAAATATTTTTAAATAATTTTCGAAAATTCTTAAATAGGTACTATTGCAATTATGCAAAACGGAACGTAGTCTTTATGCTTTAGTACAGTTTTTCAAATGTAATTTTTAGGTTTTATGTGAAAAACGTGACGAAACGCAACCCGCCAGCGGGGCTCCGTCGACCTGCTGACGGAAACCCTAACCCTAGACGGTCGACGTCAGGGGCACCCCGAGGTTCGGTTAGTTAGGTTCCTGTAAACCCTGCAGCCAGAAATAGGAGCCCCGCGCAGCGGGGCTCCGTCGACCTGCTGACGGCTAGACGGTTGACGTCAGCAGGGCACCCCGAGGTTCGGAAACACAAAAAATAAATAAAAAAAAAACTACGTTTCCGGCGGGTGGAATGAGGGGGATGGCATCCCCTCCACTCCCCCCACCTCCCCCCCAACCCCCACCCCCTATCGAGGCAGCACGTTTCTAAACTTTAACCAAAAATAACATCAAAAACTGGTCGTCAACTCTGTGAACTGGTAATGTGTACAAGAGATCGGCGGCGTTGCCACGTTTATAGCAACGCTTAGCCACTGGCAAGGTAACTGCCCACTGCCCGCAAGTGTGCGAGGGAATACCGATGTGCTTTCAATCAGTACGAGTCTGACAAACCCTCTCCGCTCTGACATCCATTGAGGATTTCCACAACGAGAAAGCAGTGTCAACAAATTGGTCAAAGATTTAGCATTGCCAGTCACCAACCATCATAAACATTTTTCAGCTTTTCCACCCATAGGAAAGGCTGAAAAATCGTCTATTTGTTCATGGATCGAGAGCAATTATTATTTCATTTCCAGTTTAATTTCCCAAGAGATTTTTTTGTAAAGAATGTTTTCATTACTTTAAAATGCCTGCAATCACATTACGCCCATGATAATTTACAAATAAAAACGATATGAAAATAAATGATTGTTATGTGTTTCCACAGTTTTGTCCCGTCACATAATATTAACAAGGCGTGTGATATATCTGTGTTTTTATTTATTTATTTATTGCTGAAAACATGAAGTAGATAGAAACTTTACAATGCCACCTGCTGCGATACTCACATAAGTACTCATTTTTCTCCGTCCAGGTATCTGGTCATAGTGGTCTAGCAAAGGAGGTGGCGGAACGTGAGAGGGAGAGAACCTCACGTCCCAGCCGCCGCGGGAGAAGCACCGGGCGTCGGTGGCCACGTGGTGGCTCTCAGACACCGTAGGCGCGGGCCTGTGGACGGTGAGTAATGGGCTAGCTCGCCGTCCGTCCGTCTTATGACGACAGGCCGTGTCGACGGCGCGTTCCTGTTCCACGGGCGCCTCAAAGAGATGTCAGCAAACATGAGGGGCCCACAAGGGTCGATGCCTGCCAGGGCTGCGGGACTGTTCGAAAGAGATACTATCTACTAAACTAGCTAAAACTATCATATTTTTTTGGTTATTTTTACAACCTTTTTTTATTTTCACTTGTCCCATGTCTGTTGGCCAATCGTTCTTTGAGTGAAAAGGTATTTGTCAAAACATTCTGTTGGTTCATTTACGGACGTATAGTTATGTTGGGGAAAAGTTTGTGGTTAAAAAGTCCTTTGGATGAAATGTTAATGGTTTAAAGATAATGTTGACTAACGGTTCATGCACCAAACGACTGTTTGTAAACCGTTTCAGTTTCAAAAGAAATAAATGAGCCGCCTGAACATCTTTAAAGCTAAGACTGTCAGGCATGTCAATAAAAAAGATTAATTGAATTGTCTGAAGTGGCCAAAAACACGTTCCATCATAAGATTTCTATTTTTTTGCCATTCAATATGATCTTTAAATCTTTTAATTTGTACGAAATATCTTTTTTTTTTTTAATTTGAAGAAGACTAACGAAAGCTCTAAATTGTCTGAAGTGGCCTAAAACATTTCTTTGTAAAATTTCGATATTTTTTTGCCATTCAATTATCTTTTCAATAAAATTTCTCGAAAACTGGTTCTTATCGCACTACGATTAGGTTCAACATGCAATGTGTAGGAATATTGGTAATAAAGCAAGTATTAATTATTTGAAACGTATAATTTATTGAAAAACGTGAAACGTCACAAGGGCAGCTGTTTCGAATGTACCCAAAGAGAAGCAATATATAGAGTCAATACTTTATGGTTGCGTTCTATTCCTAACACAATGTATTTCACACGCGTGGTTTTTTAATATTTTTCCGCACACGTGCGGAAATAAAACTAAGTCCAAATGGGTTCAATGATTAGACGGTGGTGATTGCTTTTTTTAAATCTCGGCAAAGAGATACGCGTCTTTACGGCGTAAATATTTTTTAAGTATTTAAATTGTGTTTATAAATAGAATACCATAGTTAAACATGATTATTTAAAGCAAATATTTACTTTTATGAACAAATTAACAATTATTTCTGTTCTAAATTAAAAATAATAATTGAATTTTCGATTTTTCATATTAGGCTGTTTAGCGGCATCATACCTTTGCATCTTCTTCAACCTGGCGAAAACAAAGCGCGGAAAAAAAGAAAATTAAATCATAGTTTCTTAACAATTCCTGACTAAAATACTTTCTGTTCTAATATTTTAATTTCTTCGAAAGTGTATTGAAAAACGTCATTTGATACGCGTGGGGATTTGTTACTGCAGTTTTCTGCTCCATAACACCCTCGCATGCAGCTCGGGTGTTAATTCCGCCTCGAAGACAATAACAAAGTTTACCCACTTATACCAAAATGTACTATTTTTCTTAAGACAGTTTTTCTTTTTTCAAAAAAGACTTATAATAACAAAAGTAACCTATCGGAGTTAGAAAAAGGTATTTGTAACTCCCCTCTTCCATAATCGATATTTATCCTTGTGCTTACTAACTAATATTTTGCATCATTCTTAGCATCAAACTATACTTACGTTCTATTTATAATTACTCTATGTTTACGATGAACGCGTCTATAGAAATGTTATCAGTATTTATCGTATTGTATATTCATTAATGTAAAAAAGCTTCCACAATGGGCAATAAATAGTTACCCAAAGTCAACTTTATGCTTGAATAGATTTAATTGATTTCAAAATGACTGTGACTACTGAAAAAGAAAATCTTTTAAAGTTAAGTAAGAACTTCAATTATTGGCAAAATTGCTTTTCCAAAAAAGACATATTTGTTAAGATGTTTGCGCACTCGCACTCTGAATTGTTCAGTCAACATTGCGACCTAACTAAATACTGCGAATGGCTTATCTGTTTACCAAACATGACCTATTCGCTTGCAAGTCGTGTCAAGTTTAGGTAAAACTGGGTGTTTTTATTAGTTTCCGAACTATTCATTTGACACCGACTCTTATCAACGCAACTGGGAGGAAACGCAGCCACAGGGAATAACTGAATTTATCCTTAGAAAAAGGTCTGTATTTCCCTATTGATAAAGGTATTTACCCAGTACCCTTGCAGCAGTCGCAGCTGATTTATGCAAATATAAAGAGGTACAGAGCTACTAATTATTTATTCACAAGCCTGATTTCAGCGTGAATGCTAATAGTGATTGTAGCTTCGTGTTTTGGCAGAAAGAAGTGTTTTTCTTTTAGCAGAATGAGGGTAATTCTGTTCTTAACGTTAGTTGTCAAGTTAACGGTAGAGGCAAAAGGTAAGTTTCTGAGTACCTAATTAATTTTGTTGATGGTTCTCTTTCAAAGCTTTCTCGTGAGAAAATAATGCTTCGTTAGAGTGTTTTCCTTTGAGAATGCCATCTTCCATAGTCTATCTTAGAAAGGTTCTGCAGTCCTGTGAAGAATTTCGATCACGGTGACGATTGTCAAAAAAGTCAAAGTACTGAAGTTGAAAGACTTTTGATGGACGAAGAATGCCGTAGAAAGATGGTTCTCGACCTTTCGTAATTTTTTTACATAATAGTACGGTCTATGCAATACCTAAGGGAGTCGAATCTGCATTATTTACTACCGGGTAAAGCCGAATGAATAGGGACGCGAGGGTGAATCGGGACCAAACTTTTAAAGGGGTTTTACTTTAATGAAATGTTATTTGTTGCCGACAAGTTCTCTTTTTTTTGTAGTCGATTAAATCGTAGCACGGAATAAGTATTTTGTGCTGTTCTTGGTCTGATGGCGTATACCTACATGTCAGCATTTGTTCGAATATACCTGTTATATCTATCAGACCCGGAAAATATATGCTGAAAAACTTTAACTTTCTACTACTTACTACTTTAACTTTTTACTTTGACTTTATATTTTTCTTTTAGATGGGGACTGTGGCGTAATCCCAATTACCGAATGGGGCAGTTCTCCACTTCTGCGGCAGGATCCTCTTCCGAATCCTGTGAACATCGTCGTGATACAGCATACCGTTGTTCCTGAGTGCAACAGTGATGAGGAGTGCCAGAAAGCGGCCAATGGCATCAGGAAATATCATATGCAAGATCGGGGATTCACTGATATTGGACAATCGTAAGCATGATTAGTTCTTGGAACCATTGTTGCAGTGAGCCAGAGGTAGTCCCTTCTCCGTGAGGTCTTTCTTTTGTTTTGTTCGTATTTTTCAACTTTTTGTGATGATTATGAGTCAAGCCTTTATTTAAAATTATTAACACGCGTACCTTCTGCCCTCTTAACATTCTGAGATGTAAGTAACTATGTTCTCAGTTTCAAGAGCACCGTACTACATTTATTTACTATAGTAGCTACGTGCATTACGGCTATATTTGTTTTTTCTTTATCAATATTTTTAAAGTTGCCAAAAATAATTGAAGGATTTATGACCGAAACTCATATAAATCAAAAAGGTTCCATTACTGTGAGCTATTCACAAAAACTTCCATTACTGTAAAAATGGAATATTCTTCGCGATGACGTTATTAATCTCAAGAATCAGTCTTCAGAAATAGAAAAACTGGCGTCAGAACACATTACAGAGGCCAAAAACCATTGGAAGTAAAAGTAGTTTGGGCAACTGATTTGTAGTCTGCGAAGATAACAAATTGGTCAAATTACAGTTCCCAGTCTTGTGTAGATTATGTGATTTCCCCGAAGGCTTAATGTTCGTCTGAGTTCAACGAATGTTTTTGATGAATTCCCAGGTTCCTAATCGGTGGTAATGGCAGGGTGTACGAGGGAGCTGGCTGGCATACCGTGGGGGCACACACTCTCGGATATAATAGGAGAGCCGTTGGAATTTCTTTCATAGGTGATTTTAGAAGTAAGTAGTTTTGTTCGGAACAAAAGTCCGATATCTATTATTATGAAGAAGTAATGTTAGCAAGTTTGGATGTAGGAGGCAATCTTTTAAACTACTCATCAGATATAAAAAAATATTACACTGATGGAAAATAGATGATGATGTTATCTAGCCAATTCCGGCCACAGCGACTGCATTCGATGGCTTTCATGAGCTTTGGTGTACTGCTCTTTCATGTGGTTAGTATATCCAAGTTTGGCCGTATAACTGCGAACATCGGACTTGTCAGAACACCATTAACGACATAGTAAGGTAGAGCTGGATGGAAAACTACAGTTTTGCCGCGTGCCATAGATTTTTTTTTCACGTGGACTATGCCGCGGTTTATAAAACAAGAAGTTAGGCGAGCTTTGCTGAATGTACGCTAGCATATCAAGCTACCCGAATCTGTCAAATTTTCCCAATTAACCTTGAACTTTATGCTGTAGGGAAAAAGTTGAAAATCAATTAAAGAAATTTGACAGATTGTAGTTGCTTGATGTGCTGGTGTCTGTACATAATATATGAACAATATATTAATCCCCTGATATACAATTATGATTGTATGTCAGGGCATCAATATAATGTCATTTATAATGTACAGATTTCGTACCAATCTCGACCAGTTTTAAATCGAGACCCATTACTGAGTAAAGATGTTCTAAAGTTCTTATATAGAGGTTATGCATGTCACATACATCTGCCTCGTTGTTCTAGTGGTCGCAAGCGCGGCTGCTGAGCATGAGGTCCTGGGTTCGAGTCCCAGGTCAGGCAAAGTGTTATTGGTTTACTCCGTCCTGATTTTTTAAGAAACAGTCACGGAGTCTGGATTTGTGCCGTTTTGACGGCAATAGGCTTACCCCCTATTACATAGGACTTAACATAACTAGCGAAACCCGGGTGTACTATTGATACACCTTGCTGACCATTTGAGAATTATAGGAGTGATGTGGTCTCATTCATGCACAACTTTTCTAAATCTGTATTTTTTTTCAACAGCGAAGGTACCATCCGCGCTAGCTCTAGAAGCCCTCAACAGTCTTCTTGCTTGTGGAGTAACAAACAAGTATCTGGCCGCAGACTACTACCTGGTGGGTCATAGCCAGTTGTCAACCACTGATAGTCCTGGGGAAATGCTGCAGAAGGACGTGCAGCTGTGGCCTCATTGGCTGGATCATGCTAGAGATGTGTTGAACTAAGGCTGGTACAGGATAATGATCTTCTTTTGTTCAATTTTTATTGTTCATACCTTCTATGTTTCTTTCACAGTTATTTTTGATCTCTCTTTTGGTAAACGGTGCGATTATACTTGGTCGTCAGCCCGTATTCGGGTGTCGAGTGACTTTACTCGAATTCAGACATTCGATGCTTTAATTTCACTGGTCATCGCAATGGAATACGAGTCAACGACTACCGAGTAGTTTGAATGAACTCGAGCACCCGCATCCGCCGAAGTGAAAAGAAAAATCGGGTATCCGAATTTGGGTAACAAGGATCAAGGCGGACGAGATTGCCCGAAGACGGGCGTACTCGACTTCGTTCATTTACCCGAATTCCATAGGCAATCGAATTAGGGCTAACGAACAAGAGTTATCACGCCATAAAGTTAGTCAAGTAAAGTTTTGGTCAGTTAAGATAATGTTGGATGAGTCGAAAAGACGGAAAGCGAAAAATTATGGCGACAGGCCCAAAAAGATTGGTTCGATTTTGAATCTAAGAGTAATGTCGATAAAGCTTAGCTAGACTATAATGTGTTATTAAGCCAAAGAAAAGTATCTTGTAGGTATGTATATGAATTAACTTTAGTAGAATAATTTGTTAAACTTTATGTACAAGAAATCTAATTGATAAATATAATTAAATTGTTACTGAATATTAAGTTTTACTTTTGTATTTTCATCCTTGAATTAAACCATCACTCATCAACGATCCATCAGAAAACCTTCCACCTATTGCCGTGGCCAACTTGAAAATCTCTAAACAGACTTCGAACCCAAGACGGTAGAAGTTCAAGTTTGAGAGCTCATTCAAGTTTGAGAGAGATAGCCGCTGAACTTAATCACTTGGGTATGAAACATGTTCCCAAAAGACCTGAATTTTCTTTAAAAAGTCAATCGCATAAGAGTCGCTGAGGACATGCTGGAACGAGTTAATTCCGTCCCAACATTCATGAAACACATTGTTACCGGTGACGAGACGTGGGTTTACTACGAGTTTGACATGCAAACTAGTCAACAAGTTTCGGAGTGGCGCCTTCCAATTGAACCGAAACCGAAAAAACCACGCCGAAGTCGATCAAAAGTTGACCGTTTTCATGTTGACCGTTTTCTTTGACAATCGCGGTGTTGTGCACTCGGAATTCTTGCCGGAAGATCCAACAATAAATAAAGAATATTATTTGAGCGTTATGCGGCGTTTAAGAGAGAAAATTTGAAGAAAAAGGCCAGATTGGTGGAAAGAAAATTCTAAATTCTTGGATTTTGCAGCACGATAATGCACCTTCGCACAAGGCCATCATAGTGAACGAATTTTTGACCAAAAACTCAACAAATACCATCGAGCAACCACCATATTCATCAGATATGACTCCAGCCGACTTCTTTCTTTTTCCTAAACTCAAATTACCACTTCGTGGCACCCGTTTTCATTCGATAGAAGACATAAAGGAGAATTCGTGGCGAGAACAGAACTCAATTCCGGAAAAGCGTTTAAAATATGTTTTGATGATTGGAATGTTCGTTGGCGTAAGTGTATCGTTTCTGAAGGAGTATACTTTGAAGGCGATAAAATAACTTTGGATGAATAACTAACATTTTGTGTATTATTGATCGTTTCCCGGTACTTTCTTGACAGAGTAGTAGTAACAAAGCAACGCTCTTTTGTGTTGAAAATAAGGTAGTGGAAAGTAGTAATTTCTCAAATGGGCTTTTACAGAGATATTGTATCTTAATTTCCTAAAAGCAAATGTTTGGTTAACTAATAAAGCCCTGTATCTTCTTGCTTGACGGGAATTTTCCATCCATCCACATATGCAGGTATATGGTTTACTTAGATAGATTCAGAACAACATAGTAAGACATTACCTTTTCACAACATTATGTCCAGTTCTGAGAACAAAAATGTATGGAACGGCAGATTTTTCTACGCCATTTCAGGTTTGGTCCACGGCTTTGGGTAACAGTTGTTCACAATTATGAGTACATTGACCTCTCTTCGAGTTTTCAGTTTCTTCACTTACTTCTAGTGAATGAGTAACACACTGCACCAACCAAGAAAACTAATAAGAAAAATTACAACATTGTTTTCAAACTGTTGCACTTTAAAAACGATTAAACTCTCACGTCACATTTACGTAAAAACTAAATTATGTAAATGTGTTATAGGTCAAGAGTCTTATGTGTTTATTACGCTTGTACAACACAATAACGCATAGATAATAAAACACACCCGTAATAATACACCACACATACATAATTAATAATTAAACTACTCATTTCTACGTACGTCATTATTTTGTTTCGTAGTTTTGCATCTTACTATGTTATTAGACGTAATTAAATAGTAATGTGTAGTGAACAATAATATTATATTACGCAGTTGTTGTTGATGAGATATTTTAAACAAATATGTTTTTATACGATCTAGCTGTAAGTTTCTGTTTGTTTTTAAGAGCCTCGTAGCTAAACACACACAGTCACACGGTTCGATTTTCAAGGTTAAAAATTTCTAGCCGAGGTCGATGGTTGACTATCCATTACATACTGAGACACATTTTTGCCTCGATTTGGGCTGTCATTCGTAGATCTTTGACAGTCGTTATGGGGAGTCAGAAGCGCGAAAGTGGGATAGCCAGTCTTGCCAACTGATATTATGTTACCCCGCTTGTGGATGTCATATATGTAGGTACTTGCTTCATGTTAAATATTGGTATTCAGATGCAACCGGTTACACTGGAAGCCGACTAAATACAGTTATGAAAAGGCTAAGCTGATGTTAAGTATTTGTTTGCTTTCAGATTATGAACCAGAATCATCATTCCAATTCCAGTCTAACCGGATGCAGCTGACCTCCACAACCCAGTTAATACTGGGGAATATGACACCCCTCGTTAAGACTGGTTTGTCAGAATTTCAGGCCGCTGACTACCTGTAACGACTGTCAAAGATCTACAAATGACAGCCGAAACCAACGGCTGGACGTGCTTTCCGAGGCACGGAGGAAACTCGGTATGTAATGGGTGGTCGTGGTCAAAAATCTAACTTTTTTATTCTAAAAAAGTAGAAATCTTACATACAAAGCTACTCTCAAATACGAGATAGAAACATGAAAAACAACAGTTGTCAATTACGGTTGGTGTATGTTTTCTCATTTCTTTGTTAAAGTTAACAAGTTTCAAGATCCACCTTTGAAATTGAAACTTTGACCTTTCATTGATGATATCCAGTTAATATCGTATCTGAACCTTTCTGCTAATGGGTACAGGGTGATGAACCCTACTGTAGTATTTAATTTAATTTTAGTGTTCCGCATTAAAATTGATTTCCCGTAACCAATGGATCCCCATCACTAAAATTACAACATAAATTATAATACCACAAGGAAATTATAGTGGGTACCTATTACAACTATTTTCAGCTTTGAAATTATAGTGGGTACCTATTACAACTATTTTCAGCTTTGAAATTATAGTGGGTACCTATTACAACTATTTTCAGCTTTGAAATTATAGTGGGTACCTATTACAACTATTTTCAGCTTTGAAATTATAGTGGGTACCTATTACAACTATTTCCAAATTTAAAATTATAGTGGCTACCTATTACAACTATTTTCAAATTTGAAATTATAGTGGGTACCTATTACAACTATTTTCAAATTTGAAATTATAGTGGGTACCTATTACAACTATTTTCAACTTTGAAATTATAGTGGGTACCTATTACAATTGTAGGGGTCTCTTCCTCGCCCGTTTCAGGATAATAAATTAAACGATTCCCACTGATAAAATAGTCTATTTCTTTCACACACGATTATACAATACCGCGACCTGGCAGGGACTGCGGGGCCGTGCGAGTCGTATCTTAGTTCTCATATTGCATGTTGCTGACCTAAGCACCGGCCCCACAATCCTCCCCTTGTTGAGAAAAAAAAAATGTAAATGACAATATAATATTAGTAAGTATAATTACTTAATTACCAAGTTGTTACATTTGAGCGCACAAGGCACACAGGAATTTGCTTAGTTGCGAGATGGTTGCGCTATGCCGTCTCGTCTACTACGAATGTGTGACATAAACATCGTCATGTTACAATTTATAAGAATACAACAAATAATAAACTTATCGTGTTACTGTATGTATTACAATTTATTCAACACTACTAAATTACTTTATTAAATACGATATAAGGATAAAAAAAAAATGCGTTTACAATGTATAACCATACCCTTTTACCTTATATGCTAAAATCTCCTATAAACCTGCTCGTACTGACACACACACGACACTTAACAGGGGTTTTGATAACATGTCTGCACAGCTGGCTGCATGGGATTTTGTGAGGTGGCTTGAGCTGCCTGTCCCTCGTTCCACCATGATGTCATTACTTTCTTGGCGTGCTTTTTAAGACGATTGCAACAATGCTTACCGCACACACAAAAACAGAGTAATGTAATGAGAACGATTGCCAATATTACAAAAATGCTGTAATGTTCCAATTTCTTTTCTATCTCGTTAATTTTGTTTTCGTTTCCTCCCTGTTGTGTAATTATAATTTTTTCTTCCTCTTTTGACTGGTTGTAACCCATGATTGTCTCTTGGGATTATCTATAAATATAAGGTGTCTTGAATATATCAAAAGCAATATAATGTTGCTTGTTACACTGCCAGATTACAATTAATACTTTAAATTAAATGTTATTTCTACTGGTTTGCTAAATATTTTAATAATTATGTTTATTTGCACATTTGAATAAGTTTTCAATAAGTGGGTCACATTTAGGGTTGCCACCAGTACTTTATAATAAGTAAGTAAAGTGAGTAAGTAAGTAAGTGTACTTTAGTCGTCTTTAATATAGATTGTAATGATAATGTGCAATTGTTTAGCAGTGACACTAATTTGATACGATCTGCAAAAAGCAAAAAAAAATATTTTATAAACATAATAATAATGAAAAATAAATTGTACTTTATTTTGATACTATGTACTTTTTTACCTCTATACCCAGTGTACTTTAACTGCAAAAAAAAGGTTGCAACCCTAGTCACATTATGAATCGCACGGGTGGCTTAACGTGCCGTCCGCTGCGTGTGGTTCTAGTTACGAGTGAGGGCGGTTTCGTTTCCTTATTATTATTTTCTACTTCTAACTTACTGTCTAAACATGATTTATCATCGAGGTTTTCTTCCTCATTTAATATATAGGCCGGTTTGAGCCTATCTATAGACACCTGTATGATTCTATTGGGTAGCCTTACTTTGTAGACCTTATCATATCTGTTTAGTACGCGGTATGGGCCATCGTACGTGGGACACAAAGATTTTTTTAGGGTATCGTTTCGAATAAATACATGCGTACACGACTTTAAACTATTACTAACAAAAATTTTTCGCGAGTCGCTATCCGCTCGCGACTGAGGCCGTACCTTACCTATCGTGTGTCGCAATTCTCTTAACAACACATGTTCGTCCGAAATCCTTTTATTTTTTACATGAAAAAAATCTCCTGGAAGCCTAATTGTTTCTCCATATACCATTTCCGCTGCGCTTATGCCTGTATCTGTCCTACTTGCTGCTCGCAATCCTAACAAAACCATTGGTAACTCTTCTGCCCAGTCCCTATCAGCCGACAGTCGTGCAGTCAGCGCATTTTTTAAAGAACGGTGCCATCTTTCAATCAAACCGTTACTCTGAGGGTGGTACGGGGTGGTTCGCACCCTTTGTACCCCCACTAGTTTCATTAAAGCATTAAAGAGGTCGCTTTCAAACTGCCGTCCCTGATCCGTTGTGATTCTACTTGGGCAGCCAAATCTGCAAATCCACTGCTCAAAGATGACCCTAGATACCGTATCCGCTGATATGTCTGAGACTGGTATGGCCTCAGGCCAACGCGTAAAACGGTCTATAACTGTAATGCAATAGCGATGTCCCTGCTTCGATGTAGGCAAGGGGCCCACAATGTCTGTATGAATGTGCTCAAATCTGGAGCACGGTGGAAACTTGGATAAGCCCGAAACTGTGTGTCTATTTACTTTTGACTTTTGACATGAAATGCAAGTCCTAGTCCAATTATTAATATCCCTGTTCATTTCTGGCCAAAAAAATCTTTTTGTAATCATCTTCCGGGTGGTACGAGCGCCAGGGTGGCTTATGTTGTGTACGCTGTTAAAGGCTAATTTTCGAAATGTAGGAGTTAAATAAGGCCGTGCGACGCCCGTGGACATTTCGCAGTACACTTGGTTATTAGAACCTGGTACATTAACATATCTGAGCGCTAAATTACTATTTGATTTGATGGTAATTGGCGCTTCGGCTTCCTGCGCTTGCGCTAATTCATTGTAATCTATCGTCGTTGGGCCAGAAATAGACTCGACTCGCGATAAGGCGTCCGCCACTGCGTTATCTGAGCCGCTTATGTGTTGTATGTCGCTAGTGAATTCGCTGACATATAACAATTGCCTGGCTCTTCTGGGAATTTCTTTATCCGTTCCTATTTTGGTGAAAGCAAAAATGAGTGATTTATGGTCCGTAAAAATAGTAACCTGACGCCCTTCAATTAAACTTCTGAAATGTATCATAGCTAGATAAATTGCTGTTAATTCTTTGTCATACGTGCTATACTTTCGTTGCGAATCAGATAATTTCTTTGAAAAATAGCCTATAGGTAACCAGTTTCCTTTGATTTTTTGTTGTAATACAGCCCCAACGCATGTGTCCGATGCGTCTGTCATTAGACCTAATGGTGCCTCTGCACTTGGGTGCGACAGTGTAACGGCGCTTTTCAGGCTTACCTTGCACTGCTCGAATGCCTCTACGCTTTTTTCATCCCACACGATTTGCGTCGATTTCCTTTTTTCTAGTGTTATGTAAAAACTTGTTTAGTTCCGCCTGGTGTATAACTGCATTGGGTAAATGCGACCTGTAAAAGTTGATCATTCCCATAAAACGCCTAAGTTGTTCAACTGTTACTGGTCTGGGATACTCAGTTATTGCTATTATCTTATCAACTGTTGGTTTGATACCTTTTTCCGAGACGTTGTACCCTAAAAATTCGACCTCTGTCTTTCCGAAAACGCATTTGTTTAAATTAATAGTAATACCGAACTCATGTAACCTTTTGAAGAGCGCTCTTAAGTGTAATTTATGAATATTGACATTTTTAGACGTTAGCAAAATATCGTCTATATAACAAAAAATTGTTGACTCAGCGTCTTCGTCCGACACCCCCATTTGTTCTATACCTTTTAAAACTTGTTGGTCCATGAATCTTTGGAACGTTTGCGCGGCGTTTCTTAATCCAAAACTCATACGGGGAAATTCATAAAGACCAAACGTAGTAGTAATGGCAGTTTTCTCAACATCTTCGGGTGCCACAGCTATATTATGATAAGCTCTATTTAAATCTAGCCGTGTATATACGCGTTTACTTGGCAACATATACGTAAATTCTTGCAATCTAGGTATGGGATATCGGTCCGGTTTCGTTATCGCGTTAAGGGCCCTGTAGTCCCCGCAGGGGCGTATGTGACCGTCCTTTTTTGGGACTACATGCAGGGGGCTAGCCCACTCACCTTGCCCTGGCCTACAGATCCCCAGCTCTTGCATGGTACGAAACTCGTCTCTAACTTTCTTATATCGATCCGGCGGCAGTGGACGCGGGCGCGCATATACCGGCGGACCGGAAGTGACTATATGATGGTAGACTGAATGCGACGGAATGTCCCTATAGGCGATAGGCTTTGTAATGCCTGAGAATTCTTCTAACAGGTCGCTATACGGATTGTTATTTAATATGCTCTTAATAGAAGGTTCGTCGCACTGTACGATAGACCCATCCGTGCGCAAATTTGTAACGCTATCTATAAGTCTCTTATGATATAAATCTATAACTAATTTATAATATTCAATAAAGTCGGCGCCCAAAATAGCCTGCTTGACCTCACACACAATAAAAGTCCACTTGAACGCTCTTCGTAATCCTAAATTTAATTCTAAAGTCTTAACTCCGTATGTCCGTATTACGGTGTTATTTGCCGCATATAATTTGTAATCACTCACTGAACGCTCATACTTATAATAACTTACTGGTAGGACCGAAACGTTGGCTCCTGTGTCCACTAGGAAGCGAGTTCTAGACGTCCTGTCCGTTACACACAGACGGTGGTTAGCGCCCAACTCCCTGCAGTCCCCCACCGTGCTGGACTGCACGGCGTCTAGTTTTCCGCCGGAGCTGCTACTCCGGGCTTCTTCCAATTGCAGGGCTGTTCACACATCCTGGCGCGGTTCCTCCAACGGTAGTGGTACCTGCACAGCCATCCGGGGCTTCCTGGGGTTCTCGGTTGTCCCCGAGACTGTGACCTAGACCTTTGCCGATTCCATGCTCCTCTTCTATTCTCGGTCCTCCCTCTTATCTCGTTCAATTCGAGACGCAGCTCCTTTAGTTCCGTGGTCACCTGTCTTAACTGGTCTGATATGTCCGGTGTCGGTGTGGCAGATGCAACGGCGGCCACTTCTCCAGTTCGCATATTTTCCATTATCTTATCAGCCAATTTTGCTAAGTTATCCAGTGACATATCCGGTGCTACCGATAACACAGTTTTCACTTCGGACGGCAGCCTTGTAATCCAGAGTCGCCTTAGTGCGTCGTCCGAAACTTGGGTGTTGGCAGCCAGTGCTGACATCCTTCTCAGAAGCTGTGATGGGCGTTGAGATCCTAGATCCATCTCACCTACAAGCTTGTCAAACTGTTTCTCGGCGCTCTCTTCAAAGGTTGCCAATAGCCGTTCCTTAATTGTATTAAACTTGTTATCTGTTGGCGGTGTATAAATCAGATCGCTTACTTGTTGTAGTGCTTCACGATTTAATTTCGCAACGACCATATTGTATTTCGCGGCGTCGCCTTGCTTTTGGGGGTCCATCACCGCGTCGAACTGGGCAAACCATAGCCTCGGCAGATCAGTCCAAAACTCCGGTATTTTTGAGGCTACGCTGATGCTGGCTAAGTCACCACTGGGCGGCATGTTTGAGCTTGGCGGTAGAATAGGTTTTTGACCTTGCTGATTTGTGTTAGCCATTGCAGAGTCTATTACGCGCGTAAAAAAATATTAGCACTTATCCCACTAAGTGCTGAACTCGGTAGTCAGCTCGTATCTATATTGAATTCGCACACTGCACTATTTCTCACGATTAAATTTGTCCGCATAAATATCAGAAGGGGTAATTAAACGTCGGGGTCACCAATTGTAGGGGTCTCTTCCTCGCCCGTTTCAGGATAATAAATTAAACGATTCCCACTGATAAAATAGTCTATTTCTTTCACACACGATTATACAATACCGCGACCTGGCAGGGACTGCGGGGCCGTGCGAGTCGTATCTTAGTTCTCATATTGCATGTTGCTGACCTAAGCACCGGCCCCACAACAACTATTTCCAAATTTGAAATTATAGTGGCTACCTATTACAACTATTTTCAAATTTGAAATTATAGTGGGTACCTATTACAACTATTTTCAACTTTGAACTAAAGATGTGAAGAGTAAAATAACAGCTTTTTACACGACTGCCCAAAAAACGGACAGTTATGTTTTCAGGGTTCATGTATGTATGTTTGTGAGTTTCTTTATTCCACCATAACTTCTAAACGGCTTAACCGATTTCAATGTATGTGGTATCATTAGAAGCGGTGAGTTATTCCGGGTAACTAGTGAACATTTAAAAAATATAAAGGGTTCATGAAAAAAATGGAAATATTTTGTTTTTTTTTCATGAAAATTTGACTTCTTATACTATCATCGTCTAGAGCTTGCTTAGTACATAACAAAAATATGTAACAGTAGTATTCAATATGTGAATATGCATTCGTTCATAATAAAAAAAGAAATTAAATAAGTTATCATTTACGTGATACTGATTTCCTAAAAAATAAAAGTTACCTTTCGTGGCACATTGTGCGTTTGCATAAATATTATTTTATCACTAAAAGGTATAAAATAAAAAACAAATAATTAAAAAAATTAAAAAACACGCCTGCCATATTATCATAATGAGAAATACAATTTTTTTTGGCAGTGTTTTTGTTTTGGAATTTTACAGAACACTCAAAGGTTGCATTCGTTTATCTTGTTGTTCTGCATGGATCTTTTACAAAAGCATACGGAACACTATGCAATAACTCACACTTGGTGAATTTTAATTAATTAACTTAAATGAGATAGGCAACATCAGGCGATTGTCATCTCGTGCAATAAATTGGATATACAGTTTCATTATAAACTCCTTGTTAAGATATTAGTTGCTATTTGTAGTATTGCCAGTTCATTCACTTGTTGGGGTTTATCTGATTTATGCATTTCATTGTCTACTGTTGGTATTATCTGTCCAATTCTCCTTGAAGTCTATATTGGTTACGCATTTGTGTGCAGAATGTTGAATTCGCAAAATGGAGAAATTGCAAAATGTTCAATTCGTTTCTGCAATTTATGAATTGAATTAGTGTAGATCCTGCGTAGGCACCGCGTAGACACTGCGTAGACTTCCACGCTGGAAAAACACAGAGTTTAAAAACAAAAGCATCTGACGGCACGGTTGGCGCAGTGGTCAAGCGATTGACTGCTGCGCTGCATGTCGCGGGTTCGATTCCCGTACGGATAAAATATTTGTATGACCTACAAGTAGTTGTTCCGGGTCTGGGTGTTTTTCTATCTATAAAATGTATGTATTTACAAAAAAAAAATGTATATATGTAGTTTATCAGCCATCTAGCTACCATAACACAAGCATTAGGTTGCTTAGCTTGGGACTAGGTTAGTGCTGTGTGAAATGTCCAGGGATATTATATTATATCTAAGGGTTCAGGTGCAGCCAGTGCAGTTACATCACATACTTACATCTATATAAATAAATTAAATGTCTATTTGTAATATCAAAAGAACAGCTTTTTACTGAATGCATATATGAAAATATATACGAAACTTATAACAAAAACACATTTAAAAAAAAATTGTCTATCTGTCTGTTTCTTCCGGCTAATCTCCGAAACGGCTGGACCGATTTTAACGGGACTTTTACTGGTAGATAGCTGATGTTATATGGTCTAACTTAAGCTACTTTTATTTGAGAAAAATAGGGTAAGGGTTTCTAACAACAGCCACCCTGCAAAATTCGTCGCTCGTCGCTGAGGGCGTCCTATCTTACGCTTGCCGATTCGCGGTCTTCACTCAAGAGCACGTTTACCCCAACGGTCATAGGTTCTACAGCTAATATGGCCGGCCCATTGCCACTTCAGGGTACTTATTCTGTGAGCTATGTCGACAACACTGGTTCTCCGTCGGATCACCTCGCTCCGGGTGCGATCCCTCAAAGAGACTTTAAGCATAGTCCGTGTTATTTATAAAGTAATGCAATACCTACTTTTTCTGATCAAATTACCTACTTGTAACGATTTTCCTAAAAATAATACCTACATTCAAACGTTGCGGTTTAAAAGAAGATGGTGTGCAAACCATTGAGTAAGCTTCGATGGTTTGGTCATGTAGAGAGGATGAATGAAAAGGTATTTCCAAGGCAGATGTGAGTGGCAACGCCCTAGAAGTACACACACTGACCTTATTGGTGAGGTTCTTCAGAAAAGTCAAGTAACCGGCGTGGGTCTATGACCAGATGTATGAACGTGGACGAGGCAAAAGGAGTATGTAAGGATCGTAGTAGGCGGCGTTCTATGGTTTCAAGCCTACGACCATGGAAAAAAAAATCAGGGGTTTATGTATCTTTGTATGTGTCGGAACGCGCTTAGGTTCCGCGACAGAACCAGCATCAGGGAGGTTGCTCGCTTCAGGCTCTGTCATGGCGTAGGTGACAGTCAGGTAGGTGGTAGGAGACAGTTTCAGAGTGGTGCTCTCACTTCGACGGTTCGTCCAAGACTGCCCGTCCGAAATGGCGTCCCGCCCACTATGACTCTGTCCACGTGATCTAACCACGTGCTTCACCAACTACCGTTTTAATTCAAAATAACAACTTTTAATCAAAAATCAACCGGATATCCGACATATGAAATACTTTCAGTAAAAGTCACACTGATGTCTCTTTGAATATAGGCTAGGAAGGTAGCTGTAAAACGTTCAATATATCAATACTCGACATGACGTTCGGTATGTATTTTGTTATGTTAGTAAATATTACGAAATCAATACATTTTAGCTATATGACGATGATTCATTTAAGCCTACGTCCTTGTAAGAAACAAGAAACTTATTAGAATTGGTATTGAATAATAAGCTTTATTTACTCTGTTATTGAGTGCTTGTTATGTTGTGTGTGAAAGATTTTGTATGTTGTTCATGTTCATCTTCCCGTCTTTTGTGTAAGATAGGTGAGCATAGGATCACAACAAGTTTCGTTAAAAATAGCTTTTACACATCTTAAATAAAGCTTATTTTCAACTTACTGAAGATTTTTCCTGAATCCCGGGGAAAAAAATATAGTCGTAAGGATCACATAATAGATCACAGGATAAGTCTCCACTTTCTGTCTCTGTTCTCCGAAGTTTAGGCAAATATTGTCAGCCCACTCCGATCACTGATCATTACCGTGATAAGCTTGTGACGCACATTTACACACAAATACGTATTACACTATACCTTTGACAAGCATTTCATTAATTTATCCATGTAGTAATGTTCGAGACAAAAGGTCAATACGGCTATGTTTCATACCTAATAACGTAATTGATTTTCATAAGAAAAGGTTTTATGCAATAACGACGTGAAACGATGGTCTGAAAATTAATTTTAAAGACTGTTCTTTGAAACTCTTTTCTTATTTCCGTATGTCCTTTTATTAATACAACAATGCTTTTTGGATTCTAGTGAGGCCTCGATTCTGCAGTGCGTCGGGCATGATTGCTGATGTAAGGGTGGGTCGACTTTTATGCCTTATTGCGTAATAAAACAAGCTTCTCTGATGTGCCGGATTCGGGGGAGCACCTACGCAATCCTACGGGTGCTTTCAGAGAGGCCAGAGTCCGCAGTGCTAGGGAAATTCATCCAGCTTCATGTGACGAAGACACTTGGATTTATGCTGTCATAAGTATTTTTGGAAATTGAATTATTTACTATTTGAATTTTATTGAATGATGCAATACTAACGTAGTTTTAAGATGTTTGTTACTAACAATTATTGACAATTATTTGGTATGAAATAAATGTTTTTATTTTTTATTTTTTATTACTAAATGGGCCTGCTCTTGACCTCGATCACGCCTGGTGGAAAGCGATGGATGAGGTCTATGATGAAACGAGCGTGCCCAGAAGATGCCTGTTCACTCTTGCTTTGAAGGCAGACGGGTAATATGTGGGAGGGAACACATTTACTTTTGACGAAGAGGACATCATAAGCCTCCTGTCCTTGTCATAATTTGTTTGTGGGCGGGGCAGCACGACTTCTTCTTCTATTCTTGTACTAGTTGTCATCTTAGTAGTCACCCTCTGTCTGTACATATATCCTCTTTCAGTCCTTCCCTGTTGTTCCTCGTTGTTTCTTTGGGACTTCGTCGAGCTTCATTGTCTCGGCGCTGTCCTGGTGGTCGCAACTGTTGATTCTGGCGCACAGGAGTTACAGTGGTTTGGGAGTAGTGTGGCGGGCTGGCCCCATAAAAAAAAAGATCCTTCCCTCGATTCTTCGATCTTCCTTTCTCACATACATATAAACATCACATTCATACTCATGATGTCGTCTAAATCCTCCCGACATTTTCCTCATTCCTCAAAATCAAAATCATTTTTTTTTTATTTCACATAGGCCTACATGGGCACTTATGAAACGTCGACAAAAAGGTGCACGGTTCGGGTTGGTCGTTTCCTATGGAGAAGAACCGGCAAGAAACTCCATGGTTACTCTTTTAAAATGATTAGATTTTACAATATTATCATGTTACAGCATTAGTACTCAAGTACGCATTCATTCGACGCTCCGCATTACATGCCCATACAAACGATTACTATATAACTTTTCAGTTACCGGTGACACTGCCGGGTTTCCTCTTATGTACTTATCCCTAAAATAACAAGGTAAGGTTTTAAATAAATAGAATTTAATCCGTTTTAAACGGGTACAAAATTCCTGAAACATATTAATGTCCAGTTTGCAGAGCGACCACGATCATTATTTATTTTGCGGGTGGATTTAAATGTTTTCGTTTTGTGTTAATAGTTGCGTACAAAATGTAAATGATTTGTAACAAAATGCCTAGTATGAACGTCAAAGTTGTTGTAAGTCTATTAATTTACAATAGAGTCTCAAACAAGTGAAATCTTTGTAATTTATTATTGAGAAATAAATTTCTTTAACCATAAATTAATTAATTAAAAATTTTAGCTCTAGTTTATATGACAACTTTCGTTGAGAGTTCATGCCGTATTTCACAGTTGTTTACGATTTACTGAAATATGTTTTGATTGATATCCCCGAACGGATTGTGTAAACGTCTCCACTTTACCCTTGCAACTATTGACCTTATGGATGTATTTGAGGCAATCCCAATTCATACACGTGATGATAAAACAGCTGATAAACTGATAGTGTCACGATTCTTTATTGACATTAATAAGTCACGCGATGAGAATAGCACAAGCGACGAACAGTAAAATAATAAAATCTAGTTTTAACTTAAGTACATGTAGTAAAAAAAACTTTACGTATGAATAATGATGGCTATGAGAGTGGAGAGTGGAAGTGAAGTGAAATGATGGATGGACTATGTGTAGGATGATGTGGCTAGGAAGGTGGTGACGGTGACGAGTAAAAGAGAAGTATGGAAGAAGAAGACATGCTGCGCCGACCCTAAATAAATTGGGATAAGGGCAGGAGAATGACGATATCTGCCTTATTTAATGGGTTGAAATCTATCCGTGTGCGCAACCACGACTAGGATTTATCAATCTATATATTATAATTATATATATGTCGCAGATCGCCAATGGAATGTCAAGCGTTTATCATAATTTTAATTTAGTTTGTTTAATTTGATTTTTGGTATGGCAATGCTTGAGTGTGTTTAGTCGACTAAAGTTGTCGTTGGTCATTTTTGATGTCAATAAAAAGGCGGTAGACTTGTGCAGTTGACACATTCAAATTGTAATCGTGGTGACCAACGGTTAACTTGGCTAACCTCACTACATTCCATTTTATTTTATTTCAAACCGAAAATAGATCTTCAATCTTTTGTTATTTTTTTTATTGCAAAGTGTTTTAAACAGTAAAGTTACGTGTACCGAACAGTGCCTGTGTATTATTTCACGTCGGACTCCTCGTTCCATCATGACAGACCAAGAAATCAACGAAGACATGCCGCATCTGTCCTCATCAGAAGTGAGATGCCCACGTGCTTCCCGACCCGAACCTGATGGAGACGAAAAATGGCGCATGATGTTCGAGCAACAGAAACAAAACTTTCTCGCGCTGTTGCAAGCAATGTCACCTGCTTCCAAAAGAAAGTGAGTGTTTTGCTGCTTATTCTTCACATGTGCTTACCTCATTAATGTCACGCTGGAAGAACCTGACTGTGGAACAAATAGCGATTTCTACCGTGCTAGCACACATGTCACACCTTGATCATCGTGTTCAGCGGCTGGCATTCACTACCGACATCGACACAAGATCTAAGCTACAACAAGAACTCTGTGCGATGTCGTTCCTGAAAC
Source organism: Eurois occulta (assembly GCA_950022335.1). Classification (NCBI taxonomy): domain Eukaryota; kingdom Metazoa; phylum Arthropoda; class Insecta; order Lepidoptera; family Noctuidae; genus Eurois; species Eurois occulta. Next base: position 16,008,356 of record OX465488.1, read on the forward strand.
GCAAAAACCCGTTCAACCAGGGTGCTCCAAGTGTGGATACCAAGCATTCCAAGCCTAACCCTACGACTAGTGCAATCAAGTGTTACGTATGTGGTAAATCAGGCCACAAGTTACCAGAGAAGTTCCACGTGTTACCAGAGAAGAGACAGCAAGACTGACAGAAGACCTCACTCCTCATCTTCTCATGGGAGTACATCATCTGTTCCGGCGAAACCCAAGGACACCAGCTTCGTCACCTGCTTCCGGTGCAAGAGCCGAGGCCACTACGCGAACCGTTGTCCAGCAGCAGCCCAGGGTTCCGGCAGCGGCGGCACTGGTGGTGGCGTTGGTGCAGCTCCTGAGCAACGCCGTGTGGACTTGTGCGTGGTTAACGCGCCTACTGGTATTCTCCGTCACTCTGGTGAGTCTTTTAGTTTTTGTTATGATTCTGGAGCAGAGTGTTCATTAATGAGAGATTCTATTTTGTGTAAATTTAATGGTGAGCGTAATTATAGTGTCGTTACTATGACGGGTATACTCGTAGGTCAAACTTCCATGAATAGTAACCTGAATATTTTAGTTATTGGTAACATTCGTTTGGATAATTGTTTTTCATGTTTTACCTGATAAATAGGGACTACATGACTTAGTTGCAAGCTGGCTCTTGAAATTGTAACATGACTTAGTGATTGGACGTGAAATTTTGATTAATGACTTGGTAATTAACATGACGTCTAGAACTTTAACCTTTTCGAAAAATTTACCTAATGTGAATACCGTAAATGTAGAGTCGAATGTAGAGTCGAATGTAGAGTCGAATGTAGAGTCGAATGTAGAGTCGAGTGTAGAGTCGAGTGTAGAGTCGAGTGTAGAGTCGAGTGTAGAGTCGAGTGTAGAGTCGAGTGTAGAGTCGAGTGTAGAGTCGAGTGTAGAGTCGAGTGTAGAGTCGAGTGTAGAGTCGAGTGTAGAGTCGAGTGTAGAGTCGAGTGTAGAGTCGAATGTAGAGTCGAATGTAGAGCTGAATGTAGAGTCAAGCGTCAAATTCCGTACCATTTTAAATGTAGAGTCAGATACAGTTAAATTTAATGGCATACCGACTTTTCTCCGGATATCAAAGCAAGACTAATTTTTAAAGTCAATTTTCAAACAGCTTTATTATTGGAACACCTAGCTCGCCTGCAAATACTGACCCTATGGAAATTGGAAATAAGACTCAAAGATCCCAATAAAACGGTTTATCGTCGTCCTTATCGGTTGCGTCCCCAGGAAAGACAGGTAGTTCGCAATTAAATTGAAGACCTGCTCTCCTCTAATGTGATCCGCCTAAGTTCGTTAGGGTATGGTGCCATTTTGATCCAGAAAAAGGATGCCAAACGTTGTGTGGCCGCCTACTATAGCAGACGCACCTCAGCTGTGGAGTCTAAATACCACTCATATGAGTTGGAGACTCTCGCAGTTGTGAATGCGGTTAGACATTTTAGGCACTACTTGTACAGTAACCATTTTACAGTCATGACTGATTGTCACGCTCTTGAATCCACTCGTAAAAAGCTGGATCTCACACCTAGGGTCCATAGGTGGTGGGCATTTTTGCAGTCGTTTGACTTCAACATTATTCATGTTGATGACAGGCGGATGCAACATGCCGACTTTTTCTCTCGAAATCCCGTACCTGACAAGATTCCATTCACAAAGGTAGAGCAGAAGCATATCAACATCACAAATCTCTCTGCTAATTGGTTGCTGGATGAGCAACAACGTGATAGTGAGATTTCTGAGCTTATGGCTAAACTTAAAGATGGGAATCTTGGCAATGACATCGCAAAAACATACGAGCTAAGATCTGGTACTTTGCATCGTAAGATACAGCGTAAAAATAGGAGTTTATGTCTACCTATAGTACCCAGAGCTTTGAGATGGTCTATCGTTAGCACCACACACGAGTCCCTTTTGCACCTAGGATGGGAGAAAACCCTTAAAAAAAATTAGGATTTATATTGGTTTGAGCAAATGTCTAAATTTGTTAGGAAATTTGTTGAGAGTTGTGTTGTTTGCAAAATTTCCAAATCGCACTCAGGCAAAGTTTCAGCGGAATAACATCCCATACCTAAAATAGCGATACCTTGGCATACTCTTCATATTGATGCTACAGGCAAGTTAAGTGGCAAAAATGATAAGAAAGAGTACGTCTTTGTTCTCATTGACGCCTTCACAAAATATGTGCTGCTACATCACACCCTGAACATAAATAGTGCTAGTGCTATTCGTGCTCTAAAAAGTTGTGTGACTTTGTTCGGAGCGCCGACGCGAGTAATTGCAGATCAGGAACGTTGTTTTGCAAGTACCGACTTCCGCGAGTTTTGTTCCTCTCGTAATATTAGTTTGCATTTAATTGCTACTGGTAGTTCCCGCGCGAATGGTCAGGTAGAGAGGGTCATGAGCACTTTAAAAAATATGCTCACGGCAGTAGAGACTAGCAAGGATCGTTCTTGGCAGGACTCTCTCCCGGACGTGCAGTTGGCTCTTAATTGCACTATGAATAGAGTTACTAAACACAGCCCTCTAGAACTTCTCATAGGCAAAGTCGCACGTCCTCTAGATTTAATGTTTTCCGATGAGCCCGAAATTAGTATTGACGAAGTAAGGTCTGACGCTATCGTTAACATGGATAAGAGTGCACAGTATGAGAAAGCAAGATTTGATGCAAATAAAGCTAAGTTTGATCGATTTGTCTTAGGAGATTTTGTTCTCTTGAAAAATGAAGAGAGAAATCAGACAAAACTTGACCCTAAGTATAAAGGTCCATTTAAGGTCGTTGATGTGTTAGACGGTGACAGATACAACTTAAAATCGTTAACAAGTAATCGCCATTATTAAATATGCTCACGATCGTCTCAGGAAAATGCCTGATTCTAATGTTCCAATGGAAATCAATGATGATGTAGAGACTGAATGAATGAACTTGTTTGATTTTTGAAATTGTAAATCTTTTATTTCTGTCATTACTCTTTCCCAATACGTTATCGCGGGTTAAGCGAGTTGGTTATGTTGGCTATCGCTGGTTAAGCGGTAGTGGTGTTATCGCTGGTTAAGCGAGTTATGTTGACTATCGCTGGTTAAGCGTTAGTATTGTAATCGCTGGTTAAGCGGATTACGCTGGCTTCCGCTGGTTAAGCGTTAGCTGTTGAATCGCTGGTTAAGCGAGTTATGTTGACTATCGCTGGTTAAGCGGATTACGCTGGCTTCCGCTGGTTAAGCGTTAGCTGTTGAATCGCTGGTTAAGCGAGTTATGTTGACTATCGCTGGTTAAGCGTTAGTTTTGTAATCGCTGGTTAAGCGGATTACGCTGGCTTCCGCTGGTTAAGCGTTAGCTGTTGAATCGCTGGTTAAGCGGATTATGTTGACTATCGCTGGTTAAGCGTTAGTTTTGTAATCGCTGGTTAAGCGGATTACGCTGGCTTCCGCTGGTTAAGCGTTAGTTTTGTAATCGCTGGCTAAGCGGATTACGCTGGCTTCCGCTGGTTAAGCGTTAGCTGTTGAATCGCTGGTTAAGCGAGTTATGTTGACTATCGCTGGTTAAGCGTTAGTTTTGTAATCGCTGGTTAAGCGGATTATGCTGGCTTCCGCTGGTTAAGCGTTAGCTGTTGAATCGCTGGTTAAGCGAGTTATGTTGACTATCGCTGGTTAAGCGTTAGTTTTGTAATCGCTGGTTAAGCGGATTACGCTGGCTTTCGCTGGTTAAGCGTTAGCTGTTGAATCGCTGGTTAAGCGTGTTATGATGTGTGCTTTCGCTGGTTAAGCGTTAGTGGGTTAATATCGCTGGTTAAGCGTTATTATTATCACTGGTTAAGTGATAGGATTTGTAACGCTGGTTAAGCGCTACACTGTTAAGTACTGGATAAGTACTTCGGTGATTTACACTACTGGGTAAGTAGTGATGCATGGTGCTGGTTAAGTGCTGTGGATTTGTTTGGTAATGTCATAATACTTTCTTAATTTTGTGCCTATTTCTATTATGTGCCCTAATCTTTCATTTAAGTTTTAAGCAATAAACGTAAAACTAAACGGTTTAATTTGACCCAATTATTTTTGTGATGATGTCCCTGACGTGGGTCAGGATAGCCGAGTGAACTAGTTACTTTTCTGGATTATTTGTTTGTTCAGGTACCTCATCCCACGAGGTCGTGTGAAGGTCAGAAATGGCCGTGTCGCAGATCGCCAATGGAATGTCAAGCGTTTATCATAATTTTAATTTAGTTTGTTTAATTTGATTTTTGGTATGGCAATGCTTGAGTGTGTTTAGTCGACTAAAGTTGTCGTTGGTCATTTTTGATGTCAATAAAAAGGCGGTAGACTTGTGCAGTTGACACATTCAAATTGTAATCGTGGTGACCAACGGTTAACTTGGCTAACCTCACTACATTCCATTTTATTTTATTTCAAACCGAAAATAGATCTTCAATCTTTTGTTATTTTTTTTATTGCAAAGTGTTTTAAACAGTAAAGTTACGTGTACCGAACAGTGCCTGTGTATTATTTCACGTCGGACTCCTCGTTCCATCATGACAGACCAAGAAATCAACGAAGGCATGCCGCATCTGTCGTCATATATATAAAATGGTAAACTGACTGACTGACTGTTGATATATCAACACACAGCCCAAACCGCTGGTCCTAGAGATATGAAACTTGGGTGGTGACGGACGGACGGTGAGCTAGCCCATTACTCACCGTCCACAGGCCCGCGCCTACGGTGGCCGAGAGCCACCACGTGGCCTCCGACGCCCGGTGCTTCTCCCGCGGCGCCCGATGCGAGGATCGCCCGGAGGACACGGTGGAGCACACCGTAGAGGTCTGCTCCGCTTGGGCGGAGCACCGCCATGTCCTCGTAGCGGCGATTGGCGGCGACCTCTCACGTCCGGCCCTGGTTCAAGCCATGGTCCGGAGCGAGAGAGAATGGGAAGCCGCCACCTCCTACTGCGAAGCAGTCATGCTAGCGAAGGAGGTGGCGGAACGTGAGGAGGGAGAGAATCTCACGTCCCAGCCGCCGCGGGAGACGCCCCGGGCGTCGGGGACCACGTGGTGGCTCTCGGCCACCGTAGGCGCGGGCCTGTGGACGGTGAGTAATGGGCTAGCTCGCCGTCCGTCCGTCTTATAACGTCAGGCCGTGTCGACGGCACGTTCGTGTTCCACGCGCGCCTCAAAGAGATGTCAGCAAACCAGAGGGGCCAGCAAGGGCCGATGCCTGCCAGGGCTGCGGGACTGTTCGAAAGAGATACCGCGGCTCTAGAACACAAAGGGCAAAAGAAGGAACATGACGTTTACATTTAAATCGGTTCAGTAGTTAATGCGTGATTGCGTAACACACAGACAGACAGAATTAGTCTCGCATTTATAATTTTAGTAAGGATTATAGAAAGGACTAGTTTTTGCCCGCGGCTTCACTCGCGTGGATGTCGAAAAATATCCGACGGGGACGTACTACCGGGATTAAAAAGTAACCTATAGGTTAATGCAGGTTACGGTAACAAACATATTTACATATCTTCATCCCCCTTTTTGCTCGACACAGGCCTACGCTCTATGAGAAGGAAACCATATGTCTTCTTTTTTATTTTCTTGATAGTACCGACGTACCCACAGGATGATTTCCGGTATCCAACGCTGCGGTTAATAGCTAGTTTAAGTAAAGTAAATAATAACACTTTTCCTGAACGAGCGGGTACCTAGTACCTACTTCAATTTAAATGCACGATGTCAATGTCATGACCATGATTAAGACGGGTTATAAGGGCACAGTATTGTATGCTAATTATACAGATATAATTGGATATTCAGTTTGAACACGTGCCAAATACTGCCGATAAGATAGGTCCTCGAGTGTCCTCATGGCACTGTTGAGACCTTAAACCTTTGTGGCCATTTAGGAATTAACTCTGGCACGTTATAAAGGAAAAAGACAATAAGGTTCAAATTAGAATAAGAAAAGAGGAGACGGTTAAGGCGCGGCGTCGGAAGTGTGACATGTATTTATTATGATTTATTTTTCAACAATTATTTCAATAAACGATTTATACGCATTTTATTTAAAGAGGGGGTCTTCTAATGGCGGCGGTGACCCCTCGCGCCCGGCCCTGGTTCAATCCATGGTCCGGAGCGAGAGAACCGCACGCCCCAGCCGCCGAGGGAGACGCCCCGGGCGTCGGGGGCCACGTGGTGGCCCCTGGCCACCGTAGGCGCAGGCCTATGGACGGTGAGTAATGGGCTAGCTCGCCGTCCGTCCGTCTTATGACGACAGACCGTGTCGACGGCGCGTTCGTGATCCACGCGCGCCTCAAAGAGATGTCAGCAAACAGGAAGGGGCCCGCAAGGGCCGATGCCTGCCGGGGCTGCGGGATTGTTCGAAAGAGATACCGCGGCCCTGGAACACAAAGGGCAAAGAAGGTACATGGATGGGTTTTAGTCAGTACAAGTCGGACCCTACCTTCCGCTCCGCCCAGAGCGGGAGGGGTCATTTGATGATTTCCCAATCGGAAAAGAGGTCTCTTCTAATAGTAGTCTCTTCTAATGTGACATAGTGATTAAATCTATGGGCCAACAAACTTAAAAAGGAGGCTAGGTCAAAACGGATGCGGAACGGTGAGAACAAGGTGTAGATTGCGAGGCTAAGTTGATCGATCTTAAAAATAAGCCTAATATTTCAATTATCATGCGAAACATGAACGTTGTGCATGTTTCTAAGTAAATCATACATTGAGAACCATATCACGATCATTCAAAGTCCATACGTGCTCCATATTCCCAATTAAACAAATTAATTTACGAATTGATAGTAGCCCAGCACCAACTAATTAATTCCAAGACATTCACACAGACCGCACGACCCCTTTAATCCAGCCTCAAAACACCACACAGAGACAAAGAGTAAACTTTCTATACAGAAGGCCCATTCAGTTTCATGCAGAATTTAGGATGATCATCATCAGCTTAGTCTTTTCCCTAGCTATGTTGGGGGTGGCTTCCAGTCCAATCGAATGCAGCTAATCAGTACATGGAGCGGCTGAATCTCTAACCTCCTCAACCCAGTTACTTAGTAGCACTCTTTTGTTAGAACGGATATCAGAATTTCGGGCTCCTGACTGCCAATAATCTACAAATGACAGGCACGATCAACATGTTCAAGTACTTACTTCAGAGGGAGAGAGAGAGAGAGAGAGTCAGAGGTTTTTATTTTAAAAATAAAAGTTGAAGATTGATTTAAATTGGGAGAGGTTCCTTAAAGCAGGTTAAACTATCTACATTATTTTTTTTTCCTCGAATGTACCTAACTGACAAATCGAAGGAACTAGCAAGTTATAGAAACTGTCGAGTTGACGCAACTGTCGAATTCAAAAAACTGTCCAATCAGCGAAACTGACTAATTAACGAAACTGTCGATTTAAATAAACTGACGAGTGAGGGAAACTGACCAGTGTCACGCTCACTCCTTTCCGAGGAACGGTTCGGTCATGTTACCTTAATATGGCAGAACAAAGAAGTAAATTACCCGTTCCTAGCTCGTACATACATTATTTTATGTCGGATTGTCAGGATTTATTCCGTTAGGCTCGTACATAATGTAGGCTGAAGATGGGTTTCGTGCAATGAAAATACAGGATCCGACACATATTTACATACAACCAGTATATAAATATATCTCAATACCATATTGGCCTTTAATTTTCCTAACTTTTTTTTCATATCTACTTTTCCTTCTTCGTATCTGTATGAACTTTAAGCATTGTAAAACTTGAGCCTTCTGTGTCCTATCTACTCTGTCTCTAATCGGCAGGACTTCAATAAGCCTCTGTGAATGCCTGTGTGATCAGTCCGAGCCGGTCGTTGGACTGACAGCTTTAGGTCGTAACATGTTCCACTTTTAAAAATAGGTCGATAAATGACACCAATGGTGGCGGGAATATGTTTTATTTTTCTTGAGGTATTAAAGCGCTCAAAATGTGCCGTCAGACGAATACATATATAGCTTCTAATCCGACATTATTTTATAAAACTTTCTTAGAAAATATTCTCTACTATATCTGCCTAGTTTTTTCCCAGAACATAAAACTTCTGCTTCTCAGATTTTTTTAATAAAAAAATGTGATCTTTCCGAGCTGGGATCATTCGTTTATTTGTAGAATACCACAAACATTTTGGAGATATTACTTCAACCATAATGTCTAAAGATTTTTATTTTCCAAGAAAGGCTTACTAAGGCGTAGATAATAAATAAATAAAAAACTTTTGAACTTTGTGAAACTTGTTATACTTTTACAGTAAATATTACCTAAGGACCTCCTTTTAGTAAAAGATATACCTGTGCTAGGACATCCCGCTCTTCAATGACAAATTTTGAAATGCCAAAAGTGGTGTACAAAAAGAAAAATGGAATTTAAACAAAAAATACAAGTTAAATCTCAAACTAAACAACACAATATTTGAACTAAATAAATGAAAAAGAAACTTATAGATTTATATCCTAAAATAGTGTGTGTCACTCACACACACTATTGTATCGTGTCGTTTCTATCGTGTGTGCGTGTGTAGAACTTATAAATAAACAATAGGTAGGTAATTGAGGAATGATCTGATTACATTATAATCACAGGTTATAGGTGAGGGGAACTTATCGCAGGAGCACGTGTCGAAACGCATGCTGTTAGTAGTAAACATGTGCTCGACATGTGCTTGAACACTAAACAAAAACTTTGTTTTAAGTTAAATTTTCTTGTTTTGTCTTTTCTACACACTGTGTCTACATTTCTAATCCATCTTTTCTCTCGCAGGTCTGCTGGAAGAAGTTTCTTATGAAATAAGGAGTACCTTTGTGCTCTTCTATGTTAACATAATTATTGTCCTGTTAAGATATTACATTTTTTAATTTATTTCATATCATATTTTTTTTCACCATTTACACGCGAAGCCTAGCGTGCGCATTGTTACGTTTACATGAATAAAGCAAAGCCACAATAAGCTAATCTCTCATTGAACGGGAAGCTCATACAGAGCGCGGTCAGGTTATACTGGATATGAATAGCTTGATGTGTAGCCGTATGTACCGCGCTCCGCAAGTTGCATCGCAGTAACTCGTGGCATGGCTCAGTCTAAGAAAACTGTCAGCATATTCGCGTCGCCTTACAATGTTTTTTTGATTAAAGTTATTAATTTTTGTAGTTATTTTTAGTGCAAAATAATATTGGTGATATGCTTAATACCTACATATTTTTTTAAAGTTCACAAAACTCGCTTTTGTTGGGTAAATCAGGTGTTGAAAAGAGGTCTCTCACGCCCAACGCTAATTTGTGTTCTGTTCCATCACTCCTAATGAGGCAACGGATGCTATATTGTAAAGTATAAAATTTTATTGCTAAGTACGTCCATGTTTATTAATAGTTAAGATAAAGGACATTGTTTTTGTAAATTGTAGATGTAATCGATAGCTCTGAAGTCATGACGCAGGTAATCGTCGCTGGAGCCTCTATTTGATCTTTGTAATTAGGTACTACGTGTAATAAATCGGCTTTTGCAGTACCTAATACATAAAACAACATCATATAACGCCTGTTTTCCCCGAAAGGTTAGGCAGAGGTGTAAATAATGGTACACCACCCACATTTCGCCAGTTATGTTTAAGTCCCATGTAATAGGGCGAGCCTACAGCCATCATCAACATTCAGACTCCGTGACTGCTACTGAGAAATTCCTGATGTAAAAACCCAATAACAATTTGACCTCATGCTCAGCAGTTGCGCTTTGGACCACTAGACCTACGAGGCAGTCCAAAAATAAACAATCCATTGAAAAGTGTTGTTGAAGAGAAACTTTGCACTAATATTCTTCTGTGTTCTTCATATTTCTAGTGTGTATACCAAGGTGGTCGCATCCGACCATCAACATTTTTTTGAGAACACTAATGCCTAGAAAACAGGCCGTAGATTTCGTTTGTTTCACTTTTAAATAGGTCGATAAATGACACCAATGGTGGCGGGAATTAAAGTTCTTGATGTATTAAAGCGCTCAAAATGTGCCGTCAGACGAATGCATATATGTAGCTTCTAATCCGATATTATCTATACTTATACTTATATACTAATTATAAAGCTGAAGAGTTTGCATGTTTGTTTGTTTGCTTGAACGCGCTAATCTCAGGAACTGCTGGTTCGAATAGATTTTTTTTTGTGTTGGATAGTCCATTTATCGAGGAAGGCTATAGACTATATAACATTACGCTACGACCCTTAGGAGCAGCGCAGCGTGTGACACCGCGGGGAACAGCTAGTTATTTTATAAAACTTTCTTAGAAAATATCATCATCTACCTAGTGTTTTCCCAGAAAAAAAAACTACTGCTTACAAGAAAAAAAAAATTAAAAATGTGATCTTCCCGAGCTAGGATCATTCATTTATTTGTAGAATACCACAACAATTTTGGAGATACTACTTTTACCATAATGTCTAAAGATTTTTATTTTCCGTTTGTTGCGGCGCTAAATTCACACAGGTGCTTGTACTGAGGACTGAGCGCATATAACATGAGAGGTTCTAGGAGTATCAAAGCTGTTCTTACGCCATTAGCGAATATGCTCTTCCTCAGTGCATACGTAGAAGGTTACAGGAATACAAATGCTGTGCTTTTGTCATTAAGTCTCAGGGGCATTAACCTTTGGCAAGTGCGTGATATCGTTCTGTCGTGGATCGTCGTTCCGATACCAAACGTTAAATTGCAATTCCTGTCTATCTATAGTTTCAGGATAGTCTTTAGGTAATAATAATTGCGATTTCTTTGGCGCATCTAGTTGAAAACAGAAGCTTCAAATTGTTACGATGTAGTCAACCAAAAAACGTTGATAAACAAAATAAAATAAAATTAATATGACTCTTTTGTTCGAAACCCCGGAAGGCGCCTCTGTCGATACGTTCGGGCTCGCCGAACAAAACGAATGCGACAGTCGTTCACGTGTTGTAACTCAACCTAGTTGTATTGATTAAATATGGATGATGATCTACACGTGGTCCCCAATTATACAATGTACTACTGAGGTCACTGGCATTCAACCTTATAACTTACGGCATAAGGGTGAAAAGTGGCACACCGACAGTGAAGTCGCTGTTACATGGGAATGTCTGAAAGCAAGTAAATGTTTTTACTACATTTATCAACCATTTACCAAAGATTTGTGCCATCTATTTATAATTTCGACACACGACAAAGCAAATGACATCCTTTTAGTTGATTAAAATGAAAACAAACAATAATAATAGAATTAACTAAATCGGCCTTCACATTACTCCGGCATCGGCAGTCTGTTCCTCAGTAGATATTTTACCACACAGTGAAACGGTTCTTATCAAATTGACATGAAGACTCAGATTAATATAAACCCTATTACTTTCAATTACTTGGACAGAGGACTTCAAAATGTGCTGCTTCCTTTCCGTTGGTTTCAGCACCTTGTGTTCCTGTCATGTTTCTCCATCAAGTACAATTGTATCAGACCTCATCGTGCGTCTTATTATGTTCTGTCGCTCATTGGTATCCTTGTGTGTATATGTTTCCACATTGGAAACCTCCTCTTTTCGAGTCGCGTAAAAGCAATAGTCATTCCTTACTTGACCTTTTTTGTTAGGTTTCATGTATTCTGTTTGGTTTTACCCTACGTTTTCTTTTACATTCTTAATATTATCCAGAGAAGAGACCACGTCCGATTAATTTTGAAGATTCAAAAAGCTTTCAAGTTAATAAATTTTATGCAATACAAAAAGGCTGCTATTAGAAATTGGTTCGCTATTTTGCGGTACAGTGTGGGGTTTATTGTCAATGTCGCAGTGAGTCGCAGCTTAATAATGCTAGTATATTTATACACTTTGCTTTTTTTTGATGTGATCATAACGTATGGTGCTTCTATAATCGCCCTGATAAGAGATGGAATAGTTTCATGGATGGCTGAAGTTGAGTACTACAGTCAAATCTGCTTAGAGCTAGAAGAAGAAAAATATGAAGATAAAATAAAAAAGCTTTTCCAAGCATATGTCAATTTAATGGAGGCGTTTCACATTTTCAAAAAGATATTTAAGTTTTCGGTAAGGAGCGACTTTTGTGAAATGTCTTTTGAATGTAATGCAGGTATGCTCTCGAAACGGTGAAGGAAAAAATAGTGATGAAGCTGGCATGTCCTAGAACTAAAAATTAGAAGACATAATGACATATACACATCTACCAAAATCTTCTTATAAAACGGAGGCCTGAATCTCGGCAGAGGGAACATGAAGGCTTCAGGATTATGCTCTTGAATGTCAAGTCTAGGGCTTAGTAAATGGACTTCCAACTAAAATTCTTCGACAGCTGCTGTGAGAAATGACGCGGCAAATTGAGACAGGCTGTCAATTTGATAAACAATCAATTAATTTCCCTGAATATTGTATTTTCTAAAGTTACACTTAAGTACTTATACCAAAGTGTTTTTTAATGTTAAACGTTATTTGTTTTTAGATATTATTTCAAACTTTGGGCACATTTTTCAATGGTTTACTGTACGTTCAAGCAGTTGTAGAACTGACAAATTTAGGAGCGACGCCTTTTATTACGGTAAGCATTTTATGAAGATTAGGCCGAGATTTGTGAGGAGTGGTTAGAGAGGAGCCACGGTGCCCTCACCTTCCGCCTGACGCAGGTCCTCGCCGGACACGGTTGTTTCTGGTACCTGCACCGAATCGGGCGGGAGGAAACGCCCGGGTGTTATCACTGTGAGGATCTCCCGGAGGACAAATAGGGTCCTCCCGGGTCTGGAGGTCTGCTCTCTGTCCCAGCTGCCGCGAGAGAAGCACCGGGCGTCGGGGGCCACGTGGTGGCTCTCGGCCACCGTAGGCGCGGGCCTGTGGACGGTGAGTAATGGGCTAGCTCGCCGTCCGTCCGTCTTATGACGACAGGCCGTGTCGACGGCGCGTTCGTGTTTCACGCGCGCCTCCAAAGAGATATCAGCAAACATGAGGGGCCCGCAAGGGCCGATGACTGCCAGGGCTGCGGGACTGTTCGAAAGAGATACCGCGGCCCTGGAACATAAAGGGCAAAAGAAGGAACATGGATGGTTTTTAGTCAGTAAAAGTATGACACTCCCTTCCGCTCCGCCCAGAGCGGGAGGAGTCATTTGATTTATTCATTTATAACCATCATCATCATCTGCCTGCCTTTTCCCAACTATGTTGGAGTCGGCTTCTAGTCTAACGGATGCAGCTGAATATTAGCATTTTACACGGTGCGACTGCCTATCTGACCTCCGTAACCCTGTTAGTACTGGGTATACGATACCCCTTGGTAAGACTGGTTGTCAGACTTTCGGGCCACTGACTACCTTAACGACTGTCAAAGATCTACAATTTACAGTTGGGGAGGCACGGAGGAAACTCGGCATGTAATGGGTGGTCATCCATCCACCGACCAAACTAGGCAAGCACGGCTTAACCTGAAGATCGACCCGAGCGGCTGTTATTATTTAACCACGAGCTCATTTATAACCCTATGGCTAAATAGAAACAGACCTTGATGCGAAAATGAGATCATTTGTTGTTTAAAAGGAACGCATCTTGTTATTTGATGTTAAACATAGAGATTAAACTTTTTTTTTTTAATTTTCAGGATGACATCCTAGTTTTTCTAATAGTAAGCTTCTTATGCAATATTAAGAATTTTGCTTTCGTCAGTGTATTCAGTGTTTTTTGCGAAAGATACTACATGTCTGTATCAGAGGTAGACGCTGCTTGCAGTAGGTGGTTGAAAAGCCTGCAGAGTACTGGTAAGAACTGACACGTATCAAATGTAGAAGTTGATATTATGTTTAGGGTTTTATTCAACAGTTGCAATGCTCTGCTGCAGTAATATTGATTTTTTTTTGCACTGCTGCGGTTTATCAAAGATGTTTTTGACGCTCTTCGGAAAATCCAAGATGGCGCCGACGACAATTTCGGCTTTTCTTTCATGGGTGCCGTTTTCGGGGTCGCTGATTACGATAACGAGGTGAAAATGAAAATCCAATATGGCGCCGACAAAAATTTTCTGGGTTTCCTTCATCGGTGGCATTTTCGTGACTTTCGGGGTCGGTGATACCGAAAATGAAGTTAAAATGAAAATCCAAGACGGTGCTTTAAAGTTTTTGGTTTTTTCTTTTATTGGTGTCGTTTTCCTGAAACGAAAACGGAAATTTATGTTGGCGCCATTTTGCATTTTTATGTTGACCTCATTTTCATTATTAGCAACCCCGAAAACCATGATAATGACACCCACAAACAAATCATGAACAAAATCTCGAAAAAATTTCATCGCCTCCATCTTTGATTTTCATTTTGGAAAACACTAACAACGACACTCATTAAAATGAAGTTAATATAAACATTTAATCGCCTCCATCTTTGATTTTGATTCAGTGCAAATGTCCCAGATCCAGCGCCAAGTACACATTTACCCTCTCTCTTTCCTCATTTTCTATGAGGCTATGGCAAAACAGCATGGCACTAGCATAACAGCGTGGCCACTGTTTTTATAATTTGACTGTAGTATTCAGTATACATGTAAAATATCAAACGTCAATTTGTGGTGGAGTTTTATCGATTTTAAACTTTAATCTGGATCTTTTTTAAAAGGACAAATCTCTTGATCGCAACTGTATTAATGTGAAAAAGAGATGTCTTGACGTAAAATTCGAATGAAAACGAAACGTCAACATAATTTAGGAGTAAACTCACGTCACGCATCGGTGCTGACACGCACAATTTTTTTTTCTCTCAAACCACTCTGACAACTTTGTTTTGGTTTGAAAGAATTTCAGGAAGTTTTGATAGCTAGTTTCGACATAAAACTTCACATTGACTATTTATTGCTGTTCTGCTGCAAATTCTTTACTTAGATTTAGTTAAAACTTTCAATGTAATGTCGAAACTGAGATTGCTATTTTATTTATCTTAATTAGTAATATACTTTTATCTCTGTTACAGTGGAAGCTAAAAAGCTCTGTAAGAACGTGCAGCGTCTGAACCGAGCCACCTTCGAGGAGATGACAGCTTGTCGGATGATCACAGTCGATGGAAGACTACCTCTGAAGTTTAACAGTCTAGTATTAGAGTACACTGTTGTGATACTGCAGTTCGCTGCCGTGTCATGGAAAAGTAAAACTAATAAAACATAATTTACACAAAAATAAAACTGAAAGCTGTTTAAATTATACTCATATTATATTCGGAACACTGAAAGGCACCTCTTGTCGATGCTGTGTTTGCTGTATTTTATCCAATGAAGGCGATGATTGCCACGTATTCCCTAATAAAACAATGTATTTAGAAGAATGCCAGCGACTATTTGTGCCATCTAATACAGTCATGACTCAGTAAACGACTTCCTTTTAGTTGATTAAATAAAATGATAACACACAACAATATTAGAATTTACGAATTTTCCTTCATATCGCAGAGCGTCAATCATTCCTAAGTAGATATTCTACCACATAGTGAAACAGTCCTTAAAAAATTGACATGAAGACTCAGATTAATATAAACCCTATTACTGTCAATTACTTAGACAGAGGATTCCAAAATTTGCTTCTTCCTTTCCGTTGCTTTCAGCACCTTGTGTTCCTGTCATGTTTCTCCATCAAGTACAATTGCATCAGACCTCATCGTGCGTCTTACTATGTTGTGTCGCTCATTGCAGTCTTTGGATTTATATGTTTTCATATTCAAAACTTCTTTTCGAGTGATAATAACGCAATAGTTGATCCATACATGATCTTTTTCATTAGCTTCATGCATTCGTTTTGGTTTTAACTTTCGTTTCCTTTTACATTCTTAATATTGAAGATTCAATAAGCTTTTAGATTAATTAATTTTATGCAATACAAAAAGGCTGCTACTAGAAATTGGTTCGCTTTATTGCGGTACAGGTTTCGACTTTATTGTCAGTGTGGCAGCGAGTCGCGACTTATCAATGCTAGTATTTTTATATACTCGTAGTACGCTTTTTTTGATGTGATCATAACGTATGGTGCTTCTATAATCGCCCTGATAAGAGATGGAATAGTTTCATGGATGGCTGAAGTTGAGTACTACAGTAAAATCTGCTTAGAGCTAGAAGAAGAAAAATATGAAGATAAAATAAAAAAGCTTTTCCAAGCATATGTCAATTTAACGGAGGCGTTCCACATTTTCAAGAAGATATTTAAGTTTTCAGTAAGGTGCGACTTTTATGAAATGTCTTTTAAATGTAATGCAGATATGCTTTCGAAACGGCGAAAGAAAACAGTGTGAGAAAGCCGGCATTATTTGTTTTTATACGCATTGGGTCCGCGTGGTAGATTATAGCCCATTCCCTCTAGAGAGGACGCCGTGTGTCCCAGCAGTGGGAACATTAAAAATTAATTGATTATGCTTATGCTTAAGCTACAATCAATTAATTTCCGTGATTGTATATTGTATTTGCTAGTGTGACCCTTAAGTTGTAATTTTTTTTTTTATATATTTTCAGGCATTGCACTTTGAGCACATTTTTCTACAGTTTATTGTACTTTCAAGCAATTCTAAAAGTAACAGAATCAGGAATGACTCGTTTCGGCACGGTAAGCATTTTATACAGATTAGGCCGAGATTGGTAAAAGCCTTCTTAAATGTGTTTTATTTCATTATTGGTTTGTACAGTCAGCAACAGAAGTCGTTGAACATAATTTGTTTCCAATATTTCCTAATCATTATTATTTAGCATAAGTTATTGACTAAAGTAAATTACAAAACAACTTGTCATAATTGAACTACAAAAGTCGCTGAACTCAGTTAAACCATTAATTGCTATACATCACTACCGACAAAATTGTATGATCTATAATAAATACAAAAGTCGCTGAGCATAGCTAATTTCTTACATTTCATGTTCGTTAAACACGTTTGCTCATAGGCAAATTGTTTATATTATACCTATATTTTTTATGTATTCTCGGGCATAACTCCGTCATTTATTGACGGATTTGCAAAATTATTTTTTTGTTCGAAAGTAGTTTATTCTGAAATGGTCCCATTTAAATTTGGTGAAGGTCTGATGCTGATCTTCGGAGATATACGGAACTCTTCAATATTAAACAGCAAATCTGTCGTGATTGCTGCAATCGCTTGGATGTTTGTTGTTTACACAATATCGTAACCTAATATTATAACGCTTGTATGCTCTGAGGGTGTACGCAGATGTGTACAGTACACCAAGATTTCGACAGTTAGGTATGTTAAGTTCCATTTTATTGAAGATAAGTCTATTACCATGAAATGTATCGTTAACAATGTAAAATAAACGCATAAAAAATATTTGTATTGGATATTGCTACTATTTTTTTTTTTATCTTAAATGGGTCTACTCTTGACCTCAATCTAGTCCTGAGGACAGAGATGAGGTCGACGATGGAACGAGAAAAACTACAAAAAAAAAACAAAAACAACAACTAAAAATGAAAAACATAAAAACTGTTTTGAGAAAGATAAAACCGACTTCAAAAACACAAAAAAGTGAAAAATAATTTTAGCTTCAGAAGTCTGTGACAAAAAACTGAATCAAACAACCAAAAGTCACCGACTTCTGAAGCTAAAATTATTTTTTACTTTTTTGTGTTTTTGAAGTCGGTCTTATTTTTTGCAAAAAAGTTCTTTTTCATAATCAAAACTGCAAAATAAACACTGCTACTAGTTCAGAATATAAATTAAATGTACTTAATTTAAATAATATTAATATTGTCTCGAGTCTAACCACCGGTTTTTTGGACCCTGCTCCTGCCACCAGAGGACCACTATTTTTTAAATTTTTAAATGTTTTATATCATTTTTGTTGATAAAAATATTACAAATGTAATCAGTATGTAAGAAAAATGAGTAAACGAAATATTAATATATGGTGAAATTAAAAACTAGGACAACATTTATTTATTTCTAGTATAAAACTGATCACGGCGATAAGGTATATTGCTTGTTTGGTTTGGGCACAGTAAAACAACGTGTGACTATAAGTTCGGGATCCTGACATTCCCCGAACAAAAGAAAATATAAAAAATCACGCATTAAGCATCTGGGAAGACTGTGTTCAATGCGTGAACGTCTCCAAGCGGTCGTCGATGCTAATGGGGCACACACAATTTTGTTAATGTTTTTACTATCAATGATAATTAACGAATTATATTTGTTATATTATATTTACTTATTTTGTTTTGCATATACCTTTTTCTCTATATAGGACGTGGTATTTTAATAATACAAGGCCTTAAAACAGTAGTAGCCTTAGCCTTAGTAGGGCTCATCATTACGAACAACTTTTTGTATGGGAGCAACATGAATGAAATTGCAAAAAAACAACTTTTCATACAAAATTTCTGTCGAAGTTTTTATAAGTAATTACTGCCCAAATTTGTGGAAATGTATGAAATGACTGACTTATTTTCTCGATTTCTTTGTTGCTTCCATAGAAAAAGTAATGATGAGCCGTATACAACAGACAAAGAAAAAAAACATTTGTTGCCTGTTTTATTAATTGTATAAGATCAACTCTAACTAAGGGGCTGTCTCCACGAGCGAGAGAATCGCGGCGATATTACGTATTTGTATGGGATAATATTGCCGCGATTCTCTCGCTCGTGGAGACGGCCTCTAAGAGAGTGTATAGAAATACGTGGCACGGACGATAATATCGTCGCGATTCTCTCGCTCGTGGAGACAGCCCCTAACATCACAAATTTGTAGGCTTACTATAAAATAACAGCATACATATACCTAAAAATCCACATGATCACAACTGTTTAGTTGTAAAATAAATCAGAACGATGTAAAAAAAGTATTCTGTAGTATCTTGTATACAATTATGAGATTCAAGAACTCATGAATTATCAATATTAAGTTAAAATACTCGCACGCATAACATGTTTAGCGACTTACGGCAAAATGATAGTTACCGACTTATGCTGTAATGATGTTTAGCGGCTTATGAAATATTAATGCTTAGCGTTTTTGTAACATTGAAATGATAACCTTATTTTGAACTCTATTCCTGGTAAGTGTTTTATGGTCCGTTTTAGTGTTCAGGTGTTTTGTAAATTAGTATCTGTTCATGGACTTTTGTTGCTGACTGTACATGGGACGTATCTGTGCATCTTGTTTTTATTAACTTCTTAAAATGGGCTTTCTATGGGTCGTGTGTTTTGCAGTAAATATTTATTTATTAATTTAAAACCCCTAGGTGTTAATAGAAAACGGCCGTGGCACGAAACTGCGATAATTTCTTCGTGGAACGAATTGTCAAGCTAATTTACGAAAATAATGATAAGACAATCGCATATACTATGTAGGTTGCGCCTGTAACTCGGTCTAGCTAACTTAGTCAAACTTATGGTAACGCGACGGTGAACGTTGTGATTAAACTTTATTTTTCTCTAACTTTCAGGGAGACATCCTATCTTTTGAAATAGTAACCTTAATATTGACTATTAAGAATTTTGCTTTCGTCAGTGTATTCAGTGTTTATTGCGAAAGATACTACACATCTGTATCTGAAGCAGACGCTGCTTGCAGTAGGTTGCTGAAGAGCCTGCAGAGTACTGGTAAGAACTAACACGTGTCAAATGGAGAAGTTGATATTATGTTTAGGGTTTTATTCAACAGTTGCAATGCTCTGCTGCAGTAACATTGAATTTTTTTTGCACTGCTGTGGTTTATTACAGATGTTTTTGACGATCTTCGGAA
This sequence comes from Eurois occulta, assembly GCA_950022335.1. NCBI lineage: Eukaryota > Metazoa > Arthropoda > Insecta > Lepidoptera > Noctuidae > Eurois > Eurois occulta. The sequence goes on from OX465488.1 coordinate 16,028,119, forward strand.
AATCCAAGGAGTCTAGACAATTTGTAAAATGGAGAAGTTAAATATACGTATATACGTACGTACGTACATAAATATGCTATGTTGTTATGTGTAAAGTTATTGCCAATAGATGCAACGCTTTTTGTCAATGTTCTACATTTGACTGGGAATATGAACAATCGGCTCATCACATTTTATGGGAGTGTAGTCTTTGGCAAAATGAACGCAATATTATGTTGGATAGTGTACAGGTTACATCCGGAGTTATTTACTTACATTTCCTTGCGTTCAAGCGTGTTTACCAAACCTATTATTGGAATCAAATTACAACACACACACACTCACAACTAAGGACCCATTAATATATATATATTTTTTGTTGTATTCTGCTTTCTGGCAATCTGTTTTGAAAACAATAAGCCACCCTTTTGTTCGATTTCTCATCTGTTAATGTTTTTTATGTTTTTAAGAGTCCCTTTCCTTTTCCCAGAACTCTTTCTCCTTATGCGAATCTGCTGCTCAGACTGGGGATGTCACTTCGCTTTAAACGCATGTGATGCAGGCTGCCATCTCCATTTAGTGCCGTTGCGAGTTCATTCACGTGTTTTGAAAGTCTGTTTTGGTATTTCGTGCTGTAGAGACTTATTTCCTGCTTAATTGTCCTTATGTTGAGATCTAGGTACATGTATCTATTACTTATACACTTTGGGATGTTGAACATAGCCCGTAATGCTTTGCTCTGGAATCTCTCAAGTATGTCTATATTGCTGTTACTGGCTGTACCCCATAATTGGATGCCATATGTCCATATTGGTTTGATGATAGCTTTGTACACCATCATCTTGCTATAGTTGTTCAACTGAGAATGGGGTCCGGTTAGCCAGTAGAGGCGGCGAAGTTTGCTGTCTAGTTGCTTACGTTTGGACCAGATATGTTTTTGCCATGTAAGTCTCCTGTCAAGGTGGATTCCCAGGTATTTGGCATGATCGTCTTGAGGGATGTCCTGGTTATTTAGTTTTACTGGTGGGCAAGTTCCTTTCCTCAGAGTAAAGGTGACATGTGTGGATTTACTTTGGTTGGTTTTTATTCTCCATTGTTTAAGCCATTTTTCAATTTCATTCAGAAGTGCTTGCAGTTGTAACGAAGCAGTTTCTGGGTTAGTACTTTTTGACATCAAGGCAGTATCATCGGCATAAGTTGCAGTCATTGTGTTTACATTTGTTGGAAGATCTGCAGTATAGATGAGGTAAAGTATCGGTCCGAGTAGGCTGCCCTGAGGGACCCCTGAGTTTATATCGTAGAGTTCCGAGGACTCGTTTCTGAGTTTGACCTGAAAGGTTCTTTTGTTGAGGTATGATGTGAGAATATGCAGGAATGAGTGAGGAAGCGACTTTTTTACTTTGTACATGAGGCCATCGTGCCAGACCCTGTCAAATGCTTGGCTAATGTCTAGAAAGACGGCAGAGCAGTATTCACGGTTGTCTAGACATCTCCCGATAGTGTCTACCGTGCGATGGACTTGCTCGATTGTACCATGTTTTTCCCTGAATCCGAATTGGTGGCTTGGGATCACTTTATTTAGGTGTTCTTTCATTCTGTTGAGCAGTATCTTTTCCAACAGTTTCCCGGTAACCGGTAGTAAACTTATAGGCCTATACGAGGCTGACTCGCCGACTGGTCGACACTTCGCATCACCAGAAGCTTGTTATTACTTTGACCAAAGAATTAGCATTGCAATTCAACGTGGCAATGCTGCCAGTCTTCTGGGCACGTTCCCCGAAGACAGCGATGCAAAGGAGTACTTTGACGCCTGAGTGTGCTATTGTCGTCGTTTATATTTACTACTTGCACTTACCCTAATCCTTAGCCTTAATTTTTTATAATTATTGTAGATCTATTTGTAATGTACTTAGTAATTAATAAAACCTTGTGAAAGTGAAAAAAGTGTTCCGTTCTTCGTTTAAATGATGGTTTGTTTTATAAAAATTTACATTTTTAATAACTAGAAAAAAAGTCTATTTTTAATAGGTACAGTTTTCTCAATCTAAAAATTAATGTGCTAGAGGGTTAAGACATTTTAAGATACCGTCGTATAAGGTATCAAATGAAAACTCTTTAAATAGCCAATAAGTACTAATGTTCGGAACATTGGAAAGCAATGAAGGCGATAGTTGCTTTTGATTATTAGACCTGCTGCCTTGTATGGATCAGAATGTTGGGCCATAGAAGGGTTCAATGAAAGACATTTGCATGTGGCTGAGATGAGAATGCTAAGGGAGAAGTGTAGTGTTACGAGAATGGATGAAATAAGAAATGAGTACGTAAAAGGAATTCTGAAAATTTGTGTGGTAATTGTTTGGCTTGGTATGGGCATTTGATGCGGAGGAGTGAGGAAAGTTTCGAGTAGGAATCTGGATGGGTATAAGAGTAGAGAAAGACCAAAGAAACGATGAATGGACTGTGTGAAGGATGATATGGCAAGAAAAAAGTGTTTGATAAGATGACTAGTAATAGAGAAGTATGGATGAAGAAGACATGCTGCGCCGGCCCCAAGTAAATTGGAATAAGGGCAGGAGAATGATGATGAACGCGATGATCGCATGTTCCCTAATAATACAATGTATTTAGAAGAATGTCAGCGACTATTTGTGCCATCTAATACAGTCATGGCTCAGGAAACGACATCCTTTTAGTTGATTAAAATGATAACACACTACAATAATAGAATTAATGAAATTGTCCTTCATATCGCAGAGCGTCAATCATTCCTCAGTAGATATTCTACCACACAGTGAAACAGTTCTTATAGAATTGACATGAAGACTCAGATTAATATAAACCCTATTACTGTCAATTACTTGGACAGAGGATTCCAAAATGTGCTTCTTCCTTTCCGTTGTTTTCAGCACCTTGTGTTCCTGTCATGTTTCTCCATCAAGTACAATTGCATCAGACCTCATCGTGCGTCTTATTATGTTGTGTCGCTCATTGCAGTCCTTGGATTTATATGTTTTCATATGCAAAACTTCTTTTCGAGTGATAATAACGCAATAGTTGATCCATACATGATCTTTTTCATTAGGGTTCATGTATTCGCTTTGGTTTTACCTTTCGTTTCCTTTTACATTCTTAATATTATTCAAAGAAGAGACCACGTCCGATTAATATTGAAGATTGAAAAAGCTTTTAGATTAATCAATTTTATGCAATACAAAAAGGCAGCTACTAGAAATTGGTTCGCTATTTTGCGGTACAGTGTGTGGTTTATTATCAATGTCGCAGTGAGTCGCAGCTTAATAATTCTAGTATATTTATACACTTTGCTTTTTTTTGATGTGATCATAACGTATGGTGCTTCTATAATCGCCCTGATAAGAGATGGAATAGTTTCATGGATGGCTGAAGTTGAGTACTACAGTCAAATCAGCTTAGAGCTAGAAGAAGAAAAATATGGAGATAAAATAAAAAAGCTTTTCCAAGCATATGTCAATTTAATGGAGGCGTTCCACATTTTCAAGAAGATATTTAAGTTTTCGGTAAGGTGCGACTTTTCTGAAATGTCTTTTAAATGTAATGCAGGTATGCTTTCGAAACGGCGAAAGAAAACAGTGTGAGAAAGCCGGCATTATTTGTTTTTATACGCATTGGGTCCGCGTGGTAGATTATAGCCCATTCCCTCTCTAGAGAGGACGCCGTGTGTCCCAGCAGTGGGAACATTAAAAATTAATTGATTATGCTTATGCTTAAGCTACAATCAATTAATTTCCGTGATTGTATATTGTATTTGCTAGTGTGACCCTTAAGTTGTAATTTTTTTTTTTTATATTTACAGGCATTGCACTTTGAGCACATTTTTCTACAGTTTATTGTACTTTCAAGCAATTCTAAAAGTAACAGAATCAGGAATGACTCGTTTCGGCACGGTAAGCATTTTATACAGATTAGGCCGAGATTGGTAAAAGCCTTCTTAAATGTGTTTTATTTCATTATTGGTTTGTACATGGGACGTATCTGTGCATCTTGTTTTTATTAACTTCTTAAAATGGGCTTTCTATGGGTCGTGTGTTTTGCAGTAAATATTTATTTATTAATTTATAACCCCTAGGTGTTAATAGAAAACGGCCGTGGCACGAAACTGCGATAATTTCTTCGTGGAACGAATTGTCAAGCTAATTTACGAAAATAATGATAAGACAATCGCATATACTATGTAGGTTGCGCCTGTAACTCGGTCTAGCTAACTTAGTCAAACTTATGGTAACGCGACGGTGAACGTTGTTAAACTTTATTTTTGTCTAACTTTCAGGGAGACATCCTATCTTTTGAAATAGTAACCTTAATATTGACTATTAAGAATTTTGCTTTCGTCAGTGTATTCAGTGTTTATTGCGAAAGATACTACACATCTGTATCTGAAGCAGACGCTGCTTGCAGTAGGTTGCTGAAGAGCCTGCAGAGTACTGGTAAGAACTAACACGTGTCAAATGGAGAAGTTGATATTATGTTTAGGGTTTTACTCAACAGTTGCAATGCTCTGCTGCAGTAACATTGAATTTTTTTTGCACTGCTGTGGTTTATTACAGATGTTTTTGACGATCTTCGGAAAGTCCAAGGAGTCTAGACAATTTGTAAAATGGAGAAGTTAAATATACGTATATACGTACGTACGTACATAAATATACTATGTTGTTATGTGTAAAGTTATTGCCAATAGATGCAACGCTTTTTGTCAATGTTCTACATTTGACTGGGAATATGAACAATCGGCTCATCACATTTTATGGGAGTGTAGTCTTTGGCAAAATGAACGCAATATTATGTTGGATAGTGTACAGGTTACATCCGGAGTTATTTACTTACATTTCATTGGAATCAAATCACAACACACACACACTCACAACTTAGGACCCATTAATATTAATGATAATATTTATCCGTGGTGCTAGGCAACTGGGTTTATCCCAGTGGTGAACGTCCCTTTGTGCCTATTGGTTTGGTTTTGTTCTGTCTCCTGCTGTTATGGAGGTAAGTGCAAATGATGGTTTTCCTACTTCTGCGACACTTTTCTGATTTATTTCGTTGCGGGATCCAAGACAGTTAAATTGTTTCTCTGGGACTACGTCGAGCTTAATTGTCTGGGCGCTTTTCAGGTGGTCGCTACTGTTGGTTCTGGCTTTCAGGAGTTACAGTGGCTTGTCCCAAATAAAAAATAAGATGCAACGCTGTGCTGCAATAAAATTGGTATTTTTTATGTTGCTGTGGTTCATTAAAGATGTTTTTTTTCTAAACCAAATTACTTTGACGACTTTCTGTTTAGATTTAGTATAATTCGAGGAAGTTTTGATAGCTAGTTTCAATATGTCCTTGTTTTAGTTCTGCTGCAAATTCTTTACTTAGATTTAGCTACAATTTTTATTGTAATCACGTACATACGTGATTGCAATAAAACAATACAGACTGCCGTTATTTTTCTTAATATTTTATTGTGAAAAATTCTGTCTCTGTTACAGTGGAAGCTAAGAAGCTCTGTAAGAACGTGCAGCGGCTGAACCGAGCAGCCTTCGAGGAGATGACAGCTTGTCGGATGATCACAGTCGATGGAAGACTACCTCTGAAGTTTAACAGTCTAGTTTTAGAGTACACTGTTGTGATACTGCAGTTCGCTGTCGTGTCATGGAAAAGTAAAACTAATAAAACATATTGTATAAAAATGGTAGCAACAGTTTGAGCCGTTTAGGGTCGGAACGCTCGGGTCATGGAGCCCGAGTGCGCATCTCCTTTTTAAGATAATTTCTCGCCGACTGGTCGACACTTCGCATCACCAGATTTCTATTTCTTTGGCCAAAGAATTAGCATTGCAATGCAACGTGGCAATGCTGCCAGTCTTCTGGGCACGTTCCCGGAAGATAGCGATGCAGAGGAGTAGACGACGTTGACGCCTAAGTGTGCTATTGTATCGTTTATACACGGTAACGTTTAGGTCGTTCTGGAACTGAAAGCCATAAACTCGGTAATCGAAATAGAAACGATTGGGATTATTATTTTTAATAAGTAACAATAAAAAAAGCACGAAAATTTTTTTATTTTTTTTTTATGAAATAATAGAACTCTAAGTAACGCTTCTTACGCGTAAGCTCAATGCATATTATGTGTGTGTTAAACGCATTCACGATCGGTAACGCATGCGAACCGTACCATTACACATACATTCGGACGCTTATCCATCTGGATAAGCGTCCCGCTCCCCCGCTTCGCCCGCATCAACAGTCGGCCGAGCTCGTTGCTAGAGACTGCGCTCGCTCAACTGCGTGGCGCCATCATACCTAAAGTGTCATACGCGAGCCCAATATCGCGTTGGGTAGTTAACCAGTTACTGGGTTATATTTTTATTGACTAATAAAAAATAAAAAAAAATATAGGTACTTACAATTTTCTCAATCTATAAATTAATGTGCTAGCTGTGTGTATTTTAAGATACCGTCATATAAGGTATCAAATGAAAACTCTTTAAATAGGTAATAAATCCTAATGTTCGGAACATTGGAAAGCACCTCCTGTGGGTTGGGTTCGGTGTATTTTATCCAATGAAGGCGATAGTTGCTATTGATTGTTAGACCTGCTGCCTTGTATGGATCAGAATGTTGGGCCATAGAAGGGTTCAATTAAAGACATTTGCATGTGGCTGAGATGAGAATGCTGTGTTACGCGAATGGACAAAATAAGAAATGAGTATGTAAGAGGAAGTCCGAAAAGTTGTGTGGTGTTTGGCTTGGTATGGGTATGTGATGCGGAGGAATGAGGAAAATGTCGTGAGGAAAGTTTTGAGTAGGAATGTGGATGGGTATAAGAGTAGAGAAAGACCAAAGAAACGATGGATGGATTGTGTGAAGGATGATATGGCAAAAGAAAGAAAGTGTCTGATAAGATGACGATTAATAGAGAAGTATGGATGACGAAGATATGCTGCGCCGGCCCCAAATAAATTGGAATATGGGCAGGAGAATGATGATGAACGCGATGATCATGTTCCCTAATAACACAATGTATTTAGAAGAATGTCAGCGACTATTTGTGCCATCTAATATAGTCATGACTCAGGAAACGACATCCTTTTAGTTGATTATAATGATAACACACTTCAATAATAGAATTAACGAAATTGTCGTTCATATCGCACAGCGTCAATCATTCTTTAGTAGATATTCTACCACACAGTGAAACAGTTCTTATCGAATTGACATGAAGACTCAGATTAATATAAACCCTATTACTGTCAATTACTTGGACAGAGGATTCCAAAATTTGCTTCTTCCTTTCCGTTGCTTTCAGCACCTTGTGTTCCTGTCATGTTTCTCCATCAAGTACAATTGCATCAGACCTCATCGTGCATCTTATTATGTTGTGTCGCTCATTGCTGTCCTTGGATTTATATGTTTTCATATGCAAAACTTCTTTTCGAGTGATAATAACGCAATAGTTGATCCATACATGATCTTTTTCATTAGGGTTCATGTATTCGCTTTGGTTTTACCTTTCGTTTCCTTTTACATTCTTAATATTATTCAAAGAAGAGACCACGTCCGATTAATATTGAAAATTCAAAAAGCTTTTAGATTAATCAATTTTATGCAATACAAAAAGGCAGCTACTAGAAATTGATTCGCTATTTTGCGGTACAGTGTGTGGTTTATTATCAATGTCGCAGTGAGTCGCAGCTTAATAATGCTAGTATATTTATACACTTTGCTTTTTTTTGATGTGATCATAACGTATGGTGCTTCTATAATCGCCCTGATAAGAGATGGAATAGTTTCATGGATGGCTGAAGTTGAGTACTACAGTCAAATCAGCTTAGAGCTAGAAGAAGAAAAGTATGAAGATAAAATAAAAAAGCTTTTCCAAGCATATGTCAATTTAATGAAGGCGTTCCACATTTTCAAGAAGATATTTAAGTTTTCGGTAACGAGCATTTTTTGTGAAGTGAATTTTGAATGTAATGCAGGTATGCTTGCGAAACGGCGAAAGAAAACAGCGTGAGGAAACTGGCATGTCCTAGAACTAAAAAATCGAAGACTTGTGACATCTACCAACGCGCACTGGGCCGAGAGGAAGCCATGTGTCCCAGCAGTGGGAAGATTAAAGGCTGATTATGCTTATGTAACAATCAAATAATTTCCGTGATTGTATATTGTATTTGCTAGTGTGACCTTTATGTTGTACTTTTTCAAAAAAATATTTTCAGACATTATACCAAACTTTGAGCACATTTTTCTACAGTTTATTGTACCTTCAAGCAATTGTTAAAGTAACAGAATCAGGAATGACACCTCTGGGCACGGTAAGCATTTTATACAGATTAGGCCGAGATTCGTAAACGCCTGCTGAAATGTGTTTTATTCCGTTATTGGATTGTATGTACATGGGACGTATGTGTGCGGGTATCTGTACACCTTGTTTTTTTTATTAACTTCTTAAATTGGGTTTTTTAAGGGTCGTGTGTTTTGTAGTAAAGATTTTATTTATTAATTTATAACCCCATGTCTTAATAGAAAACGACCGTGGCTCGAAAATGCGATAATTTCATCGTTAAAAGGAATGCATTGACGTACTATTTTCCTAAAACAATTATGAGACAATAGCTTATAATAGGTAGGTTGCGCTTTTAACTCGGTCTAGCTAACTCAATCAAACTCGTGGTAACGCGATGGTGGAGGTGGTGATTAAACTTTATTTTCTCTAACTTTCAGGGAGACACCCTAACTTTTGAAATAGTAACCTTAATGTGGACTATTAAGAATTTTGCTTTCGTCAGCGTATTCAGTGTTTATTGCGAAAGATACTACACATCTGTATCTGAAGCAGACGCTGCTTGCAGTAGGTTGCTGAAGAGCCTGCAGAGTACTGGTAAGAACAGACAATTTGTCAAATGGAGAAGTTAAATAAACGTATATAAGTACGTACGTATGTACATGTTATGCTGTTATATGTGTAAAGTTATTGCTAAAAGATGCAACGCTATTTGTCAATGTTCAACAATCTGCTCATCACATTTTATGGGAGTGTAGTCTTTGGCAAAATGAACGCAATATTATGTTGAATAGTGTACAGGTTACATCCGGAGTTATATACTAACATTTCCTTGCGTTTAAGCGTGTTTACCATACCTATTATTGGAATCAAATCACAAGAAACACTCACAACTTAGGACCAATTAAGAGTCCCTATCAATTATGCGGGCTAAAAACACACAAAACTAGCGCAAATTTCTCAATAATCTGGATGTTTTTTTTAATGCAGAGTTCAATAACATCTTTAAAATTATCTAATAAGTATATGAATTTTAATTTTGATCATCACTCAACATAAATTAGGAAAAATAAAATTCAAACATAGGTTTTTACGTAATCACAAAACACCAGGTGTTTCAATAGCTTGTTTGGCTAACTAGTAATGAATTATAATCTGAAAAAATCGTACATACTGGGCATATAGTATATTCGTAAGCCTAATTTTTTTTATTTTAAAATTAATTCAATTAGTGCTTTAAAAAAATGTGGGAAAAATAAATATGAAATATTATAAAATTTAAGGTGTTTATCTATCCAATTCAATGTATAATTTTTTTTTGAGTACCTAATTAACTGTAATAAAATATTTAAATAATGCCTTATAAGCCGATGTGCTTGGTCCTTGCATTTAGTAGTGCCCGAGGGCTAGACGACGACAGATCTGTTTCGCTTTGACTGCCGCTCTCGACGTAAAGTACTTGTGAATCGCTCGTGATTTTGTACTACGTCTGACTAATTTTGATACTGTGAGTATATTTTTTATTTACCCGAAATCATTGAATCCAGGAAAGCACGGTCTATGGACATTCGGAGCACTTCATATTAACGTCGAAAAGTAGGTTAAATCTATATTATTATTATTTATGGTTTTTTTCACCTGAAATGAGAAAAACACGTAGGATAATTTAATTTTTAATGTTTAAATGAAATAAAAGGGCAATAAAATGTCACACACACAGAGACATAGGTACAAAATAAACCACACAAAATAAATAAAATATACTTACTTTTCACTCAACCTTTTATACCTATAAATTGTTTTTGACGATTTATTTAATTATAACATTAAAAAACATGCAGCTTAATTGCTTTGATTTGCTTAAAATACGGTTACGGACCAAGATTGTTTGCTCCCGCTGCATTGCATGAGACTAAAGCACACTACGATCGTACGCACACATTTCTCCGAAACTACCTAAACTAGTACTGCGACGAAATTGAAATATTATCATTATTATCATAAAAAAGTCCCTAGACTATTTATTGCAGTTCTGCTGCAAATTCTTTACTCAGATTTAGCTATAACTTTTATTGTAATCACTTATGTAAGACTGCCGTTATTTTTATTAATTATCATTGTGAAAAATTCTTTGTCTCTGTTACAGTGGAAGCTAAGAAGCTCTGTAAGAACGTGCAGCGGCTGCACCGAGCAGCCTTCGAGGAGATGACAGCTTGTCGGATGTTCACAGTCAATGGAAGACTACCTCTGAAGTTTACCAGTCTAGTATTAGAGTACACTGTTGTGATACTGCAGTTCGCTGTCGTGTCATGGAAAAGTAAAACTAATAAAACATAATTTATATAAAAATGGTAATGGTGGCCGTTTAGGGTTGGAACGCTCGGGTCATGGAGCCCGAGTGCGCATCTCTTTTTTGAGATAATTTCTCGCCGACTGTTCGACACTTCGCATCACCAGAAGCTTGTTATTTCTTTGGCCAAAGAATTAGCTTTGCAATTCAACGTGGCAATGTTGACAGTCTTCTGGGGGCACCCGAAGACAGCGATGCAGAGGAGTACTTTGATGCCTGAGTGTGCTATTGTCGTCGTTTATATTTACTACTTGTACTTACTTTTAGCTTTAATTTTTTATAATTATTGTAGATCTATTTGTAATGTACTTAGTAATTAATAAAACGTTGTGAAAGTGAAAAAAGTGTTCCGTTCTTCGTTTAAATGATGGTTTGTTTTATAAAAATTTAAATTTTTAAAAACTAGAAAAAAAGTCTATTTTTTATAGGTACAGTTTTCTCAATCTATAAATTAATGTGCTAGCGGGTTAGGACATTTTAAAATACCGTCGTATAGGGTATCAAATGAGAACTCTTTAAATAGGTAATAAGTCCTAATGTTCGGAACATTGGAAAGAACCTCCTGTCGGTTGGGTTCGCTGTATTTTATCCAATGAAGGCGATAGTTGCTTTTGATTATTAGACCTGCTGCCTTGTATGGATCAGAATGTTGGGCCATAGAAGGGTTCAATGAAAGACATTTGCATGTGGCTGAGATGAGAATGCTGAGGGAGAAGTGTAGTGTTACGAGAATGGATGAAATAAGAAATGAGTACGTAAGAGGAATTCTGAAAATTTGTGTGGTAATTGTTTGGCTTGGTATGGGCATTTGATGCGGAGGAGTGAGGAAAGTTTCGAGTAGGAATCTGGATGGGTATAAGAGTAGAGAAAGACCAAAGAAACGATGAATGGACTGTGTGAAGGATGATATGGCAAGAAAAAAGTGTTTGATAAGATGACTAGTAATAGAGAAGTATGGATGAAGGAGACATGCTGCGCCGGCCCCAAATAAATTGGAATAAGGGCAGGAGAATTATGATGAAGGCGATGATCGCATGTTCCCTAATAATACAATGTATTTAGAAGAATGTCAGCGACTATTTGTGCCATCTAATACAGTCATGACTCAGTAAACGACATCCTTTTAGTTGATTAAAATGATAACACACTAGAATAGAAGTAACGAAATTGTCCTTCATATCGCAGAGCGTCAATCATTCCTCAGTAGATATTCTACCACACAGTGAAACAGTGCTTATCGAATTGACATGAAGACTCAGATTAATATAAATCCTATTACTGTCAATTACTTGGACAGAGGATTCCAAAATTTGCTTCTTCCTTTCCGTTGTTTTCAGCACTTTGTGTTCCTATCATGTTTCTCCATCAAGTACAATTGCATCAGACCTCATCGTGCGTCTTATTATGTTGTGTCGCTCATTGCTGTCCTTGGATTTATATGTTTTCATATGCAAAACCTGTTTTCGAGGGATAATAACGCAATAGTTGATACATACATGATCTTTTTCATTAGGGTTCATGTATTCGTTTTGGTTTTACCTTTCGTTTCCTTTTACATTCTTAATATTATTCAAAGAATAGACCACGTTCGATTAATATTGAAGATTCAAATAGCTTTTAGATTAATCAATTTTATGCAATACAAAAAGGCAGCTACTAGAAATTGGTTCGCTATTTTGCGGTACAGTGTGTGGTTTATTATCAATGTCACAGTGAGTCGCGACTTATCAATGGTAGTATTTTTATATACTATGCTTTTTTTTGATCTGACCATAACGTATGGTGCTTCTATAATTGCCCTGATAAGAGATGGAATAGTTTCATGGATGGCTGAAGTTGAGTACTATAGTCAAATCTGCTTAGAGCTAGAAGAAGAAAAATATGAAGATAAAATAAAAAAGCTTTTCCAAGCATATGTCAATTTAATGGAGGCGTTCCACATTTTCAAGAAGATATTTAAGTTTTCGGTAACGAGCAACTTTTATGGAGTGTCATTTGAATGTAATGCAGGTATGCTTTCGAAACGGCGAAAGAAAACATCGTGAGGAAACCGGCATGTCCTAGAACCAAAAATTCGTAGACTTGTGACATCTACCAACGCGCACTGTGCCCACGTGGTGAATTATAGCCCATTCCCTCTCTCGAGAGGAGGCCATGTGTCCCAGCAGTGAGAATATTAAAGGCTGATTATGCTTATGTAACAATCAATTAATTTCCGTGATTGTATATTGTATTTGCTAGTGTGACCTTTATGTTGTACTTTTTTCAAAAATTATTTTCAGACATTGTATCAAACTTTGAGCACATTTTTCTGCAGTTTATTGTATCTTCAAGCAATTGTAAAAGTAACGGAATCAGGAATGACACGTTTGGGCACGGTAAGCATTTTATACAGATTACGCCGAGATTGGTAAACGCCTGCTGAAATGTGTTTTATTCCGTTATTGGATTGTATGTACATGGGACGTATGTGTGCGGGTATCTGTACACCTTGTTTTTTTTATTAACTTCTTAAATTGGGTTTTTTAAGGGTCGTGTGTTTTGCAGTAAAGATTTTATTTATTAATTTATAACCCCATGTCTTAATAGAAAACGACCGTGGCTCGAAAATGCGATAATTTCATCGTTAAAAGGAATGCATTGACGTACTATTTTCCTAAAACAATTATGAGACAATAGCTTATAATAGGTAGGTTGCGCTTTTAACTCGGTCTAGCTAACTCAATCAAACTCGTGGTAACGCGATGGTGGAGGTGGTGATTAAACTTTATTTTCTCTAACTTTCAGGGAGACACCCTAACTTTTGAAATAGTAACCTTAATATGGACTATTAAGAATTTTGCTTTCGTCAGCGTATTCAGTGTTTATTGCGAAATATACTACACATCTGTATCTGAAGCAGACGCTGCTTGCAGTAGGTTGCTGAAGAGCCTGCAGAGTACTGGTAAGAACAGACAATTTGTCAAATGGAGATGTTAAATATACGCGTATAAGTAAGTGCGTATGTACATGTTATGTTGTTATATGTGTAAAGTTATTGCTAACAGATGCAACGCTTTTTGTCAATGTTCTACATCTGATTGGGAATATGAACAATCGGCTCATCACATTTTATGGGAGTGTAGTCTTTAGCAAAATGAACGCAATATTATTTTGGATAGTGTACAGGTTATATCCGGAGTTATTTACTAACTAGCTTCTGCCCGCGACTTCGTACGCGGATCCCGTTGCTTATGCCAGCGACAACGGGGTCGTCAAAATCGAAAATTTGAAACGTCCAATGTAGAATTCTAAGGCCCGGGGACGGGAAAACAACGGGATGAGCGAGACGATTGGAGTCGTTCCAGATCATTCATTTTTGTATGTCAACAGGAAATGCCCATCAGACTAAATAACTTTTGCTAAGACGTAATTCCTTAATTTGTTATAGCGCTGCCATGGGCTTTTGAGTTCCACAGCAGGTGTTCCAGATCTTCAAATTTATTCTCACAGCAGAAAATGCTCTTCACGTGGAATATTTTTAGCTATGGCACCATTTTTATATCTCTTATACTGTAGCTGGTCTGTTGCGGTTCTGCATCAGGTATTAATTTTCCAAAATAAATTATAGCCTTTATGTTGCCCAGACTATATATATAACAAAAAACTTTTCTTCCCGTTACTCCGCAGCAGATCCCAAGGGTACACTGAATTAACTTCTGTCTCTTCATGCCGTACTCCAGCATTCCTTTCTCTCTCACTTTCTAACTGATTATGAATATTTTGTTGTGTGCGTGTTCGGGACAATGTATGATAATCTCGAGCAGCAGTTAGTCGCGCATCACGTTCATCACTCGTTTCAAAAGACCTGTTAGTAGATGTGCGAATTCGCTGAGAACTCAAGCGTGATTCTGTATCGGTAAACGTTTCTGACTCGCGAGACAATGCACGATCAGCAGACAGTCGCGCATCACGTACTGCACTTGTCTCTAGAGACCTAGCAGCAGATGCGTAGATACGCTGAGAACTCAAGCGCAATTCTCTATCCGTGAACGTCTCCGACTCGCGAGACAATGCGTGACGTTCACGATCAGCGGACAGTCGCGCATCATGTTCCTCACTTGTCTCTAGAGACCTAGCAGCAGATGCTTAGATACGCTGAGAATTCAAGCGCAATTCTCTATCCGTGAACGTCTCCGACTCGCGAGACAATGCGTGACGTTCACGATCAGCGAACAGTCGCGCATCATGTTCCGCACTTGTCTCTAGAGACCTTGAAGCAGATGCGTAGATACGCTGAGAACTCAAGCGCAATTCTCTATCCGTGAACGTCTCCGACTCGCGAGACAATGCGTGACGTTTACGATCAGCGGACAGTCGCGCATCATGTTCCTTACTTGTCTCTAGAGACCTTGAAGCAGATGCGTAGATACGTTGAGAACTCAAGCGCAATTCTCTATCCGTGAACGTCTCCGACTCGCGAGACAATGCGTGACGTTTACGATCAGCGGACAGTCGCGCATCATGTTCCTTACTTGTCTCTAGAGACCTATAAGCAGATGCGTAGATACGCTGAGAACTCAAGCGCAATTCTCTATCCGTGAAAGTCTCCGACTCGCGAGACAATGCGTGACGTTCACGATCAGCGGACAGTCGCGCATCATGTTCCTTACTTGTCTCTAGAGACCTTGAAGCAGATGCGTAGATACGTTGAGAACTCAAGCGCAATTCTCTATCCGTGAATGTCTCCGACTCGCGAGACAATGCATGACGTTCACGATCAGCGGAGAGTCGCGCATCATATTCTTCACTGGTCTCTAGAGACCTGGATGTAGATGCATAAATACGCTGAGAACGCAAGCGAGCTTCGCGACCCGAAGAGGTTTCTACAGAGCGAGTTGCAGCCTGATGTTCTCGAACAGCATCAAGTCTATCCTGACGCTCTTCGTTAGATTCTTGGGATCTTATGATCCTCAATCTTTTAGCTCCTTTGGAACGTTGGGAAAGATTTGACCTCTTTCTAGGCATGGTTATAGTTTTATTCTGAAAATACCTGATCAATTAAAATCTCCCCTGCGTTACCGGGTAGGCTACCGTGTCGCGAAGATAAATGGAAAAGGAAATAAATGGGAGTTTTAGCCAGTAGAGTCAAATTTTCAATTATTCATAGAATTTTCATCGAAAATCAGTCCTAAACTGTTACCGCCTCACCGCGTGGAGGTACTCCCAGCTTATGTTATTTTATAATTACACAGTGAACTCTTGGAGTTCCACAACAGGTGTTCCAGATCTACAATCTTTATACGTCAACAGAGAGTGCTCATCAGGCTGAACAACTCTTGCTAAGACGTCATTCCTATATAGGTTATAGTGTAGCTGGGCTCTTGGAGTTCCATATCAGCTGTTCCAGATCTTCAAATTTTATACGACAACAGAGAGTGTTCATTAGGCTGAGCAACTCTTGCTAAGACGTCATTCCTATATATGTTATAGTGTAGCTAGGCTCTTGGAGTTCCACATAAGCTATTCCAGATCTTCAAATTGTATACGTCAACAGAGAGTGCTCATCAGGCTTAACAACTTTTGCTAAGACGTCATTCCTATATAAGTTATAGTGTAGCTGGGCTCTTGGAGTTCCATATCAGCTGTTCCAGATCTTCAAATTTTATACGACAACACAGAGTGTTCATCAGGCTGAGCAACTCTTGCTAAGACGTCAGTCCTATATATGTTATAGTGTAGCTAGGCTCTTGGAGTTCCACATAAGCTATTCCAGATCTTCAAATTTTATACGACAACAGAGAGTACTCATCAGGCTGAACAACTCTTGCTAAGACGTCATTCCTATATATGTTATAGTGTAGCTGGGCTCTTGGAGTTCCACATCAGGTGTTCCAGATCTTCAAATTTATTCTCTTAGCAGAAAATGCTCATCACGTGAAACAATTTTTGCTATGGTACCATTTTTGTATCTCTTATAGTTTAGCTGGTCTGTTGCGGTTCTGCATCAGGTGTTCAAGTTTCCAAGATAAATTATAGCCTATGTGTTGCTCAGACTTTATACCTATACAACAAAACAAAAATCATTCAAATCCGTCAAGTAGTTCCGAAGATTAGCGTGTACAAACAAACAGACAGAATTTTTTTTTTGGTTTCGTGCTCTATTACTGTTTCTAAACCCCCCTCAATTATTATTTTTTTAATATATTCAATGTACAGACACAGTTTTTTTACTGTTTTATTATATGTATAGATATTTCCTTGCGTTTAAGCGTGTTTACCATACCTATTATTGGAATCAAATCACAAGAAACACTCACAACTTTAGACCCTTTAAGAGTCCCTATCAATTTTGCGGGCTAAAAACAGAAAAAACAAGCGCAAATTTCTCAATAATCTAGATTTTTTTTTAACGCAGAGTAAATAAACACCTTTAAAATTATCTAATAAGTGTATGAATTTTAATTTTGATCATCACTCAACATAAATTAGGAAAAATAAAATTCAAACATAGGTTTTTACGTAATCACAAAACAACAGGTTTTTCAATAGCTTATTTGGCTAACTAGTAATGAATTATAATCTGAAAAAAATCGTACATACTGGGCATAATTATATTCGTAAACCTATTTTTTTTTTATTTTAAAATGAATTCAATAAGTACTTTAAAAAAGTGTGGGAAAAATAAATATGAAATATTATAAAACTTAAGGTGTTTATCTATCCAATTCAATGTATAAATTTTGTTTTGAGTACCTACCTAATTAATTGTAATAAAATATTTAAATAATGCCTTATAAGCCGATGCGCTTGGTCCTTGCATTTAGTAGTGCCCGAGGGCTAGACGACGACAGATCTGTTTCGCTTTGACTGCCGCTCTCGACGTAAAGTACTTGTGAATCGCTCGTGATTTTGTACTACGTCTGACTAATTTTGATACTGTGAGTATATTTTTTATTTACCCGAAATTGTTGAATCCAGGAAAGCACGGTCTATGGACATTCGGAGCACTTCATATTACCGTCGAAAAGTAGGTTAAATCTATATTATTATTATTTATGTTATTTTTTCACCTGAAATGAGAAAAACACGAAGGATAATTTAATTTTTGGTTAGATAAACCCTTGCCCAATTATAAATGAAATAAAAGGGCAATAAGATGTCACATACACACACAGAGACATAGGTACGCAAGCTAAGGGCACGCCACGATAGTGGCGATAAGTGGCCTCTTTGAGGAGTGGCTAGAGAGGCGCCACGGCGCCCTCACCTTCAGCCTGACGCAGGTCCTCACCGGATACGGTTGTTTCGGGAGGTACCTGCATCGAATCAGGTGGGAGGAAACGCCCGGGTGTTATCATTGTGAGGATCGTCCGGAGGACACGGTGGAGCACACCGTGGAGGTCTGCTCCGCTTGGGCAGAGCACTGCCGTGTCCTCGTAGCGGCGATTGGCGGCGGCGATCTCTCGCGTCCGGCTCTGGTTCAAGCCATGGTTCGGGGCGAGAGGGAATGGGAAGCCGTCACCTCCTTCTGCGAAGCAGTCATGCTAGCGAAGGAGGTGGCGGAACGTGAGAGGGAGAGAACCTCACGTCCCAGCCGCCGCAGGAGAAGCACTGGGCGTCGATGGCCACGTGGTGGCTCTCGGCCACCATAGGCGCAGGCCTGTGGACGGTGAGTAATGGGCTAACTCGTCGTCCGTCCGTCGTATGACGACAGGCCGTGTCGACGGCGCGTTCGTGATCCACGCGCGCCTCAAAGAGATGTCAAACAGGAGGGGCCCGCAAGGGCCGATGCCTGCCAGGGCTGCGGGACTGTTCGAAAGAGATACCGCGGCCCTGGAACATAAAGGGCAAAAGAAGGAACATGGATGGCTTTTAGTCAGTAAAAGTCTGACACTCCCTTCCGCTCCGCCCAGAGCGGGAGGAGTCATTTGATGATTTCCCATCCGAAAAAAAAAGGTACGCAAGCTAAAAAAATAAAACACTAAAACTTTACTTACTTTTCACTCAACCTTTTATACATAGTTACACCTATAATTTATTTTTGACGATTTATTTAATTAAAACATTAAAAACATGCAGCTGAATTGCTTTGATTTGCTTAAAATACGGTTACGGACCGAGATTGTTTGCTCCCGCTGCACTGCATGAGACTAAGTACACTACGATCTTACGCACACATTTCTCCGAAACTACCTAAACTAGTACTGCGACGAAATTGAAATATTATCGTTAATAATAAAAGTCCCTAGACTGTCTATTGCAGTTCTGCAGCAATCAATTCTTTACTCAGATTTAGCTATAACTTTTATTGTAATCACTTATGTAAGACTGGTGTTATTTTTCTTAATTATCATTGTGAAAAATTCTTTGTCTCTGTTACAGTGGAAGCTAAGAAGCTCTGTAAGAACGTGCAGCGGCTGCACCGAGCAGCCTTCGAGGAGATGACAGCTTGTCGGATGTTCACAGTCGATGGAAAACTACCTCTGAAGTTTAACAGTCTAGTATTAGAGTACACTGTTGTGATACTGCAGTTCGCTGTCGTGTCATGGAAAAGTAAAACTAATAAAACATAATAATTTATATAAAAATGGGAATGGTGGCCGTTTAGGGTTGGAACGCTCGGGTCATGGAGCCCGAGTGCGCATCTCCTTTTTAAGATAATTTCTCGCCGACTGGTCGACACTTCGCATCACCAGAAGCTTGTTATTTCTTTGGCCAAAGAATTAGCATTGCAATTCAACGTGGCAATGTTGACGGTCTTCGGGCACCCAAAGACAGCGATGCAGAAGAGTACTTTGACGCTATTGTCGTCGTTTATATTTACTACTTGTACTTACTTTTAACCTTAATTTTTTTTATAATTATTGTAGATCTATTTGTAATGTACTTAGTAATTAATAAAACGTTGTGAAAGCGAAAAAAGTGTTCCGTTTTTCGTTTAAATGATGGTTTGTTTTATAAAAATTTATATTTTTAATAACTAGAAAAAAAGTCTATTTTTTATAGGTACAGTTTTCTCAATCTATAAATTAATGTGCTAGAGGGTTAAGACATTTTAAGATACCGTCGTATAAGGTATCAAATGAAAACTCTTTAAATAGGCAATAAGTACTAATGTTCGGAACATTGGAAAGCAATGAAGGCGATAGTTGCTATTGATTATTAGACCTGCTGCCTTGTATGGATCAGAATGTTGGGCCACAGAAGGGTTCAATGAAAGACATTTGCATGTGGCTGAGATGAGAATGCTAAGGGAGAAGTGTAGTGTTACGAGAATGGATGAAATAAGAAATGAGTACGTAAAAGGAATTCTGAAAATTTGTGTGGTAATTGTTTGGCTTGGTATGGGCATTTGATGCGGAGGAGTGAGGAAAGTTTTGAGTAGGAATCTGGATGGGTATAAGAGTAGAGAAAGACCAAAGAAACGATGGATGGGCTGTGTGAAGGATGATATGGCAAGAAAAAAGTGTCTGATAAGATGACTAGTAATAGAGAAGTATGGATGAAGGAGACATGCTGCGCCGGCCCCAAATAAATTGGAATAAGGGCAGGAGAATTATGATGAAGGCGATGATCGCGTGTTCCCTAATAATACAATGTATTTCGAAGAATGTCAGCGACTATTTGTGCCATCTAATACAGTCATGACTCAGTAAACGACATCCTTTTAGTTGATTAAAATGATAACACACTAGAATAGAATTAACGAAATTGTCCTTCATATCGCAGAGCGTCAATCATTCCTCAGTAGATATTCTACCACACAGTGAAACAGTGCTTATCGAATTGACATGAAGACTCAGATTAATATAAATCCTATTACTGTCAATTACTTGGACAGAGGATTCCAAAATGTGCTTCTTCCTTTCCGTTGTTTTCAGCACTTTGTGTTCCTATCATGTTTCTCCATCAAGTACAATTGTATCAGACCTCATCGTGCGTCTTATTATGTTGTGTCGCTCATTGCTGTCCTTGGATTTATATGTTTTCATATGCAAAACCTGTTTTCGAGGGATAATAACGAAATAGTTGATACATACATGATCTTTTTCATTAGGGTTCATGTATTCGTTTTGGTTTTACCTTTCGTTTCCTTTTACATTCTTAATATTATTCAAAGAATAGACCACGTTCGATTAATATTGAAGATTCAAATAGCTTTTAGATTAATCAATTTTATGCAATACAAAAAGGCAGCTACTAGAAATTGGTTCGCTATTTTGCGGTACAGTGTGGGGTTTATTATCAATGTCACAGTGAGTCGCGACTTATCAATGGTAGTATTTTTATATACTATGCTTTTTTTTGATGTGACCATAACGTATGGTGCTTCTATAATTGCCCTGATAAGAGATGGAATAGTTTCATGGATGGCTGAAGTTGAGTACTATAGTCAAATCTGCTTAGAGCTAGAAGAAGAAAAATATGAAGATAAAATAAAAAAGCTTTTCCAAGCATATTTCAATTTAATGGAGGCGTTCCACATTTTCAAGAAGATATTTAAGTTTTCGGTAACGAGCAACTTTTATGAAGTGTCATTTGAATGTAATGCAGGTATGCTTTCGAAACGGCGAAAGAAAACATCGTGAGGAAACCGGCATGTCCTAGAACCAAAAATTCGTAGACTTGTGACATCTACCAACGCGCACTGTGCCCACGTGGTGAATTATAGCCCATTCCCTCTCTCGAGAGGAGGCCATGTGTCCCAGCAGTGAGAATATTAAAGGCTGATTATGCTTATGTAACAATCAATTAATTTCCGTGATTGTATATTGTATTTGCTAGTGTGACCTTTATGTTGTACTTTTTTCAAAAAAATATTTTCAGACATTGTATCAAACTTTGAGCACATTTTTCTGCAGTTTATTGTATCTTCAAGCAATTGTAAAAGTAACAGAATCAGGAATGACACGTTTGGGCACGGTAAGCATTTTATACAGATTACGCCGAGATTGGTAAACGCCTGCTGAAATGTGTTTTATTCCGTTATTGGATTGTATGTACATGGGACGTATGTGTGCGGGTATCTGTACACCTTGTTTTTTTTATTAACTTCTTAAATTGGGTTTTTTAAGGGTCGTGTGTTTTGTAGTAAAGATTTTATTTATTAATTTATAACCCCATGTCTTAATAGAAAACGACCGTGGCTCGAAAATGCGATAATTTCATCGTTAAAAGGAATGCATTGACGTACTATTTTCCTAAAACAATTATGAGACAATAGCTTATAATAGGTAGGTTGCGCTTTTAACTCGGTCTAGCTAACTCAATCAAACTCGTGGTAACGCGATGGTGGAGGTGGTGATTAAACTTTATTTTCTCTAACTTTCAGGGAGACACCCTAACTTTTGAAATAGTAACCTTAATGTGGACTATTAAGAATTTTGCTTTCGTCAGCGTATTCAGTGTTTATTGCGAAAGATACTACACATCTGTATCTGAAGCAGACGCTGCTTGCAGTAGGTTGCTGAAGAGCCTGCAGAGTACTGGTAAGAACAGACAATTTGTCAAATGGAGAAGTTAAATATACGTATACAAGTACGTACGTATGTACCTGTTATGCTGTTATATGTGTAAAGTTATTGCTAAAAGATGCAACGCTATTTGTCAATGTTCAACAATCTGCTCATCACATTTTATGGGAGTGTAGTCTTTGGCAAAATGAACGCAATATTATGTTGAATAGTGTACAGGGTTACATCCGGAGTTATTTACTAACATTTCCTTGCGTTTAAGCGTGTTTACCATACCTATTATTGGAATCAAATCACAAGAAACACTCACAACTTAGGACCAATTAAGAGTCCCTATCAATTATGCGGGCTAAAAACACACAAAACTAGCGCAAATTTCTCAATAATCTGGATTTTTTTTAATGCAGAGTTCAATAACATCTTTAAAATTATCTAATAAGTGTATGAATTTTAATTTTGATCATCACTCAACATAAATTAGGAAAAATAAAATTCAAACATAGGATTTTACGTAATCACAAAACACCAGGTTTGGCCATAGCTGGTTTGGCTAACTAGTAATGAATTATAATCTGAAAAAATCGTACATACTGGGCATATAGTATATTCGTAAGCCTATTTTTTTTATTTTAAAATTAATTCAATTAGTGCTTTAAAAAAATGTGGGAAAAATAAATATGAAATATTATAAAACTTAAGGTGTTTATCTATCCAATTCAATGTATAATTTTTTATTGAGTACCTAATTAACTGTAATAAAATATTTAAATAATGCCTTATAAGCCGATGCGCTTGGTCCTTGCATTTAGTAGTGCCCGAGGGCTAGACGACGACAGATCTGTTTCGCTTTGACTGCCGCTCTCGACGTAAAGTACTTGTGAATCGCTCGTGATTTTGTACTACGTCTGACTAATTTTGATACTGTGAGTATATTTTTATTTACCCGAAATCATTGAATCCAGGAAAGCACGGTCTATGGACATTCGGAGCACTTCATGTTAACGTCGAAAAGTAGGTTAAATCTATATTATTATTATTTATGGTTTTTTTCACCTGAAATGAGAAAAACACGTAGGATAATTTAATTTTTAATGTTTAAATGAAATAAAAGGGCAATAAATTGTCACACACACACAGAGACATAGGTACAAAATAAATCACACAAAATAAATAAAATATACTTACTTTTCACTCAACCTTTTATACCTATAAATTGTTTTTGACGATTTATTTAATTATAACATTAAAAAACATGCAGCTTAATTGCTTTGATTTGCTTAAAATACGGTTACGGACCAAGATTGTTTGCTCCCGCTGCACTGCATGAGACTAAAGCACACTACGATCGTACGCACACATTTCTCCGAAACTACCTAAACTAGTACTGCGACGAAATTGAAATATTATCATTATTATCATAAAAAAGTCCCTAGACTATTTATTGCAGTTCTGCTGCAAATTCTTTACTCAGATTTAGCTATAACTTTTATTGTAATCACTTATGTAAGACTGCCGTTATTTTTATTAATTATCATTGTGAAAAATTCTTTGTCTCTGTTACAGTGGAAGCTAAGAAGCTCTGTAAGAACGTGCAGCGGCTGCACCGAGCAGCCTTCGAGGAGATGACAGCTTGTCGAATGTTCACAGTCGATGGAAGACTACCTCTGAAGTTTAACAGTCTAGTATTAGAGTACACTGTTGTGATACTGCAGTTCGCTGTCGTGTCATGGAAAAGTAAAACTAATAAAACATAATTTATATAAAAATGGTAATGGTGGCCGTTTAGGGTTGGAACGCTCGGGTCATGGAGCCCGAGTGCGCATCTCCTTTTTGAGATAATTTCTCGCCGACTGTTCGACACTTTGCATCATTCTGGTGATGCGAAATGTCGAACAGCTTGTTATTTCTTTGGCCAAAGAATTAGCATTGCAATTCAACGTGGCAATGTTGACAGTCTTCTGGGGGCACCCGAAGACAGCGATGCAGAGGAGTACTTTGATGCCTGAGTGTGCTATTGTCGTCGTTTATATTTACTTGTACTTACTTTTAGCTTTAATTTTTTTATAATTATTGTAGATCTATTTGTAATGTACTTAGTAATTAATAAAACGTTGTGAAAGTGAAAAAAGTGTTCCGTTCTTCGTTTAAATGATGGTTTGTTTTATAAAAAATTAAATTTTTAATAACTAGAAAAGAAGTCTATTTTTTATAGGTACAGTTTTCTCAATCTATAAATTAATGTGCTAGCGGGTTAGGACATTTTAAGATACCGTCGTATAGGGTATCAAATGAGAACTCTTTAAATAGGTAATAAGTCCTAATGTTCGGAACATTGGAAAGAACCTCCTGTCGGTTGGGTTCGCTGTATTTTATCCAATGAAGGCGATAGTTGCTAATGATTGTTAGACCTGCTGCCTTGTATCGATCAGAATGTTGGGCCACAGAAGTCGACCTGCTGCCTTGTATCGATCAGAATGTTGGGCCACAGAAGGGTTCAATGAAAGACATTTGCATGTGGCTGAGATGAGAATGATAAGGGAGAAGTGTAGTGTACGAGAATGGATGTAATAAGAAATGAGTACGTAAGAGGAATTCTGAAAATTTGTGTGGTAATTGTTTGGCTTGGTATGGGCATTTGATGCGGAGGAGTGAGGAAAGTTTCGAGTAGGAATCTGGATGGGTATAAGAGTAGAGAAAGACCAAAGAAACGATGGATGGACTGTGTGAAGGATGATATGGCAAGAAAAAAGTGTTTGATAAGATGACGAGTAATTGAGAAGTATGGATAAATAAATAAATAAATAAATAAATATCCCTGGACATTTCACACAGCACCATCTAGCCCTAAGCTAAGCAACCTAATGCTTGTGTTATGGTAGCTAGATGGCTGATAAACTACATATATACATTTTTTTTTTTTGTAAATACATACATATTATAGATAGAAAAACACCCAGACCCGGAACAACTACTTGTAGGTCATACAAATATTTGTTCCGTACGGGAATCGAACCCGCGACATGCAGCGCAGCAGTCAATCGCTTGACCACTGCGCCAACCGTGCCGTCCGTCATGGATGAAGAAGACATGCTGCGCCGACCCCAAATAAATTGGAATAAGGGCAGGAGAATGATGATGAACGCGATGATCGCGTGTTCCCTAATAATACAATGTATTTAGAAGAATGTCAGCGACTATTTGTGCCATCTAATATAGTCATGACTCAGGAAACGACATCCTTTTAGTTGATTAAAATGATAACACACTTCAATAATAGAATTAACGAAATTGTCGTTCATATTCCAGAGCGTCAATCATTCCTTAGTAGATATTCTACCACACAGTGAAACAGTTCTTATAGAATTGACATGAAGACTCAGATTAATATAAACCCTATCACTGTCAATTACTTGGACAGAGGATTCCAAAATTTGCTTCTTCCTTTCCGTTGCTTTCAGCACCTTGTGTTCCTGTCATGTTTCTCCATCAAGTACAATTGCATCAGACCTCATCGTGCATCTTATTATGTTGTGTCGCTCATTGCTGTCCTTGGATTTATATGTTTTCATATGCAAAACCTCTTTTCGAGGGATAATAATGAAATAGTTGATACATACATGATCTTTTTCATTAGGGTTCATGTATTCGTTTTGGTTTTACCTTTCGTTTCCTTTTACATTCTTAACATTATTCAAAGAATAGACCAAGTTCGATTAATATTGAAGATTCAAAAAGCTTTTAGATTAATCAATTTTATGCAATACAAAAAGGCAGCTACTAGAAATTGGTTCGCTATTTTGCGGTACAGTGTGTGGTTTATTATCAATGTCACAGTGAGTCGCGACTTATCAATGGTAGTATTTTTATATACTATGCTTTTTTTTGATGTGACCATAACGTATGGTGCTTCTATAATCGCCCTGATAAGAGATGGAATAGTTTCATGGATGGCTGAAGTTGAGTACTACAGTCAAATCTGCTTAGAGCTAGAAGAAGAAAAATATGAAGATAAAATAAAAAAGCTTTTCCAAGCATATGTCAATTTAATGGAGGCGTTCCACATTTTCAAGAAGATATTTAAGTTTTCGGTAACGAGCAACTTTTATGAAGTGTCTTTTGAATGTAATGCAGGTATGCTTTCGAAACGGCGAAAGAAAACATCGTGAGGAAACCGGCATGTCCTAGAACCAAAAATTCGTAGACTTGTGCCCACGTGGTGAATTATAGCCCATTCCCTCTCTCGAGAGGAGGCCATGTGTCCCAGCAGTGAGAACAGTAAAGGCTGATTATGCTTATGTAACAATCAATTAATTTCCGTGGTTGTATATTGTATTTGCTAGTGTGACCTTTATGTTATACTTTTTTCAAAAAAATATTTTCAGACATTGTATCAAACTTTGAGCACATTTTTCTGCAGTTTATTGTACCTTCAAGCAATTGTAAAAGTAACAGAATCAGGAATGACACGTTTGGGCACGGTAAGCATTTTATACAGATTACGCCGAGATTGGTAAACGCCTGCTGAAATGTGTTTTATTCCGTTATTGGATTGTATGTACATGGGACGTATGTGTGCGGGTATCTGTACACCTTGTTTTTTATTAACTTCTTAAATTGGGTTTTTTAAGGGTCGTGTGTTTTGCAGTAAAGATTTTATTTATTAATTTATAACCCCATGTCTTAATAGAAAACGACCGTGGCTCGAAAATGCGATAATTTCTTCGTTAAAAGGAATGCATTGACGTACTATTTTCCAAAAACAATTTTGAGACAATAGCTTATAATAGGTAGGTTGCGCCTTTAACTCGGTCTAGCTAACTCAATCAAACTCGAGGTAACGCGATGGTGGAGGTTGAGATTAAACTTTATTTTCTCTAACTTTCAGGGAGACACCCTAACTTTTGAAATAGTAACCTTAATATGGACTATTAAGAATTTTGCTTTCGTCAGCGTATTCAGTGTTTATTGCGAAAGATACTACACATCTGTATCTGAAGCAGACGCTGCTTGCAGTAGGTTGCTGAAGACCCTGCAGAGTACTGGTAAGAACAGACAATTTGTCAAATGGAGATGTTAAATATACGCGTATAAGTAAGTGCGTATGTACATGTTATGTTGTTATATGTGTAAAGTTATTGCTAACAGATGCAACGCTTTTTGTCAATGTTCTACATCTGACTGGGAATATGAACAATCGGCTCATCACATTTTATGGGAGTGTAGTCTTTGGCAAAATTGACGCAATATTATGTTGGATAGTGTACAGGTTATATCCGGAGGTATTTACTAACATTTCCTTGCGTTAAACGTGTTTACCATACCTATTATTGGAATCAAATCACAAGAGAGTCCCTATCAATTTTGCGGGCTAAAAACAGAAAAAACAATCGCAAATTTCTCAATAATCTGGTATTATTTGTTTTGTATCAATATCCGGAATCCATCTTGAGTCAAGCACCCGTCTTTCAGCCTGTTGACAGCGATTTCCTTTGCCTCTCCGCTGGTCGCGCCCTCTATGCTTACCGTTGGTACTAAGTATTTCAAGCGCGCATCGGGTGATCACCCGATTTACCGTCATTATAGCGTCGTTTTTCGCGCCGTTCGTTTGATAGCGTTATTTAAACTTCGCGAAAAAGTAACCCACTTATTTCAATGAAGTGTGGTAAAACTATTATATTTTAAATTCGTGAAATTTTACCTCTCCGTTGTTAATTATGGAAAATCCTAATAATAATTTAGAGCCAGAAGGTGTTACTGACGGTTCAATATCACGTAAACGTATTCGTTCTCCGACGCCAAGTGCAAGAGATAGTGATAGCAGTTCTTCTACTAGCAGTGGACCCAGCCCTGAGAAACGTAAAGTAAGGAGGGACTCCCAAACCGTGAGTTATGCACACTTTGAGTTTTTATCACAACAAGTGGCTTATTTAACAAACCTCATAACGAAACATTCCGTTGTTGAAAATAATACAACTTCAAGTGCTAACATTCAAACCGCTTCCGAAACCACAAACAGTAAAGGATCCGATTTACCCTAGGGCAAACGAAACATACCTTAACAAACTAACGGAGCTACAGCGTTTTAAGTGTGATGATTGGAATGCCGTTCGGTTTTCGGATGCACAAAAGAAATATTTAGCTACCCCCGGTTTTGTCGAGTTAAATGTTAACGACGAATTAAAGCGTTTTGAATCGGACATGTTGAAAGAAGATTCGCGCTCATATTTATTGGAAAGATCTTTTGCTGGATTAACGAATGCTTTACTTTGTCAAAAAGACGAATTGCACAAATCATTACAATCATTGGTGGATTGGTCAAATGAGTCTAGACAATCGTTGACACCCAACACGTTATTCGAAAAAGTAGAATCATTGTTTTCGAAAGAATCCGCGTATAGTACGGTTACTGATGACTTATTACAAATAGTGTGCGGCCGAAGAGCGGATTTGATAAATACACGTCGAGAGGCTATGTTGCGTCAAATTTCCGAAGGTTTTCATCGTGATGTCCTACATAAAATGCCTCCCAGTACAGAATATCTTTTTAATGATGAGGCAGTTCAAACCTACCTCCAAAAAATTGGGGGGGGTGGATAAACTTACTGTATCAACTAAATCAGTACCACAAACTTATTCTAAAGAAAACTTTTATCAAAATCAAAAACCATCGACTAGTAAACAACCTGACGATAGGTTTTTTCGTCGAGATACCTTTAATAAAAGACAAAAACAGGCCTCAAACACTTCAAACCAAAACAAAAACCGAACAAGCAACCACCGATATAAACCAAAGGGTAAGAAATCGCAATCGCAGGCTATCCCTAAAAACAAGCGTCGCGAATGACTGTCGGATATTTCAAGGCGGCTGTCTAAGGCAATTTCAATATGTTTGGAGCAATCTGGGTGCGCCAGACAATATATGCCGACTGTTGAACGGGGCACGCATACCCTTCATACTCAGACCGCCACTAATATTTCCGAGTCCCACAGTTCTGAAATCTTACAGAACCAAAACCTCTCCCAATATGACCATACAAATCCAAACTATGCTCGAGTCAGGGGTACTAGAACCTGCAGAACTGACGCCCAGTTACCTTTCCACGTTCTTTCTGGTACCCAAGTCAGATCAGACCTTCCGTCCTATTTTCAATTTGAAGAAACTAAACCAGTTCGTAGTAGCCAAGCCATTTCAATTATTCAGTCACTTCCGTGTACCAAGTTTCTTGCAACAACAAGATTGGATGGCCAAACTAGATCTGAGCCAAGCATATTTCCACGTGGCCATCGCACAGCAGCATCGCAGGTTCCTGAGGCTAAATTATCATCAAAATTCACATCAACATCAGCTACTTCAGATGACGTGTTTGCCGTTCGGCCTCTCATCGGCACCCAGAACGTTTGCCTCGATAACCAATTGGGTAGCAGAATTCCTGAGGAGTCACAAGGTCAGGTGCGTAGTTTATTTAGACGATTTTCTTTTGGCAAACCAGTCCAAATCGCAGTTGGAAGACGACATTGCATTCACGACAAAAATACTCCATTTACTAGGAAGGACAATCAACTACGAAAAGTCTGTACTGGTTCCGACACAGTGCCTCGAGTTTCTCGGCATTACGTGGGACACAAAACGCAACGCAAAGTCCCTGTCGGAACCAAAGTGCCTATCGCTACGCAAAGCACTTCACCAACAGCTTCAGTTAACAAAGTGGTCCCTCAAACAGTACCAAACTCTAATGGGGAGACTCAACTTTGCAACGTTCGTGACTCCGAGAGGTCGCCTTCACTGTCGTACTCTGCAATACTACAGTCGACAGCTGTCGGTGAAACACCCATATCGGTCGTTCACTGTCCCTCAACCAGCACGATCAGAGATGGAGTGGTGGTGTCAAGCCATAGGAATGTCGATGCCGATACACTTGAGCTCAGTGACGTCACAACTGTTGACCACAGACGCATCGGACATCGGATGGGGGGCTCAACTCGGCGACACAAATATTGTGGGAACCTGGACAGATTCTCAAAAGACATGGCATGCCAACAAAAAAGAGATGTTTGCCGTTTACGCAGCTATACGTCAGAACCAGCAGCAACTCCAGAATGCACAGATACTACTGCAAACCGACAATCGGACAGTAGTCTCGTACATAAACAAGGAGGGCGGCTCAAAATCCAAGAAATTGCTTTATCAAACTCGACAACTTCTTGCTGTTCTAGACAAGCAGAACATTCATCTGACAGCACATTATTTTCCGGGCAGGTTCAATGCCGAGGTAGATGCTCTTTCTCGGCAGAAGGCTTGTCCAGAGTGGCACCTCACGAGAATGGCAACGACAACAATTTTTCGAATGTGGGGTACGCCGGAGATAGACCTCTTCGCGTCGAGAACAGCCCACATAGTATCAAAGTACGTATCATTGGACGTCAACGATCAGAAAGCCCAGTATCACAACGCATTCTGTCATCAGTGGCACTACGATCTAGCTTGGTTGTTTCCACCACCAAATTTGATTCCCCGAGTTCTCCAACACCTGAACCAAGCCAGCGGAGACTATATATTGATCGCCCCGAAGTGGAGCAAGGTATTTTGGCAGGCGGATGTTCAACGGCGAGCGCGACATCCCCCTTATCTGATTCCAGATCTAGCCTGCACTCTAATAGACACCAGGACAGGGACGCATCCGCCGCAAGTGCAAGACCTACACTTGGAAGCATGGCTGATTTCGGGTGGCAAGATATTTTGACGGACTGGACAGATCAAGAACAAAAATTCTTTATGTCAAGCTGGAGGGGCTCCACAATCAACACCTACAGACCAGTGTGGCGCAGATGGAAGCGATGGTGTGACTCCCATTCGATTAGTTTTAAATACCCTAATGCGGATCAGGTAGCTCGATATTTAGCAGATTTTGATGAAAATAATATATTTCAAGTATCAAGACACGTGGCTACTCTTTTATTGTTAGCATCAGGCCGTAGGGTTCACGACCTTACTCTGTTGCGAATTGATAGCACTAGCTTAGTCGATGAAGATTCCTCTATTGTGTTGTGGCCAGCATTCGGTTCTAAAACAGATAACCATAACCACAGACAGTCTGGATGGAGGCTTAGAGAACACCCCGATAAAAAATTAAATCTGATTTTTTGGATAAGACAATTAATATGTATTACTTCAAACTGTCGAGGAAATATAAAACATTTGTTTATTACAGCTAGAGGGGATATTAAACCTGCGTCTAGAACTGTTATTGGTGGATGGGTGAGATCTCTTTTAAAAGCTGCTGGTATTGATGCAACTCCAGGATCAGTAAGATCGGCAGTTGCTTCTCTCAATTTTGTAGAGAATTTTCCTATTGATCAAATTCTTGCAACCGGTAACTGGAAAACGATTCACACCTTCCAGAATTATTATCAGAGAGAACTGTTAAATCACAATGATTCAAATGTTCCCAATCATTCTATATCTTTATCTAATTATTTTGATCCTGTTCATTAAGAGTACCCATTATTTTTTCGAAACCGTTTCTTTTGTTATATGACTAAAAGTAGTAGGTCATACCAGATTAATTATTGTAAATTGTAATACATTTACATAATTTTGATGTTGATTTTTATTAACCCAATATTTTACATCCTAAAACACATTATAGCGTCTTTGGGTTTAGCGCACCAGGTGATAACAAACACATCACTCAAGATGGATTCCGGATATTGATACAAAACAAATAATAGAGAGTTTTACATCAAATAAAACTTACCTATTATTTTTTCATCAATATCCGGAATCCAGGTAAGGTCTACCTGGTGCATCATGAGTTCCATAATGACGGTAAATCGGGTGATCACCCGATGCGCGCTTGAAATACTTAGTACCAACGGTAAGCATAGAGGGCGCGACCAGCGGAGAGGCAAAGGAAATCGCTGTCAACAGGCTGAAAGACGGGTGCTTGACTCAAGATGGATTCCGGATATTGATGAAAAAATAATAGGTAAGTTTTATTTGATGTAAAACTCTCTATTTTTTTAATGCAGAGTTAAATATCACCTATATGATTATCTAATAAGTGTGTGAATTTTAATTTTGATCATCACTCAACATAAATTAGGAAAAATAAAAATCAAACATACGTTTTTACGTCATCACAAAACACCAGGTTTTTCAATAGCTGGTTTGGCTAACTAGTAATGAATTATAATCTGAAAAAATCGTACATACTGGGCATAATATAGTATATTCGTAAGCCTAATTTTTTTTATTTTAAAATTAATTCAATTAGTGCTTTAAAAAAATGTGGGAAAAATAAATAGGAAATATTATAAAACTTAAGGTTCTTATCTATCCAATTCAATGTATAATTTTTTTTTGAGTACCTACCTAATTAATTGTAATAAAATATTTAAATTAGTGCCCGAGGGCTAGACGACGACAGATCTGTTTCGCTTTGACTGCCGCTCTCGACGTAAAGTACTTGTGAATCGCTCGTGATTTTGTACTACGTCTGACTAATTTTGATACTGTGAGTATATTTTTATTTACCCGAAATCATTGAATCCAGGAAAGCACGGTCTATGGACATTCGGAGCACTTCATATTAACGTCGAAAAGTAGGTTAAATCTATATTATTATTATTTATGTTTTTTTTTCACCTGAAATGAGAAAAACACGTAGGATAATTTAATTTTTGGTGTTTAAATGAAATAAAAGGGCAATAAATTGTCACACACACACAGAGACATAGGTACAAAATAAATCACACAAAATAAATAAAATATACTTACTTTTCACTCAACCTTTTATACCTATAAATTGTTTTTGACGATTTATTTAATTATAACATTAAAAAACATGCAGCTTAATTGCTTTGATTTGCTTAAAATACGGTTACGGACCAAGATTGTTTGCTCCCGCTGCACTGCATGAGACTAAAGCACACTACGATCGTACGCACACATTTCTCCGAAACTACCTAAACTAGTACTGCGACGAAATTGAAATATTATCATTATTATCATAAAAAAGTCCCTAGACTATTTATTGCAGTTCTGCTGCAAATTCTTTACTCAGATTTAGATATAACTTTTATTGTAATCACTTATGTAAGGCTGCCGTTATTTTTCTTAATTATCATTGTGAAAAATTCTTTGTCTCTGTTACAGTGGAAGCTAAGAAGCTCTGTAAGAACGTGCAGCGGCTGCACCGAGCAGCCTTCGAGGAGATGACAGCTTGTCGGATGTTCACAGTCAATGGAAGACTACCTCTGAAGTTTAACAGTCTAGTATTAGAGTACACTGTTGTGATACTGCAGTTCGCTGTCGTGTCATGGAAAAGTAAAACTAATAAAACATAATTTATATAAAAATGGTAATGGTGGCCGTTTAGGGTTGGAACGCTCGGGTCATGGAGCCCGAGTGCGCATATCCTTTTTAAGATAATTTCTCGCCGACTGTTCGACACTTCGCATCACCAGAAGCTTGTTATTTCTTTAGCCAAAGAATTAGCATTGCAATTCAACGTGGCAATGTTGACAGTCTTCTGGGGGCACCCGAAGACAGCGATGCAGAGGAGTACTTTGATGCCTGAGTGTGCTATTGTCGTCGTTTATATTTACTACTTGTACTTACTTTTAGCCTTAATTTTTTTATAATTATTGTAGATCTATTTGTAATGTACTTAGTAATTAATAAAACCTTGTGAAAGTGAAAAAAGTGTTCCGTTCTTCGTTTAAATGATGGTTTGTTTGATAAAAATTTATGTTCTTATTTAACAAGAATAAATTAAAAGCAAAAAAAGAACTTTTAAAAAAGCTTTTATTTAAACGCTCTAAAAAGAAGAAAATAAAATTTTCCTTTTAATTTTTAACTATGAACTTACAACCTCATTATACACAACTTATATGACCATAAAAGCTTGTCGCGATGATCAATATTTAATTAATTGAAATTTTATTAATTTAAACTTAGCAGATTTTACATAAATCAATAAGTAGGTACTAGTTTATTTACACAAGAAAATCGCGCGACAAGCTTTTATGGTCATATAGGTTGTGTATAATGAGGTTGTAAGTTCATAGTTAAAAATTAAAAGGAAAATTTTATTTTCTTCTTTTTAGAGCGTTTAAATAAAAGCTTTTTTTTTAAAGTTCTGTTTTTGCTTTTAATTTATTTTTTACTTTTTAGTTATCGCTGGCTTGGTTTCTTAGTCCGTTCATCTCATTCAACGCATCATTGTTGCAAGGTCGTTTGCCGGTTAATTTTGAACAATCCAGCTCTTCAATAAGGAGACCTTCTTATAATTTTACCGTACTTAAGGCCACGTATGCTTGACCAGCAGCAAACAGCTTCGAGCCTAAGTAAATAACGGCGTAGTCGACAGTACTACCTTGCATTTTGTGTACTGTACAATCCCAAAATAAAACAATTGGCAGCATTCTTCGTTCCGTGGTTCCGTGACTATATTTTGCTGTAAAGTGCATAGACTTAGGCTGAATTACGTGAACACCGTCTTCACCGAAGTCAATATGGATGGATGGTATATCAGTGTCATACATTTGTGCTCTTCGAAAGCATGGCCATATAATTTCTGTAATATGTCCAATGGCACCATTCACCTTATGTTTTATAATGTAAGTTTCTTTATTGATTTTTCGCGACAATGCTTTTTTTAGTCTACACTTATCATTTTTAACTACTACAAAAGTTATTTTTGTTAACAACAGCCGAGTTTCGGAGTAATTTTATAAAATCGAAAATAACCTCAAAACCAGGTGAACGATAAAATTGATACATCGGTTTTGCCGGGTGACTGACGGCGTCATTCCGTTGACCCCACGACACGGCAATCTTTTATATAAGTTGTGTCATTACTATCAAAAGTAAACGCGTATACAAAGTTCCGCGTCTGCGCTATTAACCGTTGAGGAGTTCCCTCGTAAGAAGACAATTCTGACTGCAGGTTGAAGTCATGATAGAAATCATCTTTATATCTATCAAAATTGAACACGTATACAAAGTTTCGTGTCCGCGCTATTAACTGTTGAGGAGTTCCCTCATGAGAAGACGATCCTGTCTGCAGAATGAGGTCACGATAGAAACCATCTTTTTCTATCAAACTTGAACACGTTAACAAGTTTTCGTGTCCGCGCTATTAACTGTTGAGGAGTTCTCTCGTGAGAAGACAATCCTGGCTGCAGGATGAGGTTATGCTAGAAATAATCTTTATCTATCAAAAGTGAACGCGTATACAAAGTTCCGCGTCTGTGCCATTAACCGTTGAGGAGTTCCTTCGTAAGAAGACAATTCTGGCTGCAGGTTGAGGTCATGATAGAAATCATCTTTATATCTATCACACCTGAACACGTATACAAAGTTTCGTGTCCGCGCTATTAACCGCTGAGGAGGTCTCTAGTGAGGAGACGATCCTGGCTGCAGGATGAAGTAATGTCTGTCATAAAAGTGAATTGTCACCAGAACCAAAGGTGTGTGCAAAATTTCAACTCAATCGGTTGAAGATATCTATTTCAAAATTGAGTACACAGATTCCACCCGAACAAATTACATACATAAATTGCAAGTTAAATAAAAGCTTTTAAAAAGAGTCTATTTTTTATAGGTAAAGTTTTCTCAATCTATAAATTGATGTGCTAGCGGGTTAAGACATTTTAAGATACCGTCGTATAAGGTATCAAATGAAAACTCTTTAAATAGGCAATAAGTACTAATGTTCAATGAAAGACATTTGCATGTGGATGAGATTAGAATGCTAAGGGAGAAGTGTAGTGTACGAGAATGGATGAAATAAGAAATGAGTACGTAAGAGGAATTCTGAAAATTTGTGTGGTAATTGTTTGGCTTGGTATGTATGGCATGTGATGCGGAGGAGTGAGGAAAATGTCATGAGGAAAGTTTTGAGTAGGAATGTGGATGGGTATAAGAGTAGAGGAAGACAAAAGAAACGAAGGATGGACTGAAGGATGATATGGCAAGAAAAAAAGTGTCTGATAAGATGACGATTAATAGAGAAGTATGGATGAAGACGACATGCTGCGCCCGCCCCAAGTAAATTGGAATAAGGGCAGGAGAATGATGATGAAGGCGATGATCGGGTGTTCCCTAATAATACAATGTATTTCGAAGAATGTCAGCGACTATTTGTGCCATCTAATACAGTCATGACTCAGTAAACGACATCCTTTTAGTTGATTAAAATGATAACACACTACAATAATAGAATTAACGAAATTGTCCTTCATATCGCAGAGCGTCAATCATTCCTCAGTAGATATTCTACCACACAGTGAAACAGTTCTTATCGAATTGACATGAAGACTCAGATTAATATAAACCCTATTACTGTCAATTACTTGGACAGAGGATTCCAAAATTTGCTTCTTCCTTTCCGTTGCTTTCAGCACCTTGTGTTCCTGTCATGTTTCTCCATCAAGTACAATTGCATCAGACCTCATCGTGCGTCTTATTATGTTGTGTCGCTCATTGCTGTCCTTGGATTTATATGTTTTCATATGCTAAACTTCTTTTCGAGTGATAATAACGCAATAGTTGATACATACATGATCTTTTTCCTTAGGGTTCATGCATTCGTTTTGGCTTTAACTTTCGTTTCCTTTTACATTCTTAATATTATTCAAAGAAGAGACCACGTCCGATTAATATTGAAGATTCAAAAAGCTTTTAGATTGATCAATTTTATGCAATACAAAAAGGCTGCTAGTAGAAATTGGTTCGCTTTATTGCGGTACGGTGTGGGCTTTATTGTCAGTGCGGCAGCGAGTCACGACTTATCAATGATAATATATTTATATACTGTGCTTTTATTTGATGTGATAATATCGTATGGTGGTTCTATAATCGCCCTGATAAGAGATGGAATAGTTTCATGGATGGCTGAAGTTGAGTACTACAGTCAAATCTGCTTAGAGCTAGAAGAAGAAAAATATGAAGATAAAATAAAAAAGCTTTTCCAAGCATATGTCAATTTAATGGAGGCGTTTCACATTTTCAAGAAGATATTTAAGTTTTCGGTAACGAGCATTTTTTGTGAAGTGAATTTTGAATGTAATGCAGGTATGCTTTCGAAACGCCGAAAGAAAATAGCGTGAGAAAGCCGGCATGTCCTAGAACCAAAAATTCGAAGACGTGTGACATAATTATACACATTTCAATCAATTGAAATTTCTTACTGTTTCTACAATTTTGGATTATCGCTGCAGAACGATCCAATCCGCCATCGTGAGAACATTGTTCTATCAATTCGTGTCCTACCTCCGACCAATGCGCACCTTGAGTGAACTTTGATTAAGCTATTAAATTCATCGTCATCCAACACCATCGTCAGCATCATCATCATCAGGAATGGCAGCTGGAAGGTCCACGAGTGCAGGTCGCAAGAGAGTAGCGGTGGCCCAGTGGTGGCGGCCCCGACTTACGAACAGTAAGTCGTGGGCTCGAATTCATGCAGGCGCATCACTTTGTGTAATTTATTTCATCACCACTGCTCTCAAAAACGGTGAAGGAAAATATCGTGAGGAAACCGGCATGTCCTAGAAGCAAAAATTCGAAGACATGTGACATCTACCAACCCGCACTGGACCCGCGTGGTTAATTATAGCCCATTCCCTCTTTAGAGAGGAGGCCGTTTGTCCCAGCATTAAAGGCTGATTATGCTTATGCAACAATGTGTTAATGTGTGCAATTATGTGACCCTTTTTTTTTTTTTTGAAGTGAAAACTTCTTTAGCGGCGTTGAGCACTCTAAAAAAATTGTTCTGTAATGGGTATAAAATCTTAAACTCGCGTCAGGACACGTGACCTAATCGTAAGACGGATGGAGAGTAGACGATTTTGAACTTAACCTTCAACATTTTATGGTTTAAAATCATTTAAAGAAATTTGGAAAAAGCGTAAGACGGATGGAGAGTAGACGATTTTGAACTTAACCTTCAACATTTTATGGTTTAAAATTATTTAAAGAAATTTGGAAAAAGCGTAAGACGGATGAAGAGTAGACGATTTTGAACTTAACCTTCAACATTTTAATTATTTAAAGAAATTTTTAAATGTTTTGGAACATGATCGTAGTTTTATAACTCCTAGCGACATCTTGTAGAATGTAGTAGAAAGTACATTAGCAAATGCAATGAGTAACTGTTGTGAGAGACCGCTGGTAGATGGCGCTAGCACAAAGCGCCATCTATCTTTGATATTGAAAACTAAAATGATGCATTGATACAGAGAACACTGTTACTGGTAGGCGCGACAGTTTTTTTAGCTGCTACTAGAGGGCGTTGTTATAAAAAACGTTGTTATAATCAAGTTTTCACTTCTGCCGGCACTCCCGGAGTGCAACCCGTCTTTTTTTTTTTTTTTTTTTTGGAGGGTGAGAAATCATCAAATGACTCCTCCCGCCCTGGGCAGAGCGGAAGGGAGTGTCAGACTCTTACTGACTAAAAAACACCCATGTTCCTTCATTGGCCCTTTATGTTCCAGGGCCGCGGTATCTCTTTCGAACAGTCCCGCAGCCCTGGCAGGCACCGGCCCTTGCGGGCCCCTCCCGTTTGCTGACATCTCTTTGAGGCGCGCGTGGAACACGAACGCGCCGTCGACACGGCCTGCCCGTCGTCATACGACGGACGGACGGCGAGCTAGCCCATTACTCGCCATCCACAGGCCCGCGCCTACGGTGGCCGAGAGCCATCACGGCGTGAATTATGTGACCCTTAAGTTGTAATTTTATCAAAAAAAAATTTTCAGATATTGTATCAAACTTTGAGCACATTTTTCTACAGTTTATTGTACCTTCAAGCAATTGTAAAAGTAACAGAATCAGGAATGACACGTTTGGGCACGGTAAGCATTTTATACAGGTTAGGCCGAGTTTGGTAAACGTCTGCATATATGTGTTTTGTTTCGTTATTGGATTGTACAGACGCCTGCACATCAAGCTACCCGAAACTGTCAAATTCTCCCAGTCAACCTTGAACCTAATACTTTAGCCATAACGTTGAAAATCTATTAATGAAATTAGACAGATTGTATAGCTTGATGTGCTGGCGTCTGTACATGGGTCAGATGTGTGCGGGTATCTGAGCAACTTGTTTTTTTTATTAACTTCTTAAATTCTGTTTCTATGGGTCGTGTGTTTTGCAGTAAAGATTTTATTTATTAATTTAAAACACTATGTCTTAATAGAAAACGGCCGTGGCGCGAAAATGCGATAATTGTTTCGTTAATAGGAACGCATTGCCGTGCTAATTTTCGAAAATAATGATAAGACAATCGCATATACTACGTAGGTTGCGCCTCCAATTCGGTCTAGCTAACTTAGTCAAACTTATGGTAACGCGACGGTGAACGTTGTGATTAAACTTTATTTTTCTCTAACTTTCAGGGAGACATCCTATCTTTTGAAATAGTAACCTTAATATTGACTATTAAGAATTTTGCTTTCGTCAGCGTATTCAGTGTTTATTGCGAAAGATACTACACATCTGTATCTGAAGCAGACGCTGCTTGCAGTAGGTTGCTGAAGAGCCTGCAGAGTACCGGTAAGTACTCTAGACAATTTGTCAAATGGAGAAGTTAAATATATGTTATGGTATGTACATATATGTTATGTTGTTTTAAATGTAAAGTTATTGCCAACATATGCAACGGTTTTTGTCAATGTTCTACATCTGACTGGGAATATGAACAATCGGCTCATCACATTTTATGGGAATGTAGTCTTTGGCAAAATGAACGCAATATTATGTTGGATAGTGTACAGGTTACATCCGGAGTTATTTATTAACATTTTCAAGCGTTCAAGCGTTTTTGCCATACCTATTACCTATTATTGGAAACTTAGGACCCATTAAGAGTCCCTATCAATTTTGCGGGCTAAAAACAAAAATCCAGCGCGAACTTAATATCCGTAAGGTATCTGGTATTTTTGTTAATGCACTGTTATATATCACCTGTAGGTGTAATAAGTATATAAATTTTAATTTTGAAAATAAAAATCAAACAGACGTTTTTACGTAAGCACGAAACTGCAGGTTTTTCAATAGCTTGTGTGGCTAACTGGTAATGATATAATCTGAAAAAAATCGTTCATACTGGGCATATAGTATATTGGTAAGCCTACAATTTTCTATTTTAAAATTAATTTAAATAGGATTTAAAAAAAAATTGGTTCACACTGAGAAAACTCGATAAAATAATGCGCAAAACCGTCGTCTACTCGTCAGAATATGTTGAAAATTTCAATAAGTATGAAATATTATAAAACTTAAGGTGTTTATCTATCCAATTCAATTTTTTTTTTAACTACTTAATTAATTGTAATAAAGTCATCCATATGTACATTAATAAATCTGTAGACGTGGCGTTTCTGTACATTGAAAATATTTAAAAAAGATAGTAGGCGTGTTATAAGGATCACACAGAGCCCATTTCTACCATTTTTAGAATTTTTGTCGGTTTGTCTGTTTGTTTGTGCGCGCATCACGTAAAAACCTCTCATTGTATTGAAAATCGAAATACTGAAAGATAAGAAGCATTGTTCTGAATAACATTTAGCGTTTTTAAACTGATGATTTTGTGTTTAGATTTGACATAATTCTAGTAAGTTTTAATAGCTTTCAACATCACAATGACTATTTATTGCAGTATCTGCTGCAAATTCTAGTCTAATACTCAGATTTAGCCATAGATATAATAAAGAAGGATTTAGCTATATATAACTTCTATTATAATCACGTACGTAAGACTTCTATGTCTCTGTTACAGTGGAATCTAAGAAGCTCTGTAAGAACGTACAGCGGCTGAACCAAGCTGCCTTCGAGGAGATGACAGCTTGTCGGATGTTCACAGTCGATGGAAGACTACCTCTGAAGTTTAACAGTCTAGTATTAGAGTACACTGTTGTGATACTGCAGTTCGCTGCCGTATCGTGGAAAAGCAAATCTAAAGAAACATAAAATAAATAAAATTGAAGTGTCTTTTGTCATTTCAAACAGCTTTTAACTGACTGAATGCATATCAAAGTATATACGGTATATTTAAATTTCTGTCTGTCTCTCTGTTTGTTCCGGCTAATCTCCGAAACGGCAGACCGTTATTGCTTGGATTTTTATTGGCAAATAGCTGATGTTATAAGGAGAAATCACAAACATTAATTTAAGAAAAAGTATGAGGATCCAGTGCAAAAAAAAACACTTGAAATTGTTAACAAAATCCGATTAAAATACGGAAGTCATATTTTTATCATAATCTAGGACGTGAGCAAGTCTACTTTTTATAGGTACAGTTTCCTCGATTCATAAATTAGTGTGCTAGTGATTTTAATATGCCGTGGTAAAAGATATGAAATGAAAACTCTTTGAATAATACTCATAATATGTTCGGAACTTTGAAAGGCACCCCACCTCTACACCCACCACCTCCCCACCTCCTGTCGATGTGGTTCGCTGTATTTTATCCAATGAAGCTGATGATTGTCACGTGTTCCCTAATAATACAATGTATTTGAAAGAATATTTGAAAGCAATTATAGGTTTCTTCATTTATCACCAACTATGTATTTGTGTCATCTAATACATGACACAGTACACGACATCCTTTTAGTTGATTAAAATGAAAACACACTAAAATTAAAGAATTAACGGAAATGTCCTTCGCATCGCAGAACGTCAACCATTTCTCAGTAAGTATTATACCACACAGTGAAACAGTTCTTATCGAATTGACATGAAGACTCAGATTAATATAAACCCTATTACTGTCAATTACTTGGACAGAGGATTTCAAAATGTGCTTCTTCCTTTCCGTTGTTTTCAGCACCTTGTGTTCCTGTCATGTTTCTCCATCAAGTACAATTGCATCAGACCTCATCGTGCGTCTTATTATGTTGTGTCGCTCATTGCTGTCCTTGGATTTATATGTTTTCATATGCAAAACCTCTCTTTGAGGAATGATAACGAAATAGCATTCATAATCTTTTTTATTAGGACTCAAGTATTCTTTTTGGTTTTACCTTTCGTTTCCTTTTACATTCTTAATATTATTCAAAGAAGAGACCACGTCCGATTAATATTGAAGATTCAAAAAGCTTTTAGATTAATCAATTTTATGCAATACAAAAAGGCAGCTACTAGAAATTGGTTCACTTTATTGCGGCACAGTGTGGGGTTCTTTGTCAGTGTGGCAGTGAGTCGCGACTTATCAATGCTGGTATACTTATATACAATGTTTTTTTTTGATGTGATTATAACGTATGGTGGTTCTATAATCGCTTTGATAAGAGATGGAATAGTTTCATGGATGGCTGAAGTTGAGTACTACAGTCAAATCTGCTTAGAGTTAGAAGAAGAAAAATATGAAGATACAATAAAAAAGCTTTTCCAAGCATATGTCAATTTAATGGAGGCGTTTCACATTTTCAAGAAGATATTTAAGTTTTCGGTAAGGAGCGACTTTTGTGAAGTGTCTTTTGAATGTAATGCAGGTCGAAACGGCGAAGAAAAACATCCTGAGGTAGCCAGCATGTCCTAGAACCAAAAATACGAAGACATGCCATTTATCTACTCATCTACCAAACCGGCACTGGGCCAGCGTGGTGTATTACAGCCCACACTCTCTTGTAGAATAGGCTTGAATCCCAGCAGAGGAAACATTAAGGCTTTACCATTATGCTTTTGAATATCAAGTCTAGGGTTTAGTAAATGGACTTCCGTCTAAAACGGTCCATTTATTCTAAACAGAACTGTTATTCTTCAACATACGTGTAAAATGACGCGGAAAATTAAGACAGGCTATCAATTTTATAAACAATCAATTAATTTCCCGGAAAATTGTCAAGCTACCCTAAACTATCACATTTCCCAATCAACCTTGAACCTAAAGCTTTAGTGATAAAGTTGAAATACATTAAGGTGGAACCGACAGGGTAACCCGCGTAATTCAAATTTTCTTAGGTTTTTGCAATTTTCTGGTCAGATTGTATGTTGATGAAAAATGAGTCGCGCTAGTAAAACGTATATTATATGGTTACAGAATTATAATCATTAAAATCAGCAATACAATCCTCGAAGTTCATTTAACCCCATTCATTAACTGTTTTCTGAAAAAATCATTCAATGGGGTTAAATGCATTTCGCGGGCTACCCTGGCGCTACCACCTTGAAGAAATTTGACAGATTGCATTAGCTTGTGATTGCATGTTCTGGTGTCTGTGCTTTTTTTCCAAAATAGGTACCGATATGAAGTCGAAGTGACACTGACGCGATAACGGTTACCACGTATTCAGCACATCATTCTGCAGGCTTTAAAAAAATCAGCTGTTCCTACAAAAGTGCCTATACGTACACGTTCAAAATGTATGGAACAGCTGATTTTTTGTATTGTAATGTGAACAACGTAATTTATTTTCAGATATTATTTCAAACTTTGGGCACATTTTTCTATAGTTTAATGTTCCGTCAAGCCACTTTAGAATTAATAGCATCAGGAGTGATGGAGATTGGCAAGGTATTATTATACATACATATTAGGACATGGCCTACATCTACGTTTTTGTTGAAAGTTGTAATTTTTGAACTTTATATTCTCTCATTTTCAGCGTGACGTCCTATCATATGAAATTGTAACCATTCTTATGACTATCAAAAATTTTGCTTTCGTCAGTATATTCAGTGTTTTGTGCGAAAGATACTACACATCTGTATTTGAAGCAGACGCTGCTTGCAGTAGGTTG
This sequence comes from Eurois occulta, assembly GCA_950022335.1. NCBI lineage: Eukaryota > Metazoa > Arthropoda > Insecta > Lepidoptera > Noctuidae > Eurois > Eurois occulta. The sequence goes on from OX465488.1 coordinate 16,071,959, forward strand.
CTGAAGAGCCTGCAGAGTACTGGTAAGATTTTTTTTTTCTTAGCCTGCTCTGTCCCACTCCTGGGCGAAGGTCTCCCCCCACTTCTTCCAGTTCTCGCGAACCCGCGCGTCCTCCTTCCAGTTCGGACGGAACTTCTCCAGTGGTAAGAACTGGTAAGAATAGACACTTTAATTAACGGGACTTTGATGATTTTAGTGTAGTAGTATTTTTTTTGCCAGCAAGAACAGAGACTGTTACGTAAACGAAAATTGCTTTTTAGGGTTCCGTACCCAAAGGGTAAAACGGGACCCTATTACTAAGACTTCGCTGTCTGTCTGTCTGTCTGTCTGTCTACAGGCTGTATCTCATAAACCGTGATAGCTAGAAAGCTGAAATTTTCACAAATGATGTATTACTATTGCCGCTATAACAACAAATACTAAAAATTAAAAAAATATTAAGGGGGGCTCCCATACAACAGATATGATTTTTTTGCCGTTTCTATAGATAATGGTACGGAACCCTTCGTGCGCGAGTCCGACTCGCACTTGGCCGGTTTTATTCATGCACTTTTGTGGACTATTCAAGAGTTTCTCTTTAGATCAGTTCTCTAAGGACTAGGTAAGGGTTAAAATAATTTCAGGATGATTTTGGAGCTTGTTTTATGACATCTGGCTCTCTTTTGTTGATTTTAATAAAATCTGAACCATAATGATCCTTAAAATTCAGATTTTATTGAAATCTTTTATTGCTGCAATTTTTGCTGGAAGCTTCGCCATAGGAATCGTCGTCATGAATAAACTTGACAAGGAATTCAATGGCAGCGCCATCCACGAGGAGTACTAATATGTCAGTTTTCTTCCCCAGATAAAATAATATTCTAACTGAAATGGTTCAATAATTATTTACAGAACTTTTAATCTCGTCTTCTTAATTTTTTTTAATTGTTTTTTTTTTGTTACAGTGGAAGCAAAGAAGCTTTGTAAGAACGTGCAGCGGCTGAATCGAGCAGCCTTCGACGAGATGACAGCTTGTCGGATGTTCACAGTCGATGGAAGACTACCTCTGAAGTTTAACAGTCTAGTATTAGAGTACACTGTTGTGATACTGCAGTTCGCTGTCGTGTCATGGAAACGCAAAACAAATGAATATAAGTTTTAATGAAATAAGAAAAAGTTTTTATTCAAATACGCGTAGCACCTACTTCTCAAAGGTACTGTTTTCTCGACCGATAAATGTGTGAATTGGCTAGTAGCATTGTCTTATAGCACAAGTAAAGGGAAACAACTGAAAACCGTAAATATCTAATTTAATAACAAAATACCTACAAGGTTATACGGAACCCTCGAGGCGAATGCAACTCGCACTTGGCTTGTTTTTTCTGCTTTACTACCAGTAACAAATACAAATGCAATACAAAAACTTTATTGGCAAAAATATAAAAAAAAAATACATTTCCCATAAACTAGGCATACCTTTACTGGGTTTGTTTACCTTTGGAAAAAATTAAAACTTATTGGGTAGCGAAAACATAAATTTAAATAATAACAGTCAATAGGTTTATCGCTATGTTAAAGATTGTGATCTACAAAATTAGTAGATTTCTAATTATGTATTTCGTGTTTTTTTTTGTAAATGATCAAATAGATGTACGCATGTCTCATAACTACCTACGTCAAACTTAATCCTTTTTTTTATTTTATTGTTGTCCTGTGCTAACCGGTATAGCACTTCGTCTAGAAAAAGGTATATGGTAGTTAATTTTTTTCGATTAAGTAAATGGGCACTGACCTAAAGTGAAAGTTTTTCTAACCTACAGAAATAATTGTATAATAATATGACTTTTTCATGAAATAGTCATTCAATGGGATTAAATGAACTTAGAGGATTCTATTGATGATTTTAATGGTTATAATTCTGTAAACTGTGTAAACAATAAAATAATAATAAATATAAAACACAAATAATAAAAAAATAATAACAAAAAAAAACAAACACAACAATAAAATAATAATATATATATAATTGTGTACGTGTTACGGTAGCGAATCATATTTTAATTGACAACCTGCAAATTGCAAAAGACGTAAGAAAATTTGATTTTCGTGGCTACCCTGGCGCGTCCTCCTTAAGCTAAGAACCTGGTGTTAACCCTGCAAGATCTAGAATTCTAGATGGTCTTTCGACTCATAAATTATCCGTTGCACATTAATCAAAAACCAAATACTCTAACTCTATGTCCGTTTCTGTACACCTGACAACGTATATGCAAAATTTCAGGATGATCGTTTCAGTGGTTTAGGCGTGAAAAGGTAACCAACAAACTTACTTTCGCATTTATAATATTAGTTAGAATGATAAATGCACTTAAGACGTCCTTTAAAGGTACAAATCAAAGTTGGTTGAGACATTAGTTATTTATTTTCGACTTTCAACTACACACATGACATGACGTGTCACATATTATGTATCTACGGAGCGAGATTTTTCCTAATATATTGGGAAAACTCAGTACTAGGTTATGTAGGTAGACGTCACTCGATGTCTGTGGCAACACCATGTCGTGGGCTTCGTTTCAGACAGAATTGACACAGCCATCATTTTTTTTTGCCCTTATCCCAATTTATTTGGGGTCGGCACAGCATCTCTTCTTCCTCTATTCTTCTTTATTACTCGCCATCTCATATCTAGCCATATCATATAGCAAGGGCCAAATTCAAAGGTTTGATGTTTTTTTGAGATCGATAGACATAAAAAATGTCTTAAACATTAGGTATAATATTATGCAAATAAGAAATACTAGTTAAAAACAGCTTGTCATTATGGACGTCAGCGTTTTCGTTTGGGGTCCAAAGTCGAAGTCCACTCAGTCAGTGTTCCTGCTTATGCTTAGTGGCCGGTACTTACATACAAGCTTAAAATCTTGGCTTGCCCTTAAAACCTCCTATTCTTCATGATGTTAGGGTTTCTAAGCAGTCTGTTTGCCTTATGGGCTTGCCGTATTGTTGGCCCCTAAGCACGCCAATGCTAATTATTATTATGTTATCTTACCTGGAAATTAAACAATTTTCTATTCTATATTTATTTTATTTTCTCCGCATTCAATTAACCAAGTTTGTACTACGCAAACGAAATCATCAATAACATCGTGTTCAGATCAGAGTCTAAACTCGAGTTTCAAATCATTTCACACGAGCTTAGTGCTGTACACATAAACATAACATAGCACCTGTGCTTCCTCGAAGATATAGCGTAGTGTGTCAATTTTGTTCGTTCCTTTCTTTTGAATTTATAAATATTTGTTATACGTTGTTTGTTTATTTATTTTTTTGTCATTTTGCATGCACGTCATGACCCTGCGATAGATAAATATTTTTTTCGTTCGTTTACCATAGTACATACCTACACCCACATTTCACCAATTATGGTTAAGCCCTATGTAATTAGGGCCGAGCCATTTGCGATCAAACAGGCACACACCCGAAATCTGGGCTACTACTGACAAAACCTAATGAAATACTTTTTTAAACCGACTTTTCGGAATTTAAGAAACCTCAACTGCCAGACATAAGATATACGGTACAGTTTAATCGCATATCACGAACCATTAAATAGCCCTCTCGTGCGGTCCCGATCAAATCCCACGATACCACAGCCATTGACGTCATAGGACGGCAATCGAGAGCAGAGAACCAGTTCAACGAGTTAAGAATGTGCGTTGTAATGAGCAAAAAAGAGGATCGAATGAAAAAAGTAATAACGTATGATTGCACTTTAAGATTTTGGATTAATGGTAATATCTTGGTAGCGTGGTGTTTTGAAGACATGCTCAGTCAAGTCTCAGCTCTGGTTGGTAAAGGTAACTAAGCAATCTTCTTAGCGTGTCGATAGCAATCTAAATTGTGTCAGTTCAGAACTGAGCCACTAGGTTAGCGCCTTCAGCAGCCTGCATCAGTTCCTGTAATGAACAAACAACAGGACCCACAGGATACAATATTAAGTGCCCCATCGTTTCTGGAACCACCAAATTAACTCCACGGCAGAGTCATCAATGAATCGGCCTGGATCTGGAGTCTATTTAAAGACTTCCGTTAATTATTATATTCCATTTCCTTAATTGTGTAACTTATCTATTTAGTCGTCGTGATCGCTTTCGGTCGTGGACTCGTGGCAGCCAATTTCAGTGGAGACTACTGGAGACTACTAGCATTCAACGACGCAGAAAATACTATATATAAGGTCCCATTAAAATAGATGGACAAATTTTAACACAGCGTTCAGTACGTCTTACCAAAGATATCCAAGCAAAAAAAAACACTGATTAAAGTGATTTTGTTTTGACCATTTTCTGGATGTGTTTATTCAAGAGTGCCGGAAATGTATTATTTTTATTATTTTAACTCCTGTAGGGGTTAAGTTTACATAATTACTAGCTGACCCGTCAAACGTTGTTTTGCCATATAAATTATTTCTAGTTTTTGTCCAAAAATTTAAAAAAAAAGTTAGGGGTGGATAACCCTTATCACTTAGAGGTATGAAAAATAGATAGTAGCCGATTCTCAGACTTACTGAATATGCATATAAAATTTCATAAAAATCGGTCAAGCCGTTTCAGAGGAGTATGGTAACTAACACTGTGACACGTGAATTTTATTTATATATTAGAGAGATGTAGGTGAATGTATGTTTTATTGTTGTTGTCCATGGGAAATCCCAAATCAAACAGTAACTAAAAATCATTAATTTATGAAGTTCATCCCGAACGCCCTCGATTGTGATGATTTTATTTTCAATACAGGTTATACAATAAATGTGTTAATAAACACGTGCATCATCACGCGTCTTCTAGAAGGTGGGCTAGACATGTGCCTTGCGTGGAATGCCTTGAATTTAATTGTCTTGATTGGGCTAGAGGCCGAAACGACATCACGTTTTATATTGCCCGGTCTCGAGATCAAAATAAGTGTGACGTAGAATAACTACTTTATTTCAGACTAGCATTTCGCCCGCAAAAATTGTGATATGCTTGATATAAATATAATTTATAGTACTCACGAATAATATAGCTTTTTGCCAGTAAAAGAATTTTTAGAATTGGATCTTATGCCCCGGAGATTACCCCTAAATACAAACTTACTAACTAATAAATAAATTTTACCTCTTTATAATATTAGTATAGATATACTAATAAATAATTTTTTGCACCTGTTATTTGTAATAATGGTTTTTAGGGTTCCGTAGTCAACGAGGAATCCTAATAGTTTCACCATGTCCGCCTGTCTGTCCACAGCTTAGCTCAAAGACTTTTACTACTAGAAAGCTGTAATTTGTTTGGCATGAATATACAGATTAGTTACGCCGACAAAGTGTCAAAATAAAATCTCGAAAAGTATTTTTTTTTAGATTTATAGCTGCTGTACACGTAAATTGGGGATTTTTTTTCTCGCGTACCCTGTAGTGTGGGATATCTTTGATAGGTCTTTAAAAAATATTGCGAGTGTATTCAAATAATTTTTCGATAAAGGGAATCGTTTGTGAAATATTAAGCTTTAAAGTGCTTTTGTTAGACTTAATTGTGTCCCTCTCTATCAGCTAAATACTTGTGTTTAGGTATGTGAAAACATTCAGGGTGGTAGTGGTAGTATATATTACGAAGTAAAAAGGGAAACAACAGCTAAGTAGGCTTTACAAGTTTACGAGTAATAGTCGACCAACTTATAAAATAAATAAATAAATACTTGGATAACATAATTAATTTCATAAACATGCAAATGTAATACTGTCACTTACGAGATATCTGCCGTGATTGTTCATGATTTTGAGTTCCCGATATTTCGACGCTGTTGCAAGCGCCATAATTGCGGGTTGACGAGTATAACTTTAGTTTTAACCATGAAAGCTTAAAACAGTGTATGCAAATGTGTTTGTTTTTTATTATTACAAATAAAAATTATCGTTCGGAGGCAAATCGGACCGCAGGAAGTGGATTAAATAAACGTTGTAAGACTACGGAACCCTACATTGTGCGTGGCGCGACACGAACTTCGCCAGTTTTTTGTAAAAAATATGTCACAAGTCCCTACGATGTTTTTAACACAACACACCATAACAACACAACACGACACACAATAACAACAACACACAACAAAAACACACACACACACAAAATTGTATATCATTTTATTGACGGAAACTGTTCCTTATCCTAGTAATTTCTTTAAAAACATAGACTCTTGATCATTCAGTGATCTGGATTTCACCAAAATCAACATCCCAGCCCGCCTTCACCCATTTCAGGGTATAGGCTTCTTTTGACTTGTACCAATTTTCACGTTCGTGTGCCAGCCTCATCTAGGTTATACAGGATCTCGATTCCTGCGCAACCTTTTGAATCCGCATTCGTGCACCTCCTATTACATTTCTTTGAAGTAATCAAAAGAATAATGACGGTTTTCTCAACTGTTAACAGATGCCAATTTAAAATACAATCATTTACTCGATCTTTTTTCTTTTTATTGATAACTAGCTGTGCCCGCGACTTCGTTCGCGTGGATGTCGGAACTTAACAATGTTTTTTTTTTGTGCGAAGCGCTGTTGGAGGATTCCGATACAAATCATTTTTTTTATTTATGCTAGTGCTTCTTTATAAACAACATTAGCTGTGGAACCATCTGGAGCGTACACAAAAAGGTTATTGGGGTTGTTTACGCGAGAAAGAGCTACGTATAGTTGACCATGGGAAAAGCATCCAATACTTAGGTCCACCCCCGCAACGGATAATGTCTGGGCCTGAGCTTTATTAATCGTCATGGCATAACAGCGACTGACTGGGAATTGCACTCGTTTGAAAGAGAAAGGAAAGTTGTTAGGAATTATAGGTATTCTTGGAATAAAAACAATATCACCAGCGCCGTAACCGGTTAATATTTCAGCTTCGATTATGTTTTGCTGCAGATTTGTGACTTTGAGCCGTGCCGTTACAAAGTTTGGAGGACATCAATTTCTGAGGAGAATTATTGGTACACCGATTTTTAAAACTATTTTGTGGGCTGGAAGTCCGGGTGTGTTGAGGGAAAACAAAAATTCTACCGGGTAGTGCGTGGCGTCATCTTCTTCCATAACTGTATTTATAGAGGTGTATTCTCTACTATTCCCGGACACATGAATCAATATTTTTAAATTAATTGCCGTAGCTTGGACATTGCGAGGAGTCAAAATAGCTCGCTGACATAGCCAAGAACCGGCTTGATTTCCCATGTTTGTGGAATCTCCGTACACAGAAGAAATTAGCTCCTGTTGTGATGTAACGCAAGAACAGAGATTATCAACCAAAATAACTTTGCCATCTTCTTGTACGGGGTATGTGCCATCGCCTATTTGTAACAATAAATTGGGAAACTCCTGTGCATTTTCGCAGCCTCGCAACTGTGCACGCATATGTACACTCAGGTGTGTAGATGATATATTGCGCCATAAAACATAACTTTTCAGACAGGCAGCAATTTCTTCGGCTCTCGTTCCTCGGGGTACTATCGGGAGTGTCTGCCGAAAATCACCGCAGAACAGCACCGTGATGGCTCCCATCGGCCGGTCATTTTGCCTTATGTCCTGTAAAGTTCTATTCACTGCTTCTACAGCTTTGCGGTTTGCCATAGTGCACTCGTCCCAAAAAATTAAAACACAATCGCATAAAACCCTTGCTTTATCGCTATTTCGCGATATGTTGCAAACCGGGCTTTCCGTGCGGTCTAAGTCGATAGGAATTATAAATGTTGTGTCTGCCGTTTTTCCTCCAGGCAATAATGTGGCTGCTATCCCTGAAGAGGCGACAGCAAGGGAAATTTTATTTTGGTTCTGTAGCGGCACTACAAAAAGTACTTCAGCAACATAGAACAAAAAGTACTACAGCGCCATCTATGACACAGAGGATGAACTAAAACTCGAAATACACTCGAGAGCAATGAATCCGGGTCACTTAAAGAATGTTAAAAATCTCGGAAACTAAAAATGCTAGGTTAATGCAATAAATTGTATTTAATAGACAATGTAATACTCCTTAAATGAAGGTATTAAAACTTCTTAGTTATTGTAAAGTTATATCATAAAAAAATCAAATTTGAAAAAGGGCCACTTTCGAAGATGGAACTACGAAATTACAGCATTTGGTTTTGCTTTTGTTTGTAATCTGTCATTTATGTGGGTACATAAACCATGTTGATAGTGCTCTATATTCATTATTCAAGCTGAAATTATGTCGCTTACGCCTGAAGAATGCACCAGAATACTTACAATGCTGGAAACCGGCCGGAGTCAGCGCGATACAGCCAGGACTGTCGGTGTGTCGCTGTCAACAGTACAAAGAGTTCTCCGACGTTACAAAGAAACTGGTTCTAACCTACGCAGACCAGGAACGGGCAGAACCAGGTGTACCACAGCACGAGAAGACCGATACTTGGTGAACACCATGCTTCGAAATCGCTTTCTCACAGGAACTGAACTCACAAATCAGTTTCGACGCCTCGGAGGAAGTAACCCAAGTGCATGGACAGTAAGACGTCGGCTTGCTGAATCTAACTTAAAACCCCTTAGACCTGCAAACGGCCCTAAACTGGAGCGTGGGCATCGTATTTCAAGACTAAGATATGCCCAGAGCCACGTAAATTGGAGTATTGAAGATTGGTCAAAAGTTATGTTCTCCGACGAATCAAAATTTATGCTCTACAAGCACGATGGAAGACACAGAGTGTATCGAAGACCAGGGGAAAGATTCAAGCAAGCATGCATCGAAGAAAAAGTAGCCTACGGTGGTGGGTCTGTACTTGTGTGGGCCGGAATTTCTTCTGAAAGTCGCACAGAGCTGGTGATCATAGAAAACGGCTCTTTAACTAGCGTAAGATATGTGGAAGAAATCCTCAATGATCACGTTGGTCAATTTAGGTGAGGATGCTATATTTATGCATGACAATGCCCGACCTCATACAGGTAGAATTGTGAATGACTACCTTCAAGAGATGAACATTACTCGTATGGAGTGGCCAGCGCGCAGCCCGGATATCAACCCGATCGAGCATGCTTGGGACGAGCTAGGCAGATGCGTAAAACAACGAAACCCTCCCCCAATCACGCTTCGTGAGCTCAAAATTGCTCTCACAGAGGAATGGGAGAATATTCCCCAAAATCGTATAAGGAACTTGGTGTACAGCATGCCAAACCGCGTAAACGCAGTAATGGAAGCACGAGGAGGCAATACGAAGTATTAAAATTCAAGAAAATCGTAATAAAGTTCAAAAATTTCATGTTTCCTATTTTTGTTTTAAGGAGAGATCAGCAGTTTTTTTCTTTATGTAATTTTGTGTTAATAAAATGTATGGCGACTCATATTTTTTTTACTTTCATTTAAGGAGTATTACATTGTCTATTAAATACAATTTATTGCATTAACCTATCATTTTTAGTTTCCGAGATTTTTAACATTCTTTAAGTGACCCGGATTCATTGCTCTCGAGTGTATATCTAAATTCTGCATCGCGCAAGTAAAGTTATTTGTGACTTAAGACTATACAGAAGAACCCGACAACAACTGTTGGGCAGTAGCCCACCAGATATAACACCCGTCTGGTCAGAGGATCCTCCCTTTTCAATGGGGGTTGAAGAGCTTTACACTCTGTTCTTCATACTCCCAAAGTTCCTTATTCGAGCCAAAATAACTTTGGTTAGGAAAGTTTTATCTGTTCCGCCCGGTGCGTCTAAAAACAGGATTTCACCCGAGGCGTTTTCTACACTGCAGCATATACAATGTATATATATATAGTACCCCGAGGAACGAGAGCCGAAGAAATTGCAGCCTGTCTGAAGAGTTCTGTTTTATGGCGCAATATAATGAAATATCAAACGTCTGGCGCTGATTCTCTGTCTTTGCGCAGCCATTTTGTAAAATTTCTGCGAGTTCCACGGGATGATAACTAATTTCTGATACGTACTCTCTGTTAATACGTTCCCCATCGACTGTCGGTGTGGGCAAACCGTATTGACTGATCGGGTTCCCTGGTATACTTATAACTATCTCTTTAATAGCCAATAAGGACCTGTTGTGACAAATTTCACGTACCCTATAGGTCAGGAATTTCTCCATCAGTATTTAGTTAAACATGCCTCAATCAGAATATAACGTCACACGCACAATGCCATCTATCGAATATCTATATTCAATGCTGCACGCAGTTGATGTCTAGATATAGTCCAGTCTGAGTTCGATAGATGGCGCTGTTTTAATATTTTACTTCGGAAACACTATTATAATTTAATTAATTTACATTTTTCTTTCTTTCCATTTATAAGGTGTGAACTGATTACGATGAAACAAAAAACTTAATGTTCAATTACTTCTATTTACGCACATATTGTTATGTATAAAACTTACGGGAAGTTGTGAGACCAACTGCACATAACCCTAATTTTACTTCTGTAACACTTTAAATTCAAATATCTTTTGATAGACTGAACCGATTGCAATGCAACAAAAACTAAATGTTACTCCAAGTTACGCTCAATCGTTGTGTATAAAAGTTATCTACATTGCTTTTGTACATTTTACGTGATGCCCGAACAAATACACAGACAAACAGACAAACAGACAAACAGACAAACAGACAAACAGACAAAAATTCGAAAAATGCAGGAAATGGGTTCTATTGGTTGTCCTTTAACACCCTGGCTATTTTTTTTGGAATTTTTTTCGATGTACAAAAACGACTTTTCTACAGTTTTATTATATGTATAGATTAATGATACAGCCTTCCCACCATTATGTTGAAATTTACAGTATAAACACTAAGAATTAAAAAACAGAAAATATATCAATTTGAGAAATAAGATTATTCATTTAATTTGGGTGTCAGCTGTCTTAGAATCCAATGGCTTGACAGGCGTCGATGGGAAGAGATCAGATGGTATGACCATAACCCCTTGGAAGATGGGTAGGCCTTTGGTGTGGGATGCAGTTTGCGTCGACACCCTCGCGCCATCCCTTGCACGGTGGGCTGCGCTGGGGCGTTTGCTGCAGGTGCTGAAAACCTCAAACAGCGCAAATACAATAACTTTATTGGTAGTTATGTGTTTGAGCCGTTCGCCAAGCGGCTGGTCGACTCTTCACATGACCAGAGGGCTGGCCTGTTTTTTAGCCAAAGAATCAGCGTTGCCATCAAAAGTGCCCAGAAGTCTTATGGGCACTTTTCCTGTTGACAGCGATGCGGACGAATTTTTTACGCTCTGTAATACTTTTTCGCTTTTGATACTTGAACATATTTTATTATTCATAAAGATCTGTATATTTTAGTTTGTAAATAATGTAAAATACAAGTATTTAATTTGTAAAAATGCACCTACTCTACTTCGGTATTAAAAATTGGTCAAACTTTTATGCGAGTTTCTTCGTTAGTCACACTCTCATGCTTCATCCTAGAACTTAATTGATGAACAACATTACTACAAAGTACTGACCGACACCGGACACCGGAAAACAGGAAGCTGTGTGGGCACAAATTACTGCGGACTACGAGTACCATAACCATAACTGCCAGTAATCAAGTTTGTTTTGCGAAAACCAAATTATTCATGCAAGATGATATAATTTGGTTTATTGATGACGGAAATGGTAATGAATAATTAATAGATAACTCGGGTGTGTACCGACCTAAGTTATTTCGCCTTCAGGACAAGATCGTGGCCAAGAGCAGGCTCATTTAATATAAAAAATAAATCACGAGGCACTGCTTCTCATCATCTGCCTAGTCTTTTGCCAACTATGTTGGGGTCGGCTTCCAGTCTAACCGGATGCAGCTGAATACCAGTATTTTACATGGAGTGATTGCCTATCTGACCTGAACAACCCAGTTAGCGCTAGGTAATACGATACCCCTTGGTAAGACTGGTTGTCAGACTTTCGGGTTACTGACTGTAACGACTGTCAAAGATCAACAAATGAAAGCCGGGACCAACGGCTTAACGTGCTTTCCGAGGCACGGAGGAAACTCGGTATGTAATGGGCGGTCACCACGGACCAACCTAGGTAAGCACGGCTTAACCTAAAGATCGACCCGAGCGGCTGTTCTTATTTAGCCACGAGCTCACGAGTCACTGCTTCTGTGATATTATAAAGTTCGATTCCCAGTCTTATTGGGGTTCTTCACCAGGAATTTCTCAGTAGCAGCCACAGACTCTAGATTCTGATGTTGATGACAATAGACTTGCCCAAACAGACATTACTGGTCAAATGTGGGTGTAATATAAGAAACGCCTCTGCGGAACCCTTCTGGGATTACAGGAGTACGTTATGGTTCGCTTTCAAAGCCTCGTTCACTGATTACGTCTTCCTTCCCTTAGAGAACACGGCGTCAATCCTATGCTGAAGAAAATTGGTACTTGGTAGTGATAATATGGCTAGAACAAAGAGGCAGATTGGATGTGGAAACTTCTGTTCTCTATCTGGACTACTACTATCAAAACTACCCACTTTTTAGGTTCAAAAATTGTCAACCAATTATTGTAATGGCCTGCCATAAGCAATATTATTAAGACCGCCTATTGTCATTGCGGTAATTATATTAACCCTTCTTTTAATTATAAAAAGGAGGGTTAGTAATTAGTACGTAAGTTTTTTATTTATAAGTTGGCTGCCTTGCTTCGGATTTTATTACATACAACTCACATACTTTCAAAAATGCCAGACAATACGGTAATAAAAAATTAATAAAAGCCATAAGTTCCATTCGTTATTCAGCCGTCGAGCCTGTCTGATGCGTGCTTACAAAAACTTACTCCTGTCCTTTTTTTGGATAAAAGACTAGACAGGGCAGGCAATTACGTGTAGTCTAGACATTTTATTGGAAATCAGTCCCTGTAGGTCTCGCATATTTATAGGGAATTGCTAATAACGTGAGTAAATAAATCGAAAAGCGAAATAACACTCGCCGATCACGTTATTTCTGATACTATAATGGTTTGTAACGATATTTGGCTAAACAACGCAATGTCGGCAAAACATGAAGAAAAATCTTTTTTTTTTAAACTGGATTATACAGGTCTATAGGGTAACAAGTTTAATGCGAACGAAGTCAACCTAGTTTAGTTAATAAAAATAAAAAATGGAACTTGTTATTAAACTACTGAAAAATGGTACGGGCTGTAATTTATTTTTAACATCAATTTTCTTTTCAAATTCTAGACACAGTCGACAACACGTCTGTTATAAGCGTTGCGCCTCATCTAGCAGCACGGAATCACAATTTTCCATGCTAGGAACATCCTTTTATCGTTGCTTAGAACCGTAATTTGCTGGAGTGAGAAACAAAGCTGAAATGCTATCGCACGCAGGAGGCAGCGTTGACGATGCCGTCGGCAACACGCTCGTGAGGTGCAGCCCTAACTTTGACCCTAACCTGGCCTAGAGTAGTATGGAGTTTTAGTAAAATATGAGGCGAACTTATACTGGTTTGGTTACCATTGACGTGCGGCTATACAAAAATATCCAAATCTAACATACAATATATTTTTGCTAGGGCAAAAACTCCGAATTACTGACACAGCTAAACTAACTGACGTAATTTTTTTATTCCACAGCAATAAAACCTTTTCGTTTCATAAAAAATAGTTCTAGATATTGTTTAGTTATATAATAAGAAAAATGCTCATGACATTTCGTGCTCTTTATTGAAGGTCATTGGTTATTCTATTGCCCACAACTCCGTCTATTTAGGTCTTAATGGTCTTGAACCTCGGTAAAAGAATAAACGGTGAGTTTTTCCAGATGTTACGACCAAGAGTAAATAAGAACATTCATATTTTTTGGTATTTACGTCTTCAGACTTTGTAAAGAACAAAATTTTACTTTCATGTAACTCAAATAGGCTTACTTTGTTGTCTATCTGTCTGTTACGTTGAGACCCTTTCTGTGGGAATGGTTAGAGGTATGAAGTTTAATTTAGCCTAGTAACTGTTTTGTTGTCAGGCATTTTTGTTTCGGGAGTTTCGGACGTTTACCTCACTATAACCATCCCGGGTGATCACAACCCGCACATTGGAGGATGTTTCCTCTCAAAAACCTGTCCGGAACCCCCTTTGTGCAACACACACCTGTGTTAGGACACATCCCTTATTGTCAGGCCAACACTGCCCTGGGGGGTTACTATGACGTCATAAAGCAGGAGTAATTCCAGTGTGGGAAAGAGACAGAGCTATACAGGTGTCTAGCGCCATCTCTTTCCCACACTGGAATTACTCCTGCTCTAAGATGTCATGGTAGGCCACCTGCATAGACAGCGTTGCTAATATTTTTTAAGAGTAACTGGGAGTTCTTTCCGGTTTTTCTTCGTATGAAACGACCGTTTGGAATCGTGTATTTAGATAAGTGACCATGTTGGTTTACGTAAAATAAAATAATTTGTTCACGAAAGATAAGACGAAAGAAGATTAATTTCTTATTTTTAGAACATACCACAAGTAATCATATCTGCCTAGCCTTTTCCCAACTATCTTGGGGTCGGCTCCCAGTCTAACCGGATGCAGCTGAATACCAGTATTTTACATGGAGCGACTGCCTATCTGACCTCCACAACCCAGTTAGTACTGGGTAATATGATATCCTTGGTGAGACTGGTTGTAAGACTTTCGGGCCACTGGCTGTAACGACTGTCAAAGATCTACAAATGACAGCCAGGACCAAAGGCTTAACGTGCTTTCCGAGGCACGGAGTAAACTCGATATGTAATGAGTGGTCACCCATCCACAGACCAACTTAGGCAAACACGGCTTAACCTAAAGATCGACCCGAGCGGCTGTTATTATTTAACCACGAGCTCCCACTAGAACATCCCACAAGTGCAAACAATAATACCTAAACAGCAAAAATACACAAATCTAAACAAGAGAGAAAATACTGTGTGCCTCACAGCTGCGAAAAATAGCTGAGTTCATCAAAATGCCAGACAGCTAGTGCCTGACGCCAGTTTTCAACTGAACCTAATAGCGAGTGTACGGATGTAAATGAGTTTTATGTTATTTTAAAATAAGTACCTAGTCTACGAGATATGCATTTATTTAGTAAAAGAGGTGACAGACACCACTATAATACTTGAAATAAGGACCAACTAATTCAACCAGGGTTCGGGGTAGCTAAAGTAGACTCATCTTTCATGGGGTACTGTTTAAAATGTTACAATAAAACACCTCCCCACATTCTACAATTGAATGAGACGAAATTTAAATCTTGTATAAAACGCACACTATGTAGGTAAGCATAATTATAAGTTGGGGGATTACATTGATGATAAAAATGCTTGGCTAAATGCTGGTCCTACTCCACAACCATAGGAGCAAACTAATTGATTACCATGTTAATTTATTGTGGAAGCTGCTGAAAATTGTAAAAATATCCTTGCATTATGTAGATTCCATCTCTTTGTATTATATAATTGCAAGGCACATGTGTGAGTACTGTAAAGCTACCATTTACATTTATTTATCTTAAATTGACTTGGATGTACCCTGGTGGCTGAAAGAATGTCATGCTCACTCAAATGTCTCTCTGATGGTGGCGGGTGTTTCGGGTCATTTAGTTCCCTTCAATATGGTTGAGTAGAATGGCGCTGATCCATGCGTCATGTTCGTGAATGGGCGCTGTCAGTTGTGACTGGTCATCTCTTAGCTGCCACGGTTTATTTTAATTACTTTATTTTTAAATTGTTGATTAAATCTTTTACTCTGGACGCTCTTAATGTGCACGTCTTTGTATATCGTTCTCACATGAATGATGTAACCAAGACTTTGTTACAACATTTTGATTGAAAAGAGTGTCCATGGAGTTTCTATCCTATTCTTCTCCATAGAGATATACGCTTTGGAATGTGCAACTACAGTTCTTTCTCAAGTTATTATGCCTTGTGACTGGGACTGTAGCTTCGCTTCTTTTTGTTTTTTTTTAAAAGCTTTTATTTAACTTGCAATGTATGTATGTAATTTGTTCGGGTGGAATCTTAGAACTCAATTTTGAAATAGATATACCGAAACGATAGCGAGCTAACCATATAAATGCTTATTCAAATCCAATAAAATCTGGTTCGTACTCGTATATTGATTTTATATCACAGAACTAAGCGGTGGCTGTCATAACAAAGTATTGGACATTGCGAGGCAAGCCCCTTCAGGTATAATACGACCAGGCTTTGGCCACGAGAACAGCGATTCTTCGTTGCAGTTGCAAGACTTTTCCTAAACAAAATTAATTGAAAATCAGCTCGCTAATATTGGCCCAAGCGTACACGAATGATTGCTTATAAACATTTCCTTAACTGTTTTTTAAGTTTTGGTGGAATATTTAATGATCCATCTATTTTGTACGCACGGGTCGATAAAAGGTTACCTAACGTTAACCGAGGTTAGTCCCAAAACCCCTCTGTGCCTTAGAAAATACATTAAGCCGTCACAGCTGACATTTGTAGATTTTTTACTGTCGCAACGGGTCTAAAAATTCGACAACCAGTCTTACCAAGGGTATCGAACTCACCAGTAACTGGATGGATGAGGTGCGACAGGCAGTCACTCTATGTTTGGTTGGACTGGAATCCAACTCCAACATAGTTGTAGTTGTAGTAGGACATGAGGCGTGGATGCAGAGGATGTATATAAGAATTTGTCTGTAAGGTCGGTAACGCGTAGGTGTTGATAGGTTTGCCTACTTTTATACTATAGGGCATTGACCGGGGGTATCGCTTTCAAAGTGTTTCGTGTTTCTTTAACAACTTTAATTTCAACAAAATTAAAGTTGTTATAGAAACTGACGACGATCGACTATGATTGACGAACTTTTTCGGTTGCGTAGATCAATTTAATACCTACATTTCTTTTTCAACGTTGAAGCTGGTTGTATGTAGTGACTGTGCTTAAGTCGACCTACGGGCCTATCATTGTCTTGGTCTTTAGGTGCGAAGTTTTGACTTCATAAAACAGGACTGCTTTAATTCACTTCATAATTCTTCCTTTGCTTGTAGTTCATGGTTACTAACAATTAACCCTTAGCCACCTAACGTGTATTCTAGTAACACATGCACCTAACGTCGGTCATGGTGACCGATTGCGTATAAGTACTATTAAGAAGGTGAAAAGGTCATAATTTGGTAAAAGTCAAAACTACATCATATTTTTCAGTTGTTTTTATTTTAAATTGTTTTAATAAACTCTTCAAATTAACACTTTTTATTTTTTATTATTATTTATGAAAGTTGACTAACAAATATTTTAACAAACTATAGGTTCTTTAATTGAGCTGAGATCTAAGCAATAACAATAAATAAAACTACTTAGTTTTTAATTATTTTACTAACTTAAATATGTAACTTCTTATATTAAACTATCATTGGCATAATCAAATCACAATCATTACAAAATTACAGCCTCCAAACATTTACAATTTTTCTACAATTTCTCGGTCTAATGGTACATCTTCTACGTCACTGCAATCTTCATTTGGTATTTCCGGCACGTCCCTTTGATCCTCTGAATCTGAATCACACTCTTCCAACCATCTACTGATATTTTGATCACGGACAGACATAATAAACCTAAAAATTAACAAGAAAACGTTAACACAAAAAGTAACGTAACATCCTAACGTCGGTCACCATGACCGCAAACGAAATATATTTACCTGAATTTTTTCACTGCGCGAACGTGGTGCTTGGTCAAGCGCAGAGCGCAAACTGGAGAGGGAGGGGAAAAAGTACATGGAGTCACAGGCGTGTGGCCCGCGTAGAAACGGAAATATTTGAAAAAATATATCGCGTGGAGTCACTGTGACCGACGTTAGGTGGTTAAGGGTTAAAATGGATGTAAAATGATATCTGAAATAAAATGATTATTATTATTTTAATTACTTTGTGGCCACACTTGCATGAGCAGTAAAGGTATTAAATGCCTCAGGGATCCTGTTATAGCCTTCTTTGTTGAAAGTCCGTATGCAGCTCAGAACTCGCATTTCTCTCATTTAAAAATACCATGAAGACTTTGTGTTTGGTTGTAGGGTCACATGTACACGAATCAAACAAATATTACACGAATCGAAATTTTTAATTCAACCAATAATGAAAATGTCTTAAGAAATAAAACGTTAGTACAATTGTTTATTAGCACGGTTAGTAAACTAACAAATACAAAACATAAATTGTGGAGAAGTTATATTCACCTTGATAATACGTAATCATTCCGAAGTTTTCGAGGGCACTGCTATTAAAATTCTTGATGGCAAACCCCAACAACACTGCCCGACCTGGTAATCGAACCCAGATACCCACGCCCAACAATCGCGCTTGCCATCTCAAGACCAACGGCACAGCCATTTGGTTTTATATTAGACTATGAATAGTTCAAACAAATGCTAATTTCATAAAAGCTACACTAAACACGACACAAAGGAAAACTAGACGAATAAATACTGAAATTGGTGCTTAGAATGGAGATGGGGCACGTCTGCTACGATTCACACCTAGAATGTTAATGACATTACGGAGACCCTAGTACGAGTAGAGACCCTAGTACGAGTAAAGACCCTAGCACGCTATAAACGTAAAGTAAATACGGCGATTTTTGAATCGATAAAAACTATCTGCAAAAAAACCGACTTCCAAAAAAAGTCTAAAATAGTAAAGTTATTTTAGACTTTTTTTGGAAGTGGGTGACTTTGTTTGTTTCATTGGCTTTTTTATCACCGAGTTCCGCAAGTTAAGTTATTTTAGACTTTTTTAGTGTCCATAAATGACGGAGTTATGAGGTAACAAACATAAAAACATACAACCGAGTTGAGAATCTTCTCCTTTTTAGGGTTCCGTACAAAGGGTAAAATGGGAACCTATTACTAAGACTCCGCTGTCCGTCCGTCTGTCCGTCTGTCACCAGGCTGTATCTCATGAACCGTGATAGTTAGACAGTTGACATTTCCACAGAATGTGTATTTCAATAGCTGCTAAAACAACAAATAATAAAAATACATTAAAAAATTAAAGGCGGCTGGAACCCTTCATGTGCGAGTCTGACTCGCACTTGACCGGTTTTTTTAAATATATTTTTGTGAAGTAATGACTGTTTAATTCACACTTTCGTTCATCTACCAAGGAACTAAAAATCATAGCTATGTATTGAATTTCGTAAAACAGAAACGTGATTTTTTTTTAGAAAATTTCATTTTTAACTTCACACACGTTTCACACATGAGGAGCTCGTGGCTAAATAAGAACAGATGATCGGGTCGATATTTAGGTTAAGCCGTGCTTACCTAAGTTGGTCCGTGGATGGGTGACCACCCATTACATATCGAATTTCCTCCGTGCCTCGGAAAGCACGTTAAGCCGTTGGTAGGCTGTCATTTGTAGATCTTTGACAGTCGTTACAGGTAGTCAGTGACCCGAAAGTCTGACAACCAGTCTTACTAAGGGGTATCGTGTTACCCAGTACTCACTGGGTTGTGAGAGGTCAGATAGGCAGTCGCTCCATGTAAAATACTGGTATTCAGCTGCATCCGGTTAGACTGGAAGCCGACCCCAACGTAGTTGGGAAAAGGCTAGGCAGATGAAGACACACGTTTTACACATACAAAAGCATTTAGCAGTACATTTGCATGCCACCGAGGTCGGTCAACGAATTAGCAGTCTCCTCTACTCTGCATTTCATTAGTGGCAGTATGTTTTGTACATAAATGGCATTTTTACCATTGAAACTAAAGTTTAAAACATTTCACTGAAAATAGCAAAGGTTCCCCGTTCAGCGTTTAGAACCACATAGTTTGACGATTTAATAACTTTTAAACGTTTATAAGGGGACGGAGTTTCCTGGGCCAGATTGTAATCAAATCATCAAATCAAATACTTTATTTCGAACAAGAGTCCGTATGGGTCTTAAGAACTATGTTGGTACGACTTTTAGAGAAACAGTAATAAGATGAGATATGGCTTCAAAAAAGCGTTATGTTTTTCTATTGCAAAATATAAAAGATAACATTATTCAAAATTTGGAAGACGGGAAATCTTAATAAATAAGATTATGCTTCGAATAAAATAAGATATCGATTACTACAATCGATTAATGTGAATGAATTTAAACAATTAAACATAAAAACGCTTGCACCAGATGATTGAGAGTTGGAAATTTGTCAGGAACTGTCTCGTTGGTCTAGAAGTCAAAGCGCGACTGCTGAGCATGAGGTCCTGGGTTTGATTCCGGGTTAGGGCAAAATATGATTCGGTTTTCCATCAGGAACTTCTCAGTAGTAACCACAGAGTCTGGATTTATGCCCGGTTGATGGCAATAGGCTCGTTATTACATGGGATTTCAAAAACATAACTACCGAAATGTGCGTGTACTATTAGGTACTCCTCTGCCTAACCCTTCAGGGATTACAGGCGTGATGTTATGTGATGTTAGGGATAAGGTATTCTCTTGCTTTGATTCAAGTACCTTTTTTACTCAAAAGGAACCTTTCTAGAGAGTTTTAACGGTAACCGATCAATCACTCCAGTACTAATTTTAAAAGTAATTTACTTTTGTACGTGTCTTCTTCAGGTTTTGAAAATAGGCTAAGTCATGTTCTTCAGAAAGTCACGTACATAATATGTACGTAGTACAGTCGCCATGCGCTGGCCCAAGTCACCGCAATCTGTCAAATTTTCTCAATAGATTTTGAACTTAATCATCAACATTTTATGGTTTGAAATCATTCGGAGAAATTTGACAGTTTGTGGTAACTTGATGTGCTGGCGACTGTACTAAATACTCATCATCGGCGTGCTTTTTTAACCGACTTATAAAATTATAAAAATATATATAAAAAAACAAATAATTAAAAAAATTAAAAAACACGCCTGCCATATCAAAAAGTGAACTAAAAAATTCAAAACAAGTTACATGATTTTAGTGTTGAATGGCCAAAAGGTAGGTACTAAATAGATTATATTATACCACCAAATAGATTATATAAAACCAATCTTTTCATCGAAGTCGGGGGACCTGTAAAGAACTATTCCAAGGAACCGTCCCCCGACTGCAATGAAAAGATTGGTTTTATATAATCTATTTGGTGGTATAATATAATCTATTTAGTACCTACCTTTTGGCCATTCAACACTAAAATCATGTAACTTGTTTTGAATTTTTTAGTTCACTTTTTGATATGGCAGGCGTGTTTTTTAATTTTTTTAATTATTTGTTTTTATTTTAATCCTTTTAGTGATAAAACAATATTTTTGCAAACGCACAATGTGCCACGAAAGGTAAATTTGATTTTTTACTGGCATATGCCCGCTTCTTCGCCCGCGTGGAGTTCGGGAATTGCCCACGGGATCTTACTTCTGGGATAATAAGTAATCTATGTGCTAAACCAGACTATAATCTATCTCTGTGCCAAGTTTCATCAAAATCTGTTCAGCCGTTCTGGCGCCATTGAGTAACAAACATCTATCATATAGTTTATTTAAGATATAATGTATTGTGTAAAATTAGTTTTTACTTTTAAAGTTGATTAGGTAATAAAGAATAGTTAGTGTAAGTATTTAATTTTATTTGAATAATTCAGACACACCCGCATTTTGTTACATGTACAGTTTACTTATTACTTGCAAATATTAGTTCATAGTAATATTAAAATCAATTATATTACTTAAGTGAAATATTGAAACCTTTTTTTTTGGGTTGGGAAATCATCAAATGACCCCCTCCCGCTATGGGCGGAGCGGAAGGGAGTATCAGACTTTACTGACTAAAACCTATCCATGTTCCTTCTTTTGCCCTTTGTGTTCCAGAGCCGCGGTATCATTTCGAACAGTCTCGCAACCTTGGCAGGCATCGGCCCTGGCGGGCCCCTCCTGTTTGCTGACATCTTTTTGAGGCGCGCGTGGAACACCAACGCGCCGTCGACACGGCTTGTCGTCATAAGATGAACGGACGGCTAGCTAGCCCATTACTCACCGTCCACAGGCCCGCGCCTACGGTGGCCGAGGGGGCGTCTACCTCTCTAACCACTCCTCGAAGAGGGGACTTATCGCCACTATTGTGGCGTGCCCTGGACGGGGTTGCGACAGTCGCTCTCTCCATGTCGCCATGAGATCGCGCCGGAGGTCTGTCCGCTGAGCGACAATTTGCCGTGGCAGCGGAATTCCCCCCCTCGTGCAGGTGCGCGAGGACTATCGCCTCCAGATCTCATGGCGGCACCGCACGATCTCCGGCGAGGAGGCGATCCTCCTTGCCGGAGATCGCGCGGTACCCACGGACCAGCCTTACGGCTACCACCTTTTGGGGCGGGTTCAGGTAGTGGGCGGCTCGCCACCTCAAAGAACGCGCCCCTACCGGAGCCCCGTAAAGGGCCATGAACCGCACGACCCCCGCGTAGTGCCTCCGGCAGGAGGCGTTTGGGCCCCTCAGGTTGGGCAAGAGCCGCTTAAAAGCAGCAAATATTGATACCTTGGTTTGAGATTGGGCACCGGCGACGACAATCAAATGATTTATTAAGAATCTACTTAGACATAATACGTTTACATAATATTTAATATCAATGTCGCGTATCACGAGCCAACTCGAAAATCGGGATTTCACATATATTTACAGACACGTCCACCTCAGAAAAATCCTACCTACTTACTAATAGGTAAATACTCCCGCGCCCTGCACGCCCTGTGCACCACTGCGCGCCATGCGCCTGTCTACGTGAGTTTGTAAGCCCTATTTGACAATGTTGGGGAATGATTTTGGAAAATAAAACTCTGATACACGCGTCTCATAATTTTAATTGAAGAGTTTGTACACCAATTTTCGAGTCAACGGACCCAGAGAATATAAAGTTTCATAGAAAATTTAACCCCCATTTCTTAGGGGTGGAATTTCGAAAAACCCCTTTCTTAGTGGATTTACTCTTCACAAAGAATACACCCCTCAAATTTCATGTCTTTAAGACCAGTGATTTAGGCTATGCATTATATCAGTCAGTCAGGACTTTGAATTTTATATTGCAGGATGATTTTGAAAAAACTGTGATACACGTTTCTCATAATTTTAACTGAAGAGTACGTACACAAAAATTTTCAAGTCAATCGACCCCGAGACTAAAAAGTTTCATAGAAAATTCAACACCCCATTTCACCCTCTTAGGGGTAGAATTTCGAAACACCCTTTCTTAGTGGATACCTACTCCTCACTCTAGGACCAGCGGTTTGGGCTGTGCGTTGATATATCAGTCAGTAAAGACTTTGAATTTTATGTGTAAAAGATTTAATTTGTCTTTTTGTTTATTAGTGAACGAATGCATATTGAATACTACTGTTACATATTTTTGTTATGTACTAAGCAAACTCTAGACGATGATAGTATTCGTAGTCAAATTTTCATGAAAAAACCAAAATATTTCAGTTTTTTTCAGGAACCATGGCTCGCCCTTTATATTTTTGAAAATGTTCACTAGCCTATGTTACCCGGAATAACTCAACGCTTCTAATGATACCACATACATTGAAATCGGTTAAGCCGTTTAGAAGTTATGGTGGAATAAAGAAACTCACAAACATACATACATACATGAACCCTAAAAACATAACACTCCTTTTTTTGGGCAGTCGTGTAAAAAAGAAGAGGGTTTGTATTCCACCGGCATCTTTTCTTTTTTTCATCACTGTACACCGATTACTCCGTGATTACTGGGCCGATACTGGGAGATTTATCATTTGGTAGATGAAGTCTGCGCTGTTGTCCTATAAAATTTTATTAACTTTGCTTGAATAGTTTATTATTATTAATCAGTTTAATTCAGATGAAATTAATCCATATAAAATAAAATACAAAGAAATAAATTAAATTAAATTATTACAATTACTGTACCTATTGTGTTAGTAATATCTTACGCACTATGTTAGTCAAAACCCATCACAATATGCATCCATTTGTTCTGGATAGGGTAATCCGCACGAGATACAGCCATCTGCAGGATACTGTTGCTACTGCCTCGCATGTGCTGCAGCAAGGAGGCTATTTTCTTGCGTATAACCGCATGAAGCCGTCCGTTCGCGCCTCCGCAAACATTCCGGACGCACTACAGTAGCGAGGCAGCCGCATCAGCATCCTAAAGACGAGTCGAGTCGAGTTTATGATATTCTTCGACATGATGGTCCCTTTAAAACTTCTAGTTACAATGTAAAATTGATTCATGAAATCATGACAAGAATTCGTGTGGTATACTACAACAAAAAAGGGAGAAATAAAAAAAAATGACAAAAAAACCGACTTCCAAAAAATACTAAAAAACGTCTAAAATAACTTTACTTTCAAAAGTCGGTGACAAAAAAGTTGCTAGTTGCAAAGTCACACACACACTGAACACTGACACACACACACACACTCACACTGTCGCTTCGGAAATTAAAGTTATTTATAAACTATTTTTGTGTTTTTTTTGGAAGTCGGCTATAAGTATGGTGGTTGTTTACAGTTTTTGGTTGCTCCCAACAGAGATAGGCATTTTTTTTCAATAAATTTTTAATATTTATTTGTTTATTAGGGTTCCGTACCGTAAAGTAATAAGAGGAACCCTTATTGGATCACTTTTTTGTCCGTCTGTCTGTCCGTGTGTCTCCACCGGTTTTCTCAGGAACGGGTGGACCTAGCAAGTTGAAATTTATACCAAATACTGAAGTCTATAGTCCCTATTAGGTGTATAAAAATTAAGGTCCTGGGTCATCACTATAAACAGATATGGGCAAATTTAGATTTTCGCGAAAACTTGTAAGTACCAAAATGTACCTCAATTTTCAACTTTTTTTAGGAATTTTCCCTTTGTTTGTACTGTAAGACCTTGCTTTTTACCAAAATTGACAATTCTAGGTCAATCGGAAGTACCCTATAAGTTTTGGGTCGAAAATCTATATGGTAGTTATCGTTGACCTAGAATCATGAAATTTGGCAAGAAGCATTGTCTTATAGAACAAGTAAAGGGGAAAATCTGAAAACCGTAAACATGTAGTTTAATAACAAAATACCTACTAGTTTATACGGAACCCTCGGTGCGCGAGTCCAACTCGCACTTGTTTTGTTAGGATTACACGTACGAGACAGGGCTTCTGTGTAAGTAAACAATGTTTGTAACAGGAAGATACATTTGATTAAGGTGGAAGACCAGGGTAGCCTGACTGTTTCATGAAATAGTCATTCAATGGGATTAAATGTACTCAAGAGGGTTGTATTGATGATTTCAGTGCCGGCGCAAGGGCCACTGACACCCCGGGCGAAAATATTGTGGCGCCCACTTGAGGGAAGCAATATCAAGTATAAGTGTTAGTTTTTGGCTGATCCCAAGTAATATTATATTAAGAATTTCATCTTTCCTTTAGCGTTACCCAGAGCTAACGACCTCAAACCACAAACCCTCAAAAAATCCATGTAATAAAAATCTCAATAAAAAATATGCATATGCACAGAGCGTAGAGCACAGTTTTGAGGGTTTGCACCAGGGGAGGCCAGAGACTCCAACTCCAGACCTTGCCCCCCCCCAGAATTTGTCGCCCTGGGCTGTCGCCCCATCGCGCCCCCCCCTAACGCCGGCACTGGATGATTTTAATGCTTATAACTGAGTAAAGTCATATTTGTTACAATCATATTTTAATCAAATACAGCCCAACACTGACCTGCAAAATACCTAATAAAATTGTCTTAGGTATTTTTGCTAGAGGAAAGGCTAGCCTTTCCTCTTAATGTAATATCTTCTGTCGTAGTGGAATTTACTCTAGATTACATGTACAGGGTGGCGATTTAGTCAACAGTAATCGTCCAGGAGGTAATTCTATCCGTTATACTTGATAACTTCTGCTATTAAACTTATATCTACATAGCGTACAATACCAATCCCCGAAGGGTTACGCAGAGGTGTATATAATGTGATGTGAGGTGTACACCCACATTTCACTAGTTATGTTTAAGTCCCATGTAATAGTGGGCGACCCTATTGCCATCAACCGGGCACAAAGCCAGACTCCGTGGCAGCTACTGAGAAATTCCTGATGGAAAAATCCAATAACGATTAGCGCGACTCGGGAATGAAACCCAGGACCTCATGTTCAGCAGTCGCGCTTACAACCACTAGACCAACTAGGCAGGCAACTTAATTATATCCAATGTGTTCGACAGTAGATTTGTGTCTAATTGATTGCAATTACCTTACCCGTTGCTGGAATTTGAATATAATAATATGTGGATGTCACTGTAATACACCTCTGCGCAACTCGTTGGAAAATACATAAAGGCGTGTATTTAAAACCATTCAATCAAAGTGTCAATCATGATTTCATAATCAATTTATTTAATTACAAAATCTGGCTCAGTTTATTTTGATCACATTTTTTGTTAAGCCAATCAGTATGAACACCTCTCGTTGGTTTTCAATGAAATATAATTTGATTGAGCCCAAATTAATTACTTTCACGGATTTTCATAACCACATATCAGAGGTTTTTCATTCAATTATGGTATATCGAATCGAATGTAACATTATCACCAAAAAGGGTCTTTCGTTTAAATCATTTTAACCCACAATTTAATTTAATTATTTTCGTTTTAAAGTCTTAGTGGATAAAGCTGCGTGAAATCCAAACTAATATTATAAATGCGAAAGTAACTCTGTCTGTCTGTCTGTCTGTCTTTGCTTCACGCCTAAACTACTGAACCGATTTGTGTGAAATTTGGTACAGACATAGTTTGGAACTTGAGAAAGGACATAGGATAGTTTTTATTACAAAAAATAAAATAAAAAATAAAATTTATTCCGGACATACAGCGCCATCTAATTTGGCTACTGTGTGACAATTCTTGGCGACGGTTTGAGAACTGACAAAATGTCATAGCATGCATTAGAATAGAACGGCTATTTCAAAGGATTTGTCACAGGTACAAGTGGCCTAGCGGTTCAGCGACCGCCCTGTAAACCGAGCTTCGCAAGTTCGAATCGCAGCCAGTATTCACTTTTTGTGATTTTTTTTTAATGCTATTAGATTTTCAAAAATAATAAACATGATTCGCGAGTTTGATCCCCAACCAGTTTTCACTTTTTGTAAGTTTTAGGTATTTTGTTTTATTTTTATGCTTTAAGTTTTTCAAATCATTACAAAATAGATTAATGTATACTTTTTGTTTTTTTTTTACCATTCAAAAGACAGGTAATCATAAATTAATGAATGAAAATTGACCAATTTACACTGTACAACAAAAAATCTCTAAAAAGTTTAAAAATGAAAACATACTCAAAACGCAGCAGCCATTCGCTCAGCCACTGCGCCAACCGTGTCGTCATATAACTGTGGTTGTGGCTTCCTCAGGCATTGCTGCAACTTTGCTTATGGGTGGTCGGACTGCACATTCCATTTTCAAATTGCCGCTGAATCTTGCATGCGAAGATACGCCCCAACATGCAATATCACCAAAAACGGGGGAAGTAGTTTGGGACGAGTGCACAATGTCGCACAAGCATGCATTAGAGGCGTTGAACCGCAGCTTGCAGGACATCCGCGGCAACCAGGTGTGATGGGTGGCGTCATCAAAATGTTCGCAGCGACTTTAGACCCTGTGAACGGTGAGTAATTAACTAGCTCGCCGTCCAACCGTCTTATGACGACAGGCCGTGTCGAAAGCGCGTTCGTGTTCCACGCGCGCCTCAAAATGATGTCAGCAAACCGGAAGGGGTCCGCAAGGGCCGATGCCTGCTGCAGCTGCGGGACTGTTCGAAAGAGATACTGTGGCTCTGGAACACAAAGCGCCAAGAAGGAACATGGATGACACTCCCTTCCGTTCCACCCAGTGCGGGAGGAGGGGTCATTTGAAAAGCCGACTTTAGACAGATACTGCCAGTTAATAAGAGGGGCCATTCTGTAATAAAAAAGGGGCACACTGGCGGATGAAACGCATGTCTCATGGCGTCGCCACTGTGAAAACCTCCTGAATTGAAAAGCTCCATATTACGTGCATCATGCGCGTCCAACTGTAAAACGACCAAGAAGTGAGAGAGGGTCGTCTGGAATCCGAAGGAGATGGGAAAATTCTATTTTCCGAAGAATTTTCCCATCCAACCGCTGTGCTAGCGCCAAAGAACGAGTGGGTCAGTAAAAAAAAACAAAAAAAAAGTATACACATCAATATCATTGTGATGGCTGATGATGATAGTACTGCCTACTCCGTTGAATTTCTCAACTCCCTTGAGTTATCGGGCGTGCCGTCCCATCAGCTGGAGCTTAAATTTGGCGTACCAGTTTTGGTGATGCGAAACCTTGATGAAACCAGACTGTGCAACGGCACCAGGCTTCGTATCACACAGCTGAGCTGCTAATGGAGAGAGCGTTTTAAGTCCCCGCACAGGCATTTAGACAACAAACTAAACAGGGCCTGCATAACCTTTTGCCAATGCAGGAGGATGATAGGTAAGAAGTGGGGCCTATCCCCTAAAATAATACTCTGGTTATACTGCACGGTGATCCGACCCATGATTACTTACGGGGCAGTGGTCTGGTGGCCCCGCACTAAACTAGCTACAGCCTCCATCAAACTGCAACGCATGCAGAGACTTGCCTGCATGGCGACTACAGGCTGCATGTGGACTACCCCGACCGCGGCTCTGGAGGCCATGTTGGGGCTCCCACCGCTCGATCTGTTCATACAGCAGGAAGCGACGATGGCGGCAGTACGTCTTGAAACACTTCAAGTTTGGGGTAAGAAGTACACACAACACACCGCGATACTGGAAGGATTTTATACCGAGTTCCCCCTAGCGAAAGCTATTAACGATCGGATACCCAAGTAATTCGTATTCGACAAAAAATACAAAATCCAACTCCACGAGGATCACCGCTGTGAGGGTCTAAGCCCCGCGGAAGTACGGATCTTCACGGATGGATCTAAGACAGGTACCGGCACTGGAGCTGGAGTCTTCTCGGAAGATCTCAACATACACATAGCCGCACCATTGGGGATCCATAACACGGTATTTCAGGCAGAATGTATGGGCATTGCTCTGGCGGCATCGGCCATTTTAGCCAGGGAAGTTGTGGACCACTCAATTCGCATACTTTCAGACAGCATGGCTGTACTACTAGCATTAAACAACCACACAGTCAACTCTGGGTTAATCCACGAGTGTCATCAACGTCTGAACCAGGTTGGTAATCTCAATAATATAACCATTCAATGGATAAAAGGACACAGCGAGTCCCGAGGCAACGATACAGCGGACGAAGTCGCTAGAAGGGGATCAAGCATGGCAGCAGTGGGACCTGAACACATACTGCCACTCCCCTTCGGGTACCTACGCACACTGGTAAGGAAACGAACCAGTGAACAACACCACAAACTGTGGCTAAACCATGGTGAGTGTAGGCAGGCCAAGGATGCACTTCCTACCATCGACGGCCGCTTCACGAAAAAAGCGCTTCGGCTGACCAAACTACAGCTGCGCACTGTTACAGCCGCCATCACTGGACACGGCTCTTTTAACAAACACCTCTTTGCCATATGAGTCACAGACAGCCCTCTGTGCCGAGCCTGCATGGACGAAGATGAGACAGCAGCCCACGTGCTTCTGCACTGCCCAGAGGTTGCATCATACAGGGCAAAGTACTTCGGTAACCCAGGTACTCTCCGCGAGACTGTCAGCGACATCAAGGCGCTGCTGGCTTTTCTCGGGGAGCTGAGGTGGATCGAATAGATTTCCCACCCGCACGCAAAATACGCGCATTGGTCGTGGAGTTGCGGACACCAGCCCGTTATACAATAAGTCCCCCGCATACCCATTATTGCAAATAACTTACCATTTCAATTTAAGAGGTAACAATTTCCCTTAAAATTGGCTATTACAATGACGATCAACAATTCCAGGGCCAAACCATAAAAGTGACAGGCATTCAATTGTGCACTCCATGCTTCTCACACGGTCAATTATATGTTGTTTGTTCAGTGCCCAAAAATTTCACGTGCTTGCGGAAAATAATAAGTCATTTAATGTTGGATACAGAACGGTATTAGAATAAATAGTGCCCAACAAGGCGTTTGATGGTTTACTTTGAAAAGAAGGTTGTATAGCGCCAAAATAAACGGTTTTAAGCCATATCGTCGCCTCATTTAATTTTGTTGCCGATCTCTGCGCCCAGAATTACAGTACCCAAAAGGACGCATTTTGAAGTCATCACCTACATTATCGCATTTTGATCAGCCAGTCAGTTCTCACACAAAACATAACATCACGCCTGAAATCCCCTACGGGTTAGGCAGAGGTGTACCTTATCGTACACCCACATTTCGCCGTTCGTTATGTTGAAGTCCCATGTGACAGGGGGCGAGCCTATTCAATTCTATTCCACCAACCGGGCACAAATCCAGATTCCGTGGCTGCTACTGAGAAATTCCTGATGGAATACCCCAATAACACTATTATTTATAGTATTTTTTCAATTGCATACATTGTTTAATGTTAAGTGGAAGAGCGGAGTCACCTAACACAACCATCTTCTTGCTTAAAAGGTGATCTCCAAATCATGTGCGTTAGAACTTTATATAATTTAAATAAACATTTTTTTAACACTGCCCGACCCGGCAATTGATCTCAGAACCTCATGCTTAGTAGTCGCACTTGCGACCACTTGACCAACGAGGCAGTCTCACACATACACACCTAAATAGCCACGCGAACGAAGTAGCGGGTAGCAGCTAGTAAAATGATAATTTAGTTTGCATGTTTTGTTACTTCCAATAATTTAATACATATAATTAATTAAAAACAAGTTTTTTTTAATAAAGTCTAATACAAATAAAGGCTGTCTGTCAGTTTGGTCCGGCTAATCTCAGAATCGGCGGTAGGTACTGATTTTGTCTAAACGTTTACTGGCAGATAGCTGATGCTATAAGAAGTAACTGAGGATATTTTTATTTTAGAAAAAGGATTAGGGTTCCGTGAAAAAAATGAAAACCCTTGAAATAGTTAACAAATTCCGATTCAAATACGGAAGTAATAATTTTAAGCGGACTAAGGTCATGGGCAACAACTAGTATTACATATTTTTGACTATGTAGTAAGTGGGTAGCCTAAAGCGGTCTGTGGCCGATGTACTATTTTTTGTCAATTTAAAAGACCCCGGAGCGATTTGGCTTGCACAAAACAGTTCATTCTTTAAATAATTGGACACCATTATCCTTTACAAATAGGGATCAATTGGTCAATTGATTGAATTACCTATAGTGTGTATAATGGCCAAACATCCTTTGCGAATGAACATTCAAAAGTGCCTTTTTATTTGCCTAATTACCTATAATAAACGATCTGAGTACGGTCTAAAACATACCCTCCTGTAATTGTCTGTTTACACGACAAAGACCAATTAATTATATTACGTAAGGAAAAACAATTGATGGGACACAATGATTTATTAACAACATTATTAATTACACCAAGTAATCCATAAGCTCATGTCATTTTCAGGAACAAATAATCACATCAACCGCACCAGATGTTTTATCAATTCGTGCTATTAAGAGATTATCCGGAAAGCCGGTGGAAAGGGAAACGTGTGGTATAAATTTTGATGAATGAATTATGAGAGAGAATCCTAGTGGAAACAGAGTAGATAATAGATGGAGTGATCATGGGAAAGAAAAGGGAGTTGTTAAAAATAAACTTATATCACCTTGTAAATAAAAACAGAATAAAAAAGACGTATGCCTTATAAACTTTTGTTAACTAAACGGTAAATATTTACGGTGCGGTACGGTAGATTTAGCGATCATTTAACGAGGTTTAATGTTGGCATATTATTTTACTTCACGTTTATAAATAACAGGCTGAGCGTTTTAAAAGGCAGGTGACAATTATAATAAAACTAGATAATCTTTCAATTTCGAAATATCATTTTATATTTGGCTAGTAAATTTTTTTGGAACATGATGAGTAGTGCAAAACTTAAAAAAAACAGTACATGTAACACTTTTTACCTTGTGATAAGCGACGTACACCTTATTCAAGTTTTTGTCTGGAATTTATCAACTGAAAAATGAAATTTAAGATTTTTACAACTTGGTTAGTTCAATGTGCATTTTACTGGCAAAAATATGCCATTGGCACTCCATTATTTTATTCCCTACTCTGTGTAGGCTTTCAGATAGCTTTTTAGATTGGAAACTGATATGATTGCGAGAGATCGGATTTTCCTGTATTAAAATATACCCAGCTTAGGTTCCGTTATAAAAATGTCCAGGCTTTTTATGTCAGAGACTTTCGCTTTCAAAAAGTTTATAGGAATATATATTTTTTATCGCTATTTTGGAAGTAGGTAAATTGAACGAGTTCGCACAAACAAATGGTTCAACTATTTGTAAGTGCCTTTAGATGGTGTAGTTATTTAGCCTTTTCTATTCCCAATACTGGATCGTTCGAGCAATTTGGTTCTGTAAAAAAATCTGAAAAAATGAATAAATTAGTCGATTTGATGTCACTCTGTATGCACACGCTTTTCTTTTAAATAAATAATTTAACTTTATTTCAGACATACGTCCATACATTTTAACACAGAAAGCGTGAGTAGGGGTGTTAGTTGTACATACAAAAAATAAAAAAATAAAATGTGTTGGTAAGCTAATAATAACTAAATCTATTTCCTAGTTCTGTGCAGGTGTACACTTGCCTAGTACACAGTAAAAGGACTGTTTATTTTGCACGCTTACTTTCTGAGGATAGTGTTGGTGCTACCACGGACCCTGCTCATCATCGATGCAGTTCTTGTCTTGATGATGGAGAAGAAATCATCGATGTAAGTGGTACTGCAGTACTTCCGCAATGTTTACGGAGGCACTGCAGTACTGAGTTTTCCTCAACACTGCCCTCAGCGCGTCATTATACTGCACACGCAGGGCATTGTAACCCCGCCGCGTAAAGTTGATCCACAGACAGCACGTGTAAAAAGACTACCAGAAGGCTCTGAAAAGTAACAGTTTTACATCTGTGGTACATCGTGCGAATCAGCGGGCCAACGCCCTCCTGTCCCTCTCCAGGTCTTCATCGTCCTGTAGCCGATCTGTCAGCATGTGACCCAAATATTTTACTTTAGGCACCCTCACTAGTGCCGACTCGCCGATTTGAATTGGCGGCACATTAAATCTGCCGCCAATTCAAATCGGCAGGGAACAAGGCTCCATCAAATTTTGATGGAGCCTTGTTCCCTGCTTTGTATAGCTCACTCTTACTAGCATTATATTTGAGTCCATGTGACAGGGCATATGATTCACAAATGAATAGAAGTCTCCTGAGCGCACTCACTGAGGCTCAGCAGAACCATTTCATCCGCATAACTAATATTGTTGATAATTCTGCCGTCTATTGAGCATCCGACCATGGCTCAGCCTGCCAATCAGGTGGTTAAAAAAACTCGGAGAGGTCAACCCGCCCTGCTTAAAACCGCACTTCAAATAATATTCTTGACTCTGTGTGTTGACCCATCCAACAATAGACTCAGGATTCTTGGCAGATGTACACCCGCATAACCCAGATGTTCTATACTTAGGTATACCGTCATGACCTGGTGACTTTCCACGCTTTCCGCTTTCCATCTTTTTTGTGACATTCTTCACGTCTAAAGGCGTAATTAATTAAATATTTAAACAACGCAACGGATTTTGATGCACTTTTCATAATAATTAAAGATTTTGGAAGGTTTATGTGAATACTACTAATACAAAACTTGCTAATAAGAAAGAAATCTTGACGATTTGTCGGATCGTAAGAACAGTGTGAAGCAGGGACGGGTCGCTGTCGTAGATTTTAGTTTTTTTGGATAAACAAGATAAAATAGGTTTCACAGCTAAACGAACAAACAAAAATGATCTCTTTCATATATTCTGCCAAGCATTATGATGCTCATAAAGCCAGAAAATTGGATAGAAACTGAATCTCTGAGAACCTCTCACATCCGTTAAAGTTGTTAACGACATTGATGGAAGTTAAAAATATAATCTGCGATACGATATATGTATGTACGTGTAGGAGGTACGATAGTATTTCATGAGCTAACTAAGAATAAGAATAATTTATTTAAAAAAAAGTAGGTATTACAAAAGTGTACATTTAGGTGCAGTAGTGTTATTTCTAAACAATTGTATAATTAGTGCTTATAAGTAAACTATAACTAAAATAAATATAACTGTTGCAAGTTACGATAATGGCGAAATCAAATGTTAGGTAGCGACCTGCCTGATCTAGGTTTATTTAAACCTGTGTTTCAGGTCATCACTTTACATTGCATAATTTAATTAGGACAGGATAAGTTTTAAAATAAAGTAAATCTAGGAACAAAAACACCAAACATTAAAACTAAATTAAATACAATATGTACAACTAAATACGAGGGGATGACATATCAAATCAAACCAGGACTTTTCGAAGTTTTTTCTGTGTCCGTGTAATTAAGCATCGCTAAATAATCCGACATTACAAAATTACATTTCCTAAAACTTAGACTATAGAAGTTTAGTTTCTTGTTGAGTAAATTATACAGAAACTAAGATCTCAGATAGTATAGATAAAATGTGAACAACTAAGCTGATTTTTTGATCTAATTTTAGAAACAATACGGCATTGCAATGATACAAAATATACATTTGGGTTGAAGTTTTGAATAGTGCAGCTTATAATTTTTTCGCGATTACGATGGTAGTCCCAAGGAAATAGTGTTTCAGTTTGATGGTTTGTAGCGCAATCTTAAGTTTGACGGTACCCTTTCTGTTACACGCTGTAATAATAAAAATATTTAGGTACGTGTATCAAAAAGATATATTATTTACAAAGCGTCAAAAAATCGTCCACTTCGCTGTCATCGGGAAAAGTGCCCAGAAGGCCGAAAAATCAGCATTGTCATCCAACGTGACAATGCTGATTTTTTTACCAAAAGAGTCGATCTACCATTTGGTGATATCCCGTAAACCTAGATATTGGCCCCATTGTCCTAGTATTACACACATAACCAATTTGGCTTTTGCATTTATGGAGTTCGACGTTTTCATCGCTTGCAGCAGCCTAGCCTTTGTTAATTGCATGATAACTGTGG
Source organism: Eurois occulta (assembly GCA_950022335.1). Classification (NCBI taxonomy): domain Eukaryota; kingdom Metazoa; phylum Arthropoda; class Insecta; order Lepidoptera; family Noctuidae; genus Eurois; species Eurois occulta. The sequence goes on from OX465488.1 coordinate 16,107,077, forward strand.
GCAAAACGACCATTCATTAAAAAACACAACTTTCCTTTTGGGCTCCATCGTGTAGTGTGTAAGCATGATGTATGTAGACAGCCTTATTTAAAGTGCCTCGTCAGCAATACTGTTTTATAATAAATTAAGTATTTTAACACATATTAAACTCGACCATGAAACCAAACAGACGTTTCATTTAAACTCTTCCAACCTAACGACCTGATCACACTACATGGTGACTGCCATGCCTCGCCTCACTCTACCATACTGCAACGACTCTCCAGGTGCCACTCTAATTACCACACTGCAACGACCTTCAACCTTTTTCAATTTTTGGAACGTCGCACCGTGCTTCGAGATATTTGCAATGATCCCACATTGCAAATATTTCGATGTCCCCATCGAAAGACTATGGGAACTACGCAAAGCAAGGAGCAAGTAAAATTACGCAGTCTGCAGCAGGAAGCAACCACGCACAAGCGACGGCGGAACACCTTCAGACGAACAACATTTTTCTGTACATAATATGCGCCTGTATGCTTTTGGCGGTTCTGATCGGATCCTTCTATCTGTACAAGCGATGCCACACTAACTACATGCAGCAGCAGCTGAGCTGATGCAATCATTTCGTCAATGTTTTGTTATGACGTTGTCACGTTAAACTATCGTCCGTAAACCAACTTTACAGACAACCAATTTTTTATAAAACAATATTCGGATTGTCTACAATCGTAGTGGCGTAAAAAGTAAGGTTTCATGGAAAATATTTTCTTTGCCATTTTACATTGACCATCAATATAGGTATACAAATCCAAATCCATCATTATTCTGGCCTATTAGATTTATTTATTTCGCAATCCCGATTCTAATATTCTTGCCTAAAACTCACAATGATCGCTCGCCATTCATCACGATACATCACCGATCTACTATCAAATGAAACATAACAAACGGTCCCTGCGTGCTCGGCGGGATTGATAAAACGCATTACTAACATATCTGGCTAATAGCGTTTGAACAAACCCTTTAAAATGTCATGACTCTTATATAAAGCCTTCGATAACACACGTAGAGCTATCGCAAATATATTAGGACCAGTTTGAGGCGCAGAATTAAGCCAGTTATAGACCAAGAGCTAAGCTATGTCAGTTTAGTAAGTTGAGGTAATTTTGCATACTTAACATAACATAACATCACGACTGTTATCCCCAAAGTGATAGGCAAAGGCTTACTTAAGAGTACACCCTCATTTCGTCTGTTTTGTTAAAGTCCCTTGTAATAGAGGCAGAGGCTATTGCCATCAATCGGGAAAAAATTAAGACTCCGTGGCTGCAACTGACCAATTCTTGCTGGGAAAACCCAATAACACTTGGCTCGACCTGGGAGTCAAACCCAGGATCTCATGCTCAGCAGTCGCACTTGCGACCACTATTTGTCGTTCTGCACACAAATGAAAAGAATCCTCAGAGCATAGCTTCGGTCTCGGTGTGCAACCGACTTTAAGCTTTATAAACAGGTCATCCAACCATATCTTGACCTTATTCCCCTGACCTCGAATACAGAACTTCAGCACGTTCACAAATTTTCGTCAAAACTTAATGAAAAGTTATCTTATTGCAACGCAGCTAAGGTACTTTGGATTTTCGGGACCTTTATGAACCCTGTGAGAGACACGAGATAGTGGATGGTCAACCTTAAGAGGGCCCTTCCCCGTCCGACGAACGGCAACGCGAGCATGGCTAAAAAGCTTGTTGTTTCATCCAGCACAATGTCAGAACAAGAGGCAAAGCGAAAAGAGAGAGAAAGCGCCTGAGCGCTCGCCGGCACTCGGCCGCCGCCGCCGGCCGCCGCCGCGCCGCCCCGCCGCCGCCGGTAGCGAGCCATTCATAAAAATAATAATTATCGTACCTACCTACCGCGCGCGTGCCTCGCTACGCGCGCGCGCGCGCACAGTTATTTATTATTTATGATAGATAGTTTTGTACATTTCTCTAAATGCAGGTTCATAAAAACCTACATTTATTACGTATTATTAGCTTCGAAGATAATTATGTGTGTGTGTTGTATTTTTACCAATCTAGGTACCGAACGTGCTATTTTGACAACATGGAAATTATTTATAACATAGTATTTTCGTATTTTTTGCATATAGGTACCTATAGTTCGTTTGTTTAGGTAGTTAACTAAAGGTAAACAATCTTGATAATATGTCTTTTTATGTAAAATAAATCGTATAAAAGACATACAAAGATTATTTAAATGAAGTTAATTACCTAACATCTATTTAAGTAAATACCTAATTGTAAACATTTTTAGATACAATTTTTAGTCATTTTTAGGGTTCCGTACCTCAAAAGGTAAAAACGGAACCCTTATAGGATCACTTTGTTGTCCGTCTGTCTGTCTGTCAAGACCTTTTTTCTCAGGAACGCGTGGAGGTATCAAGCTGAAATTCATATCAAATACTCAAGTCTATGGTCTCTTGGAGCTGTGAAAAAATCAAACTTCTAAGTCAACGCGATCAAAAGATACGCCCGTTTATGCCGCAAATTTTCGACACTCGCAAGGGAATCAAAACCTACAGGGTACTTCCCGTGAACTCAGAATCTTGAAATTTGGTATGAAGCAACGTCTTATAGCAAAGATATAGGAAAAATTGCGAAAAGTATACATTTTTAGTTATATCATATAATAAAAATATTTTTAATAATTTTATTATGGATTTCATTTAGCAATAAAAATACCATAACTTTTACTTATATACCTACAGGTTTGTACGGAACCCTCGGTGCGCGAGTCTGACTCGCACTTGGCCGGTTTTTTTAGATAAAAGACATGCTAAGATTGTTTACATTTAGTTAACTACCTAAACAAACGAACTATAAGTACCTCATGGGCGGTCGCGGGACTTATCTCATTACCGTGACCCCGGAACGTAAAGGGCTATTGAAGGAACACCGTGGATTTTAGTCAGTACAAGTCTGACAGTCCCTCCCGACCTGCCCGGGGTGGGAGGACTCATTGGATGATTTTACCACGCTAAAAAAAAAGTACCTCATGGGCGAACAAAGAAAGTAGGACTGATTCTCGTAAAATCTTTCTAGTAAAAACTGCGCTACTAAGAGTCGGCCAATTCGCTGTAAGTTCACTCGGCGACACATCAAGCTATACATTTCCACTATAACTTGGCCTCGCTTTGTATCAATTTCCCGTACAATGAAATAATTCTACATAAACTGGTTTTGCATAGATTGATTGGTCGTCACGCACAACGTCAACACTCACATCACATCTACTGTACCTACGCAGTTCGACTTTAGACATAGACCCATGATATACCTAGGTACCCTAAACAGAGCACAAAAATGTTTAGGTATAATTTATTCTAGTTATGGAGTAGCAGTACCTAGGTACAAGCAGAATAACTTTTTTATCTATATACCCAGTCTGTCTGTAATGAATGAGGTTGCTGAAATTAGGTAGGTAGCGCAAATATATGTTTGTGTGGGTTAATTTGCACCGTAGTAAAGGCGATTGATCAAATAAAACAGTCTAAATACAGTTGGGTATATATTTTTTCATTCTAAACAACTTTGTTACACTTTATAAAAAATAGTCATATCGGTTGTCGAGATGATTCCGATTTCCTCCAAACACCAGTTTTTCAGAATTTTTTTGCCACTAATATTAGAAAGAGAAAAGAGTTATATTTTTGTATGTTTGAATACAAATAAACACAAATTTTCAATACTATACTCCATTTGTTTAGGTAGTTAACTAAATGTAAACAATCTTAGCATGTCTTTTATCTAAAAAAATGACTAAAAATTGTATCTAAAAATGTTTACAATTAGGTATTTACTTAAATAGATGTTAGGTAATTAACTTCATTTAAATAATCTTTGTATGTCTTTTATACGATTTATTTTACATAAAAAGACATATCAAGATTGTTTACCTTTAGTTAACTACCTAAACAAATGGAGTATAGTAAGACGTAATAAAATCACTCTCCTTCAAATTCCTTAGTCAAACAAAATCGGTGTCCGTATTCAGTAGTGCCAGGTTCGTTTCACATTGTAAATCAATAATCCTTTCGCAAGCAAAATCAGTGTCCGGTATGAAAAAACAAAATCGTTGTAGTAGGTAAAACAGAATTCACTAAAAGTAAAACGCAACAGCACACACGTACGCACAGTCAACAAATTCAAAACCTACTAACAATTCCGAGAGGCCCGAGAGCCGAGCTGCCGCGCCGCGCCGTGCGCCATTCAACTCCCGCGTCTCACCCCGCCCGACCCCGCTCGACTCGTCCCCCGCGTACCTCTTACCGCCACATGGCTAACAAGCAAGTGAGAACGCGATAACATTGAAAGAAAAATAGTGTGCGGAAATTTCATAAAACCTGTTCCAAGAAATACGTGTTTTTTCGTAAGCTTTACAAGATTATAAAAAAAAAGTTTTACATTTAGACACTCCATTACATTTGCAAGGTTTCTACGCAAATATTTCTTTCCGGTTACAATTAATGAGTACATTATAAACGCCCAAACTTCGTATAAAATTTGTGCAAAAAAGCTGATTTTTGGAGGCTTGTACTGAATTTGTTTCTTAAAAATTTTATTTCGCGTTTTAATAGAAACCTAGATATAGTGCACAAGATACCTATTAGTTCAAAAGTTTCAAAGAAATATCTGTTACAACGCCATAATCACGTACGAGCGTTTGTATGAAAAGATAGACGGGTTGGCCGCTCTTAAAGCCTCAGTTATTTTTATTTATGAGACCTTCAATGGTTTTAAGAAAGATAAAAGAGACACTGTCTACACTAGACTGCTGATTTTCGAATCATTGTCCTCTAAAACTGTTGTAGTGTGGAATACGGAAAAAAAGTAGGTGTAGGTGTGTGGTGTAGGTGTAGGTGTGGTGTGTAGTAGGTGTGTGGTGTAGGTGTAAGTAGGTGTAGGTCTAACTTCTCTCGTTAGTAATTAATTGTAGTATGTACTTTTTATCGATATATTATATGTATTTTTTTTAGTCTACGTGTGGAAGCTTGTAATTAGCGATTTGAAAATATTATACTTTTTTATATTTATTTATTTATTGCATCTTTATTTAGGAGAAATCTCCATATAAGTCACATTACAGTACACAACGAGACATAAAAACATTAAAAAACATAACACAAAAAAAAATTAACATAAAAAAGTTAGTGTGTTAGTAACACAAAAATGTACCTAAAAATATGTCAGTATTGTTAGTACCTATATCTAACTGATATTTTTTTTGTTAGTCTGTAAGCCTTCTATAAAATAAAATAAATAAATAAATATTAATAAATAAATAAACCCAAGGTACATCACATTAAGTAATTATACGCAAAATGAATGCTTTGAAACGATTTTTTTTTTTGGGGTGAAAATTCTCGATTTGTGGTAGGACTCAATGTAACGCACTCAAAACATTGTGCTGATGGATCGATTGAATAGTACGGGGCACGGGGGTCATGGAGGTGTTTAAAGTAAAGTGATAACATTAAAAATTAGTGTTTAAAATAAACTTGTGGAAATGTGTGAATTTAGACACCAAATACCTCCGTGACTAGGTGTAGAATAATAAAATGATGGCAATGACGGGGAGAACAAGTGTTTTTCGACTTCGTTACATGTACTTGTTGTAAAAGTTGCAGTTCTTTTAACTGTGCGTTGACCTCAAGTTAGATGAGAAAACCTGTTACTTACGTTAAGATCACGTGTTAACGCACGCGGCTGTTAACAAAAATTATGCATACCAAGTTGAGCACTTAAAAGAACAAGATATAAAGAATGGCATTACAACTTAGGTTCACAAAAACTGAAAATTAAATTCGTCATGAGAATAATTTTAAGCCTGTTTGTATGTCACTTCTACAGTTTTGTGACTTAAGGCGTGTGTGTGAAAGCTATCGGTGAGACGGTACTAGGTGATTGCTGAGCATGAGGTCCTGGGTTCGATTCCCAGGTCAGCCAAAGTGTTATTGGGTTTTTCTATCAGGAATTTCATAAAGCAGTCACGGTGTCCGGACTTGTGCCAGGTTGATGATAATAGGCTCGCCCCTTAATACGTGGGACTTAAACATAACCCGCGAAATGTGGGTGAACTATTAAGGACACTTCTGCCTGGGAACCCTTCAGGGATTTCTGGCGTGATGTTATGGTAATTACATTCCATTAATGTCGAACTTAGTCAAATCTGCCATTGAATGAATAAAAGGAATGAAATATATTTGGGATTGCGGTTGTTCTTATTAGCTGACAAATTGGGTTATAAGAATTATCTGTTCAAAGGAAAAGCGTTCCCTTATGTTTATTTCCAAGCCATAAAACATTCACTACAATCATCGACAGAGAACGATTGCGACGGATCAACAAGTCGTTCACGCTCGCAGTCAAAAACTGGTCTGAAAACTTACAATTGACGTCATAGGTCAGGTTATAAAAGAGATACTACATTTTAAACAAATAGCCAACATAACTTGAAACCTATACCAACAGACAACTTAAATACGATTGTAACCCTAACGGTAAGTAAAAATGTACACTGTAAACTGATTTTACTGAATTTATTGGGAATTCTGGAATCCATTCTATTGCGAAATCAACTTACTAAACTAGATTGGGGGGTTCATAGCAAATACTGGTATTCAGCTGCATCCGAGTGCGAGTCGCAAGGGCCGGTCAATGTGGCGACACTTTCGGGAGGCCTATGTCCAGCAGTGGACGTCTTTCGGCTGAAATGATAATGATGAACCGTGATCTTATTTGCCAGATTTGCCACGATATTCGGTAACGGCATGGCATGCAAAATATGGCGGATTTTTTTTCATGAAAATAGAGCTGTGGCGAGTTTACACATACTTTAATTCGTGGTGAATTTACTTTGTGACGAATGTACAATAACCCAACGTGACTTGATAGGAATCCTAACAATTGCAATAATTATGTGCATGAGATTATACTTTTGTTCTTGTAATTTTAATATTAACTTGAAAATTCTTGATATTTGGAGAGCTTCAAATTGTCAAGTATGTGGAATCCAGTTTTGAGTGTGCTCAAAAGTAACAGCCGGCGTTGTAATAAGTACTCCACAAAACCCGTATTTCCAGTCATCCCTCGATCATGGCGCTTGCAACAGCGTCGAGATATCGGGAGCTCAGAATAGTGAATAATCACGGAAGATATCCCGTAAGTGACAGTATAAGTTTAAGCATTATTATGTTTAAGCTTTTTATCTCAAATGAGGTTTGTTTATTTAAACATGGAAATAAGCATTAGAATTTACTTAAATCCTATCGATGTTTATTATCATACAAGGTGTAAACAGACCCTTCACGAAACCGTTGGCCATTAGAAAATGTTATTAGTATTATGATGTATGTTACTACTTGTTTATGTATTGAGAAGGTCAGGGAAATAAAGGCTATCTATATTTCCTTTATTCATTTATACATTTTTAAATATTAATTAAAAAAATATGTAAAAAACATTTAAAAATATAAAAAATTGTAACCCATCGGTATCGGGAACAGGGTTCAAGCTACCGGCGCGGTCAGGGCTCTAGAGAGAGGAACCTCCTAACAATACGAGCCGTGTCCAGAAGTACGGCTTTCTGAATCAAGCCCTTGATCTAGCTGCCTAACGAGAGCCTCCTCAGATATTGGTCGACGTTCTTAGCTTAGGCTGACACGACTATCGGCACAATGATCGCTGAGTCCGCATCCCACATGTCGACAACCTCGCGAGCCAAGTCAAGAAACTTGATTTGCTTATCTTTCTCAGCTTTCACGAGGTTGTCGTCATACGGGACCGTTATGTCAAGAATCATTGCGCGCCGCTCTGATCGATCCACCACCACTATATCAGGCTTATTGGCTACAATAGTCCTGTCAGTGATGATGGATTGATTCCAGCACAATATGATATTGCCATTTTCGAGAACTGGGTCGGGAACTGCCGATTCCTCAAGGTTGTATTTTAGAGCAAGTTGCTGAAGGATAATCCTGGCTACAAAGTTGTCATTTGATATGCCGTCAACAAAGTACAGACCCTCGTATCCAGGGCGTCTAGTTCTGTTTGAGTCCATTTGAGTATGCCGAAAGAGTACATCAAAACATCTATTTTTATTACTATTATCTTATTTATTTATTCATTGAATAAATGATAAATACATGAAAAATGATGTTTATTTTGCAAATTGGTTTTTACAAACACTTTTACATGTTTTTTTTTTTTTAAACAAGTTCGAGTTATCCAACAACCACATCTAGTGATCTCCAGGTGTTACAAGCGTCCATGTTTAATTGTTTAAGTGCCTCCTACAGCGAAGGGAGGGCTCTAAACAGGTTGCTGAAAGCTAGTTGAAATTAGGTAATCTGTAGTCAAGTAGTGCATTATGTTTCGTAATCTACTAAAAAGAAAATAAATTTTAAGATTTTTTGAAAGTGGTGGTGAAAAGCTAACAAACGAGGAAGTTCATTTAGACTTTTACAGCACTACATAATCATTATAAAACAAAGTCACACCGCCGCGTCTGTCTGTCAGTCTGTTTGTCTGAACGCGGTAAAGTCAAAAACTACCTATCGAATTTTTATACAGCTTACACCAATGAACGGAGTAGTTCATGAGAAAAGTTTGTCAACCAGTCTTACCAAGGGATATCGTATTATCCAGTACTAACTGGGATGTGGAGGTCAGATAGGCAGTCGCTCCATGTAAAATACTTATATTCAGATGCATCTGGTTAGACTGGAAGCCAACCCCAACATAATAGAAAATACTAGGTAGAATGATGATAGGCCGTTCCCTACACTTAAATCGCGTGGCAGTTAGGAATACCCTTTGTGGAGAATAGCAGATTCTTTTCCATAATTCAGGGTTGGTCCAGAAGTTAAATCACCGTCTTGAAAGTAACATCCTGTATCAATTAGTGATCAGTTTTCCCAAATAGTAAATAGTCAATCATTAACAATCTTTGAGTACCTAAATAGGATGTTGTTGTCTTTCGAGTTTGCCATAATGATGATTCATCATGAATCGATTGACCCAATTAGAATGGGTATTAATTTTCTAATTGTCAAAACATCCGGAATAGATCGCATGACTCAAATGCATCAATTATTATGAGAACAAAAGAAATACACATTCAAATAAAAAGAATGTCCACAATTAAAGTACCCGAACCCGACAGTTGTGGTCGGGTTCTTTTATCTAGTCCTAAGTCGCGAATAACTTTACTAGCGTGATGCAGGATTTCGATGTTTAGTTTGTCCTCTGCGTCATAGATGGCGCTGTAGTAGTTTTTGTTCTATGTTGCTGTAGTACTTTTTTGTAGTGTCGCCACAACCTGAAGACAGTACCACAGCACCATCTGTGACACGAAGGAAGAACTAACGTCAAAATTTTGATTCGTGCCGTTAAAGTCATCCGGGACTTAAGAATATATAGGAAAACCCGACAACAACTTTCGGGCAGTAGCCCATCGCATACAACACCCGTCTGGTCGGAGGATCATCCCTTTTCTATGAGGGATGAAGAACTTTACACCCTGTTCTAACTCCTATAAAGTCAGAAGCCCAAAAGTCTGACTACCAGTCTTACCAAGGTGTATCGTGTTACCAAGTAATAGGGTTTTGCAGGTCAGATTAGCAGCATTCTATGTACTATGTATCCAGTTTCAACCGGGAAGCTTCTACCAGTATTTATAACTGTTTTACCAATTATATTGGTAAAACAATATTAATAATTATTAATATTAAAATAAATTAATGACAATAGATCACGCTTGCAACGCCTGCGCCAAATAGGTCTAGATAATTTTCAATGCATCTTTTGCTCACAACTTGCGTTGGCTATTTACGAGAACGCCCGTTTATAGACTGGCTTGTTGCGACTGAATTGTTTTCGATCATTATTGTGATCGAAAACAATTTTTTTTATCATTAAAGACCATTGTATTGGCGCGACCATAGCTAGTTCCCAAATCTGACCAATGAGGTCAAGCTATTTTGAATTATTAAAATGAAGTTACCAGATTTTCAACCAATGACGATGCTGGGAACCAGCTACGTTACCGCCATAAGTGTCACAGTCCCATCCCCATACAAAGGATTTGGAAGGAGACTTCTAATTCATTGCGTTATTTTTTAAATCGTCTGCTCATCATCGCCAATAACGCAATGAATATTGCTGAACAATCGAAATGAACGGGCATTATCATTGTAAGTGGGTTACGCATTTACCTCGCTGGGCCGGCAGTCTCGACATAGATACCGACGCTGTCGCAAACTTTCGATCGCTTTATAATAACGGAAAAATTCGATTGCCATAACGATGCTTGTGAGAAACGCAAGTCTGTACATCCAAGATGCGTTTCTCGCAAGCATTGTTACTACAACCGAATTTTTTCGTTATAATTAAGCGATCGAAAGTTTGCGACAGCGTCGGTATCTATGTCGAGACTGCCGGCCCTGGTCTAGTGGTCGCAAACTTGACTGCTGAGTACAAAATCGATGGGTTCGATCCAGGAGTTGGGCGGGCTATAACGTTACGTTTAAGGAGTGATAAAACATATCGATATGGAACTGGTTAGCCGTTATGTCGATGCAATAACAGCTTAAATGATCTTCGGATGCTGTGTCAAGATACAACATATGTATATTTTCTTTAAGTAAGCCTATTAACAAGACTATAACATAAAATAACATAAATTTATTTACGGTTTCAGGTGACCGATTTCTCCTATATTGGTCCCAAACAAACTACCTCAACATGACCTAAATGATGGTCGAGAGAGATATATGGGAGGTCGACTACGTTGAATCACTTCCTGTCGCACACTAGCTGTCGCACGTCGGTTCAGAGGAAATTAATCACCTAATCTTATTTAAGTAAGCCAAAATAATGTACAAATACATCAGTTACTATAGGACCTGAAACTTCATTATGGATGTCTTTGCTCTACTGATGGATATTGGAAGAGGGATAGGGTCTTAGTGTGGGCAACATTTATTTCAATCGAAATAAAAAGCTGCAATTAAGTACATCTAAGAAATTAGTTAAGCTTGTATGGGGAGCTTGTTGGCTTTACCAGTTATAAGTTGAGTTGAATATCTAAAAAAATAAAAATTAAAACTTTTTATTTAAAAAAAAACAACATTAATTTTGGTTAAACCCACATCGCTTAATCTTAATCTGAAAGATTATGTGCGAGTGAGGCGTCTCGCTTGTTTAAATTGCAATATATTGTTTTAAAAATACATGATTAAATTATTTATTTATTTGTGATAGATCTGGAGGAACTTTGTATTGATCCATTGTAAGGTAATATTTTTTGTTTTATTTGCAAAGTTGTCTTTGATTTTAATTTACTATTTAGTTGCTTAGGGAGTTTATTCAACAAGTTAGGTAACAAGTACCTCCAGGTCCTTCTTCCATATTCATTGTTACATTTCGGCAGATTATATAATGGTAGGTTTTCTAAACATCTTAAATTTTTGGGTCTTATTTTTTTTTTTTTTATCAGTGAGTCTCTTTGACCAGTTCATCTATGCTTTCAGAGTACAGTCCTTATATTAAATCAAATAGACGCAAATAGCTACAAAGATAGTATTTAGCAAGGACCGTATCTTAAGACGGTACATACATACAAAGCAATAATACAGTATTGAGTGTACTGAATTCGTGCCACTAGTATTTGAGCGCATCCGGCAGTTCGTGCACAAAGGCGTATTGCGATACTTATTACTCCACAAGAGAAGACACGAATGCGGGACCCAGACCCCCCCAGCCGGAGCCCCGGATTACGTCTGGGACCCGCATTCGTGTCTTTTCTCGAGCATAAATTCGCCGCTAGAGGCGTTCGTGTAGAGTAAGGTCTTCAGGAATTTCAGATGTCATGGTGTTCGCGCGTTGCGCGCTTTTTTATTACGTATTTTTACTAAGGGGCTATCTCCACGAGCGAGAGAATCGCGACGGATACGCGCTTCTATCGTCGGGTCGTCTCCACGAACGAGCGATTATTCCGCCAGCGTATTGTCGCGACTGGTAACGGAATTGCCGCGTGCCCGCAACGACTCGTAACGGAATCGCCGTGTTTCCGCGACGAGACGTTGTGCAATAGTAGTAATGCCCGCCGCGCGCTCGCTGCGAGAGCACCACGTTCTGCGGTGAGCGCGCGGTGGGCGCGCCACCAGTCGCGACGATACCGCGGCGATACGACGACACATTTCCACTCGACGCATCGCCGCGATAACATCGCCGTGTGGAGACGCGTTCATAGAGAGTGTATAGAAATGCGTGGCACGACGATATTATCGCCGCGATTCTCTTGCTCGTGGAGATAGCCCCTAATATTCACGATTGTGGTTAAGATTGAGCCATTCCTGATTAATTATGACTTGAAGATTTTAAGTAGAAAGTTATAATCAAATTTGTTCGTACTTGGAGGATGAATGGTTTTTAAATGTTTCATTCTTGATAATTTTAGGGAGAATATTGTAAATATGGGGGTATCATACCGCCAACTTCCGATCTCCGGGCTGTTATTGAGAAATTCCTGATGAAAAAACCCAATAACACTTTTTACTTCGACCCGGGAATCGAACTAAGGACCCCACGCTCAGCAGTTGCGTTTGTGACCGCGAGATCAATGGCCTCTTAATTATTGTAGGGATACTTAGCGACTTTTACTTAAGTACCAAATTGTTCATTTCTAACTACAAACATGACAAAACATCCAAACTTTAGGGGATATTTTAATTTAAAAAATCCTCATATTATTAAATAAAAACTAGTACAACATTTCTAAGCCCACCAGTTTTGGCTGTTTTTTGTCTGTTATAGAATTTCGGATTTTTAATACTTACCTATGTTTTGCTAAATATTTAACCTTCCCATAAACTGAATTCACTGGGTGGCTGTATCTATCATAAACAATGTTTAATGCAGTAACGAACTTATTATTAATATTAGTCTATGGTTTTCTGTTCTCATGTAAGTGACTTTGTGTCTATTTTGAGTACAAATATCTTTAAGCATACTTATGTTTTTCCTAAACCTCAACACACTCATCAACCACGTTATGCTATCAGCTTTTGTAAAAGAGCAAGTTATTTAAGTGATATAACAGAAAAGTCTAAGCGAAGGCGCGAAGTGCAGGGTGTCTAAATATTTGTCCAGCCTTCATAATATTTGTGACAAGTCTGTAGGTTTTCGCGCCATATTCTTAGAAGTTATTTTAATGTGACATTGAATAATTATATGTCATGCAAGTCGTCATGTTTTGGCGTTTGCAAAGGCTTCTTCATCATCTGGCAGGCCATGAAAAATTAAGAAGAAAGGAGTAACCACGATTAAAGTCGCTATAAAGTAAAAGAGTATTGCCATAAAAATATACTCATAAATTATAAAATAATTTTTTAACTTCTCGTGGTTCACTCGATCAAAATCGTTTGTGGGATTACTATTTTATATATAATTAGTTATTATTGGATTTTATTGCATACTTTTAAATTGGCGTATTTTCGGTGTTGCCAATTTAAAAACGTCCCCATAATCGCTCAGACTCGGAGTTTTAAAAATAAATTCAACTATGACTTTATCCTCGTTATTAATATTTTTAATTTGAGCATTGACTAGCAACATTCATTGTATTCATTCATATTTCATTCATTGCATCAAGCTATTACGTGTTTTCCTACGTGTTACTCAAATGCCGCGTTTTTGTGTCACTGCCTTCTTGGTCTAGTGGTCACAAGCGTGACTGCTGAGCATGGGGCCCTGGGTTCGATTCCTGGGAAATTCTCAGTATCAGCCACTGAGTCTGGATTTGTGCCTGATTGATGGTAATAGGCTTGACTTCTATTACATGGAACTTAAAAACATAACTGGTGAAATGTAGATGTACTATTAGGTACACCTCTGCCTAATCCTTTAGCGATTACAGGCGTGATATTTATAGTTTCTTAATTGAGAGTTAGAAATTGAGAACTTCTCAAACTCTAATTTAGCATTGCTAAAGGTGACTTTGAAATTCAAAATTTCGTTTGCCAAAACGTAATTTCGTGGTCGACTATGACGGAATTACCATACCAAGGCAGATTAGGCTGAGTTTGCGAAGTTCTCAATTCAGAAGCCGTATAGCTGTCGCATATTTAAGAATTAGGTACAAGCACAGAATACATAATAGTACTAGTTTATAAGTTCAAGATAGAAACGAAAAACCGGCCAAGTGCGAGTCGGACTCGCGCACGAAGGGTTCCGTACCATTATCTATAAAAACGGCAAAAAAATCATATCTGTTGTATGGGAGCCCACCTTAATAATTTTTTTTTTAATTTTTAGTATTTGTTGTTATAGCGGCAATAGTAATACATCATTTGTGAAAATTTCAGCTTTCTACCTATCACGGTTTTTGAGATACAGCCTGGAGACAGACATACAGACAGCGAAGTCTTAGTAATAGGGTCCCGTTTTACCCTTTGGGTACGGAACCCTAAAAATGAACGAACTAAGAGGGGAATACAGACCATAATACTAATATTAATATGATTTAGGAAAAACGAAAATTTTTCAACCGAGGGTAATATAGGAACAGTCACATTTAAACATTCAAGATAGAAACGAATAAATGTCTAAGACGCAGGACGACACTTTAGACATGTAGATTCCTCAGTCTTAAACTAAAAAAAGGCCTGCAATGCATTCACAGACCATGCTGAGATAGCGGCCTTTTGAACTTGTAAAGGAATTTCGTTTGATCTATTTTTTTTTTGTCGTGTTTACTTTTATATATAATGTTGTTTTACTGTTAATTTAACCATTTTTTTGTTATGGCACAGCACGCTAGCATTAATGATCTCATCCGTCTTGCTCTTGCCACCACTAGGGTGCCAGCTGTCTTAGAACCCAATGGCTTGGCACGCGTCGATGGGAAGAGATCAGATGGAAAGACCATAATGCCATGGATATTGGGTACGCCTTTGGTGTGGGATGCAACTTGCATCGACACCCTTACGCCATCAGGTGTTGAAAACATCAAACTGCGCAAATACAATAATTTAATTGGTAGTTATGTGTTTGAGCCGTTTGGGGTTGAAACACTAGGGCCATGGGGTCCGAGCGCCCCACCTAGTATTTTGGGATATCGCCAAGCGTTTGGTCGAGTCTTCACATGACCAGAGGGCGGGCCTCTTCAACACCGCGGTCGGATCTCGGCGGAGCACTGGATACGTTTTGCAGCTGCACCGCGATCATTGGCGAAGCAGGCGTAACTGTGTTACTCCGTGATTCGGGACATAGTCGATGGAGTACGACGTAGTCATTCAACATAATAGTTACGCTGGATGACCCACACCTGATCCGACAGTCGTTATAATTTTTTACGTTTCTTCATTCGTTCGTTGCGTTTCTGTTCGTTTCAAATTGATAAATGTATATTTATTTCGTTGTTTCAAATTTTTGTATAGCACTTTTGTTTTTTTTTTCTTGTATTTTTATTGTCTAAAACATATTATCGTCACATTGACACGCGGGCCACAGATTATTATTATTCCATTATTCTTTTTATTACTATTAATTGTACCTAATGGTATAATCTTTATTTGTTTTTTTTTTGTATAATTTGTTTGTGTATTTATTATTTAATTTATTTGATCACTGTTTTGTTAACGCATGTTTTATGTAATTCTTTAATTTTATAATCTACTGTAAAATTTCGACACAGTGTAAAATTGTTACTGAAATAAATGAAATGAAATAAAATATTTTTTGGCCAAAGAATCAGCATTGCCATCCAACGTGTCAATGCTGCCAGCCTTCTGGGCATTTTTTTCTGTTGACAGTAATGTGGATGAATTTTTGGACGCTCTGTAACCCTTTTGAGGCTTGTAAATATTTTTATTACTGTTATAGATTTGTAGTTTGTAAATAATGTAATTATCATGAAAATATTTTTTTTAAATGCTTGTTTTGTCCTGTGCGGACTAATAAATACTTTTTCTTTCTCAGATAAATTCAATTGTCAAAATATAAAGACGCCTTTAATTGCTCTTGTCAAAAGCAGACTTTTATTTCCGGAATTCATTTCCGCGTTTGAGGGGACCTTTAAAAACTGGGAAAAACATGTGGATATTTTCTAGGAGAATAGGGCCTTAATTGAATGTTTTTTCCACAAGTCGATATTCACGTTATTAATAAATTCCACATTCTTATGACTCACTTAAATCAAACTTTAGTCTTTATACATTACGAAAAACCGATATTTTTTCATGTTTAAATTTTATAGGTAGGGAAATCCGGGTGGGGTTTCTAGTGATCCGTGCTTAAATTGGACATTATATTGTATTAAGTAACTCTCAGTATAAATAAATCCCAAACTTCGATTAGTTTTAAGTCGACTTAGACTTTGAGGCCAGTCATAGTTTGAGAATTATTCATATTTTTTCTGTACAAACAAGAAAACCTAACCATTAATAAAAGTTACGTAAACGGTCACGTGGGGTGCATGACACCCCGATCATATAAATCAAATACGAAATACATACTTGATCATATAGGATACGTGTTTGTATGAAGCTAACGGGAACTTCAGCGCTCAAAATTCAGAATTTCAAAAAGTTCTAAACCTTTAAGTGAAGAGTGTGCAGAAAGAATGGGCTTCTGGCCAAGGTCAACAACAAGCGACAAGTCCTATCGGAACTTTCAGGTCCGACTATCAGTTCTCTACTCTAAAAATTTATTTAGATAACATTTTTTTTTAACCTCCAACACATATTATTCATATGTAATTAAACACCAGCCTTGTCTCAACACAAATATTTACTTAAAACAATATCGTTTTATTTACTCAACACTAACTTTATCTAATATTTACAAGTCATCCAAACGTTTATTATATAAACGGGGTGAAGCGACGCGAAAACGGTTATCACCAGTGATCGGAATAGGAAGAGCTAAATTACCTAAACTTCGAAGAACAGGGGCATAAAGTGAGACTCCCTTAGGAAAATATTTTTTTATTAAAAATGCATGATATTAAGAATTTAATTCGTAAAAGGCACGATGGGGTTGACATATCTGATTAGATAAAAACCCCAAAACAAATAAAGAGAAAAAAAAAGAATTTAATTCAATTACTGTTTTACTGTTTTTGTTTCCCAGAATTGTCAAAGATTCAGTGGGCACGTTTTTTAACGTAGAAAACATATAAACGTAAAAGAAAAGTTGTTATCTTAGATTGAACTCTACTGTTATTTTTTTCATATTTGACGATGTAGGAAAGTTCAGTAGGTAGCTAATAATTGAAAATGCAACTCCACCCCTCGTAATGACGTCATAGAGCGTATGTCTTATACCTATCTACCTCGTTTTTTGTCATTTCTGTAAAATAAAATCAGGAATTCAAATCTATTTTTATCTCTTTTAATAACGTTCCTTTTTAATGTATTCAAAGTGATGTCCCGAAAACCGGAACAATTGTCCCGGAAGTGACAACGTCGTGTTGCGCTGCGTGGTGTCGCGTAGCCTTCCGCGGAAACCCTTCGGCCAAAAATCTTCTCGAGGAAGGTATCAATATGATCAGTCGGAACTCGCACCACGAACGACTTGAAATTCGTGTTGCGGTGTGTTGTGGCTAATGTGAAGCCATGATGTGGCTTACGGTGGAGCACGCTTGCATAGAAGAAACCGGTTCACTTGAAATTTAAAGAGATCCAGATTTTAGTATTCGGGAAACAGAGAAGTCGGCACTGAATTATAATAATAATAATTCATAATAATTCATTTATTGGCATAAACAAGTAACTTACACAGTAGTGAATCACTGGTGCCTGTGGTAGGTAGTGAAACACCTGTAGTACAGGTCACCAAAATTGAATTTGAATTGAATTCACAGACTACTGGCGGTTCACACAATAAATGTGGAAGCAAGGCGCTTAATAATAAGCGTGAATTTCTCAGTATCTTCCACAAAGCCTGGATTTGTACCCTGTTGATGGCAAAAGGTTCGTCTACTATTACATGAGACTTAATCAAAATAGCTGGCGTAAAGTGGGTGTTGTAACATTAGGTACAACTTTGTTTACCCTCTGGGGATTACTGCCATGATGTTATATTATGTTACAGCTAATCCAAACATATATTTATAAATTCAGACTAAAGGATGATTTCCACCAAATGGCTCGCATCGCATCGGATCGGAAAGGATACGAACGGATGCGGGGACAGCCGATCACGTCCGGCAGGATGTCGACGCATACTATCGGGTCTGTACCGTTGCTTGCGAACATATTCGTTTCTGCGCATAGTCAAATAGTTTCATTCCTACCGTGTCGGATACGACGACAGGCGAACGGAGCCGATCGCACGTCGCAGCATACTTTCGGTTACGATCGCGTGTCGCGGAAGACCCCCATGGTCAAGCTGCTGTGCGCGCCTAGGTAAAGCTCAAACAGCGGCAAAAAAGCTGGGTATCCTAAATAAGGTTAAGCGTTACTTCAAGCCAGGACAGCTTTTAGTCCTATATAAAGCTCAAGTTCGGTCCGGCATGGAGTATTGCTGTCACCTTTGGGATGGCTAAGCCAAATACCAATTAGCCACACTCGACTCTGTTGAGCGCAAAGCCAAGAGGCTCATTGGTGACGTTGAGCTGGTGGGTACCAAGCTTCATAGTTTGGCCCACCGGCGCAAGGTTGCATGTCTGTCGGTCTTTTACAGGCTGTACTTCGGTGAGTGTGCACAAGAGCTCCACGAGATCATTCCACCATCTCCCTTCTTCCATCGGGAGTCCAGACGTACTGCGGGTTATCACCCATTCCTTGTCGATGTTCCACACATTCGCACGAAGCGCTTCGCGACATCGTTTATTATGCGCACAGCCAAGGAGTGGAATTCCCTGCCTTCGTCAGTGTTCCCAAGTTCATATGACCCCAATCTATTTAAGTCGCGAGTTAATAGGCTTCTTCTGGGTAAGCTCGTTCCATCGTTCAACTAATCTCTGTCCTCAGGACTAGATTGAGGTCAAGAGTAGACCCATTTAATATAAAAAAGGTAATATAGACTTTAAACAATGTCAACAAGATTTAATATCGTTTAAAGATCGTAAAATCCGTTGCAATCCGATGCGATGTGAGCCGTTTGGTGGAAATTATCCTTAACAAGAAACAAAAAATAGCTTTAGAATTTTGCTTTGGACAGCCGTAACCTTATCAAAAGAAAACATGTCCGTTAGCTTGCGGGTATCAGCAGGTAAGTATGTAACGACCCCATTGACAGACCCTTGTCATTAATGCTTTGTAGTAATCCTTATGCCTGTTTGCGGTAACATAACCTTTTAACAGGGCTTTGTTTTTATTTACTCGAAGAGAAATGTGTGTGTAAGCATAATTTATGGTTATCCGGAAATAAATGCACGGTGACGAGTAATGTATGTTTTATTTAAACTCTGTGTCCTAATTTAGAATTTATTCTAATGTGATCATAAATACTCGTACTCGTACCTAAGCGTCCATAATTAATCAAGTTGCATAAGCTTTTTGACCTGATGGCCTACTATGACGTCATAGAGCAGGAGTAATTCCAGAGTGGAAAAGAGATGGCGCTAGACGACCTGTATAGCTCTGTCTCTTTCCCACACTGGAATGACTCCTGCTTTAAGACGTCATAGTAAACCCCAGAACTTTTTTGAGAAGTTGATTATAGCTGTATTGATACTAGGGCTAGTTAGTCTAGCGGCCGCAAGCACGACTGCTGAACATAAGGTCCCAGGTCGGGCAGTGTTATTGGGTTTCTCCATCAGGGACTTCTCAATAGCAGCCACGGAGTCTGGATTTGTGGCCGGTTGATGGCAATAAACTCATCCCCTATTACATGGGACTTCAATATAACTGGTGAAATGTAGGTACACCCCTGCCTAACCTTTCACGGTTTACAGGCGTGATGTTATGATATGATAGCGTTTAAAAATAAATTTACTGTTATAAAAAGTACTAGTATAAATAAAAATATATGGAGGTAAATAATGGATCAACATTTTAATTCAGTTCACATCTGGAAGTATGAATTGAATGATTACATCAATGATTACATTAACTCCCTTTATTATCAGATTGCAATTCATAACGATCGACGTTGAATCATATGTGCAATAAATACCGGATAAAGTTAATCATCAATGGTATTTAATATAATTAGCTATTATAAAAACCTTGGAAATTCACACCTGGCACTTTGTGGCACACGCAAAAACACGTGCAAATTACATTTGCATTTCCATGGCATTCTTAGAAGAAGGACAGTTACCGGCCTTTGGTATCAATAAATTATTAGAATTTGATTAGTCATTATCATAATCATCATAATAAATCAAAATAGTGTACTGATGAACACAGGTTTCCACCCAGAATCATCACTATGTCCGGTCTTGAGGGCCCAGATATAGACAAGTTGTTAAAGTTCCGTATTTTTTTACAAGTTTATAATATTTAACTTGCAATGTTTGTTTAGGTCAAATCTTGCAACTGACTTTTGAAACAGATATCCCCAACCGACTAAGCTGAAATTTTGCAAACTCGTTTAGTTTGGATGACAATGCATCCAAACTAAACGTGTTTAGCTAATGGTTAGCTAAGTGACGTCATTCTAAATCTAATATGGCGGACTAATTATTTTTTATACAAGCCCATGATATGTGTATCAATTAAAAGGCCATACCATACAGCACTGTATCGGTTCCTTTCATCAATTCGTTAAGTCTGTGACGTACGTTAATAAATCGAGTAATATTTACTGTATATTCGATCATTATAATAATATCTCGGTTCGTTGTACTTTTCAATAACTAGGAATCTGGCCCTGACCTTGAAAGGTATCCGTCTATTAAAAAAAAAAAAACTGTTTTACATAAAGTATCATTATGTTGTTTGTTCAACATTTTAAAATTCCTCGTAGGAATTGAATAACTTTTGAATTGTCACCTTGCAACTATAGCTGTTAGCGGGGGATTACCGAGAAATTTAATTATAATTGAAAGTTAGCTTTCAAATCGAACTATGTACTTGATAAATATGGTCTCTTTGATTCTTTTTGGCCCTCGTTTACCCCAAGGGCAGACATGAGGATATCCGTAAGAAAATACCTAGCAATAATTATAAAGGCATGTGCGATTTTTTGTAAAAGTTGGTAAAAACTTACACTTCAGTTTATTTCAACTATCAGTATTTTTTTCCCTCTCGGTTTTCAATGGCAGACATGGAATATTCGTAAGAAAATAGTAGCACATACATTACGATGTACCGAATAAAAATAAATTTCTTAGCAGCGTGAAGTTTCAATTTTTTCCCGGTTGTTAGCAACAGGGTCGCCCTTATAGACAACATAACTTGCGAAATTTAAATGTATTGATACATCCCTGCCTGAGCTCTGAAGGATTATAAGCGTCATGATGTTACGTTCTAATAAAAGCAAATGTTTCGCTTTAAAAAATAATAATTTGCCCAGCCTTTTCCCAACTATTTTGGGGTCGGCTTCAAGTCAAACCGGATACAGCCGAAAACCAGTATTTGAAACGGAGCAACTGCCTATCTGACTCTCACAATCCATTACGTACTGGGTAATACGATACCCCTTGGTAAGGCTAGTTGTCAGATTTTCAGGCCACTGACTGCCTGTAACGACTGTCAGAGATCTACAAATGACAGCCTGGACCAATGGCTTCACGTGCTTTCTGACTTACGGAGGAAACTCGGTATGTAATGGATCTTCGTCGGTCCGTGGATGGGTGACCACCCATCCACGGACCGACGAAGATCGAAACGACAAACATCAAAACATGACCTTGGATCGAAGTCCAACTTCAGTTAGGTATATATTTTAAAACTAGCTGTGCCCGCGACTTCGTTCGCGTGGATCTCGGAACTTAACAATGTATTTTTAGTGCGAAGCGCTGTTGGAGGATTCCGATACAAATCATTTTTTTTTATGCTAGTGCTTCTTTATAAACAACATTAGCTGTGGAACCATCTGGAGCGTACACAAAAAGGTTATTGGGGTTGTTTTGACCATGGGAAAAGCATCCAATACTTAGTTCCACCCCCGCAACGGATAATGTCTGGCCCTGAGCATTATTAATCGTCATGGCATAACAGAGACTGACTGGGAATTGCACTCGTTTGAAAGAGAAAGGAAAGTTAGGAATTATAGGTATTCTTGGAATAAAATCAATATCACCAGCGCCGCAACCGGTTAATATTTCAGCTTCGATTATGTTTTGCTGCAGATTTGTGACTTTGAGCCGTGCCGTTACAAAGTTTGGAGGACATAAATTTCTGAGGAGAATTATTGGTACACCGATTTTTAAAACTATTTTGTGGGCTGGAAGTCCGGGTTCTTCCATTACTGTATTTATAGAGGTGTATTCTCTAATATTCCCGGACACATGAATCAATATTTTTAAATTAATTGCCGCAGCTTGGACATTGCGAGGAGTCAAAATAGCTCGCTGACATAGCCAAGAACCGGCTTGATTTCCCATGTTTTTGAATCACCGTACACAGAAGAAATTAGCTCCTCTTGTGATGTAACGCAAGAACAGAGATTATCAACCAAAATAACTTTGCCATCTTCTCGTACGGGGTATGTGCCATCGCCTATTTGTAACAATAAATTGGGAAACGCCTGTGCATTTTCGCAGCCTCGCAACTGTGCACGCATATTTACACACAGATGTGTAGATGATATATTGCGCCTTAGAACAGAACTCTTCAGACAGGCAGCAATTTCTTCGGCTCTCGTTCCTCGGGGTACTATCGGGAGTGTTTGCCGAAAATCACCGCAGAACAGCACTGTAATGCCTCCCATCGGCCGGTCATTTTGCCTTATGTCCTGTAAAGTTCTATTCACTTCTTCTACAGCTTTGCGGTTTGCCATAGTGCACTCGTCCCAAAAAATTAAAACACAATCGCATAAAACCCTTACTTTATCGCTATTTCGCAATATGTTGCAAACAGCGCCATCTATGACGCAGAGGATAAACTAAAAATCGAAATATATCTAAATTCTGCATCGCGCAAGTTATTTGCGACTTAAGACTATACAGAAGAACCCGACAACAACTGTTGGGCAGTAGCCCACCAGACATAACACCTGTCTGGTCGGAGGATCCTCCCTTTTCAATGGTGGTTGAAGAGCTTTACACCCTGTTCTCCATACCCATACCCCCAAATTGGTGACCCCGAAATGGACGTCAGCGCAGCCTTCGAGCAACGTGACGTCATCAACATCACTTCCTCAAACTTCCTCAAGCTTTCGAGCAGTGAGTCATATAGCCAGCCAACTTCAAAATGAGTATTCCTGACCACCAGCATGCAGCGGAAGCACATTCCTGGTCAGCACCCTCAGCCTCATCAAGCTACCTTGGCACTGCACTTTCGGCCGGTTGAGAGCTGTACCTCCCGGTCGACGCGAGCAGTCAGCCACATCGCGGCGCTGTACCACGTCCGACGCAACGGAGCACATGCAGCTCCGACCCCGACTCAAGGGGTCCGCACTACCGCCGCAGACAGTTCCGACTCACCGTGAACAATGCGGCAACGACTTTCCACTGGCCTTACAATCAACGACTCATTCTACTACCGACCCTAGTCTCTGGGGGGGAGTGATGTAGCGGCACTACAAAAAGTACTACAGCGCCATCTATGACGCAGAGGAATAAACTAAAAATCTAAATATATCTAAATTCTGCATCGCGCAAGTAAAGTTATTCGCGACTTATAACTATGTAGAAGAACCCGACAACAACTGTAGGGCAGTAGCACACCAGACATAATACCCGTCTGGTCGGAAGATCCTCCCTTTTCAATGGGGGTTGAAGAGCTTTACACCCTGTTCTTCATACTCCCAAAGTTCCTTATTCGAGCCAAAATGACTTTGGTTAGGAAAGTTTTACTTGTTCCGCCCGGTGCGTCTAAAAACAGGATTACACCCGAGGAGTTTTCTACACTGCAGCATACCCTATAAAACGTCTGGCGCTGTTCCTCTGTCTTTGCGCAGCCATTTTGTAAAATTTCTGCGAGTTCCACGGGATTATAACTAAAATTTATGATACGTACTCTCTGTTTATACGTTCCCCATCGACTGTCGGTGTGGGCAAACCGTATTGACTGATCGGGTTCCCTGGTATACTTATAACTATCTCTTTAATACTCAATAAGGACCTGTTGTGACAAATTTCACGTACCCTATAGGTCAGGAATTTCTCCATCAGTATTTAGTTGAACATGCCTCAATCAGAAAATAACGTCACACGCACAATGCCATCTATCGAATATCTATATTCAATGTTGCACGCAGTTGATGTCTAGATATAGTCCAGTCTGAGTTCGATAGATGGCGCTGTTTTAATATTTTACTTCGGAAACACTATTATAATTTTATTAATTTACATTTTTCTTTCTTTCCATTTATAAGGTGTGAACTGATTACGATGAAACAAAAAAAAATAATGTTCAATTACTTCAATTTACGCACATATTGTTGTGTATAAAAGTTACGGGAAGTTGTGAGACCAACTGCACATAACCCTAATTTTACTTCTGTAACACTTTAAATTCAAATATCTTTTGATAGACTGAACCGATTGCAATGCAACAAAAACTAAATGTTACTTCAAGTTACGCTCAATTGTTGTGTATAAAAGTTATCTACATTGCTTTTGTACATTTTACGTGATGCCCGAACAAATACACAGACAAACAGACAAACAGACAAAAATTCTAAAAATGCTGGAAATGGGTTCTATTGGTTGTCCTTTAACACCCTGGCTATTTTTTTTGGATTATTTTTCGATGTACAAAAACGACTTTTCTACAGTTTTATTATATGTATAGATTTTATTTTTGTGACGTCATTTGTTGTTTTGCCACCAAAAACTGACCCGAGTAGTCGTGGCTACTGCGTGTCTAGGCCGTGCCTCCCTGTGAAGCGGATGTGAATATAACAAAGAGATATCTTTAAGCCAACCAGTACATAATTACTGTATAGTTATGGGTAATTTTGATTAATTAAAATTACCCGTCTCAACTGACTGCGTCGTTGGTCTAATGGATAGAAGCGGTACTGCAGAGCATGGGGTGGGGATCAGGTAGTAATAGTCCCAGCAGCAGTCTGGAGGCTAGATTTGAGCCTGGTTAATGGCAATAGGATCGTCTCCAATTTTATTGGACACAGACGTAAAGCCGGCTCCACACGTTGGTCCCAACGCTGGCTAATAAACTAGTTCTGTCCCGTCAGGGCCAATGTGAAGATGTCCGATACAGAAATCGAAACTGCTCTGAGCGCTTTTATAGTACTGAGTGATTTGTTACTGAGAAAAAATAAAAAGCCATTTTTATTTTTATGATCCTATCGAGTTGCATTCCATATCATTGGATGTGCTTGATAAAGTTCAATAAATTCTATGACTTTTTCATTATGCCGGTGGCGATTTTGTGGATGAGGAAGCCATTCTCGCTCGACGTACGCACTCGCTGCGTGTTGCAACAGAACTGAGCAAAGCGCCAACGTGTGGACAGATCGCGAGCGTTGGCGCAGATTCCTTTGATGAAACCGACACGCGCCGGCCAACTACCAACGCTCGCCCCAACGTTGGGACCAATCATGACCAATGCCATTTTCTAGAATCACACGTTGGACGAGTAGCGTTGGGGCCTATATTGGGGCCAACGTGTGGAGCCGGCGTAACTAGCGAGATCTGCGTGTATTACAGGTACAATTGTGCCTGACCCTTCATTACAGTCGTGATGTTATGTTGTACCCCTGTCATACAGCCTGTCCTAGTTCAGGAGTTGAGACCACATTGATGTAATGTTTATTGAAGTTATAGAAAATAAATTTATTTATGTGTATTAAAATGGCCTGCATTAGGATAGCCCAGCAGTCAGCTCGGTTCCATCTGGCTTGTGTTACTTCTCCTTTAGCATGGTCAAGATTAAGATATATAAAGCTAAAACTATTAAAGCTAAAGCCAAAAAGCAAGCAAGCAGCAAGCTGCAGCTTTTTTTTGCTAAAGCTATTTAGCTATTCAATTATAAATCCGTAATTGACTGTGGGATTGGTTTATATATTTTAAGATATAATTTCAAAGAGCAGTGGATTTTGTGATTAATAAATATATATTTACTAACCGACTTCAAAAAAGGAGGAGGTTCTCAATTCGGTTGTATTCTTTTTCATGTTTGTTACCATAAAACTCCGTCATTTATGAACCGATTTGAAAAAAGGATTTATAGGATATCCTTTAATCAAAATCGGTTCAGTAGTTTTTTTTTGTTCTTGGCCTATGTTAACATGATGGTCCTTCATAACTTCTAGTTACAATGTAAAATTGATTCGTGCCAAGAATTTGTGTGGTATACTACAACTAAAATAAATAGGAACAAGCAAAAATTAAAAAAAGTCTAAATAACTTTTTGTTGATCTCGGTTTTTTTTGCGAAAAGTATTTTTTTGTTTATACATGCATGAGTGAACGTATGCAGATCTTTTAAAATATACACTCTTACAGCTACAAATTCTCTTGTTGTTTCCGTCTTTACGAGACAAGATTTTGTTTATTTTCGAATGTAAGCCTTTCGTAATCTTTATTTGTTGAGGAATAAAGGAATAAAATAAAGATTGCGAAAGGCTTACATCCAAAAATATACATAATCTTGTCTTCAGGATTATTAAGGATCATGATTTCAGACTCTAAGCACCCGCTTCTTAAGCTCCAGATTACTATGTAGCCCTATATTAGATAAGAATTCTCTCACATTGTTTTCCTTTGCCTCCGCTAAGTCAATAGTGAGAAAAATAGAAAAGGAGAATCGAAATAGCAACAAAATAATATCTGAAAGATCCGGGTAAATCCCTTCCGGTCGTTTTGACAGCCGTGTCTTGGTATACTTATAATTGGTCTTATTTGTTTGTTAAAGCGGGGGCACACGATGCGTTGCGGCGGCAGTGCTGCGCCGGAGCGGTGTCGCTGCGTCGTCTTACATAGAAATATCTGTGGCATGTCACACGATGCGCTCCGGCGCCGCACCGGACTTGCAACCACCGAGACAAGGTGGGGAGGGGTGAATGCGTTGCGACGTCGCGTCGGAGCGGCACCGCTCAGTTGTTTATGAGTCACAAGGAAGGACTACTACTAAGGAAGGACTGCTACGGCGCCGCTGCGACGTAACAACGTTGCGGCGCCGCACCGCTCGTGTGCCCGCTGTTACGGTGAAATCTTTGCGGTGCGGCGCCGCAACGTACCGTGTGCCCCCGCTCTTACGTAGAACAAGCGTACCTTGAAAAGGTGGCTGGAATAGACTGAATCCAAGAGGCGGAGGACAGGGTGTTGTATTGTGTGAGGCCATGGCCAGCATTCTGCAGTCACGCCGCAACGTCAATTTCAAGGCGTTTGTGATGCGCATACCAACGTGTTTGCTCCATTTGGTGTTGGGAGAAAGTTTTAGACCGCATGATCTGGTATTCCGTCGCATCCGCGGACAAACTCCACAAGAACGCATAAAACATGCAAGTGAAGTGCGAATAACATAGTTTTAAGTTGTTTATACTAACAAAAATGTTATTAGTATGTAATTATGTATATTTAGGTTAAGGTCTAGGGTCTTTGTTACCTGAAATAAATGGTTTATTATTATTGAACCGGTATATGCTAAGCGGATTGTTTGATTGAGAGCAAACTTGGAAACAGTTTGTTCATAATACGAGTAGGTAATGGGATTTAAAACATTATTCCTTTATAATAATTAACACATTTCTTCGTTTGTGGACAGAATTAGCGTACGAGTATAACTTTGGAATTTTTTTAAGTGCATAACATTTGCGTTATTTCTGACATCAAATGGATAGTTTAAATTAAAATGTTGTTTAACAATTTCTAGTTTAAACTAAAAGTAACGTTCTTTACTTTAACTTTTCGTCTCATCTCGTAACTCGGACTAAAGTAAGCTGAGCGCCTGAGTCCGTCCATTGCAACATCACGTTAGGTAACGTCTTATGCAATAACATTACCATAATATCTATAGCCTGCTTTACCTTGACCAGCCTTGACATTTTACCGGTAGTTAATTAGCATAGTATTTTTATTTTTAAAAGTGAGAACAAAATCACTTTTTTAGCTTTCAGGGTTTAAAATTAAACTTATACTGTCAACAACAATTTATTTTCCATCCACCCGCATCAGTGCGCTTGCAACAGCGTCGAAATATCGAGAGCTCAAAATCATGAACAATCACGGAAGATATCCCGTAAGTGACAGTATAAGTTGAGAACAAAAACGTATCGATTATAGGCTTTTAAAATAGGTATTAAGAATATTTTTTTAGACTGAAAAGGAACATAATGCTGTACAGTAGGTATGGTATATACCTGAAGTTTAAACGTACCAATAGAAGATTCCTGAATTAAAAAAATAAATACTAACCCGATGAATGTCGTAGACATGACCCGACGATTGGGAAAATTTTAGACAAGCGTTTGATAGAAGATTTTCATCTACATAAATAAATAAAATTGAAGTGTCTGTTTGTAATGTCAAATACGGTACATATTTTTTTTTAATTTTTGTTTGTGTGTCTGTTTTTTCCGGCTAATTCCGTAAAGGCTGGACTGATTTTGACGGGACTTTTACTGGCAGATAGCTGATGTTGTAAGGAGTAACTAAGGTTACTTTTATTTTAGAAAAAGGATTAGGGTGTCGTGCAAAAGAATTATTACCCTTGAAATTATTAACAAAATCTGATTCAAATCGTCATCATCTTCCTGTCCTTGTCCCATGTTACTTGGGGTCGGCGCAACACGTTTTATTCTTCCATTCTCCTCTGTCAACCGTCACGCTATCATTTACTTCTTTATCTTTCATATCATTCCTCACACAATCAATCAATCCATGGTTTGTTTGATCTTCCTCTCCCTCTCCATCCATCAACGTTCATTCATTACTCTTTTAGTCACATGCGATTCGTCCCTTCTCATAACATGTCCATACCAAGACAGTCGATTCCCTTTCAACTTATCGGTAACTGGCGCAACTTTTAAACTTCCTCTAATATCGTTCCTTATCGTTTACATTCTTGTCACACCACACATCCACCTCAACATTCTCATCTCCGCTACATGCAATCTGTTTTCATCCATCTTCTTAACAGCCCAGTGTCCGGTTGAAATAGGAAAGTAATATTTTTTTAAATAAATATTTCACGCAGAAGGTCGCGGGCAATAGCTAGTTAAAACTAAACTGCATTCAAGATCTGACCATATCAAAATTTCTCTACAAATTATAATGATGACGCTGACAGCTGTTGAACACAGTTTATAATATGTGCTAATCGCGTATAGTTACATTGGTGTAATTCGCTTTTATCCGGGGTCTAAACGCCAGGAACCAAAACATCCGTAACAAGAACTATCGCTGATTATAATCCTATTAAAATAGTGTTATTTCCTACAAATGCCATAAAAAAGGCTATAAACTTAAAGATAAGCATGGTGCAGACATGATTTATCTTAATGTTTTGATACAAAATTAATCTTATTATAACATGCTGCGCAGATTTTAATGACGCAGTTTTATAATCACATTGTTTGAACAGGAAGATAAATAACAGTAATAATATGATTATCATTTTTATGACAAGACCTATTTTATTCTTCACACGGAAATCGTTCCAATTTACAACCTAATCGATCCACAGCCGTCGTAAAAGATGATTAAAAGATATATTTTTAATACGTTTTACGAAGTAGCATCCTCTTGTATTAAAATACATTGTTTAGTGTATACTGTACAATGTGCATAGTAATAAACAATTGCAATATCGACTTCACTACATAGTATAAAACAAAGTCGCTTTCTCTGTCCCTATATCCCTATGTATGCTTTTCTTTAAAACTACGCAACGGATTTTGATGTGTTTTTTTTTTAATAAATAGAGTGATTCAAGAGGAAGGTTTATATGTATAATACATACACCCGTGCGAAGCCGGGGCGGGTCGCTAGTTATACAATAAGTTAAAAATCCGGCCAAGTGCGAGTCGTTCTCACACGCACACAGGGTTCCGTAGCACCAAACAATAATTATAATAAAAAAAATTGAAAGCTGATTCAAATGGTGTATTATATTACATTCAACAGCAAAACTAAATTTGTTTTACATAGTATGTTAATGAAAAACAAAGTTGCTGCTGCAGTTTGATGTCATCCCATATCTTGAAAACTAAACGACAAATCTTATTCAAACCAATTTTCGTTGATTTTTTTTTTATGTTCTATAATACTATATTTTTTCAGAATTTTCCTCCTCTTACTTTAGAAATTAGAGGGGTGGGGGACACATTTTCCACTTTGAAAGTCTTGCAAACGATTGACTTTGAGAAAAAATGGTTCTCGAAACCCAATGTAATTTTTAAAGACCTATCTGTAGACACCTCGCACGTAAGGTTTGATGTTTTTTTTTGGTTTTAGTTCCATGTATGGGGAGCCCCCCTTAAATTTTTAAATTTTGTATTAAAATTGTACCCCGATGTGGTAACACACAACCGTGAGCGGCGACACTCCGGTCGCTTCTCGGGTAGTGACGTCATTAACAAACAATTGACGATCGACGGTGTTGACATATTTTAAAAGTTTGTTAGAAATTAGGGAAACGGTGGTAATTTGGGACAAAAATCATGCATTCCAAAATTCATTAATATTTTTACTTTCATTAATATATTTTTATGTGTCTTATTTTATTTGGTAAAGTCATTGGTTACCTGTATGCCCCTTTCAGCTCGGACAGGATTTTTTTAAACATATTGTATACAAACTACAAATAGATCTAAAATGATAATAGAAACTAAAAGTACTTAAGGACCTACTTACATGCAATGACAATGTAGCGGTACTACAAAAAGTACTATAGTAACATAGAATAAAAAGTACTACAGCGCCATCTATGATGCAGAGGATAAACTAAACATCGAAATACATCTAAATCCTGCATCGCGCACTATATAGAAGAATCCAACAACAACTGTCGGGCAGTAGCCCACCAGACATAACACCCGTCTGCTCGGAGGATCCTCCTTTTTCTATGGGGGATGAAGAACTTTACACCCTGTTCTCCATACCCCCAAAACGACAATAGGCCACTTACCTGCCAAAGTACTCCTCCACATCGCTGTCATCTCCAAATATGCCCAGAAGACTGGCAGCATTGCCACGTTGAATAGCAATGCTTATTCTTTGGCCTGAAAGAGCCAGCCGCATGACCAGAGGGTCATGCGAACTGTCGACCAGTCGGCGAGGGATATTACAATAATAGTTTTATTGCCCTAAAGTTGAATATCACATTCACGTCAAAAATCAAGGACTATTCTGCTAATGTAGTTAGTTTAGTAAAGTAATGACGTAGTCGACTATACTTATATTAATAGATGCTATGGCTTGGCACCGCATTGCAATTAATAAGAAACACGTGTCAAAAGTCGTGGATGATCAATTGATCATACTAAAGACGTCTAATTGACGCCATAATGAGTAGAGAAAACAAACGAAAACGTGACACCGTCGTAAAAAACGATACAAGAGGGTTATCATATTAATTTTATAAATGGCAACACCGTCCTCTAGTATCAAAATAAACATACTGTTGAGAATGTTAATTACTTTTCCTCAAGTGTCCTTTCACGAGAACTTTCAGGATCATCGGCCTTTAATGGGTTCAATGTGTGGTTACGATGCACCAACATAAATTATATTATGATATTAGCCCTTGCCCGCAACTTTCGTCCGCCTGTAATTATTATAAAAATATT
Organism: Eurois occulta; assembly: GCA_950022335.1. NCBI lineage: Eukaryota > Metazoa > Arthropoda > Insecta > Lepidoptera > Noctuidae > Eurois > Eurois occulta. Next base: position 16,138,935 of record OX465488.1, read on the forward strand.
ACTGCCATGATTTTGATTCTGTTTTTTTTTGCACGGAACCCTAATCCTTGTTCTAAATTAAAAGTAAGTTTAAGTTACTCCGTCATCAGCTATCTGCCAGTGAAAGTAATTTCAAAATCGGTCCAGCCGTTTCGAACAAACAGACAGACAGATTTTTGTTTAGAGGTATTTACTTTCAAATGCATTCAGTAAAAAGCTGTTATTTTGAAATTACAAACAGACACTTCAATTTCATGTATTTTTATGTAGGTACATATGTTTAGATGTAGTAATTTACTTTCAATATGGTTATTAGGTATGCTGTGATGCAGATTTAAAATTTTGAATGCGCCAAATTGCTTTCGAAAGTATTTTATTGAGGACCCTTCTCATGCAAGAATTGCAATTAAAAATCACCTGCACCACCTCAATTTTTTTTTTAAATTTCAAATAATCTGCGTGGTACGGCAGTTTCAGTTACTATCATAAGTGATTATGTCTTGAATGTACCTGAACTCAAGTTAAACGACATAGTTTACTTTATGTCAAGTAAGGAATAGATATATCTTTGTTTTTTTTTAACCAAACTAAATATATGAAACCCACATGCTTCTGACGCGACACGACACAACACAACACATCACATCATAATATTGTGTTTCTACCTTTATTGTGTGTTTACGTTGTTTGTCAGTTTCGCAAGTGTGGCGACATCTATATCACCACGTACGAACCACGCACCACGCATGACGTCATAAATATCCTACGTCGCGCAAACGCAGTTATCAAAGAGATAAATATTATATCCCAACCATAACATAACATCTCGTCTGTTATCCCCGAAGGTTTAGACAGCGGTGTACTAGTACACCCACATAATAGGGGCGAGCCTATTGCCATCAACCTGTCACAAATCCAGACTTCGAGGCTGCTACTGAGAATTTCTTGCTGGAAAAAGGAAAGAACACTTTGCCCGACCTGGGAATCGAAACCGGGACATTATCATGCTTAACAGTCGCGCTGGCCCAATCGTCGGACAGTAACTTACTAAGACACTATTGTCTGGTCGGAGGATCATGCTTTTTCTGTAGAGATAAACACTTCACTAACTGGCCATTCATATCTCTAAACTGCTGACTCCTCAGTCAAGAAAATGGCCGCCACGTAGTCGTAGACGCGTATCAATCAATCAAAATATTTTTATTTCACATAGGCCTACATGGGCACTTATAAAACGTCGACAAAAAGGTGCACGGTTCGGGTTGGTCGTTTCCTATGGAGAAGAACCGGCAAGAAATGCAAGGTTACTCTTTTAAAATGATTTGATTTTACAATATTATCATGTTACAGCATTAGTACTTAAGTATGGGGGGACAGCATAGGCCCGACAATAAGTCGTTGCTTACTACACAAAAAATTGAAAACAAGATAAGAGGTTAACAAAAGTTAACACACCTCTAGGAATCTACAAGGCCTACACTGTTCACACATTCACAAAAAAAAGTTAAAAAGAATCTATACGTCATAGACGTAGACGTCATAGGTATGCGGGTTAAAATTCTTTCAAGATAACAAACACTTCAGACATAGCAATCGTAATATTGTGTACTCGTAAACAACACTACGCCTTGATCTCATAAATATTACAACGTAAATATGAAAATCTGGGACATGTTTTTGTGTAAAACTCAAGTTCAGTTCAATGTACTAATTCTTTTATGACATAAACACGATGTGTTTCAATGCCCCGTCCTTTGAATTGTGTATAAAGTAAATAAAACTATATTTGTGTCAGTTTATTGTACCTTCAAGTGTAATTATGTTTTTGAAGATAAGGATGAATCACAATATTATTTTGATTCCAAGATGAAAATAACATTGTGATTCATCGAGAGTATGTTTAAGTAAACATAAACTTTTACTTTGTTTTTTAATATGTAGAATGTAATATATTATGTAAAATTTTAAGACATTAACGTAACTTTAACATAAAACACAATTAAATATAATATGAAAAAGAAAATCAGCTGTTCCCTACATTTTGACGAGTTAATCGATCATAAATGTAGGGAACAGCTGTTTTTTTTTCGCGATTTCAGGTTCGGTCCCATAGTAAAAGTTGTTCATAATGATGAGTACAATGACCTCTTAAGAGGTTGCTGGTGTTTTACAAATAACCCTGTATACAGACTACAAATAGAACTAAAATAAAGATAAAAAGAAGACTAAAATAAAGTTACATATACAACGACGAGGACACTTAGGCGTCAAAGTACTCCTCCGCATCGCTGTCATCTGGAAACGTGCCCAGAAGACTGGCAGCATTGCCACGTTGAATGGCAATGCTAATTCTTTGCCCAAAGAAAGAGCCAACCCTCTTTTACTGGTGTTAAATAAATTAAGGACTACTAGAGATTTATGATTTTTTTATTATTTAATATGAAAATATGAAAAAATATATAAAAATCTTTATTACTCGTAAAATGGGTACGCAAATCTCCTTAAACACAAATTTTGGTCGAATATAATGAGTACTTAGGTGTCAAAGGAGTGTTTTTGCGTTCTTTCTAGGATTACCCTCTATCACGAACGCCATAAATGTGTTCTTTTGAATATTTAGGTACCTAACCGTTAATCAGTTTTGTAAGAACCTAGTCAGGATTGGGAGCGTCGTAAACGACTTTTTAAAAAATAAAAATTAATAAGTAGATTAATTAATTATTTAATACGTGGCTACGTGCTCACAGAATGGGATGCGTACACGGAGTGTCCTAAGGTCTAAACTTAAATCTATACAAGCAACTTTATCTCTCCAGGAATTATGCAAGCACAGCAGTACCGTTCTGCTGTTATGCTGACATACGCACAATTTGTATTGGTGGTGCTTCCATAACTCCTCCCTCACCAAGTGCGAAATTATCGGTAATATTTGGATTCCGATGATTTCGCAGACGTTTACTTATACAAGACATTTTCTTCCAAAGTACTATACTAAGACATATTATAACTAAAATTACATAAAGTAGTATAGTCGCTAAGCTAACACTATTTGTTTTCACTGCACTATCACTTTCCACTATTTCACTTTTTAATGAGTAGGATAGGTGTTTCAAATCGTCGAAATTGAGGTGGTTTAGGTTCACTGTCTTGTTCCAGTCAATAGATGTTTCCTTTAATTTAGGTAGAGCAGCAACCGGAATTACTTGATAATGCATTTTCCCTGAATTAAATTGTTGTTTGTGCAGTTTGATATTTTTCAAATAAACACTGCATTTTCCATGAATTTCTAATATATATGTGCCCTTGATTGGTTTCCTGATAATATCATCAGAACATGTTTCGGTAAGTATTATTTCATTTCTTGTATAAATTATCCATTTCATAAAATCAATAGGCTGTACTTTAAGGCTTTCCAGGTTAACCACGAGCGGTTTACATAGACTGAGGTTTGAAGCGAAATTCATCAATTGTTCTATGCACGTACTTTCAGGATACAATACAACATGGCTTTCCTTGCACAGGAATTGGTTGGCTGCAATCTCTTCACATGGGCTGGCTAGCGGTAAGTATATAGGACCTTTCACCAGTAGGTAAGGATATTTAGGAATTATAACAGTAGTTATACAATTGTCATTAAGAATTGGTAATGAATAAATTTTGAAGTAGTTGTACGTATTTTTATCTATTAATGGGATTTCCATAATGAATGTTATTTGGTTTTCTTTTACATATGCTTTAACAGACATAGTTCTTTCCAACATCAGTAAAGTTTTTTCTGTTACAGGATAAATTAAGCTTTCAGTTTTAGAAATATTGTTTAACAGTGATAATAATTCAGATGGGTCAACAATGGCTTGATGTACAACAGAAACTTTTGTAAATGATAGAGCAGTTTCGATTTCATTTAAAACTATATATATTGTCCTAAAATTACTTTCAAACATGTGAAACATACTTAAAATATATGTAAAGTATATAGAGTTATTTTTTTTTGTACCTATATTCTTAACAATTCTCTCTATGTGTTTCATGCGTTCCTCCAGGATCTGTATATTTTCCTGTAGAGATGTACTTTTATTAGTGATGGAATCCAGCATTTTTGAAATGATAGTTATTTTCTTATCTATGTGAGTTTGGCCAATTTTCAGTTGAGATATTTGAGTATCGTATTTAATAGCATCCTCATGGGCTAGGTTACCGGTCAGCGTTTTAATAATTGAACCAAGAGGGTCAATGAGGCCGCGTTTAAAGCGTTTTGATGGAATAAGCTGCCTGAATTTCATGACTGTCGAGTTACGTAAGTATTCTACCTGTAGTTTCATATTTTGGAACTCATTTCCGTATGGCTTATGGATGTAAACTATATTGCTTAACTCTTTATATCTATTAATATTAAATTCTAAATCATCATTTATCGCCTTAAAATCTAATATCTTAACTATAGTCCATTTGTCTCTCTCTACTACCGCCTGCCCTTGCTTAACGGGTAGTATGCCTGGGTTATTTTTAATCTCTTGAAGTTGAAGGCCCTGGATCTTGATCACGATGTTCAAGATCACGATGATCCGCCACGACCTGTGAAGGACGTTTAACGTTTTTAAGAGGCACTTTAGCTTTTCTATTTCCTATCTGTACTGGTACTACGTTTCTATCTATTTGTCCTGTTACTTTTGCTTTATGGTACCTAGGTTTATCTTTACTTTTTCGTATATTAATGTCTTTTACAAAAATACTGTCTTCTTCTTGTAATCTTAGCTCAGTTTCGCCGCCTTTATTTATTCTAGCTTTTTGCTTACTGGCAAGAATCTTTTCAGCTATGTACCGGTACAGATATTTTGTGCGCTTTGCATGATCTTTTACTAGTTGTTGTGTATACGCCTTTTCTACGTTTACATCAAATATTTTACCGGAGTCTGTATGTCCAAATGCTACTTCAAAAGGTGTTAATCCTGTAGTAGAGTGTATAGTGTGATTGTACGCCATAATGGAATAGGTCATTATAGAAGCCGCGTCTGTACATTTACGTTCATATTTTGCAAGCCTATATATCTCTATAATTGTAGAGTGGAATCGCTCTACAATGCCAGTAGAGTTGGGATTGTTTGGCGTTGTTATGTGGATCTCTACTTTGTACATAGCTAAAAGCTCGCGCATGAGTTCGTTGTTAAATTCAGTGCCAGGGTCACAAGATATCTTCTTAGGCACACCGTATATTGAAAAGTACTTTAATAAGGCTCGCGCTACTTCTGTTGTTTGTCTACTTGGGATTTCGATGGCCTGTCCTAGTTTACTGAAAGCGTCTACTAGTGTTAAATAATATTTCTTTTCTATGTTAAATAAGTCAATAAATATTTCCTGGAAAGGGGCATCCTGTGTTTGGGTCAATTGTAACATCGGTTTTATGGGCTTTCTGTCGTATTTCATCTGTTTACAGGGCTCACACGTATTTATTACTGCTGCTACGGTATCCTGCATGTTTTCCCAATAATAGTTTCTACGAATCCTAACTATTGTTTCTTTAATTCCTCTATGGCATGTCTTTCCTTCGTGATGCTTTAATATAACAGCTTTTTGTTCTTTTTCATCCTCTACATATATTACTCTATCAGTGCACTCAAAGAATTCTACTGAGTCTTTCTTGAAAATGTCTATTATAACTTTAGTAAACAACCTTCTATGTATTTCGCTCTCAAAGTATATAAAATATTTTCGCTTGGGTGTAATGTATTCTTTTAAAAATTGCTTGATTAATTCTTCGTTATCTAATGGGAGAAATACTTCTAAAACTTTTTGATTCTTTCTGGACAAATTTTGAACTTGCAATTTATTTTGAAACCAGGAAAACACTAATATTTGGTTTGGTTTAGTGTCAATTGCCTCTCTTAAGATTGGAATCCCTAATGAGTCTGGTTCTATATTGGAGGCTATTGTATCTGTTCTACTACTACTGGTTATTGAGCGAATGGGGAAATTTTCTTGGAATAGGTCTTCTGGCGTGGTCACATCAGAGTCGGAGTCAGAGTCAGGAATCGTTATTATTTCTGTTTTATTTTCAGTGTCAGGTTTACTGGTAAATTTTTCGAGGTCTTTTAATTGTTTTATTACTTTTTGTATGTCTGATTCGTCTACATTAACATCCATTGATACGTCGTCTTCAGAATCTATTGCATTGAGTTTTATACGTGACAATGCATCGGCATTACTATTTTGTTTGCCATTTTTATAAATAATTGTAAAGTCATACTCCTGAAGGCGGAGGCGCCAACGAGTCAATTTACTGTTTGGTTCTTTCAGGGAATATAGCCAAGCAAGAGGTCTATGGTCGGTAAAAATTTGGAACTTGTTCCCGTACAAGTAGGGTCTAAAATGTTTAACAGCCCAAATAATAGCTAAAAGCTCTCGCTCTATTGTGCTATAGCGTGTTTCCGTGTCGCTAAGTGTGCGACTTGCGTATGCGACTGGTTTGTCTGATCCAATAGGCCCTTGGGACAGGACAGCACCGAGTGCTACATTAGATGCGTCAGTTGTTAAAATGTAGGGTTTAGTAGAGTCGGGGTATTGTAATAAGGGGGAAGAAGTAAGTACTTCTTTACATTTATTAAAAGCATCTATGTAGTTTTGATCTATGATGATTTTGTTTCGTTTCTTTAGACAAGACGTTAAAGGTTGAGTAATTCTAGCGAAATCTTTAATAAATTTTCTATAATATCCGACGAGACCAAGGAAACTTTTAATTTGTGTTGTTGTTTCAGGGAGAGGATATTCGAGAATGGCTTGAATTTTATCGTTGTTTGGTTTTAGTCCGTCTTTCGTGATTGTATGTCCTAGGTACAAAACTTCTTTACGTAAGAATTCAGATTTGTCCAGTTGTACTTTTAAGTTAGTCTGTCGTAGTCTGTTAAAAACGGCTCTAAGTTTCTGTAAGTGCTCCTGAAAGCTGGAGGAAAAAATTATGACGTCATCGAGGTAAATAAGGCAATGTATTCCTTGCAGACCTCGCATGATGTTGTCCATTGCTCGTTGAAAAGTCGCCGGAGCTGTTTTAAGTCCGAACGGCATTCTTAAGAACTCATAATGCCCGTTTTGGGTGCTGAAGGCAGTTTTCGGTACATCGTCCCTATTTAATTCAATCTGATGGTAGCCGCTAGCCAAATCTAAAGTTGTAAAGTAAGTGCTTTTACCCAGTTTATCAAAGAGGTCAGTTATGTTAGGAAGGGGGTGTTTATCATCTATCGTAATGTCGTTAAGTCTTCTGTAGTCGATCACCATTCTGTATTTTACCTCACCGGAAGCATCAGGTTTTTTGGGCACAAGATGAACTGGTGAGCTCCAGGGAGAAAAGGATTCCTGGATTACGTTTTCTTTTAAAAGTTTTTCGACTTGTCTATTTATTTCTGCTGCTTGAACAGGGGCTTGTCTATATGGTTTAGTATAGATTGGATCTTCATTTTTCGTTCTAATGCAGTGTTTTACCTGATTAGTAAAACTTAAAGGTATTTGGTCACAATAGAATATATCTCTGAATTCTTCACATAACCTTTGTATACATGTTTTTTCTTCGTCATTCATGTGGTCTAGTCGTAATTTAGTTAGATTGTCGCGTAATAATTGGTCAGTCTCTACATTTAAATTGTCTATGGAATTAACAAGGCATTCATTTTCATTATATTCAGATACTACAAAAGGCTTTGTGACACATAGCTCTACATGTTTATCAGATGTATTTTGTATGACGGTTGTTGCATAACCATTAATACATTTCACGAGCGCGGTAGGCATCCGCACTCCTGCGTAAAATTCAATGTAATTAAGTATTCCTTCACCATTCATTATATTAGTTGGTATTTTTGCTCGAAGTTCTGTTCGCGGAGGAAGTTCCACAGCATGTATAACGTTAATATCCGAGTCTATACAGATAGGTATTTCCGCTGTCTTTGTTATAAGAACACGTCTTTTTAGATCTATAACGGCTTCTAGCTGCTTTAAAAGATCATTTCCTATCAACCCATCGTATAGAGAGTCAACGTTATATACGTAAAATTTATGATGATCTGTACTTTGAAATATAGAGAATAAGGGAATTTGTATTACCTGATTATGTTTACTTGAGGCATGTGTGCTAATTACTTCGAATGGTTCGTATGAAATATAGCTAGGAAAATATTGATTTGCTTTTCTAGGATGTATAAATGAACGAGTACTACCCGTGTCTATCATGAACTTGCCTCCTATTTCCGGTATGTATATATGTGGTAACTTTAATTTTACAGTATTATAATTAATTGTTATTCTTTCAGGTGTTGCTCCGTGGAGGCCCGCATATAAAAATTTTCCACTTGTGGGATGGATTCAGCTGTCTGGTTACTACTATCATTATTTTCTAACTCTATCTTTGTGTTTTCAGGTACCTGGTCGATCAGAGAAGTATTTTCTTCGCAAGGGTAATATGCACCAGCGTCATAGTAATATTCCACGGGATTTGTAAAATAATCATCATTACAAGGATACAGATCTAATTCGTTAAGAGGAAAACCTTGCTGAGGTGCTCTTTGCGGAGCAGTTCTCATAGTAGCATCTGTGTTATTTGGTTGAGGTATATTTTGTGTGTTTTGTTGTGGAACCGTATTACTATAACGATTGTTACTACCAAATTGTTGTGGAAGCATTGGTAGCATTTGTCGATAGCCAGGCGGTCTATAACCGAAATTAGGTCGATATCCAAACTGGAGTGGCATTGGTACATAGTTTTGTTTATTCACCCCAAATTGGCCTTGGGACGGATGGTGTCCCTGCGGTAAATTGAAAGGCTTATTCGGTTGGATTCCGAAATTAAATTTGGGTGTTGTACCAAAATTATACTTAAATGGTTGATTTTGTTGCATCATCGGAAATCTGAAGCCTGTAGGCTGTTGAGGTAAACCGAATTTAAATGATTGCTGAGGTGCCATAGTTCCACTAAGCTGTGGTTTTGAATTATGGTTTAAATTTAGCATTTTACCTCTCATTTGATATTGCTCGTAGAAATTAATTTCTTCTAAAACTATGGACAAGGCCTCTTCCAAGAACTGCGGCCTTTTTAGACGCACTACGCGTACCATATTTTCAGGTAAATTGTATAAAAATACCTGTAAGGCTGTATTATTATAGATGGCAGTCTTACTTACTCGTAAATTTTGATCACTTATTTGATTTACTTTTGATAACAAAATAGATTTTACTGATTGGATCCGTGCGCAAAAATCGGTGTGACTCTCGTTATTTTTAATCTTTAATGTCTCTAATTCTATGGCCAAACATTCTTCGCTTCGTGGATCACCAAAGTGTATCTCAAGCAATTCTTTGAATTCCGCCCACGACCGAATGTCTACGCGCTCGCTTATCAGCGCTGCTGCGTCGCCCGTTAAGCGGCTAGTCACAACATGCATTAAATATTCATTTTGTAGTTCGGATGATTTAAATTTGTCAATTATGTACTCACATTTACGCAAGAATAAATTCAGATGGCGTTTATTACCATCGAAACTTGGGAGAATTTTATATAATTCGTTGGGAATGAGTTTAATTTCCGACATTTCAGCGATAATTTAAGTTTTTACGTTAAAATTAACTCTATGAACTCTACTTATTTATTACAATAATTATAACTAATTGCCTATAATTAAGTAACTATCTTAGAATTCAATAAAATTATCGTAAGTTCAAGACTCTATTCTCTATTTATTTTACTTTCCGTGTATTTATACTAGACACATAATATTCTTACAATCAGTTTAAGAAAACCATATAACAGTTAAAATGAAAAACGTCCAATTCCAAGTTAACAAGGGGTATGATGGATATGAGGAGAAGAAAGGAGGTGAAAAGTCGTACTCACCAGCCTGCCTCGCCCATCATCAGGTCTCAGCTCCTCGTCGCTGACGATATTTGTTTGGTTCGCTGGATCACTTCGCCGTACACCACGCGTACCGTTGTGAAAATCGGAAAAGTCTATTCGCGAAAACTCACTAACGCGGGACAGCTTCCTCAGTGATCCTACCGGCTGCGCCAGTCAGGATTGGGAGCGTCGTAAACGACTTTTTAAAAAATAAAAATTAATAAGTAGATTAATTAATTATTTAATACGTGGCTACGTGCTCACAGAATGGGATGCGTACACGGAGTGTCCTAAGGTCTAAACTTAAATCTATACAAGCAACTTTATCTCTCCAGGAATTATGCAAGCACAGCAGTACCGTTCTGCTGTTATGCTGACATACGCACAATTTGTATTGGTGGTGCTTCCATAACTACCTACTTTTATTTTCAGATCTACCTACCAAAAGATAAACCAGATTTAGGTTATCGCCTTTGTATAAAAATATAAATAATTGTATTTCGTTTAGAGAATAAAGAACATTTTCCTTATAAGTATTATGTTCGATTACTCAGAAAATATACCAACGCAAGAAGCTTTGTTTAGAAATAAACAATGTTTTAATTCATATCTTTACTACTAAGAACTACATTTGCATAGGCATTATGATTTCAACTGTCTCCTCTTTATGTATGTTTGTAAGTATTTGCTTCTTATTAGTTTTAACACTTGTGCTTAACAGAAACATATTTGATTTAGTTTTGCTGTAATTCTATCACACTACACTACACACAAATACAACACCCACAAATTAAAAGAAAATGTATGATAATATCCGTAGAATACACAAAACAATAAATTGAAATCATTTTTTACATAAATAAAATTACATCATTAAAATAAAATTATGTAAATCTAGCTTTTTTTCGCGGCTTGACACGCATTAATTTAGAATTTGACAATCAATTCGGGTTGTACTTTGCTTGAAATTCAATCATGATTCGAAAGACACGTGGCGCCATCTATGAGTATAAGTTTCTACGGGAACATTACTTTTTCCGGGATGAAAGGTACCCTATGTCCGTTTCTGTACACCTGACAAAGTACATGCAAAATTTCAGGATGATCGGTTCAGTGGTTTAGGTGTGAAAAGGTAACAAACAAACTTACATTCGCATTTATAATATTAGTAAGGGTAAAATCAAAGTAGTCGACTTATAAAAAAAATGTTATGGTTGAAGAATAATGTTAGAGAGCGTCCAACACAATACTTACAGATCATTTTTTTTGGATAGGGCAATCCGCGCGAGCTACTGCCTCGCACGCGCTGCGACCAGGAGCCTCCCAGACCCATTTGCGCACGGTCGCGTGAAAGGTGTCCGTTCGCGCCTCCGCAAACATACCAGACGCACTACTATAGCGAGGCAGCCGCATCAGCATCCTGAAAATGTTGATATTTTGGACACGCAGAGCATTAGTAGCCAATGAGTGTAATTTACAAACTGCTCGGTTTGAAGGACTGGCAAAACCAAACTTTAGCCAAACCAAAGATTTTTTGAAAATCTAGTTAGTACTGAAATCTAGTGGTCGCAAGCGCGACTGCTGTGCACGAGGTCATGGGTTCCCATGTCTGGAAAAGTGTTATTGGGTTTTTCATTTTAAGATATTAACGTAACTTTAACATAAAACACAGTCAATTAAATATAATATGTACATTTTATACAGACTACAAATAGAAGTAAAATAAAGTACCTATATATATACAAAGACGACAATAGGACACGTCTTAGGCGTCAAAGTACTCCTCCGCATCGCTGTCATCTGGAAACATGCCCAGAAGACTGGCAGCATTGCCACGTTGAATGGCAATGCTAATTCTTTGCCCAAAGAAAGAGCCAGCCCTCTTTTACTGGTGTTAAATAAAACTAGAGATTCATGATTTTTTTATTATTTAATATGAAAATATGAAAAAAAATATAAAAATCTGTTACTCGTAAAATGGGTACGCAAATCTCCTTAAATACAAATTTGGTCGAATGTAATGAGTACTTAGGTGTCAAAGGAGTGCTTTTGCATTTTTTCTAGGATTACCCTCCATCACGAATGCCATAAATGTGTTCTTTTGAATATTTAGGTAACTAACCGTTAATCAGTTTTGAACGAACCTACTTTTATTTTCAGATCTACCTACCAAAAGATAAACCAGATTTAGGTTATCGCCTGTGTATAAAAATATAAATAATTGTATTTCGTTTGGAGAATAAAGAACATTTTCTTTGTAAGTATTGGAAATACTCGATTACTCAGAAAATATATCAACGCAAGAAGCTTTGTTTAGAAATAAACAATGTTTTGATTCATATCTTTACTACTAAGAACTACATTTGCATAGGTATTATGATTTCAACTGTCTCCTCTTTGTGTATGTTTGTAAGTATTGCTTCTAATTAGTTTTAACACTTGTGCTTAACAGAAACATATTTGATTTAGTTTTGCTGTAATTCTATCACACTACACCCACACACAAATACAACACCCACAAATTAAAAAGAAAATGTATAATAATATCCGTAGAACACACAAAACATTAAATTGAAATCAATTTTTACATAAATAAAATTACATCATAAAATAAAATTATGTACAACTAAGTAGCCTTTTTTCGCGGCTTGACACGCATTAATTTAGAATTTGACAATCAATTCGGGTTCTACTTTGCTTGAAATTCAATCATGATTCGAAAGACACGTGGCGCCATCTATGAGTATAAGTTTCTACGGGAACAGTACTTTTTTCTGGGATGAAAGGTACCCATGTCCGTTTCTGTACATCTGACAAAGTAAAGTACATGCAAAATTTCAGGATGATCGGTTCAGTGGTTTAGGTGTGAAAAGGTAACAAACAAACTTACTTTCGCATTTATAATATTAGTAAGAGTAAAATCAAAGTAGTCGACTTATAAAAAATGTTATGGTTGAGGAATAATGTTAGAGAGCGTCAACACAATACAGATATTTTTTTTTTTGGATAGGGCAATCCGCGCGAGCTACAATCATCTGCAGAATGCCGTTGCTACTGCCTCGCACGCGCTGCGACCAGGAGCCTTCCAGACCCATTTGCGCACGGTCGACGGTCGCGTGAAAGGTGTCCGTTCGCGCCTCCGCAAACATACCAGACGCACTACAATAGCAAGGCAGCCGCATCAGCATCCTGAAAATGTTGTTATTTTGGACACGCAGAGCATTAGTAGCCAATAAGTGTAATTTACAAACTGCTCGGTATGAAGGACTGGCAAAACCAGACTTTAGCTAAACCAAAGTTTATCATTAACACTAGAAACGAGATATTTACCATATTAATCATCCTACATTCATCCTACATTTTACATGGTAAATATCCCATTTCTAGTGATAATGATAATGTTAGTGATCATGACAGTTTAAAAACTTAAACCAAAGTTATTCGAAAATCTAGTAAGTATTTTTTTTTAATATAGTGGTCGCAAGCGCGACTGCTGTGCACGAGGTCCTAGGTTCGATTCCCAAAAAAGACAAATTCCGATTTCCGATTCCCAGAAAAGGGAAAAGTGTTATTGGGTTTTTCTATCAGGAATTTCTCAGTAGCAGTATTGCAGGGTTTATTGTTTCTCAGTGGCAGTCCGCCACGCAGCTAGTCTGGATTTGAGCCCGTTTGATGGCAGTAAGCCCGCCCCTTATTACATGGGGACTATTATTAGGTACGTCTCTGTTTAACCTGTCGGGGATTACAGGCGTGATGTTATGTTATGTTATTTAATACTAGCTTCCGCCCGCGGCTTCGCCCGCATGGTGTGTTGATAAAAAGCAGCCTATATGTTAATCCAGGGTATAACCTATCTACATACCAAATTTCAACCAAATCGGTCCAGCCGTTTATGCGTGAAAGAGTAACAAACATCCACACATCCATTCTCACAAACTTTCACATTTATAATACTAGCGACCCGCCCCGGCTTCGCACGGGTGCATGTGTTATACATAAAAACCTTCCTCTTGAATCACTCTATCTATTAAAAAAAACCGCATCAAAATCTGTTGCGTAGTTTTAAAGATTTAAGCGGTCAAAGGGAAATAGGGACAGAAAAGCGACTTTGTTTTATAATATGTAGTGATTAGTAGGATTAGCACAAGAGTAACCAAACCGGTTCAGATTGCGAGTTTGCTAAATCTATTTAAGGCTTTACCTGTTCGGAAAATTACCGCAAGGCAATCTTAGGTTAACTGGAAAACAGGAACTAAGTTTAGATATTAATCTTGAGATGTCTTGTAAAACTAATTTCTTGGAACCTTTTCCGGAATATCATATGACATAGACATCTCAAGGCTACGGCGTAAATGCAACGGAAACTTAGGTTCTTTAAATAAATGTTTTGTAATTGTCAAGGTAAAGATCGAAATGCTGCGTTAATTATAGAAACTAGATAGGTTTTCTTAAAGATGGTTGGTACAGTCGAGCTTGTAAAACCTTTTATACTTTTTTGACAACATACTGCACGGATCTTCAAGGAGGAGCTCGTGGCTAAATAAGAACACAACTCGGGTCGATCTTTAGATTAAGCCGTGCTTACCTAGGTTGGTCCATGGATGGGCGACCACCCATTACATACCGAGTTTCCTCCGTGCCTCGGAAAGCACTCTAAGCCGTTGGTCCCGGCTGTCATTTGTAGATCTTTGACAGTCGTTACACGTAGTCAGTGGCCCGCAAGTCGGACAACCAGTCTTACCAAGGGGTATCGTATTACCTAGCACTAAGTGGGTTGTGGAGGTCAGATAGACAGTCGCTCCATGTAAAATACTGGTATTCAGTTGCATCTAGTTAGACTGGAAGCCGACCAAAAAAAATAATAAAAGCAAAAAAAAAAGACAAAAAAAGGCAAAAAAAAAAATAAGTCTAGGCAGATGATGACTGCACGGGTCCTTTGCATGCAGTCATACATGTTAACCATTTATGTGTAAAATAATTGTTTTGTAAAATGTAATGTAAAATCCAGATGAGCTAAAAGATCCGTGTACAGATTTAACTAACTATCTAAAATCCATAAGATAATATGGTATAGCCACGGTATAGCGAATCGTGCGTTCGGTAGACCGATTTTCACCCTAAGTGCACGAAACACATTCTTTGTCGACGCTGTGCCGGGCTAAATCTTTTCATGATGAAACAAACTATACTGAACAAAAATACCATGTCAGGTTAACACGATTAACGCTTCATCCATTTCTGAAAAAATCCCTAGCCAAAAAAGTATCTCCAAATGAATCGCCGCTAAAACATAGACCAATATCTTGTCGTTCTATGATGTGCAATTTTGATTCAAAATTATTGTAAAAAAAGTAATTAAGTAGTCGTCTATACATGCTTGTTTGTCACAGACACGTGACAAATAAGCATGTTGGCAAGCATGTTTGCAAGAACACAAATGATTGAGAAAATTTTACACATGCTTTCGGGATTTATCACGTGTAGCGTTGACAAAAAGGATTGTAAAAAGGTTTTGAAAATAAACTCCAAATCATAATCATAAACATTTTAATTAAAAATATTTATAAATAATAACCGCATAAATTAGAGGTTTTAGGGTTTTAATAACTTTACGATATCATTAAAGCTTCCAATGGCATTAATACTTAAAAAAGAAAAATATTTGGAAAAATATGTTTGTGTATTTTTCAGTTTTGGTATAGATACATCGTTGATCTCCAAATAAAGAATACATTGATTAAAATAAAGTGAGTGAAGAAAACATTACCTATAGAATAAAATAGTATCAGTAACAATGTGCATTATTTTAATTGCTAAATATTAATTATGTACAGACGCCAGCACATCAAGCTAATACAATCTGTCAAATTTCTTTAATAGATTTTCAACTTTATCTCTAAAGCATTAGGTTCAAGGTTGGTTGGGAAAATCTGACAGTTTCGAGTAGGTTGACCTGCTGGCGTCTGTACATTCCAAAATTAACTAAAAACTTGAAGAAAACTTTAGATTTCCGAGTCCTTCGTATCAAAATAATCAAAAAATTGAAATTTAAAAAAATACCTCATTGTTATTTTATCTTACAAACATCTAATATTGTACATATTAATTTTGGTAGTAAATACATATTTTTTTTTGCTATAATTTCAATCAAAACGGCAACGAACGAATTAACCTTACACGATTAACGAATGAATGACCTTTACAAATTGAAATTATATAAATAGCTGCAACTCAAAATTTTTCAAAGTACTGTCAGGGCATTAACTATTAAGCAAATTGACCGAATCGACGTCATACCTAATAGGTACCTATATAAATTCAAGAACAGTGTTTATTTGACGCTAGAAACGGGATATTTACCATGTCCACTGTTTGTTTTATATATCCCGTTTCTAGTGTTCTTATAATGTTAGTGACCATGACAGTTTAAAAACTAATATAGTGTTTATTTGCTGTCCCTATCCTATTTATAAGCTTAATTATAAAATGTGTTTGTTCTTATATTCTTACATAACGTTATGGAATCGTACATAAACTATCTAGTAATATTGCTATGAGAATAATATGTACACTGTAATGCCAATTTAACCTTACATAGTTTATGATCTTACTTAAGTATTGTTACCTATTTGAGCTCTTCTAGACAATGTAAACAAACGAAGTATCTTTTCGTTACAAAATATACATAATAATTTATAGATTTATTTATAGAAAGTATTATTAATCTATGGTTTACAAAAGTACTTATGAAGTACAATATTAACATCTATACTTAATAAGGTACAATCATTGCCCTTTACTACCTGATACTGAAGAGGCGTCAGGTTATGCAGGGCACTGATTGTACAAGTGCATTGACGAAACATGTTTTTCTATACTGTTAAATTCTCAAAAAACTGTAGTGACATTTTAATAGTTCTCCACGGCCACTGCAAAAAATTAAGAAACTTTTTGCAACTACCAACTCGTGCGATACATGAAATTTCTTTACCAGGCATTTAATTTTATGAACATTAAATCTCTTATGTGTTATGCATACGCAATGTTAAATGTTCATGCAAAACTGACTGATACGACTTACGCCTCGACTTGCATCAAGCAACACGCGCGTTTGTCGCTTGTTTCTTTCGCTTGAGTAACGTCGCGTCGCGTCCCAGTGTCTCGTGGTTATCTAAGCAATTTCTTTAATTAAAATTTATTTTCACCGTAGTCACCGTTGCAACACGCGTGTTGCTTGAGTCTTCTAACAAATATATAGACTGAGGTTTTGCTTATTATGAGTAAGAACTGCGTATTTATTAGACTGACACATTAACACACCTTTCACATTTATTTTAGCTCTGACTTAAACCTTATGTAAACGAAAACAAAGGTCACTGTACACTGAAAAATTAGAAGTAAAATAACAATGAAAGAACAGTAATTCTATTGAAACAATGATGGTGCACAGACTCACAACAAAAAAACAGTTTCACACAAGACACTGTATATAGGTACTGTTCCGTCTTTGATTAAGAAAACTGATTTCATTCCTGCGTGTGTTCTTTCTTCAAAATATTTTAGTTTAGTAATACAATTCAACAATTCTTACAACATAATCCAATTTCACAAAACATATTCGCCGATTGTGTTACATATTGCATTTTTTTTTATAGATCATTCAACTCCCAGTAGACTAACATGATTAAGAGTTTGGTCGATGAAATATTAATCATATATTATTACGACTCATAAATTTATGATTTATGTAATATTATATTTACATATTACACACTATTAATATTAAAATGACTTTTTTTTCACTAGGAAGTACTCGTAGGTTATTTATTTTGTCTTTATTTGTATTCTTTATCAGGATTATCTTTTTAAGATAATATCTTTTCGTTTTGCAGTCCAAGGCGCCATCACGTACCTGTAACAAGAAGATAATATTTTAAGATAGGTATTTTTAAAGTTGGAAATGGAGTGGCATCAAAAATAGGCAAGATTTTTACTCCAGGCAGGAGTTAATGACCATTAATTGAAAGTCCTCGCCTTAAAAAGGAACAAGCCAAAAATTGGTTAAACGGATTAACCCTTATCATTCTCACGGTGTCAATTTGATTCCAGCTCTAACAGCTTTTCCTTACCCTTGCTCCATCGCTCTCTTTCCCTTAAGTACAGTAATTCGCCAAAAATACTTGAGAAATCGTTTAAAACTGGCTTGAAGAGTTACTTAAAGTCTAGACAAATAAATAAAATTGAAGTGTCTGTTTGTAATATCAAAATTACAACTTTATACTAAATGCATATGAGTTAAACGGCACTAATAACAAAAACACATTATCTGTCAGATAGCTGATGTTATAAGGTCTACAATAGGCTACTTTTATTTTAGAATACGAATTAGGGTTCCGTGCAAAAAAAAAAACTTGAAATTGGTAACAAAATCTGATTCAAAGCGAAGTTATTTTTATAATAATTTCACGCAAATGATGGTCGCCGGTAATAGCTGGTTAAAAAATACAAACTAATTATAATAAATAATTATTCAGCAACTGTCCTATTGATCTAGCTAGAAGTAACAAGCGCCGTGGCCCTGGGCTTAATTAATTTAATTAATTAATTTATTTGCATCAGACCCACGATCCATATTTTAGTTAGTACGTACACTTAAAAAATAATGTTAGTAAATAATCTGAGACAAAATACACACCACACAATACTATTTTCACTAAGTTGAACACAAAATAAATTTTAAATTAAATTAATACAATCATTTTTCGTCAAATATATTATAAAAATTATTAGTTTAATTCCCGGGCAAAGTGTTATTGGGTTATTCCATCAAAAATACTTCAGTTTTAATAGCTCGGAATCAGCCCGCAGCTCGCTAAAGTTTAAGTACCATGGTACTTAAACTTTAAGTAAAGTACGGCTCTGCCCTCTGCCTAACCTCTCGGCGATAACATGCTTGATGTTATAATGTACCTAAACGGTTAATGATCGATAACCGAAGCCTGCTTATTAAAAAAAAAACATAATTTCAAGGACGGAACATCGGTTCGGAATCCGAACAGTATTAACTGATTCGGAAATAATTATTACTTCCACCAACACTTCCCGTATCCCTATAAAAAATGGCTGTTTTTTTACTGATTTTTAATTGAGTTATTAATCAATTGTAGGAAACCCATAGGTTTTTACATACGGAATTAAATTCAATAGTTTAAAATATGAGTAAGTATGTAGAAAACTAAATATATGCTATGGACTGATTATTAGTTCGTACAAGGTTAACCATGCCATTCAACGTGGCAATGCTGCCAGTCTTTTGGGCACGTTTCCAGATGACAGCGTAGCGGAGGAGTACTTTGACGCAGGCCTAAGAAGTGTGCTATTGTCGTCTGTATATGTATAGGTACTTTCTTTTAGTCTTCCTTTTATCTTTATTTTAGTTCTATTTGTAGTCTGTAAATTGCTAAACTTAGTTAATTTTGCAATATTGAGTACGAATGACAAGCAATGTTCGATTCCATTGATATCATTTGACAGTTTTTTGCCATTTTTGAATAATATTTAAATGTCATACCGTTTTTCAAACAATATCATACACAATTGCATTGACAATCACTACATATTATAAAACAAAGTCGCTTTTCTGTCCCTATTTCCCTTTGACCGCTTAAATCTTTAAAACTACGCAACGGATTTTGATGCGGTTTTTTTTAATAGATAGAGTGATTCAAGAGGAAGGTTTTTATGTATAACACATGCACCCGTGCGAAGCCGGGGCGGGTCGCTAGTAACAAATATAAAGAATTATTATTATTGTTCTTGAACATATGCCTCAGTAACATACTGGGTACCCATGAAAGGAAAATTCAATGTAAAATACGGGGTGGAAGAGACACCGACGCGAACATGGTTACCACGTTTTCAGTACATCATTCTGAGCCCACACATAGAAATTTTTCATCAGTTATTAAAAAAAGTGACCTGTTTCCTACAAAAGTGCAATACCTACCTACATGGTCAAAATGAATGGAACAGCTGATTCTATTTTAATAACCGATGAAAAAATTGTATATGCGTCAAGGTATGTGTGGGTTTATGGGTGATAAATAGTAAACATAAATATAAACCGTTTCAGTGTTAATGATAGTATATGGTAGGGTAGGGTTCTAAGGCTAGTCCATGACTTTACTCTTGTCTATTGTGTGTTTAGGTACAGTTCATTGTAATCTTGTAGTGTGACAATTATGATGCAATAATTATAAATTTGCTTTTAGATAATGGCTGTTTATTTGATCAACGTTCGTCTAGACGTTCATCTTGTTACCTAAAGAATAGCTAAATACGTAAATTAATTTGCTAGTGAAGTCATGTTATAACTATTTTAACAACCGATTTGGTTGATCTTCAAAATGTAAATGATCTATATGTGGCCTTTTTTTTTTTTTTTTGGAGGGTGGGAAATCATCAAATGACTCCTCCCGCTCTGGGCGGAGCGGAAGGGAGTGTCAGACTCTTACTGACTAAAAACCACCCATGTTCCTTCATTGGCCTTTTATGTTCCAGGGCCGCGGTATCTCTTTCGAACAGTCCCGCAGCCCTGGCAGGCACCGGCCCTTGCGGGCCCCTCCCGTTTGCTGACAACTCTTTGAGGCGCGCGTGGAACACGAACGCGCCGTCGACACGGCCTGCCCGTCGTCATACGACGGACGGACGGCGAGCTAGCCCATTACTCACCGTCCACAGGCCCGCGCCTACGGTGGCCGAGAGCCATCACGGCGTGGCCCCCGACGCCCGGTGCTTCTCCCGCGGCGGCTGGGACGTGAGGAGGTTCTCTCCCTCTTACGTTCCGCCGCCTCCTTCGCTAGTATGACTGCTTCGCAGAAGGAGGCGACGGCTTCCCATTCCCTCTCGCCCCGGACCATGGCTTGAACCAGGGCCGGGCGCGAGAGGTCGCCGCCGCCAATCGCCGCTACGAGGACACGGCGGTGCTCCTCCCAAGCGGAGCAGACCTCGACGGTGTGCTCCACCGTGTCCTCCGGTCGATCCTCGCAATAGTAGCACCCGGGCGTTTCCTCCCGCCCGATTCGGTGCAGGTACCTCCCGAAACATCCATGTCCGGTGAGGACCTGCGTCAGGCGGAAGGTGAGGGCGCCGTGGCGCCTCTCAAGCCACTCCTCAAAGAGGGGACTTATCGCCACTATCGTGGCGTGCCCTGCACGGGGCTGCGATATTCGCTCCCTCCATCTCGCCATGAGATCACGGCGGAGGTCTGTCCGCTGCGCGACAATATGCCGCGGCAGCGGAGTTACCCCTCGGCTCTGTACCTCCGCGCGCCACTCGTGCAGGCGCGCGAGGACTATGGCCTCCAGATCCCATGGCGGCAATCCGGCAAGGAGGCTCGCCGCCTCGCGGGAGATCGTGCGGTACCCCCGGATCAGCCTTACGGCTACCACCTTTTGGGGCGCGTTCAGGTAGTGCTTTGCACGCAACCTCAACGAACGCGCCCACACCGGGGCCCCGTAAAGGGCCATGGACCGCAAGATCCCCGCATAGAGCCTCCGGCAGGAGGCGTTTGGCCTCCGGCAGGAGCCGCTTGAAGGCAGCCCCGGCCCGTTCCAGTCTGGGTATACGTCTGAAATGTTCCACGAAGTTCCATCGGTTGTCGAGGACGAGTCCGAGGTACCTCAACGTCGCCTCGACGCCGACGGGAACCCCTCCTACCGTCATTCAGCGTGGATCCCGACGGTGGCGTTCATCTTGTTACCTAAAGAATAGCTAAATACGTAAATTAATTTGCTAGTGAAGTCATGTTATAACTATTTTAACAACCGATTTGGTTGATCTTCAAAATGTAAATTATCTATATGTGGCCTTGATCTTGTTTTGTTGAATTCTTATTAAAAAGTAGGTATGTTTTTTTTGAAAAGTTTTTTTTTAAATGTACCATACATTTAAAAAAAACTTCCGTAGCCAAATGGCTAAAACGGAACCCTTATAGATTCGCCCTGTCCGTCCATATGTCACAGCATAGTCATAAACACGGGTAAGGAGAGTTGAATTAGAAATAAAAATGGCATTGTCATTTTGTATTGTTAATTAGAAAACCCCACAAACCTTCTGTTTGTCCCAATAAAGAACCCATAGGAATAGGTGTCCCATAGTAGGTATCTGAAGTTCTTTATAAATTGGACAAAAAAACAACTGGGTCTAGTTTCGGTTTCCAGCCCTATTTAATATACAAATGTAGCCGTTATTATAAATGTGAAACAACTGACACGCAAAAACAATAAATGTCTAAGCTAACAGATCATAAAAACTAAGTTAGTATAGTTTAATGCGTTTTGCCAATCTAAAAAAAAATGCTAAATGATAAATTCAACAAAATTATTAAATAAGTCAATGATTTATAAGCACGCGTGTGTGTCACGTTTGTTTTAAAAACGTGACCAAAATGTTTGTAAAGTTTTTAATATCACATGATAGAAGCTGTGGACTAAGATAATTTATTAAAATAATATTTTGATTAGAGATACGTAAATGCAAGCAATGACGTAGTTTGAAACTTTGTTTACAAAATAGCAGCTATCCTCATTAATAACCGTTTTCGGTTTTAGTAAGAACGAGATTTGAACAGCGACAGTCCCTCGGGGATAACTCTGACGTTCTCTTTTCAAACTTTCACATCTACACATTTTTTTTAACAACTTTTGTGCTCAAGGTCAGACTTGAGTACCAAAGTGTTACCAGAATAGTTGTTCTGGAAGTAACATGTTGAATGTAGTAATGCCTAAACTGGATATCAAAATATCTGTAGCCGTAACAAAAAAAAATATGCTAGGGTTGAACAATACGCTGCGGGACTGTTCGAAAGACATACCGCGGCCCTGGAACACAAAGGGCAAAAGAAGGAACATGGATGGGTTTTAGTCAGTATAAGTATGACACTCCCGCTCAGCCCAGAGCGGAAGGGGTCATTTGATGATTTCCCATGCTAAAAAAAAACAAAGGGTTGAACAACACAAGAATCGTTTCCCTGCAGGGTTAGGGTATTCATATCTTCCGCTCCCATATCGCTATTAGGTATACCCACGTCATAGGAGGCGACCCCATTGCCACCAACCTTTCATAAATCTAGTCACAATTTTTTCATCATTTTGGCCGAACGCTTTGGTCGATGCTTACGAACCAAGGCCCTCAGTGTTTGCGATCCCTAGAAAATCTAATAATAACAAAGTACCCAATTGATAAACCCTAAAATTTACCTCAACTATTCAAGAAACATTGTAAACTAGACACAAAAACGCACAAAGCATGAAAAATGATCCAATAAATGGAATCAAACAAATCCGATTCAAAAAAGCGACCAAGTGCGAGTCGGGCTCGCGCACGAAGGGTTCCGTATCATTAGGTATCTATAAAAAATACGAAAAAACACGTTTATTGTATGGGGACTCCCCTTAATATTTTTTTTTAAATTTTTAGTATTTATTGTTATAGCGGCAACGGAAATACATCATTTGTGAAAATTTCAGCTTTCTAGCTATCACGGTTTATGAGATACAGCCTGGAGACAGACAGACAGCGGAGGCTTAGTAATAGGGTCCCGTTTTACCCTTTGGGTACGGAACCCTAAAAAATACATCGTGAAACAAACGTATGGAAAGTGTTTATTTCGCCACGCGATGCGTTTGCACCGCTACCGAGACCGGTCGGCGCGCGCGCAGCTATGCAATGCAATGTATGTCAGCACTCAGAATTTTAGAGGCATTAATGCTCATAATTTGTAATTGTTTTAGTACGTGGTGCTGCTGTTTAATGACTGGATTAAAGAAAAATACTGTTGCAGTTGTGAAATTGTGCTTAGATAACACTGTGTGAGAAACACTATTTGAAAGAGTTGTAAACTAGAGGCCATTGAATGTATGAAGAATAGGGTGTAAAGTGTTTCATAACCCATAGAAAAGGGGGATCCTCCGACCAGACGGGTGTTGTGTCTGGTGGGCTACTGCCCGACAGTTGTTGTCGCGTTTTGATATATGCTGTTATGTTAGTTAAGTCACGCTTTCGCATCGCGGAGAACTTTAATATCGCCATTTAGGAATTTCAAGTTAGTTCTTCATTTGTTGCATAGATGGCGCTGTAGTACTGTTTATGTTATGGTTGTAGTGCCGCTACGTGGACAGCCTAATAAAGTAATAATCAAGTAGTCTTAAAGCAGTAGATCATATTAAGAAAGAAGACCGGGAAGTCTGATCTGCTTCTGGAGGAAGGTGGGCTGGCTGGAGTAGCGGCCATCATGGCTCACGCACAATGGTCCACTTTAGGGACTAAGTGCGGAAACCAAATCCCTAACATAGAACATAGTAGATCATATTTTAATCGATCACATAGGTACTAATATTAAAAGATGTTAAAAGTGACAAGAGACCTAAACTTAACATAGCATAACATCATGCGTGTAATCCCCGCAGGGTTAGCAGAGGCGTACCTAATAGTACACCCACATTTCGTCAGTTTTGATTAAGTCCCATGTAATTGGGGGCGAGCCTATTGCCAGCAACTGGGCGTAAATCCACACTCCGTAGCTGCTACTGAGAAATTCCTAATGGACTAGTAATGGGTAGACTAATGGGTAGTCTTGACTTAACTTTGATTAAAACACTGTAAATCTTGTTTTGTAAATAATAATAATGTCTACAAATATAGAAAACAGCAAATTCCAGAAAACTCATTTACCTTTTAAGATTAACTCAACCACACCAAGGTCTACATTAAAGAAGTACATATTCTAAAACACAGAACTATTAATTCCAATTTTAAATGAACAAGGACAAACAGTACCTACTATTAAATACAAGTTTCCCTCAATTGACCTGAACAAACGATTAACTTTCAACACGCATATACATGCTTCATTAATGCTGAAATGGTATTTCATTGAAATAATTTGGTACTTCTTAATAATCTTCGTGACGACCGCTTATCGAAGTGTTATGAGGTTTCATGAATAAATAAATAAACACGGTTTCCAGGGAAATTATTGTGCCCATTCTTCTCCAATTAGAGATCTACGCTTTGGAATGGGCTACTACAGTACTTTCAGTAATTATGCCTTGTGACTGAGACTGTAGCTTCATCTTTTGGTTTTTGACAATTCAAAAATGGCTGTTAAGGCCTATTTGGTTTGCTTTGAGTTTTATGAAAATACTTGAATAATACCTCTAAATAAATAAATTATGTACTAAAATAAATAAATAAAACGATCCAATTTTAATTCGCCTATACACAATTATTATTTGATGATTTTATTTAACCTTTACTATTATGTAAAGAAAAAAAAAAACTGAACTGAACCCTCAGGAAAGTGAACCCTTGATACCAAAAGTTTCAGTGCAGTTCGCTTTCCTGATAGTTTCCATTAATTTTCTTCGAAGATTTAATAATCAAATCAAATAATTATTTATTTCAAACAATAATGTCCATATGAATTAGTGAAAAAGTACTTAAGAACTATATTAGTGGCTGAAATTTGGTGATTCAGTTACCTACATTCATTAAAATAATTAATAATTATTATATTATTATTGTCATTATTTAATGCTGAAGCACGAATTCTGTATCAGGAAGATAATCCTTGGTCCACCACTGACTTCCAGTACACGAGCTTATCATAGTCCGATAGAATAATCGCATGCTAAGATTGCCAACACTGCCCCTTCCCAAATAAAAAGGTGTTGGCACTGTTACCGTCATGTTGTCACAAAGTTGGGCGTAATTCTTGACTTTGACCGGCGCATGCGCATTGCTACGTCAGTTGGCACATTTTCAACAGTATCATCTTACATCATTATCTGACCAATATCGATTTAGCATACAGTTTCAAAAGCCGTATTTGTGTCATAATTTGAAAGTTATATAACTTGAGTACCTACTAAGTTAAAGTGGTAAGTACTTTAATACTTAGCGTTTAAACTGGATTATTGTTTGAGAACAAGTCGTTTTTTTTTAAATCTATGACTTAGTATTGGATTACATAATCTTACTTGCATGGGTTTTATTTTGACCTAAAATGATTGGAAAAAATCTTTCTGGCCTTTACACCGTGATAACCACTCACCGGTCAAGGCTATGACTAGAATATTATTTGTTTACCTTTGATAATATAATACTGAAACAACATGATTTTAAAAGAGTGAAGACAACATAACCATCGAAGAACTTCGAAATATTGGTCACTATATAGTTCACAATGCTTCACTTGAACTTCATGAGAACCTGGATGACGCTTTTTTCAAGGTCATCTCGATTCTAAAAATGGAAGACCGTCACACAAAATATTTTTATTTGCTATCCCACCTACTCGTAACTGTAAAGTTCATCATCTCCATCGTAAACTGCAATAATGCGGAAAAAGATGCAGTAGACGTTTTTCAACACTCGTAAGGTACTGGTTGACCTTGGATAACAGCTCTTCTTGTTAGGTCATTGGCGAAAACAAATGCCAATCGGTCTCCCAAACTTGGTTACAGCGGCAATATTGCGTCATACTGCTGTCCACGATCAGAGACTGGCTCTTTTAATCTTGACCAATGTTTCCTCACGAATCGTCTAACCTATGTCGATAGATTCTGCTGTCGATGTTGGCACAAGTGATTAGCCCATTGATGTATTATTATACAACTGTAGTGCAAAGCCTATGAGGCTATTTGGGATCTTTTATTATATTCACTTATTTACAAAATACAAGTAGATCTAAAATAAAAATATGTACAAGTATCAAAATGGGAAATGACTTGCAAGACTTCGCTTTGGACACTATCCATCAGCGAAGTTTGCATTCCTTATGATATAAACTAATTCACCGAATTGCAGAGAATGTAATCAGATTGAGGACGTGCAGCATCTGCTGATGGATTGTGTACAGAACGGGCGTGAGAGGGAGTCACTTTTGAGAGAATCACAACCAACTTCAGAAGATGCCAAAAAGTTATGTCATTTAATAACAGTTTTTCATCGGTGACTTCTAGCTTTACCCCTGTTTTATGTAATGTTTAACTGGTTATTATAGTTTGTTAATTATAAGGTTTAATGTTACAATGGTAAAAGGCACGATGGAGTTGACATATATGTTTAAATGAAAATCCCAAAACAAATAACGAGAAAAAAAGAGCGTCAAAAATTCGAATACATCGCTGTCAATAGGTAAAGTGCAAGGCTGGCAGCACTGCCGGGTTGGATGGTAATCCTAATTCTTTGGTCAAAAATAAGGTCAGCCCCTGGTCACGTGAAGAGTTATTGTTTTTTGCTTGCATTTGGATGGAGCACGCTTGCATAGAAGAAACTGATTCACTCTAACTTTGAAGGACGAGATCGGTTCATCATTCGACTGATATGATATAATTTGTTAAAAATTTTATGTTCAATAGAAAAATATAATACGTACAAAAATAATTTACAAAAACAGAGTTAAATTATGTTTAAAAAATAACAACGGTATAAATAATAATTAACCTTTATGGATCCCACACGTTACTCATATGGTTTGAAACGTACCAACATATTCTTTATTTGTTTGTATAGTTACATGATTAATTAGTCAATTCTAGTAAGTTCGAAGTTACTTAATTACAAATTTTATAATAATGTATTCTTCACATTATGTGTTGCACTTTTATTTATGTAAATTGCTATAGCGGAAAATTTTAATTTAAATCTGTCAAGGCCATATACCTACAACTTTAATATAAATAGGAAACTAGAATGTATAGGCTTTATAAGTATTAAGTAGTATACTTTTCCGAAGTAGAGTCTTAGTATACGGAAAATTGATATGATGTTTTATCTTTCATATCATTAAAACTTACAAACTAACAATCCAAGTTACGTCATGTAAAGGTCTGATCCAAATCTGAACCTAACTTCAACAAACTTTTTAAAACATACACGATTATTTCTGTTCCAAAACTTCCAAGTTTATTCAAGTTTCAGAACTTTTCACAACCGTTTAAGATAAGAAGTGACTTCAGAACGACTTAAAATTGTTATTGGGCCTATGTTTGTACCTATGTATAATAGTAGGACGTATATAGGTCTAGTGGTCGCAAACGCTACTGCTGAGTATATCCTGGGTTCGATTCCCAAGCCGGGAAAACTTTTATTGGGTTTTTCTATCACATAGGAATTTCTATTATTTATTTTCAAGATAATTAAATCATTTACAAACTAAAAACTATAGTAGTAATAATATATGTTTGTACATATTTTAATTACTATTATAGTTTATTATCATTTTAATACAATAATATCGTTTTGTATCAAAAGGGTTACAGGGCGTCCAAAAATTCTTCCACATCGCTGAAAAACAGGAAAAGTGCCCAGAAGGCTGGCAGCATTGCCACGCTGGATGGCAATTACTGATTCTTTTGCCGAAAAATAGTCCTGCCCTCTGGTCACGTTAAGAGTCGACTAACCGCTTGGCGATTTCCCGAAATACTAAGTGGGCACTCGGACCCCATAGCCCTATAACGACAACCTCAAACGGCTCAAGCACATAACTACCAATTAAAATATTTTATTGGCGCCGTTTGAGGTATTCAGCACCTGCAGCAGCCGCTCCAGCGAATATCTTAGTTCGCAGCTCGGCGTCTGGATTCTTGCCCTAGGGCGAGCCCATTGCCTTAAAACGATGGCAATAGGTCCCTCCCCCTATAACATGGGACTTTAACATTACTAGCCAAATATTGGTGTAGCTACTCAGGCACACCTCTGCCTAAGCCTTTGAAGATTATAGGCGTTATGTTACGTATAATAGTCGCAAGGTCGAACACAAATAACGAACTGGTTACTTGCGAAAGTCTGCCGTCTTCGTTTATAAAAATTAAAATTGCTCAAGTTTAAACAACATTGGAATGGCGTAATGAATGGCTAAACGTATGCGGCTACCGGCGATACCGAGACGGGCTGGCAACAGCGAATAGTAGTTGTGGAATTTATACAAGGAGTAATTCGAAAATGTACACTTTCGTCTTTGTGAATGCACCTAGTAACGTTATGCACGTAGTTACGTACATACAGGAGAAATTCCTAGACTCCAAAGTTTAAAACAAAAGTGACCTAAGTTAACACTCTGGAAAGCAATACATTGTTTATTGAGTGATAAATTAACAAAAAAAAAACCCCGACTGCGTAAAAAATAACTAACTAATAACTTTAAATAAAAACTGGAGTGTACGGAAAATATTGCCTGCAGTAAGGGTGCTGGTTGCAACACCTACCTGTTTTTGTTAACTAGCAATAAGTTAAGTGCACTTATAGATATTACTACTTAATGTTAACATAGTTATTTGATTAAAAAATAAATAAATAATAGTCGGGACCCATATTGGATAGAATGATTTTAGTCTAGATTATTTAATGGGTCCCGACTGTTGCAGTCAATATTATGTTCCGGACACTTGAGTTTTAATTTAAAGTTATTAGTTACTTATTTTTTACGCAGTCGGGTTCTTTTTATTTTTTAAATTTAATTTTTATTTAACACTTTTAAGTTAAGATTATTTAAATTAAAATATGGTCATGATATACTACTTTAAAATCCTCATGATGAGCCCTTTAATTTGATAGCCATATTGCAGTATCAGATTTTTATTTTACTTTAAACTATAGTGTCTCACAGTCGTCATGTTTTTTTTTTTCGCGTCGCCTATCTTAGAACACTTGGGTTACCAAGACGAATCTAACCAAATTTTTATTAATTAACTCCGTGCAGCGGTTTGGAAGATATGAGGTAATAAAAAAAATTACATGCTTCAAGATACGCGCGAAAAACATAACTCTTCCTTGGCAGTCGGGTACAAATCAACTTTTCCGTACTTTTCTCGAGTTCACCGAGACGGACCAGATGCTGTACCTTTGATTGAAATATTTCTTAATTAAAAAAAGTGTTAGAAAAATATAAATACGAACATAAGAACGGAGCAGTTAATTTGGGGGTAATTTCTAGGGCTGGGCTATAGTAAAACAGAGAGAGAGGTTTCAGTTATTTGATCTGTTTTAGTTTGGTAAAACTGGAACATTAAACAAAGGAAAGAACTAAGTGTTATTCTATGAACGGTAACAATGAAGGAAAAGTCTTGGACTGTCTTCTTCTTTCTCGTGTGGTTAGTGCCACTGACTACTGTCAAAGATCTATAAATGACAGCCGTAACCAACGGCATAACGTGGTTTCTAAGGTACAGAGGAAACTCGGAACGTAATGAATTGTCACCCATCCACGGATCGACCTTGGCAAGCGCGGCTTAACCTAAAGATCGAAGTAAAAAGTTAAATAATAGATGAGAAGGTCACTCGGCTATTGTGATCGTGTTTATGATTAAATATTCATTTAAAATTTTAACTTAAGTAACTGTGTAAGTAATTTTTCTCTTAACTTAGTTGTTAAATATTAGCAACTAGTCAAAAACTAACAATAACAAAATCAATGTTAAATTAAACTCTTTTAATTAAAGGGTGTTCGAGGTACAAAGTATAGAGCAGGAGCACTAATTGAACTATTTTTTTTTAGTTTTTGTAATTCTATTGAATCTAATAGTTCTTGTCTACCAATTAATTAGATAACAAAGTACTAACATAGGTTTTGTAAAATCTGATTCAAATCTTTAATTGTAGTAAATCCAAGTTTATACAAAAAAAATATTTTCATTTATTTACACCTAGCGCTTTTTGTTTCTGCATCACCCAAAGGTTGACTGATAGAAAATCAAAGTCCACCTCTGTACTCTATGCTTGAATTGTTAAATAAATAAAAAAAAACTTTTTTGTAATAAATAAAACCTACTTCAAAAACACAAAAAAAAAATTGAAAAATAACTTTAGCCTCAGAAGTTTGTGACTTTTGTTTGTTTGATTGGGTTTTTTTTGGTTTTATTTCGAATAACCTAACCTAACGTAACTGTCGAAATGTGGGTGTACTGGCACATCTGCGTACCCCTCAGAGCATATAGGCGTGATGTTATGTTATGATGTTGTGTAAACAATAAACATCCAAGCGATTGCAGCAATAACGGCAGATTTGCTGTCTATTATTGAAGAGTTCCATTGCTTTTCTCTAAAGACTTTTCACAGATCTTCACCAAATTTAACCACCGCGGAATAATTTGCTTCCAAACAAAAAAGAATCATCGAAATCGGTTCAGAATTGGCGAAGATATCGCTGAAAATAAACAAAAAAATCTGACGAATCGATAACCTCCTCTTTTTGGAAGTCGGTTAATAAATATTGTTATAAAATAAGGTTGCTTATAGTCTCTGTCCGCGAGACCGTTGTTCTTCAAAACTAACCAACGGATTTTGATGTAATTTCCACAATCATTTAGAACTTAATCTAGAAGGTTTTTGTTTGTAATAAATAAATTATGTTACATGCATATAATAAAGAAATCCTAATATTTCAAACCATACAAACAGGGGTGGGTTGTTACTTTCAGTATAACATAACATAACATCACACCTGTACAAATACAAATAGTTTATTTCTTTCACAAGGTTTGTACTACATAGCTAGTGATAGAAGTGTCCTTTTAAGCAAGTAAATGCCTGTATTAGGACACTCCACTCTTCCGTAACTTAACGTAATGTACAGACAAGAATTGTATTAACTTATTAATAATATATAATATTTACTATTTATAATTTACATAATTTTGAGCAATCTATAATCCCCGAAGGGTTAGGCAGAGGTGTAGGTACTTAATAGTACACCCACATTTTGCCAATTATGTTTAAGTACCCATGTAATAGGTGGCGAGCCGATTGCCAACAACCGGGCATAAATTTAGAGTCCGTGGCTGCTACTTAAATTCCTGATGAAAAAACCCAATGACAATTCGCACGAGCCGGGAATCGAACCCAGGACCTCATACTCAGCAGTAACGATAGCGAACACTAGTACAGTATAAAACAGGTAGTAATCTGACTCTCCATTGTTTTCTTTGCCTTGATATACAAGGAATAGAAAACTAGTTTCAAGGCTCTTAGCATATGAGCATATTCAGAGGATGCTAGTGAAGAATGAGTTCTCATATTATAGTGATTTAATTAGGTATAGTATAACGTAGATTTGTAGAAATGCAAACGAAAGATTATAAAAAAAACCGGCCAAGTGCGAGTGAGACTCGCGCACCGAGGGTTCCACACAAACTTGTAGGTTATTAAACTACATATTTACGGTTCTCAGTTTTTTTCCTTTACTTGTGCTGTAAGACATTTCACCTAGCCAAAATTCATGATTCTAGCTCAACGGGAAGTATCCTATAGGGGTGTAATTCTCTTGTGAAATCTCGAAACACACGAAAATATGCGACATAAATGGTAATATCGATTGATTAAAGAGACCGTAGACCCGAGTATTTGATATAAATTTCAACTTCATACCTCAACGCGTTCAACAGACAGATATACAGACGGACAGACGGACAACAAAGCGATCTTATAAGAATTTTTTTTTCCTTACGAGGTACGGACTACGGAACCCTAAAAATTAATGTTATGAAGCAACAGCTAGTTTAATGTAATCCCATTTTAATTGTTAATTTTCAAGTACGATGCCTTAAAATAATGCAAATGAAACGCTTCTAAATACGACTCATTTTTTAAGTACGCACGTTGCGTTTAGCATAAAATTTGATATATACACGCATATGTTTACAAAACATCAATTTTAATTACTAAACCAAGAAAAACTTAATGATCTTTTTCCCCTGTTATTAGCAAAGATAGAGATTTAGGTCAGTAGTATCTATCGAGCCGACAACATGAGAAATTGCTTTTGCAATAACAAGTCATTTGGAAATACGTACAGAAATGAGCCTAGCAGACTCACCGAACGTACCGTGGAGGTTTACCTCAAGAAATATTGCTTGTATTTCTGCTGATCCTCAAGGGGAATCGGTTTTGAGAATCAGACTGGGTATATAGGTATAAAATGGGGTGGTAGGGGGTGTATTTACGTCTCTTTTTGACAGGGAGTTAGAAAAGATAGTAAAATTATACATAGCCGAGGAATGGAATAATAAATTTCACTCTGCTCAGTTTTTTAGGTTTAGTGAAAATAAATGCTTATAAAGAAGTACTTACTAGAGTGTCAAGTAGTGAAAGTGAACTGCTGACTAGCAGACTGCAACGAACCATCACGATTACAAATCACAACCGCACAGACTCAGCGCAAACTAAACCCGAACATCTTTCGGCTTTCCGAACTGGTCGCGGAACAAGACGAAGTATTACTATTCTTTCTCGAAAGTACATTTTTCCGAACACTTTTCTCTCGAAATATTCTGTCGAGAACTTGTCTGATCGTCGAGTGTTTTCTGTCAAACGGATTTGGGTACATGGTCGAGTCGTGCGTTCACTACGGCTTGTCTTTCGATATTGTCAGCCAGTGCAGTGGGATCTAGTGGGGGGCGTTTTGCAAGCCTAGAGGTCAAGTTCAAAGACACCCCGTTATCTTGACTAAGTGTTATGAAAGTTTTATTGACTGTTGAAGGGGCGGCTTTTAGGCAGTTATGAAATGATTGCGTTGATATGTCGCGTTCACGAGATGTCTTCATTCATGTGTTGTGTGTAAGCGACAGAAAGGCTTTTGATGCTTTATTTTGAGCATTTGCAGAGTTTAATATATTCGAGCAATATCTAATTTATATTAATGATGCTGAGAATTGGATTTTCAGGCGTTGTAATTAGGTATTACTTTATTATCATTCTACATTTCACTGTAACCAAACTTTTGTTGGAATAAAAAAGAGTTTAATTCAGTATCATTTTGATGGACAGCTGAAAAAGTTCGTTCCACTAAATGAAATCTAATAGATAACTTAATATTGCTTTCCCATGAATCTTCTCATAAAGATGAACACGCAAAGCAAAACGTAATTTTGTTTTTATTTTGCTTTGCGTGAAATTAAGTACGTAGGTAACCAAGAAACTGTGATGGAGTCAGAAACCTTTAGAAGGTCACCAAGATTATGATCGAAAGTTTTCATTGTACTGTTACTACAACTAACTGTTGTTCGATTTGTATGAAAGAACTGGTCACTATTAACATAAAAAAAAACCAACTACGTGCGAGTCGGACTCGCGTACCGAGGATTCCGAATAAATTTGCAGGTATTTTGTTATTAAACTACATATTTACGGTTTTCAGATTTTTTCCTTTAAATGTGCTGTACGACATTGCTTCTTGCCAAATTCCATGATTCTAGGTCAACGGGAAGTAACCTATAAGTTTTGATTCCCTTGAGAGTGTCGAAATATACTTATGTTTTTTTGCTGCATAAACGGCCGGCGGCCGTATCTTTTTTTACGTTAACTTAGAAATTTGATTTTCGCGTTCCCAAGATAAAGGGTTGACAGACAGATGGACGGACAAACAGACAGACAGACATAGGAACAACAACGTGATCCTATAAGGGTTCCGTTTTTTCCTTTTGAGGTACGGAACCCTAAAAAAACGGATCATCCTCACGGCTCCACTTGAGATTGAAGCGGTTGCTCCAAGCGGAAACAGCCTTGCGGAAACATTGATATAAAAACAGTTTAGCAAGAAACTCATGAGCTGGACGAAATTAAATTGTTCTCTTTTACAAACGCACTTTATTCCGATTTTTAAAGAAGGGAATAGGAGGGTTTAGATACTATAGCGACACTTTTGGAAATTGTCATAGATAAAATTATGAAACCCCATGTAATCTTGGCATTATGGGCTTGTACATACATACAGTCATACGTATCATCTTATTGGGAGCAAGTTTTAGTGTTCCGTTCCCGTTAACCTAGAATCATGAAAATTAGGCAAGAAGCATTGTCTTATAGCACAAGTAAAGGGACAAATCTGAAAACCGTAAATATATAGTTTAATAACAAAATACCTACAGGTCTATACGGAACCCTCGGTGCGCGAGTCCAACTGGTTATAAATAATGTCTTTGGAGTTTTCTCTGCAATT
The DNA here is from genome assembly GCA_950022335.1 of Eurois occulta. Taxonomy (NCBI): domain Eukaryota; kingdom Metazoa; phylum Arthropoda; class Insecta; order Lepidoptera; family Noctuidae; genus Eurois; species Eurois occulta. The sequence continues at coordinate 16,173,785 of OX465488.1, forward strand.
TACGGGGCGCGCGCCAACTCTCAACTTTTTATTATGCTCATTACAAAAAATACCTGGACTTTTAGCACTGTTCCATTTAAACACAGTCATACGTACATTCTATGGACATCACTGACTCACGGTAAAACCCTGGACCCTGGACATCGGTCTGAACTCGCCAACCCAGCAAGTGTGGTGACCAAGCTCATTCTTTTTATGAGAAATGGGCTTCGCCCGATTTTCGGGACTTTACTGGCAACAAAAACATTAAAATATTCAGTAATTAAATGTGTTATCAAGCTTTGTACACAACATTTTCATGTACCCTATTCTAGGAGATACCTAGGCTGCACTAAAAGTATCGGGAATGGAATATTTCCACTGTTCCTGTCATATTAAAATCTTTTTAATTGAAAACTAGTTGGTTTTAAAAATCGAATACCATTTATTTATTTAAAAAAAGATTCTCGGTCTTGTCACAAGGGTTTGTCAAACTTCCTTCTGCGAAGCAGTCATGCTAGCGAAGGAGGCGGCGGAACGTGAGAGGGAGAGAACCTCCTCACGTCCCAGCCGCCGCGGGAGAAGCACCGGGCGTCGGGGGCCACGCCGTGACGGCTCTCGGCCACCGTAGGCGCGGGCCTGTGGACGGCGAGTAATGGGCTAGCTCGCCGTCCGTCCGTCGTATGACGACGGGCAGGCCGTGTCGACGGCGCGTTCGTGTTCCACGCGCGCCTCAAAGAGATGTCAGCAAACGGGAGGGGCCCGCAAGGGCCGGTGCCTGCCAGGGCTGCGGGACTGTTCGAAAGAGATACCGCGGCCCTGGAACATAAAGGGCCAATGAAGGAACATGGGTGTTTTTTAGTCAGTAAGAGTCTGACACTCCCTTCCGCTCCGCCCAGAGCGGGAGGAGTCATTTGATGATTTCTCAATTTCTCTCTGGTTTGCTTAATTTCAACGTGGACGTGTCAAGCTCAGTGATGATCCCCGTCAAGGTCGTCCAAAAACTGCAGTCACCCAAGAAAACGTTGATGCTGTGCGTAAGCTGATTGAGGAAGATCGACATGTGACATACCGCGAAATTCAGGCAACTTTAGACATTGGCATGAGTCAAATACAAATAATCTTGCATGAACAATTAGGTGTAAAAAAGTTGTTTTCCCGATGGATACCGCATTCGCTCTGTGAAGAGCAAAAAGCGACTTGCGTTACTTGGCGCGTCAGAACTCTCGAAAGATTCCACGCAGGATCCTCAAATGCTGTATACAACATCGTATCAGGTGACGAATCCTGGATATACGGGTTCGAACCCGAAACAAAAAACCAGTCACGAGTTTGGGTGTTCGAAAATGAGTTAAAGCCAACAAAAATTGTTCGTTCACGGAGTGTTGCAAAAAAAATGGTGGCCACGTTTGTCTCCAAAACCGGCCATGTTGCGACTATTCCTCTTGAGGGACAAAGAACGGTTAATGCAGAATGGTATGCTAGCATTTGTTTGCCACAGGTCGTTTCTGAAATCCGTAAAGAGAACTGCAACCGTCGCATCATCCTCCATCATGACAATGCGAGTTCTCACACCGCGCACAGAACAAAAGAGTTTTTAGAGCAAGAAAACAGAATTATTAGACCATCCGCCGTACAGCCCCGACCTAAGCCCTAATGATTTCTATACTTTCCCTAAAATAAAGAATAAATTGCGTGGTCAGAGATTTTCATCACCTGAAGAAGCTGTGGACGCCTACAAAACGGCCATTTTGGAGACCCCAACTTCCGAATGGATGGTTGCTTCAATGATTGGTTCCATCGTATGGAAAAATGTGTCAAATTTCTCGGAGAATACTTCGAAAAGCAATAAATACATTTTTAAATAGTAATGTTGTGTCACTTCCTTGATTCCCGAAATTTTCAGTGCCGCCCTCGTAAACTGGGTGGCAACTTATAATATTATTTATCAAGTAGGCATTAATCATTTGTAAATTTTGTCTGCCATGAAATCAAATCATATACAGGTACCTAATTAAACTAGTCAAGGTCGGTCAATGAGTTTAAAAAGCTAGCTGCTCGTTTATCAGAAAGAAGAGATTCCTATAAAGAGAGGACATTATTACGGGGTGGAAGGGACACCGACGCGAAAACGGTTACCACGTATTCAGTACATCATTCTGAGCCCCCCTGCATAGAATTTTTTTATCGGTTATTATAAAACATATTTATTTATTTAACACTTCAAGCACAAAGTACAGAGGCGGACTTAATGCCATAGGCATTTTCTACCAGTCAACCTTTGAGTGATGCAGAGACAAGCAGTGGTAGGTGCATATCTGAAAATAATTTTAATTAATACTACGATAAACTACAAGGATATATAAAATACTATAAATATACAGGGTGTTTGGCGCATGGACCGACACAATTTTTCCAGGGATTTGGGAGATCATTAGCTAGGTTCTACCCATACACCCTTTGTCCCAAATGTCACGGTTGGTTACATATGTTTTTTTTTGTTTAAATGAAAAAAATGCCCAAAATGTTTCCTTTAATTCGAAATAACTTTTTTGTTTGTGGGCGTAGTGGCACAAAACAAATTTTGTTGCATTCTCCAAAGTCTTTTAAATCTAAAAACATCTTTGTTTTATACAACTGGTTTCAAGAAAATTCCTTACAAGCTTCCAAAGTAAATTTTTTTATCTAATGAATGAAATTTTACAACTTCTAAATTAATTATAAAAAAGTCATTTTGAACTTAGCTTTATTTTAAAAAGTTCTTTAGTTGATATTATTATTTCAACTGTCGTTGTACGTAGTCGCATTTTTTCTTTCATAGTTTGAAACGCGTCGGTTATTCGTTCAATTAGAACTTCCCTAATTGGTTTACCAGACAGAAGTGCCCACGCACTTCTGTCTGGTAAACCAATTCTTTTGCACGTCCCCAGACGTAAAAAGGCCTCCCCCATGACTTTCCACCTCTCCCGGTGTTTTGCCTCCTTTTTATAACTTTAGTTTATTAAAAACAAAATAACCTTTAAAAGTCTTTTCTTAACCCTGACTCTCCTAACTAGTATTTTGACTACATAATGAATAATTTCTATGACATGTAGCATACCGTTAGAAAGGGTATGAACTAAAGAACTTTTTAAAATAAAGCTAAGTTCAAAATGACTTTTTTATAATTAATTTAGAAGTTGTAAAATTTCATTCATTAGATAAAAAAATTTACTTTGGAAGCTTGTAAGGAATTTTCTTGAAACCAGTTGTATAAAACAAAGATGTTTTTAGATTTAAAAGACTTTGGAGAATGCAACAAAATTTGTTTTGTGCCACTACGCCCACAAACAAAAAAGTTATTTCGAATTAAAGGAAACATTTTGGGCATTTTTTTCATTTAAACAAAAAAAAACATATGTAACCAACCGTGACATTTGGGACAAAGGGTGTATGGGTAGAACCTAGCTAATGATCTCCCAAATCCTTGGAAAAATTGTGTCGGTCCATGCGCCAAACACCCTGTATATCAAAATATATATTAATTTAAATAGACATTTACACGGATACACTAAAATAAAAAGGCAAACAATTTAAGATATGTTTCCAACAAAAGTGCAATTCCTACAAGGTAAAAATGTATGGAACAGCTTTTTTTTATCTGGCTCTGAATGATGTACTGAATACGTGGTAACCGTTTTCGCGTCGTTGTCCCTTCCACCCCGTATAAAGGTACGACAACTCTTTTATTGAATCTTGTTTTTATAATATCAATGGCTACATAAGGTAGGACATCCTCTGACTGGGTGTAGCGACTAACTTCGGGGTACGGGGACTGGTATCCGAATCAAAGTTTCCATGAATCGAATGGAACAGCGTGTGAGTGAGGCTTATGTCCAGCAGTGGACTGTTGTAGGCTAATGATGATGACGAATGGGAACGACAAAAATGTGAAAAAAAAAGTTAAGAATAGTGTAGTTAGGTAATTAACATAACACCTTGTAACCCAGGAAGAGTTAAGCAAAAGTGTACTTAACAAGTACACCCACCCACATTTCACCAGTTTTGTTCCAAGTGATAGGGTCGCCCCCTATTACATGGAACAAAACTGGTGAAATGGCCATCAACCAGGAGCAAATCCTGACTTCATGGCAGCTACTGAGAAATTCCTGATGAAAAAACCCAATAACACTTCACCCAACCCGAGACAGCAGTTGCGTAGGTACTCGTAATTACTAGATTACTATTTGCGAATTGTTGATCCGAAGAATGATATTCGGAGATTAAAGTGTAGGCACGTGGCGAATACAAAATGCAGGTAGAATATAGACCTACATCTTATAACGTACTGAATTCCTTCAGTAATGAACGTGAATTCCAACCTTAAACCACAAGGTAACCGTTAGTTGTGCGGTCACGTTCAACCTGTTTGTTCTAATTTTAGGTAGAATTGTGAATAAGGGTTATTTATAAAAACGGAAATTCCACTTTTGGATCGAAGATATTCTCGAATATTTTGAATGTGGGCAGTGTTTATACAAGGTTATCAAAAATATTCGACTGGGGTGAACGCCCGGTTTGTGACCCCTGTTTTTGAAATTTTGTTATTTTATTCTGTTCTTTAGTATTTTACTCCTGAACCAATTCGAACTTGATACTGGGGTGTACCTGTTTGATCTAAATTGAGCTAAAATGGCGGATAAGGGAGGCTTCCAGATAAGCGGATCAAAGATATTTTCGAATATTTTTTGTGTAGAAACTTCTTATCTAAGTTTATCGAAGATATTCGAGTGGGGTGAACGTTCGGGTTTCTGACCCCTGATTCTTCCTGTTTGAGGGCAAAATTCACAGATCACACTTTGACTTTCATTCCTAAGTTACGTCTTGTACAGATGCGAATTTAATTCATTAAATTGTTCACAATTTGACATCATCATGTTCATGTAAATATAACTGGACCGATTTCGCGCAGCCATAAGAGCCACACATTTCCGCGTTTTCATGGAACATTTCACATTTCATAACATCAGGACCGATGGTCCAGAGTCGTCACGCCAGTGGGTGCCAGAAGACGGGCGTCGTCGCCGAGGGAGACCTAGAAAACGCTGGCATGACGACCTAGAGGCGTTTGTAAGAGATTGAACACAGAAAACCGCACGGAGAGAAGAAATGGAAGGCTATGGGGGATGCCTTTGCCCAGCAGTGGGACAATTAAGAGGCTAAGGAAAACATCACGCCTGTAATCCCCGAAGGGTTAGGCTGGGGTTCCTACTTTCGGAATTTGGCGACAAAAAGTCATTGAAACAAAGAAAAGTCACTGACTTTCGAAAGTAAAGTTATTTTCCACTCTAGAGCTTTTTTGGAAGTCGATTATTTTTTTTACATTAAAAACAAAGATTCATATCTGAAAATGCCGTCTATGGATGTTAGCCTTGACACTTATCTGCTGGATACTTCCCACCTTTACCTGTGATACGAGTACATTTACCCAACAATGACGTACTTTAGTGCGGTCTAGACTTGCTATAAATAACCTTTTAATAATATTGATGTGGGTTTACCGACAAGAGGACGGGATTGTAAGTGCAGGCACTAGCACTTATAATGAATATGTCCAGAAAAAAGGTCGGTGTGAAGATTATCTTAAGATTTGCTGGTTAAAAATGTAACATGTAGACTGCTTCGTTGGTCGAGTGGTTGCAAGTGCGACTACTGAGTATGACGTCCTGGGTTCGATTCCTGGGTCGGGTAAAGTGTTAGTGGTTTTTTTCATCACGAATTTCTCAGTAGCAGCCACGTGTCTCGCTTTGTGTTCGGTTGATAGCAATAGGCTCGCCTCCTATTACATGGGACTTAAACATAACTGGTGCAATGTGGGTGTACTATTAGGTACACCTCTGCCAAACCCTTCGAGGATTTCTGGCGTGATGTTATGCATTACAGACATATTATTGTTCATGACTGTACTAGCAGGATTGGCATTAAGACTCTTATTGTTCTCATGATTGCTAGTCGTGTCTATATTTGGACGTTCTTGTTGCTAGACTTAGTTTACTAATTTTATTATTTTTTATGTGAAAAGAATGCGTTTGAAGAGACTAGATACTTAAATGTGTGGATTGGCAGGATTTATTCCGGTAGGCTCGTACATCGTGTAGGCTAACGATGGGTTTCGTGCAATGAAAGCACACACTGTTTTTAGCAAACTAACAAATTACTTGAAATTACAAATAAACACAATAACACGGGGCGCAATGAATCGGGTACAGTTCCAGGACGTCACTCAACTCCGATACGATCAGACCTTCAATGTCGTTCTCGCCTTGAGTAGTACTTAAACATCAGGGCTCTGTAGAAGCACGCTGTGGTGGGGGTACATTTGTCTGTAGGTCGCCTGATGTCACCACTGGCGTATATTATGGTTTTCAAAGGTATTTCCGTTTAGGTGACCCACTAGCAGTGAGTTCTTAATTGTTTATGCTGTTTTGATTTCTTATAATTTAAATTTTCGATGACCAAGTAATGAATATTATTGTTACTTAGTGACTGTTTTATTTCAAACATTTGTAGTCGTGTTTGAACTACGCAGTTACATAATCACAAGAATAAACAATTGTATTTAATTACTTATTTAAATAACAAACATTGTATAATATTGGTTTCGAGTAAATATTTGATACATTCGTGGAATTAGAATTGCGTAAACTGCGTAACTAGAAACATAATTTTATAGCTTTCTCAGCGACTCAAACTCAAAGCATTTAATTCAATTAGACCATAACAGGCACTTTTGAATGTCAGAAAAACAAAGAAGGCGAAGCTACAGTCACAGATACAAGGCATAATAACTTGAGAGAGTACTGTAGCTGCACATTCCAAAGCGTAGATCCGTATGGAGAAGAATGGGCCAGAAACTCTATGGGCACTCTACTATTCTCAAAAAACATGCTTCAACTTTTCAGTCTAAAAACCACTTTTATTTGAGATTAATTTAACTGATGAGCAGGGCGAACTTTAAATGAATTTTAAGCGTAAAACAACATAAACAATTAAAGTAAGGCTTGAAAAGAAGTGTAACATAAAGAGTTCTGAAATGGGAAGTTCAACCCGATTATCCGATCAGTTTGCGTCTGGCAAATAAAACGTCGGGCGTAGAGGCGTAGGAACATTTACGCGGCGGGCGTAATAACGTAGTAATCTTTATGCGGCGTACGCTAGACCTTTTGTCTCTTCTTCGCAACTGTAATGAAAACGTGTGTACTCTTTTTTTTCTCTTTCATAATATAATATTAGGTACACTTCAGGAATAAAGGAGCTCGTGGTTAAATAATAACCAGTGATCGGAATAGGCTGAGTATACTTGCCTAAACTTCGGAGAACAGAGACAGAAAGTGGAGACTTCCTTACGACTATACTTTTTTTTCCCGTGATTCGGGAAAAATCTTCAATAAGTTGAAAATAAGCTTTATTTAAGATGTGTAAAGGCTATTTTTAACTAAACTTGCAATTACCAAATTTCGAAATTTTCACGTAAAATCCCGAAATAATCGTAACTTTAATTCATGTATTCGAATTATATTTACGATCCATTAACTAACCGTTGTATCAAATTATTCTAATACATGATTTAAGTTAGATTAGTTTTAGTGAAAATTCCTAAGATTTGTTAATTGCAAGTTTGGTTAAAAAACGCCTTTACACATCTTGAATAGAATAGAATAGAATAGAATAGAATTTCTCTTTAATCGAGTATCCATGACTCAAAAACTGTTAGTAAAAACTTACGACTAAGTTAGTAAGCACATAAAAACAAACAATACAACAAATAAAGGTGGATCACTGCTGCGACAACCCATGCGTAACTGCACAACAGCGACCCACATAAATGCAGTCCAGGCGACTAGCAATCATGCTCAGGATACTGTTGGTGCTGCCCCACACCCTGCGCACCAGGGAAGCGCACCTTTTACGCATTGTTGAATAAAGCTTATTTTCAACTTATTGAAGATTTTTCCCGAATCACGGGAAAAAAATATATAGTCGTAAGGAAGTCTCCACTTTCTGTCTCTGTTCTCCGAAGTTTAGGCAAATATACTCAGCCTATTCCGATCACTGATAATAACAGCCGCTCGAGTCGATCTTTAGTTAAGCCGTGCTTGCCTAGGTTGGTCTGTGGATGGGTGACCACCCATTAAATACCGAGTTTCCTCCGTGCCTCGGAAAGCACGTTAAGCCGTTGGTCCCGGCTGTCATTTGTAGATCTTTGACAGTCGTTACAGGTAGTCAGTGGCCCGAAAGTCTGACAACCAGTCTTATCAAGGATATCGTATTACCTAGTACTAACTGGGTTGTGGAGGTCAGATAGGCAGTCGCTCCACGTAAAATATTGGTATTCAGCTGCATCCGGTTTGATTGGAAGCCGACCCCAAAATAGTTGGGAAAAGGCTAGGCAGATGATGACTTCAGGAATAAAGATAATACTGACCGAACCAAAAAAAAGGAGTTTGTGCAAACTCGTTTCACAGAAGAATTGGAATTAAAAGACATTGAAATGAATCCCCGACGTGATTTTTCATCTTTATTACGAAAGAAATAAAACGGATTTTCACTTCACTTTACAATCGCGAATTTCATCGCTGAATTCAACATCTTGAAATTCTCTTTCGCATCGATACGTCTTCTGTTATTCTAGTATTTGCATTCATTTCTCACGAGTTTTCCATTTCTTTGTTTGCTACGTAATGTCAGTGACTTATAGGTAGTTTCGAAATAATCTTTGATAACAATGAAGTACAGCAAGAAAAGATTAAACTGATTAAAACTTAAGGGCGACAGACTACCGCGAAATTCAAATTTTCTTTGGTTTTTGCAATTTGTAGATCCGTGTCACATTATAAAATATGTTGAGGAAAATTGAGTCGCGCCAGTAACAAGTATGTAGAATTATAATCATTAAAATCATGAACCCGTCTAAGTTCATTTAACCCCATTCAATAACTATTTCATGAAAAAGTCAGTCAATGGGGTTAAATGAACCTATAGGGGTTGTATTAATGATTTTAATCATTATAATTCTGTAACTACATACGTGTTACTGGCGCGACTCATTTTTCATCAACATACAACGTGACACTGAGCTGCAAATTGCAAAAAAACTTAAGATAATTTTAATTTCGCGGGCTACCCTGGTGGTTCCACCTTAAACTGATAGATTTATTACTAACATCATCATCTGTCTAGCCTTTTCCCAAATTTATTGGGGTCGGCTTCCAGTCTTACCGGATGCAGCTGAACCCTGGGGCGACTGCCTATCTGACCTCCACAACGCAATTAGTCCTGGTTTATACGATATCCCTTAGTAAGACTGGTCAATTTATTTCTAACACTAGTTTTCCGAGTCCGGTTATATCGCGTTTCCAAGAGAACTCTTCAAAAGACGGGGATAAAAACTATCCCATGTTCTTTCTCAAGGTCAACTCTATCTCTGTACCAAATTTCATTAAAATCAGTTCAGTGGTTTAGACGTGAAAGCGTAACAGACAAACAGACAGACAGAGTTATTTTCGCATTTATAATAAATTAGTAGGGATTAGTAACTTATTATTATCGGTCTCGTGATCACAAGCGCGACAGCTGAGCATGAGGTCCTGGGGTTCGATTCCTGAGCAAAGTTTTATTTTAAAATCAAAATCAAATCAAAATCAAAATATTTTTATTTCACATAGGCCTACATGGGCACTTATGAAACGTCGACAAAAAGGTGCACGGTTCGGGTTGGTCGTTTCCTATGGAGAAGAACCGGCAAGAAACTCCATGGTTACTCTTTTAAAATGATTAGTTTTACAATATTATCATGTTACAGCATTAGTACTCAAGTATGGGGGGACAGCATATATTGCCTTTTTCCATCAGGAATTTCTCAGTAGCAGCCACGGAGTCGTTTTTTTTTTTTTTTTTTTTGGTAGTTGGGAAATCATAAAATGACCCCCCCCGCCCTGGGCGGAGCGGAAGGGAGTGTCAGACTCTTACTGACTAAAAACAACCCATGTTCCTTCATTGGCCCTTTATGTTCCAGGGCCGCGGTAACTCTTTCGAACAGTCCCGCAGCCCTGGCAGGCACCGGCCCTTGCGGGCCCCTCCCGTTTGCTGACGACTCTTTGAGGCGCGCGTGGAACACGAACGCGCCGTCGACACGGCCTGCCCGTCGTCATACGACGGACGGAAGCCACGGAGTCTGGATTTATATTCAGTTTATAGCTCACCGCCTCCTATCACATGGGACTTATCATAACTGGCGTAATGTGGGTGTACTATTAGGTACACTGCTTAATCCTTTTGGGAATAAAGCCGTGATGTTATGTTAAGTTACTATTCAAAATGCCAGCTCCGAGTTTTCACAAACTTATCCAATCTAAATATCCTACTAAATAGTCCCTGAGCAGCACATACTAAATATAGCTGCTGTAAGCAATTTACAGCGAAGCGTCGCCGCTGGACGAAGCGCTGACTAATTAAGTCGTTAGTTAGGATTCAAAGTTAACGAGAAAACTTTCTCGTTGTACCGGTCTTTAAAGATTTATAGCCTTCTGCCTTTTTAGGAGAAGTTCTTGGATTTAATTCTTTATTTAGCTGTGAATGAGTTGGCTTTTAGGGAATTTAGGTACGAAATTACAGGTTAGTAGGAAGGATTAAGCACAGAAAGCACGTTAAGCCGTTGGCCTCAGCTGTCATTTGTAGATCTTTGACAGTTATTACAGATAGTCAGTGGCCCGAAAGTCTGAGAACAAGTCTTACCAAGGGGTATTGTATTACCCAGTTCTAATTGGGTTGCGAGGGGGAGTTAGGCAGCCGCTTCTTGTAAAATACTAGTATAAAACTGCATCCGGTTAGACTGGAAGCCGACTCCAACATAGTTAGGAAAAAAATACTAGACGGATGATGACTGTGGTCTCCTCTACAGGTGAAAGATTTCCCTTACCTCAATACCTTTTGTCTTCCATTGTTTATATGTCATGTCTTAAACTAATCTAAATAAATAAATACTATAGATAGGCGAGTAGATCTCGAGATCGAGTTCCAATTTATTTATTTATTTATTTAAACTTCATGTACAATAGTGGTACATAGGCGGACTTAATGCCACAAGGCATTCTCTACCAGTCAACCTTTGGGTTAAATAAGAAAACATTGTGATAGGTACAATAAATATCTAAAAAAATAACTTCTTGTTTTCGAAAATTTATATCCTTATATTGATACTAATACACATACATAATAAAATAAACTACTAAATATTTTAACAAATACCAAATTAAAAGAAAAGAAACCTAATAATAATTACCATGACTCGAATTTATATTCTTACTCATGGTATTTCTAAAATAGTGAGTGAGAGAACTTGTATAATTATAGTCTAATTATACGGGGTCGATACGCCGTACACGGTACCATGCATAGGTTGGTAACCTTCGCCCACGACCAGAAATCAGTGTGACTTAGTGCACATAGTAAACTGCTATAAGTCACAAGTGAACTCCTTGCTCTTAATATTACAACAGGCACCTTTCTCTTCTTTCTTGTCTATGCAATGGTTTGACTTGTTTAAATTTCTTGGGCTCAGTATGTGGCTACGTTAATCGCGATGTCTGAGGCGTTTTTGAGGTCCTCTAAAGTGCAGGTGTTGGAACTCTTCAGACATCGGACATCGGACAACAGTGGGACATTGTCTGGTTGGAAGCACCGCATTCACACTGTGTGTCGGAAAGATCTTTAATACCCGATTTTGCTTGATTGTGCTTACAGCAGTCGACTTCAGCGCGCAATCGGTTAAGTGCTTTTTAGACAGAGGCACCTTTATCTCTTGTACGTCAACTCTGTTTATGAAATCTATTCGTTGTATATTTTAAGAAATAAATTATAAAAGTATCTCTTATCAGTTTTTATCGTGACTTATGTCTAGCCAAGATGTCTCGTTGCTATTGTGAAACGTCTAATTACAGAGATAAAGTTCCAAGTCTATAGTACCTTACCTAGACGCATAGCAATGTTTGCAAAAGGGGCAAACAAAACCAGAACTACTTTTCTGCAAGGAGCTCAATGAAAAACAGCATTGCTACTATAGACGGTAGCATATTTGCATTGCGGAAAAGCGTTCATCAATGCCTAATGATTATAAATGCTATGATTAGGTATATTAGGTAATATTGATACGAAACTGTGGCTGTTTTTCATTCAGTATGTCTGTTATCCTTTGACGCCATAACAAGTGCACTAAATTACTAAATTGCATGAAATTTTGCATAGGAATTGACTAGGACTGGTATAGGACATATAGTTAGGATTTTCGACCTCCATGCCGCCGCGGGAAAAATATTACACGACCTCCATGTTAGTATGAAATATTAACGCTGCATGAAAAACTAAGAAACTCGCACGTGTCATAGATAGCGCGGTTCGCCCTTTTTCGTGAGATAAAAAAATAATCAATGTTACGCTCATTCCTTAAGAAAGTATGTCATGTGAGTAATCAGAACCAACATGTTACTCCATGGAAATTCTCAGGAGTTTCTTGGCAGTCCGGAAAAAGCTAAAAAAAATGAATAAAGTAAAAGAAAAATTTACAAATAAAAAATTATGTGCTATATTTTAGAATCACGAGTCAATAACAAAAATATCCCGACAAGTCTAGTAGTAGTTTCTTTGAGAAATAAAAAATGTTTTCATTTCAACCCTTTCTTTCCAAAAAGTTTCATTTAATTACGAGCTGACATCACGCGTGTTTAGGTCTACAAAGTTTTCATTTTAAGGACAAATGAACACAACATTTCAAATGACTTTGTAAGACCATTCACTTGGAATAACTAACTTTGTGAACTAGCTAATCATCAAACCAGTAGGCAGCATTCTAAAGCCTAATTTAGATTTATTTAAGGGTTAACGACTTATATTTATGAGTTAAATCACCTGTATGACCCTCGCAATGATAGAACTAAGCCTTTTAAAGCTACTGTACAAAACACGAGTTACAATCAACGAAAAATTTGAAAATAAACTAATAATGAGACGGTAATAACGATCAGAAAATAAATGCACGTGGTGGATTACAGTCCATTCCCTCTCATGGAAGAGGAAGCCTATGTTCCAGTAGTGTGGATATTAAAGGCTGGTTATGCTATGGAGTTATTGAATTTTCGATTCAAAAATTTTGTTACACGTGTTCATGAAATGGCCTTCTGCAAACGGAAGAAATATTTCTTCCTTCTAGTACATAACAACTATAAACCACTAGCTTTTGCCCGCGGCTTCGCCCGCGTGCAGTTCGGGAATTGCCCACGGGATCTTGCCTACTTCTGGGATAATAAGTAATCTACATCTATTTGTATCAGACTATAATCTATCTCTGTGCCAAGTTTCATCCAGATCTGATCAGCCGTTCTGGCGTGATTGAGTAACAACGATCCATTCATCCAAACTTTCGCATTAATAAATAGTTTATGTAAGATATATATGTAATATTAGTATTTAGGGTTCCGCACCTCAAAGGGAAAAACGGAACCCTTATAGGATCACTCGCGTGTCTGTCTGTCTGCCTGTCCGTCTGTCACAGCCAATTTACTCTGAAACTACCGGGCCGATGGAGTTGAAATTTGGTACATATATGTAAGTCATTGATTCAAAGACGGACGTATAAATTAATTTTAAACAGGGGAGCCACTTTTGGGTCGTAAATTAAAAAATGAAAACTAAAATATTTCTAAACTACATCGTGTTATATCAAAAACTGTGATACACGTGTCTCATAATTTTAATTGAAGAGTGATGTGTACATTAAGTTTTGAGTCAACCGACCCAGAGAATATTAAGGGTCACAGAAAATTCAACCCCCATTTCAAAACAAAGAATACATCCTTCAAATTTCATGTCATTAAGACCAGTGGTTGATATATCAGTCAGTCAGTCAGGACTTTGATTTTATATTGCGGGATGATTTTGGAAAACTGTAAGTAGAGTATGTAGACTTTCAAGTCTATCGACACCTAGAATAGAAAGTTTCACAGAAAACTCAGCACCCCATTTTGTCCTCTTAGGGGTGGAATTTCGGTGCTATCATTGCGAGGATCGCCCGGAGGACACGGTGGAGCACACCGTGGAGGTCTGCTCCGCTTGGGCGGAGCACCGCCGTGTCCTCGTAGCGGCGATTGGCGGCGACGACCTCTCGCGTCCGGCCCTGGTTCAAGCCATGGTCCGGGGCGAGAGGGAATGGAAAGCCGTCGCCTCCTCCTGCGAAGCTGCGAAGCAGTCATGCTAGCGAAGGAGGCGGCGGAACGTGAGAGGGAGAGAGCCTCACGTCCCAGCCGCCGCGGGAGGAGAAGCACCGGGCGTCGGGGGCCCTGCCGTGATTTGTCTCGGCCACCGTAGGCGCGGGCCTGTGGACGGTGAGTAATGGGCTAGCTCGCCGTCCGTCCGTCGTATGACGACAGGCCGTGTCGACGGCGCGTTCGTGTTCCACGCGCGCCTCAAAGAGATGTCAGCAAACGGGAGGGGCCCGCAAGGGCCGATGCCTGCCAGGGCTGCGGGACTGTTCGAAAGAGATACCGCGGCCCTGGAACATAAAGGGCCAAAGAAGGAACATGGGTGGTTTTTAGTCAGTAAGAGTCTGACACTCCCTTCCGCTCCGCCCAGAGCGGGAGGGGTCATTTGATGATTTCCCACCCTCCAAAAAAACAAAAAAAGGGGTGAAATTTCGAAAAACCCTTTCTAAGTGGACCCTTTGCCACTGGTAGGTACCAGTGGCGAAGAGTGAAAATTGAGTCAGGGTAAACCGAAGAAAAAAATGAGAATTGTTTTTTTTTCCTATGTTTATTTGGACCTCATTTTCATTATCAGTGACCTCAAAAACTATGAAAATGATAACCCTGATGAAAAATCTAAAAAAGATGGTTGGTGCCATTTAGAATTTTCATTTTGACCTAATTTTCGATATCAGCAGTAGTGAGTAATTGGGGCATCTGGATCAAGGAGATCCAGACACCCCAATTACACACTTGATGTGAACTAGACAATCATTCAATCGGTCGATATTTGTGAACTAGACAATCAGTCAATCGATCAATATGTTTCAATACGCACAGAACATTGCTCTAGATGTGAACTAGACAATCAGCTAACTATTAAGATTATAAATATGAAAATATTTTCTGCGATCAATAAAATTACAGTCAGTTAGAGTTTTGGTAGTCGACTTTATGTCTATTCAACCATTATTAATTTAATAGATATCATGAGAAATTTAGATATTCAATATAAATGTGAAACATTTATCTTAATTTAACGTTCATAATTATATGCATTCTAATTTTTCGCTGTATAAAATTATTACATTCATTCAACAATTCAAAGACACGTGCATGAAATTTGAGCAACAGTCGGTATAGGCTATTCGACACAACGCGGCAGCCTAACGTAAATGGAATGCGCTCGCTAATACCATCGCGCTGCCTTATATATGTAGTGCAGTGGCTAATGTGGCTATGTACTTTAAATTTATGGTGTGGAAATAAAAAGCAAAATAATAATTAGAATGATTATATTTTAAAATATCAATTAAGTACATGAAGTTGAACTTAACTTTTTAACTATTTTAGTAACTAAATATTCAGTTTCACTCATGATTTCATCAGAATCACTTCGCACTAAATATTGTATATTCAAGCTTGCACTATCAGGGTCACTGTCTATTTCTTCCATTTGACGACCTTCCACATCATGTACAATTATCTTTATTATTCGGTGAACATGCCCGGGCTCTTTACGCTTGATAAAGGATGTGTTTTTAGAAGTTTTAAATATTTTCTTATTCTTCTTCTTCAGTTTTTTCTTTTCTGTTTCTTGTTGTCTGCTTTCTTCACATGCTTTTGCTGCCACTTCGGCATACCAACTCTCTTGATCTTGAGCATAGTAAAATGGATTTAGAACTGGATCTGAGCTATCTATCAAAATCTGAAATAAAAATGATAATGATGAATGATTTTGTGTCATTTATTAAACAGCACAAATATGAATTCAATGGTTAACATCGTTGGTCACTTAGATACTTACATTACATTGTTGGTCAATGTTATCTAAAACAGGAGTGTAGGATGGTGAGTGTGACATACTTAATTCTATGTCCAGACCTTTTTAAACACCTGAAAAAAATTCTAAATTAATATTTCATTTACTATTATTCTATATCAAAACAACAATTATGGTTGAACATAATGAGTGAGTGAATGATGTGTTGTTATGTAGAAATAAATACTGGCAGTGGTGCATCAAACAGCTGTACTAAATAATGCATTTAATTTTTATTGTTAGGTACTTATAATAGTATTGATAAAGAAAATACATTATTAACACTTACCGATATTTTCACGATATTATCGTTCTACCCAGTCAGGAGGACTCACATGCCGAAATTGAAATGATTGATTTTAAGGTTTTTTTCCCATTTATATATAAATTTAATTTTAATCAATAGAGTTCAAAATCGTACGTTTTTGTTAGATGTTGACATCCTAGACCAATATGGTATGGTGAAATTGAAACCCCAAGACATCACGGCGCCAAACATTTTATTGTTTACCGTAAGTATATATGATAAAATAACTACTACTGTACGTTTGTTCGCTGTAATCTTTTCATACATTTTATTGGGAAGACACGGCAAGCAAAATCATCGTATGTAAGTAGTATGTCATTGTTAGTGACTTTGCAAAATTCTTTATATGGAGACGGATCAAAACAAATGGCAAATCGACACACTATTGTTACGCCTGGTTTTGCCTAATAATTCAGCCTGCATTTTTGTTATTCAATGACATAAAACTAGCTACACAGATTTTGATGAAATTTAGCATGCAGATAGTTTATAATCTGGATATACACTTATCTTTCCAATAGCCATTTAAAACAGAAGGAGACAAATCCCGGGTATAATAATGGTATGTGACACAGAAAACGGCATCATCCAGACACCTATATACATCTGAACCGGACCACCCACCGACTTAGCGAATTTAAGTATCTTACACAATGAAGATAAAGTTCAATTTGCATGATCTCGATTGTTTAGCAAGATATTTTTCTGCAACGTAAACTATTACATATTGGGATGTTAGGGCTGATAAAGCATTTTAGTAATGCGTGGCCTTTTCCTTATATGGGATATCGTGACGTGGATTTACCACTATTTAAGAGTGCATCTTGCAGAAGCTGGATCATATCGACACTTCACCTAGGAGCAGTTACATCTTATACTAAACTACCAAAGCAACGTAAATCTTCTAAAATGTAAGTATCTACTCACTTTCAATGTAATTCACTCTGTGTTATCGGTTTAAGTTTCTTGTTAGAAATGTAGTATATTTGTTTTCCAGTTAATTCACTATTCAATCATTCAAATAGGTATTGCATTAAGCTCTTCAATAATTCAGATAAATTGGGCGATTTTGCATCTATAAAAATTAAACCGTTAATTGATTCATAATTTTTAATATTCATTCATTCTAGTAATAAATTCATTCTCTTAGTCTCGTCTAGATGATTTAAACAAAATGTAATTGTTACTATACTAATTCATTGATTTTATTTCTTACAGGGACAAGAACACGGCAGACCATATTTTCCCTTCAGAGGACGAATCGGCAGACGAGGAGCATGCATCAGTGAAAACCAAGCCAAAGGAGAACAAAAAGCGCAAGCCTTGTCCAACGAGCAGCTCCCAACCGTCTACGTCTACGAGTAAGAAAACTAAGCCGACCATTCACCCAATCACCCCTGTCACCAAGTCAACGGCTCGCGAGTTATTCGGGAGCGACACTGATGACGATGAAATTGATGTTGTTGTGGACAAAAAGACGGCCCCGATATACTCGTACATCACGAGGAGACTGGCGAACGGATTTTCACGACAAATGAACGAGCAAAAAAGAGGTGAGTTCTATGTAGAACTCAAAGTATATAAATGTAGTGAAATAGAGCGAGTCCAACCAGTAAATAGGTGGCGGCACTCGGTAATCACGATAAAAAACAAATGTGATGAAGATTCAGAGTCCTGGCGTCGCCTAAACGCCTACATAACAAGCACCAGGAAGGAGTTTAAAAAATGTGTTCCTACTTTTATTAGCTCTTATCAATAGTCTTAACAATAGTTTACATTATGAGATATAATCATTATATACTTACATGGATGTTATTTTAAGATAGTATTTTGTAATCGCATTTATAATCCCTATAATTAAACTATACAATAAAAATGCTGTCTTTTTTTCCAGTTATACACCCCGGTGATGACTCATCAGCAAATTCAGATATTAATAATGTTAAATCCCAGATTGAATACAGAAATTATGATATTAATAATGTTAAATCCCAGATTGAATACAGAGATTCTGATATTAATAATGTTAAATCCCAGATTGATATTCCAGAAAATGAATACAGAAATTCTGATATTAATAATGTTAAATCCCAGATTGAATACAGAAATTCTGATATTAATAATGTTAAATCCCAGATTGAATACAGAAATTCTGATATTAATAATGTTAAATCCCAGATTGATATTACAGAAAATGAATACAGAAATTCTGATATTAATAATGTTAAATCCCAGATTAAATACAGAAATTCTGATATTAATAATGTTAAATCCCAGATTAAATACAGAAATTCTGATATTAATAATGTTAAATCCCAGATTGAATACAGAAATTCTGATATTAATAATGTTAAATCCCAGATTGAATACAGAAATTCTGATATTAATAATGTTAAATCCCAGATTGAATACAGAAATTCTGATATTAATAATGTTAAATCCCAGATTGAATACAGAAATTCTGATATTAATAATGTTAAATCCCAGATTGAATACAGAAATTCTGATATTAATAATGTTAAATCCCAGATTGAATACAGAAATTCTGATATTAATAATGTTAAATCCCAGATTGAATACAGAAATTCTGATATTAATAATGTTAAATCCCAGATTGAATACAGAAATTCTGATAATAATATTGTTAAATCCCAGATTGATATTCCAGAAAATGAATACGATAAGAATATTTATGAGCCAAATTATTTATCAAAGCATATTCATTGTAATGAATGTAAAATTGAGATCCCAGAACATAAATACAGATATCATATGAGAACGAATATTCATAAATCGAATTGTTTAATAAAGTCAAAGTTTGAAAATGTTCATATTGTAGCTGCAGCATTTAAAAATAGAATCATGACGTATCGCTTAAACCCATCAATAGAAGACGAGTACCTCATACTAGAGGTGTTCTTGAGTGATAAGCGAAAAGATGTTTCGAAAATCGTTGAGTTATCATTATTGGAACATACCTGCATTAAAGTTAACTTCGAGCTGTTTGCTTACTTTTTACTACCACAATTAAGTGAGCAGCAGCTCAAGTCATTTAATACGAAATATGAAACTATATACAGCAGTACTGACTTTAATAATTTATTCTCGAATATAATAGAAATATTTAAAAGAAAACTTACTGAATTTGAGCATTATGAATCTGGATGGTCATTTGTCTGTATAAGTCATTTGGAAATAAATATAAATAAATATTCCCCCATGCGGGGCGGTACTTATTTAGAGCTACCAGAAGTTATTAAAAACACAAAGAGTTGTTTGAATATACACAATAATGATGATTACTGTTTTTTATGGAGTATTGTCGCAGCATTATTTCCAGCAAAAAATAATGTATGTAGAACAAACTCCTATCCACACTTTAGTTCAATATTTAATATACAAGGCATTTCATTTCCTCCTTTACCTAAAGATATCAAGTTGTTTGAAAAGAATAATTGTGAGATCAGTATTAATATTTATGGATTAGATGAACGTTGTACTGTAACTGGACCTCTTTATGTGACGAATTGTAAGAAAGATAAACATGTTAACACGTTCACTGCGGCAAGTAAAATCATAATTCTTCATCTGGTGCGGCGGCGGGCCAAAATGCGCCCCCAATGATATTTCCGCCAGTGCGTGGCAGGTCTTTCTAGACCCACCAGCACTAGGATAGATTAAATTGCTATAACTTTGTGGAAACATAATGTATACATTTTCTTTTTATATTGTTAGAATGACCTTGAACCCAACTTCCTTAGGTTTGATTCGCCCCGGGATCTGCCAAACAGGAAATGAGAAATAAAGCAGGAAAAGCGGCAGGCCGATATCGACCTGAACCGCACTAGAAAGTATTTTTAGTAGTGATGGGACAGAGAAAAATAAGGGGATATCGAAAATAAAACAGAATTATCGTAAAAGAACTGAAAAATGTTTTTATTTACTTATGGTCTTGGAAACATGTTGGTTGCATTTCCTGCAATATTTTTTTTATTTTCTTAACTTTTTGTTTGCTTGGGTACTATTAAAGGTTTTCCGCAGTCTGTCGTAGCACCCTGCACAATTTCTTCGTTTAGCGCTCATCTCAAGGACATGGTCATTGTCCTTAGGTTTTACTTGATTTTCTGAAATGATTTTTTTTTTTCTTAATTCCGTGTGATTTATTAATCATTTATGAGTTTTACCACAGAACTCGCGAAACTGAACAAATAAGACGTTATCACGTCAAAAATTATATTGCAAAAACTATTTACTGTAGGAGTTAGCTAGTTTTTAAGAATAATCATTTTCATAAAGGATGATATTACTTAAAAAATCCCCACGTCATTATGAGTCTAAGGCTAATATGTGTAGATAGTAAACAAAACTTACCGCTTGTGCTTCGTTTTCCGTGCACATTTGTTCCCAAATTCTTTTTATTTTTCTTAGTGGAAAATATTTCTTCACTGCTGTCAGTAACTGCAGGGCGAATTACTCTATTTTCCAAAATTTGTATTTTTCTTTTATTGCTTGCCATCGTTGATTATATCGAACGCTACGTCAGATCAGTTAGATAGCACAACACTAACTGGCGGGGCGCGCGCTCTGTGCGGTATCGGGTCGCTTGCTGCCTGTTGGGAGGGCGGGCCGAAATAGGCCCACTGCCGCACTCAGCGGATGTTTTTCACCGTCAGTGCGTGGTAGGTCGATAAAAGCCTGCCGTTATGTTTTGATGGGGAACACCTACATTTTTGACCGCAAGATGAAATATATATTTGTCTCTGTCGAATTTTTAAAAACACCTGAGATAATCGTTTCGCACAAGCGAAAGGGACATAGTTTTCTTCGTCCGCACCAGCTGAAGTACCGCGGCAGGCCGATATCGGCCTGTTACGCAGTGAACGTGTTAACTTACTGTATTTTGAAAAACAAAATAAAGGTCATTATTGCTTGATAAAAAATCTTTTACGCTTAGTGCGTCGACAAGTTACGTCTCATAAAGGTCAAACGCATTTATGTGAAACATGTTTGCAATTTTTTACTAGTGAAAAAATGTATCATTCTCATAGTTGTTCCCAAATTTTAACAATACTGCCTGATAAAAACAATACATTACAATTCAAAAATTATGAGCGAAAGCAAAAAATTAACTTTGTGATTTATGCTGACTTTGAAAGTATACTAGTAAATTATAAAGAAAAACATAATGATAAAAGTACGATAAAAAATAAACTACATCAACCGTCTTGTTTTGCATATTATGTATGTTGCTCACATGATAGTAGCTTGAACAAATTCGTAACATATAGAGGACCTGATTGTGTAAAAGTGTTTGTTAAGAGATTAATTAAAGAAGCGAAGTTAATTCACAAAATTTTAATAACTAAGAAACCCATGAGATCTATGACGAGAGAGCAAACTGATAATTATAGCAAAGCAACTACATGCCATATCTGTAATCATTTATTATTTGATGATAAAGTTTGTGATCATGATCATATTACATCCGAGTACAGAGGCGCTGCGCATTCGCATTGCAATTTAATTTATAGAGTGTGTTCATTTATACCTGTTATCTTTCATAACTTATCTGGTTATGATTCTCATATATTTATTACTGAATTATCGAAATATGATGGTGAGATAAAAATTATACCAAAAACAAAAGAAAAATATATAAGCATAACTAAAATAATCAAAACCGGCACAGGATGTAAACCTATACAGATTAAATTTATAGATTCATTTCAGTTTCTTAGTTCAAGTCTTGACAATTTGAGTAAAAGTTTAACGGAGAACGATTTTATTCACTTATCATCACATTTCCCAGATAAAAGCCAGTTAAATTTACTGAGAAGCAAAGGTGTATATCCGTATGAGTACATTAGCTCATGGCAAACATATAATGAACCACAACTACCACCAAAGAATCATTTTTATAACACTTTACAAATGAAACATATAACAGATACTGAATATCAACATGCCCGAACAGTGTGGAAATGTTTTGATATTAGTACTCTTGGTGAATATACTGACTTGTATTTAAAGTGTGATGTACTATTATTATGTGATATATTTGAAAATTTTAGAAAAATTTGTTTGCAACATTACAAACTCGATCCTGCGTATTATGTGACTTCACCCGGATTGAGTTGGGATGCAATGCTCCTTTACACAGGCGTTCAGTTAGAATTGATTAATGATTTAGAAATTTATAAAATGTTGGAAAAAGGAATACGTGGAGGATTAGCTCAGTGCTCTCACCGATATGCTGAAGCGAATAATATTTATTTACCTCATTTTGATAGTTCTAAACCATCAACATATTTGATATATTTAGACTGTAATAATCTTTATGGATATGCTATGACTAAAAAATTACCGATGTCAGAGTTTAAATTTATGAAAAATAATGATATTGAACATTTTAATTTGTTTGATGTTCCTGATAATGGCGAGTACGGTTATATTTTAGAAGTAGATTTAGCGTATCCAAATCATTTACATAATTTGCATAGCGACTTGCCTTTTGCTCCCGAGAAGTTCACACCTATTGGAGGGAAAACACCAAAATTAATTGCAAATTTGTATGATAAATATAATTACATTATTCATTATGTTCATTTAAAAGCATGTCTTAAAAATGGTCTAGTTTTAAAAAAAATTCATAGAATCCTTTGTTTTAAACAAGAATATTTTTTGAAAAAGTATATAGACTTGAATACTAGCTTACGGCAAGCAGCTTCAACATCATTCGAAAGAGATTTTTTTAAGCTTTTAAACAACTCAATATTTGGGAAAACTATTGAAAATAAACGTAAGCAAGTGGAAGTCAAATTAGTAACCAAATGGAGTGATGATTTGAATAAAACGAATAAAATAGTAGGTGCTGAGAAATTAATCACAAAACCTAATTTAAAAAGTGTTTCTATCTTTAATGAAAACTTTATAGCCATACAACTGAGTCCCATGAAACTTGTTTTAGACAGACCGATATATATTGGATTTGCGGTGCTAGAATTCTCTAAGTGCCATATGTACAATTATCATTATAATTTCATTAAGAATAAATATGGTGACAAAGCTAAATTATGCTACACTGATACTGATAGTTTGTTGTATTTAATACATACTGAAGACTTTTATAAAGACATGTACGATAATTTATCAGAATTCGATACAAGTAATTTTGAAACTAATAATCATTACTTTATTCCTAGGGTGAATGAAAAAATTCCTGGTTTATTTAAGGATGAGTTAGGAGGTGACCCACTTACCGAATTTACAGGCTTAAGAGCAAAACTATATTGCATGACATCATTAAATAGACAAATAAATAAAGCTAAAGGTGTATCAAAGCCTGTAACAAGATGTTTAAAATCATCTAATTATCGAGATGTTTTATTTAAGAACTTAACATTAAAGCGTAAGATGAATATGATAAAATCAATGAAGCATGTGCTGTTCTCACAAGAAGTAAATAAAGTTGTTTTAAACAGGATAGACGATAAAAGGCATGTTCTGGGAAATCAAATAGATACTGTACCTTGGGGTCATTGTGATTACATATGTTAATTTAGTAGTATTTTTAATTGCAAACTTATATAATTTTAATTATGAGAATTGTCAATCATTAAATAAAACTGAATAATTATGTTGTTATTTAATAAATAAGCCTTTACTTGTACTCTATATTTGCTGTTTTATTTGTAACGAACATTACCTGTATAGATATTATTGATCATTTTATTTATCTGCGAACTTATCCGAGGAAACAAAAGCTAAAAACTATGATACTGATTATTGCGGGTTATAATTACTTAGCGTTCTTGATAAGCATTATAAATACTAGAACATATTATGTTTTCTGACAGATACAAACATGAAGTGGGTCAAGCAACCAGTTTCATTAGAAGTTAAAAATATTGAGGTAGAGGAAAATAAACCACACGCAAAGCATAGTGTTCTTTTGCCGAATAATATCAGATGTATAATATGTGGCCCTTCGAATTGTGGGAAAACGAACGTCATGATTAGTTTGTTAATTCACGAAAATGGCTTAAAGTTTAAAAATGTTTACTTGTATTCCAAGACTAGCTTTCAACCAAAATATATTTTTCTAAAACAGATCTTAGAAAGAGTGCCAGAAGTAAAACTTTTTATTTTTAATTTTGATGACGAAGTTATTCATCCTAACGATGCATTACCGAATTCTGTTATTATTTTTGATGATGTGGTTTGTGAAAAGCAAATTAACATACGAAATTATTTTACAATGGGCAGACATAGAAGTATAGATTGTTTTTATTTATCTCAAACGTATTCAAAAATACCAAAGCAGTTATTACGAGACAATGTTAACTTTTTGATAATTTTCAAGCAAGATGAAGTTAACTTGAAACATATATACGATGAACATGTTAGTTCTGATATAGAGTGGTCGAAGTTCAAAGATCTGTGTTCTAAAATCTGGATACATCCTTATGATTTTTTGACTATTAATAAGGATTGTGAACTAAACAAAGGCAGATATAGACAATCATTTGATAACTTTATTTATTGCGATTAAATGGTTATATAAATTATGACTGAAAGAAATAATAATCATTTGAGCATAAATACTCCTCACTATAAGTCGTATAATGGATCACAACACTACAGATCAATTAATAAAGTCGGCAGACGCTATAAAGGAAAAAGTGAAACAAATGAAAGATTATGAGTTTAACACTGACAGCCATTTGAAGTATTTTTTTAAGCCTCTCGCAGACCCTCTTAATGCAATCGTAGCTAACAAGCAAATTTCTACAATAAAAAATGAAGATACTTGTGATGACCAAATTAAACACACTGATATAGGTTCCAAAATATTTTTGCATGATAAATCTCATGACATGTACAAACATGAATCATCTAATGAGTCAAGCTCGTTAGAAAATTTTTATTCAGAAGATGAAGGAGATAATGAATCAGAAAAAGATAATAATGCATCGTTGAAAAAAGAAGATATCATTGAAATATATGAAGATATGAATATACCATTTGGTGTACGTAGTGAAAATAACAAACATATGATCGGAAATACAATAGTTAATTTTTCTACCACTCAGGAGAACTCCAATAAAGTGTATAACATTCGCGTAGCTAATAAACAGTATAAAATTACACCTGGTTTAAAAGAACTATTGCTTCGCAAGAAGCCTGATTTAAGTTTGGTCAATTTAAAAGATAAATTGGTTTACAAAGAAATACTCCTCACAACTAATGCTCATAAAAGAGACTTTGACCCTGCAGGTCAAATTAAAGGTGATAAAGGCCTAAAATATTCTCAAGTGGTCAAACCGTTATTTTCTGAGTCTTATTTACAAGAACCCACAGAAGTAAAATCTAGACAAAAGAGAGGTGCTGGTCTACCGTATCTTAAAAAATATAAAAAAAATACTGAACTTGTTTATTGGGATGATCCTAATGAACTAGTGGACAGGCTTAAACTTTTGATCGCTTCTAAAACTGCAGGTAATACTAATCTTGACAACGAAATTTTATCAATTATTGAAGAGCTAAAAGAAGCGGGTGTAATACAAGAATAAAAGGGCTTATTATATAAATTGTTACGTAGTCTAATTTTGTAATTCGGGAGTGACAGTTGAGAAAATGAGCAAAGTAAAAAGAAAAATTATTAACGAAATTCATAGAAGTGCAAGAATAAATTTTCCTCGAAGACATGTAATATTAAAAGATATCGATGATCTTTGGCAAGCTGATTTAATGGATATGCAAAGTTTCTCCAAATTTAACAACAACTGCAAATATATTTTAGTCGTCATTGATGGATTCTCTAAGTATGCTTGGGGTATTCCACTTAAACAAAAGAATAAACAAACTGTATCTGAGGCTTTCAATACTTTATTGAGTAGAGAAAAACGTATCCCTAGAAACTTGCAAACAGATCTAGGAAAAGAATTTTACAATAAAAGTTTTAAAAAAATATTATTAAATAATTCTATCAACCACTACTGCTCTTATTCAACGAAAAAGGCTTCAATTGTAGAACGGTTAATAAGGACGATAAAAAGTATGCTTTACAAGGAATTTAGTTTCAAAGGGAATTATAAATGGATAGACGGGACACTTGCAAACATCATTAATAGATATAATCATACAATACACAGAACAATTGGTTTACCGCCCATTCAAGTGAATCATAGCAATAAAATTAAGCTACTAAAGAGATATTTCAATCATAATCGAACGAAAACATTATGTCAAAAGTTTAAGACAGGGGATTTTGTACGAATAAGTAAACATAAAGGTTGTTTTGAAAAAGGTTACACTCCTAATTGGTCTACAGAGATATTTAAGATCAGTAAAGTTCAAAACACAAATCCTGTTACATATTTATTACAAGATGCCAAAGAGCAACCTATTTTAGGAGCATTTTATGATCAAGAATTACAAAAAACTAAACATCCTGACATTTACCTTGTTGAAAAAGTTTTGAAACGAAAAGGTAGAAAAGTTTTCGTGAAATGGTTGGGGTTATCATCCTGCGAAAATAGTTGGATTGATGATACCAACGTTTTATGAGTGGTTTATCAATATAACATCATGCTCTATGATAATGGTTCCATTCTGTTTGTATACATGAAAGGAGAAGGACTTGTTAATAATTTAATTAATAATTTACCATTTGAGCTCCATTTACCGGGATATAATTATTGTGGCCCAGGAACTAGATTACGTGAGAGATTGGCTCGAGGTGATAGGGGTGTAAACAAATTAGACGATTATTGTAAACAGCACGATATTGCATATAATAATACCAAAAGTTTGAAAGATCGTCACAAAGCAGATATAATTTTATTAAAAATGGCAAAAAAGCGTGCTTTATCTCGTGATGCAAGTACAGGAGAAAAACTTGCTGCCAATTTGGTTAATAATATAATGCTAGCAAAAGTAAGTTCTGGATCTGGACTCAAGAAAAACTTTAAAAGTTTAGTAACCCACACCAAAAAGTGCATTAAAAAAATTAAACCGAAGTGTAGGAAAAAACTAATAGAATTAGCCTACGCTGCTGCTAGAGAATTGAATCATGATTCATCTGCCAGGGTCCCACGTATCATATCACTTCCTAAGTCTGGTGGTGTTTTACCTTTAATACCAATATTTGCTGGTTTGTCTGCTGCTGGCAGTATTGCAGGTGGAATTGCTGGTATTGTCAAAACCATAAATGAATATAGAGTTGCAAGAAAGCGTTTAGAAGAAATGAAAAGTCATAATAAGAATGCAGAAGGTGTATGTATTGGAAATGGACTGCGGTTAAATCGTTACAAGGATGGACTTGGAATATATACAAATTTAAAGAAAAAAAACTAAATCATAGGCTACCTAATCGTGCTCTTACTAATATAGATATCATACATTTTACTAAAGACGTTCCATATTTTCGCGGAGTGTATATGAGGGATACCTTACCGAAGTCACCGTTTTCGAAAGAGTGTGGAATCATAAATTTAGATAATTCTAAAAATTCTGGTACACATTGGGTAGCCTATATAATTTTAAATGAATATATCGAATACTTTGACAGTTACGGCAACTTGAAACCTCCAATAGAATTTGTTCGCTATGTAGGTTCTAACAATATCAATTATAATTACAATAATTTACAAAAGAATAACTTATTCAATTGTGGGCATTTATGCATTAAATTTCTTAAAGAGTTTTGGAAAATGCACGGTTTTATCAAATTATCACTTCTAAAAAAGGTTTAAATGTTACGTGTCGTACTCATAAGACAACACTTTAACATTATCTGCTACAGGAGACGAATGTCAATATAGAGTGAAAATAAAAAAATGATAGTTTATAATATAAAATCATCTGCCGAAGTTAATAACTTTACTCGTTCTCGTACCGTCAGAAGACGAAGACATAAACGAACTATAAAAAAATTAACTAAAGATAACAAATTATTTCTTCGAGCTTTAGGATTTAAATTATGAGTATTCTTCAAGTGAATGGTTTACCACAAATCGATAACTCTATAGTGAGTTATGAAATTCATACTTATAATCCATATAGCAACAGTTTTAATGAAAATGATGAAATACGCATACCCATACATCAGCAAGATTTGTACGTATTACCTTCAGCCAGCTACATTTACATTGAAGGTCGAGCCACAGTGGCATCGAAAGATGCAGCAGGAAAACTGACACGAAAGATTGTTAATTTTACAAATAATCATATATCGTTCCTATTTCAAGACATTCGATATGAAATTAACGGTGTTGAGATAGACCGCATAAAAAATGCAGGTATTACTACCACTCTAAAATCATATCTGTCTATGAGCGAGGGGGAAAGTAAAGCTGCTGCTATTTGGGGTTGGAATTTGGAAGGGGTTAAAGATAATAATGGTATTTTTAGTGCCCTAATACCGTTGAATAAAGTTTTAGGATTTGCGGAAGATTATAATAAAATTATGATTAACTGTAAACATGAACTTATACTCAATAGAAGCAGTTCGAATGTCAACAGTATAATACTTGATCACAAGGATGACTCCATTGAAGTAAATATAGAGAGACTGCAATGGCGCATGCCTCATATAAAAGTTTCTGATCGGGAAAGATTAACTTTACTTAAATATTTAGAAAAGGATCGTCCTATTCAAATAGCTTTTAGAAATTGGGACTTGTACGAATACCCTTTATTGCCTAAAACTACAAAACATTCCTGGGTTGTGAAGACTGCATCACAACTCGAAAAACCAAGGTATGTGATCTTTGGTTTGCAGACAAATAGAAAAAATATGAAAACCAGAGACTGTTCAATATTTGACCATGGAAAAATAACTAATGTTACTCTATTTTTAAATTCTCAATATTATCCATACGAATCGGTTAGTGCAAAATTTTCTGAAGACAAATATTGTATATTATATGAAATGTTTACCCAATTTCGTCAGTCTTATTATAACACCCGGTCTGAACCGATGCTTGATTTGCGTGAATTTAAAGAAAAGGCTCCTTTATTTGTAATTGATTGCTCAAGACAGAACGAAGCCTTGAAAACCGGGGCTGTAGATGTGAGACTGGAAATAGAAAGTTCTGAAGATATACCAGATAATACATCTGCCTATTGTCTAATCATCAACGATCGTCTGATTGAATATAAACCCTTAAGCAGTATTGTAAGGAAATTATTATGAACGCCTTAGTCGATCTGCAAGGGTTTAAGACCGAAAGTAATGAGTTTATTGTGAAAGAAATAGCAATAGCATGCAGAAATCAAATTATGGTATTATTAATCAAACCACCATTCCCATTTTACAATCTTACAAAAAAAGAAAAAACGCAAGTAAATTGGATAGAGAGAAACCGAAAAATTTTCTGGAGAGAGGGTATTATACCATACTTAAAATTGCCTCAAATTATTGAACATTATCTGAAAGATAAAAAGATTTATGTTAAAGGATGTGAAAAAGTGTCGTGGCTAAGAAACATTGTAAAACATGATAATGTATATAATTTAGAAGATAAGAACTGTCCTAGCTTACAAAAATTATTTGATGATTATGGAAAGTCTAGTAATATATTTAGCTGTGTGTATCATTCGAATGTATGTGCTTTAAAAAATGTAACATGTTTAAAAAAGTGGTCTGATGATAAAAATATTTTTAATTGTTTATAATTTAGAAGATAAGGGATGCCCTGAAAAAATTAAGTTAAATAATTTGTTAGCTCTTTACATCATAACAATGTATCAGAATAAATGTTTTTTCTATGAGTAAATGTTTTTTTGTTTTATTTCATAATAAAAGCATTACATGTAGAATACCACAACGAAATATGCTATCGCTCATTCCTGTTCTATTCTGAGCGCCAGATCTTTATAAATTGAGAACACCAGATACAAGAGTTCATTATTCTTTTATACATACCCGTATCGAGACCTTCTTAAAATGATTCAAAATTATTTCAGCCCGCGATATGAAATATATAATGATCATAAACTTCGATTATGTTCATTTCGACATTATTGGGCTACAGTAGATTCAAAACGAAGGTTGGTGATGGAAATGGCTGATGCAGGTTTTTTTTACTGTGGAAGTGGTTTAAACGATAAAGTTATGTGCTTTTCGTGTGGAGGTGGTATCGTAGATTGGGAGTATTACGATGATCCTTGGATGCAACATGCTATATTTTTTCCTGATTGCTTTTATTTAAATGCTGTAAAAGGGACAGATTATGTTGACAAATCAAAACGTCTCTTTTTTAAAGAAACAAAAATATAAAATATTCTAAAGTGGAGCAGGATAGATTGATGAGAAGAACGATTCAATAAGTAAACATTAGCCTATTTTAGTAATAGACAAGTTAATATTATTCCAATAAACTATTTGATTAGACAATTGTCTAGTTCCCAAATATTGACCGATTGACTGATTGTCTAGTTCACAAATATTGATCGATTGACTGATTGTCTAGTTCTCAAATATTGACCGATTGACTGATTGTCTAGTTCACATCAAGTGTGTAATTGGGGTGTCTGGATCTCCTTGATCCAGATGCCCCAATTACTCACTACTATCAGCGACCCTGAAAACCATGAAAATGACATCCATGACGAAAAAACCAAATATTTTCGTCCGCACCATCTTGGATTTTCATTTTGACCACATTTTCGTTATCAGCGACCCCAAAAACCACGAAAATGACATTCATGAAGAAAAACCAAAAATTTTCATCGGCGCCATCCTGAATTTCATTTTGACCTAATTTTCGTTATCAGCGAGTCAGCGACCCCAAAAACCACGAAAATGACACTCATGACGAAATAACTGAATTTTTTTGCTGGCGCCATCATTAATTTACATTTTGGCCACATTTTCGTTATCAGCGACCCCAAAAGCCATGAAAATGACACCCATGACGAAAAAACCTAAAATCTTCATGGGCGTCGTCTTGAATTTTTATATTTTGACCTCATTTTCGTCATTGGCGACCCCAAAAACCACGAAAATGACACCCATGATGAAAAAACCGAAAAAAAACAGGACTGAATTTCATACTGGGGGATGATTTTGGAAAAACTGTGATACACGTTTCTCATAATTAATCTCTTCTTAACTGAAGAGTATGTACACAAATTTTCAATTCAATCGACCTCGAGAATAAAAAAATTCATAGAAAACTCAACACCCATTTTTACCCTCTTAGGTGTAGAATTTCGAAAAACCTTTTCATAGTGGATACCTACTCTTCACAAAGAATACGCCCTCCAAATTTCATTTCTCTAGGACCAGCGGTTTGGGCTCTGCGTTGATATATCTACCAGCCAGTACTTTGAATTTTATATTGGGGGATGATTTTGGAAAAACTGTGATACACATCTCTCACAATTTTAACTGCAGAGTATGTACACAAACTTTCAAGTCAATCGACCCCGAGAATAAAAAGTTTCACAGAAAATTCAACACCCCAATTTACCCTCTTAGGGGTGGAATTTCGAAGAACCTTTTCTTAGTAGATATCTACTCTTCACAAAGAATACACCCTCCAAATTTCATTTCTCTAGGGCCAGTGGTTGGGGCTGTGCGTTGATATATCAGTCAGTCAGGACTTTGAATTTTCTATTGGGGGATGATTTTGGAAAAACTGTGATATACATTTCTCATAGTTTTAACTGAAGCGTATGTAGACTTTTAAGTCAATCGACCCGAGAATAAAAAGTTTTACCGAAAATTCAACACCCCATTTCTCCCCTTTAGGGGTGGAATTTCGAAAAACCCTTTCTTAATGGATACCTACTCTTCACAAAGAATACACCCTTTAAATTTCATGTCTTTAACACCAACAGCTTAGGCTGTAAGTTGATATATCAGTCAGTCAGTCAGGACTTTGAATTTCATATTGAGGGATGATTTTGGAAAAACTTTGATACACGTTTCTCATAATTTTAACTGCAGAGTAGGTACACAAATTTTCAAGTCCATCGACCGCGAGAATAAAAAGTTTCATAGAAAACTCAACACCCCATTTTACCCTCTTAGGGGTAGAATTTCGAAAAACCCTTTCTTAGTGGATACCTACTCTTCACAAAGAATACACACTCCAAATTTCATTGCCCTAGGACCAGCGGTTTGGGCTGTGCGTTGATATCTCTGTCAGTCAGTCAGGACTTTGAATTTTATATATATAGATTAACAGATATATATCCTAAATCAGGAGACATCTCACAATGGCATGTTGACGGCGAACCATTGAAGAATGTCCTTCACTTGCCTCAGCCATTCACTGAAGGATCTGGATGATTCATGTTTCCTTAAGGCTTGACGCGGGCCTGAGTCAAGTTTCGGAATAAAAGCTACGTGACAATCAAAGAAATAGTTTTTGTAAAGCGCCTATGTTATGAAAAGGAATAGTGGGTTTTGTCGGTTAGGAAATTAGGTTAAAATTAAACTGGCTACTGAAGAGAATATTGTTCTACATAGTTATCATGGAAAACAATGAAAATCCAACCTAGTTTTAAGTCTGGGGTAAGTTCAGACGGGACATCACTAAGGAGGAGGAGGCGAAAGCCGTCGCTGAGGGATCGCGAACCTCATGTAACGCAGTACTATGGGTCTATGCAAGAACATAAAAAGCAGGATGTTGGCAAAGACTGCGAAGTTTTTAGTGGGTGCGAGCCCCACATAACCACACCGTCCCGTTCTCCCCCAGACGGTGGTTATTTCTATGGTTAGTACTGACGAGAAAAAATAGGCACCATCTGGGAAATTAATTGTAACGCTAATAGATAGCTATAGCTATAACAAGCAATTTCATACAACTGTCAAGGAAATAGAAGAAAGAAAGAAAGAAAAAATATTTATTTGTCGCAGGGACATGACGTGCATAAAAAAAATATAAAACAAAAATAGTTACAATAATCATAATGCACATTAATACAACAGGACAGAAACAGAAAAAGAAAAGTTAACAGCGTGCACGTCGTGACTGCGACAAGCAGGCTACCACTCAGCATAATGCTGTGCTATGGAGGGCCCACAGCACAGCGCTGGTTTTCAGTGGTCACCCGTGCGAAAAAGTAAAAAAAACGTACGGAAATCAAGACAGCATACATATTTGATTTCATGAATTAGGAAAAAAATAATAATAATTAAATAAACAATCAATAGTATTTGGATTATAATATAAAACAACTATGGGGAATATAATAAACACTACAAAAATATAAAAGTATGTGCGCAGGCTAGGACAAAATAAATATAAATACGAAAGCGAATACATGGCGTGTTCTTTGTCTCGCTCCCACCCCAACTTCGCGTCGCGCCGCCAACTGAACGCCATCGCCGCCCGCGCGCGCGCCGCCGCTCGAAGCTCGAACGAATTTATCATATTTATCACTAGCATTTCTCCTCTGCGCCTGTTAGCGCGATGACGTACGATGCGCTAAAAAGTCAGGTGACGCCGCCGCCAGCGGAGGCGCGGCGCCCCGCACGACGGCACGAGTCTTGCATGATCACGCGACGCGTATCACGTGATTAGTTACTAGTGTTGCCGATGGCTACCTTGTTTTGTACCTACTTGTATCCAGACGACGACGCTTAAAATACAAGTAACGTATTTTCTCGGGGAACATAATGCCGTCTCGAGCCGCTTGGATAGATATGCCTTGCCAACAGATGGTAAACCAAGTGAGTATTTATTTATAATGTATTTGCTGTTCATACTTTTGTTTTTCTAAAAGGACTTTTTTCAAATGTAATTTAAAATTTTGTTTTGTTTTTAGGGATCTTATGGGAGGTGGCAGATCATTCCAGCAACGAGTGGCGGCATATTTGAAACATCCCCTGAAGGCTGTGGTCTTATGTCGAGGCATCGATAGTGGATTGGCCGTGGAACGAGCAGAGTAGCTGTAGTGCTCGTGCCGCCAGCTAATTTTTCTGAACAGATATTCCGGTTTGTTTGTTTTTATGATACCGAACATCAAAACTGCCAAGTGTAGTTTCCGCCGTGCAGCCATTTTTAGAATTTTGTTTTCATTTAAATACGGTGTGATGTGATGCCTCCGGGGTATAAATACAGCAGTTATGATTTGAAGAAACGGATATTTAATCAAAAAGTTGGTATTTATCATCGATATATAAGTAGGTACTCATGGTATTTATGAATATATATCGATTTATCAAATAATCATAATAGACGTACATTTAGAAGACTGCAGTCTCTAGACTGTTGTATTTCAGAGGGCAAGTGATGAAGACTATCTGTTTTAAAAAACACTACTTCTATTTATATAAATATAAAATTAAGATAAAGATATGAATATTTTAAAATGTTTCCAAGATCCTCATTTAGTTGTAATTGAAAAATCTCAATTTAATAGAATTTTTGTTTCAATAACAACAATAAAAAACAATAAAGCTCTGTCTTCACCTGAAAACACGCCAAACATGTTATCGTTTCCAAATATCGCGCTGTCTACACAAGACAGTCGTGTCTTCTCATGTTGAAAAATAAAACCGTCGTGTTCATACTGTACAACGTTTTGACGAATTTCAGCGTATCTTTCATACAATACGACGTTTATATCAACACTTTATCATGAGACAGTGATCACGAATAAAAGTGAACACAATCCTTTATAAAATATTCTCTCGAATAAGAATTTGCTTTTCATAAAAAAAAACACCTTGTATCTGTCCAACCGGCTGTCAAGATCAGAAAAATAAAATTTATCTCTTTGTAAATGGCGCGATGGAAGAAAGCAGACAATAATCCGGCGAAGCGCGTGTCGGTTCCGTACGAACATTAAGATAAAAAGATCCAACAATAATAAAAACTCTGAACACTATTCTTGTATGGGAAATTTATTTTTTAACTTTGTTTTATTTACGTTTGTAGTTATAGTAGCCGTAGTAATTCTAATACTGTATTTTTTTTTTTTGTAATGGTCTAAACGATACATCCCAGTGTAGTAAACCGTTAGGGTTGTTGGTAGGGACCCTTCCCCTCGGCAGCTTTTGGGTACGGAACCCTAAACTGAAATCTGTGTCTGTAAATCCGCGATATCTGGAGCACTCGTAATTTATTTGAAATTATTCAGAACTAGCTTAGCTGTAAACTGTTTGACAAGGTAACAGGATAATAGTTCTTTCAGATAGAAAGAATTCAGTGATAATAATTTACTGTATAGGATCGCAGCAGGTGGCGTTCTGTGTGTTTCTGCCTACACCCATTAGAAAAAAGCGTGAGTTTATGTATGTAATTTACTGTCGTGTTTTAGGCAATTTACGATTTCATGTAAAAAGGATGAGAAAAAATACAAGAAAAAAAAATATGGGGAAAATAAAATCTAAACGTCCGTGATTAGATCTGTCGTACTGTATGGATCGGAATGCAGGGCTGTGAGAGATGAGAAGATGGAAGGAAAAAGATTGCATGTAGCAGTGATGAGAATGTTGAGGTGGATGTGTGGTGTGAAAAGAATGGATGAGGTAAGGAACGAGTATATTAGAGGAAGTTTAAAAGTTGCGCCAGTTACAGAAAAGTTGAAAGGGAATCGACTGTCTTGATATGGACATGTGATGAGGAGGGACGAATCGCATGTGACTAAAAGAGTGATGAATATAAACGTTGATGGATGGAGAGGGAGAGGAAGACCAAAGAAACGATGGATGGATTGTGTGAGGAATGATATGAAAGATAAAGAAGTAAATGATAGCGTGACTGTTGACAGAGGAGAATGGAAGAAAAAAACGTGTTGCGCCGACCCCAAATAACATGGGACAAGGGCAGGAAGATGATGATGATGTAAAAAGGATGAGGATGATTGCGAAATATAGCGAAAACGATAAAAACTAGCCTTTCCACTATGAAATCCACGAAAATGGTGTGTGGTCTTCGAACGATATGGGTTGAAAGTTAAATATAATTCCGAAGTGCATCATAAAGAACAAAGTAACGATTATTAACTGGGTCCGGTATTATTACGTACCCAGTTATGAAACAAGTGTAGTGTCGGAAGAAGTTAAGCGTTGGCGGTTTTATGTTCTAATTTTTCCCCTAACCACTTATCAAGTTAGAAGTGTCTGTAGTTCTGAAAACAAAAAAAAATATATTTATATATTTTTATTATTTCCTTTATTTATTTATTTACACATTTTACATATTTTTAAATATTTCACAAAAAAAAACAAAAAAAAAACTTACAAATATAAAAAATTGTGGTCCGCCGGTGTCGGGAGCAGGGTCCAAGTTACGGGTGGTTATGGCTCCAGAGACAGGAACCTCTTCACAATGCGAGCCGTATCGAGGAGTACTGCCTTCTGAATCAAGCCCTTGATTCAACCGCCTAAGGAGAGCCTCGAAAGATGGTATTCGAGGCTCTTGGGCATAAGGACGACAATCGGCACAATGATAGCCGAGTTCACATGCCACATGTCGACAACCTCGTGTGCTAAGTCGATATATTTTATTTGTTTCTCTTTCTCAGCTTTCACGAGGTTGTCGTAATTTTTTGTTATTTAATAATAATAAAAAATAAAAAAAAAATCTTCAAGATCTCTAAAGAAAGAAGAAGAAGAAAAGAAGATTTTGAAGATTCTTGAAATAATTTTCAAGATTTCGTGTAGGTAATGCCGCCAAAACGCTTAGAATGCAGACTAACGGATTTCTCACGTTAAGTTTACAGGGAACAGCAACCGACTCAACTTGGGCTTTTCTTCAGGCACTATTATCTAGTCTGTTGGTCTTGTGGTCACCAGTGCTAATGCTGTGCATAAGACGTAAGGTCCTAATGCCAGGTTGGGCAAAATGTTATTGGGATTTTCCATCAGTAATTTACTTCAGAAGTTTGGATTTATTCATTAAGCTCTTTCTTTAACAGAGGACCCAAACAATACCAGGGAATTGTGGGTACATCTATTAGGTACACCTCTGCCTAACGCCTTAGGGATTCACGATTTTTCCCCAAAAGCCTGTAACTTGCACCTCCTCAGAGTATAGCACTATGAATGGTTGTTAAGTATCCTCATCGTGAGACACGTAGCAGAGTTACATCAAGTGGTAATAAATGGCAGGACCTTCCAGCAGTTATCCTTTTATTGATAATTAAAAGATGAGGGGCGAGAGATTGAAATCCCTATTACGTTTCATTTAAGGGAGATAAACTAGAAATATTGTTTAGAACGAATCTTATGCAGTAAGTCTTATGTTTCTGGCTTGGAAAAATCAGGAATTTTCCATTATCAAAGCACCTGTATATTGGACCCACGAATTTTTTTAAAGCAAATTAGAGACTAGACATATTTAGTATTTAATATTGGAGAAATAGACAAAAAATAATGTTTTACCATAATAAAAAGTTATACTAAAATATTTATTATTTATGTCAATCAATTTTCCTAACATAATGACACAGTTATGTTGCCAGTGTGATGTCAATTTACTTATGTAAAATGTATGATGAATTTTTTACTAGTTTATTGTAATGTTCGTGTGTAGACAAATAATAAAAAAGAAACACTTTTTCAACAAAAAACAAGAAATAACAACAATGAAATATTCGGACTTAACGCACTTTTACGAAATATTTTTGAGCTCAATCTATACCATTAACCAATACTAAAACGGCAAAAGAAAATATCGTGAGGAAACGTGGACTTAATACTCCATAACTCAACACGTGGAGCATGTGTGGTGATAAATTATACTTCGAATAATGTACATATGGGCATTATTAAGAAGAACTTGCCTTGCAGGAAAATAACAAGCTGGTATAGTAAATGTGAATTTATTTAAAAAAAAAACAGTCTTAAGACAGACAGAAAAAGCACTACTCTGGAAATGCATGATTATGTTCTGTGAGGTCAAAGAGTTGTACTGAGAAATGTTGTTAAAGTTTTTAGTTCGAAGAAATCACACTGCATCTGCACTTTCTGACGCTATTTTAAACACAAATCAAAGGAGGTCTAGAAGTCTGTATACAAAGTGTATACGGACCCTTCACGTACATCAAACTAAAACAAAAACTTAGGGTGAAAAATCACGATTTTCGGTAAAAGTTAATGTGCTTTTTGGCTCCGTTGAGGGTGTCTTACACCCATTATAAATAAAGAAAAACTGTAAGTTACAAATAACAGATACATATCATTAAGTTCGGTTTTGGATTTACATTCCAAAATCCCGTAGGACTTCACAATTCGCAGAGCCAGCTCAATTTGAATGACCGCTAAGTTAGACGAATTAATGCAACGTCGAGAGCCGCGCGATGCAACCACAAATTGTGTAATGCGAAGTCACACGAGCGCATCTAAATAGACCCTAAGGCAATTAGGTTGCATGCTTTCGTTTGTGGCTTTTCTGTGATTTATACATGAGGAGTTGAATTGCGAGTGTTTATGATACTGGCACAAATATTTCACTTCCCTTAATTCTCAGTGGAATTTCTCAGTAGCAGCCGAACTCTATATTTGATTTCTAAAATGGTTTTGTTAGAAAAAAAACTGTATAAGTTTAATTCTTCTATCTACACAAATATTTATATAAAATTGAAGTGTCTGTTAGTAATTTCAAAATGAAAGCTTTTACTGAATACATAAGAAAGTAATATAGAACTGAAACAATCGAACTTATAACGAAAAAGCAATGTTTTAAAAATGTTTGTCTCTCTTTCTGTCTGTTTGTTCTGGCTAATGTCCGAAATAGCTAGACCGATTTTGAAAGGAGTTTTATCTGCAGATGGCTGATGTTATAAGAAGTAACTTAAGCTAGTTTTATTTTCGGAAAAAAGTCGAGTGTTTACACAAATAGATTTCCACGCGGCCG
This sequence comes from Eurois occulta, assembly GCA_950022335.1. Taxonomy (NCBI): domain Eukaryota; kingdom Metazoa; phylum Arthropoda; class Insecta; order Lepidoptera; family Noctuidae; genus Eurois; species Eurois occulta. The sequence continues at coordinate 16,212,986 of OX465488.1, forward strand.
AAGTCACGGGTAACAGCTAGTAAGGCAATAGCACACTCTACTGGGGACCTTTTTAGTAATAACCCCAAGTCTAAATGTGCGCCCGGTTGATCGCAATAAGCTCGTCTCATAATTGGCGGATATAATATTTTCGATCACAGCGGCCAATCATAACAGATTAGCCTAGTTTGCAGTAAGTATCATTTTTGATTTCTCATCCGAAAAGAAAAACAAAAAGTTTGATTTGCCGTCTCGTCCCCGGTCTACGCTGGCCTTTAAAATCACCGTCACGACATCGCCTCATCCAGACTAGGTGAGGCGATCCAGTGCAATGCTTAGCACAAAACCCAAAACACACACAAACACACATACATCAAAACCCTGCTTGTCGGTGACATTCGTCCGCTTTTAGTTGACATACCTCGATTTTTATCACAGTACAGTCATCCAACATCGTTACGTATCGCATGTGACTAAAAGAGTGATCAATAAAATGTTGATGGATGGAGAAGGAGAGTAAGACCAAGGACACGATGGATGGATTGTGTCAGGAATGATAGGAAGGAGAAATGTGTAAATGGTTGCGTGACGGTTGACAGGGGAGAGTGGAAGAAAAAAACGTGTTGCGCCGACCCCAAGTAACATGGGACAAGGGTAAAACAATAATAATGGTAATTCTTATTCTTATTCTTTATTGCACACAAAATTAAACGATATACACACAACATTACAATATATAGCTTATGTACAACGGCGAGCTTAACCCAAAATTGTGTTTTCTTACAGCAAACCTTACTTTGATAGCGAGATTAGCGGTAGAGGATAACCTACGTGCACAATCAGTATATTTAAAACTTAAACTAACTTATTTTATAAACTAAACTAATAACATACAATACAATATGTGTAATGCATACAACACCTATACATAAAACTATACAATATTACACTATATATATATATATATATATATTTATATACTACTACTATTACATATAATATATATATGACATACTATCATCATGTTGACAGGAAATGTTCTCTTATTCCCCTCTTGAACACATCTAACGAAGGGCTATCCCGCAAGGAGTGTGGAAGCGAATTCCAAAGGCGCACTGCACGAACAGTAAATGAACCATCATACCGACTTGAGGAGTGGGGAGGGAAACGAAGGAGAAGAGATGATGATGATGAGCGACAAGGTTTACCTCTAGGAACCAGATACTCGAAGCGTTCACGAAGATAAGAAGGAGCTTTAGGATTATGGAGAACAGAAAAGAGAAAAGAGAGAGTGTGTGAATCTCGACGCTGCCGAATAGGTAGCCACTTCAGCTGCTTCCGAAATTCCGACACATGGTCGTACTTACGAAGCCCGAAAATGAAGCGGATACACAAGTTCTGCAGACGTTCGAGCTTATCAAGAAGTTCCTCAGTCGCATCAAGAAAACAGACATCAGCATAGTCTAGAAGAGGAAGAAGAAGAGATTGAGCAAGAGTTATTTTAGTCTGAAATGGCAGGAACTTCTGAAGACGCTTAAGTGACCGATACGAGCAAAACACCCTCCTGCTTACTTCAGCAATGTGAACATGCCAAGATAGGTTGCAGCCCAAGAATACACCTAAGTCTTTGACTTTCTTGGAGTAGGCTATAGCGACACCATCGTACACAACAGGTGAGAGGGACTGATGACTCAATAAATTGACGAAGTATCTGCCACCAATAATGTGAGCTTGTGATTTAGTTGGGTTAACTAATAGTCCAAAACTTTTAGCCCATAGACTGATGTTTCGAAGATCATTATTGATGGCATCGATGGCTCTTGGAATCTCTTCGAGTTTAAAATGGCGATAAAGCTGCAAGTCGTCTGCATAGAGATGGTAATGAGAAGTTAATATCTTAGTGATAGCGTTAATAAAAACGGAGAAAAGAAGAGGAGAGAGGACGCCATTGTATGATATAATAATGTTAGATGATGAGTCATCTAATATTATTATACCTACATTGTTAATTTCAGATTCATATTGTATTTTACCTTTTTGGATTCTGAATAAAGATTTTATTATTATACCGCCAACATGCGGCTTTGGTGTAGCTCTATACACCAAAGCTGCTATAGTTATGCTTAAGTATGCGTTGAGCCCAAACGGTTAACGTCTAAGGGCCGATTTTTCAATACTCAGATAAACAGTTAGATAGCACTTATTAGACAGATAACCAAATATTGCATTTTTCAATCGTCAGATAGGCTCTATCTGGTCAATAACGGCCCTAACTGAGGAATAAATCTATCTGCCACTTTGATGGCCAGATAAACGTCTATTCAATAGATACAACTAGATCCAGTGACGTTTAGTTTGAGGTTATTTCTTCTTTTACCAAAGTAATATCAAAATTATGGAAATTTTCGATACTGTTGACGATCTGGCAATTGAAGAAGAGGCTATAATGTATGAATATTTAAATACTGAAAGGAAACAAAGAGTAATTAGACCAAGGCCCGACCAGTTTGCTATGTGGGATTCAAAGAATTTCATCGCCGTTTCAGACTTTTAAAATAATCTGTACTATATTTGCTTCCCCTGATAAGTGATAAAATTAAACACGAAACACAAAGGTAAGTTCCACCTAGTTTTTACAATAAATAATAGTGATCTAAGTAGGTACCTATACCTTCCTACAATATACAGTTGTAAATTGTAATGTCCCTAACTATGAAACACTTACCAACACTTTATTATTGTTCACCATGTGCACCATGGAAAAAAAAGTTATATGAAAAAAATGTCAAAGCATTTGCTTAGGGCGAAGGAAAAAAAACACAAACCATTTGCTATCCTCTTCTAACACACATTACACCGTATGCGTGTTTCACGCTCCCACAATATTACAGTGAAGTTGGCAACTAAAATCCACAGATAACTATTCGCTTGCTATCTGGCCATTGAAAAATGCAACAATTTTATTTGTCCTTTTAACAGTCAGATAAGTTAATTCGCTAGTTAGTTATTTGTTCAGTTATTCGATGATTGAACAATCGGCCCTAACACGCATAGCATTTTATCCTCGTGTTCTTTATTTAAAATGAAATACCGGTAATGCTTGTCTATTAGCATAAGGAAAATCGGACAGAACATATTGTAGGCAAACTGGTATAAATTGCTCCTATAAGCGCCTTAATTTGTTAGGGGTTTAGGCATCGTTTAAGCCAGGAAACTTTTTTGCTTAAAAAATAATAAGAAAAGTTTTTATTTTTACGCTAACTTCGGTTATTGGTCGATTTCTGATAACATAGCAATTTCTGATATATTTTATAGTTAACGTGTAGGACCTACAATTAGTTTGCGGCTTTGTACATATGACAAAACAAGGATCCAAGTTTACGAGTTATAGTCGGCCAACTTATAAAATGTACTTCGATAACATATTTTCCGATCACAGGTTTTTCAACTGCAAATGTAAGTTTTTTTTTATTTATTACTATAAAAATCTGCGTTCGGAGGCAAATCGGACCGTAGGAAGAGTCCGCATATATTGATGGGCAACTACAGAACCCTAAATTGTGCGTGGCTCGACACACACTGTCTGTTTTTTTCATATTCACACCTGTAATCCCCAAAGAATTAGGCAGAAGAGTAGTTCCAGGGCCGCAGTATCTCTTTCAAACAGTCCCGCAGCCTTGGCAGGCATCGGCTTTTGCGGGCCCCTCCTGTTTGCTGACATCTCTTTGAGGCGCAAGTGGAACACGAACGCGCCGTCGACACGGCCTGTCGTCATATGACGGACGGACGGCGAGCTAGCCCATTACTCACCGTCCACAGGCCCGCGCCTACGGTGGCCGCGAGCCACAACGTGGCCCCCGAAGCCCGAGGCGTAAATCAGCATGCCTGAGAGACATTTCTCGGCGGCATGTAAAGCCAAGTCAGAGGCCCAAGGGCGGCGCAAAAACTCTGACACCAGGTTTGGCACACAAAAAAGAAATACCTACAATATCTTTAAAAATTGTCAATCTTTAAAGATAGTCGTTGATCTGAAATCGTAAGAATAAATTGCGGTTAACCTTTGAAACCCTACATTATCTATGTGAGACAAAATATTTGTAATACGGACATTGACTCAAGAAGGGTTAGTCGTCGCCTCTTTATGACTTGGCAACAAATTGCGGAATGCTCGATAGAAGATAAAGAAAAAACCGGTCAAGTGCGAGTTGGACTCGCGCACGGCCGGTTTTTCCCTTTACTTGTGCTCAAGAACAACACAAACACAAGACGATGCTTCTTGTCAAATTTCATGATTCTAGGTCAACGGGTGTACCATCAACTGTATCGGGTCAACCATGTAGGTTTTTGACCCAAAACCTATAGGGTACTTCCGGTTGACCTAGAAGTGTCAATTTTGGTTAAAAGCAGTCTTACTGCACAAGTAAAGGAAAAATTCCGAAAAATAAAAAAAAATTGAAAATTAAAGCAAATTTTGGTACTTACAAGTTTTCGCGAAAATCTAATTTTGCCCATATGTTTTTATCGTGTTGACTCAGAACCTTGATTTTTATTATTACTACAGACTTCACTATCTGGTATAAATTTCAACTAGCTAGGTCCACGTGTTCCTAAGAAAATCGGTGGTGACACACGGACAGACAGACGGATAAGAGAGTGATCTAGGGTTCCGTACCTCAAAAGGTAAAAAAAGGAACCATTCCTTTTTTACCTTTTGAGGTACGGAACCCTAAAAAATGGAACTATGTTTTTTATGATATCGTTGTGTAATATGATAAAATGAACCTTAATTGGTTTTCTAAGATTTTATTCTGAGAGTTTTCTTAGAAATTATTACATTAATTTTACTCCATCATTGAAGAACCTAATATAATTTAAGTACCTGTATTTAAAGCTGAAGGCTGACAATCTTTCTTTAGTAACTCGAATTAGATACATAATACCTAAGACTTTTTCTACTAGCTAGTTTTTTATGTTAGTTAATATATTATTCGTTTTGAGGATGTCTTCGGCCACGTGTAGGCATGGACCCTTAATACTTTCTGCACCAGAATCTTCGTGTTTGATAAGGATTAATTTATCAGAAAACTAAAACACTGCGACTTCGCATGCGTGTATTTTGTATTTTATCAAATCTTTAACCTACCTACCTATTTGGATCAGTTGTATGTGGCGTTCATCGTACGAATCCCAGTTATCAGGTTACAGTTTCATGTATTCTGTTTTTAGATAAATTGTAGATTAAAATGGTTATTATTTTCGTCATTTATGAAGATAACAATTAAGCACAAGTAGATTATTTTAAACTAGAACAAATATTATTTAAAAATAATTCGTAATTATTAGAGGCGTACAATTCTTCTTATCAATAATGTATTGTAATGTTACTAAATTAATTTAGCCCAGTAGGTAGCCAAGTCAGTTTCTTTATCAGTGGCTTGAATGAAGTCCAATATGTTGTAGATACTAAGAGGGACGCTGAAGTAAACAAACACACATATACACACACACAGAGATTGTTGGTCTAGTGGTCGCAAGCATAACTGCTGAGCAAGAGGTCCTTGGTTCGATTTCCGTGTCAGGCAAAGTGATATCGGTTTAATTTATCAGGAATATCTCAGTAGCAGCCTGGATTTGTGCCCGCCAGATGGCAATAGGCGCGCCCTTTATTAAATGGGACTTAAACATGACTAGTAAAATGCGAAATGTAGGTATAATTGTAAGGTACACGTCAGCCAAATCCTGCAGGGTGTATTTTATGACTTCTGACGATGATTTTAGTCGGATTAATCGAATAGTAAAAAAAAACTGTATTTAATTACTTATTTCCCTTACCCACCGACATACTTATTTATCTATATTCAACTCGTGTTTGTCAAACAGTATTACATCCATATCAATCGCTTATCAGTCCGCCAAGTTGACTGACATACACCCTTTCATTATAACCGTTCTAACTCGTGCGAATAAAGTCGTTTTGTTAATTAATGTAATATTAAAATTAATGATTATGTATCCTAATCCATTTGAGAGAAGGCATTCTATTGTTTGGCAAATGTTCGAAAGGATTTTCTTGAAGGACGTGCGAAGCAGGAGGAAAAGGAAGATTGGTTGACGGATTTTTTGCTCCTATTTGTATATAGCAGGTATGTGTACATTTTTGTTACTTTTTGTTGGTTAAAGATAACCTCATTTTATAGTGTGGCGAGAATGGGAGACGTGGGGAAATAAACTGGGATTTGGTTAATACTTATACCTACTGTTAGCTTACGTCATCCCACTGCTGGGCAAAGGCCTGTCCCATGATTTCCAGTTGTTACCAATTCAAGCTGAAGTGGGAATGTACTGGCCACGACACGACATTTGGTTAATAATGTTTTCATAATAAGTGTCTGGTTAAGGATTCTAACTTTAATATACGGGGTGGAAGGGACACCGACGCGAAAACGGTTACGTATTCAGTACATCAATCTGAGTCCCCCTACATAGGATATATTCATCGTATAATATTTCTACTGTAGACTGTATTTAGCCAAAGGCGTCCCCATGACTTCCAGTTGTTTGATTTGGTTGATAATATTTTCATAAGGAATAATAAATTAATGTCATAATAAGGATTCTAATTGTGATATGTTTTTACTGTGGATCGTATTTAATTTTGTAAGCCGCCATGAAATGTGAACATATGTAGCCTAAGATTATTTCAAATTGATAGCTCTTAGTGTTTGTTAACCATTAATGCATTATTATATTCACAATCCAAATCTGTTAGATATACATAGATATAATATATACATATTATATAGATTTCTTGCAAAGCATTTTTCTGAAGTCTATGCAAAATTGGACCTTATCACACTTCAGTGAAACAGAGGTTACTAAAAGGATTGAGCATTGTTTGTTTGTTTTCACAGATCTTACTTAAATCTTAAAACAACACTGTTATCCCGTAATAGTACAAAAATATTTAACTCTTATTTTTTTTGTTCACAGGTGAAAAATAAAAAATAATCTCATTTATACGTGGATTTAAGCTCCTAGTGTAAGACACAACAAACAAAGAAGAGCTGAAAACTCGACAGCAAACGTTGATTATACAAGACTGGGATAAAAACAATGATGGCCAGAGTTCAAAGAACGGAACTGTGTTCAAAAGAAAATTAATTGATTAAGAGAACATTTTTATTTACTTGAAGAGAAAATAATTGTGTGTGAATTAAATTAATTAGTGAAGAACTACTTATATAAAAATTTATTTTTTCTTTTAAAATAGCTAATGAAATGTCTACATACTCGTACATGTGCGTTTAATTAATTAGACGGGCTAGAAGGGACACCGACGAAAAAACGGTTACTAAATATTCAGCTCCACATAGAAAATTTTCATCGGTTTAAAAAAAAAAAATCAGCTGTTCCATACATTTTGACCATGTATTGCACTTTTGTAAGAAAATGGTGTTTTTTTTTTAATAACCGATGAAAAATTTCTGCGGTGCTCAGAATGATGTCGTCGGTATCCCTTCCACCCCGGTAGTATTTTTCGACTGAAAGTGTGTTTACATGGTATTTGTTGCCGAATATTTATTTACGTATTTAAAGACCTTTGTATCTAGTGACACAATGTTTAAGCTATACGATAATTCTATTATTATATTACGTATTTGTATGGGATAATATCGCCGCGATTCTCTCGCTCGTGGAGACGGCCTCTAAGAGAGTGTAAGAAATACGTGGCAACGACGATAATATCGTCGCGATTCTCTCGCTCGAGACAGCCCCTAACCTGGGGTCAGAGTTTATGCTGCCCCTGACTTAGCTTTACATGCCGTCGAGTTCTCTCAGGCATGCTGGTTTTCTCGCGATGTTATCCTTGAAGTAAAATAATAGCGAAGCAAGTAATAATTATACAATACGTACATGAATACGAAAATTTAGGTGTTCCATGTGACTGAGCAAGATGACGCAATTATGGAAAATACACTGTAGACGTTCTTCAAAAGTTTTACTGCTAATTACTTTGGTTAAAATTTCTTATTAAACGACATTTTGTAAATTATGTGTGTTTTGATCATGTTATTATAGTAGCGCCTACCGGATATACCAGTCCTCTCGTCGTAGTGCCGTCATTGATGTATCCTAATATTCCAGGCGCTAGAACATCTAGTATATCATTAGGCTGGACTAATTAAGCCAAAAGCCAAGGCTGCTTTTCAAGGTACACAGGTATAGGTTTTCACTTATGCTTAATTTATGAAAAAAAAAATGGAAAAAAGAAAAGTGGAAAAATTACTTTTCTTTCGGAAGTTGGTTATTTTTATAAAAATTTACAAAAAAAAAAAATATGACAGCCGAATACATAACCTCCACCTTTTTTAGAATTCGGTTAAAACGTAGTAAACAGTATATTGCAAATACCACAGCAAAACTCACATGATTTTTAGTGTCTACAATGCGCTTTTATTCATGCTATCTACTATATTTACTAAATAGTGAAGCGTTGCATGCTCTCCACTCGTGCTTTGACAAATCATCATCTAAATCAGTTCTAAAAACTGAATAACGTTGCATTCTGTGACGATTTGCCTTATGTCATAAAACTAAGTATCAGATCATCAAGTCGTATCCGTATGTTAGATTTGTATCGTAGTTTGCCTTATTAATGAAAAAAATGAGTGGTTATTCTCTCCGGCATAACTTTCCAAATACTCTCTCGAATCAGATATCAAGTTTTGTCTGTTCGCTACATAATAAATTGACATTTTTGCATCATTACTTCAGGCCTGCGTTCATGAGCCCATTATGTTCACACTTCATCACCTGCCATCTACCTTCATTGCCTGCCTTTTCCCAACTCTGTTGGGATCGGCTTCCAGTCTAACCGGCTGCAGCTGAATACCAGTATTTTACATTGGGCGACTGTCTATGTGACTTCTACAACCCAGTTAGTAGTGAGTTATACGATAGCCATTCGTAAGACTGATTGTCAGACTTTCGGGCCACTGACTACCTGTAACGACTGTCAAACATCTACAAATGACCGCCGGGACCAACGGCTTAACGTGCTTTCCGAGGCACAGAGGAAACTTGGTTTGTAATGGGTGCCATGGGTGGACCACATGGTGGACTTATCCACGGCCCAACCTAACCTAAAGATCGACCGTACTGGGTAAAACGATACCCTTTGGTAAGACTAGTTGTAGGTATACAACAAGTCTTATGTTTCCAATTACAAGGTCGAAACTCCAAAGATGAGATGGGTATCAATAACTAACGTCGTCTATCGCGTTGCACTTCTTATTAGATAGATCATGCTTATTACAAGTAATAAGTTCTAAATGTTCTCTTTATTCTCAATTTATATTATTATCCTATTCGTTGACCTCCTGACCGGACAGTCTGTGATAGATAACATGCTCTGCTTGAACTCAGACTCTTGCAATGTTGTTTTGAATTGCCCATACATGAGATATACTTACAGATACGTGATGTTTACTTAAATATTAGCAATCATGTATTCATTTTCATTTTAAGGCGATCGTTAAAACTATGCATCGATGCATGTTGATTGTTGTCATACCCCACGTTTACAATGTTTCATACTGAACAGTTTTGTTCATTACACATAATATATTATTTTGAAATTTTTAACAAGTTTTAACGTAAATATTAAACACAACATGTGGAATACATGTTTGATAAAATCATCATTTCGCGAGACGTACAGGCGTTAAGTTACAAGTATGATGTTATACGGTAAAAATGATTAGTTTTTGATCGAAATGGCCTGGCTAAGAAAGTTCGGCAATCTTCTGTGCTCGTGTTAAAGTTTCCTTCCAAGAATTTTAGTGATTATAAGTTGTTTTTGTCCAACAATGTAGTAGTTAGGAATCAAGGGACCTTGTTCGACACCGCAGCGCACTAATGCCTTCGCATTGAAGGTACCAGTTGGGGTGTCATCTCGCGGGCCTGTGGACGGTGAGTAATGGGCTAGCTCGCCGTCCGTCCGTCTTATGACGACAGGCTGTATCGACGGCGCGTTCGTGTTCCACGCGCGCCTCAAAGAGATGTCAGCCAATCAGAGGGGCCCGCAAGGACCGATGCCTGCCAGGGCTGCGGGACTGTTCGAAAGAGATACCACGGCCCTGGAACACAAAGGGCAAAAGAAGGAACATGGATGAGTTTTAGTCAGTAAAAGTCTGACACTCCCTTCCGCTCCGCCCAGAGCGGGAGGAGTCATTTGATGATTTCCCATCCCAAAAAAAAATGGGGTGTCATCTGAAAATGAGACTATCAAATAAGATTTGTATAACATCGTCATCATCATCATAATAATCAGCCGAAAGTCGCACCAGCTAAAATACCAATCTTAAGCGTCTAATAATTCAAGTACTCAATGTCATGGGTCTGAGTTCTAAACTATCTCCACGCATTCTTCGTCGGTGCTGCAGGCTGGTGTACCAGCGTGCAGGATTATGAGCAGGTCTACTGGCCCCGTTAGATATTCCACTTGGAGTGGAAGCAGGCTGTCCCGACCTCGCTTAGAGACGATACCGCACTCTGAAGAGGGATGAAAGATGTAGAACCTGAAATAATAAGTATCTAAAGTAGCGTACCGTGAGTTTCTTTCATAAAGTAAGGTTCGGACTATTCTTTTAGCAAGTAAATAAATAAAACAAAAACAAAACATTTTTTTCCCTAAGTGTTAGGCAAAAGTCAGAAAATCTCGCTTTACCTGCTACACAAGTAATTGAAACCTATATCTAAGCTCTATGACTATAGAACCTTATAGTATTAGAGCTTAGCCCTACCTTCCTACTATCGTGTACCCAATAGAAACAATAACAAGTCACACATCGCTATATAGTATTTTGTGGTAACGTCGTTGCATTTCACAAAAGTACATTGTGTGACTCTTATTCCAATAACCTAAGGTTTAAATTAAAATAATTGACAGAGAGCAACGGTTCATTTTTATGTAATTGCTAGAACATACAAGTCTTAACCTTATTGTTTACGAAAGCGATAATTAAGAAAACGGTATATTTTTTTGAGATAAAATAATGTTTATATTTTGTGGAGGAATCCCCGGGTCCGAATAAACATTGTTGGAACTCAACATGAGTTCAAGGTATTAGGGATCCGCAGTCAAACCAAATTCGTTTAAAATTAAACTTCTCCTTCATTGATGAATATTCCTTATTTTAAACTCCTGAAAGGTTCCTGATATTGTTGATAACCCGGTCGAGGAACGCTGGGCCATCAAAGGTGGAAACTTAACGAGGTTGTGCGTTTAATGTGCATACAAGGTGGAAGGGATACCGACGCAAAAACGGTTACCACGTACTCAGTACATCATTCTGAACCTTGCCCACATAGAAATTATTCATTGGTCATTAAAAGAAGTCACCTTGTATATGTTCATCGATGACGTCATCCCTGCGCACGGCCATAACAATCATTCGGGCCCCTGTTCTGATGAATTTTGACAACATTTTCGTTTCCCTTCATTTTGCTGTAACGTAATACTATAAAACTCCCAGTTACTGCAGATAGGCCAGCATTGGAATAAAATTGTCTCCAAAATGGAGATTGGAACGCATCAAATGGGAATCTCAAACCTTCATTGTCGAACAATGGGTCAAACCTCGATCCGAAATAGATTTAAGACGGGTTTGGAAAAAATCCAAAAAAGATTTCCCGTTTACCGACGTCAGTGATATTATTTTCTGCTTATTTCTTTGAGTTTTTGTGTAAATAAGTCTATGAAAGATGAAAGCGTTGGCTCCACCTTTTCTTTGTAAAGTATTTTCGTTCTTTATTTCATTGTTATCCCAGACGCGATTCTCAAGCTTGTAACTCGTGAACAGTAGATTTTCTATTGTGTCCATTCCGTGTCTGTTGCATGGTGTTCAAAGAATTTTGATACACAATAAAAGCTTGAAGACGGTGAAGGTTCTGTAACTGTCTTCACTATTGATATTTTATTAGCAGTTAAAGGTAAGGAAATATCATGGGTTTTTGCGTTTAAAAACTGAATCTATACCAACAGTTTATTATACCTTGAATTATTAGAGACTTCATAACTATTTCAAATTATTCCTGTACTAATATTGTATGCTGGTGCTGCAAGATGATTCACATTTATCCTAAATTTTTGCACTAGCTAGGCACAATAACATTGGTTATAATAACGAGGGTGGGTGCTGATACCTATCGTAACAAGATATGAAGTTATCTTAGCTTAGGTATTGGCTGCAACTCTAACATACAACTTTAATTACCTTTAGGCCTATTTTTATTGTAAACCATATTTTTTTACTTGAAGGTGCAAATAAACTATTTTTTTTTATCGATAAAAATGGTGCTTTCTATAAATCGAAAACAATTTCAAAGTGAAAACTGCACACACTTACAACACTTATCCCAATTTATTTGGGGCCGGCGCAACATTTCAACTTTTTCCACATTTCTCTCTTACTGGTTTATCTCTTATTCAGATACAAAGAGTATTCCCATACTTACCATCCTTCCGCAGTGAACTTAAGCATATTATACATAGTTATTAGTTAAACATTTTCTGTTTGTTCCGAATAGTAAATTATCTTAATTATTGCGATGTATTAAATGCGCGGAACCTGAATGACATTCGAGCAACAATCTTTGCTGCGCATGAATCACTTACAACCAAACATCAAGTTAACTATATCTGTCTCTTTTACACATCATAGGAAAGAAAAGAGATAGCATGAGGATCCTCTTCTTTACATAAAGAAGTTCATTGTTTAGGTCTCTCAGTTTCTTTAGTGTTTATCTAGAGTTTGAAGAGTAAAGTTGCATTTATTAAAACAAAATGAAGTTATTTTGTAGCATTTTTGGTTTGTTTGTTATTTTAGTTACTGTTAATGGAGGTGAGTCTTTTTTTTTTGTTTAGAAATAATACTAATTTTAATTTAAAATAATAAAATATAGAGTTAAAAGTAAAATGATAACAATACTTTGGAAAAACATGAACGGCCTATTGCAGTTCAGATAGAAAGTAGGGTATTGACCCCACATTGCTGACCTGCAATATGCAGTATATTGACACCTACTAAACGATGCTGGCAACCAGTTGCAATCTAAGCATTATTGCTTTCGCTATTTTTCATTTAAAAAAAAATATTTTTTTATGAATTTTTAAAAATATCCTAGACTCTTGGTTTGGGTCGTGTGTTATTTTAGAACTGTTATAAGACAATTTTTTTTGTTAATCTCAGGAAAATGGCTATGAAGTTAATACTTCATAGTATTTCTGAGTATATGGTACTCGTACATACATTAAGGTCTTAATATTAAAAAGTTTCACATACACTACCGTTGCCGTAGAAATATTAAATTAACTTACAAAATAGATAGAGTTAGAATTTCTAATTGACAGCCTATTATGTAGGCGGCAGGCAGGAATCATTAGCGGGCTGTACGACGTACGTGTAGGGTATCTACTAGTATAGAAATAAATAAAATTGAAGTGTCGGTTTGTAATTTCAAAATAACAGCTTTTTTGTGAATGCACATGAAATTTTAAACAGTACTTATAACAAAAAAAAAAAAAAAAAAATTGTGTCTGTCTATTTATTCCGTCTATCTCCGAAACGGCTGCACCGATTTTACTTTTATTTTAGAAAAAGGATTAGGGTTTCGTGCAAAAAAATTAAAACCCTTGAAATTGATAACAAACAAAATTCGATTAAAATAGGGAAGTATCCTATATGGATAAGGAATTTATAATAATTTCTCGCTCACGAAGGTCACGGGCAACAGCTAGTCAACAATGTAATATTTTATTGAGGTGTTAAATAGTAAACAAAGGCAGGTTTCCCAACATCCATAAACTGTGAGATATTTAGGTCTATCTATCTGGAATTTATAAAGCACTAAACAGCCATCGACAACGTGTAATTTTACCCACTAAGTAACTTAGTTCAAAATGTTCTATCTCTTTTCAGACTGCGGTGTCGTCACCAAGCGAGAGTGGGATGGCCTGACTCCAGTCCACGTGGAATACCTTGCGAGGCCGGTGGACCTGGTTATCATCCAGCATACTGTCACACGAACCTGCAACACTGACGCGAGGTGTGCGGAGATCGTGAGGAACATACAGACCAATCACATGGACAACTTGAATTTGTGGGATATTGGATCTTCGTGAGTATGCCGAACCACTTTGTTTCGTATTCTATACACCTGTAGCGGCACTACAAAAGAGTACTACAGCAACATAGAACAAAAAGTACTACAGCGCCATCTATGACGCAGAGGATAAACTAAACATCGAAATACATCTAAATCCTGCATCGCGCAAGTAAAGTTATTCGCGACTTAAGACTAATAGAAGAGTAGGTCCACGTTTCACCAGTAATGTTTATGTCCCATGTAAAAAAGGGGACCCATTGCCATTAACCCGGCACAAATCAACATTCCAGGCTGACTGACAAATTCCTAGCGGAAACACCAATATGATCTGCTCTTGAAAAGCAATGGGGCCATCGGGTTAAAATGTCCGGCGCTAAAAACCATAACGGAATGAGCGATTGTACGTCACCGCTCAGTATGACCTGCGCCATAGATTAATATACTACCTTTATAGATAGGCAACTTCGGCATCGCTCGAGGTCGTGAAAGTGCTGCCGTATAGTGTTTGTTTAAACTTATTGAGTAAAAAAAAAAGTTCACGATTAGTGTTTTATGACTATCTTCACGTGAAATCGGAGGAACAAAGTTCAACTAAACGTACCAAATCAAAATAAAACCGAGAAAACACGGAAATACAAAAAAAAAATAACACGATAAAATTACAAACAGCATTTTATCTTGAAGCAGCTAATATATGGCAGTGCTTACAAGCGTGCGTACCGTACCGTTTGTTCTAAGATACCACAGCATGACCTACGCCGGCGGCGGTGGCGCCGCGGCCGTAGCCCCAATAGTCCACACTTTTACAACTTTGACATGCTGTAATTTTGGATTCCCTCATGGGTGCATGTGGTTTGAATAAGTAGGATTTGTTACAGAAGAAATCGGTGTCAAACTAATTTAAATTAAGCCATTTTTCAAATTTTCGAATTTTGTTAATAATTAAACTAGATAAACCTTAAACATCACAATCAGATCTCAATACTCCACACTTAAAAGTGGTTGTTGTCACTTTTTTTTTCCACGTAAAAGATAAAAAGTGATTTAACTTCCCAGAGACCAAGGAAAATAGCGAGACATCATGTTACACAATTTGTTACAGTTTAATGAGGTAGCGTACAGAATTAGTTTAAAAATAAAGTTTACCTCAAGCTTCTGGTGGCTGGGGCACCTAATGGAGAAAATTGCGTTTAGAAACACGATCTCCGGGGTGAACTAAATGTAGGGTATTTAAGTAATTTCTATTTTAAAATGTGTAGGAACCAGTAGGGTTTATAAACGGATAAAAACTAAATTATTACTTATTTTGTATTTGGATATTTTAGTAGTGTCCTTTTTGTCAAAGATTTAAATCGTTACATTAAATTATTAATATTATACATAACATAACAACAAGCCTGTAATCCCCGAAGGGTTAGGTAGAGATGTACAACCTCATTTCGCCAGTTAACGATCAACGAGTATAATAAACGACGAGACGATGAGTATTTAATTGACATTATTTACAAAATTATAAAATATGACAAATTATATGTTACGAGCCTTTTATATAATTTACCATTGACATGTATGTAGGTAAAAATAAATTATAGTTGATTAATTATTTATTAACTAGCTGTTGCCCGCGACTTCGTTCGCGTGGAATCTGAGAGACAGCCTCGTTGGTCGAGTGGTCGCAAGTGCGACTACTAAGCATGAGGTCCTGTGTTAAAAAAAATGATTATTTTAATTACATAAAGCTATATCGCACATGATTTAGAGATCACCTTTTGAGGAAGGCGATGCTTGTGTGACTCCGCTCTTCCACTTAACATTAAACAATATATGCAATTGAAAAAAATACTATAAATAATAGTGTTATTGGGTTATTCCATCAGGAATTTCGCAATTGCAGCCACGGAATCTAGATTTGTACCCAGTTGGTGGAAATAGGCTCGGCCCCTATCACATGGGAGTTCAACATAACTGGCGAAATGTGGGTGTACGATTAGGTACACTTCTGCCTAAACTTTTGGGGATTGCATGGCGTGATGTGTGAGAACTGACTGGCTGATCAAAATGTGATAACGTGGGTGATGACTACAAATAGAAGTCCCAAACAAAATTAAAAACTGTTTATTTTAGCGCTATACAACTTCACTTTCAAAGTGAACCTTCACACGCCTTGTTGGGCACTATTTATTCTAATAATGTTTTGTATACAACAACAACAAATGACTTATTATTTTCCGCAAGCACGTACAAATTTTGGACACTGAACAACCAACACATAATTGACCGTCTGAAAAGCATGGAGTGCACAATTGAATGCCGGTTACTTTTATGGTTTGGCCCTGGGATCTGTTGATCGTCATTGTAAAAACCAATTTTAAGGGAAATTGTAACCTCTTAAATTGAAATGGCACGTTATTTGAAATGTGAGCATGCGGGGAATTAAAAAGAAAAAAAAAAAAAAAAAAAAGTAAATAGTGTGTGTGTGTGTGTTAAATAGTTAATATTATATGTAGGCTTAGCTATCGCATTAGGTTTCTAAACCTGTAATGATAGTTTAAAGAGTTTTAAATAAATAAATAAATAATAAAAAAATAAAACGCTCTGTCCTTTAGCAGCTCCGTTTTTATAATGTTACTGCCCAGCTCTGTGATACGAAGCCTGGTGCCGTTGCACTGTCTGGTTGCATCAAGGTTTCGCATCACCAGAACTGGAACGCCAACTTTAAGCTCCAGCAGATGGTCCCATCAGCTCGCCTTTTAACTCCACGGAGTTGAGAAATTCAACGGGGTAGGCAGTACTATCGTCGTTAGCCATCACAGTGTCTAGTGTGTCAGTGTTCTGTCGTCATAAGACGGTCGGACGGCGAGCTAGCCCATTACTCACCGTCCACAGGGTCTGAAGCGGCCGAACGACGTCACCCATCAGCGCCTGGTTGCCGCGGATGTCCAGCAAGCTGCGGTTCAACGCCTCTAACGCATGATTCTGCGACATTGTGCACTCGTCCTATAGGCTTAACTTCCACTGCTGCAAAAGGACTCCCCCGTTTTTGGTGATGTTGCATGTTGGGGTATCTTCGCTTGCAAGATTCAGCGGCAATTTGAAAATTGAATGTGCAGTCCGGCCACCCTTAAGCAAAGTTGCATCAATGCCCGACGAAGTCACAATCACAGTTATGTGACGGCACGGTTTGCGCAGTGGCTGAGCAGTTGACTGCGGCGCTGCACACACACAACGTCGTGGATTTTATCAAATTTTAATTTTTAGAGATTTTTTTTCGTAATGGGTTGTACAGTCAGCATCAAGAGTTGATGACCACATTTAGATTTTCAAAATCGCTGTACACCGTATTATACCTAAATCGCTCAACATGACAAGCGCTAGAAATGAATGATTATCATAAAAGGGCATAAGTAGGTGACCGTCACTTTTCAAAAGTCGCTAAACGAAGTTATAGTAAAAAAAGCATAACATTCTTCGTCTCTAAAGTCTCTGAACAAATTTTTGTCAAAAATAGCATACCATCGTTTATCACTAAAGTCCCTGAACAAAATGAAATATTTTTTGGGTTTAATATATGTGTGTATTTTTTTTCGGTAGGTAAATGTGTTTGGTAAATTAAGTAGACACATGCACATGTAAATCGCCACCCTTTTATTTATTATCAATAAAATTAAATTAAATGGTCGATCTTTAGGTTAAGCCGTGCGTACCTAGGTTGGTCCGTGGATGGGTGACTACCCATTAGATACCCACCCCACTCCTACTTAGGACAAACATTTGTGTGACGAATACGTGTGTTTGTATATAAGTCTTGGTATTAATTCTTTATTACTAATATTATAAATGGCAAAGTTTATATGTTTGTTATTCATCACGATAAACTACTGAACACATTTGGATAAAATTTGGAAGACAGCAATTTGGATGTATGTGATAATCTCATATTATTCATAGTATATTAAAACATCTTCTCAACTTTGTATGTTACAATTATATATAATCTCAAAATACATAAAATATAACTTACAGCAACTCCCACTTCTCTAGCTATTCCGGCAACAGAAAGTCCTTTTTCTCGCAATATCACTATTCTGTGACGTTCATGTGCAGTAATATGAACATTAAATGGCAATATAATGTTTATTTGTCACGAAAGCGCAATTGATAACTAATACAATATTTATAGATGATAAATAATTGCAACCGCAATGGTCTACATCCGATACAAAGTGATAATTAAGTAGAAATATTATTTTTACAATAAAGGATAAAAGACAGTTTTTCAAATACCCACAACTATGTTTCCCAAAGAATTGAATTAAAACGGAATTTTTGTGAATTTTGAAAATGAGCCTTTTAAGTAGGTATACAGATTAGGTTCTAATTCAATCGTAACTATAAAAATCATGAACTAAGCTAAGTCGACGGTATGAATTTGACCAGAATCTGCGTGATTTTTGAAAATGAGTCTTATTGCTTTACGGATAAGGTTATAATTCAATCGAACTAAAAAATCATTAATTACGTCGATGGTATAAATTCAAACAGAATCTGCGTGGTTTTTGATAGCGAGTCTTATAGCTATACCAATAAGGTTACCAATCAATCGTAATACATAAAGCTTAGATGACGTCGACGGAATAATTTTTAAGCGGAATATGCTTATGCACCCATGTCTAATATTTCTCGTTGATACTATGACAAAAAAACAAAATTATTTTGGAAAATTACATTCGAATTTTACATCCATATTTTTTTTTGACATGATTTTGTTTGGATAGGACAAGATTGGATTTATAACTCTTGAAGATAGTAACGAGCACTTTTTTAGTTAATTTGCAGTTTAGCTACTTTTGATAGTATAAGTTTACACGCTACGTATCCGAAACAAAGTACCTAATGTTCAGTAACTTTTGTTATTTATGATGTTAAGTTATTTTTGGACGTTGTCGTGATTACACTAGATAACCAAAACAAGCATTTTATATTGTTCAGTGACTTTTGTAAAACTGAATGTTATGATGTTTTCGGATATTATAACGATCAGCAATTTTTGACAAAATGGTGTTCAGTGACCTTTGACGAGTAGTGTTCAGTTAATTTTGAACTTTATTGATGTTCATTCAATACTGGCGCCCTTCTTGTTGAGCGATTTATGGGTGATAGAATGTACAGTGATTTTGAAAATCTGAATGTGGTCATCGACTTTTGATGCTGACTGTACGTAGTACTTGTTACTTCCATGCAAAGAGTAAACACAAAAGGAAAAATAAAACCAAATTCATTATCAGCCATTCCGACTACACTTCGACTAAAACCTATTTACATATAAATAATTAAAATTATCATAGAAATCGCGTGTTGAGATTCCTAACTAAATTTTAAACATTAATATCTTTTGCGTCTGTTGGTCGATTTTGATGAAATAAACACTAAATGTTACTCGAAACAATGCTTCTTATGTTTCAATATTTCGATTTTGAATATAATTAGGGGTTTTTACGTGATGCGCGCACAAACATACAGACAAACCGACAAACAGACAAAAATTCTAAAAATGGTAGAAATGGGTTCTGTTAGTGCTCCTTAAACACCCTTACTACTTTTTTTCTAAATATTTTCAATGTACAGAAACGCCACGTCTACAGATTTATTATATGTATAGATAGTACATTGAATTCCCATTATTTCTTTAAACTTCACTTTGTGTGACAGATTCAGACATGTTAATAAAAAACTAATATTTGTACACCAATTTCATTGGTAGGACATAGAGCTTGACTAAAATGTGTACATAAGACCTTTATTATAATACCTATGTTCACAAATAAAGGATGATTTGTTTTTTTTTGTAATTTGACTAAGTCCCATGTAATAGGGTGCGAGCCTATTGCCATCAGCCGGGCGCAAATCTGCACTCCGTTGCTGCTACTGAGAAGTTCCTGATAGAAAAACCCAATACCAATTTCCCCGGGAATCGAAGCCGCCCTGGGTTTTGGGCCCATTCTCAACAGTCGCGACCACTAAATTAACGGAGCAGTCTTAATATTATAGTTCCAGCAATAAAAAGTTGAACGCGGTTCTGCTGCGTTTTCACACCTCTGATATGAAAATGTCTCATGCTGTTATAGAAACTCCAAATACTTCTCAGTATTGATACTTTTCATGCGATTTAAGCAAAAAAGTACTTGATCCTTCACCAAAGCATTTATCTGTAATGTGATAATCCAAGATTCGATTAAAACAGAATCAAGTCTTAGTCATTGTTGCAAATTGTATCCTTATGCCTATAAGGATACAATTTGCAACAATGACTCGCGCGACTTCGACATTCGACAACGAATGCGCGCACTGTAATTACTCGGTTCTCTTCACTCATTGATGAAATGCTCGGAACTGTAACATTACAGGCGAATGCTCGCGGTGAGAAAGCGCATTAACGATTGAAATCTTTATTTTGAGTCCATTTTCTGTGTCCTTATAGGTTAATAATGGTGCTCATGTAAAACCCTGCTTAACAGCAAGTTGAATGTTTTAAAAACTTTTTTTTCTCAATTCTAGGTTCGTTATAGGTGGCAATGGCAAGGTGTACGAAGGTTCTGGCTGGTTGCACGTGGGCGCACATACTTACGGCTACAACAGGAAAGCTATTGGCATCACTTTCATTGGAAACTATAACAGTGAGTATTGTTTCTTTGACTTATCGACGCCATAATTATGCCCTACTTTTGCCCGCGGCTTCGCTCGCGTTAATTTAAAATTTGACAATCAATTCGGGTTGTAAGTACTTTGCTTGTAATAATATAATTCAATCATGATTCGAAAGACACGTGGCTAATACCCGTTTTCACCACGACAAAGTAAGTGACACGTAATCAATCCCGAATGCCCGTCAACGTTTTAATCTAACTGTTAAAAAACACACCGACAGTTGAATCCACATTGAAAATTATGTATGAAAATTCGTTCTTTTGTTCCACTTCATGCACGATCCAGGTTTCTTTTGTAATAATAAACGCTCAACAAAACGAGCAAACATTTTCAACGTCCGCAGACTAAAATGAAAACTATAAATTTAAATGCACGAACAAATTCTCTCGACATTTTTACGAGTAGTTAAAATACAGCTAGAATGAGCACAGAAAGTTTTTTTTTTATTTTGTTGCAAAATGGACCTCTCTCTCTCTCTGAATGCTCTTGACCTCGATCACGCATACACGCCTCATGGAAACCAATGGATGAGATCTTTGTTGGAACGAGCGTGCCCAAAAGTTCACTAAGAGGAACCATTTTACAAAAGGCTTAAGTTTGAAGTCATAAATTTTATTCGTATTAACTACTAATGGCGACTCTACAATAGTTGATTCTACTTCTTTATGATTTAGTTTAAACAAGATACGTATAAACTGCCTGGAAGTGAAAGGAATGACGTTGGCATCGGGGGGATTGGATTTTCACCTACCTGCGACAGATTTCGCGCGAAAACAATGTTTATCATTCGTTATCTAGGTATTGCTACCTACAATAATTTGAATTTGCACTTTGATTGCCTCGTTGGTCGACTGGTCGCAAGCGCGACTACTGAGCACGAGGTCCTGAGTTCGATTCCGAGCCGGTCAGTGTTATTGAGTTATTCCGTCAGAAATTTCTCAGAAGCAGCCAGGGAGTCTGGATTTGTGCCGGGTTGGTGACGATAAGTCAATCTCCCCCGGTAAAATGGCTAATTACCCCAAAACTATACACATTTCAGATGACACTCCAACCGAAGCCTCATTAGAAGCATTGAAGGCGTTGCTCCGCTGCGGCGTCGAACAAGGCCACTTGACGTCCAACTACCATCTTGTAGGACACCGACAACTCATCGCCACTGAGAGCCCTGGCAGGAAGCTGTACAATGAAATCAGAAGATGGCCCAATTACCTTGGCGACGTCAGTTCTATCAAGAACTAATTAGTTGTAACGCAATCAGATGTCCCTATGCCTGTTTCAAGAGGTAGTTTTTCCATAACTAGTCTTGAGATAAATGCCTTATTAAGGGGTCGTAATGATCGCTTTAGCAGAATCTTATTAGGATAATAATTATGAATCACGTTAAAATGCGTGAAATGGTTACAAACTCACAATTCAGAGTATCAACTGCGTCTGTGAGAATTTTAACCTCATTCATAATTATTATCTTACTTATTTATGATTCTGCTAAAGCAACCAGTTTATGCCTCAATGGGTCGATAAGTGTAGACTGAAGTCTATACATAAGCAGAGGGAATTTTTAAAATAAATGTCAATGATGAACGCTGTTCAGCTACCAAAGATGTAAAAAACACAAAATTTGTTTAGCACCTTAAAAACTGTTAGAACTGAGTCTACAGTATAATAATATTAATGTCGTAGATAATGTTTTTTAACAATAGTTCGACTGTAATAGCAACTTTAGTTGACTACAAATAAGTCCTTTTTTTGAAAGTAAACATTACGCCTACTTCTCTCGTTTTTTTCCCCTTTACCTTTTGTAAAAGAGAAGAGGTAAATCTTTTGCAACTTTTCCTGTTACGCGTGTGTTCATCAGAATCAGAATCATTTATTTGTTAAACATAAGTATAACATTAGGGAATCATGCCTGTATTTCTCGAAAAGGTTGTCAAAGGTGTAATTGACACCTACCGGGTGATCCTATTGCCATCAACTGTACCAAAGAGGAGCTCGTGGCTAAATACACAGCTGCATGGGTCGATCTTCAGGATAATCCGTGTTTGCCAAGATCGGTCCGAGGATGGGCGACCATTCGTTGCATTCCGAGTTTCCTCCGTGCTTCGGAAAGCACGTTAAGCCGTTGGGTCCGGCTGTCATATCCAGACCTTTGACGCCAGACGATGAGCTTTAATTTTACGTTTTTAGTGTTGGTGAATATGGTAATTTTCTTAATTACTAGATTTTTTGTGTAAAAGATTCTTTGTTTTTCAGAAAAAGAACAACGTTCCTTTAGGTGAAATAATATTCTTTCCTTTTGACTTCTGAAGTAGGTATCTATTGTAATTTGCGTAATATTTTCCGAGTTAACAGGATATTACATTTTGTACCGACTAACATTTTTGACGTGACGGCTCATAACAGGAATGTTTTCAAAGCTCATGGTGGCCAAAAATTATGACGGCAACATTTTAAAGAAAAATTAACGATAAAAGATTTCTACTATAATTTTTTCTTAAAAATTAAGATTTTTAAAGGAGTTTATTTTAAGCCTCAATACTACTCAAATGCGAGATGAACATGATTTTAACAGGATTGGTCCTGATTATCGAAAGTCATTTCTACTACGCCTTATCAACGAAGAGCCATTAAACTGATAGGTCATTTGATCGATGAGCCATTTCATCAAATGGTCACATGTACGAAATCCCTTTTCAACGAGTACCTTTCTTCGAGTGTCACATCACATACTCGAAGGTCAAAATTATAGAAGTCGGAATAAACACATGTATGCAGACGTCATACTTGTAGCATGGTATAGCAGGGCATGGTTAAACAGCTGCATGAATTGCAGCAGATACTTGATGATGATGATTCACCTCCTCCACTGCCAGAAATTTTAGGTCTGGCAATCATGGCATATCCCTGTATATCAAACTTGGTAATGGATAAAAAAAACTTTTGTGAAATGGCAAAACGAATAAGGAACAATGTTTGCTATTTCATTCAGGCAGGCGTTTTTATAAAAAGAGTGAACGTTGCCGTTGTGGTTGGCCCTTTATTGATGAAAAGTTTCGACGTTTGATACTCATTTTCACACACTTACTGCTGACAAGCTCGAGTTAATTTGATCCAAGTCTTATCCGACTACGGTAGAATATAAAAGCACTCTTTTCTTGATTGATTTTAATTATAAGCTAAACAAATTTCGCGTAATTATATTGACTTGTAGGAAAAAATAATTTAAATATCGTTGTGTTATAACTGTTCTTCATTTTCTTGTAACTGGAGTCTGACTTCGTACTGAGAACGGTACCATATCCACCAGCCAAGAGCATGGCGGGTCGCTGCAGAAACTATCCAGCAGTAGTAACATACCTGGAAAAGGAAATAGACGTGGTTATTAAGAAATTCTATGTGACTAAAAGAATTATGAATATAAATGTACATTGATGGAGAGGAAGGAAACGATAGATGGATTGTGTGAAGAATGATATGAAAGAAAAAGGAGCGTGATCGTGGACAAAGGAGAATGGAAGAAAAAAAACGTGTTGCGCCGACCCCAAGTAACATGGGACAAGGGTAGTAAAATGGTGATATAGACAATACTGTGAATAGGGAATGCAACCACAAGTGTAGATTAGCAACTTAAGATCTTGTGTGTAAGGTCAAAATTGGTCATTCTTTCAAAATCTTTTAAAAGATTGAATTGACAAAAGGGTCTCGAAAAAGGTTCGAGATTGCATTCCCTCGCTGTGAGTGAGGGCCGTAGGGTAAGAAAGGTTGTACTGCTCAGCAAAGAGAATTATTCCAAAAGTTGTACAAGGATTTTATGGCGTGTGTCGTCAACTGGAACTAACACCGCCGCAGCGGAACTGAATCTTGTTTTTATTTCGAAATATAAAATGACAACAGTGCTCCTGTCAATAACATTGAAAGCACCAAAAGGTCCTTCTAAAACTGTTATTTTCAATGCAGATTTTATCCTTAAATGGACTATATTGTAAGATGTATAGAAGTAAAATTAACAGGGTCCATGGACCAGTTAAGTCTGGTGCTCAACCGGACGCTCGTAGTCAGATACGTATTTGTAATTTAATTTTGTCAAATCTGATAACTCGGCTTGCTCGATCTATGACTTTCCGTGTATAAATAAGTATGACACCATAAATGGTGTTGTAGACGCATTATAGGTAAGAGTTGGGTCAAGAGAATAGTGCTAGGTAAATTTTGTTTAGCCAGTCATAAAAAACCGGCATTTGCGAGTTGGACTCGCGCACCGAGGGCTCCGTATAAACTTGTAAGTATTTTGTTATTAAACGACACATTTACGGTTTTCAGATTTTTGCCTTTACTTGTGCCTTAAGACAATGCTTTTTGCAAAATTTCATGATTCTAGGTCATCGGAAACTTCCGGTTGAGCTAGAATTGTCAATTTTGGTTAAAAGCAAGGTCTTATAGGACAAGTAAAGAGAAAATTCCGAAAAAAAAATTGAAAATTAAGGTAAATTTTGGTACTTACAAGCTTTCGCGAAAATCTAAATTTGCCCATATCTTTTTATCGTGTTGACTCAGGACCTTGATTTATATATTTATATTTACTTAATAGGGGTTATAAACCTCAGTATCTGGTATAAATTTCAACTTGATAGCTCCACCGGTTCCTGAGAAAATCGATGGTGACAGACGGACAAGAGAGTGATCTTATAAAGGCTCCTTTTTACCTTTTGAGGTACGACACCCTAAAAATGTGATGGGAAGGGCAGACAAAGGACTATAATATCAAGCCTGACACACCTTTTGCGTTTATAACTGTAAAGGCTTACAAAGGCGGGCCCTAACCTAACGCAAATATTCTCCTACGTTTGTCACTTTCGTGTATTTTGTATTCGATCCCTCGCAGACCACAGGAGGCGGGCCGCACTGAAATGTGTCAAAATACGATGTGCTACAGGCCGATGGGTTGGCTTTGTAATATACGCATTCTTTTTAGGCTGCGTCTATGCTAGGCGAGCCGAATACGAGCAGAGCGCAAATTCCCTTGGCAGGAGTGCTCGGTCGAAGCTTCCAAGTCCGTCTACGCTAAGCGAATTCGTGCTCCGATCGTGTTCGGTTCGCCTAGCACGGATACAGCTTTAGATTTTTACTTTGCTCGCTAGTTTGTTATGTATATTTGCAACAAGCAAGCGTTATTGTACATTATTTACAAACTGTAAATAGGCTTAAAGTTATAAGAAACATATGTGCAAGTATCAAAAGGGTAAAATTAAAGGGCGTCAGAAAATTCATGTTCATAGGATAAGTGTTGTCTAGAAGCCTGATTAAAAAGAGTTATTATGGTTTATATTGACTAGGCGTGACAACATAAGTAGGTATTTTATTTTGGTTGCCAAACAACTAAACCAAGATATCTTTTGCGGGTGCTATACAAAATGCCAAGCACTTATAAGTCCCGAGATCAATGAACTGCTCGATTTTTTGTGATCAATGAACAAAATGAAATCATCACCGAGTTCAAGCCTCTCCCCCGGTACCCGCCGCGATGCCGGCACGATATCCACTCTCGATAATAGAGGCACTAAAAACAATCAAAATCTAGTCTCGGTAATTTAGACATTAACCTTGGTCATTAATCAAAGCAAATCAATAGTTTACTGTGTAGTCCATTTTGCACTAATATCTTTATTGTCCTGTCCTGTCCTTGTTTTAAGGCTGCTTTCAGCCGTTTAACAACTGCGAAAGGATTGTTTATTTCACGGAAAGTGATAATATCTGCCGGTTAGATGTTACCACAGGGTGGTAACGAGCTATAAAAAGGGAGACAGTTTGAACATGGGTACTATTGCTAAGTTTATTAAATTTATCTTTACCAACTTCACACCTTTGTACAGTCGAAAAGTTGCCGGTTGGTCACTCTTCAACATTATTACTTACAAAAGTCATAATCATGTTGAAATAACTGCATTAAAACTGGAAATCGACTGTTTTAAAACTGCTCGCCAACTTCGTCGACTGTGATAAGACTACTGCCGTTCGTATGGTAGTCTCGATGCAGTTAATGTCAATAGCAATTGAACGCAACTGCATCTTAATTGTAACTTTGCAGCTTAGTGCAGCTCCATTTATTATTTCAGATGCTTAGGTTGCGTTTCCACCGTGGACACGCGACGATGCGTAGCAAGGGATGTGTGTGAACTAACCAATAAAATAGCTTCTTTTTTACAACTTATAGCTTAAGCTGTAGCTTCGTGATTGGTTAATTTTACGCACTACCCTCGCTGGGCATCTTCGCAGAATTTCTGATGGAAATGCAGTCTAAGGGCTTTTGAAGAAGAATACTTCATAATACCGAAAAGTTTTAAAACAACGTACAAAAATGTCACTTACTAGCGTCATGCAAGCCAGTACGAAGGTCGAGGCTAGGGGCCAAGGTGTCACCTGGCTCTCTTGCGTCATGAGGCCGGCCAGCGTGCGTCCTGACAGCCACGCAGCCAGAACAGCGAGAGGGGACATCAGCATGATACCGAGACTGTCTACCATCAACTGAAACATCTTAACACATAAAAATCACAAATACGTACACGCTAGTCCCCGAAATCACTCAACCGATTTCGATGAAATTTTGTGAGAATGTGTATTGTAGGCCCGAAAGGTGGCGCCGTGCGAAGCAGAGGAGGATCGCTAGTCTCTATATAGGTATAAAGTTTGCGCTCTGCGTGTGTTCGTAATTCTGCTCCCTTAAACGGTTAGACCGATTCTGACATATTTTTTGTTTGGTTACCTTTGTTTCTGTCACAGATAGATAGAGAAGGGAACATGATTAAGTCAAGACACGTACTAAGAATCGTTTATAGATCTCTGCCTTAATATCAGAACTAAATTTCAGGCCGAAAATCAGCACATCTTGAACATCTAAAGGACATCCCCAAAACAGACTTTTCCACTTCTAGTGATTTAGCTGAGAAAACAAGTGGTGTAACAAAGTCCCCTCACTAAAAAGAAACAAATTCGATATTTCTTTTTTTTTATAATATAATGGCATAGTGCCTTATTCCCTGATTGTAAAGAGGTCAGCGACATGCTCAGAATATAAATGTTAGGGGCTTAAAGGCGCGGGCCCACCGCGGCGCATGCTGTGCACGGGCACGCGGCGCATTTTAGCTGCGTGTATTAATTTGTTTGACAACGTGGGTCTACGTTTCCACTGGAGTACACGAATATGACCCACGACTATGTATAGCGTGGCACGGCGCACGGAGAGGCTACGCACGTGCCACTGCAATCCACGGTGTATGACTGAAAACTGCGCTGCGATAAGTGAGCTGTACATAGTCGTGGGTCATATATTCGTGTACTCTAGTGGAAACGTAGACCCACGTCGACAGCGTTGAGCTATGTAAGAGCCTATTCGAGCAAGCCACGCATGTATCAATGACGTCAATTCATGCGTAGCCTCTCCGTGGGTTGCAGTGGACACAACCACATAAATTGTCTTACAAAGCGAAGCTTAATACACGTGCGTAGCCTCTCCGTGCACCGCGGTGGGCCCGCGCCTTAAAAGTGGTCTAAGTATTTGTATACATTATATAAGATTTGTGTCTTAAACGTCCACATATAAATCACGTGTATATATGTCCCAAGAAAAGGTAAATCCCATGATTAAGCTTACCTACAATCATTAACCATACCTAGGCAATAAAACACAATAAGGTGTGTATTATTACTGAAGCAATTAGGAACACGGCTAATGGTATGTAAAAAACAAACAACATTGCGTGGCTGATGACCATATGATATAGATCAGGCCTAGTTTAGACACGTTAAACTTACTTATTTCAAAAACTGTAAACCAATGAGTCAGGGCAACGTTCACGCAAAAGCACTGGACGGGGTCGCCATAACAACACCTCATCGGCTCGTCGTCAACGAAGAATAGGCCGACTCTAAGCTCGATGACTGCTGTGTTCCTACTAGTTAATCCCGAGCCTAGGCGATGCTTATAAGTTTACATCGCAGAATTGAAGTTTCATAGAAAGAATCTTCAATGGTTCGAATTTAACTGATGAAATTACGTGTAGTTATCATGCGTGTGAATGCGTGTAATAGTTTTGAAAATTAAGCAAAAAATTGTAACCACACCTGTTTCGCATTATGGCTCAACACCCACATAACCAGCGCCCTGGGCACACCGTACTTATGCACACGTCTTGTCGCATATCTGGACCCACACAATTCGCATCTCGACTTCCCCGATTCTGTCAACCATCGCTCCAAACATTTCACATGGACCCTTCCAACGGTCCCGCGGCAAGAACACGCAGATATTAACCGTCCGAGCTCGGATGCTAACGAGTCCCCACCGTGGCAAATGCGACACATGTCGTCAAAAGAGTGAGTACTCAACCTTTCCTCATCTTCAGCCGTGTCAATTAAGGTAGATATTTCATCTAAACTGTATAGTTGAATTTCTGCACCCCAATTGATTGCAGATGTAGCAGTTGAATGTTTAACGTTATTTTCATTTATTTTATTTGGTTGATCCATCATTGATATACGGCGCCTGGGGCTCCTGACTTTCATGCGATGTTGATGCAGATGCTTACTTCTCAAGGGTGCTGACTCCCTAGACGATATCCTTTCCTCTTTTTTCTCTGATTTCAACTGTTCAGCATATGATGAATTTTCACTGGCAGTTACTATATTGTAAAGGTCTATGTTACTTGAACTGGCTGTAACATCTTTATCCACAGTCGTGTGTGAACCCGCCTTGACCGTTGATATTGACGCAGAGCTTTCAGCTACGACTGGTAGACTCAAATTTTTAGAACTATTCGCGTTCATTTTGATTTTATGTTTCTTAGATGATTTTGATGCAACAGTTACATTATTGATCGTCAGTCTAACTGGATCGGAGTCGGGATCGGGGAGGCTAAATGAAATAAGATAAAAGGATATTAGTACACAGGAAACACTATCAAATTCGTTGATTTCGAGAACGCTATCAACCCTGTTCTGTTTAAACTTCATAACAGTCAAATTAATGCTAGAAATATTTTCAAAGCATTTGAAGAATCTGAACTAAGCAGAAGGGGTAACCACCTCTCCTTCATAAACGTATAAAACATCCAAAATATCAGATGAAAGAAATGAGAAAATAGTAAAAAGCAGCAGCAAGATGTTTTGTTTAAAATAATTTCTACTAACTTACCTTTTTACTAGCTCTTTGCTTTCAAAACCATATTACGTCAAGCTGTCTAAAATATATTTTCCAGTAACTTGTTTTAAAGGTTTCTTTTTGACCTTTATAATTATAATTTGCAATAATAATTAAGGTTGGGCCAGAAAATCAGGATTTTAACCTTGGGTTTGGAACGTGAATCTGCGCAATCGCATAACACTGCCGGACTGCGAATCCACACCAAAACGACCTACCGCGTTTTTTTTATAACTTTAGACTTTGGACACCGCGTTTTTTTATAACTTTAGTCTTTGGACACCGCGTTTTTTTTTATAACTTTAGTCTATGAACATGGTTAAAGGAAATTCGTAAGCCATTCATTCATTCATGATGTTTGAAAAATTCGTCTGCCCGGCAACGCAATGAAAATTTTTGAATTTTATCAATCAATAGAACGCGAGCGTTATGCAATTACCCTACAGGTTACCATTTCTAAAAGCTTAATAGTGACAACACCATTCAGTTTGGTTTCAAATTGTTAGACGTATGGTTCTACGATACCCTTGGAATAATCGAAGTCACCCCTTGTTCCCTTACCTACCCCTAACCACCGCTATCTAATACAAAACTTGCTGTTGCAAATTGCCAATACTACTTTTAAAAACGTTAAAAATTCGTTTGATTTCGCAATTGTTTATGGCCATTCTATGCCTCGGAGAGCACATAAAACCAACCAGCTCTTCGCGTGATCTTTTCCTGGTCGGAATGCCATCAGACTAAGAGAGTGAGAGAAAAAGGAGTGGATTTGTGAAGCCACTATGCTCTTTAATTTCCCTGTGTACTGGGCTATTCTGTGTTGAGACTGGCCGCCCGTGGCCAAAAATCGGATGAAAGGATATTATTTTATTGATGATGATAATGTACTGCCTTGTTAGTCTAGTGGTCGCTCACGCTACTGCTGGTTATAAGTTCCTGGGTTCTATTCCCAGGTCGGGCATTTGTTCTGTATCTGGGTGTGTAATTTATCTTTAATATGTATGTATTTAGTCAATATACAAATATGTTTATCAGTTGTCTGGTTGCCATATACAGGCTCTGCCTAGTTTGCGATCAGATGGTGGTGTGTTGGTTGTCCCAAGATATTATTATTATTATATCATCCTTCTCACAGTCCATCCATCGTTTTTGTGGTCTTACTCTACTTTTATAACCATCTACATTCATACTCAACATATGGCACGTCTAATCCTTCGCGAAATTACACGCATCTTAAACAACGGTAATACCTGGTTTGCAAGCCATTGTGCAATTTATTGTCTCTTCCAACGGCATCACTATCTCGTACGGAGAACCTCCGACGCCTCGTGTTGGGCATCTCACTTGAAATTTAAGAATTTTTTAGTTTTCTAAAAATTTTTTATTACGACATTCGCATTTTTTTTGTATTATTACTGAAGTTGTCATTGAGGCATTTTTTTTTATTTATGACTTCGCCGTTTTTGTAATGAAACTTTTTATAGGCTGAAGAGTATTTATTTGGCTTTGGTTAAGAAACACAAATTTTTGGCTTTTCACATTTTGTGAAATTCATTCATTCATCAATCACAAGCGCGACTGCAGAGCATGAGAGGGTTTCGATTCTCAGATCGAGCAAAGTGTTGAAACTACTAAGTAAGTAGTTTCCACGGAAGCTGGATTTGTGTACGGTTGATGGCAATAGGGTCGCCCCCTATAACATGGGAGTTAAACATCACTGCCGAAATGTGGGTGTACTATTCGGTACTCGTCTGTCTAACCCTTTGGAGATCACAGGCGTGGTGTCATGCTGTACAGTTAACAATTTCTGGAAATACTTAGTTACAAAATAATCTAAATACCAATTTACAAAATGCATTCAACTATGTATTTGTATATATTTTTTTTTTAAATTGAGTGTTTGCGACGATTTGAATTTTCGAGATTTGGCTGCAAATAAGCTTTGAGTTTTCATTTACTTCGAAATAATATCACAAGCATTTTCAATATTGAAGTTTGGGATTTCTTGTAAGCTCAGCATATTAGTATCTTTGAAATATTTCAGCTGCTTTCATCTGCAAGTAAATTACTCGTAAATTGATCCGTTGATTTTTTTGCAGTTAGCTAGCCTTAAATATCTTACTTCTTACTTAATATTATAAATGTGAAAGTTTGTGAGGATAATTGGATGGATGGATAGATGTTTGTTACTCTTTCACGCGAAAAATACTGAACGGATTTTGATTAAATCTGGTTCATAGATAGTTTATAAGCTGGATTAACATATGGGATACTTTTTATATCGGTAGTTAGTAGTACGATCCCGTGGGACAATTACAGAACTCCACGCGGCCGAATCCGCGGGCATAAGCTAGTACCTAAATATGTTCTTAGATACGTAATCATAACATCATCATCATCTACTTACTGGTAGCGATTTCTTAATGAAATAAACGGTATCTTTGTGCTCTTTTGTCTGTATGTTATTTCCTGTATTTGTATTTAGTACATCTATACTAATTTTATTTTAAAAAAAATAAGTAAAATTTCTTTGTAAGAATCTTCGGAACTACTAATCCGATTCCGAAAATTCTTTCACCAACGGGAAGCTACATTATCCCTGAGTGCCATATGATAGGCTACATTTAAAACATTTCCGTGGGTTAACAACGGGAGCGAAGCCGCAAACAGTTACAGTTCAAGGTGACACTGCTTGTCATGCAAAAATGCATGGATATGTCAAACATTCATTTTAGTTCTTTGTTTTCCCGCCTGCAAATATAAGTTGGTTGAAGTGCTTTTTTCAATACAATTACCACAGACAATTTCACAAAGTACTACCAACATCGCCCTCCTGTCAATATCATTTACCTATTTTATATTTTACCCTTTGATGTACACCCCACTATTTGTACTGGGTATGGTGGGGTATAATCAAATCGGGGTGCGACGGGAATGTGCACTGGTGTCGTACATGGTGAGACTGCTCAGAGGCATAGAGCACAACCCGGGAGTGTTGCAGCGGTTGTACATGTGTGATCCCGACCGTTATGTGTGGAAGCGACGGACCCCGCCGCTGCTGGTCGTACCTTCAGCTACGACCAACTTGCTGGTCAAAACGTCTCTGACTAGAGCAATTCGCACCATCAATTACATTCAGGTCGAAATTGAAATATTTACATGTCACTGGGGTGAATTCGCAAAAGTACTATTGTATACACTGTGTTACAAATAAGGATCTTGAGAGGTGGTATTTGGTGCTTTAGTTTCAATTTTGTGTGTGTGACTTGGATATTGCATTAGGTTGTAGACCTGTAATGATAGTTTAAGGCATTTAAATAAATAAATAAATCATTCAAACGCTAAAAGAATAATGCTGTATAGTATGACTACTTTAAGTGTGCAAGTAAAGGTGGCGCTGCTTGTCAAGCAAAAATGCATCGATGTGTCTAACTTGGTACATTTATTTTAGTTCTGGGTTTTCCCGCCTGCACCAATAAGTTGGTTGAACGAAACATGTTTATTTCATAAAGGTTTTTGAAACATTTCATTTTGTTTTGTTTTAATGCTATGTTATTGAACTTAGACGATTCGAGCTTAGTACATCCCGTCTGTGTTCAATTAAATAAAATTCTTGAAAACTTTTCCAATAATGTTGAAGCAAAATTATGGAAGACGAGCTTCTGCCCGCGGCTTCACTCGCGTTAATTTAGAATTTGAAAATCAATTCGGGTTGTATTCTGCTAGTAATAAAATAATTCAATCATGATTCGAAAAACACATGGCGCCATCTATTATCATAAGAACGTTATTGTTGTTTATCTAGGGAACAGTACTTTTTTACGGGATGAAAGGTACTCTATGTCCGTTTCTGTACACCTGACAACGTATATGCAAAATTTCAGGATGATCGGTTCTGTGGTTTAGGCGTGAAAATTTAACAAACAAACAAACTTACTTTAGCATTATAATATTAGTTAGGACTAGTTAGGATTAGGTTAATAGGGATTGACTTTACGATTCTTTTTTTTTGTCTGTATTCTGTACGGTCATGGGTAAGTCGGTGGTAGGTATAGTAATAAAACTAAGTTCGGATACTAAGCTGTTAATAATATACAGACCAGAAGAGTAACAGAACCCTTTACAAAGCCGTTAATCAGGCATTATGTACATAATTATAACAATCTAACTTTACTGCGCATTTTTTTTTTGCTGGGAAACGACTTCTTTGTTTGGTGTTAAAATGAAAAAATAAAAAAAAAGTCGGTTTTATTTTTTGCAAAAAAGTTTTTTTTATTTTTTCATTTTTAGTTGCAATATCTTAGACAAATATTTTCTTTGCGTTCATTTTACATTGTAAACCATACATTTCATGGTAATAGGCTTATTCTTACTTCCTTACTAATATTATAAATGCGAAAGTAACTCCACAACAACAAACAAGTAACAGACTTCAGAGTCAAATGCTCATAAAATAAAAACTAATGGGCCTACCTGAATCAAATTTTTATGGGACCAATTCGAAACTATTCCGCATCAAACAAAAAAAGAATTACGTAAATCGGTTCAGAAACTTCGGCGTAATCGGTGTACATACATAAAAAAAAAAAAAAATACCGGCCGAATTGAGAACCTCCTCCTTTTTTTTGAAGTCGGTTAAAAATCACGGTTTACGGTACCGCTCAATGAAACACGCAGTATTGTGTTGATGGATGAATTGTACAGGGGTCGCGGAAGTCCTAAAGCAATTATTATATAAATATTTACATGGGTTAAATAACAATAAGGTGAGGCAGTGCCTACTGCGTTAGTATCTTAAAAAAAAACACTATTTAATTGGTTTCACAGTAAAAGAATATGTCATGGTATAGCAAATTTTTAAGTACCATTGTAGTAAAGGATGAGCCTAATTGCCATCTACCGGGCACGAATCCAGACTTTGTGGCTGCTACTGAGAAGTTTCTGAAGGAAAAATCCAATAACACTTTGTCCGGGGAATTCTTGCGACAACTAGACCAACGTTCCTAGCTAGGTACAATTTCATACCAAAGTGATATGTATGGAAATGTACCTACCTAGCCGGGATTGTCGCTACGTTTTACTACTATTATAAATGCGAAACTTTGTGAGGATGGACTCATGAACAGTGATCGGAATAGGCTGACTATATTTGCCTAAACTTCGAAGACCAGAGACAGAAAGTGGAGACTTCCTTACGAGTATATATTTTTTTCCCGGGATTCGGGAAAAATCTTCAATAAGTTGAAAATAAGCTTTATTTAAGATGTGTAAAGGCTATTTTTAACTAAACTTGCAATTACAAAATTTCGGGATTTTCACGTAAAATCCAGAAATAAATAATCTAATTTTAATTCATGTATTCGAATTATATTTACGATCCTTAAACTAACCGTTGTATCAAATTATTCTAATACATGATTTAAGTTAGATTAGTTTTAGATTTGTTAATTGCAAGTTTAGTTAAAAAGAGAGTTAGAAAAACTAAGAGACTTAGAAAGGCGTTTTCTAAGTCTCTTGGCGTCTTCTCGCACCCACTGCGTGACGACTCTGGCCCATCGGTCCTGTTGCATTGTACAGACATGGCCCGCCCAATCCCACTTCACACCAGCAGCCTTATTGCCCACATCAGCGATTCCCTAATCATCATCATCATCATCATCATCAGCTTACAACAGTACACTGCTGGACATAGGCCTCTTCAATCGCACGGCACTCAACTCGATTTTCAGGCAACTTTCAGCCAGTTGCTGCCAGCCACCCCTAATTCTCTAATACCTTGTTATAAAAACCGGCCAAGTGCGAGTCGGACTCGCGCACGAAGGGTTCCGTACCATTATCTATAAAAACGGCAAAAAAATCATATCTGTTGTATGGGAGCCCCCATTAATATTTTTTTTTTAATTTTTAGTATTTGTTGTTATAGCGGCAATAGTAATACATCATTTGTGAAAATTTAAGCTTTCTAGCTATCATGGTTTATGAGATACAGCCTGGAGACAGACAGACAGACAGCGGAGTCTTAGTAATAGGGTCCCGTTTTACCCTTTGGGTACGGAACCCTAAAAACTAAGTTACCAGTTGTTCTGTTCCAGAATAATCCCATTATTTTATTTGTTGAACGCAAAAGCCTCCCAGATTTGTGTCGTAGGTTGGTATTTACCAAAAAAATAAGAGTAAGAAAATAAGCCAATATTGAAACAAAGGATATTAACCCAAGGGAATTAACTTACTACTGTAAACTATGGCTGGATAAATCATAATAACTTTGTGGAAAAATCCTTGTTTTGCGTGTGATATTATGCCATTAGATTGGATTGAAAATAAAGCAGCGTTCTATTTTAAACAAAAATGTTAATTTTGAATAATAACCGTACCTGATAATCATAAGCATTAGTACTAATTAGAATCACGTTCCGGAAATTATTAAAAGTAGGAAATAGTAAAAATATAAATTACTGATGTAACCTCACGATTGCAGGTTTATTCCTCTGGTCAAGGCCGTAGTTATCCCTGAATGTTTCATTATAATTCTGTAACGCATAACGAAACACCACGTTTACTGGCCACACGCACAAGGGTTGAAAGAACTTCGCAACAGACCTTTTTGCAATAATAAAAAAAAAACAAAAAAGAAAACATATTTATGCACATGCAACAAGTGCTTACAAAAAATTAAAATCTAAACAAAAACAATTATAATGCGATTTTTCGGATGAGTGGGCTAAAAATACAGTAAATGAATCTCCTTTCGGCTCCTTATTTGCCAAACAATGTACCAAACACACAGGGTGTTTGGTGCATCGTTTGGCAATATTGTGTGTCTCACGGCTGCGTGAAATGGGCATTGTCCAAAAAATCTCACATGAATATTTTTTTATTTTATTTAATGTATAGTTTTTAGTAGTATTTTTAGAAACTATACACGATTTGAATATTACTGAAATACAATGGCTAGTTTAATTTACATATGATTTTAAAGTTTAACAGTTTGTTTTTAATGGCATCCACGCGATT
This sequence comes from Eurois occulta, assembly GCA_950022335.1. Classification (NCBI taxonomy): domain Eukaryota; kingdom Metazoa; phylum Arthropoda; class Insecta; order Lepidoptera; family Noctuidae; genus Eurois; species Eurois occulta. The sequence goes on from OX465488.1 coordinate 16,250,043, forward strand.
GCCATATCCATATCCATATCTGAGCTCAGGCTTAAGCGTATTTCACGATATTCCTCCTTAAAGTAATGTCATTGAAGGTCAAACTACTTTCTTTAAAAATCTAAAGGATTATAGAATATTTTTTCATTTCAACGAGAAATAAATGAATAGAAACCGTATTCCTCGAAATGGTTTTGCAATTTGCACAATTTTTGAAAACTGGACAATTCCCATTGGCCTAGTTCAATAAATACAAAGTAATATAATACCTTTCAGTGATAAAGGACTCCATAAGTCTATATTAATTATTAATTAGCAGAGGGAACGCCTATGATCCTGCCGCTTATTGTCTATGGATCGCCTTAAAAACGTCAACGATAACCAGATTTCACCATTACAAAATAAAAAAAATTAAGACAAAAGAAAAACAATCACAACATGATGAAAAAACGTATCCATAACAGAATGTAACAGAATAAATATTTAATCTTATATCAATGTTTAATCTATATAAATATTCGTTCAAACGGTAATTGGCGCCCAACGTGGTGCTATTAAAACTCCTGACGCTCACTGACCTAGTTAATCATCAAATTAACCAATTGAAATCCGTACGATTACATTTGGTACAATGTAGTTTAAATTTCGAACTTTTTCGAACAATCTACTGCTCTATTTTTTATTAAAGAGAATCCTTTTATCATTAAAACATTTCAATCAAGAACGAAAAAGCTTTAAAACTCGCTAAATCTAACAGTATTGTTATTCTAAGTAACTTTTTAAAATAAGTAAAGAAAAAGATTACTTAGATTTTGATGAAAACAAAATACTCGTTAGAGTAATTGGCATGCCCATCAAAATAAAGATTGAGATCATCAAAAGACAAATGCAACCAAAGTAAGTATATAAGAAAAAAAATATCGGCTGTCTTATTTTAGTTTTGTATGAGACAGCTGATCAATGAAAGCTTGAAAAAAAAAACTTGAATTAATTTATGAATGTTACCATGATGAACCTATGGAACATAAGGCTTAAAATCTCCACGCTTCCTAATTCAAAACGGATATTGACCTATTACACTGAAGAAGACCTTCATGAATAATTTTTTGTACCTTTACATAACAGCTGAATAATATTTTCAGTTTCATTTCATTTCACAGCCTTAGTGATCGTTTCTAAGAAAATAAGTCGTAAAACATTTCATATTTATTGAGTAATTACTAGCAGTGAATCATTTAAGAAAATGCTCAGATTACATGGGATTCGTAGAAAATTAAACATACAGTTATTTTTAATAATTTATTTTTATGAATCGGTTTTTTCTAGGCAAGCGTGCTCCACCCTAGGCCGCATCATCGCTTCACATCAGTCGAGTTGCGGCCAAACGCAAGCCTATTTAGTATAGGGCACGCCACGATAGTGGCGATAAGTCCCCTCTTTGAGGAGTGGCTAGAGAGGCGCCACGGCGCCCTCACCTTCCGCCTGACGCAGGTCCTCACCGGACACGGTTGTTTCGGGAGGTACCTGCACCGAATCGGGCGGGAGGAAACGCCCGGGTGCTGAGAGGGAGAGAACCTCACGTCCCAGTCGCCGCGGGAGAAGCACCGGGCATCAGGAGCCACGTCGTGATGGCTCTCGGCCACCGTAGGCGCGGGCCTGTGGACGGTGAGTAATGGGCTAGCTCGACGTCTGTCCGTCGTATGACGACAGGCCGTATCGACGGCGCGTTCGTGTTCCACGCGCGCCTCAAAGACATGTCAGCAAACATGAGGGGCCCGCAAGGCCCTATGCCTGCCAGGGCTGCGAGACTGTTCGAAAGATATACCGCGGCCCTGCAACATAAAGGGCAAAAGAAGGAACATGGATGGTTTTTAGTCAGTAAAAGTCTGACATTCCCTTCTGTTCCGCGCAGAGCGGGAGAAGTCATTTGATAATTTCCCATCCGAAAAAAAAAATAGCCTATTTAGTATATAAAAAAGCAATATTCGGATCGACAAAGTAATAAAATAATAAACTGCTATTCTATTGGGTTTGAAATGCAAAAAGTTCGAAAGCACAATTAATGAAAAAAAGTTCAACAACCGAGACTAAAAACACTACTTCAGTTTTATTTCACAAAAACGATTATTCGTACCATTGAACCTGACAACTCCAAAGCACTAATTTGCTAAAAATAATCAATAAGCATTAGCAAAATTACCCGAAAAGCTTTCCACAACTCAACTGTCAAATTAATAACGAAAACAGTATAAATTCGGCCATTGGCTTGTTTGTTTTTTCAAATTAGGAACGCCTAAGGTTTGGCAGGAAAGGCTTGTTCCAGCCAGTCTATGCGTAGAGCACGGGAGGTGCGGACGTCTGCGCGCGAACCTTCCCCTGACAACTTACGATAACTTTAAAAAATATCGAACTGTATGAAAACTGGTGTTTTGTCGGAAATATTATTTCAATGGCTTGTGCTTTGAGTGAAGTTTAGAATAACTGAAAAATATTTTGTTGATTTAGTTCATTGTAATTTTCTTTCGGAACAAAGTTTGGAATTTTTGGATATAAAGTAAGTATAATTATTTTTGAATAAGTTTGATTTATGATTAGTTTAATAACAGGTTCGTCGATCAATCGAAATCAATAGAAAACTTTTAAATTATTCACATGTACACAATTTTTTTTTCTGGTCATCATATTATTTATTTCAACCACCGATGCCGAAGTTAATGAAAGGATAACATAAAACTTTTAACGTGCTAAATGTATTAAAAAATCTACACTTAACTTTAACGAAAACCAGATTAACGATTCACAAAACCTAAGCCAGAAGAACTGATACGGGATATAAACAAAAACTATTAAAAAGTAAACTAACAAATGAAATATTTTTAACAAGTGGAAAGAAATCTTAAAATGTTTGTTTATATTTTAAGTACAGCTAGGATACGGTCTACTTTTACTTCAGTGGCTTCTACTTCAGTTATAAATATAAATATAGTTTACGAAAATTTTGGGAGAAATTGAAATACGTACGAATTTTGTTGTAATCCGAGTCCTTGCCTAAGAAAGTTATGTGAATCTTATGTGACTATTTCAAAGACAACTTAGCAATTCCGTCATATTAATGCTTTCTTCCTGGTATATTTCTTACCAGATAATACATAGCTGGCCATTTCCTTTTGAGCCATAAGGAAGAAAAATTGAGACAGCGACGGGAGACGTCTTCAAGAGTGCTTGCAAGCTTAATGGCTTTATCACGGAAATTGAACCACTTTGAAATAAGAACTTTATCAGTAGTATGGAGTTCTATGTGATGAACCTCATCCCAAAACGTTCATACCAACACTTTTCATCTTTTATCAAAATAATAAGCGTTAATATAATAAAATATTATATTATTAGAGTAGATTTATAATAAAATCCAGAAATCCTTAAAATAAATAAAAAGTAACAATTTATTTAAAACAGTTCTATTTTAACCAGAAGTGTTTCTATACATTGCAAGAGTTTTTTTGAAGAACAAGAAAATAGTATAAAAAGCTCACCATTATTTGTAAACAAACGTAGCTGTTCATTTTTTTTTTTCTATTTTTTTATTATTTGTCTTATCATCATTATCTTCCTGCCCTTGTCCCATGTTATTTGGGGTCGGCACAATACTTTTTTTTTCTATATATTTTTCTCTCATTCTCCCCTGTCAACCGTCAGGCCATCATTTACTTCTTTTTCTTTCATATTATCCATTATTATCATTACTTAGCCAACCCATCTTATTTTAATTCTAATTATAATAAATATTTTTTGCAAAAAGTAACGATAAAAATTATTAATGTAATGTAATTTTTATTTTCTATAGGTAATTTTATAAACTAAGCCCCACAATACCGTAGTAATGGTTTGAGTGTGATTTGATTTATTTATTAAATTTGCAGTGCTTTTATAGGGTGCATGTTTGAAACTTTTGATTTAATCTTAATCTAACCCCTGTACAACATGCTTGCAATAAACTGATTTGGTTTGATTAAGGGTCAAATATTTCGGATAGACAAGATGTAAGACGATCTTTAGAGAAAAGGCTCCTGTACGGTTGTTAACAATGTTCTTAAACCAAAGTGTTAGTAAACAATACGATACGATGATACATGTAACAGACAGCTAAGAATTATTATTTATTTATTTAAACTTCATGTACAAGAGTGGTACATTGGCGGACTTATGCCACAAAGCATTCTCTACCAGTCAACCTTTGGGTCAAATAGGACAGCATTGTGGTAGAGTACAATTTTTTTTTTTAATTACCATTTTGTTAACATAAATTGATACACATAAATGGGTACATACTAATACAGATATGTATACAGATAAAATAAAGTAATATGTATTATAATACATACACATAGTCCGAAATACGAGAAACCTTATAATAATTACAGTTTAGTCTGACTTTAAATAGAACTTCCGAACTGCTCTTTTGAAAGCCATTTTGCTTTCAGCTTTTTTAATGCCAAGAGGTTGTGAATTATGTAATGGATTGGTTGGAGGATAGCCCTAGGGTCGCTATGGAGCGAGGATTTCTTTTTTTTTCAATATTTGCCAATTTTATGACTGTATCGGGTTAACCTTGTCCAAAGAAAAAGATCCTTAAATTCATCTTGGGATGCTGCTTACACAAGTTACGGGGGAGTTGAATTCTTTTTTCTCCTTCGTTTAGTTTTCTTTGCTGCTCATAGTGTTCCTAAGTGTACACTCAACTCCTACAAATCCACACCTAAGGCACTGACCAATGGATAATGAAATTCCACCTGAAGTCTTAAAAGTTTAAAAACACTTTTAATGAAAAGCTTTTTGTTCAAAACTTAATTTTGTTTCCTACCTTTAAAGTTATTTTCACTTTTAAAAGTTTTATCGCTGAGTGTGCGTACCTTTATCTACTAAACATTTAGGCTGAGTTCACACACAGCGTATAGTCGGTCGCCGACTGTGAGCGCTCAGTAAAAATGTGCGCAGAAAATTCAGACTGTTCTTTGTTTTTTCATACATTTTGAACTTGACGCTCACAGTCCGCAGCGTACTATACGCTGTGAGTGAACACGGCCGTAGCCATGTTCTAAGTAAGAACCTAAATAGGTACTAGCTTCATGCTTCAGCTCATGTTTAAAATAATCTTCCAACCCCTGAAGTTTTGATTATAACTTGCGTTTATCTTGTTATAATCATTTATTAATTTATTTTTACAAAAATAAGCAACTTAATAAATGAAAATATATATATATATATATAATCATTTATTAAGTTGCTTTACAGTTTAAAGTCTACAATTAAACTGTTCAAATTATAGCAAGTTTAAAAAGTTTTTTGTATTTTAAATGTAATAGCGAGAGAACAATACGTGTAGTTTCTGGCCTTGTGAGTATAAAAGATTTAAACGATTTTCAAACAAATCGTTTGGAAATAATTTAAAGTTTTAGTCGTCTTTGTTGCCCCCAGATTTGTTAAAACTACCGTGAGGCACATAAACTTATTTAATTAATTAAAAAAGTTGAGACTTCCCGCGATCCAAGGGCTAGCTTTTACCTTGGCCAGAGGCTAAGCGTTGCCATACAACACCAGTCTCTGGGGGACATTACCAGTTGACAGTGCCAGCGTTGCGGAGGAGTTTTCTGACGCCATTTTTTAGTTTTTGTTAGGTTAGTGATTTTAGGTTATTTTAATTTATGAATTTTTAAAACATTGTTATGAAATAAATTGTTTACTACCATATTTATTAATAATGAAGGTATAAATATAAATTTCACCAGCATTCATCATATTGTAACGATCATATATAACTTAATGATACAGGCGTCACCTAAACTAAATGCAATGCCTATTCATACAATGGCGCAACGTACCACCGTGGCCCACTGGTGAAATAGTGGTGGGGGTTAATAAAACACGCTAGTGGTTTTCCATAGACTAATTTATTGTCATTATTGTACTTACAATGGTGCATAGATGGCGGTAGCAGTTGTACTGTTTTGTTACTCACTAACAGGGGTAACCCTGGCGCTGGACGACCTGTATAGCTATGTCTCTTTCCCACACTGGAATTACTCCTGCAATAAGACGTCATAGTAACCCCCCAGGTAACTAAAATAATAATAAGAACTGTCAAATATACAATACGGTTGAACTTTCAAACGAGTTTGGACGGAACGTCAGAACAATACACGATGCACGGAAGTTTAACGTGTTAGTATGACAGTTTTGATACGTTTCCATTTCTTACTTTTCATGTTCGTGAATTAATTTTTAACTCTTGGTTTCGCAACTCTGATTTAGTCCCAAATATCTGTTGCCAAGTGGGTAAGTAACAAGTTAGGAGTTGTGATGAGCTAAGTGAAAAGACAACGCAATTAACACTGAAACAAAGAGATAACTCTCTTTTTACTGTGAGTAAGCAAGATTGCAAACAGTCTTACCAAGAGGTGTCGTATTACCCAGTACTAATTTTTTAACTGACTTCAAAAAAAAGGAGGAGGTTCTCAATTCGGCCGGTATATTTTTATTTTTTTTTATTTTTTATGTATGTACACCGATTACGCCGAAGTTTCAGAACCGATTTACGTAATTCTTTTTTGTTTGATGCGGAATAGTTTCGAATTGGTCCCATAAAAATTTGATTCAGGTAGGCCCATTAGTTTTTATTTTATGAGCATTTGACTCTGAAGTCTGTTAGTTGTTTGTTGTTGTGGAGTTACTTTCGCATTTATAATATTAGTAAGGAAGTAAGAATAAGCCTATTACCATGAAATGTATGGTTTACAATGTAAAATGAACGCATGGAAAATATTTGTATAGGATATTGCAACTAAAAATGAAAAAATAAAAAAACCTTTTTTGCAAAAAATAAAACCGACTTCAAAATCACAAAAAAGTGAAAAATAATTTTAGCTTCAGAAGTCGGTGCCAAAAAACTGAATCAAACAAACTAAAGTCACCGACTTCTGAAGCTAAAATTATTTTTCACTTTTTTTGTGGAAATCAGATAGACAGTCGCTCCAAGCATTCAGTTGCATCCGATTAGACTGGAAGTCGACCCCAACATAGTTGGGCAAAGGCTAGGCAGATGATGATGAAGCAAGATAACACATCTATATAAGCACAGCATTGAATTGATTTCACCTATCCTCATTGTTAATAACTGACCCCAATCTAGGGCGATGCCATTACTGAACTTCGAAAGGTGCGTTGGCAGTGTGGAGTTTCACAGAAATAATCTCAAACGTAGATTTTATTTTAGCTGCCTTCAGATTCAGATTCAGATTCATTTATTTGCCTGAAATATGGTATTTTACAGATTTTATAATACATAGGTACACAATAGTTCTTCATATTCCGCCTACTAATTTCGGCATGCAAATTTTGCGGCAATAACAATGCTCAAAGCAAGCAAGCGAGCAAGCAAGCGTCAATCTTACTTCTTACTCTATTGTAACTGCTAAAGTTCGTGAAGATGTATGGGTGGACGGATGGATGTTTGATAATTTTTCACGCCAAAAATACAGAACGGATTTTGATAAAATTTGGCACACAGATAGTTTATAACCTAGATTAACACATACGATACTTTTTATCGCGATAGTACGATTCCGGTGGACCAGTTACTGAACTACACGCAAGCGAAGCCGCGGGCATAAGCTAGTGTAATATAATAATCCATGTACCATCATTACGATAAGGATACGAAGAAGCTTGAATATCAAAGTCAAGTAACTCGAGTCCTATCGAATTAACTCACTGATAACAAGACAGTGTTCGAGTAATTTTACACTATGTTATCGTGTAGCCAACTTCTCAGTTCATATGAATGGAAAAGTTTGTGCAGATTTAGATAAAGTAAGTAATAGGAGAATTTTATAAGGATCACAATTATAATGGGTGTACCCTTAACGAAGTCGAAATGCACTTGTTCTTCTCTTCGTTCTCTCTTAAAATACAAAGCCATTTTTCGTGACGTCACTCGCCAACTTTTAAATTGTATCTTATTAACAGATAATCATCAAGTAAATAGGTTCAAGCATGTGTTTCAAAATTAGGCTCTTGGTAACTAGATGTATTGAATTTCAGGATAGAACTCATTGTGAAAGCGCTCGCACTAACTAAGATAGAGTGGGTGTGGGGAAAATTGTATTTAACTGTTCCATTTAGTATGTAAGGTTAACGACGATTCGGATAACATCTTCCTGTTTAATCTTCATAAACTCGCGCCAAATTTTATAACACCTATACTCGCGTACGGTCTGACAGACCAAAGGTTTGAAAATCAATTTCGGGTTTTTTTTTTCAAATAACTTAAACCTAGATATTATAGTCTCTGAGAATATACTACGAAGTATCGTAAAACTGATAATTTACCGACAATATACCGATTATTTACTGAGTATATCCTTTCATTAGTAGATTTAGAATTTCAATAGTTAGATTTTTGTAAGAGGTCGTAAAATTTTAGCAAAGGTGATTTGTTTTCTTCTAACATACTTACAAACCTAAAAGATACATTATTAGCTATTATAAACAAAAATAATTTGAGACATAAATATCATAATTTAAGTTTCAATACTAAATCACGGAAAACAAATTTTGTAACACCTATTACCCGCGTCGGTCTCACAGACCGATATTCGCCTAATACGGCTATATTACGCGCTATTCGCACAAATACACTTCTAATCCTGAAATTAATCGTAGCAACTAATCGTGCAGCTAACAGGAAGTACAAAATACCATCATAGATTATAGCAAGGCGAAGGCGAGGGCGAAGGTTGAGGAGATCGTGGAGTATGTCCGAGCGAAGACCAGCTGGACCTTGAGGGTTGAGAAGTTGGAGTCGCGCCACAACACGAATTTCAAGTCGTTCGTGGTGCGAGTTCCGACTCATCATATTGAGACCTTCCTCAAGGAAGAGTTTTGGCCGAAGGGTGTCATGTATCGGCGTTTCCGCGGAAGGCTACGCGACACCACGCAGCGCAACACGACGCCGTCACTTCGTGTACAATAATAACATAATGTTTTCTGGTTTTTATAAATATGTATGATAGTCTATAAGGTATATATGTTATGGGTCTTTGTTACCTGAAATAAATGATATATTATATTATATTATTAGATCAGAAAAAATCACGAAATACTATTTTATCGGTACATACCAACGCGCGAATACAGAAAGGTTAAAGGTTCAAGGGACGGCTTAAATTACCTTACACCAGATGGGTCGTCTCCGCAACATTTACGAATGAAGTGAATGTACATAGGTACCATATTCAGACGTAACGTGAAGGATGGCAAAACAGGAGCTGTCTGGTAAGATGACGAGTAATAAAGAAGTATTGATGAAGGAGACATGCTGCGCCGACCCCGAAAACATGTCATAACGGCACGAGAATGATGATGATTCAGTCATGACGTTTTCACTGCTCGGTGCTGGGATACAGACGATACAGTCCTCCTCTACCATAAAACATTCTATCGAACACAAATAGCCCAGTGCAAACGGTCTAAAGTTACGAGTTGCAAGTCGGTTCGAACCCAAGCAGGCGCATTACTTTGTGTAATTTATACCATCACCACAACTTTCAAAACGCTAATGCTAATGTTCTTATTTACCAAATCTCCTCAATAATTCTCACGTGGATATTTCAAATAGACCCGTGACAGGTACTTTTGCATAGTCAAAAATAAGCTACCTACAGTCCTTCCACAGATGTCCAACCAGCAGGCCCGAAGGCACCTAAGAAGCCGATTCCTCTCGGCTTCCCTTCGGGAACAAGGCACTCTACGTAGTGTCTACTGTAGTCAAATAGTAGATTATATTACATCCGAATCTGTGGGTTTCACATCACAGTACAGCCATTAAATACATCATCGGATTGAAAACATTTAAAAAATGTCATTTCTCATGTAAACAAAAATAAAGCAACAGGTGGCGATATAAGCCGGTGCACAATTTTTGTCGATTTTAGTTTAGACACGCTAGCACCGCAGTGCTAGGGTGTCGAACTGTCGACTAAAATTGTATGGACGCGCGCACGTGACTTCGTGGCTGGCAGTACCGTTTTGTAGGCAGCTCGGTAAGCCTAAGATTATCGGATACGTCAGGGCAGGGGTAGAAAAAGAAAGTAAGTAGGGAGAACGAGATAGAATGAGTAATGGTCGATATAGTATTTGGTACCAACTAGATGTTTTATTTTTTTGATTAATTTACATAAGATAAAATCACTTTACTTTACTGTCTCTTAAGATAAAAGTCCCCTAGTTTAAGAGACAGGGTTCATTATTATTTTGTATGCATAAACTTTTTGTAGATTTATATCTTCGATACACAAAAACTATACTTGTAAGCTTATTGTATTTCTGCCACCTTGTTATGAACTGTGTCTGTGTTTATCACTTGAATATATAAACAATTTTATTTTATTATTATATTACTTTTTTGTTATACTTCCTCTGCATTTTATTCTTACTTTTTTTGGTTTTTCTTCATGGGTGTCATTTTCGTGGTTTTTGGGGTCGCTGATAACGAAAATGAGGTCAAAATGAAAATCCAAGATGGTGCCTACGAGAATTTTCGGTTTTGTCGTCATGGGTATCATTTTCATGGTTTTCGAGGTCGCGGTTTTTTTCCGCTTCCCCTTACTCAATTTTTACCCTTCGCCACTGTCAACCATGAGATGGTATAAGTCCCTCCAGCTGTTATAGTTACCTTGTATCGATTCTTAATATCTATGAAGATGGTAAAATAAACTGGCTAAGAGATTAGTTCATCTTCATCAAACCACGTTTATGAGTTTAGGAGTAATTGTGTTTGTAACCAACTTAAATCTAAACCTCAGATCAACAATTCGCGGTTGGAAACAATTTCGCTAGAATTTTGAAGTTAGCTCATACGTATTCGATAGCTTCAAGGAATCTACAATATACTCATTTAAGACTGAAATTGTACCAATACTTGATAGCAAATAAATTGTTTTTTTTTTTTACAAAATCCACTATGCCACCTACCCCACCCACCTACCACCGAACTATGTTGTCAGAAGTTTTACGGTGTAAATTGTTGTTAAACTGGAGTCCAGTCCGTTCGGTTGGACCGCACCTTTACTCATTGGCTACGCCATTACAGCTATGAGCTACGAAGCTTCGTAGCGTAACTCGTATATGCGAATAACGAAGCTTCGCGCTACGAAGTTTTAACAAAAACTGTCCTTGAAGCTCTCACCAGAATTATTTTTGTGCGATTCTCGTTTTTAAAGCTTTGATGCTCAAAGATTGGCAAATAATACTTACCAATACGACCACGTTAAATAACCACAGATCAACTTACTCCAGTTTACACCATAGTTGGAGTATTCGCTAATCCTAAGCCAAGAAAAAAAGGGACTGTTCGAACCTTAATTACATGAGAGTTTCCACAAACAATGAGTAAACGTTTCGGAGCGAGCATTGAATTAAAGGAGGTGTGTGTAATTATGTGTTTTGCCACGCAATCCGGAACTTTTGCAGCTGAGTCAGCATTTCAAAGCAAATTCTGTATTTAGTTTGTGTGAATCCTTGTTTGTGAAGTTAATTTGTTTTGAATCATCTGGAATTTCGATTGCTTTGAAATTCGGTTTACAATTAAGCCTACGCCATTGATCTAGTGAGCTGAGCAATTGACCATGAAGTTCTTGGTTCAATTCTTAGGTAGAGTTAAGTTTTGCTTTTCCCACCAGGAATGCTTAGATTTGTGCCCAGTTGATGGCAATTATAAAATCGTCCCCTATTATGCTTATGGAACTTAAAAACAACTAACCAAAATGTGGGTGTTATGTGCTATACATACACTTCGGTCCAACCTTCGGGGAACATACGTGTTATGTTTTCTTTATCTACTTATAACATCAAAAAAGACTTTGAAATACATAGGTTCAGAGAGTATTAATACAATTACATGATATGCTTTATTTTAATACGTTGTAGCCTGCTCTGTCCCACTCCTGGGCAAAGGCCTTGCTCCAATCTTTTCATTCCTCGCAAACCTGCGCGTCCTCCTTCCAGTTCTGAACTTACATTACTTATGGAATAATTAAAACTAAATACTTATAAAAACCGGCTAAGTGGAAGGATTGCATTATTTGTTGTTAAAGCGGAAACTGCAGCGGCTACCTACACATTATGTGAAAATTTCAACTGTCTACCAGATCATGAGATACAGCCCGCTGACAGACAGACAGACGGACAGCGGAGGTTTAGTAATAGGGTCCCGTTGGTTACCCTTCGGGTACGGAACCCTAAAAAGGATACATCACATAAAAGAAATTACTATACGAACGAATGACGGGTTGATGTCCGCAACTCCACGTCCAAAGCGCGTATTTTGCTTGTGGTTATTTCTCTATAAAAGAAACAAATTAACAAATCGTAATTATAAAGAACAAAAGCAATAGAAGGCTCAGAAAATTACTAGGTCTATAAATGTAATTAATACCTTCCTATTATTTTAATGGCGACTGTCTGCAACAGCTGTAGATAATCGTTCTATTTTGGGTACCCAGGTGCCTGGACGGTCATTGGCCGATATTGCCATGGAAAAATTTGTTTGTCTTTCCTCTTTTATTATACAGTCGTGGGTGGATCTATTATATCGGTTTTAATATAATTTTTCTTTACAAAGATGTTTTACTTTGTTACGGAAATTGATTTTTAATAGTTTTTTTTGGATTTTGTTACCTCAATCGTTTCAGAGAACTCCTAAGCTGGCATTGTCTTTTATTTCATCGTCTCTTCTTACTCAAGTTCGTTAAAAAAACAATAACACTTTCACCAGAACAAGTAGTTATAAGGTCAACATAAAGTGTCTGCCTATGTGACCTCTACAAATACCCATGAGAGTAAGACTGGTTGTCAAACCTTCGGACCACTGACTACCTGTAACGACTGTCAAAGATATCCAATTGAGAGCCGGGACCAAGGTTTTGAAGTGCTTGCTTTCGGTCACTGAGGAATCTCGGTATGTAATGGATGGTCACCCATCCACGCACCGATCTTGGCTAGCGTGTCTTAACCTAGTTATTATTTTGCCACGAGCTCCTCTTCTTTGACGGTATACCATGCGGTTATTACCCAATGGTTCGATAACGATACAAAATAAGCCCGGAGCCAATCGTATCGTCACAAAAAGTCATTAAAAGTATCAAAGTGTGATCTCAAGTTCCAGATATCGTTACATGTTTGATTTACGTGAAGGAAAGCGAAAGGTAACTTCATTAACAACCTTCACACCTGGCTTTTGGCAGTTCAATTGGAACGAGAATTTATGATCTTACGTCACGACAAAACAAGATTTTCAACAGAAGAGTCGTGAAAATGACTAATAAATAAATGGCCAGTAAAAATGATGGAATGGGCAGTTTGATAAATAGTTCGGCAGTTCTTAGGGGCTGTCTCCACGAGCGAGAGAATCGCGACGATAATATCGTCGTTGCCACGTATTTCTATACACTCTCTTAGAGGCCGTCTCCACGAGCGAGAGAATCGCGGCGATATTATCCCATACAAATACGTAATATCGCCACGATTCTCTAGCTCGTGGAGACGGCCCCTTAGGGAGCGGAGACACCCGGACTTGGGGCACCCCGACTCGGACAGGTTAGGTTAGCGAAGTAAGACCCCGACATCCCCTTCGTGTTAGGTTACTGTAATCCCTGCAGACAGAAATAGGAGCCTCGCGTAGCGGGGCTACGATGACTAAGTATTTTTGGGCGAATGTAAAGTGTTTTGAGATTTCTTACTGACTAATTCCGATTTGTCAACTACTCACTCGTAACTGCCCGTTTAGCTATTTTACTGCTCAATATTTATTAAATGATCAATTTTATTATTTTTAAGACTCATTTTTGTTTACTTTACTTTACGTTTTAACTGCCGAACTTGTTAATAAATATGCATTTTGTAATTTTTAACTTCCCAAAACTACTATATACAACTGCCGCTTTAAGTCAGTGCCATATTATTTTCGCAATGTTGACTCATTTGAATTTAATTACTTGGTCGTCTGACAGAAGGTTTAGTTTAGGTATTATTTACATGACGGCTTACCAAACCAACTGAATACTTATGAAGCGTACCAAAATCTTTGCCGCAATAATAGATAATTGAGTCTATTGTTAGGTCACTGAGCTCACAACTTAGACACGTCAATCGTTAACTTGAAGCTTATCCTAATCCTTAGAAATCCTTCGAGTTATCTATTGTCTTACGCGTGATGAATTAGATTCTTACTTTTGTTAGGTGAGTTAAGACTTTGAAGCCTTTTTGATCATTAATCTTTTCATGTCATAACCATCTTGGGCAATCCTCTTTTATTATGCGCACAGCCATGGAGGGGCTACCGGCCTTTTTTTTTCGGATGGGAAATCATCAAATGACCCCTCCCGCTCTGGGCGGAGCAGAAGGGAGTGTCAGACTTTTACTGACTAAAACCCATCTGTGTTCCTTCTTTTGCCGAAACAGCCGTGTCTAGTGAGGACCTGCGTCAGGCGGAAGGTGAGGGCGCCGTGGCGCCTCTCTAGCCACTCCTCAAAGAGGGGACTTATCGCCACTATTGTGGCGTGCCCTGCACGGGGTTGCGACAGTCGCTCTCTCCATGTCGCCATGAGAATGCGCCGGAGGTCGGTCCGCTGAGCGACAATTTGCCGCGGCAGCGGAGTTTCCCACCGGCGTGCGTAGTGCCTCCGCGCGCCACTCGTGCAGACGCGCGAGGACTATCGCCTCCAGATCCCATGGTGGCAATCCGACAAGGAGGCTCGCCGCCTCGACGGAGATCGTGCGGTACCCACGGATCAGCCTTACGGCTACCACCTTTTGGGGCGCGTTCAGGTAGTGGGCGGCTCGCCGCCTCAAGGAACGCGCTTACACCGAGGCCCCGTAAAGGGCGATGGACCGCACGACCCCCTCGTAGAGCCTCCGGTAGGAGGCATTTGCACCCCTCAGGTTGGGCAGGAGCCGCTTGAAGGCAGTACAGTGGCTACCTGCCTGCGTCGGTGTTGTCAAGTTCATATAACCTGAATCTATTTAAATCGCGAGTTAACAGGCTTCTTTTGGTTTAGCTAGTTCCATCGTTGACCTCATCTTTTTCCTCAGGACAAGATAGAGGTCAAGAGTAGGCCAATTTAATATTAATACAAGGTTCAGTTAAAAAAATTAACTGTTCTAATTATATATTTCGACGATCGATCTTATAATCATGTATCTACTGAATCTATGGTCAAAATTGGTGTTACGAGGTTCATCCACCGTTCATAGGCACTTCAAAAATTCAGCTCAGTGTCTGGATTTTTTTAATTTATTATCAAAATCTATTGAGTTACATTTTTTTTAAATACTTCTAACTAATGTTGCGTTCTCGGGCCCTTGTGGCTTTGGGCCCGGTAACGCAAACAAGCTTATGGTATTGGTTTCATCTGCGGAGTTTTAGTCGGTGGAATTCTCCTCAGACTGAAAGCATCCATGAGGATTTCCCCACAGAAAAAAAATTTAAAACCATTTTACGATGACATTTAATAAAAAAAATATCAGCCTCCATCTTATTCATTTAGATGCGTTTGTGAGAACGGTGCTGGCCAGAGATAACCGCACGGAGGAAAGAGTAGGATGCTATCGGGGAGGCCTTTTCCCAGCAATGGGATAATAAAGGCGAAGGAAAAAAAACCCTCCATCTTTTTCAGTCATATAAAATTATTTGTTTGTTAAACCAACTACAGCTGTTCTAACTAGGCATTCCAAGTAGTTTACCGTTCTTCTTAATTAAGTGTTAAAATCTTCACTAGAAACCTATTCGGCAAGTTTTATGATAAAAACTGTTTTACTACCACCCCGAAGTTATAAAATTTAGGAGGATCGTAAAATTGTTTTACTAGTATTAACAAGTAGAACAAATTGGACCATGCATGTTACATACTGCTGGCGTAGTTGGAATAAAATGTAACACCCACACGACGAACCTTTTACAGGGTTAATTTGTGAGAAAATTTTCTAATAAAGGCGGTAAATTTTTTTTTTTTTTTAAATACAAGTTTTCAATGTTTTAACTTTGCTCCCCCCGTACTATTCAATGCATCAATCAGAACAACGTTTTGAGTTCGTTACGTTAGTCCTGTAGTAAACCGTCAAAACATCCCAAAAAAGTCCTTTTCCTGCAATAATTTTTGCGTAAAGTTACTTAGTTTGATGTACAAAATGCTTGGTTGACGGCTTCGTTGAAGGTTCCGTTTACCTTTACACATTGTATAAAGGAATAGCTGTACAAGGATCGACATGTTTATTTATTTTTTTAAACATTTTTCTCAAAACATTCTGTCAACGCTATTCGAGCCCCAAAAGATCCTGAAGAAAATTGTTTTTTTTTACTTTTCACAGCAACCTGACAGTATTTTGTTAATTAAATACGTGTTTTTGCAGGAGGTAAGAGGTACCAAATCTACTTATAGAGTGTACTTAGCTACATAATATATTGGTTAGCATGTACACCCGCGGTTCTGACATCAGGATGGCGGGTGTACCTAATTTTTAAAATAAAATTGTACGGGTGTAGGTACATAGATTTTCAAGAGAGGTACGTAAAGGTACATAGAAAGTACCAAATAATTGATCTGTAAAGTACACCCGCGGTTCTGACGTACATAAAAATTGCTTTACAAAAAAAAAAAAACTTTTATTTCGGAAGCTTGTCCGAAATAAAAGTTTATAAATAAATGTTGCTTAACAGAAGGTTAGTAAAATAAAACTTATGAACTATGTTTGTCACAATTTGTTATTTATTTAGACACAAGCTTGTTGTTCGAGATGCATCTACGAACAATAGTCTCAAATATCGGGGAGTCGAACCACCCTGCTATAGTCTTCAGTTGGAGCTGGTTCGAAAATTATTCTCCCTGAAGAATTGAAGGAAAATATACAAAAATTCAATTTCATTTTCTGGTTCAGACAAGCTACTTTATTGCCACTTCAATTTCATCAATAAATCCTTTACATGAAGGAACTTTTTGGTATCGGTATTCAGGCGTTTTGTTGAAAAGATTACTCAACAAAATTGCATACTTCGACTGATATTTGAAAATTCTATCCTACCTTAAATGCACGGCTGCAATTCGGATGTACCTTTAGTCAATGTTTTTTGGTGAAATGTTTTCTCCACCGGAAAAAAAATCTTTTGCGTGTATTAAATTGTCGACTTTTGAAAGTCTATTAAAAACCTTCTAATATTTATTTTATCAATAAAATTACTTAGAGCTGCTGCAATATAAGTTATGTTAATTTACACATTATTATGATCGTCACGTAAAACACATAATTTCAACTCATGGAATTTGATTCCATGGATTTTGGATATAGTATGTTAAATATTACTTGAATAAACATAATCAACCAATTATAACACAATTAAACATGAAAACGTTTCTCCATGATTAACAACGTCTTTTCAGTTACAATTATAGTTTATTAAATTGTTATTCGTGTTACCTCTGTTGAATAATTTTGCTGTACAAGATGAATTATGTAATGGAAAATTGGATAAATTTGTGTTAATTTAGTTGGTGTAAGTTATACACAAGCCATACACAGTTTTCCATAAGGTCGTTACTCAAGTGAAATTATACACCTGGCACACATTTAAATACTTTGGTTAGGTATTCAATTTATGTGATAGTCTGGCTAAATACCTAACCAATAACCATATCTATAAAGGTTTTCATTTGATTGTCTAGGTAAATAACATAATCTATATATATGTACTCGTATATACCTAATTGGCTTTTCATAGCATGTTCTTGTACATGATGATGTACATGTACAATCAGCATTTTTTTGTGGAAATCATCAAAATATGACTCCTCCTTCCGCTCTGGGCGGAACGGAAGGGAGTATTAGACTTTTACTGACTAAAACCCACCCACATGTTCCTTCTTTTGCCCTTTGTGTTCCAGGGCCGCGGTATCTCTTGCGAACAGTCCCGCAGCCCTGGCAGGCATCGGCCCTTGCGGGCCCCTCTGATTTGCTGACATCTCTTTGAGGCGCGCGTGGAACACGAACGCGCTGTTGATACAGCCTGTCGTCATAAGACGGACGGACGGCGAGCTAGCCCATTACTCACCGTCCACAGGCCCGCACCTACGGTGGCCGAGAGCCACCACTCACAATCAGACTGAGTTTATAATGAGCTTACTATGTGAGCACTGGCGAAATACAGGCCTCATATCTGTAGAAGAAAGGGGAAGATAGACCTGCATACAGCACTTGTGCTCGCACGATGTCGGCCAATCGCAGCCGATCGTAACAAACATATAATCTAAGAGGAAGTCAGTGTACACGATACCTGGTTTTCGAACGATTTTGGTTGAAACAGCATTGTTTCAACCGAAAGGGTCTGATAACTAGGAACCACCAGACGATCGTGCACACGCAATCAGTTTTATTTACATCTGTCTGGTTCGATCGGCTGAATTCGGCGAATCAAGTATGAGCGGCATCTTTCATTTAAGATTCAACCAATGCAATGCAAACTATAACTTGTCCAAAGGCAGCATAATGTAAAATGATGAGCAAAAAATGATTTAAACAGAGTAATCTTGACCGCCTCTGTACATCGCGCAAATCTGCGGGCCAGCATGTTGCAGCTTACGAACAGCGATCTTCGTTCCCTGTCTGTGTTCCTTATAATCTTTCAAATCATCGGTAACCCAATGACCCAAATACTTAAAATTGGTCACCCTATTTAACGGTGATCCGCAGAGCGATATTTCTGGTACAGTTGGTTAACCAACAGGTATAGCTTCTGCCTTAAAAACCATTATTTCACTCTTTTTGATGTTATATTTGAGTCCTTGAGTAACCGCGTATGCTTCACATATTGACATCAGTCGCCTCAAGGCACCGATCGATGGGCTCAGAAACACATACCGTCAGCATAAGTAATGTTATTAATACACACTCCATCGATATGACAACCGATACAGTGCTCAAATTTAGGGAGCTTTTCATACTTCCTGAAAAACACTAAAATTACATAGGTAACAGGGCTTCACAGTATATTCCCAACTAATCTGTTGTCAACATCATGTGCAGAAATCCAGCCACAGTTAAGTAGCCCATTAAAGTTATCACACAACAAAACTTCCGTACCTGAAATTATGGTAAAGTCCATTCCGGACACACAATACTACAGTCACCCTTGTCCTAGACCCTAGACTACAGCAAAACTAAGATAACGACCTATTATTACGGTCTAACTGTCCTGTTCTCCAAACAAAGGATAAATGCAGGCGGTTTCCACAATTGAGATAAAGAGTGGAATACTGCAGAGGACTCCAAAAAAAATAGAAATGCTAAGTTCCAGCTTAGTTGAAAAAAAAGGACAACAGATAATGAAATGTAAAAAGTAAGTGGTTTGTTCTATAATAGTGAGTAGCGTTATGGTTGTTAGGTATCACAAATTCACAATACTACAAATATCGTGCAGCAAGTAGAAAGAAAAAAAAAATACCTGTAGGTCATACAAATATTTGACCCGTGCAATCAAACTCACAACACGCAACGCAGCAGCCAATCGCTCAGTCACTGGGCCAACCATGCCATCCTCTCTTTTGTGTAGCGGTTCATAGAAAGCACCTAGTCTCAAAACAACTGTGTGGTACCAAAAGTCTCGGAGTAAAATGGCTGTGACTTACAGACTGCCAGACAGACAGGCAGGACTAATCTAGAACGGTGCCGTTTGGCATCGCAAACCTAGAAAGGTAGAAAATTCATTTATTTCACTCAGGATCTTGTCACAACATTTCGTAAAATAAGAACAAAACATTTTTTTAATAAAAACTGTAGGTAGATTGTCTGATGAATCTTATTTATGGAGGTTACAACGCTATCTGGAATTGTGTTTTAGTCAGGGAGCGCTACAATAATTGTAACTACTATATAACAAACAAAAGTCATTGACAAAGTTCCAAGCGGAGTAAACTTAACACTATTTTAACTTATTAATATTGTCTAACATTAAGTATATCCCTCCTTAATAAATGCGAAAGTCAGTTTGTTTCCTTTTCACACTTAAACCACTGAACCGATCATCCTGAAATTTTGCATATAGGTACGTTGTCATAGGGTACCTTTCATCCCGAAAAAAGTACTGTTCCCGAGGAAAACCACAGTAACGTTCTTATGACAATAGGTGGCGCCACGTGTCTTTCGAATCATGATTGAATTATATTATTACAAGCAGAGTACAACCCGAATTGATTGACAAATTCTAAATTAACGCGAGCGAAGCCGCGGGCAAAAGCTAGAACTTGATTTTACGCAAAGTGATTTTGCAGAATATTTAAGTGTTTTCAAAAATTAAAGCTAGACTAAATTAATACTTGATGAAAACTACTTACAAAAAACCTCCCTAAGGAATTATGGTGAGGTGAAGCAAACAAACTAATAAAGGGAAAGTTGGAAAATTTTAATTAGTGTTGATTAGATTAACTATTGTAACTGAGTACTTATTGTGATTCACTGAAATGTTCTTGGTCTAGTTTTGATTGCTCTTTTGTAGACAAGGTTATTATGTCAAAAGGGCACTATCATACAGTACGGTAGTAGCTAACTCCGTACACTGATTTGTTGTGAAGTATTATGAGTTTAGTATGACAGAGGGCACAGGCACCAAGATTCACCAATTAGGTTTATTTAATAATAAATAAAATCATGTCATTTCGGACTAATATTAGATAGACATAAATTGTTAGTAACAGGTTAACACTATTGTTAGTAACTTAACTAAAGACGAATTAATGAGAGGACCACTCATAGTAATACTAGGGTATAAGTCTTCTTACAAATTGCCTTATTATGGTGGAGGAAGTATCGGCTGCCACAGTCTTCAGGATGCTATTGCGACTGGCCCTTATTCTGCTCAGGAGCGAGGCCGTTTTCTTGCGGATGATGGCATGAAACCCATCAGTATGGGTTACCGCGAACATTCCAGAGGCACTGCAAAAACCAGGCAATCGCAACAGCATCCTAAACACATTATTTTATTGGACGCGTAAGATATCCAACAATCTTTTCGAGTAGTTGACCCAAAGATTACCGGTGTAAAAGCTCTTACAATAAGTTTTAAAAAGCGTTACTTTCACTTGGTCAGTACACCGAGCAAATCTTCGTGCCAACTGTATATGTATTTCCCCTGACCGCCAGAGCCCTACGCTCCCGTTCAATGTCGACATGGTCACTGAGGTCGCCAGTAAGAAAATGCACAAGATAATTGAACGTTTTCACTCTACGTATTGACGTACCGTTTATGGCAAGTTCGAGAGTACTTTCCCGGCACTTACCAGCGACCCCAAAAACCATGTATTTGCACTTTTTGGCATTATACACCAGCCCATGTGCAGCAGTGAAGGTTTCACATACGTGAAGCAACTGCACGATCGCTCCTGGCGACGGGCCCAGCAGCACCACCACACCACACCACCACCACACCATTTAGCACCATTACCACCACCATTGCACTATTGCACCATTTAGGCAAAGGTAACTGTGTTAGAGAAACTTGTCTCTCTAAGTTGTTGATAAACACAGTTATAAGTTCATTTCCTTGAAATATCGTTAATATTGTTATATTTCTAACTAGCTTCTGCCCGCGACTTCGTACGCGGATCCCGTTGCTTATGCCAGCGACAACGGGGTCGTCAAAATTGAAAATTTGAAACGTCTGATGTAGAATTCTAAGGCCCGGGGACGGGAAAACGACGGGATGAGCGGGACGATTGGAGTCGTTCTTGATCATTCATTTTTGTATGTCAAAAGGAAACGCCCATCAAACTAAATAACTTTTGCTAAGACGTCATTCCTTAATATGTTATAGCGCTGCCATGGGCTTTGGAGTTCCACAGCAGGTGTTCCAGATCTTCAAATTTATTCTCACAGCAGAAAATGCTCTTCACGTGGAATATTTTTAGCTATGGCACCATTTTTATATCTCTTATATGTAGCTGGTCTGTTGCGGTTCTGCATCAGGTGTTAATTTTCCAAAAAAAATTGTAGCCTTTATGTTGGCCAGACTATACAACAAAAAACTTTTCTTCCTGTTACTCCGCAGCAGATCCCAAGGGTACACTGAATTAACTTCTGTCTCTTCATGCCGTACTCCAGCAATTCTTTCTCTCTCACTTTCTAACTGATTATGAATATTTTGTTGTGTGCGTGTTCGGGACAATGTATGATAATCTCGATCAGCAGTTAGTCGCGCATCACGTTCATCACTCGTTTCAAAAGACCTGTTAGCAGATGTGCGAATTCGCTGAGAACTCAAGCGTGATTCTGTATCGGTAAACGTTTCTGACTCGCGAAACAATGCATGTCGCTCACGATCAGCAGACAGTCGCGCATCACGTTCTGCACTTGTCTCTAGAGACCTAACAGCAGATGCGTAGATACGCTGCGAACTCAAGCCCAATTCTCTATCCGTGAACGTCTCCGACTCGCGAGACAATGCGTGACGTTCACGATCAGCGGACAGTCACGCATCATGTTCCTCACTTGTCTTTAGAGACCTTGAAGCAGATGCGTAGATACGCTGAGAACTCAAGCGCAATTCTCTATCCGTGAACGTCTCCGACTCGCGAGACAATGCATGACGTTCACGATTAGCGGAGAGTTGCGCATCATATTCTTCACTGGTCTCTGGAGACCTGGATGTAGATGCATAAATACGCTGAGAACGCAAGCGAGCTTCGCAATCCGAAGAGGTTTCTACAGAGCGAGTTGCAGCCTGATGTTCTCGAACAGCATCAAGTCTATCCTGACGCTCTTCGTTAGATTCTTGGGATCTTATGATCCTCAATCTTTTAGCTCCTTTGGAACGTTGGGAAAGATTTGACCTCTTTCTAGGCATGGTTATAGTTTTATTCTGAAAATACCTGATCAATTAAAATCTAAGTGACTGCTCCCCTGCGTTACCGGGTAGGCTACCGTGTCACGAAGATAAATGGAAAAGGAAATAAATGGGAGTTTTAGCCAGTAGAGTCAAATTTTCAATGATCTATAGAATTTTCATCGAAAATCAGTCCTAAACTGTTACCGCCTTCACCGCGTGGAGGTACTCCCAGCTTATGTTATTTTATAATTATACAATGAACTCTTGGAGTTCCACAACAGGTGTTCCAAATCTACAATCTTTATACGTCAACAGAGAGTGCTCATCAGGCTGAACAACTCTTGCTAAGACGTCATTCCTATATAGGTTATAGTGTAGCTGGGCTGTTGGAGTTCCATATCAGCTGTTCCAGATCTTCAAATTTTATACGACAACAGAGAGTGTTCATCAGGCTGAGCAACTCTTGCTAAGACGTCATTCCTATATATTTTATAGTGTAGCTGGGCTCTTGGAGTTACACATCAGGTGTTCCAGATCTTCAAATTTATTCTCTTAGCAGAAAATGCTCATCACCTGAAACAATTTTTGCTAAGATACCATTTTTATATCTCTTATAGTTTAGCTGATCTGTTGCGGTTCTGCATCAAGTGTTCAAGTTTCCAAGATAAATTAGCCTATATGTTGCTCAGACTTTATACCTATACAACAAAACAAAAATCATTCAAATCCGTCAAGTAGTTCCGAAGATTAGCGTGTACAAACAAACAGACAGAATTTTTTTTTTGGTTTCGTGCTCTATTACTGTTTCTAAACCCCCCTCAATTATTATTTTTTTAATATATTCAATGTACAGACACAGTTGTTTTACTGTTTTATTATATGTATAGATATTAATTTAGTTGCGCATGGGCCTAAAATAGCTTACAGAGTCTTGAGCAGAAAAACATATGGCGATGAGACGGTACAACTCCAGAATCTTCCTGTTCGATTCCGAATAAAAACATATTTTTTTCTTTGTGACATACATTCTACAAGACACACTTCACACTTTTTATGTAACTTGTAAATTGTATTTTTATGACTGCTCCATTCCCACTGCTCAAAATAACTTACGACACCTTTAAAGTAAGCGTATACCGTCATGCGGCATAACAACTTGACATTGAATGTGGAACAAAAACAATGGGCCATCCTATAATACCAGTACGTTTTATTCATATATAAAAATAAAAATCAGTTTTTATTTGGTTCCCATTCGCGTTTTTCACAATCGATCCTATTTTACAAGAGGATTTACGGGGATGATCAAGGGCACCCCTTTATACCCCTAATTCCGGCAGTTAAAAGCGGAAGCTGTAATTTCGGGGGTCATTAATTTTGATAAGAATAAACAGGTGCAAATAACGAGCGATTAATTTATTTGTTAAGTTAGTCTATTGTCTCGTTTAGAACTTTGTTGAGATAAGGAAGAAAGGGAATGAGTTTGTCACCATTATATTGAAGGTCCTTATAACCCTTTTACTGTTGCGGCCATATTGCGCGTCATCGAACATCCCGGTGTCCCGCGCGATTACGGCGCTTCTGATTAAAACAAAGATATTCTAGGCTGCGGGACTGTTCGAAAGAGATACCACGACCCTGGAACATAAAGGGCAAAGGAAGGAACATGGATGGTTTTTAGTCAGTAAAAGTCTGACACTCCCTTCCGCTCCGCTCAGAGCGGGAGGAGCCATTTGATGATATCCCATCCGAAAAAAAAAAAAGATATATCTAAAGTTACGATAGGTAGCTCTCTACAAATTATATCTTTGGAATCGTTATTAATTTAGGTAACAGATTATGTGTGGATTATTATGAAAGGGGCCTGGACAGGTGAGAATGATTTCCAAAGCGTTTCGTATTCTACTATTATTGTAGCTACTTTAGATTTTTCAGATAAACTTAGGAAGGTCGGTTAGATGATTGCTTCTAGTCTAAGACAGGCTTACTTTTTGGACCAATCGGCGGAAATGTTTTTCGTTTGCTTTATTTAGACCGAATATTAGTTACGTTCAACTAGCATGCCTGAGAGATATTTCTCGACGGCATGTAAGGCCAAGTCAGAGGCCCATGGGCGCTATAAAAACTTTGACACCAGGTTAGGCACTAACCACACGATAAAGAAAGAAAGAATTAGTTACGTTGCCAACCAAAAAAATGTAGCTTAACTTTTTGTTAGCAACGTAATGGATTTCAGTTTGTGGTACGAATATTAGACAAAAAGAGGCCAAGAAGATGCGTAAACAAGAGGTACTTACTGGCTTTATTACTTCGAGTTATTTTCCTAACTAGTTTACATAAATGTAAAAAAAAAAACATTATAAAATAGCCCAGCATCCTGGTAAGACAAAATAAAAAATAAAGAAACAACTTGTCAAAGAAAATAAATAAATTATCTGTTGGTCTTTCACAGTGATTTAGCCTCTGGCTATTGAGTTACTTAATCTGAAGTTTGTGTGGAAAAATACTATGTTCTACAGGAAAATCATTTAAACCTCATGATGACTACGTTGGTCTGGTGGTCGTGAGCGCGACTGCTGAGCATGAAGTCCTGGGTTCGATTCCCAGGTAGGGCAAAGTGTTATTAGGTTGTTCCATCAGGAACTTCTCAGTAGCAGGCACAGAGTTTGAATTAGTGCCCAATTTATGTAAACGTTGTTACGTGGGACTTAAACATAACTGGCGAAATGTGGCTGTTCTATTATTAACTCCTTTGCTCAACCCTTTCTTATAGACGTGATCATCTGCTTAGCCTTTTCCCAACTATTGGGGTCGGCTTCCAGTCTAACCGGAATAGTATTTTACGTGGAGCGACTGCCTATCTGACCTCCACAACCCAGTTAGTTCTGGGTAATACGATACCATTTGGTAAGACTGGTTGTCAGACTTTCGGGCCACTGACTACCTGTAACGACTGTCAAATATCTACAAATAACAGCCGGGACCAACGGCTTAACTTTCCGACGAACGGAGGAACTGCCTATCTGACCTCCACAACCCAGTTAGTAATAGGTAATTAATACCTACGATATCCTTGGTAAGACTGGTTGTCAGACTTTCGGGCCACTGAGTATCTGTAACGACTGTAAAAGATCTACAAATGACAGCCGGGACCAACGGCTTAACGTGCTTTCCGAGGCACGAAGGAAACTCAGTATGTACTAGGTGGTCACCCATCCACGGACCAACCTAGGCCAGCGCAGCTTAACCTAAAGATCGATCCGAGCGGCAGTTATTATTTAGGCACGAGCTCTTCCTCTCATAGACGTGACGATAAGATGTAAATAACTGTGATTTTATAGAATGTCACATTAATATGTATTTTTGCCCGAGTTTTACGAAAAAGTTCGCCTCCCCTTTTCCGATCTCCATTTTCTCGTGCTAATATAGGTCAAGGAGAGAAGTTAGGATAGGTCATAACTGTGAGAGGTCAAGTTCATCCTTTTGACATTTGGGAATGGCTCACCCGGTGATTATTTTTGGTCTCAGCTGTTGCTGAGTTACGAAAGAAGTGTGTATTTTAAGGTTAATTTAGGTGTTGTAAAAATATGCTAGGAATATTTTTTTCGGGATTAACGTTTTTAGACGACTTTTCTCACAGTGATTTTGTAGCAATAAGTTTCTTGCATGACATTTAAAACTGTTTGGAGTAAGTAACAGTCTAAAATCATCACAGAACGTTCATAAAATACTTTACTTACCTTACTTACGATTATTATTTAAGTGACTAATGAAACTCCAAAAATATAATTAGATAACATGAAGCCTATTTTCCCCGCAGGGTTAGTCAGAGGTGTTCCATTAGTACACGCAGAAAAACCAAAAAAATAAAATAAAAAAAATAATAATTATAATGTTAAAAAAAAAAAAAAAAAAAAAAATGGTAGTGGTGGTGTGGTATGGTGGTGGGGTGTGGTGTGGTGGTGTGGTATGGTGGTGGGGTGTGGTGCGGTGGTGTGGTAGTGGTGGTGGTGGTGGTATGGTGTGGTATTATGGTATTATAAATATATAATATATATAAAAATATATAATATATTTATAATATATATAATGTCCAAAAAATATAAATAACCTCACAACATGTATGCATCTCATGAAAAGTTATGTAAACCGCAAATTAGAGGCGACCGGAGCTGAGCTACCCATTATGTGTGCAACATATGCCACAAAACACCAACCAGGCTTGCAATATCCTATTATTAGTGGTGTACCTAAATAATCTTTTACACAAAGTATCTTCACCCCAGTACTAAGTCTCGCTAAACTTATACTGTCACTTACGTGATATCTTCCGTTATTGTTCATGATTTTGAGCTCCCAATATATCGACGCTATTGCAAGCGCCATGATCATGGGTTGACTGGAGAATGCGGGTGGATGGAAAATAAATTGTTAGGAGCAGACAAATCTGTCTACCCTCTTTCTTTGTCTTTTGCTACTGGTACGGGTGCGGGTTTTTGGGTTATTTTCCATCCACCCGCATTCTACAGTCAACCCGCGATCATGGCGCTTGCAACAGCGTCGAAATATCGAGAGCTCAAAATAACGAACAATCATGGAAGATATCCCGTAAGTGACAGTATAAGTTTAGTTTTAAACCGTGAAATATTAAAACAGTGTATAAGTATCGCTACTTAAAATTAAACTATCTTTAACCGACACGATGGGTAAAAACGACAATTTCAAAACAAATAAATTGTGTTTACTTGTGCAATAATTTAATGATTGATTAATTAAAGTGACGTCACTGAATGCAGTTTGTATATTTTTTTAAAGGATGATTAGTGCTATTAAACCCAAGTTAAGGCCTACGTACATATACCTTTTGTTTTTTTTTTTGGGATTGGTAATCATCAAATGGCTCCTCCCGCTACTGACTAAAACCCATCCATGTTTCTTCTTTTGCCCTTTGTGTTCCCCGGCCGCCGTATCTTTTTCGAAAAGTCCCGCAACCCACGTACATATACCTCAAAGTAGTTTTAAAATAGGATTTCACAAATAAAACTATGACGTAAGTGGCCTATTACGTATATGTATAATACGTTATTCATAGACACGGTAATAACCCCTTGCTAAGAAACGTGATATTGATTCAAAGCTAGTTAAGTATTTGTTACGGACGACACGTCTGTCTTTTTTTATGAGAAGTTTCTATAATATTATTGTAAAACTAAATTGTGTTTTCCATTGTTTCAGATATCCTCAACTGTTTCAAACTTTAAGTGAAATGTGGTCGTTGAACGATTCAATAACATAAACTTCAGAACTTGTGAATCATTCATTATTTTGTGGTTAAAAGTGATTAAACAATGGAGTGTCTAAAATCAGTGCAGAATGGACGTTATGTATAACATAAGCTTGGAAAGGCAAAAGTTTTACGCGTCGCACGATTTCAATAAGAACTCTGAATCTAAAGACGTGGAGGTAAGTTTGAAATTTAAATAATCATCGTTTTTCAGTCGACAGGAGTCCACTGCTGGCCATAGGCCTTCCGTAAACGTCACCACATCGATCAATCCAATGCTTGGCCTTTATAAGGTCGTTGGTTTTCCTTATTAAGGGTCTTCTGGTAGGCGGTCGCCAGTCTGGAACCTATCAACCTGATCGGCCATTCGTTCTGTGAGCAATGTGTCCTACCCAAATGCCAACTGCCACTTAGGTTTGACAGTTCTTTGTGCTCTGTAGGTGGCTCTAGCTTTACTGCGAATCTCTTCATTTTTTATTCGATAACACTGGGGAACTTCAAGCATTCCTCATGTCATTTCGATTCTTTTCTTTAATCTTTTGAACAGCAGATTTCTTTTGATAGCATCTTCAGTTCTTTACTTAGTTTAGCCGGATCAAAGGACCTCGACATTTAAATGTTTTAGACAGAAAACAAGGATCGGATTTTATTTTCTGAAACGTTTACGTAGAATTCGTAGAAGTCAGTCAGTTGGATAAGTTGTAGACGAGCCTTCCTGAGAAGATATCTAGTTTTCCAAGAATCTAAAATAAGAATGTGTTTCTGCTTTGTAATAAGGTGTGCTAGTTATTGAATAGGTAGCCAGACTCTGCCAACGATGTTCATCTCTTAACGTTAACTATACTACTTTTCAACAATTAACAATAGTCTAGCTTTCTATGACTGAAAGAACTCTTGATGAAAAAAAAATCTACAGTTATAGAAGAATCAAACTACAAATTATGGAATTGATTTTCCCCGCAAAGTTCTAAACTTCAAGTATGAACTTCCTTCCACCCACATGGCGGTCGATTTTGTACAACATTTCTGAACAGACTGTCAAACATTCTGAACTTTATAGATTAAGGTATTCGGCGCTTCAAAGTTGAACGAAATATTCGGTAGTACGGTAAATTGATAATCTAGGTCTATTATTAGCAATGTCAATTATAAAATCAATGATTTCTATACTTCATTTCGTTTTAATTTGTTCAAAACATATTTTACTTGAAATGTGGGTAGGTAACTGGCGCCCAACGTGGGACATCAATTTGTCACGTGTTTTTCCGAAGATACTAAATATTTTCGAAAATATTGAACAGGCGTTTATAGCCCAGACTGTGACCTATAAAAAATACAGAAAATTTAATAGTTCCAAGAAATACACCCCTATAAAATAAACTATTTCATAATGATAACGGCTAATTAAAAAATCAATGTACTATAATTACCTGCATCGCAACTGAAAACTGTTTATAAGTTGGTAGCGAAGTGTTTGTAAGCATGCCAAGAAGGCGGGTTTTTAGAATGTAGTAAAAGACATTGATGAAACATATTATTTTTTCTATGTTACGCCTCAAAACAAGCCTAATAATTATTTCATTAAATCCTGTTCGTATATTATTGATGAAACTCAGTAGTATTTCCTTCATTAATGAAAGTGGGAATCTAGTTCTTTTAATTACATAAATCACTCGCACGTGTAGACAACCCCGACACTGTAAGCTTTTAAGTACATTATAATCATTTTAATCAACTGGTCAAACGTTATTTTCGCTCAGCAATTGAATAAAGTTATTTTGACACGACACGTGTACAGTAGGCAACCAGATCTTTTAATCTTATATTAGTAATACTATTCCATAGGTAGAAAATATATCATCAGCCTAGCCATTTCCCAACTATGTTGGGCTCGGCTTCCAGTCTAATCGGATGCAGCTACCAGTCTAATCGGATGCAGCTACCAGTATTTTACATATTCGAATACCAGTATTTTACAAGAAGCGACTGTGTATCTGACCTCCACAGCCCACTTAGTACCTACTGGGTAATAAAATACCCCTTAATGAGACTGGTTGTCAGACTTTCGGGCCACTGACACCTGTATCGACTTTCAAAGATCTACAAATGACAGCCGGGACAAACGTGTTTTCCGAATCACGGAGAAAACTCGGTATGTAATTGGTGGTTGTCGTGGTAGCCGCGCTTGCCTAGGTTGGTCTGTGGATGGGTATGCACAGACCAACCTAGGCAAGAGCGGTTTATCCTGAAGATTGATCCGAACGGCTGTTATTATTTAGACACGACCTCCTAGATATAATAAAGTGACTGTGTTTAATGTCATGGCTTAGTTTAAAATTGAACTTTTATGGATAGCCACGGCATGTTTTATTATAGGCGAACTTTGACATACACCTCACTTGGGTGACCGAGCTCAGCTCGGGTGAAAATAGAGAAAAATAATTTTCGAACTCTGAAACCTAACTACATAGATCGATTTTCACCCCCGTAAACTCCTATAATGCAACTTTCATAGAAATCATCAGGGCCGTTTTCGAGAACGGGATAACAAATATAAAAATATACAAATATTCTTCATGTAATATTTTAGAACTAGCTGTTGCAAGCGACCTTCGTTCACGTGAAATTATCATAAAAAATATTATTTAGTTACCAATGTCAAGGGTTTTTTTTTGCACGGAACCCTAATTGTTATTCTAAAATAAAAGTAGCCTTAGTTACTCCATATAATATCAGCTGCGTGTAAAAGTCCTTTCAAAATCGGTCCAGCCGTTTCGGAGATTAGCCGGAACAAACAGACAGACAGACCGACAGACAGATAGACAGAAAAAAAATTAAATAAATGTGTATTTATTTAATTTTCGGTATTTAAAAATGCTTTCAGTAAAAAGCTGTTATTTTAATATTCAATTTATTTGTATAGATGTGTAGATAGATTATGTTAGTGCTGCGGCCCACCTTGGAGGACCAATCTGATTACCTAATATATTGCTAGATACACTTTACCCTGTTAAAGAAAAGTGGATAAATGGAAAATTAACCATTTAGGTAATAATACGTCCACAAATAACTTCCGGTTTGTTCATATGCATGTCTGTTTTAATCGCTATGAAACCATAAAATTATACGCACCCTGCTAATTAAAATTAATAATGTCAAGCAAACATGCCTCTGGAAAGCGCTTTTTATTTTGTTTAGTTTTAAGGCTTAATATGGCTTAACAGAGTTATTATAATTAAAATCATCAATTAGAACCCTCTAAGTTCATTTAATCCGATTTTTATGAAATAGTCATGCAGGGGGATTAAATAAACTATGTAGAAGGTTGTATTGATGATTATAAAAATGATTATTTATTCTGTAAGGACATACACATACACATATATATTTATAGTATTTTAAATATATTTATAGTATTTTATATGTCCTTGAAGTTTATAGTAGTATAAATAAAATTATTTTCACTTTGGTATACACCTACTACTGCTTGTCTCTGCATTACCCAAAGGTTGACTGGTAGAAAATGCCTATGGCATTAAGTCCGCCTCTGTACTCTGTGCTTGAAGTGTTAAATAAATAAATAAATACACGCTACGTTCGCGAATCATATTTTGTTCAACATACAGCCTGACACTGTCCTGAAAATTGAAAAAAACGTAAGAAAATTTATTCCCCCTTAGTGACATCGTTCTATTGTTTATAATAATTATCTACAGCCTATTGTTCTATAAAAGCCGAGCATCCCTTAAGAGTGTATTCCAAACGAAGCTTAATCATCCGAAATGTGCGTGCGTATGGCGTTGCTTCCTTTCAGAACAAGCAAGAAAATTGCGAATTCAGTTGAAAACATGATTTCACGTACGACGGATTTTATAAACGATTTTACTGTATTAATACGTACTGAGAGTCTTACTAATAGTCTTTTATTTTTTATAAATATTTAGTTGATATATTTATTTAAGGTTGTATTTTGTTTGTCAATTATGTGATATATGTTATAGTCAATAGTAGTGATATTTATGTTTGGCTTTGCAAACCTCAGGTTTGACAAGAAGTCTTAGTCAAAGTCGAAACCAATAGCGTGTTTCGGCCTTTGACTAACGAATTTATGTCTAATCCTAGGAGAGACCACCAATGCCGTAACTCAATACGATAAAATCGGAATTTCAAATAAATCGACAAATAAGTTAAATTGACCTAAATAAAGTTCAAGGTAAAGATCAGTATTTTGCAATAAAGCGTAGTCGGCGAGTCGTCGGCGGGGTTTTAGTTCCCTTACTGCGCTCGATCAGTAGACCCCGCCATCCCCTTCGAATATAACCTGTCCGAGTCGGGGTGGCCCAAGTCCTGAACTCGTTTCACTCGCTCTTGCATCCTAAGTTTTTCTTGTTTTATTAATTTTATCTACTCCGTATGCCAAATTGTCAAAAGCGTTTTCCGTTTTTTTTTCAAAGTTTTCAACAAACGGGGCTGGCAGCTAATTTGTTAAAAGTCATCATCATCTGCCTAGCCTTTTCCCAACTATGTTGGGGTCGGCTTCCAGTCTAACCGGATGCAGCTGAATACCAGTATTTTACATGGACCGACTGCCTGTCGGACCTCCACAACCCAGTTAGTGCTAGGTAATACGATACCCCTTGGTAAGACTGGATGTCAGACTTTTAATTTGTTAAAAGTAAGGTTTGCCAAAAAATATTTGGTCGAGGAATAGTTAGTCTTTTCATATTTTGTATGTATAAAATTGAAGAAAAATCACTTTGGTTGTACTGTTTATATCTGGCTGGTTTTAATATCAATAAATATAGGACATAAGGAAAAATAAAAATTAAAAGTAAAATACACTTTCTCGCTATTTTTCAATTGTTTTTCTGGACGTCAAAATGAGTGAATCTAACGAAGAAATTCAATACATTCTGAAGTTTAGTTACAACTTAAGCCGCCAAAAATAATTGTGAAGTTTATGGACCTAATGCAGTGTTAGTAAGTACCCTTACTAACACTGCATTAGGTGCACAAAGTTGGTTCAAGCATTTTCAGTCCGGGAATTTTGATGTCAAAGATGCAGCTCGCTCTAGTCGCCCTCATACGGATAAAGTCGATGCCATTTTTGAAAAAGTGGAGCAAGATCGGTTTATAAGTATTTGTAAATACTAATAAACCGATCTTGCCCCACTTTTTACATAGCCGACAAACTGAGGATTGACTACAAAACAGTTTTGACCCATTGGGAAAAGTCTTGCTGTACAAAAAAGCTCAATATTTGGGTGCCACACGAGCTCACTGAAGGAAACCTGATGAATCGTGTACTCATTTGCGATTCTCTATTAATCTATTTTTGGGTTTACCAAAAGGCGTTCGTCAAACTTAGGACTAACCAGTCATTCTGCAAAAAGGTTACATATGGATCGATTTATAACATATTCTACATCAAACTTACATTAATATTAAGGTGTGAATATATAAATTAATAAGATGTGATATTTTATAAATGTTAATGAGAGGTATATTTTTATCTTTAAGGGCAACATTACGTTGGAGCAACAGCCAAATTTGCGTGAATTTTGCATGGGCCACTATGCCATTGCATGCAAACATCGGAAAATTCCTGTTTAACTTTAAAATAGTACGGCATATTCGTAAATAAACATCCCGAATTGTCCGTATAACTTTTAATGGCTGAATGTTCTGCATCCGGCATCGCTGTGCCCATATTAAAAGTTTTAAAACAACTGTAAACTTGAGATCCCTGACAATCTACGATCCCACTACGGAAACCGTAAAAGCATAAATTAACGAGCTTTTATAAAAAGCATACAGTTATAAAACAGCACAGCTAAGCACTTATAAACTTTCCACAATGAATAGAAAATCTACTATTTACATTAGTGAATGATAGATTTTCTATCCCACCAATATCCAAAGTCCAGTACCCAATATTTCAAAGTACGTAGCTATGGAGCTACCTACTTCAAAATATTGGGTACGTTCTTATAGCACTAAAACCATATTACTATAGGGTCAAAATATACAGAACGTCATTTTTTTAAAGGACAGACGAAAAAGGACAACTAGGATGATATATAACTATTTATTTTCTGAATTCATGGTAGAGGTTACCGCGAATTTTTATTTAGTCGGATCCAGTTAGACTGGAAGCCGACACTAACATACTTGGGAAATACCAGACAGATTATATAGCAAATAATGTATTTCTCTCAATGTCACACGAAAAACAAAGATGTAGGTGTCATTGGTATAGCTGCCCATAGTAAAAAAAAATGTTATCAGTAGGGTTTTTTTGGTATTAATAGCTGATACGGAGACTGGTACATAATATTATACAATGAACTTTCATTGCCTCCAGTAGGTCTATAGAATAAGTAAGTTCAAGAAAATGTTGGCACTAGCAACCAAATCAAGCCTAGCTTAATAAAGTTTTTTGAGAGCTATGTTAGGTAAGTTTTAATGAACGAAACAACGTTCATTCAGTACCAGTTCTTTGGCAACGTGCCACGTGGTTCTCACGGTAATTAGTTCAATAAAATTAGTCAAATGATTGCTTTTAAAAATTTCCAATTAAATACTTCGGTGCCCTTTTACATCTATTGAAGAAATGGCTCGCGGATCCGAGCACTAAAATTAAATATAATCAACTAGCGACCCGCCCCGGCTTCGCACGGGTGCAATGCTGATACTAAATATACTACTCCCGGCCGGTACCGCCGTAACCGCTATGTCCCTGCATTTTAAATCTGTAATATCTTCGAAAATATTCATTTAAACTACATGCTGTAAAGGGCCATATTGATCTATATTAAATGCACCATGTATTTAAGAATACTGTATTGAATATCATCAATTATGATAGATAAACTAGCACATTAACCCTCCAAAGTAAGATACCTTGAGTAAGATGTCATCCAGACATATTTAATTAACCTCTTACCCTAGAGACAAAGTGTAAAAATACACGTGCTTCAACAAAATTCTGGGCATTATAAAAAATATCACAGAGGAATAGAAATTTTTGCATTTGTATTTACCTACCTAAAAAACCAGCATGCCTGAGAGATATTTAATTTTCTCGACGGCGTGTAAAGCCAAGTCAGCGGTCCATGGGCGGTATAAAAATTCTGACACCAGGTCACACAGATTTTTTTTTCAATAAAACAAAAAAAAAACTTAAAAAAAAAGGGTAAAAGGTCTCATAAGTTCGATAATTACTAAATGTTACGTTGTTAATTCAATTTTTTTATTAAATCATTTTTTGTGTTTAAAATGTTCTATAATGTGTTTAGTATGGTTTCTGGGGTGGGCCAGACACGAAGACAATGTTAATCGCCCGGCAGTCAGTCAGTTTTATTTATTTATTGTTGTTTGTTTGTTTATTTATTGTTTTGTTTGTTTTAGTTTTGTTTTTTTTGTCTATTCAGGTAACAAAAATAATTATTTTTCACCCTTTTTACTGTTTTTAGAAGATAAATTCAAATGCAAAAATAACAATTCCTCTGGGATATTTTTTTCCTGCCGTAATAAATATTGTTGTACTCGGTGACACCTTTCGTTTAAGGTACAATGTACATCTGCAACACACTTGGACCGAAATTGGCATGCCGAATTTAGTAAGCGGAATATTAGTAGTTGTACAGGAACGGGAGGCAGGTGTTCTTCAATAATTGATTTATTAATTTGATTTTGATGTATTTTAATTCGTCTTCTTACAAGCAGTGTGTATTAGGGAGTAACAGAAATTTTAAAACAAAGATCCTATTTAAAATGGACGAATGCGAACAACGCGTGCTATGATTGGTCGCCGACGTTGGCGAGCCCTTATTCGTAGATGAGAAATGTGATGTCCCGGTGCGTCGATAGATGGCGCCAACATGCCGGCCGCCTTGGAAGCTCCAACTTCCAATAAAATTGTGTGTCTACGTTGCCGCTTGATTGGAGACGCCGCAGGCTGCATTCATGGTGTCGTCCTCCGCTGATGATACAGGTAGAGGGCAGATTTTGGAGAACGCCCGTTGTACAGGCCCCGTAGCAGTCTGGATGGTCGCGACACGCGACACGCCGTCCTTTCCTGGGAAAATATGGGTAACTCTGCCCATACACCATTTTAGAGGTGGTAAATTATCCTCCTTAATGACGACGAGCGTGTTTAAGGCTATGTCTTGACTATTCGTCTTCCACTTCGTCCTTGTCTGAAGTTCCGCAACATATTCTTGTGACCAGCGTTTCCAGAAGTGCTGTTTTATTTGTTCCACTCTTTGAAACCGTGTCAAGCTGTGAGTCCGAGCTTCGGTGAGGTCTCTGCAGGCTGGTGCGGTGAGTGGCCGGCCGATGAGGAAATGAGCTGGGCTTAGTGGACGAAGGTCATGTGGATCTGAAGACATAGGAGTTATAGGACGGGAGTTCAGGACTGCCTCGATTTGTGCCAATACAGTGCTGAACTCCTCGTACGTTAAATTAGCGGTACCCACGACACGCTTAAGATGGAACTTGCAGGATTTTACTCCTGCTTCCCATAATCCCCCAAAATGAGGAGCATAAGGGGGAATAAATTTAAATTCAATATTGTCAGTTGATAATGTATCAATTATTTGCTGTGAATTTTCTTCTAACATTTTATTAATTTCTTTCATGGCTCCAATGAAAGTTCTACCATTGTCAGAGAAAATTTGAGATGGTTTACCCCGTCGTGAGATAAACCATTTAAGCGCTAGTATAAATTCTTGAGCAGCTAACGTACTGACAAGTTCTAAGTGAATGGCCCGAGTAACAAAACAAACGAATATGCAAATATAGCCCTTTTCCAGTTTGGCTCCCCTTCCTTTGCGATTTAGTACGGCTATGGGCCCAGCATAATCTACTCCACATCGAATGAATGGGAAACCAGGTTCTATTCGTTCAGACGGAAGGTCGCCCATGATTGGCGTTAGGGTTTTACCTTTCATTCGAGTGCAGCGGACACATTGGTGGACAATCCTTCTGGCTAGGTTTCTACCCCCTAACGGCCACCAATTCTCACGCACGGTAGCCAATAACAACTGGGGACCAGCATGAAGAAGCTCTTTATGTTGATGTTCAAACAACAGCTGTGTGAAGTTATGTTTACTAGATAAAAGTATCGGGTGCTTCTTCTCGTAATCAAAGTCAGGTGAGTTACTGAGACGGCCGCCTACTCTAATTATATCGTTTTCATCTAGAAATATATTTAGCCTAGAAATCGAACCTGAAGTTTTCAATGGCAAGTTACGTTTTAAATTATCGTATTCCTTGGGAAACGATTCGTGTTGAGCGAGGCGCGCTAACAACTGTAATGAGTCATTCAATTCATCTACTGATAACGGCCCCTGTGTACGATCTTTCTTTGGTGTGCGTAAGTTGTGTATGTATCGCAACAGGTAAGCGCCGGCTCTCAACATACGCTGATAAGAACGAAACCTTTCAAAATTAATAACTTTATTCTGTGTTACATCACAAACCATAACGGTTGTCGTTTGTGGTTTCAGTTCTGGTAAGTCGGAGTGAATAGTCGCAGATTGCTGTGACCATGACGACTCAGAGGTTTTTAAGAACTCAGGTCCGCTCCACCACAGATTACTGTCAATGAGTACATCAAGGCTAACACCGCGCGAGACCAAATCCGCTGGGTTGTTTTTGGTGCCTACATGTAGCCATAACGCGTTACTTGTTATTTCATTAATCTCGACTATTCTATTTTGGACAAATGTCTTTAACGAATGTGGTGACATTCTTAGCCAACCAAGGACAATAGTTGAGTCTGTCCAAAAGTAAATTTTGTGGAAATTAACACGCAAGGACTCGATAATTTTCCTATATAACCGTGCGCCTATTAAAGCCCCACACAACTCGAGTCGGGGTATACTGACGGGTTTAATTGGTGCAACTTTACTTTTCGCACATAATAATCTAGTAGTCACCGGTGAGTCATCAGAGTAGGTGCGCACATAGGCGCAT
Source organism: Eurois occulta (assembly GCA_950022335.1). NCBI lineage: Eukaryota > Metazoa > Arthropoda > Insecta > Lepidoptera > Noctuidae > Eurois > Eurois occulta. The sequence goes on from OX465488.1 coordinate 16,288,205, forward strand.
GCACCATACGCACTCTGCGACGCGTCCGTGAATACGTGTAATTCTATGAACTGTGTATAAGCACTCATAACATGACGCGGTATACGTAATTTATGCAAATAGTGAAGTGTGTCAATAAATTTTTCCCAGGACAATGCAACATCACTGGGAACGGGATCGTCCCAATTTATCTTGCACAACCACAATTTTTGCATCAATATTTTAGCTACGACGACAACCGGTGTTAAAATGCCTAAAGGATCGTATATTTGAGCAATTATCGACAACATGGTACGTTTACTTAATATAGTCGGTCTAACTATTTGTGTGGTGAAATGAAGATCATCACCTTTGTTATACCAACCCAATCCTAACGTCTTACTTTGGCAATGTTCACCTAATGATAATCTTTTAGATATTTCGTGATCACTGATATCAACGTTAAACACCCACTTACGCAAAGGTAAACAAGCCGAGTTTAGAGTATTTCTTAACCTTTCACAGATACCTAGTAACCTATTTAAATCGTTGTCACCGAGGATGACGTCATCAACGAAAAAATCATCCCGGATCACTCCCGAAACTTGATCATCCTTACACTCCAACGCGAGCTGACGCAAACATCTCATACTAAGGTATGGCGCAGACGCGGTGCCATACGTCACGGTGTTAAGGCGATACACACATATTGGGTCCGACGGAAGTTTACGCCATAATATCAATTGCAAATCTCGTTGGTCTGGTTGTACAAGAAAATTCCGAAACATTTTCTCAATGTCTGCACACCCGACGTATTTATATTGTCTAAAGCGTAGTAGTATGCTAAATATGTCATTTTGAAGTGGTGGACCAATATGTTGAATATCGTTCAACGACTTACCGGATGACGTCGCTGCGCTTGCATCGAAAACAGTGCGCAGTTTAGTCGTACTGCTATTTTCATTAATAACGCCGTGATGCGGCAAAAAATAGTGAGGTGACTCATAACTTTCAACGCGACTCATATGACCGAGCCTTTCATATTCTTCCATGAAATCTAAGTATTTTTCCCTAAATTGTGGCAAACGAGCGAATTTTCGTTCTAACGACAACAAACGTTTTTCAGCCGCTGTATAACTGTCTCCGAGTACCTCAGCTGATTCCTTTAAAGGAATGCGTACGGAAAACCTACCATCATCCATACGTTTTGTCGTTTTAACAAAAATATCTTCGCACGCACGTTCGTCAGCACTAAGGATATTTTTAACGTTATTGTTTATCTCTTCGAGTTCCCAAAACGTTTTCAACTGTGTGTCAATTGCTTGGGAGAAATTACATTGCACACTTTTAACTTGAAGCGTGTTATTATGTAAAGGTCCCGACACTATCCAACCCAACTTTGTGTTTTGTAAATAAGGTCCTTTATTCAATTTAATTTTGCCATCACACAATAATTCCCAGAACTTATCCGCGCCTATCAGTATATCGATGTCTGACGGTGAGTGAAAGTTCGTATCCGCGAGTTGAATATTGTCAGGTATACACATATTATTTACATCGACACTAAATGTGGGTAACTTATTTGTAATGCACGGTAACACTAAACAATCAATGTCCATACAATACGAATTTAACCTTGAACGTATTTTTATTTTACAAATGTGGGTGGACTGCGAAATTGTTTGACCCACCCCAGCAACGTGATAAGTGGACTGTAATAACGGTGCATTTAATGTTTCACATAACGATTTCTTTATGAAACAATGTTGACTACCATTATCAAGCAATACGCGCACAGTGTGATATTCGTTATTATAATCTGCTATATCCACTAACGCTGTGGACAGCAAAACGTTGGGTAATAACGAATATTCCTGATTACTGTTTTGCGAAACTGAATGATTAGCCATAACGTGTAATGATGACGAGGCAGTGGAGACGTTAGCGGTGACCGGCTGTGCTGGTGCACTCGACCCGCTCACCTGTGATGCGCCGTCTACCTGCCTATTAACGTGAAGCAAACTGTTGTGCTTTTTATCACACAACCTACACTGTCTAAACTTGCATTCGTCAAGCGGGTGGGTTGTGCGTAAACAATTGATACATAGCTTATGCATTTTAACGATATTATCCCTATCTTGTACAGACAAATTAAGAAACCTTGAGCATGAATAAATCGCGTGATTACCACTACACATCGCACACATGCGGCTTTGCTTTGTCTTTGTGATCGTATTACCCTTATTGTTATTATTACTAATGTGCGTAGCAACATGAGTATGTGAATATTGTTTCTTAGAATGTGTTTGTTCGCTGCCTTTGTTCTCGTGGGGTTTGTTATGATTCGCTTTAATCATTTCTAACACGTCGGCCCTGTCTTTGAGAAATTTAAGCAGGTCATCTAGTTTCAAGGCTGACCTTGACTCAATTAACGAACTAGCTGTACCTTTAAAATCCTCCCATTCGCGTTCAGTGGCCTGATCTAATTTGGAAACGACCATGAAAATGATTAAAGTGTCCCATGAATCCGTTGGTTCCCCTAACGTTTTCAGGGCACGCAAATTTCTCAAAACAATATCTATTAAATTCCTAATCTGGGAACCAGATTCTTTATTTAACGATGGAATTTTATATAATGCCTTCACATGATTATGAACCAATAGCCGCGGATTATTAAATCTATTCTCTAATAGCTCCCATGCGTGAGTATAGTTGTTAGCCGTAAATTCCAATGCACTTATAACGTGTGCCGCATTACCGGACAGTGACGATTTTAAATAATGGAACTTTTGAACAGGATCTAAATCCTCGCGACCATGAATCATACTAACGTAAGAATTTTTAAACTCTAGCCAGCAATCGTAGGAACCGTCAAAGGAAGGTATTTTAATATCGGGTAATTTTATGCCTATCGGCTTACATGTTGAAAAACTAGACTTGTCAGCTACCTCCTTTTGCAATAAAAGTTTCGCAGAAGCTACAACACGATAAAATTGATCTTCAAAACGATCTCTCTCTTCCAGTTGTTTTGCAAGATCGAGATCTTCTACTACTTCCTCCTCAATTTTAGTCTGTATTTCACTGTACCTGTCTGTCAAGGTCGAAATACTATCAACACGTAACTTTAATTCTAATGACTGTTGATCACTCAAGGGTAAACTGAATTTTTTAACGTAATTTTCAAAGAGAGTTAATCTACCTTTTAAAATTCCTCTTTTCTTAATTAAATCTGACAATTTTGCCTCACTCATTTTGGGAATTTAAATAAATCAGGAGTACTTACAATTGCCAATTGCTGATGCGCGCGATTCAATGTGGGTGCCGTCGTGTAGGTAGGTACCGCCACTTGAGCACTGAAATTGGAATAACAGCACGAAGTTAACACAAATCGAAGGTTGAGATGGGGAAACGGACGGGAAGTTCAGACCTGCCACTCTTGTCGATGCCTTAACGTTGCAGTTCTTCGCTTGATACGTAAATCTCCTCTTTGTATCTTCATGCGGCGAATCTTCGAAGATTTCAAGCTTGAACTCCTTATCCGGCTCGAAGGACCATTTTATGTACAGGAACGGGAGGCAGGTGTTCTTCAATAATTGATTTATTAATTTGATTTTGATGTATTTTAATTCGTCTTCTTACAAGCAGTGTGTATTAGGGAGTAACAGAAATTTTAAAACAAAGATCCTATTTAAAATGGACGAATGCGAACAACGCGTGCTATGATTGGTCGCCGACGTTGGCGAGCCCTTATTCGTAGATGAGAAATGTGATGTCCCGGTGCGTCGATAGATGGCGCCAACAGTAGTAGAATAACTATTGTGTTTGTGTTGTAAAATCTGTAAAATATCATATTTCAGGCAAATAAATTAATCTGAACCTCTTGCTTTTAAGATCACATTAGCTCATCTAAGAAGACTCGTTTAATTAAGACTAGCTAACTCGCATAATTAATAGATATTTCATTTAATACACTTTGTCACTTCTGCTAACAGCTAAGCTTTGAACAAGGGGGATCTTGTAGTAATTAGTCGATTCTAGGAATTAAGTTTAAAGTTTAGATAATGAAGATAGATATTTCTATAACAAAGGCCTAATAATATAATTTAAAAGATTAATGTTCTACTAACTGAAACTATAAAGTAGTTTAATCTTCATAAAACTTAGATTCTTGAGCTTTTGAGATAATTCTAAACTAATATTATAAAAAGGTATTTTTTTTTTGTTTCTTTGTATGTTTCTATGTATGGGGTAATCTCCGTAACTTATAAACCAATTGTACAAATTCTTTCATTGGCAGAAAGCTACATTATTCGTGGATGCTTTGCTATATTATTTGCATATTGACCGAGATATCACAATTTTTGCGGACGAAGTCGTGGGCGAAGTACTAGTGTTTAACATTTTAGTAATTTAGGCAAACGTGTTCAATTTAATTTGGCTACCTTCGTCCACCTTCTGTTTAACACAGCTCAGACAGACACTAACTGAAACTTAAGCTGAATACAAAACGATCCTTTAACAATCCTGTATTTTTGGCAACTGCTCTACTTTCAGAAATGAAAAGAAAACTCTTTCAGACTGCTTGCTTTGCGTTTTCACTGCTGAAAGAAATTTGAATGTTGTGTCTTAATTCAGACGACAATGTTTTCGTAACCCATCCATAGTATATAAACACCTATGGAACTGGGTGCGATTAGGTTGTTGCCGGAATTTGAGTGGACGGTGAACCCACCGTCGATGTTCTCAAATATCCAAACATTATGTACTCTGTATTCGGCTTTATTTAATTCTGGATAGTCCAAGTGGTTGTGCAGGATGTACAGGAAAAAAGGAGGGTCCATATCCTGAAGAAGAACTTCACACTGGAGTTGTATTTAGGATGGGTCGAGGACCCCATTTGGCCAGATAATTTCAACAGCGGCCAAACCGGCCTGGAGAAAATTCAAGACGTGTGATGTCTAGTAGAAAAATCTTAAAAATGCTAATGCCTCTTTCAAAGTAGGACTTAGGATGAATATGGCCAAGACAAAGATTATGGCAAATTTCTCCAGCAATTCAAGTCCTTCAGTCAAGGTCGGAAATGGAAGGTTGGAGAAGGTTGAATGTCTATCTTGGCCATATTCTTTAAGCAAGGAGCGTCAAACAGCAGAGATATCGAGAAGAATCCAGCTAGGGTGGGCTGCATTCAGCAAATTGGACGACATTCTAAAATCAGACAAAATTCCACACTGCCTGAAGTCCCGTCTCTATAATCAGTGTGTCCTGCCCACCATGACGTACGGTGCGGAGACGTTGTCGCTCACACTGGAGGCTGTGTACAGACTCAGAGTAGCACAGAGAGCCATGGGAGCATTCCATGCTCGGCATAAGACGAATAGACCGAGTTCCAAACGTCAAAATCTGGAGACGTACCGCGCGACGTTGCGTACGTCGTCTTCGGAAATCGCGTTATGGAACTCAAATGGAGTTGGGCAGGACACCGGTGGTGGAGTAAAGCTGTGTCCGAGTGGCGTTTAAGGAATGAAAAGAGAAGTGTTGGTCGCCCGGCGACGAGATGGGCAGACGACATGGTTGCCATTGCGGGAATATTCTGGCTGAGGCTGGCATAGGAGCGTGGAGCTTGGCACAAGCAAAGAGAGACCTATACCCAGCAGAGGGTGAAGTTGGGCTGTGGGCTTTGCACTAGTTCCCATGATCCCCGGTGCAAGTGTGGGAAGGGAACACCGGGGTGGTTTTTAGTCGGTTAGAGTCCGACAGACCACTCCGCCCGCCCCAGGGCGGAGGACATCCGTGTGGATTTTCCACCCCGGGACCAAAAAAATAAAAAAGGAGCGTGGACCTTGGCACAAGCAAAGAGGTGTATGATGATGATGATAATATCTAGTACCAACTAGCACTAGGCCTGCGCGATAAATTATATAGCCCACTCAATTACCGAGAGCGGCTTGTGTCTCAGCAGTGAGAACGTTATAAGTAGGCTGAATACGCTACTGTGAGGAGTTCATATTACAGACAAGTTCTAAATTTCTAATGAGCAATGCTTGTAAATGGTTCGGTCTATGAATCGAATTGCATGTGACTAATGAATATAAATGTTGATGGATCGAGAGGGATAGGAAGACCAACGAAACGCTGGGTGGATTGTGTCAGGAATGACATGAAGAAAAAAGGAGTAAATGATAGCGTGACGGTTAACAGAGGAGAATGGAAGAAAAAAACGTGTTGCGCCGACCCCAAACATGGGACAAGAGCAGGAAGATGGTTCTGGTAAATGGTTACGTAAATTAGGAATCTTTAAAAAAATTAACTTAAAACAATATACAAACTGTTATTACCTGTATCAAATCTCTATCAATCTGCTCCTTAATTTGTTTCATAACCTTTTGCCTTCACCTCAAAACAGTTCGCGCAGTAATAAAGAAGATCGATGCAAATATTCAGACCTATCCTGCTGTTCGTTCCAATTTAGTGTTCGTTTCCAATTTAGAGGTTTTGCACGAAAAATATTCCTTTCAATGGAATTTCAATATCTTTCATATTTGAAGTAGCGAAATAATTGTTGAGGAAACAGAAATGTTAATTGGGGCTTCAGGGTTTTGTGTTTTTTATTCGATTATTTAATAGATGGATTGTTTAAGTGAGATTGTAATTTATGAAAAGGTAAACAATATTTGCGTGACGGTTTATCCCCTATAAACCGTCACGCAAATATTGTTTACCTGACGGGAAGAATAAAACGTGTTGCGCCGATCGCATGTACCAGGTACATCGGCAACAAGGTGATTGATAATAAGGAAAAAACACAAAACAAAAAAACTAAAAAAAAAAAAAAAAACTAAAACTAAAACAAAACTAAAACTAAAACTAGCTAAAACTTATAAGGTGATTGATATGCGAAAATGCATAGTCAAATACGTAGTAATTAATCTTATTAATCATCCAATGTACCCTTTGTGTAATCAAAGTACGAAAAGTGCCAATCATGATGTATTTTTTAAACAAGCTCATAATTGCCAAGTGGAATCGCTCTGTCGCTCGTAAATTCCAATAATATTGGATATTTTTGTGACACTATTTAATTTTTATCAGTTGTAAAACGTACAATGTGCTGTCCGATAAATTCCGGTCGAAATGTTCGACCCGAATTGCATTGAGTGGCGGCACGCCTTTGGCGATAGCCAGCTTTTTTCAAGTTGAATTCCAGTGTACTCGTGTACAGATGAACACTAGTATTTTACATGGAGCGACTATCTGACATCCACAATCCAGTAACTTGGTATATGGTCTCCCTTGTTGAGACTGGTTATCAAATTTTTTTACTACTACCAGTTACGACTGTCAAAATATCTTTGAATGACGGCTAGTACTATGTACTTTTCGACGCAAGGAAGGGTGTAGTAATACTGTTTTAAGCCTTCACAGTTTGAAACTAAACTTATACTGTCACTTACGGGATATCTTCCGTGATTGTTCATGATTTTGAGCTCCCGATATTTAGATTTTTTCGTTTTTTTTCCGCATTCTCCAGTCAACCCGCGATAATGGCGCTTGCAACAGGTCGAACAGCCGAATATCGGGAGCTTATAATCATGAACAATCACTGAAGATATCCCGTAAGTGACAGTATAAGTATAAGATTAAGGTTCATAATATCCACGGATCGAGCTCATAATATCTACCTGTGCAGCTATTATTTCGTAGCCACAAGCCTTTTTTTTTTTTTTTTTCCGGTGGGTAATCATCAAATGACTCCTCCCGCTTTGGGCGGAGCGGAAGGGAGTGTCAGACTTTTACTGACTAAAAACCACCCATGTTCCTTCTTTTGCCCTTTATGTTCCAGGGCCGCGGTATCTCTTTCGGACAGTCCCGCAGGCTCTGGCAGGCATCGGCCCTTGCGGGCCCCTCTTGTTTGCTGACATCTCTTTGAGGCGCGCCGAACGAAGGCGCCGTCGACACGGCTTAGCCACAAGCCTCTCATTATCTTTATGATGCTATTTATTATGAATTTCTTCAAAATCTTTAAGAATGGGAGCGGGAACGTGTTTCGCAGTTATGGCTTACAATTTAATTCAGATAAAATTTGCGGAAGGAAAACAGTGAGATCCTATTTCTCGATGTCCGAATAGCCACTACTTACTGAATAAATTCAAAAATGGAACAGGATTTGTATGAAAAATATTTAATTAATATTTAATTTGTATTTGTGTCTGCTAAGTAAGTTAACGGGAACTTAATCATAGGTGGTGGAACAGGCCCTTAGACTCTTAAAATGAGAATGCAAAGTAGACGGGCGTTCTCTTTTCAATTTTAACTTTATTTGAATGATTGTAAAGTAATTTTGTCGAAAAGGTTTATTTAATTTTATTCCACTCAATTCAGTGAACTTACAGTAGCATTCGGCAATGTTTTAAGGCACAAAGATAATAAAATTATACCGAACTAGGTACACTAAGCTTATCCTTTAACGCTAATGTAATTGAGATAATCCCTCCAGACAGATTTGTCAGTTACAGACAAACCCAAATACCGAAAGGGATACCTACCTATAAGAGCATTGAAGTTATACCCTAGACGGGGTAAGAGCTTGCTTGATAATAAACGTCTCGCTAAGACTTTAATAACGAACAGAGTACGGTGAAATTGGTCTTAAAGATAATAACATTAAGACCAAGATTAATAAACGTTACTTATCATGTGCTGTGGTTTAGATACCTGTGTTTCCGTCTTTATATCTCATCTTGTAATATTGCCGAGCAGGAAAATTACAAGATTTCTGAAAACAAATATTACTGTCAATATTCCTTATTGACATAATTTTATAAAAAAAAATTGTTGAAGTAGTCCTAAGCTCTACTTCAGAATATGAGGACTTTATTTCGACTGTTCTGACTTTTCGACTATACTGTTCGAAAGAGATACCGCGGCCCTGGAACACAAAGGGCAAAAGAAGAAACATGGATGGGTTTTAGTTAGTAAAAGTCTGTCACTCCCTTCCGCTCCGCCCTGAGCGGAAGGGGTCATTTGATAATTTCCCATCCTAAAAAAAGGGTGGGCATAGTAATGTTGGGTTTTTCCATTAGAAATTTTTGAGCAGCATTTCGAAGTCTACGCCCGGTTGGTAGCTCTCGTCTTAATGTCCCCTGCCCCATGCACACACCTTGTAACTCACTAAATGTGTAATACATAAACACCCGACTCCATCTTGTTTTAAACATAATTTATTTTTGCCGTGTTTCTTACAACCACTTCACAGAATAAATATCATTTTCATTTATCACCATTGAAATACTTTGGGGGTTATAGACTACTAGCTTTTGCCTGCAGCTTCGCTCGCGTTACTTTAGAATTTGGCAATCAATTCGGGTTGTACTCTGCTTGCGAAGACATTCAAATATTTACGAGCGATAGACGGGACAAGACGAAGGAAATCTTAATCCAATATTTGTTACTACTTAGTAACAAATTGTTCTGTCTAGTGTCACACGCCCGCTTGTCAGGTAGCATTCGTGTGTCAAAATCGAAAATGTTCGGCATCAAAATTTATTTATGAAAATATTCCCAATGTCCGCTCTACAAGTCTTTTAAATCTCTTAGTCTGCTTGTAATAATATAATTCAATCATGATTCGAAAGACACGTGGCGCCATTTTCATAAGAACGTTATAGTTGTATTCCACGGGAACAGTATTTTTTTCGGGATGAAAGGTACCTTATGTCCTTTTCTGTACACCTGACAAAGTAAATGCAAAAGTTCAGGATGATCGGTTCAGTGGTCTAGGCGTGAAAAGGTAACAAACAAACTTACTTTCGCATTTATAATATTAGTATGGAAGTATGGATAGATAAGTTAGGATTACTTTATTTCATAAAAATGTGTGTAAAACTATTTTGCAAATGGCGCTCTGCGTACCAGGGACAGCGCTCACAGCCAGTCCACCAACCTTGGTAACTGGCTTATCCTGTTACTGCGGATTGAGATATTTGAGGTAAAAAAGTCACCCAGGATAGGATTAGGGCGTATTATGTCAGATGTGTAAATAAATTCACTCCGGATTTTCATGTGCAAACCTGCCAGTCAATATTAGGGGTGTAATGTGTTTATAGAAAGAGTACTCAGTGGGACTAGAGAAATAATGCAATGTCAATGCGAATAAAACGAGCAGTCGTGTGGAACTCTTCTGTATATCATTTAGATTTTCCTGCACACTAAGCTCACGTTTTTCTTAACGCGATGTTTTTTTACCATGCACTGGATTTAGCACTCTCGGAGTGGAGCCTAGCATTGAAAATTCACACATCCCTACAGCACATCCCTACGCGGTAAAAAACAGCACGTTAAAGAAACGTGGTCACTTGAATTTTGGGTCAAGGCCTTACATTACCAACATCATCATTCTCTTGCCCTAATCCCAATTTATTTGGGGTCGGCGCAGCATGTCGTCTTCTTCCATACTTCTCTATTACTTTTTATTTCCTCAGACACCGCCTTTCTTACCATATCACCCTTCACACAATCCACCCATTGATTTTTATCATCATTAATTGCTAATTAACTCAATTTTCATAAAGAAGTTTTTTTTTTTAATTTTAGTTTTGTGTAATTGGGGTACCCATAGCAGATTTGTTCTGAAAAATCTAAATTTTCTAACAGTAAGTTTTACTATGAACAAAAATTAATCCGCGTGGATTGATTGATCAATCCATTTATACCCAAAACACCCATAATTGACATAGATTTGCGAACACCAGCCCGATATCTAATACTGCAAGGACATGTTCTATGTTAGGGATTTTGGTTTCCGCACTTAGTCCCTAAAGTGGACCATTGTGCGTGAGCCATGGTGGCCGTTATTTCAACCAGCCCACCCAGAAACAGATGAAACTTCCCGGTCTTCTCAGGACATCCGCAGACTCTTGGAACACCTTGGATCTTGGTGTTTCAAGAGTCTCCTCGTGGATCTGGGTGACGCCAGTGCACTCGAGGAGTACGTGCGCTACTGTTTCCTCCACCTACATGCACGCCCTGCACATGGGACTGTCAGTGATACCTAGGGTGTGGAAGTGTTTGTTCAGTGAGCAGTGTCTAGTGATGGTCCCCGCCACCAGTCGCAGGCTCAAGAAAAGAAGAGAAGAGAGGGTAGAAGGCGCTTGGTCAGCCTTCTATCCAGGAGTGGCATAGCCTCCTTGGATTGCCTACACCCCGGTGTTGAGGTCCACCACTTCTCCGTTTGTGTTTGAGTGTGATCCTTTAACCAACTTCTTAGCTGCTTAAAAGAAATGGGCACAATGGATTCGGGTCCGAAGGCTTTTGTGATGGATTCCCTTCAGGCGAGTTCATCAGCTGCATCGTTTCCAAGTGATCCACCGTGTCCTTTGATCCATTGTAGTGTCACTGTTGCGGTTTAGTACCGTAACTCGTTCTAGGGCATTATGGCATTCTAGTATTAGTCTCGGCGTGATCTGGTTTCTTTTTAAGGATTGAAGAACTGAGGCACTGTCGACAAGTATAGGAATATAGGTGTCCGTAACTTCCCTGGCCTGTAAGGCATGTGCTGCTTGGATAATACCTACACACTCGGCTTGATAGACAGAGTTGAGCATTCCTGGGGGTCTGGATATTTTAATGTTTAGGTCTTCGGAGAAAACTCCGACACCTGTCCCATTGTCGGTTTTTGATTCATCAGTGTAGATCCTTAGCTCTTTTTGATCTGAATAGTCACACAACTCCGCTGCTGTGAGCTCCATGTTGTAATGTTTTTGAAAGCAGTGGGTCTTCAGGGTTCTGTCGCTGGGTGATGTCATCAGGGCTGTTGTTTGATTGCATCATCTTTTATGCGCGTATGTTTGATTCTGGAATCCTTGCTTAGGGTGCCGGATACTTCGAGCCTGAAAGTCGCTAGGGCCACCTCCTCTCTTACGACGAGACGTAGAGGTGGTAATCCCAGCATCGCCTGTAATGCGACAGTGGGTGATGTTCTCATGCTGCCGGTAATTACTACGCAGGCAAATCTTTGTAACTTCTCGAGATACTTCTGGGCTGTTATCAGGTTGGTCCTGGGCCACCAAACTATGGAGCCGTATGTGATGATTGGTCGGATGACTGTGGTGTAAAGCCACACCAAATTCCTGCCGAGCAGTCTTTTGCATTGCCATAACTGCAAGGACATAACATGACATAAGTTTTTAAACTGTCATGGTCACTAACATTATAATTAACACTAGAAACGGGATATTTACCATGTCCACTGTTTGTTTTGAGTTCCCGATATTTCGGCGCTGTTGCAAGCACCATGATCACGGATAAACTGAAGTTATTGCGGGTGGGTGTTTATGAGCAGACAAAACGGTCTACCCTCTTTCTTGTAAAAAAAACTTGCAAACTTGCTTGTTGTCTTGTTGTGTTGTTCATGGTAAATATCCCGTTTCTAGTGTTAATTATGACATAACATGACGTAAATATTCATAACCAATTCTACTTAAAGGATTGAAATATGTCACCGACTCACAACAATCCGAATCATGGAAACTTCCTTTGACCCCCGCACAACAGTGAAAAAATTACATTACGTCTCTACATTTCAGGACGCTTTGATGTTTGTATGGGCACTGTCCGCCAATGTCCGTTAGTGTCCGCATCAGTTATTTGTGAAGTATTGTGTTGGTTTATTCATGTCGACGTCAATGTATGTTAGGTTGTCGATACCTCTACGCTTCTTTCGGGTAAAACTTTTTCACATGCCGACGATGTAAAGTGGTACTTTAAATTTTAAAGTAAGTAAAGTAAAGTGTTTAATTTTTAATAGGTTGGGTTCTGACTGGACAGATGTCTCTTTAGTTGCGATGAATTTTAAAATGAACCTATCTTTTTTTCGTGTATTCTCGTTCATCCTACTCAGCATTTTTGTGGGGCGAGTGGGAATACATATTCTTAGATTAGTATCACTTCACTTAATAAAGTAAAAAAACACTGGTTAGTTTAACTCCGCACGGCGACACAATAAACATCCAGTATAACCTGTACTCGCGTTATATGAGCTACCCGTACTATGAAAGATCAGCTTAATGATAGGATTTCAAAATGAGGGCAATAAAAGAAAAGTAAAAAGTTACTTGATTTTAAGTTAATTAGCTTAGCTAGCTTCTTAGAATTCAAAGTTACAAAATATTATTTTTATAATGCTAAAACCAAAGATACCTTGCTGACATGGCGACTTACTGTTAACCTGTGTCATCCCACTGCTGGAAAAAGGTCTCTCCCCATGATTTCCAAATCTTGCGATATAGGGCTAACGTGTGGAACATCATCCTTCGAAAAAGTTCCACAACTTTCACGAATATTGTAGACAGTTCTATAGTGGAACATTGTGCTTCGAGAAAGTTCCACATCTTTCACGAATATTGTCGACAGTTCTATAGTGGAACATTGTGCTTCGAGAAAGTTCCACAACTTTCACGAATATTGTCGACAGTTCTATAGTGGAACATTGTGCTTCGAGAAAGTTCCAGAACTTTCTCGAGCCTCCTAGACAGATCCATAGTGGAACATTCTAGACTAGAATCTTCTAGACAGTTCCATAGTGAAACATTCGAGACTCGCACGTAATCTAGAATGTTCTTGTAAACCAACCGATGTGATAATATTAACGACTTAGTAGAAATCCTTATAGATCCTAGATATAATATACTTAGGAGCTGCTTAGATCTATACATATCGCATTAGAATATCAAAGGCGAAGCAGAAATCTCTTAAGCTTTTGCAGATTCGGTAGAATAAATAAATTTTCTTATCACTTACGGTTAATTTTGCATAATTTTCGCATTTAACTGCCAATTATTATCCCAGTGACTACCTCGTTGGCCTAGTGGGCGTGACGTAAACGGGGTCCTGGGTTCGATTCCCGCGTCGGCAAATTGTTATTGAGTTTTTCATCATTCATCAATTTCTCAGTAGCAGCCACGGAGCCTGGATTTTAGCCCGATTAATAGCAATAGGCTCGCCCCCTATTACACTGGACTTAAACATAACTGGCGAAATGTGAGTGTGATTTTAAGTACACCTCTGCCTTAACCTTCAGGGACTAGGCGTAATGTTATGTTATGTTCATTTATAGTGTGAGTTATAACCAGCTTACAGGGATATTAAATCAAAGCCGTCTAAACAACGGAGTACACACGGGGTCTTAATATGGTTGGTCGGTAATGTTCAAATCGGATTACAGGTTTGGCTCCACCTGAATGTTGCACCTGTGACCTATTTTGCTAACAAAGTTTGTATTTTAGTGTTCGTTTTCTAAAGTAGATATAAGGTGTAAACAGAATGTGTCGACGGCGCGTTCGTGTTCCACGCGCGCCTCAAAGAGATGTCAGCAAACAGGAAGGGGTCCGCAAGGGCCGATGCCTGCCGGGGCTACGGAACTGTTCGAAAGAGATACCGTGGCCCTGGGACACAAAGGGCAAAGAAGGAATATGGATGGGTTTTAGTCAGTATAAGTCTGACACTCCCTTCCGCTCCGCCCAGAGCGGGAGGGATTTAATGATTTCCCATCCGAAAAAAAAGGTGTAAATAAAATAGTATAGAATGTCACATCATAATAAAATAGTTTGGCGTCCGATCTTGAGGTTTCTTTAAGGGACTAAATATGATCATAATGTACTTTTCTAACCACCACATTGCTCCACAGGTGGTGTATACATGGAACATGGACTTCAACCGCAGTATACTCAACGCGGCTACCATCTTGGTGCCGAAGACGACGGCCACACCATCGTCAAACACCATGCCGACATGGGCTCACAACTCCTGGGTGTGTCTCTTCACGGCTATGCTGGCTGTCGCTATAGGAGGGAATGTTATCGTCATTTGGATAGTAACAGGTGAGAAAACTTGATGTTCTTAGTTAACGATCTGTTTTTATAGATACAACCTTTTTTTTTGTTCGACTAATCTGTCTCACTCCCCCCCCCCTCCCGCTACTCTTTCAAAATCTCGCGGTACCGTCTTCCAAGCTTTACCATCACGTTTCACAATATCTTAAAGATATTGTGCACCGTCTCAACTCGATACTTTTACATCTTTTTATATACATACTAGCGGCTCGTCCCGGCTTTGCACGGGTATATTACTCAGGGTGAATGTAGCTTTCCATTGGTGAAAGAATTTTTGAAGTCGGCACAGTAGTTTTTGAGTTTATTCATTACAAACATACACACACACAAAAATACAAATTTTTCCTCTTTATAAAATTAGTGTAGAAGTGTAGATTTCCATGTGAATGAATGGTGAATTAATTCTATGGAACCTAAAACTGTAACGCACACTTACCTACATTATAAGATGTAAACAGACCCTTCACGACGACGCTTCCACAAGCATTCTATAGTGCATCAATCTAAGTAACTCAACTCAAAAATTATTGCTGGGAAACGATTTTTTTTTTTGGTGTAAAAAATTACTTTGTATGGTAGGATTCAAAGTAATGTAGTCAAAACTGTGCTGATGCATTGAGTAGTACAGGGCTCATGGAGGTATTTAAAGTAAAGTTCTAACTGTATGGCCCAGAATAAAAAAGTGATCACAATGATGGGGAGAACAAATGCCCTTCGGCTTCTTTAAGGATATTTTTACACACCTTTTATAAGCATGGTAACGGCATAGTCTTGGATTGGGGTCATTAAAAATGAGTTGAGGTTTTTGTCTCTCCTTCGATCTGGTACAGCAGCGCTTACACGTGTGCTAAAAGGTTAACTCCCCTAAGATCAATCGAGAACGTAATCTCGCAGTCACGACGTGAAAGCTGTTAACTTTTTTTGTTTGTTTCTGTCCTGTTGTATTTGTAATGTTTGATGCGCTTTTTTTTTTAGTTGTTATTTCTTTTTTTTGTATGCACGTCATTTCCCTGCGACAAATAAATATTTTTTCTTTCTTTTTTTCTTTCAATCTTAACAATAAAACAAAAATAATTCCAGAATTAGATGATCAGCCCGTACGACAGTCTAGCCATTTTCTAATTATAAATAGGTGCTCACCCACCGACCGGCTACTGCTATTTTTATCCGACTGCCCTAGACGAAGGGTATTGTTTTTGTTTTAGTAATTTATTTGGAGCTGTCAACTACACAATAGTGAAAAGTGAAAAGGGTTGTTAAGTAAATAATGTGTAGTTTGTTTACATATCGTTAAATAACTAAACAAATGGAGAAGAATTAAGAAACATTTAACAAATACTCTGCTTAGGTACATGAATATTTAAAAACTAAAAGGGTTTACCTAAGTAAGATCCTGGAGTCTCATCACGGGAGTTTCGTGTACATAACCTAGTCTGAACCGCGGAGGTCAGATAGGCAATTGCTTCTTGTATTTAAAATACTAATATTCAGCTGCATTCGATTAAACTGTATCCGAACATGAAAGTTAAATATTGCGTTTAAAAATGTTATCTATAAAACTTGCCCGCAAAAAGATCTCATGAACCTAAAAGCAGAATTATGAAAAACTAAATTATGACCTAACTACTTACATTCTCAGATTTTCAATTCACAATACTCATTATTATGAAAGATTAAGAACACACTTCAAACTTCAATAAACTGATATTCCGTAATACTCGTATCATAGCGTAACATTACGCCCGTAATCCCTGCTGGGTTAGTCACAGGTGTCTCTTTAATTTCCATGTAATAGGGGGTGAGTCTATTTCCAACAACTGGGCACAAATCCAGACTCCGTGGCTGCAACTGAGGATATGAGGAATTGCTAATGGGAAAACCCAATAACACTTTACCTGACCTGGGAATCGAATCCACGACCTCTTGCTCAGCAGTCGCGCTTGGTAGCACTAGACCAACAAGGCAATATTTCCTAATACTATTTTAAAACACGCAAAACATGAAAAACCTCGACCTCTCCTTACACTTTTGTTTAACAAAGTCATTAGACCGCATCCGTAGCTATTGTACCAAAAAGCCGCATAATTACTGCCACATCGCTAAATTAGAACAATAAACTAAACAGACAAACCTAAGGGTAACTGCCGGATTTAGCTTCACTCACACGGAACTCTGTTCATAAAACTTGGCTGGAATTGCGGACCATAGAAGTAATTTAGTTTATACGCATGGCCTATTCCAAGAATGTTATGAATGCCGTGGTTGAAAAGACCAAAACAATTCATTAAGGACCGAGAGTAAACATAATATAAAGGTAAATAAATATCAAACAATGTATCATTCAGTTAATTTGGGCAATCGCGAAGCGGTGGGTCGACTCTTTACGTGACCAGAAGGCCTTTTTGGTCAATGAATCAGCATTGCCATTCAACGTGGCAATGCCAGCCTTCTGGGTACTTTTCCTATTGACAGCGATGTGGACGAATTTTTTGACGCCCTGTAACCCTATTGATACATGTAGGTACATATTTTTATTATTTCATACAGTCAATAATCACCCTTGTGTTTCCAGTAGGATCTGGTAGATGTATAGTATAAGCACACCCACGTCAACCACATTAATTCGCCAATAGACGCAATTCGTTGCTTAATTAAATTAGGGGGTGCTGTCGTAGGAAAGTGAGAAGGATACTAAATCATCAGTTTGAGCGAAAAATAAAATGAATTGAGACAAAATGATAATTGTAAACTTTAATTTCATTTCAAACTACGAGAATTGGCCCTTAAATAAATGTTTTAAGTATACGCTTTTTCATAACCTGAAAATGCTTAGTTCAGAAATAATATTTTATTTTGTCACTGTCTAGATATAACCTAGTAAAATACTGAAACTATACAAGCAATCACAAAACTAGCACGCGAGTAAGCCGTAAAAAGTAATAAAGGTAATAATCTGTTTACTCAAATATGACTCATGTACCGTTTTTTTATCATAATTTACCTATAAAATGGTTTTGCGTGTCATGTCTTCTTCGAATTTAGAAAGATAAATATTTTTTTGACATTTTTATTCGTTCACCGAAATAGCAGACATCGTTAGGATAACAACACTTAAGCACGCAAGTACCTTCTTGACTAAAATGTGGGCCTTCTATTAACTCAATGATAAATTAGTCCAAACTCTCGGTTCGCAGAAAGGATGGGAAAATATAATATTTTTATGTCGAGACTAACTAATGAGTCTTCAAACTTTTTGTAATACAGAAAATTTTGAAAGTGCCTGAAAAGTACCCATTAATACATAAAGTTACTGTAAAATCCTAATGTAAATCTCAGGTTTTACTTCTAACTGATATGTATAAATTGGAAATAAAATTACTATTAGAATTCGGCCCATGATAGGTTTTACCAATTACAATTAGGAAAGGATGGTTTTGGGATATGTAGGAACGTGTTATACTGATATTAATGGGACCCTCAATATGCTATTGAATGTGATAAAACAGGTCGCGTTTATAATGTTTGAAAACCCTAAGGCTATTGAGTGATACATCTTGTTCTTGGCATCTACTAAAACATTACTACCCTATATTTTCCCACTACAGAAATTGCCTTTTAAATCAGGACCAATAGTGGAAAAACAGAGTAGTAAAAGTATTTTGTATTTTGAGTGAAAGCTGCAGCCAGAAACAAATTTATCATAAGAAGTAAAAGATGGGAAAACGTGGTGTACCCCAAGGATATATTGTCGGTCCCTAATCGTTTCTGACTTATAATGGAACTATTTTGGATGTGTACATTAGATTTTTGTAAAGTAGAAAACATGTCTTTTCATAGGTGGCTCCCAAAATCCGTTTTAGGACCCTTGTGTCGTCATCAGCTATTTTAGATTCCTATAATATGTTGTGAGTGTTATTTTTGTGTAACAATACGGAAACAACGCCTCTCACATAATTTGGATTTGTTTCCATTACATCGGGTTTCCTGTACGTCAGTTACGCCTTTGGCTTTGTTGAGAAGGAAATCTTCGCGTAATATTTGCAACGTGGGAAGGAAAACGTGTTAACACGGTCCTATAATCTCGTAAACATGTGATTAATTTCACACGTGAGAAGGTGCCTAACTCGTGTCTCGCGGCTCTGGGCCGACACAATTTAGATTGTCATCGACACTAAAGTTTTTTTTTTTTTTTTTTTTCTTAAAAAATTTATAGAGGGTTTTTATCCACATGGATACGCCAACCCCATTGTACCTTATCACTACTCTTACACCACTAAAATTAACCTATAATAACTTTATTCTTATAATACTTATTATTTAACAATTTTAGATATTCATTGATCAAGCTGTTGTACTAAACCACACAATTTTTTTGCAACATTTGATTTAGGGTTCGCTAAAATAGTGAATATAAGCCCAAGATCTAAAATATTTAAACCAAACTCCCTAATCAATGAATTTCTTTTATTTTTGTTCTTAACGCATTCCATCAGCAAATGTTGCACGTCTTTTATTTTGTTGCATACTTCGCAGTTTGGAGATGCTGTCTTACGCATTAGGAAAGCAAATTTTGCTGATGGAAAGTGCCCAGAACGCAGTCTTAAAGCTACTTTGACATAACTCCTACTTAAATTTAAGACACTAAAGTTAAGAAGATGAATTCACACGTTTAAGACGTAATAATTTGACTATTTATATATTTGACGAAAATAACTGATGGATGGATTGTGTGAAGTATGATATGGCACGAAATGAGGTGTCTGATGAGATGACGATAATATAGAAGCATGGAAGAAGATGACGTGAGGCGTCGACCCAAATGATGATGATGATATATTTGACGATTCATGTATTGGGCTTTTCATTATAAGTGACTAGGCTGATCGATGCTAATATATAAAACCTCAATCACGTTGTCCAACCACACGTAATCTGGAGGCCTGATTAACTTACGCCCACACGTTAAAATAATGATCCTCGACCTTTGTGAACAGTTCCTTCACTTTTTAATCTTGCCGGTACTAAGAATGACATACTAAGCCTATAACGCTCTTACTGCTGGGACTCTAGCTCTCGGGGAGACGGAGAGGGCTTTAATCCATGAGTCGAGACCAGATCAGGATGGTAATCAATGGCAAATGTCTTCAGATTTTCGGTCACGCCGGTTTCCAGTTCAAATAATGCTTTTCATTAATAATGTTTTATTTTTTGCAGCTCATCGACGCATGAGGACTGTCACCAACTACTTCCTCGTGAACCTCTCCTTCGCTGACCTGATGATGGCGTCCCTTAACTGTCTCTTTAACTTCATTTACATGTTGCACAGGTTAGTATTCGTATTTTATCTTAATACTTATTAAATATTTTCTATTCGCTGTTTGAAAGCCAGCTCTAAGAAATGTGACTATCTACGTCTTTGCATCTGGCGTCGTACTATTGTAGGCGTTTGTCGAACACGCGACATACCATCAAGTCCATTTGACGATAACGCTGCATAGGAAGCGATGCCTACGCCTTCACTGGACTAGTCAACCCCCTTTTTTGTTACTGATACCGATACTGTTAGCTTTCGTCATCCCACTGCTGGGCAAAGGCCTCTCCCATGATTTCCAGTTGATTCCACTTCAAGCTGAAGTGGGAATGTACTGGCCACGTTTGTTCCATGCTCAGTGAACCCACAGGTAAAATAGCCACTTTCTGGAGCCCTGACACAGCCTTAATACCAAGAATCTTGTAAGAACTGATTGTTACATACTCGACTTACAGAGTAATGAATTAGAGTCAAAAAAAAAATCGTAGCATCACGTCGGTTTTCCTATGAGTGATAAAAAATACATAAATCTCTATTGGCGCCGCAAGGTAAAGCACGTTTGACATAATGAATAATCAGACGAGAGACTACCGAAACTACCAAGGGTACTACGGTGTCAGTTGCGTAATATCCAATGTCAAAAGGATGCTTAGGTACGTCATTGATACAGGAGATAATAATCAGTCCTCTTAGTTGGTTTAGTAATACGGTTCGGTATGACGAGTAGATATTAATATCTTTTTTGTTATTAGAGAAACGCGACAGGAATAAACTGTACAAAATCAACACTTATTTGTTTACTACATTTTCATCGAGGAAGTGTTCATTGGAAGTGCCGGACGGTATTTATTCTTTGAGGTGGGGGATGATTCCACACAATTATTATATCGATCTTTTTATCGATTAGTGAGTGGTGTAAGATACCTAATTCGTACTAAGCTGAGCTGAGGCAAGCACAAGAGCGTGGAGATTAGCATATTTTTATTTATTTGACATCTATCATTACAGCTAATCAATGCGGTAAATGCGCCTAAACCTAAGTCAATTGCTCAACATAATTGTTACATAGAACTAATATCTATAACTAATTACAAATCAAAGTGTGAATTCACCCAGAGAATAACAGAAAAACCGTCTCACTCGCTATGAGGTTGAGCATGCGGAGTGCACGTGTCAGCGCGCCTCCTTATAAAGGTTGGCCCGATATAAACAAAGAGAAGCCAGTTATATCCGCAGCAGTGGTTGAAGTCGGCCTGTGCATAATAATGGTGAACAACATGAAAAGGACAACGACGCACAAACAATTACCACATATTCAGGGAGCGTTCAAGTATTACGTGACGCAATTTTGGGAATATAATGTCTGCCAAAAATGTTCAATCGACATAATATGTCGATTCCTTTCTGGTTTTATGACATGATAGAAAAAGTCGGAAATAGCTTTCTTATAGGTCAACGGGAAGTACCGTATAGTTTTAATTTCTTTGTGAAATCGCAAAATATGCAACATAAACGGTCATATCTTTTGATCGTGTTGAAATACAAGTTTTTAGACACCTGAGTATTTGATATCGTCTCTGAGAAAAAGAGCCTTGACGGACAGACAGATAGATGGACAAAAAAGTGATCTTATAAAGGGTTCCGTTTTTGCCGACTGATTAGGGAACCCTAAAAAGGTCCCTGTAAACTGCGAAATGTCCAGAATTTCTTGAATCATGAGCGCTTAAGAGTCCCATTGAAAAGTTGTTTAAGCTCTTGTTTCGGAATTCAACAAAGGCAAGATCTTAAAATGGTTCTCGTATTTTTTCATTACGACGCGACGCGACGTAATTCTTCAGGTCTTCCTTGTGAACAGCACCGCTGTACTGAACTCAAACAAAATGCGATTTTTTAATTTTATTTTTGTTTGAGACGCGGTATAGAACATCGTGAAAAACTAATTCTAAGTTTACATGGCTTAGTAAAAATACATCTTGTATAAAATTTTACTGGATGTGTTTTCTACGAAAGTGTAGTACGGATTAAGATGAAAAAATCCATATCTTCTATTGCGGCGAATTTAGCACAATGTGTTTTTTTGCAGAAAAATGTTGACACACGTGTGTCTATTTCATTTTGGATTGCATTGAATTCGATTCCATTCAGGATTCACTTTTCTTTGAGAACTTTAATTATCTATCTTTATGCACTAAGTGGTTTTCTATTACTAAACCAAGCAAATTTTATTCTATTTGACTTTGTGAAAAGAAGTGGAAAATATTTTCTTTGAGTATTTTGAGCGAGACTCATTTTGGAAAAAAATAAAACAACAAACGCGTTGGGAGATACAGAAAAGCTATAATAATTGCACCACGTTCTCTAAACATTTCAAACATAGAACGCCTTGGAAGCATCTTGAGTAAGTTCCTAATTAAATAAGTATTCTGCCATACTGAAGCACAGCTATAAACCTTTAAAGTTTATGAAGTTACGGTATCCGAACCCTACCGTATTTAATCACTTGAACGTAAATAGGCTTTTCTATTCAATACAACATTAACTACAGGACATAAAAGTCTGTTAAAGATGTACCTTACCGCAGAAAAGCGGTCTTGTAGGCTTAAGTTTATGGGCGATTTATTAAGGTACTCCCATCCACCTAGCTTTATGAGGCGTGAAATTAAGTGTAAGATATTGTCTAGGTCTTATTTACGAAAATTGGTTTGATAGGGTTAAAAGGTTCACGGTCAATTCACTGTAAAATACGAGAAGATAATGAAAGTAATTAGAGGGAGCCGGACAAATAATAAAACCGCTCGGGTCGATTTTCAAGTTTAAGCCGCGCTTGTCAAGGTCGGTGTATGAATGGGTGACCATCATTACATGCCAAGTTTCCTCTGTGCCTCGAAAAGTACGCAAAACCGTTGGTCCCAACTGTCATTAGTAGATCTTTGACAGGTAGGACAAGTAGGCAGTGGCCGGAAAGTCAGACAACCAGTCTTATCAAAGGATACTGCATTATCCAGAATTTGTTTCATGCAAGTGAATTTTCTCTATCACACAATCGATGAGTGGAAATTCATTAAAATAAATTGCGAAATTCATAAAAATAAATTATTTGTATGATACTGCAGGATCGTCTACTCACGATAACTACGAGAGAGATAACTAATCAACGGTTAAGAGCACGACGAGATTTTTTTTAATACCGTACATTTTTGTTATATGAACATGATATATTATGACCTGATCCTAGAGCCAGAATCGTCCCTTAGCGAGGAAGCTCCTTAGCGATTAATAAGCACGGACATGAAACTTTGTATACGTGTTTAATTCTAATGGCAAGAACCCGTGCAGCAATGACTTTCCTTATATCCAACTTCGAAAAGTATTATGGAATAATAAATTATTTTAAAAAGAAAAACAATATAAATGTAGGTATAATTTATTTTTAACATTGATTTTTCTCATCTCGGCTTTCGTCCGTAGTCTTTCCAAACAGTTTATTTTTATTTTTTGGAAAACCAGAAATCAATTGCATCTGCAAAGTTTCTTCAAAAAAGGTCTGTAAAGAACAATTATAAGGCACTGCTCGTTGCCTGCCAGGGCTGCGGGACTGTTCGAAAGAGATACCGCGGCCCTGGAACATAAAGGGCCAATGAAGGAACATGGGTGGTTTTTAGTCAGTAAGAGTCTGACACTCCCTTCCGCTCCGCCCAGGGCGGGGGGGGGGTCATTTGATGATTTCCCACCCACCAAAAAAAAAAAAAAGAAAGGCACTGCTCGTTCCCACCAATAAAATAGAGTATATGTTCTTACTAGATTACCCACCATTTCACGAAACTTTCTTGCTAAATTGCAAGACGTTCACAGTAAAAAAACACTTTACGAAGCTCCTTAGCCTAATTTGTCCAAGACATAAACTTTGTAAAACTTTCTGGGTTACCTACTTCAGTAAAAGGTCTTATTACTTTACGAGGAATTTTCTTTAAAAGTATTAAAGCTTGCGTTGATAATAAACAACGTTTGTTTTGCTCAACACAATTCGCGAGCAGAGTGAATTAATAAAAAATAAAACCGGCAAAGTGCGAGTCGGACTCGCGCACGAAGGGTTCCGTACCATTATCTATAAAAACGGCAAAAAAATCATATCTGTTGTATGGGAGCCCCCCTTAATATATATATTTTTTAATTTTTAGTATTTGTTGTTATAGCGGCAATAGTAATACATCATTTGTGAAAATTTCAGCTTTCTAGCTATCACGGTTTATGAGATACAGCCTGGAGACAGACAGACAGACAGACAGATAGACAGCGGAGTCTTAGTAATAGGGTCCCGTTTTACCCTTTGGGTACGGAACCCTAAAAAGGGACTTTTATTTACTCCTTGCATAACTTTCATCCATATAATGTTTCTTTTAACAGTTTTTATGTCTAAAAATTGAAAGCGATATATTACTCTGATTACCAACACAGTCTATGGCAGTACTCTGCTGGACATACGTTTTTCTAAAACTGCGCGACATTACTCTATCCTCGACCTTCCACATCTCGTTGTTTCAGCTATCTTTTGATTCGGTCCATCATGCCCGGCGTCCTGCACTACGTTTTTAGATACGTGATGTCCTTTCCAGGACTCGGCTCCATCGGTCTATCCGGTCCTTCGACAAATAAGGTCAGCCCACTGCCACTTCAGCTTGTTTACCTTGTCGAACTCCAGTTACTTTCTGGATAATTTCATTCCGATCTTCACGGAACGTTGGTACCTAGTAATTATCTCCAACAAATTGGTTTGGGGTTCTTCAAATTGCACATTATAGTTGGACGTGGTTGTCATGCGAATTTCTAACCATATCATTATGATTATTATTTTAGTGTGTAACCCAAAAGTCTGACTACCGTTCTGTGGTTAGGATATGGGCATTATGTAGATTAGGCAATAATATTTGGGGTCGGATGACAGCTGCTTTATGTAAAAACCCTTTTATTATTCCATATCAGTTACCAACCCTAATACAGTTGGTGAAAGATAGGTAATTTTGGTTATTCAGTAGCAAGGCAATGCCTTTTTTAATTTCTTTAGTAACATCGGTTTGTGAATAACTTGGTCTCAATCTTTAAGTGGACCTACGTACGTTACTACGTTTTTTCATTAGGATCTTTTTAACAATGAGTGAGTAGATACAGTAGATCTTGCAATTCCATTATAAACCTAAGGGTCCTCGCTCGCTTCGCAGCCACAACCACGACTTGTCGCATGACTGGCCGCTATCTTGAACAAAACTGCGAACAAACTTGTTTCTTGATCTTCCAAAAGTCGGGATCGTCGTCGCGGAGTGCGTGAGGACTCAAGATTGTATGTCACTGGCACGCACGGGACTATATAACAGCTTCTCAATCTGATTTTGGCCTTTGGACTTTGTCTAGCTCTTATTGCCTATAGGTCAGATGGTTATTTTCAACCTTATTGAAATTTTAATTTATGGAAATTGTTGTCAAAAGTCATTATTTAATTAGGAGGCCTTATTATTTTTCTTGCTCACCTATACAGGTTGTAAACGAACCCTTCACGAAGCCTGACCAACCAAGCATTCTGAACAGCAAACTTAGTAACTTTACACAAAAATTATTGCTGGGAAACGACTTTTTTTTTGACGTGAATAATCATGTTTTAATGTAGGACTCAATGTAACGCACTCAAAACATTGTGCTGATGGATCGATTGAATAGTACGGGGCACGGGGGTTATGGAGGTGTTTAAAGCACAGTTCTTACATTAAAAACATGTACGTATTAAAAAAAAAAACTTGTGAAAAAGTTGGAACTTTGACCCCCAATATCACCGTTACTAGAAGGTGCCCAGGTATGGTCTACAACAATAAAATGATCGCAATGACGGGGAGAACAAGTGCCTTTCGGCTTCGTTAAGGGTCTTGTTACACCCTTTATGTGATAATAATATAAATTAAAGTCAAACGAACCAAAATAATTAATAAAACAGTAGGTTTTTACTGTCTAGATTTAAATGCCAATTCCCTGGGATCTCTTTAGCAATTTAGGCTGTTTAATGAGATTTAAACACAGATGGTTTGAGTCTTAGTGTAATGGATTATTATTGCTGGCAATTATAGGTAATGGGTAAGTACTTATTAAAAAAGTTAGTAGGAATAATATTATGAAAATAATTGAATTATAAATGATGATAAAGAAAGGTAGGTAGATAAGGATGTTTTGAAGTTCTACTCACTCTGCTAAGTAGTTTTCTAAAGTTTACTCAATGGTTTTTGTAGAGTTTTAATCAAGTGGATCTCCTACTCACGAACTATGATGAGTCAAAGTCGTGGATCAAAATAATATTTTGGGGCTTACTCGAAAATCTTAAATTATAATAAGTCACGTAAATATTAAATTAAATTAAAGGTGGGTAATCTACAGCAGTCGTATTGTCTGTGAAATAATATTATCGATGTGAAATGAAAGATAAAATAAAGAAATCATGGCCATTGTAAAATATAAGAACATTTTTCATTCATTTTTCATCTTTATTTATTTGTAATCAATTCAGTTCGTTAGCGAAATGTTCGGAATCAGAGGTATATTGGCTGAATGATGATTTATACAAACATACGTTCACGCCTTTAACTCATGGGACTAGACAGAAACTACAACACAATGTAGACAACTACACTCGAGAGCAATGAATCCGGGTCACTTAAAGAATCCTAAAAATCTCGGAAACTAAAAATGCTAGGTTAATGCAATAAATTGTATTTAATAGAGAATGTAATACTCCTTAAATAAAGGTATTAAAACTTCTTAGTTATTGTAAAGTTATATCATAAAAAAAAACAAATTTGAAAAAGGGCCACTTTCGAAGATGGAACTACGAAATTACAGCATTTGGTTTTGCTTTTGTTTGTAATCTGTCATTTATGTGGGTACATAAACCATGTTGATAGTGCTCTATATTCATTATTCAAGCTGAAATTATGTCGCTTACGCCTGAAGAATGCACCAGAATACTTACAATGCTGGAAACCGGCCGGAGTCAGCGCGATACAGCCAGGACTGTCGGTGTGTCGCTGTCAACAGTAAAAAG
Organism: Eurois occulta; assembly: GCA_950022335.1. Lineage (NCBI taxonomy): Eukaryota > Metazoa > Arthropoda > Insecta > Lepidoptera > Noctuidae > Eurois > Eurois occulta. Next base: position 16,315,437 of record OX465488.1, read on the forward strand.
AGTTCTCCGACGTTACGAAGAAACTGGTTCTAACCTACGCAGACCAGGAACGGGCAGAACCAGGTGTACCACAGCACGAGAAGACCGATACTTGGTGAACACCATGCTTCGAAATCGCTTTCTCACAGGAACTGAACTCACAAATCAGTTTCGACGCCTCGGAGGAAGTAACCCAAGTGCATGGACAGTAAGACGTCGGCTTGCTGAATCTAACTTAAAACCTCTTAGACCTGCAAACGGCCCTAAACTGGAGCGTGGGCATCGTATTTCAAGACTAAGATATGCCCAGAGCCAGGTAAATTGGAGTATTGAAGATTGGTCAAAAGTTATGTTCTCCGACGAATCAAAATGTTATGCTCTACAAGCACGATGGAAGACACAGACTGTATCGAAGACCAGGGGAAAGATTCAAGCAAGCATGCATCGAAGAAAAAGTAGCCTACGGTGGTGGGTCTGTACTTGTGTGGGCCGGAATTTCTTCTGAAAGTCGCACAGAGCTGGTGATCATAGAAAACGGCTCTTTAACTAGCGTAAGATATGTGGAAGAAATCCTCAATGATCACGTTGGTCCATTTATGGTCAATTTAGGTGAGGATGCTATATTTATGCATGACAATGCCCGACCTCATACAGGTAGGATTGTGAATGACTACCTTCAAGAGATGAACATTACTCGTATGGAGTGGCCAGCGCGCAGCCCGGATATCAACCCGATCGAGCATGCTTGGGACGAGCTAGGCAGATGCGTAAAACAACGAAACCCTCCCCCAATCACGCTTCGTGAGCTCAAAAAGCCCAAAATCGTATAAGGAACTTGGTGTACAGCATGCCAAACCGCGTAAACGCAGTAATGGAAGCACGAGGAGGCAATAAGAAGTATTAAAATTCAAGGAAATCGTAATAAAGTTCAAAAATTTCATGTTTCCTATTTTTGTTTTAAGGAGAGATCAGCAGTTTTTTTCTTTATGTAATTTTGTGTTAATAAAATGTATGGCGACTCATATTTTTTTTACTTTCATTTAAGGAGTATTACATTGTCTATTAAATACAATTTATTGCATTAACCTATCATTTTTAGTTTCCGAGATTTTTAACATTCTTTAAGTGACCCGGATTCATTGCTCTCGAGTGTATTTAGGCTGGATTTCAACATTTATTTTTATAGCTATGAATTCATGAGTAATATGAACTTTAAAACGACCAATATTATTTTGAACTAAAAATGATATCAATGATTAATAACTTTAAAACTTAATTGGTCGCGTGTAGTGTTACACACCCTAGCGCATTCTTAAAGGCTTAGAACTTTTTATATTCTGAATTTCGAGAGCTGAAGTTGCTGTTAGCTTCATAAAAAACACGTGTCCTTTATGATCAAGTATCGAGCATAATCGTGATTTTGTATGTATTTCGTGTTTGATTTATATGACGGTGTCACGCACCTAGGCGCGCCCAATAAAGAGTTAATAAAAAAAAAACATTGTAAATCGTCACCAATATTTCGACGGGTTGTAAATTTTCCTAAACTGATTCTGTTAAGAATCCGAAATCATCATCATCATCATCATTTCAGCCGAAAAACGTCCACAGCTGGACATAGGCCTCGCCCAACTGTCGCCACATTGACCTGTCTCGTGCATCTCGCATGCAGCGGATCCCCACAATTTGCACCAGGTCATCGGTCCACCTAGTGAGTGGCCTTCCAACGCAACGTCTTCCGGTTCGCGGTCGGTCGACTCCGATCGACCTTGTTGAAATACCAACACAAGAATACAATATACGGGGTGGAAGAGACACCGACGTGAAAACGGTTACCACGTATTCAGTGCATCGTTGAAATTTTTCACATGTATAAAAAAAAAAAATCTTCTGTTACCTACAAAAGTGCAATGCCAACACGGTCAAAATGTATGGAACAGAAGTAATAACCGATTAAAAATTTCTATGTAGGGGGGCGCTCAGAATGATGTAACTACAGTACTTTTACAGTTTTTATGCCTTGTGACTGGGACTGTAGCTACATATCATTTTTATCTTTGTTTCGACAATATTTTAACTGGCCTACTTGAAATAAATGCTTTGATTTTGATTTTAATTTTGTAGTGAATACGTGTTAACCGTTTTCGCGTCGGTGTCCCTTCCACCCCTAGTACATCCGATCGTCTTATACAAATCTTAGGTGTTTAACGGTGTGAAACAGGTCCCGTGCATCACACAGTTCGTTAAGACTTACCTACAAACGAGTCAACGGTACAAGACGCTGAAACTAAATTAAACCACCGCAACAAAATTTCAGCTTGATTTTCAACTTGAGCGAGCGGAACAAGCTTTTATCAAGTACAGTCACAAGCATAAATTTGTAAATCCATACCTACGAAAATAGTAAGAGTAGCTACTCTTAACAAAGTACAGAATTATTTTCTAGTAATTTAACAATTGAAATGTTATACGACCTATTTCCTTATACTGTAGGTTATATGATCATTGATCATGTGCTCAATTATCACGTGGTTCTATTATCATGTGGTCCAAGGTGTTACTAAAGAATACCACAATCTTTGTTTTTTCAATATAATATTCACAGACAACCTCGTTCTGTGACTGACTTTATTAGGTCCTGGGTGCGATCCCCGGGTCCGGCAAAGTATAATTGGGTTTTTCCATCAGGAATTTCTCAGTAGCAGCCATGGAGTCTGGATTTGTAACCGGTTGATGAAATTAGGCTCGCCCCCTATTACATAGGACTTAAAACATAAGTGGAGAAAGGTGGGTGTACTATTCGGTACAACTCTACCTAACCCTTCGGAAATTATAGGCGCGATGTTATGTTATTCACAGTCAATTTCCACAAATGTTACCTAGCAGAGCCCAATAGAACCACGTAACCACGTTTTTTTTTTGTTTAATGGGCCCACTCTTGACCTCAATCTAGTCCTAGAGGACAGAGATGAGGTCGACGATGGAACGAGCTAACCCAAATGAAGCCTATTTACTCGCGACTTAATTAGATTGGGGTCTTATGAACTTGGGAACACCAACGAAGGCAGGGAATTCCACTCCTTACTCTGTGCACATAATAAACGATGTAGCAAAGCGCTTCGTGCGAATAGGAATGGGTGATAACCCGCAGTACGTCTGGACTCCCGATGGAAGAAGCGAGATGGTGGAATGATCTCGTGGAGCTCTTGGGCACACTCATCACGTATCATCTCCAAATCTAAACTGAAAATAACTTTTAAAGATTGCTAAGTGTACGGTCACGAGCACCAATATGTAAACACTTTCCTCAATTTAAAAGCAATTTTCACGAGAAATAACGATTGTAACTTGGAGATAGGATCTTTCTCATAAAAATATGAGTTCCAGAATACTATGTTCGTAACAACATGAAATTTTAATCAGAACGGTAGAAGAAAAAACACTTTTAAAGATTGTTAAGTGTCTACATATTGGTGCTCGTGACTGAACCTAGGTATACAGCGTGTAACGGAAGGGGGGCCCTCCCTTACAAAACTGACTACCAGCTGATTGATTTACTATGGGAGGTCCAACATCTTTTTTCATACCTCGACCTATGTTCTTTGGGGAAAGTTGTTGAGTTTCATGAGCACATTCACCTCCTTCAGGGTTGATACCCCCCTTCCGTTACACGCTGTATAAGTGTTTATGCTCGCGACTGTACTAAAACTACATCTTCAACGCAGCGTAGTTACACACTTTGAACATGGATGTATTCAGTATCGATGTTTCTGTAGCACACATTCCGCGTATCTTGGTAGTTGGAGCGGATCGTTAGTTGATAAGCTTGACATGACAAGCATTAATGTTGAAGTTTCAGCTGAAAGTTTGAGCTCCTTGTCAAACATTGATACTAACGAGAATAACAGCTTTATCTGTACCCTTAGGCACTTCCTTCACTTAGGTAACGTTACAGTAACGTGGTTTTAAAGTAGTGTATTATAGTTGTAGTTAGTTTGTGTCGATTGTTTAATTTAGTATTTTACAATATTTTCTTAAGCTGCGTCTACGCTAAACGAACCAAGCACGAGCCGAGCACGAGCCGAGCACAAGCGGAGTACAAATTCCCTTGACGGGAGTGCTCGTTCGAGGCTTGTAAGTTAGTCCACACTACACGAATTGGCGCTCTGCTTACGCTCGGCTCGTGCTAGGCTCGTCTAGCGTAGACGCAGCTTTGCCTTTGTATAGATTCTTTTTTACCGATTGTTTGTGAATATTGTGTTTTGTAGATACCCAGCTGCTTGTTAACTTTTTATCTTGTTTTACATTTTTTGTATAGTAAGCAACGACTTATTATCGGGCCTACGCTACGCTGTCCCCCCATATTTAGTACAAATGCTGTAACATGATAATATCGTAATACCAAATGATTTGAAAAGAGTAACCATGGAGTTTCTTCCCGGTTCTTCTCTATACTAAACGAGCAACCCGAACCGTGCACCTTTTTGTCGACGTTATATAAGTGCCCATGTAGGCCTGTGTGAAATAAAATATTTTGATTTTGATTTTTGGCACGCCAGGTCGTGTCGTCACGTCACACCACGCAAATGGGCTCCATAATTATTTTTACTTTAATCATCATTTTCCGATTTTACTAAAACGGAGGAGGTTCCCAATTCAGCTGTTTTTTTTTAAATGTTTTTTATTTACGTGATCCATTTTCATTTGATAGAAGAAGCTTACGCGGTGGTGGCATATACATAATTGCAAAATTGTTATTTTGCAAGTCGATTATTGTTTTTACAAAAACGTTTTTTAGGAGTCTGTAGTTAGAAAAAAAACTTGTATTCAGCTGCATCCGGTTAGACTGGAAACCGACCCCAACGTAGTTGGGAAAAGGCTAGGCAGATGATGATGAGTTAGTAAATAATGAATGAATGGGAAATAAAATTACTTTGAGTGTTGATGCTTGTGGCAAGTTACGTGCCTGATCACGTGTCACGCTGTTTAAGTGGGAACAGCGCCTTAGACCTCGTTCATGCCCTTTGGCGATGCGACATGCGACAAAAGCCACCACCTTTTGTTACCGTCCGTCCCTCCGCAAGTCGAGGTGACTTGTTGACGCTACATAACTTATTTCATTTATTTTTTCTGCAGTCGCATGAAACGACAGATGCCGTGTAGCGTATCACAATCTAGAAAGTGAATTAGTTACATATATCCAGAAATAAAATATCGTGACATGCTTTTTGGCCTTGGCAATAAGAAAGAAACAGCTTGTCATGATTTTAATCCTATCTTTCGTATATTACAATAACGAAGTGACAAGAAAATGGATTTTTGCAAATCATCTTTCTCATTTTTGTTATAAATAACATGGGTTGTGTAAATGAATAAAGAAATAAAGATACAATGGATGACTGTTAGTACGTTGCGTGTCAATGTATTTTTCCTCTAGTGCTACTTATTCTATTTTTGTCCCATATTAAAAATACATACCGTCGTCATCTTTGACAGTCGTTACAGGTAGTCAGTGACCCGAAAGTCTGACAAGCAGTCTTACCAAGGGGTATCGTATTATCTAGCGCTAACTGGGTTGTGGAGGTCAGGGCCGGTAGTCTCGACATAGATACCGACACTTTCGCTTACTTTTGATCGCTTAATAAGAACGAAACAATTCAGTTGCAATAACGATGCTTGCGAGAAACCCATCTTGGATGTTCAGACTAGCATTTCTCGCAAGCAACGTTATTGCAACCGATTTTTTCTGTTATTATTAAGCGATCGAAAGTTTGCGACAATGTCGGTATCTATGTCGAGACTGCGGCGCTCAGATAGGCAGTCGCTCCATGTAAAATACTGGTATTCAGCTGCATCCAGTTAGACTGGAAGCCAACCAACATAGTTGGGAAAAGGCTAGGCAGATGATGATGACGATTAAAAATATGTACTGCTGAGTTCATTGTCGGTCTGCCAATTTTCACCCTTATAAGTAATGGGTTGGTTCTTTACAACGACATGTGGGTGTACCTCTGTTTAGCCCATCGGGGAATCCGGGATTTTATGTTACGTTCTTCTTCTTTATCGTGTAGTTAGTGACTAACCTTTTTTTTTTCGTATGGGAAATCATCAAATGACTCCTCCCGCTCAACCTGGGGTCAGAGTTTTTATGCTGCCCATCGGCCTCTGACTTTGCCTAACAAGCTGTCTAAAAATATCTCTCAGGCATGCTGGTTTCCTCACGATGTTTTCCTTTACCGATTCAAGTGATAATTATGCAATACGCACATGAATCCTAAAAAACAGAAGTGTGTTAAATTACGTTAAAAAATGTGTGATTTAGTTATGTTTAATTAACGAACTAATGTTATTTACAGACTAACGTACAATATCGTAGGTAAATGCACTATTCATTTTTATTTTGCTATAATTAAATAAATTAAAGTTTCTTAATAATTATATCATGTAGATAACAGCAATATATTTAATAAAAAGAATATTGCCACTATTTTATTTAAATAAAGCTGCCTTAGAAAATGCTGTATGTAATACTAGTATCAAAGAATACAATCACTATAATGGACTTGTGAAGAATAATGGCAGCAATTTTTAATGAAGACGCAGCGATGTCATTTTATAAACTTTTGAGTAAAAGACAGGATAAAGCTTAATTTATTTTATTGTTTGATATAAAGCTGGATAAATAAATTTTTGAATGTCTCTGAAGATTAAATTAATTGTATCGTCTGAGAATAACATTACAAATGGCTGGTTACATTAAATTTTGATTAATAATCTGCTTGCAATTGCGATTTTTTATTTCTTTTCCAACTTTCGATTCGGTTCGACTGCGATGTCAGATAGAACTAGGTCAGACGGGGTTTCCTGTGAATCAGGGTGCAAGTACGGAGTCTCATCACCAGTGATCGGAATAGGCTGACTATATTTGCCTAAACTTCGGAGAACAGAGACAGAAAGTGGAGACTTCCTTACGACTATATTTTTTTTCCCGGGATTCGGGAAGAATCTGGTGAAAATCCCGAAATTTGGTAATTGCAAGTTTAGTTAAAAATAAGTTACACATCTTAAATAAAGCTTATTTTCAACTTATTGAAGATTTTTCCCGAATCCCGGGAACAAAAAATATAGTCGTAAGGAAGTCTCCACTTTCTGTCTCTGTTCTCCGAAGTTTAGGCAAATATAGTCAGACTATTCCGATCACTGGTGATGTGACTCGTTGTCACTGACTTGCAAGCTTATGGACTGGACATACCTACAGAATTAGCGTGACTACCTACAAGAATCTGGCCATAAAATGGCCGCCATTTTCATTCATCATCATTCAAGAAAATAACAAAGAAACTTTTAACGCGCAACCGTTTATCAGCAGATCTTCCAGAAAACTCGACGTAAAATATGGCGACGCGGACACGCATTGTTGAGTTTATGACGTCACACACAAGTGTTGTCAAAAAAAGCACTTGTCCAACTGTAGATGTCTCTCTTTTGACTCCGCTGTCTGTCCGTCCGTCTGTCACCAGGCTGTGTCTTATGAACCGTGATAGACAGTTGAAGTTTTCACGGATGATGTATTTCTGTTGCTGCTATAACAACAAATACTAAGAAACAGAATAAAAGAATATTTAAGTGGGGGCTCCTATACAACAGACATGATTTTTTTATAGATAATGGTACGGAACCCTTCCTGCGCGAGTCCGACTCGCACTTGACCTGTTTTTTGTACAAATTCTGCCCTGACCCTTTGGACTTCATTGGATCACAACTAGTTTCAAACACTGTTTTAAGTTTTTACGGTTTAATACTAAACTTATACTGACCCGATACCCAACCCGCGATCATGGCGCTTGCAACAGCGTCGAAATATCGGGACCACAAAATCATGAACAATCTCGAAAGATATCCCGTAAGTGACAGTATAAGTTTATAACTAGTTTCTTTGCGAATATTGGCAAATCATTCGAAACAATGTCCGTCCAACAATTTACTGGATCCCTCAGGGAAATTAGATCGCATTATTGATTGACGCCTAGATGCGTATAATATTATCGGGAGAATACAACTAAGTTATACCTAATTGCTATCTTCGACAGCCCCAACTCCACCTAGACATATCTGTCATAATCACATAATTGAGAGACTACTGAAAGGAAGACTGTGTTAATTAGTAGAATTGCGATTGGCCTGTTGGTCTAGTGGTTAGTGACCCTGACTGCTAGGACGGAGGTCGTGGTAAGTGTAATTTATCTATAATATGTATGTATTTAGAAATATATAAGTATGTTTATCAGTTGTCTGGTGGCCATAGTACAGGCTCTGCCTAGTTTGGGATCAGATGGCGGTGTGTTGGTTGTCCCTAGATATTATTTATTTATTTAATTAGGGCCCTGCTATTATGGTCTTTTGGAAATACTGGCCCGCATCTGTTGAGTGGGCCGCTACGGCCCGGTTTAAAATTTTCCTTGGCTGTTGATCTGGCTGCTAAGGCCCGGTTGTCATTGTCATAAATTTTGACGTTTTGCATATAAAAAAAAAAAAACTGCATCTCATTTCATCTGCCTAGCATTTTCCCAACTCTGTTGGGGTCGGCTTCCAGTCTAACCGGATGCAGCTGAATATCAGTATTTTACATGGAGCGACTGCCTATCTGACCTCCACAACCCAATTAGTACTGGGTAATACGATACCCCTTGGTAAGAATGGTTGTTAGAATTTTTGGAGCACTGACCACCTGTAACGACTGTCAAAGATCTACAAATGACAGCCGGGACCAGCGGCTTTACGTGCTTTCTGAGGCACGGAGGAAACTCGGTACCTATGTAATGGGTGGTCACCCATCCACAGACCGAAAAACTGCATCTATCTTACTCAAACTTGCACAGAGTCTAGGAGAAAGAACAAGAGAGATATATTGCCTCTGTCCAAGTTATTTGAAATGAACGGATGACTCGGAATTAACCGAACAAAACCGGTTTGAGTGGGCGTTTTTTGCGCCCGTTTTCAAGTGTTAGTTTTGGTTAGCCGATACTCTTAAACTAAACACTTTAACTGCTGAGATTCTGTTTGTGATAAGTATGTAGACTAAACATTATTAAAAAGTTACAATCTCGAGGCCTAAGCGTTCGTGTAAACATACACATTAGTTTGTTCGGAACACGGCACGTGTCACGTGACGTCATTGTTATGCTTTTTGTTTGTTTTTTTTTTTGGTTTGTTTAACTAATCCATATAATTATAATCTGTTAACTAGTTTAATAGCGATTCCAACGACTATCGTAACTTATGAGAAAAACGTTTTAAAAAGACGCGCCGTAAACGCGCGTGATTACCCGTGAAGTGCCTCACAGTTGACAGATGTCACATAAATATGGCCGTGACAGATCAAGGGCTAACGCGAGTAAGCTATAGTACAGAGCCTAGCATGAGCGCACGATGTAAACGTAAAGCCTTCCGATGTCGATGAAATTAGCTGCACATCGAGTGCTTTACTTCGTCATCAAAAATTTGAAACATTTTCATTTCAAAGGTTTAACCCCAATTTCTATGAGGCGTATTTTCAGCCAATTTGATAAAAAGTCATGCTTGCTACATTTGTCAAACAATCTTCTTCAATAAAATTACATACCATTTTTCTTATCTTTATCAGCTCAGCAGCTCAGTAAAACATTTGAACGCTAATATTAGAAATGTAATATGGTTCAAAATGTAATTTGTCTTTGTTTTATATCACAAAATATAAACATAAACATGATTGATGAACTGTAATAATACGTATGAATGAAATTCGTGCATTTCGTGTGTCACGGAATGTTTCAAAGTTTCGTCTAATCGCATTCGTAATTTACTATTTATTGCAATTTATACAAAGTTTGTCAACTATTTCGACCCGTTTATTCTTCAAAAAAGGTCACTGAAGAGAATTTCATCGTTTTTCCAATGACCTTTCGTAATGTGTTAAAATTGCTGTGCCGATAATGAAACGGCATCACTAATTCCAATGTTTTATACATTTAATTTTAATTTAATTTATTTGCTTCTCATATTTTTCCGTCATTTAACTTTATTTATTTATTAATCCATCTATTTTTTTACTATATCAGTTATTTATAAACATTTATTACACAAATAGTGACGCCTGTAACATTGACAAAAAATTATATGGTTTGGTATCTATCATGAGTCAATGACCTGAAATAAATGAATTTTATTTTATTTTTTTAATGTTATGTTTTGAGTATATCCATAGAAAATTCTTTTAACTACAAGTTTTACAATTACTGACTACTCAGTTAAATCAGGGCTTAATCAACTCAGGCTACAGCCGGTCCACTACTGGGATAGGCCCCTCCCAAAATGCACCACAACAACCGGGAGGTATAAAGAACAGGGTGTAAATTTGATCAATGCTCCATAGAAAAGGGAGGATCTTCCTACCAGACGGGTGTTATGTCTGATGGGCTACTGCCTGACGGTTGTTGTCGGGTTTTTTTATATGGTCTCAAGTCGCGGATAACTTTAATATCGCAATTTCGATTTAAGTTCTTCAAAACTTTTTGTATTATGTAGCTGTAGTACTTTTAGTGATGCCGCTACAAAGCTATTTCCAGAATAATAATTTATTTACAACCACGGACTACAAGCTTAAAATACTATCATTAATCATTTTAGCTTGATACTTTATAAACCATAATTCAATTTCTGTTCCGAGATAATACGTTATGCTTAATACTGAAGCCGTAATGCAGTATTCATGTTGCTTTTATTAATACTACGGTTGGATTTAATCCTTTGGTTGAATTTTGATGATTGTTTTATTGATTATGCATGTACTACAAATATTTGCACGACTGATAAGTCGAATATAGTGAGACTAAAATTATTTTACCATGTTGTTATTATGTACCTATATTCTAGCAAATAAATAAATTTCATTTCATTTCATTTGAATGTGCGTTCATTTGTAACCAATAATAATACGTCATAGGGCTGGTTTGTTTGATTTTGAAGATAATCATTTCCCATCTTTGATAAAAATTATCCTAGTATTTCCGGTAGATGAGATTGGTCTGGTTGGCCTACTGGACGCAAGCGTGACTGCTGAGCATGAGGCAGGGTCTCAAGCTCTGCAGTCGCGTTTTGCGTCCAGCAGTGGGACAATATACAGGGTGTAAACGGACCCATGACGAAACCGTCAACCAAGCATTATGTAAACAAAACTAAACAACTTTACGCAAAAATTATTGCTGGGAAACGACTTTTTTTTCGCGCAAAACATTGTACTAATGGATGGATTGAATGAAGAAAATACGGGGAATAGTGTGAAAAAGTTGCAACTTTGACTCGTTAAGGGTCTTGTAACATCCTTTAGGTTAAAAAACTCGTCATTTCAAATAGTCAACCAAAAAATTTGAAATTTTGTGAAACCGTTGTGTAATTTTAACAGATAGTGTTCCAATTTATAATTGCCGATTACTGGTTAAAGATGTAATATTTTAGTAGCGATTCTTAATACTGGTGTTAATTTGATGTGTATAAGATTATTTAGGTACACTGGCGCGTAATAGGATATTGCAAGCCTGGCTAGTGTTCTGGCTGGCAAATTTTTATTTTATTTTATTTTAATTGGTCCACCAACAATTGCTCATACTGGTTTTATGCTTAAAGTAGAATGCAAAAAAATTGATATACATCAGTGCAACTATCACTTAAAGGTAAACACCGCATGCATGAAGTTGTACAAGAAAAAAAAAATGTTGCGTACATAATGGGTAGCTGAACACTGGTAGGTAGCCACAGTCGCCTGTAATTTGCAGTTTACATAGATATTCATGAGATGCACACATGTTAGGCGACGTTGTACATATAAGAACGATGATGACCGTCCACTATAGAATTTCTTCTACTATCCATATTCCATTTCATTTTTTTTCATTTCATTTTTTAGGGTTCCGTACCCAAAGGGTAAAACGGGACCCTATTACTAAGACTCCGCTGTCTGTCTGTCTGTCTGTCTGTCTGTCTCCAGGCTGTATCTCATAAACCGTGATAGCTGGAAAGCTGAAATTTTCACAAATGATGTATTTCCGTTGCCGCTATAACAACAAATACTAAAAATTAAAAAAAAATATTAAGGCTCCCATACAACAGATATGACTTTTATTGCCGTTTTTATAGATAATGGTACGGAACCCATCGTGCGCGAGTCCGAATTGCACTTGGCCGGTTTTTTTATTTCTTCTTTTCTTTCATCGATTTCTTCTGGCGAGTATTTTCATACTCTTCCTTCAAACAACTGGTCATATTAGGCGCACAAAGTTAACGCTTAAGTTACGCGTTCGAATTGTACTAAACGTTCTATCTGTTAAATATTATTTTTCATGTAGAGTGCACATGAAAAAAAATGTGAAAAATATGAGAAACGTCAAAAGATAGGTGTACGGTTCGGGTTAGTCGTGTCGTATGGAATAGAACCGGCCAGAAACTCCATAATATTTAGAACTCAAACACTGTTTTAAGCTTTCAAGACTTAAAACTAAACTTATACTGTCACTTACGGGATATCTTCCGTGATCGTTCATGACTTTGAGCTCCATGATCGCGGGTTGATTGTCAGTCAAGCCGCAATTATGGCGCTTGCAGCAGCAATCAAATCAAATCAAAATATTTTTATTTCACATAGGCCTACATGGGCACTTATGAAACGTCGACAAAAAGGTGCACGGTTCGGGTTGGTCGTTTCCTATGGAGAAGAACCGGCAAGAAACTCCATGGTTACTCTTTTAAAATGATTAGTTTTACAATATTATCATGTTACAGCATTAGTACTCAAGTATGGGGGGACAGCATAGGCCCGACAATAAGTCGTTGTTTACTACACAATAAAAACGGAAAACAAGATAAGAGGTTAACAAAAGTTAACACACATCAAGGAATCTACAAGGCCTCGAAATATTAAGCGTCGAAATATTGGGAGCTCAAAATCATGAACAATCACGGAAGATATCCCGTAAGTGACAGTATATTCCGAACTCAATTCTTGATGGTCTAGACTGAATTCAATTCTGGTATCCAAAACTTTCAGGTTAACAGCCAGGTGTCAATTGTATCTCTTGAATCATCTGCTCAGCCTTTTCGCAACTATGTTGGAGTTGGGTTCTAGTCTAACCAGATGTAGCTCATCATCATTTCCTGCCCTTTTCCCATGTTATTTGGGGTCGGCGCAGCACGTTTCTTTCTTACATTATCCCCTGTCAATCGTCACGTTATCATTTACTCCTTTAACCTTCATATGAAGAAAGAAAGAAAGAAAAAACATTAAATCAATCCAAAAAAAAACAAACAAACAATCAATCATATCAATCCTCACACAAGCCATCACTTTTTGTTTTGGTCTTCCTCTCCTCCCTCCATCAACATTTATATTCATCACTCTTTATCCTCATAACATGTTCATACCATGACTGACGACATCCTTTCATCTTTTCTGTAAGTGTGGAAGTTTGAAAGTGGCGCACTTTCAAACTTCCTCATAAATGCTAATTTCTTACTTTATCCATTTTAACATTTTAACCAACCATCTCAACATTCTCATCTCGGTTGCATGCAATCTTTTTTCATCCGTCTTCTTCACTGCCCAGCATTCCGATCCTTACAGAACGACTGGTCGAATCACGGACTTCTATATTTTCCCTTTTAACTTGAAGGGCATCCGTGGTTCGCAAGTTGTTCCAGTGATCTGTCACCATTTCAACAACCCTAATTTATACAATATCTCTTGAAAACAAAAGACAATGCTTATAAATGGACAAACTCACCATCTAACTTTTCTATTGGAACGTGAAAGACCACTTGTTTCATATAAATTATTGGCAGTTACATAATAGTCCTTTATTTGTTGATGAATGAACATGTATTCGTCTAGACCCTTATTGATGTCTGATTATATACTGTCTCGCTATTTATATCACGGCCAAATGGGTCTGTTAAAATACGGGGTGGAAGGGACAACGACGCGAACACGGTAACCACGTATTCAGTACATCATTCTGAGGCCCCCTACATATTTTTCAACAGTTATTAAAAAAGGTACTGCACTTTTCATTTTTTTTTAATTACCCGTATAAAATGATGTACTGAATACGTGGTAGCCGTTTTCGCGTCGGTGTCCCTTCCACCCTGTGTAAGTTTATGTTTGTTTCATGTAACTTGTCTCATCAAAAGTTATAATCGAAGGTTCCATGACTTCGTGTCCATCACAGGTGACCCCTACGTGATGTGTTGATGACGTCACCGTTATGGTTGATCATAAAATACTTTGTTGTTTATGGAGCAGTATAAATAGATGGCAAGATAGCGTTTATTTACGTGTTTTTCCTGAAGGAGTACGATTAAACTTAGGGTCCTAATGAATGTCCGAATATAGTTCTGGTATAGAAGCATCCCAAAACAAAGAGTTCCCGCTCCTCAAACCTTATCAGTGTATAGATGTTCGATAGAAGATATATTGTAACTGCACAAGCACACAATGCGAGTATGTTAACGGTATAATAGAAGCCTTTATTATTATTTTTTTTGCTTGATGGGCCCACTCTTGACCTCAATCCAGTCCTGAGGACAGAGATGAGGTCGACGATGGGATATATTATGCCAATGCAGGTCTTTCTTTCCTGTGTCTACATTTCTCGATGTAATACAATTTGGAGAACATCCTTTAAAAATGAACTCATCTGACGTCACAATCTCCTTCTGGGTCTGTCATTTTGTCATTCTCTGCCAGTTGGGATCCACTGAGTACATATTTTTGCCCATTGTACCTCCGACATGCGGCTCATGACCATGTCCATTCCATATTTACCCGACTTCTAAAACAGGAGGAGGTTATGTATTCGACCGGCATTTTTTTTTCGTATGTACTCCGTATTACCCCGTGATTACTGCTCCGATTAATGCGACTTTCGTTTGGAAGACGAAGCCCGCGCGTTGGTCGGTAAACGGACCCTTCACGAAGCTGTAAAACCAAGCATTATGTACATCAAATTAAGTAATTTACGCAAAAATTATAAGACTTTTTTTTTGGAGTGATAAATTACGGTAGGACTCAATGTAACGCACTCAAAACATTGTGCTGATGGATGGATTAAATAGTAGAGGGTCGTGGAGGTGTTTAAAGTAAAAATCTTACATTAAAATCATGTATTAAAAAAAAAAAAACTTGTTAAAAAGTTGGAACTTTGACCCCCAATATCTCCGTAACCAGAAGGTTCCGGAAGGTATGGTCTAAAACAAAAAAAAATATCGCAATGATGGGAAGAACCGTCCAGTTTCGGCTTAGTTAAGGGTCTTGTTTCATCCTATAATACATATTTTTCTCCTTCGTCTATGTTAATGATTTCCTAATAACTTCTAGTTACAATGTAAAATGTACATATAGCAAGAGTTTGTGGTTCGTGGTGTTTGTGTGTGTGTTTGTTTGTTTACAACTAAAACGGTTTAGTAAAAAACTTTTTTTTATTTTCGGTAATCGGTGATTTTTTTGTTTTATTGACGTTTTTTGCCACAAACTTCCACTTTTTAGTTAAAAAAGGCCACGCATTTTATCGAAATTATTTTAAAACTTTGTGCTGTTAGAGTTTCTTGACTTGGCAGAAAATAGTCTACCAAAGGTTAATGAAAAGCTATCTTCAATTTGTGGTAAAAGTTTAAGTTTTTATAGACATCCAATAAGTACTTTTCAGGTAGGGGTCATTGAACGTAGTCACCACATCTGCTTATATAAAAATGACGCACATTACTAAATACATATTTCGGTTGGAAGACTCCCGTTTCATCTTGTAAATGTATTACAAGGTGTAATAGAAAATCTGGAAAAGAGTTATTGAACTCATCGCTTTCATGATTTGGGGTAACTGTTCACAGAGGGGAATGACAACACACATCGAAGCGTATCTACCTGAGCCTATCAGATTGAACTTTATGTCCATGCAATCCTTTCAGTTCAGATGAACTACTAACCTAGTGGTGTGACCGTCGGACTGCCAAGTCATAGGTCTCAAGTTCGAACCCAAAATATGCACCTCTGATTTTTCGGATTCATGTGCGTATTGTATAATTAGGACTTGCTTCGGTTCGGAAAATATCGTGAGGCAAACAGCATGCCTGAGAGATATATCTCGACGGCATGTAAAGCCAAGTCAGAGGCCCATGGGCGGCATTAAAACTCTGACACCAGGTTAGGCACTAACCACACGATAAAGAAAAGAACCACTCCAGATTATTCACTTTTATTGCATCGTTGCGTTGTTCTAACTGCTCAGCTCAAGTTAATTCCAAGTACATACATTTTTTTAACGCTCATAAAAATGGAAGCCTTATTCGATGTGTAAAACTAAATCCAGAGTAAAACGCGGGGTTCTAGTTATACTTTCTTCTTCTCACTGGTTCTGTTTTCCACATCGTTAAGCGAATTTGTTATTTGTTGCAGCGACTGGGTGTTTGGCGTCCGCTACTGTCAGCTGAGCAACTTTATAGCGAACGTGACGGTCGCAGCCAGCGTGTTTACACTCACCGGAATATCGTTTGACAGGTAAATGGTAGTGTTGCTGTTTGTATGTTCTAATTTTAAACTACTACCTAAATACACTTACTTTCGATCCTGTTTACCCGCATTTATTGAGGTTAAGAGATTCCGGGTTTTTGGTAGTCCAGGTTTTTTTTTGTTGTTTATAAATGTAGGTACGGCTTATGGACTTATAATAAGATAAGATATATTTTATTTTCTCCAAACATGTGTGTTCACCTGCACATGCAATAATAAAAGTGCATGCAGGATAACACAAAAGAAAATTGGTTCAGACATGTTTGCGACATAATAAAGCGGCAAATGTTTAGAATAGGTACTACAATTGTAATTAAAAAAAAAACAATCCGAGAGAACGCAATTTAACAGAAAATACTAAATGGCAAAATTACAAAAATAAAAATATATAAAATCATAATTTAATTTAAGTCTGTAAAATTATATTTTGTAGCATGCTCTGTTCTACGAGTATATAATTAATAAGAAAGAAAGAATGATGATTTTATTGTAATAATAAAAAACAAACTTACATTTGAAGTCGAAAACCCTGTGCTCCGAAACATTATGTTTAGGAAAATATGTTATCCAAGTACATTTTATAAGTTAGTCGACTATTACTCATAAAAACTTGCAAAGCCTACTTAGCTGTGACAGTTTTTCTTTTAACTTCGTTATATAAACTACGCGCCCAAACACAACCGTTTAGGTGGTAGGCGGGGGGGGGGACACTTGAGTCTAACAAAAATTTGCACTTTAAATCTTAATATTTCACAAACGAATCCCTTAATCGAAAAATTATTTGAAAGGCCTATCCAACGACATCCCACACTATGGGGTACGCGAGAAAAAAATAATCCCCACTTTACGTGTAGGCACTGCAGATACCCTAAAAACATAATTTTCGAGATTTTATTTTACCACTTTTTTGGCGTAATTACTTTGTATATTCATGCCAAATTACAGCTTTCTAGTACAAAGATTCTTTGAGCTAAGCTGCGGACAGACAGACAGACGGATATGGCGAAACTATAAGGGTTCCTCATTTATTGACTACGGAACCTTAAAATACAATATGTAGGTACTTATCATTAACACGAAAATATATACGGGATATTGACCATGTTTACTATTAATTTGAGTGCACGATATTTCGGTGCTGTTGCAAGCACCGATTGATCAAAGATAAATTCATACGATAAATATCCCGTCTCTAGGGTTCCGTACGCGAGGAGTAACCAAAGGGACCCTATTACTAAGCCTCCGCTGTCCATCCGTAAGTCCGTTCGTCCGTCTGTCTGTCTGTCATCGGGCTGTATCTCATGATCCGTAATAGATCGACAGTTGAAATTTTCACGGAATGAGTGGGTATTTCTATTTCCACTATAAAAACAAATAACAAAAAAAAATAGTGTGTATTGTGACAAATATTAAAACTTACGATAGTACGGAACCATTCACGTGCGAGTCCGACTCGCACATGGCCGGTTTTTAGTTTTAATGATAGTGTTAGTGACCATGACAATATAAAACTAAACTTATCAATAAGTACTTGTAAAATACTTGTAACATCATATTTTAACGAAGTAAACTGAGCGAAGTAACACTATCAAAATCCTGAAGTGTCCTCCAAAGACTTAGTTTGAGAGACTGCCGCTATAAAGGGGTTTTATAGCTAAGGGCTAAAGTCCTAAAGCAACGTTGTATAAAAAAATATGATGATGAAATTCTGAAAAAAAGATGTGGAAACATTTCATTTGGAAGGGTTTCGTAAAATAAGTAACTACTTTGCACTTTTATAGGCTTTTTAATGAGCGATATTTGAAGAAGATATATAAATTATAAAAACTTTCAGACTTCTGATTATCCGTGTCGACTGTTAAAAACTAAACGACTGTCAAAGTTTACTCATCATCATCATCATCAGCCTATAGCAGTCCACTGCTGGACATAGGCCTCCTTAATCGCACGCCATTCAACTCGATTCTCAGCAACTCTCATTCAGTTGCTACCAGCCACCCGGCGAAGATCGTCACTCCACCGAGCCTGAGCCGATTAGCGGTCACCACTCAACGTTTACCCCAACGGTTATCGGTCCTACGGCTAATATGACCGGCCCATTGCCACTTCAGGTTACTTATTCTGTGGGCTATGTCGACAACTCTGGTTCTCTGTCGGATCACCTCGTTCTGGATGCGATCCCACAGAGAGACTCCAAGTATAGCCCGTTCCTTAGCTCGCTGAGCGACCTTAAATTTATGGTCCAACCATACCGTTAGTGTCAACGTTTCGGCTCCGTAACTCATATCAGGCAGGACGCGCTGATTGAAGACCTTAGTCTTTAGGCTCTGTGGAATATGCGACGAGAAGACCCGGCTTTCACGTAGTTCCGTCATAAGCTCCAGTCTCCTCCGAAAGTTTGGACTTCTTGCCCGTACGCCATATTTTACAAAAATGCGTCTCTTCCTCTCTGAGGATTTCCACCATTTAGTCGAGCGCCTGGTCAACGTCATTTGTGGTTTCCACGGCCGCGAACCGGTTCTCTAGATCTGACTGGAACGCTTTAGACCCTAGCATGGTTTGGAGCATATTTGGATGGAGCCTAGACTTCATCAAACGGGTTCGCTCTAGCTGAAATTTGTATTCAGAGTGCCTCAAACAAGTCTATGACCAGGATCACTACCTGTGTTGAACCTGTTGATCACCGATATATCTCTGAATATTTGATTTCCATCCGCTATAATGAAGTTTATCTCATTTTTCATCATAGTGTCGGGGCTTTTCTACGTCCACTTCCTTTGAGAAGGAATTCTTCAAAACATTCTTCTTAAAGAAGGAATTCTTCAAAAAATGCCCCTCCTTCTCAAGGAAGTTGACAAGCATTTACCTCCTATGAGTTCTTCTGCCAAGCCCGTAGGATCCTACTACCGATTCACTGCAATTCTGTTCTCCCACTTTAGCGTAAAATCCCCCTTGACAACGTTGTAGTGGGCCCTAGTAGTGGAGTGCAAGGCCTTGGAGATGTCCTCAAACATTTCTTCTACCACGTCGTCCGAATGTGCCGAGGTCGGTGCGTAGACCTTAGCAACCTTGAGGCTATACCTCTCGGTTAGCTTCACTATGAGGTACGATCCCCTGTTCGACACAATACCACGTTATCACAAAGGGACTTGCGTACACTGTGCAAAGTTTACTAATATTTTCCAATTTGTTCTGAAAATTAATTTAAAAATCTTCATATTCAAGCCAAATAAATCATCGCCTCTTAAAAGGTCATAAATTTGATCTTATCCTATCAACGAAAAATTCATAACGCATCGGCATTTTCAGATATCAAAGGTATGCCCAATCTAAATGTCAAATAGTAATTTATAACGATTGATTTGCCCGTCTTTGCAATATCTATTGGGAGACACTTTTTAATTTGGGTAAGAATCAATTTTTAACAGATGGCACGCTGTTATTTTTCTTGAAAACTATTAATTAGATTAGACTATTGATGAATATTGGAAAGAAGACACCTTGTATTAAATGCACCGCTAAGCAATGCTAATGGTGTTATGAAATTGCGTCAAATAATTACGGATGTTACTTTTATCTTACATTATACCAGGAATGGAAAGAAAAGTCCAAACAAATGCCTGAAAGCGTGTGGAGAAATGTTAGATCCCATAATTAATAAAAGTTCCCCAATGTTCTTGAGATGTGGAATATTTCTGTTACAACCGCAGATATAACTTTAATGAACATGAATTATTTCGACGAATATTAATTATGAATCACACACTTACTTTAAACTGCCGCTAAAATCATCACTGTGTTTCATACAGACTAGGTACGTAACCGTTCTCTGTGTGTGGTCCGACCGACACACACCGATCTTTATTAGATTAAATCTAGACAAGTACCTATCACTTTCAAAGCGCTTCGTATTTCAAACACAGAGATAGATATGACTAGATAACGCAAGAGCACCTACTTTGCGTGCCCGGCTTTAGGATTTTATGCTTAACATCTTGCCACTGTCAAAACAAGCTAATTATTTAAAAAACAACGTTACAACTCAACAACTTTATTCTAGTCATTTAAAAAACGAAAACTTAGTCTATTTTGTATAATAGCTTCTTTGTGTAGTAACTAAATAGTAGTCGTCATAGTATATAGTAAGAAAATTGCACACTTGGTTTTCATACTATCGTGATACTTGCGTTATTTAGGTAATTAATATCTGTGATTCATTTTATTTATTTGGCTCACCAACAATTGAATACACTGTTTCAAAGCTACGGGATACATCCAGAAGGTTAGAGATAATTGTATAAACCTCTTACAGGTACGCACATCATGCACTACTTATTTGTCGTTGGGTGCCGATTTAAAATCAATTGAGTACCGAACTACTCACCGCACACAACTACGGTTTTTAAATACACAATACAATGATATAAAATCAAATTAAATTAAAATCAAAATCACAGAATTAAAATCAAAATAAGTTAAAAATTAAAATTAAAAATCAATTCACAATCAAAATCAAAGTTATAATCGAAATCAAAACTAAAATTCAAATCAAAATTAAAGAAATCAAAATCAAAAACAACGATGACTAATGGTCGATCGACACAAGCGGTTTTCGCTTTTCCATCATTGCTTACACTGATAAAATGTCGTTTTGTCAAGGATACCATAGTCTATCCTATCCATGTTTCTTTTTCTGTGGTCTATTTCTAACTATTTTCCAGACGTAGTGATCCCTTTTTAAAATGAAAAAATCATAAATAACAATCTTTGACAGTATTCACAACCACGAAAAAGCTGGTCTTTATATAAGACCCAGATTTTCAGTAAATACATACATCTGTAGTGTATGAAATTTATTGTGCACTTATCAAGTTCTAGTGCTAGTAATATATCATTCGTGTAATAGGGTAAGCGGGTATATCGTGTGGTCATAGGCTTAACTTCAATCCTGAATTATGTGACATAAAAATGTCTACATTCGTTACAAGCTGAGAATTTATTTTGAAGTGGCAAAATAAAATGGGATGCGCAGACTTAACCTTCCTACACTCGCGCGTTGGTCTGTGAGACCGATAAAACAGTCTTTCGTGTTTTTTTCTGCTATAATCAATGATGGCATTTTATACTTCCTGTTAGCTGCATGATTAGTTGCTACGATAATTTCAGGATTAGAAGTGTATTGGTGCGAATAGCGCTTATAACCGTATTTGGCGAATATCGGTCTGTGAGACCGACGCGGGTATAGGTGTTACAAAATTTGACTTCCGTGATTTTGTACTGAAACTTGAATTATGATACATTAGTCTCAAATTATTATTGTTTACAATAGCTAATAAGGTATATTTTAGGTTTGTAAGTATGTTAGAAGAAAACAAATCACATTTGCTAACATTTGACGACTTCTTACAATAATCTAACTATTTTTCAGAAACTACAATGGAAGGATGTATTCAGTAAATGATCGGTATATTGTCGGTAAATTATCAGTTTTACGATACTTCGTGGTATATTCTCAGAGAATATAATAATAATATCCACGATTAAGTTATTCGAAAAAAAATAACTAATGTTCAAACCTTTGGTCTGTCAGACCGTAAGCGAGAATAGGTGTTATAAAATTTGGCGCGAGTATACGAAGGTTAAATATATTTACGTCTAGCTGTTGCCCGCAACCTTCGTTCGCGCAAAATTATTATTATAAAAAATATTACACCCTATTTTGAATCGGATTATTTTTTAAATTTCAAGGGTTTTTATTATTTTGAACGGAACCCTAATTATTTAGTAGTAATAAAAGTAGCCTTAGTTACTTCTTATAACATCAGCTATCTGCTAGTAAAAGCCCCGTCAAAATCGATCCAGCCCTTTCGGAGATTAGCCGGAACAAACAGACAGATCTGACAAAAATAAATAAAAAATAATTTTGTTAAAAGTAGGTACCGTTTATACTTTCATATGCATTCAGTAAAAAACTGTTATTTTGAAATTACAAAGAGATACTTCAATTTTATTTATTTGTATAGAAGATGTACCTATAGTTAACGACAAACCGAACTTAGCGTAATCTACTTGCAACAAACTGCTGGTTGTCGGTTAAAGAGGAACTCGTTGCAAAATAATAACAGCCGCTCGGGTCGATCTCCAGGTTAAGCCGTGCTAGCCTAGGTTGGTCCATGGATGGATGACCACCCGTAACATACCGAGTTTCCTCAGTGCCTTGGAAAGCACGTTAAGCAGTTGGTCCCGGCTGTCAATTGTAGATCTTTGACAGTCGTTAGGTAGTCAGTGGCCCGAAAATCTGGCAATCAGTTTTACCAAGGGGTATCGTATTACCCAGTACTAACTGGATAGTAGAGGTTAGTTAAGCAGTCGCCCCATGTAAAATACGGTTTTCAGCTGCATCCGGTTAGACTGGAAGCCAACCCCAACGTAGTTGAGAAGAGGCTTGGCAGAAGATGATGGTTACCGGTTTTTACAAGTGGAACGTCTGAAACTTGGCATATTACGTAATTTTGCCAATAATGGCCTCGCTGAGACATGGTCACAGTAATTGTTCTATGACATTACTTGTATATTACCCTCTAATATCCTAAACTAAATCTTTGGCTTAAAGGCTGGTTAGAAATTGTATGATTACTGAATTAAAATGTGAGTTATATGAACATTTTTACAGCAGTCAGTATCTAAAAATGTTTGCCTTTTTAGAGAGATTTTGTTCCTTATTTGCCCACATTTTCAATGTTGCAAACGCGGTAAATCTATGACTGGTGCTGACTTTTGCTGAATCGCAAAATACTTTCAAACATTTCGGCTTCTTCAGCAAAAAGTGAGAGGGTTTGCCCTCTCACTTTTTGCTGAAGATTTTATGTGCGATAGGATTATTGCTTACTGTTTGGTTAGACTATAAGTAGGGTACAAAATTAATATGAAATGTGTGAGTAACACATGATAGTGACATTTTTATTAAAAGTTGACTCAAATTGTTTTACCAATAGCGAGGTTGACGCCACATACTCACCTTTATCGAGCCTTCTTCAATAAGACCTCTTTCTTGAAACTGAGGCAGGACTTTTGTTTTTTTAAACACGCTCTTATTAGCTTTAACTATAACCATAGAGAATATAACCACTAGAGAGCTTATAGGCCGATTTCTTCTAAGAACACGACTCACCACCGCGGGCCGGGGGACGGGGAAGAATGCGCGGCTGCAATTGGTCAATTTGCGTAGGTATGCATATCGTTAGGGCTGCTCTACTTGATATGGAGAAAATAGTCGATATCGATAAAATGGATTTTAACATAATGAAAACTACTCAAATTAAAATTGTAATTGTTAATATAAAAGAAGACAACGTGGTTTTCTCTGGGTTTTATTTATAGGTATATAAAACACTGGTATTTAAACAATACATTTTAAATCAAAATCTAGACCACATCAGCCATGGTTTTTCTCAACAGAAGACATAGAGAGCCATCCTAAAACAAACGAACTAAAAACAGTGTTGCCAACATAAATGTTGATAATACCAACACACCTCCTTACATTTATCTTGCAACACCTATGTAACCATAACACAAATAAATAATAATAAAACAAAGACAATCTCTAGTCATTTAACTTAAGTATCTCAATATTTTCTACATGCCTATTTACTTAACACTACATTTTTATATTTAACATCTCTCTTAATTTAAGAAATTTCACACTTCCCAATGCTTTAGTCAACAAATCTGCAATATTATTTTCTGACTCTATTTTAACAACTTCAATTATTCTTTCCTTAACATTTTCATGAACCTCACATGTACCTCAATATGTTTAGAATTCTTTGTAAAGTTTCCATATCTAGCTATGGCTACAGCGCCTGAATTATCTTCAAATATTTTAACTGGTTCACAAATTTTTATAAATGCATCATTTATTAAGCATATCAAAAACTTTATTTCAGTAACTGCTTCGGACAAAGCAACATACTCAGCAAATGTAGAAGATTTTGTTACCGAATTTTGTTTCTTTGATTTCCATAAGATAATATTTCCAAACAGTCTAATAACATATCCGGTGGTAGATTTCCTATCTGTTACATCTCCTGCCCAATCAGAATCAACAAAGCAATCTAGTATATCTGCACTAACATTTTTATGATAGTTTAATTTCATTTTTTTGTTAGAAATAAATATTTCAGAACTCTCAGCGCATATACAAAATGTGTCTCATTACAGCAGTTTTGAAAGCGACTCAGGTAATTTACACAAAAAGAAATATCAGATCTAGTACCAGAACTAATATACAAAAGTGCACCTATTAGGTTTCTGTACTTAACATTTTCATTTAATTCAGATTTTTCCAATTTCAAATTTATTTCCATAGGTGTTTTGTACAATTTTGCATTTTCAATGTTATAACGTTTTGCTAATGACTCAATGTAATGTTCTTGACTCAAAGTTAACATGTTGTCTTGTTCTTGTTTTGTTGTTATATTCAATGTCTATGCCAATGTATTTTTTTACTCTGCCTAAATCTTTCATTTTGAATTTATCTGATAACTTATTCTTGATATCATTAATTACATTTTTGTCTCTACAACATATCAAAAGATCATCTACATATAATAAAATGTAAATGACACAGTCATTTTCCCGTTTGAAATATAAACAATAATCATATTTGCTTCTTTGAAAATCTAGGCTAGTCACAAATTCGTTAAAACATTCATACCATGCGCGTGGACTTTCTTTTAAACCATATAATGCTTTATTTAATATATAAACCTTTTCAGTTTCATCTTCATAGCCCATTGGTTGTTTTACATACACTTCAGATATAACTTTACCGTTAAGAAATGCTGTCTCTACGTCCATTTGATCTATTTCCAAAGAATTTTGACAACAATAAGACAATAAGAGTTTTAGAGTGGGCATTTTAACTACTGGAGAATAATAGTCATCAATACAATCAGTTTGTTGGAAACCCCTAACCACCAACCTCGCTTTATACTCATTTTCACTTTTCTTTTTGTAGATCCATTTTACATCAATTACCTTTTTATCTTTGGGTGGCTTATCAACAAGTGTCCATGTTTTATTTTTCACTAGACTATCCATCTCACGGTCCATGGCTGCCTTCCATTGTTTTGAGTCATTACAGGTCATAGCCTCCTGAAAATTTTCTGGTGTCATAGCATCACAGTAGTTTACACTAATACAGTAATATCCGAATTCATCTTCAAATCGTAGTGGTGGCTTGATATTTCTTTTTGGTCTCTTTTCTTCAACTTTAGTATCATCATTATTTTTTATTTTACTTGAATTATTCTCTTCTGGATGTTCTCTGTTATTTATTTCCTTTTCCTTGTCTTCTTCTATTTTTTTCGGTTTCTCCTCCTCAAATCCACATAATGTTACATCTTCTTCTATGATATCACAGTGTCTTGCTATTATTACTTTATTGTTGATTAATACTCTATATCCGGTGTCACTATATCCAAGTAATATTCCCATTTCTGCTTTCTTGTCCCATTTTGATATTCTTTTTTGTTCTGGAATGCGTACAAAAACTCTACTACCATACATTTTTAGGTACTTAACGGTTGGCTTCCTTCTGAAAAATATTTCATAAGGAGTTTTCCTTTCAATGGTATTTGTCAATGTTCTATTTTTAAGATATGCAGCTGTTTTAATTATTTCTGGCCAATATTTCCTCTCAACTTTTGCTTCTGATAAAAGACATCTCCCCATATCCATTAAAGATCTGTTGTACCTTTCCGCAGTTCCATTGAGTTCATGTACATACGCTGGACAAGGTTTCAAAGTTATACCTTTTTCTTTAGCAAACTGAAATACTCTCCTATTTATGTACTCCTTACCATTGTCACAGCGCAGTTCTTTTATCCTCTTATCAGTAAGATTTTCTACTTCATTTACATACTGCACTAAGCAATCATAGACTTCATCTTTTGATTGAATACAATATACTTTGACCAGCTTGCTAAAATCATCTATAAAACTTAGAAAGTATTTTTCGCCATGATTTCCCGTTGTTGGATGTGGGCCATTCAAATCTGTATGAACTATCTGTAATATGTCCTCTGCTCTTCTCCGATTGTTATGAAAAGGTAAATTATGCATTTTGTTTTCAATACATGTCACACACTTTAAATAATCCAATTCAATTTCTTTAGGTAATCCATCCAAAGAATTATTTTTGCACATTATTTCCAAATTCCTAAAATTTATATGTCCCAGAGTGCGGTGTAGTTTTTCCTTTGTAGTCATATTTATTTTACTCACATTCGCTTTGAGAATTTCTGCATTAACAAAACTTTTCATCTTATATAATCTTTCATCTTTAATTGCAACAGCAATAATTTTTCCATATGGGTTATATATTTTAGACAATCTCCCTTTTGACACAACTGAATTTTTGTCAGTGATCCTTGAGTAACTTAATAAATTCGCCTTCATTTCTTTGACATAAAAAACATTTGTCAATGTTACCTCTGATTTTTCTCCATACACTGGGAAATATGCTTTAATATTACCAACCTTTGTAGCTTCTAATATTCTGCCATCTCCAATTTTAACTTTCACTGTCTCTTTTAATGTTTCACAAAATTCGAAATACTCATCATTATTAATAATATGGTCAGTACAACCACTGTCGAGTAACCATTCTATTTGACCTTCCTTTACATTTTCTTTCTCACTCGTTGTAGTATTGTTGACAATAGCAGTATGAAAACTATTTCCATATTGTTCATGGTGATCATTTCTTTGTCGCTCATTTAGATAATTTCCTCGTCCTCTGTGAAAATTTCTAGTATTATGTACTCCACGTCCTCTACTTCCAGAGTGTCCACGACTTGAGCTTCCAGAATATCCTCGACCTCGACCTCTATGAGTATATTCAATACGAGTAAAACAATCCTTTTGTAAGTGGCCACGTCTTCCACACTTGAAGCAATTGAAATTATTTTGTGACGGTGATCTTGCTTCTGCTCGAAACACATTTGAACTGTCATTTGACATCTCATTTGATTTTGCTTCTGCATTTTTTAATTTGATTTTACTTTTTAAATACTCAACTGTTCTCTCCCTTTCAGGTAAAACATCTATCAAATCACCAATATGACTGTAACTTTGTGGCAGCGATTTTAACATGTAGTTAAGTTTTTCTTGTTCTGTAATAACTGCACCAGCCTGCTTCAACTCATTTACTGCTCTTTCAAAATCGTCGAAGAATAAGGACACTTCCGAATAATTTTTTAACTTCACATTTTCAAGGTTATGTCTACATAGAATTTGCAGAGCTGTCGATTTTTTTAAGTACATCTCGTCAAACTTTTGGATAATGTCGTAAGCTGAGTCTAAATCACATATGTATTCCAGCTGTTTATTAGTGATTGCGCTGTAAATATAATTTGTCGCCTGAATATCAAGGTCGTCCCATTTGTCATCGTCTTTATTTGTTTTAGCTCTCATTACCACTTCCTTACACTTCTTAAACTGCAAAAATTTTAGAATACGCAACTTCCAACTACTATAGTCTGATCCATCGAATATTGGAATATATAAATCGCCACTTTTTGCTGCCATTGCTACGTTGTTTTCTTTTGTTTTTTTTCCTTCTTATTATTTCAATTTTTGTTCCCGCAACCACGCTCTGCTACCATGTTAATATAAAAGAAGACAACGTGGTTTTCTCTGGGTTTTATTTATAGGTATATAAAACACTGGTATTTAAACAATACATTTTAAATCAAAATCTAGACCACATCAGCCATGGTTTTTCTCAACAGAAGACATAGAGAGCCATCCTAAAACAAACGAACTAAAAACAGTGTTGCCAACATAAATGTAGATAATACCAACAGTAATATTTAATCAAAATCAATCAATACTTATTCTTTATTGCACACAAAATAACAAAAAATTAATCAATAAAAAGGTCCAACAATTTAAAATAAAGTAATTAAAATAAACAGTGGCAACTAAGAGATGACCAGTCCCAACTGACAGCGCCCGTTCACGAACATGACGCATGGATCAGCGCCATTCAACTCAACCATATTGAAGGGAACTAAATGACCCGACACACCCGCCACCATCAGTGAGACATTTGAGTGAGCATGACATTCTCTCAGCCACCAGAACACATTCAAGTCAATGAAAGATAACAAAATATAAATGGTAGCTTTACAGTACATAGTACTCACAAACCAATCATACCTACCAAAATAGGCAAAAACATCGTTCGAATCGCTGAACTAAATAAACGGCGGCGTTGTTTCAAATATTTAAAACAATCGGGGTGAAGTGCCTTGAACAAACAGCGCTGTTTTCTGTTGGAAACCAATTTTCCCTATTAACCTTATTTATCCACTTTTCTTTTAGTTCCGGAATCGGAAATCTAAAATGAAACTGTACCTATGTCAAGCACACAGATGAAAAAGAACTTTTTTACATCAAAGACCATCGCCCTCAAAACTATAAAGTGAAAAATAGCTAGGTACACAAAACAAGAAATGGAACATTATCAAATTCAAGTCGGTTACAAGTTGATAGGTATTTTATTGCAGTATTTGAATTAAATAAATATTATTTTAATTTTACTATTTTCGATATCGACTTCAGCTATTAAAGGTAACAGCACTAATTTTTACGATAAACATACAAAGGGAAAGAAAGGGATAGACGTATTAGAATTGCCTGATGAAAGAAGAAGACAGTTACAAAAGACATCAACGAGATACTCAAATTTTGTGCTCTTTCACCCAGCCACCATTTAAACTAGACCCCTGCGGTGGCTCATAATCTGATTAAATCAAACATAATTTTCTTTACTGTTTACTTACCGATGAAAAGTTATACCATCCTTTTTGTAATTCGATGTCCTTGAAGTTTTCCCACACCACTTCACCGCGCAAAAAGGCATTTTGATGCGTTAAAATTGCGTAAAAAGTTATACCGATTTTTAAAAATTTTGCGTGTACACAGGTCTAACAATTGGACACAACTAAAATGGTTACTAATACCGTAGCCTATACATAGGTGCAAATGCACAAATAGTTTTCGAGCGCGGGGGCACTGTATGCGCAGTCAAGTGGTTATATAGTCTTTGACTATAACTAACTTAGTAAAAAAATCTCAGAAATTAAATTTGACCCTCTTTCCGATTTGAACTGAAATTTTGCACACATGTTTAATTTGGATGATAATGCATGATTAGCTAAGTGTCGTCATTCTAAATTCAATATGTAAGACTTCTAAATATGGCGGACCAGTTAATTTTACGCATTCCCAAGATATGGGTATCAAATGAAAGGGTTTGCTGGGAAGAATACTAAAAAAAACTGTTTTTTTAAGCTATAATAATTTTACTACTTTGTAATTAGGACAGTCCTATCACAGTCATTTTTTCCTTGACTGCAGCATTCCAATAGCAGCCCTTTGCAACAAACGTACATATCACTGCGATCTTGACAGACTTGTCATTGTCAATAAGCTAACAGAAATCTTATTGTAACGAAAATAAAGTTCACTATTCAGAGTGTAACAAGATCCTAAATTAAGCCGTCAACCAAGCATTCTGTACATCAAACTAAGTAAATTTACGCAAAAATGATTGCAGGAAAACGACTTTTTTATGGGGTGAATAAGCACGTTTTACGGTAGGACTCAATGTAACGCTCTCAAAACATTCTGATGATGGATGGATTGAATAGTACAGGGGACGTGGAGATGTTTAAACTAAAAATCTTAGATTAAAAACATGTATTTTAACAAAAAAAAACTTGTGAAAAAGTTGGAACTTTGACCCCCAATATCTCCGTAACTAGAAGGTTCCCAGGTATGGTCTAGAACAAAAAAAATATCGTAATGACGGGGAAAACAAGTGCCTTTCCGCGTTGTAACACCCTACAGAGAGTACTTTTCAAAAATATTAATAGTAAAATAACCGTGAAAAATGAGCACACAACTTTGAGACACTGTCTGTGTGGAACAGAATCAATAATTGAGAATCATCACGCTTGCAAATCGGTTAGTGAATAAAGCTTTTTCTTTTTTTGGTCTCCTTTTTTGACCTTAGGTTATCCATTAGAACCATCAAAGAAGTTTCTTTGTTACTTCATTTATTTGAAAGTTCTTATATCCATTTCAAGACCAATCCTACCATCAAAGCAACTCTGCAATCAATTTGATGTCAAACTCCTTTACTAAAGGATCTAGTTTTGTGATTGTATTAGCAGTAGTTAGGGACTACTGAATTCATTGACGGTCTGATGGTCGGACTTTTCACCCTTTTGCCCTAAGTAATAAGGTTGAAAAGTGGTCGACCGTCAGTGAACTCAGTAGTATGCACGACGACCAATCAAGCTATAGTAAACTAGTTTATGCGGATCTCTCATTGCAGGGGAAATCTATACAAAGCGAAGCCATGTTATACTGGAAAAGCTTGATATGTCGCCGTGTATACATTGTTACCCATTTAGTTTGAATGAATAGAAATATTTACAAATGCTCAAAAATGATTTCATGCCTTTGGGTCAACAGCCACAGGTCGTTTAGAAGTTGCTTGAAACATAAGTTTAAAAAATCGGTTTATTTTTTAAGCTTCACAAACATAAATAAGGATGTGCATTGAATGTTTTTTGATATCGATACATGTCATGACAACAGTTTCGCTATTTAATTATTTTGACTCTTTAAATTCGTACTTAATTATTTTTCACAGATGATTTCAGTTCAAAAATATCTGGACAGTATATCCTTGCTAAAGCATCAGATGGCCATTCTTCACTGCTTTGGTAGTCACTGAAATCCATGTTTTTCAGGTGAAAAGTGTAAGGAACATCTATTTCAACAGATTCTTCTTCACCAGCGTTTTTTGGAGTTGCAGGTCCAGGAATTTGTATTGGGTAGAACAAATCTTCTGAGAAAACTCTTAACCCTAAAACGTTTTTTAACAGAAATAAGTACATAAGACAAATTAACGAATGATGTAGAGATCAAATTAACGAATGATGTAGAGATTTTTTTTAAGCATAATGCCAATAGAATACACCACAGATAAAGATTTAGCTAGATAACGCAAGAGCGCCTACTTCGCGTGTCCAGTTTAAGCATTTTATGCTTAACGTGTCTACTGTCGCAGCAGGCTAATTTGATTTGATTTCCAATTTTTTTTTTTAATTTAAAGAACAAATACGTAGTCTCTATTTTGGTAACTAAATAGTGTTCCCAATTAGCTATTTTCTCTTGTGGTTATGCCGATTTAGGAACTAAGGTGTCAGAGTAGACTCAAATGTGTCTAGACTATGATAGAACATCTTATAAAAGCATGATTTAAGGCGTTTTGTACTAAAAGAATACTAACACTTAGTACGTGCTCTTATAGATGTGTATAAAGAATCGTTCTAACACAATTATCAGCACAGTTGTCTTACAAGTGAATTTTTAAAGAGCAATTTTTTGACTAGCTACAAAGACGTCATAATTATGACTTCTTATTAGTAAAAAAATGCCACGCTTGATTTTCATACGGATCGTGATACTTGCATTATCTAGATACATGTATACATATATCTATATCTGTGGAATACACAATCTCGAGAGCGAAGCTGCGGGCTCAGCTAGTTAGTAGATGAATAAAATTGATCAAGAAGGTATCTACAATTGAATAGAGGCCTTATGTTAGAAATTAATATTCAATAACATACCTAATTAAATACCGATAACAATGTCTTTTATGTAAATTAAAAAAACGTGATAACAAAACTATAAAATATACTCACACCTACCATTACATTTTCTAGATTTGGAAGTGAACACATTCGAACATAATTTTTTCAGTACCCGAGTTAATATAGCCTCTAGACTATTAAAATTCCTTAGTTTAGGGTCGTATGTCTTCGCAAGTTCTCTGTCAACAAAAAAAAGGAAATCACCTCTATTGTTATGCCTATGAGGTCTGATTTTACTAGACAAAACGTACTTCATTATTTCGCGGGTAACCTTTCTACCAAGATCATCTTTAGCAAAAGAGAAAATTCCAGATGATACTCCATTATTTCCTTGTACAACCCAATTCTTTGGAAGATCTTCAAAATTCCTTAAAACCAACATATCATTGTCCAAAGTTATACCACCCCATTTGTAAAGTGTAACAATTTTTAGTATATTTAAGGCGTCTTCTGGTGGGTGTTTACTTCTCTTTAAATCATTTACTAGTATTGATTCTAATACAGTGCCTTCGGCAAATTTGGCAATGTGTATCCTTGCGACATTAACATTAGGATACGACAGCAGCACATCAAGATATGTTTCGCTTAGTGAATCCGTAATAGGAAAGCTGAATAGTAAGTATATGCTCCAATCGAAGTTTGCTAAAGCGGCTGACTCAGCAACACATGCTTGCAACATCGTCAGTTTACCTCTACACGTAGAATCAATGAAAAATATTGATTTATTCTTTGGAGAAAATTTTGGATCTTCTACTGATGGTAACCCGTCTTCTTCATTCTTGTAATAACACGATAATAACATTTCATTAGAATTAGTCTTTGAAAACATTTTGTCATCGCGTTTAATTTCCACATAATCTTCATGAGTAACTAATATTACGTAAAGAAAAAGTAAAATAAAAGACGAGAGCACCAATCTAATGCGACGGAATCGAATGGCCCAAAGCCGCATTTTTTCAGTTCGAAACTCGGTACCAATTTCACTTCACGGTTTATCTGATTAAAAATGATGTTTGAAAAAGTCTTTCACTGCGAGATTTGATTACAGCCGGCCGCAGAATCCACGTTGATTACAATACTCTTTGTTATGCCATGGAATACCAAGACCCAATCGCTTGGTAATGTTTTTAAATGAAATCAACGCAAAACACTCAGGCTAAAAATGTTTAAAACGACATTCTGTCGCTACAAACTTGAAACGAATAACAGAAATACATTATGTTTTCAGGCATCGTGAGCTGTGAATCTACTACACTCCTCTCACTGGCATTTCTTAGAAAACATGGTATCTCTTGAAACAACGTATAAATTATAAAAAAAACCGGCCAAGTGCGAGTCGGACTCGCGCACGATGGGTTCCGTACCATTATCAATAAAAACGGCAAAAAAATCATATCTGTTGTATGGGAACCCCCTTAATATTTTTTTTTAAATTTTTAGTATTTGTTGTTATAGCGGCAATAGTAATACATCATTTGTGAAAATTTCAGCTTTCTAGCTATCACGGTTTATGAGATACAGCCTGGAGACAGACAGACAGACAGACAGCGAAGTCTTAGTAATAGGGTCCCGTTTTACCCTTTGGGTACGGAACCCTAAAAATTATATTTTGAAACGAGTATTTTTAATGTTTAAATCGACATATTTACGTTACGCTAACACCGCGCGCTCGTGTCAGAGTTTCGGTACTGTACTAGGTATCCTCCATACCAAATAGTGCAGGTGCTTTATCTCCAGAAAATTTTAGGTAGGAATATTTTGTCGATAGCTGCGCTTGTTTTATAAATTCAATTCAGCGTTCAACAAATCAAATCACTCTACCAAATATTATGTTAGCTGAGAAGATTTTTTTTTCATAAATAATCGGCTTTGGTATTTCGGTAAGCAAAACAATATTGTATCGTAAACATTGTCTGAAAATGAAACCCAGTAGAATATTACCTAAACAACTACCGGACTTACGGTTTACTGACACTAATGACTAATTACCCACTAAGGGTAGGTATACTGCCTCGTTGGTCGAGTGGTCGCAAGCGCGTCTTCTGAGCATGAAGTCCTGGGTTCGATTCCCTGGTCGGGCAAAGTTTTCTTGGGTTTTTCCATCAGGAATTTTCTCAGTAGCAGCCACGGAGTCTATATTTATGCACGGTTGATGGCAATAGGCTGGCCTCATATTACTTGGGACTTAAACATAACTGGTGAAATGTGGGTGTACTATTAGATACACCTCTGCCTAACCCTTCAGGGATTACAGGCGTGATGTTATGTATGTATGGTATTGGTAGATGTACTTATCGACGCTGAGTCAGAGTGAGTCAATCAAATAAATAAAATGTAGCATCGGGTTCGGAGCGGAGTCGAGTTGCCTCGCGTCGTTGAAGCCGAAAGGTCTTGGGCTCTTTCTTTCTTTAATCTGCTCTTTGGAACCTTCTAGTTACGAGATATTGGGGATCAAAGTTTCAAATCTTTATCTTCATGACCTCCGTACTATTTAACGCATCTATCAGCACAATGTTTTGAGAGCGTTACCTTGAGTTCTAACGTAAAAGGTGATATTTCACCCAAAAAAAGTCGTTTCCCAGCAATAATTTTCATGTTACTTAGTTTGATGTGCCGAATACTTGGTTGACGGCTTTGTGAAGAATTCGTTTACACCTTGTATAATAATATGAAAAAACCGGCCAAGTGCGTGTCGGGCCACGCACTATGTAGGGTTCCGTAGTTGCCCATCAAAATATGCGGGCACTTCCTGTGGTCAGATTTGCCTCCGAACGATGATTTTTATAGTAATAATAAAAAAAAAAAACAATTTTAAAATTGCAGTTAAAAACGCTGTGCTCCCATACATTATTTTTAGGAAAAAATGTGTCATCGAAGCACATTTTATAAGTTTACGAGTTAAACTTGTAAAGTCTACTTAGCTTTGATAGTTTTCCTTTTAACTTTGTTATTATATACTATCATTGTGAATTTTTTCACGCACCCAAACATAACTATTCAGCTGGTAGAGGGGGGGAGGGAGGACATTTGAGTCTAACAAAAATTTGCATTTTAAACCTTAATAATTCACAAACGAATCCCTTAATCGAAAAATTATTTTAAAAAAGTCGCAAGATTTTTTAAAGACCTATCCAACGACATCCCACACTATGGGGTACCCGAGAAAAAAAAAACCCACTTTACTTGTAGGTACTGGAGTAACCCTAAGAAAAAATACTTTTCGAGATTTTATTTTACCACTTTGTCGGCGTAACTAAATGTATATTCATGCCAAATTACAGCTTTCTAATACTAAGGCCTGTATTACAGAACGTCACTCAATACTCAAGCATCATTTAAAACTAGTTTCAACCAATCAAATGGCTTGAATCTAGTTTTAAATGATGCTTGAGTATTGAGTGACGTTCTGTAATACGGGCCTTAGAGTCTATGAGCTAAGCTGCGGACAGACAGACGGACATTGCGAAAATATAAGAGTTCCTTGTTTGTTGACTACGGTACCCTAAAAATGAGTACCATTCAAATGCATTTTCTTTTGTTAAGGTACCAAGCCATCGTACGACCAATGAGGCCAAGGATGTCGAAGACTTGTTCACTCGTCATGATAGCTTGCATATGGATCAGTGGCATGTTACTGGCGATACCCTGCTTGTTGTACTCGACTACAAAAGAATATAGGTAAGTTTTACAAATATTATTTTATTAGCAGTTCATGTTTGTGTTAGTTATTAGAAAATTAAGTGATGTGTTATCGCAACAGGCTATAAAATATTTTAAAGTAATTTTATGTGAGTGTGGTGATAGAAAATCGTAGAATTCTACGCATAATATTATGTTTGAGACAGCCGGGCGCATAAATGTAGATACACGGTTGCCGGTCGGGAAAGAGCCGCTAAGCTTAAAGTGTGCCGAGCGACACAAACATGATTTAGAAATGGTACTCGTAGCTAGATGTCACATGGAGCTTGCCGATCAGCACGAGCCGAATAAAAGCCGAATCTATGTAGTAATTACTTTGACCGGCTTGGTTGTTTAACAAATACTGCCGAATCAGATGGGTCGAGACGTTTTCTGAGCCTACACCGATAGACTTTTTTCTTTATCGTGTGGTTAGTGCCAAACCTGCTGTCAGAGTTTTTATGCCGAACGAAAGCAACTACAAATAGCTAACCAATATTATCAAGTGCGGTTACATAAACTGCCGTCAGTAGTTGACTGAATTATTAAGCCTTCCAGATCTTGCGTTTGAATTTCCCACGTGATCATGTTAGTTCCAGACACGTGGATCTTCCCAAATTAATCGAAGGATATACAAGGTGACCTAGATATAAAAAGGTCTAAATCTACGTTGACGTAGATTTCCGAAGGTAGTAAAAAAATGTAGTCAGCCTTTTGTTAATTTTGTTTCAGGCACGTTTTTGCTTTCATCCATCCTTTAAACGTTGATGGCAGAAAACGAATATGTTTCTTACCTTGGCTAAATGTGCCAATTGCTAAAAACAAAACTGGTGACCTCGCCGACAGTAGTAACTATAGGCCCATTTCACTAGCTACTGTTATATCGAAGGTTTTTGACAGCATGCTTAATACGCAATTAAATAAAAGTGTAACCTTGCATGATAACCAGTTCGGATTCAGAGCTGGGTTGTCAACTGAGAAAGCAGTTTTGTGTCTTAAGCATGCTGTCACATACTATGCCAAGCGCGAGACGCCGATTTACGCCTGCTTCCTGGATCTTTCTAGGGCTTTTGATCTGGTTTCCTATGATGTGTTATGGAGTAAATTAGAGCGGGCTGATTTGCCAATAGAACTCGTTAACATTTTAAAGTTCTGGTATGGAAACTAGATCAACACTGTGCGATGGGCTGGGGCGTTGGAATGTGGGGTGAGGCAGGGGTTGAGCTCACGAACGCTTTTCAACCTTTATGTGGACGGCCTTATTGCCGAGCTCAGTGGTACCAGGGTTGGATGCTACGTGGACGGTATCTGTGTCAATAATATCAGTTATGCTGATGACATGGTGCTGCTGAGTGCGTCAGTCTAAAAAAAAACTAGGTCTAGAAAATTGGTTGCCCAGTGTGAGGCGTACGCTGAAGCACATGGCGTGGCGTATTATTGTAAAAAATCTGTGGTCATGGTCTTTAAGGCTGTGGGTAAAAGCCCTGACAAAGTGCCTCCTGTACTACTGTATGGCACACCTTTGCAGAGAGTGCAGAAGTTCAAATAACTTGGTTATATATTGACCTTAGAGACGATGATGACATTGAACGAGAGCGGAGGGCATTGTCAGTTAGAGCGAACGTGTTGGCTCGCAGGTTTGCACGTTGCTCACTCCCAGTCAAAGTCACGCTCTTTCGAGCGTACTGTATTTCGTTATACACGTGCAGCCTGTGGGCTAGATGTACGCAAAGATCTTACAGTGCTCTCCTCGTTCAGTATAACAACGCGTTTAGGATGTTGGTGGGGCTGCCCCGCTTCTGTAGTGCGTCGGGGATGTTCGCAGATGCGCGTGTGGATTTTTTTGACGCAACAATACGTAAAAGGTGCGCTACTCTGGTGCGCAGGGTGTGGGGCAGCACCAACAGTGTCCTAAGCATGATTGCCAGTCGCATGGACTGTGTTTATGTGGGTCGCTGTTGTGCAGTTACTCATGGGTTGTCGCAGCAGTGATCCACTGTTATTTGTTTTTATGTGCTTACTAACTTAGTCGTAAGTTTTACTAACAGTTTTTGAGTCATGGATACTCGAATAAAGAGAAATTCTATTCTATTCTAAATGTCGATGATACGCTACGAAAATATTTCCGACCTCATCCGCCTGCAGTCTTTAATAAAAATCAGATTCATCTTCTTGGAACATAAGTACGACTTGTAGAGTTTTGTTTCTACAAATCAAGCCATTTAAATTTTGAAAACGTTACTCTACCAACCTCGTTGATCTAGTGGTCGACACCGCGACTGCTGAGCACGAGGTCCTGGGTTCGATTCCCGGTTTGGGCAAAGCGTTGTTGGGTTTTTCCATCAGGAATTTCTCGGTAACAGCCACCGAGTCTGGATTCATCAGTTGATGGCAATAGGCTCACCCTCTATTACATGGGACTTAAAAATAACTGGCGATATGTGGGTTTACTATTAAGTATACCATTGCCTAACCTTACGCCCCCGTACCGACCTTTACAGGCGTTGTGTTATCTTACTCTGCCAGTGCTGCTCTTTCGGAAAAATAAGTGACTCCACGACAAATGGCAGCAATTTTTATGTGCAGTCCATTTCATATGGTATTCGATTTTCACTTTGTATCGATCAGAAACTCGATACACTGTAATTTGTACAATTAGTTACAACTAACAAACAACAATTCGGCGCGGCACAGGGCTTGGCTTTCACGTATCGATATAATCAAAAGTATAAAATGAAAATGCATGAATCTGAAAATCTTATGTTTCTATCAATTTATCCTCTATAGTGAACATTTAAACTCACATACACAAACAGCCTGACCCGGAACAACTACCTGTAGGCTATACAATTATAATTTTACTCTATGTGGGAAACCTGCGACACGCAGCGTAGCAGCCAGTTGCTCTACCAATTGTTGCTAGAATATTACCCGGGAATAAATGTAAATATAGTATAGTGTCTTTATTTATTAGATGTGTACTTTCCTTGCGACTGTTACGTACCCTGAACTACCCTGCCTACACCAAATCGGCTGAATAGCGAGATGATAGCTATTTTCGTACAACGGATGTTTCCCACATAAAATTGCAACACAGAATCTGCTGACTCGACGCCTCGTGTCGCCGCGGCGGGCCGACCACCCACTTCGAATCTGATGATGCCCCATCCGCGTTTCGCAATCGGTTAGAAATGTATTTTTTTGTAATAATTTAATTCGGCACTTCGGTACAAGCATCGAGCAAGTCTAGACTTAAGTTCTAATAATGTAATTTTAAAGTAATTATACTCTTATTTAATTTAATTTCGGTTTTCTTTAAGTCCTCCGGCTGCCACCTTCATAATTCGACTGTAAAGAACAAAGCCCAACGAAAATATTGCCTCACTCACTAGCACATAAGTATAAAAATAGTTGTAGGTACAAGCATGTATGTTTAGGCCGCCATCATAATATTTAATTCAATTTTCACAGTCAATTTCACAAATCTTTACCATCAGTGCTCTCCTTTCAATGTTATTGAAGCGCCAAAATATTCCTGAAGAACTATTATGGTAGCTGTCACAAATGTCAAATATCCATCTCCGCAAATGGCGGCAAAAGGTCAAAGGAGAATCCCGACCTTTACGGGTTGGGGTGATAGCGTTCCAGTGTGTGCGCACCGCTTAAGTGCGATAGGGCCAGCTGCAGCTACAACCGATTATATCACAAAAATTTTGACGAGATCTTCGTTTCTTATTCTCCTTTTTTCTCCTCGAAAACTGAGCCGATTCATAATTTTTTTGACACTAACATTTTAAGAAACAGTATGTTCTTTGTTGCAGTAGGTTCTTATAAATTTCTTTTATGTTAAAAACTTTTCGAATTTATCTGGTAGTCCTCTAATCACGGCCGTAAAAATGGGGCATTTTTTTGTCATTTCTGGAGTGTCATATTTTCTTTACTTAATAGTGGTTGAAAAAAGGAAATGACAGGGACGTGTCTACAGTAGACCTTGATTTTATGAAAAAAACATGATTTTCCTAGACTTCTAGAGGCATCATTTAGGTAGAAAAAATGTGAATACATTTGTATGGCGAATCGCAGCCCCAGTTTCCTCTTAAGTACGGGATTAACAGGATTCAACACCTAGATACCTCTACAAATAATAAAGAGGTTAATAACGTGTTTAAATATTCACCAACTTGCCAATAATGTTCTCACTTCAAATGCTGACTTAAAAGCAAAACTTAAAAGCTATTAAGTGCTACTGAATATTTGATAAAATTACATTTTAATACAACTGACTGGTTCGTTGGTCGATTGGTCGCAAGCGTGACTGCTGAGCACCAGGTCCTGTGTTCGATTCCCGCTTCGGGAAAAGTGTCATTGGGTTTTTCCATCAGGAATTACTCGGTAGAGAAATCCAGTCTTCGGGGCTGCTACTGAGATATTTCTGATGGATATACCCAATAACACTTTCCCCGACCTAGGAGTCGAATCCAGGACCTCGTGCTCAGCAGTCACGCTTGCGACCACTAGACCA
Organism: Eurois occulta; assembly: GCA_950022335.1. Lineage (NCBI taxonomy): Eukaryota > Metazoa > Arthropoda > Insecta > Lepidoptera > Noctuidae > Eurois > Eurois occulta. The sequence goes on from OX465488.1 coordinate 16,355,950, forward strand.
ACGAAGCAGTGTACGGTTGTATTGGTTCTTAAATGACATTATCAGGATACTCATGGTAAACAATTGAGAAATTGTTTGATGAAATTGTATTGAAAAACCAAAATGGGGGCGAGTTTGGCCACGCGCAAAAATAACAATATAACACTAAACCTTTTCTAACATTCTATGGTTTTTGAAATATTCAAAACTCCTAAAGCCCAAGCCTTGAAAATTTTTAATTACGTGTGGATTTGTCTGTGCAGGTCAAAAGGTGCCCTCAAAACTGCTTGCCTGTTGTCCTGGCCCGACGGATTACCTGATGTGTCGTATATGGATTTTGTGTGAGTATTCATTTATTTATTTGGTACACCAACAGCAATACATAACAAGAATTAATGTGAAACAATAGGAATAGCATAATAGACACACACAGCATTCACCATAGGACAACAACATAATGTACTCAAATCTTAATAATAAAGAAATGCAATGATGACGAATAACTACCGGAGATTTATTGTGAAGGACGGCACGGTTGACATATTATGACGGGCATGCCACGCCATGCATGCCGTCCAGACGAATCAGTCCGTCACATTATCTCTGGGTGTCTCGTCTAGCTAACGGAGAGTACTTGCATAGACACAACATTGTAGCCGGGATTATCCATTAGCAACTTGCTCAAAATACAACTTTGTTGAATCGGAAGTTCCGTACTATAGGTATGTGCCCGACCCAGTTCTCGAAAATGGCAATATCACATTGTACTGGAATCAATCCATCATCACTGACAAGGTTATTGTAGCCAATAAGCCTGATATAGTGGTGGTGTATCGATCAGAGCGGTGCGCAATGATTGTTGCCATTATGGCCCCGCATGACGAGAACGCCGTGAAAGCCGAGAAAGAAAAGCAAATCAAGTATCTTGACTTGGCTCGCGAAGTTGTTGAAATGTGGGATGTGGACTCAGTGATCATTGTGCCGATAGTCGTGTCAGCCCATGGCTTAATTGCCAAGAGCCTCGACCAATATCTCAGGAGGCTCTCGTTAGGCAGCTGGATCAAGGGCTTGATTCAGAAAGCGGTACTTCTGGACACGGTTCATATTGTTAGGAGGTTCCTCTCTCTAGAGCCCTGACCTATAGCTTGGACCCTGTTCCCGATACCGGTGGGCCATCATTTTTTATATTTTTAAATGTTTTATACATATTTTTTTTAAATTAATATTTAAAAATGTATCAAATTTGTACAAAGATTAATAAAGGAAATAATTAGAAATACAATAATAAATTTATGAATAAAGGATGTAATACAATTTGAATAATGTTTATAAAATTTGTTTAAAACTAAATGAGAATATGATAATTATGAATTACTGCCAGGGCTGCGGGACCCTGCCAGGGCTGCGGGACTGTTCGAAAGAGATACCGCGGCCCTGGAACATAAAGTGCAAAAGAAGGAACATGGATGGTTTTTAGTCAGTAAAAGTCTGACACTACCTTCCGCTCCGCCCAGAGTGGGAGGAGTCATTTGATGATTTCCCATCCGAAAAAAAAAATGTGTTAATTAGTTACAAATATTGAAAGTTTTGAATTGACAGAAATTCGTTGTTTGAAGGCAAATTGGTGAACTCCCGTACCTCAGAATCGAATCTTCTGAACTTGTTGAGGGAATCACCGAATAAATCGGTTTCCGGTGATGTGCAGGAGCTATTGTAGCTTCTACATATTCATAGCAAGGGAGATATCTGGGAGGTTTTGAAGGGACTGAATACGTAATACGCTCAACTAAATCGCTGCATTTTACGATTTCGTTGACAATTTTGTACAGAAAAATAAGATCACGCGAACGGCGACGGATTCATTTTAATTTTGTAACTAAGCCTAGTAAAAACAATAGCTACTTTTCAAACTTAACATTAACAAACTACTCACAGAAAAACGGATTTTTTGTTATTAGTTCGTTTGTATTTCTATTATTGTTCAGTAGCATGAATAGTGAAAATATTCTACATACCGCTCATTGTGTCATGTCACCCTATATAAAATGTCTACTTTTGATACCTGTAATTTATGCTCCTTAATATAGAGGATTATAACCTATTATCGAAGGAGATGGCGAGACGAACTTGATAAATTCAAACTGGAAGCAGGACGCACAGATTCGTGAAAAGTGGAAAGAGTGGAGGGAGACCTTTGCCCAGGAGTGGGACAGAAGAGGCTAGGCAAAAAAAAAATCTATCATCTCATGAATATTTATGATCGCATTAAAAACAAACCGTTCTAGCATATTTAAAAAGTTCCCGTCATCAATACTGTCCATAATTTAAAAAAAACCAGCCAAGTGTGAGTCAGACTCGCGCACCGAGGGTTCCGTACAAAATTGTAGGTATTTTGTCATTAAACTACATATTTGGTTTCGGTTTTCATTATTTTTAGGGTTCCGTACCTCAAAAGGTAAAAACGGAACCCTTATAGGATCACTTTGTTGTCCGTCTGTCTGTCTGTCAAGACCTTTTTTCTCAGGAACGCGTGGAGGTATCAAGCTGAAATTCATATCGACGGTTGAAAGGCTAATTGATCTAAGCGACATTTTGTAAAACTTGCAGGAGGACGGATCAAAGTTATTTTTTTGGGAAAAAAAATCATAAATAAAAAACTATTTGATAGACTTTTATATATTTAATACAGTATATCCGTAATTAAGTAAGGAAGTTTTTTAAGTTATTACTGTTGAAAATTGTGTATTATTTTAGAAAATTTATGTTGGTTAGCCCAAAATGCATCAAAGTTAGTTATTTTTTGAGAAAAGCAAAATGATTCAAATGCCTACCGTTAATAAAATAGCTGAAAGTAAACTGGCTCAAGCATCGACTTAGAACCAAATAATACGAGAGAAAACGAATGTAGCGCCAAGTCGACCGACAGTTGAATATGCCCAATGAACCTAAGCAACATGATGGTGTTGCACCAGAGTGAAGTAGTTTGATGCAGATGCCCAATAAAGGGACTGCTGGATGAAAAAAATGAACCCTTACTAGATTATAGTAGATCTATATTGGTGCTTAGGCCCTCATTAATCAGCAACGTCCGTAAGATATTTTTCAGGTTGGTATGCCACTATATACAATTTTAGACAACCTTTTGTACATAAAAAAAAAACATTTTTGTGTAGAAGAATCATTCAAGATGTTGATCTAACGTTTTTTGGAACAAGGTATATCAACCCTAAGCCTAAGTTTTTTTATTTTTTTTTTATTACAAAATGGGCCTTCTCTTGGCCTCGATCACGCCTGGTGGAAAGCGATGGATGAGGTCTATGATGAAACGAGCGTGCCCAGAAGATGCCTGTTCACTCTTGCTTTGAAGGTAGCGGGTTATATGTGGGAGGGAACACAGATGGAACGCAGAGAGTTCCACAACTTGGCTGTGCGCATGATAAACGTGGAGGAGAAGCGCCGAATACGACTTGTCGGGATATCAACCAAGTGTGGATGGTACGCCGCAATACGTCTGCTAGTCCGGTGGTAAAAGGGTGATGGTGGGATCAGATCGTGGAACTCCTGCGCACACTCTCCGAAGTACAGTCTGTAGAAGACCGACAAGCAGGCGACATTACGCCGATGAGCTAGGCTGTTAAGCGTAGCTATCAAAGTCTCGTCGCCTATGAGTCTTTTAGCTTTGCGTTCCACCGAATCAAGTGCAGCAAGCTGGTATTTTGCTGAGCCATCCCACAAGTGACTGCAATACTCCATACAGGAACGGACCTGTGCTTTATAAAAACTTAAAAGTTGTCCAGATGTGAAGTATCGCCTCACCTTATTCAGGATGCCCAGCTTCTTAGCTGCGGTCTGAGTTTTCGACTCGATGGTTGAGCTGAAGTTGAGATCCGATGTCAACTCCATGCCTAAGAGCTGTAGGTGGTCGGTAACTGGTACAACTGTACCTCGGAAAGCTGGAGACAACTGGAACTGGCTCCTTTTAGCAGTGAAAAGACATGCCTGTGTTTTCAGAGCATTGAATTTGACCAGATTGTCGTCGCCCCACTGGGAAACGAGATGTAGGGTCAGATTCATTCGCTCCACCATGGCCTCTCTATGAGTAGCTGTTTCCTTTCTGCTGCCTCTTGCACTGGACAGGTATCTTTCTGCGACTGTGCTGTCATCAGCGTACCCGATTGCACCAAGCTGTAGCAGGTCGTTGATGTGTAGCAGAAATAAAGTTGCAGAAAGAACAGAGCCCTGAGGAACAACGGCATCAATGGCCTTAAGATCCGATGAGCAGCCATCTATGACCACTCTGATCGAACGGCCACTCAGGAAGTCGGAAATCCAGTTGCGAAAGTCAGCAGAGATGCCGAATGCAGGAAGCTTAGTCAATAGACTAGCGTGCCAGACCCTGTCATGTCAAAAGCCTTTGAAATATCAAGCGATACAGCAAGGGCTTCGCCGTGTTTCTCAATGGCCTCGCCCCAGTAATGCGTAACATACACAGAAGAAGCCTAAGTTTTTTAATGTAGTTGAATGCAAAATGGGCCAAACGACATAGCTTATTGTTTTAGTTTAATGCAAAATAGGCCAAACGACAAAACCACAACCATGGCGAAAAAGCCAAATGCCTTAATCGACACACGTTATAAAAGTTCGAAAAATCAAATTAGCTTAAGTCACGGAGTCCTCGAATTTTGTCTAATTTGGTGTCGTATAGATCAATGAGCTTAGAAATGAGGCCTGTTTTGCTGTGGGTGCTAAGCGCCAAAAAAGTAGTCAAAAAAAATTGAAACCCGACTCAAACGACGGAGAAAAATTTGCTGATTCCGAATATGTATATAACTCAATATCGCAAAAAATGTCGCTTAGACCAATTAGCCTTTCAACCGTCGATATCAAATACTCAAATCTATGGTCTCTTGGAGCTGTGAAAAAATCAAACTTCTAAGTCAACGCGATCAAAAGATACTCCCGTTTATGCCGCAAATTTTCGACACTCGCAAGGGAATCAAAACCTACAGGGTACTTCCCGTGAACTCAGAATCTTGAAATTTGGTATGAAGCAACGTCTTATAGCAGAGATATAGGAAAAATTGCGAAAAGTATACATTTTTAGTTATATCATATAATAAAAATATTTTTAATAATTTTAAACTTACTACCCCTTTCCTCATGAACGCGTAGTGGTATTATATTGAAATTCATATCAAATACTCGAATCTATAATACCTTTCAGCTGTAACAAAATCAAACTTCTATGTCAACGCAATCAAAAGAAACAGGAATTAAAACCGCATATTTTGAAACTCGCCACTACTCGCAAGGGAATCAAAACCTACAGGGTACTTCCCGTGAACTCAGAATCTTGAAATTTGGTACGAAGCAACGTCTTATAACACAGATAAAGGAAAAATTGCGAAAAGCATAAATTTTTAGTTACATCATATAATAAAAATATTTTTAATAATTTTAAACTTATTACCCCTTTACTCATGAACGCGTAGTGGTATTATATTGAAATTCTTAACAAATACTCAAGTCTATAATGTCTTTAAGCTGTAACAAAATCAAACTTCTACGTCAACGCAATCAAAAGATACAGCAATTAAAGCCGCATATTTTGAAACTCGCAACTACTCGCAAGGGAATCAAAACCTAAAGGATACTTCCAGACGACCTGGAATCTTGAAATTTGGCATGAAGCAACGTTATAAAGTACACATATAGGAAAAATTCCGAAAATCTTAAATTTTTAAAATTATGTCTATCACTTCTCTTCTTAAAGAGATGAAGATTTTTCCGAACATACATAATGTTTTCATATATGTATTGACAAGGTACCGTCAGCTTTCCACATTGTTATGTTATGGATTTCATTTAGCAATAAAAATACCATAACTTTTACTTATATACCTACAGGTTTGTACGGAACCCTCGGTGCGCGAGTCTGACTCGCACTTGGCCGGTTTTTTTCCTTAACATGTGCTGTAAGACATTGCTTCTTGTCAAATTTCATGATACTAGGACAACGGGAAGTACCTTTTAAATTTTGATTCCCTTGACAGTGTCGAAACATACGTTTCATGCGGCCGTATCTTTTTTTACGTTAACGTTAGCTGTGAAAAAATCAAACTTCTAAGTTTGATTTTTTCACAGCTTCAAGGGACTGTAGATTAATGTATTTCAACTCGATACCTTTACGCGTTCCCGAGATAGAGGGTCTTGACAGACGGACCACAAAGTGATCCTATAAGAGTGCCATTTCTTTCCTTTTGAGGGACGGAACCCTTAAAAAAACCACAGAACGCTTATAGGATTAAGTAAGCTGCCTAACTTTTGAGACTTTTCTGGAAAGATTGACCTTATTAAGTAAGAAAGTGCGTGTCGGGCCACGCACAAAGTAGGGTTCCGTAGTTGCCCATCAACATATGCAGACAGTGCCTACGGTTCGATTTGCCTCTGCCATGATTTTTATTGTACCTAATAATAAAAAACAAACTTATATTTGCAGTTCAAAAACCTGTGCTCCCATACATTGTATATGGGAAAATATATTATCCAAGTACATTTTATAAGTTGGTCGACTATTACTTGTAAACTAGTAAAGTTCACTTAGCTGTGATAGTTTTCCTTTTAACTACGTTGTATATAGTATCACCGCGAATTTTGTCACGCTGGGTGCGTGACAAAATTCGCGGTGACACACAACCGTTTAGCTGGCAGAGGGACACACACACACACTTGAATCTACCAAAAATTTGAACTTTAAATCTTAATATTTCACAAACGAATCCCTATTTGAACAAACTCGCAATATTTTTTAAAGACCTATACAACGACATCCCACACTATGGGATACGCGAGAAAAAAAATCCCCACTTTACGTGTAGGTACTGGAGATACCCTAAAAAAATACTTTTCGAGATTTTATTTTACCACTTTGTCGGCGTAACTAATCTGTATATTCATGCAAAATTACAGCTTTCTAGTACTAAGAGTCTTTGAGCTAAGCTGCGGACAGACAGACAGACGGACATGGCGTGTTGTTTGTTGACTACGGAACCCTAAAAATGTCACGTTATTATTGAAATGATTGAAAACTAAGTCTCCTCTCTGAATAATGTAGGGCTTTAAACATTTACTTTGGATTCCTCTATGAATTAAAGTTTCCATAAACAGGCACTACTTATAATGAGAGCATTGTTTTATACGGCCAAGTCAACCATCGTTTTGTCATTTAAGTTAGCAGTTTGTAAATTAAGTTTTCCTATATAAATGAAAGTTAGAAACAAGTAAGTTAACCGCAGATTATTTACATTTTATTATAGTTTACAGACTAACTTACTCCATCGGTTAAGTGACCGACAAAATGTGTCTTGACCTTGTGGGAGTAGTACCAGCCGTCTAAAGTTATTAGTTAACTACAAAAAATATGGCTCAAGAATACTTAGAGCAAACCGGGGCTGTTTGGTTCCTGAATAGTCCATTCCTGAGGCCCCAACACGGTGTAAACGTAAAAACAAAATGCTCCCGAGATTCATAGGCCCGTGTTCTTGAAGTCGTTGAAAAACCTGGATGAAGTCAGTGTTCACGATGCTTACAGAAAGAGATTCACCGCTTGATAATGTTGACGCATTCTACAATCCCACCCATTGACCTCAAGAACATGAATCTCGGAAGCCGGGGTTTCCTTTGTGCGGAAGAAGCCACAGAGGAGTTTCTCCAGCTCCAAATGAAACTTCCCAAGTCACGCATAATGGTGCACAAAATTGAATCAATGACAGCGAGGGAATCAATGGTCAATCAAACAATTTTCGGGAAAAATTGACAATTTGGACAAATTTGGATTCACATTTGACAACTGATTTGTACAACATGTCAAAAATGCAGAACTACATCATGCTTTGCGATTTCAATGCTAATTTCCACTGGGCTGATAGCATTTTAGTTAAATTGTTTTCAGCAAGTACAATCACTATCATGAATAAATTCATAAAAGTGTGAAAATATAATAATTATGTGTAACGAATATTTTTCATTTTAAAATCGACGTATTTAAAATCACACAGTGATCTTTTTTCTTGTTTCTGTCACGGGTATAATAAGTTTTGTCCATTATTTGTGGAAAATGTATTAAAAGACATCTATTTCAGTAGGTCGGTTACTGATTAAGTACTTGGTGTATTAGTACCGCTTGTTTACCAGGCTATAGACGAATATTTTGGTGAAAAGTGATACTTTTTAATTTGTGAAAATTCCTGCTGACCTTTAGAAGTATGATGCTTTAGAAACAAATAGGATTTCTAAGACTTTAATTTTAACTATGAAAATTACCTTGACTACAAACAATTCGCCGAAAACAACACTACCTTTAATGTTCTTTTGGGAAAATAACGTATTGTGTTATATTATTTGTGGTACGTTATTTAAACAAATACATACAAAATCCGCGAAATACCAGAGTGAAACATTCGAAGATAGTTATGTGACTTACAAATGAATAAAATTGAAGTGTCTGTATAATGCACTTAAACCAATGTTTTTTTATATATAAATTTTTGTCGGTCGGTTTGTCCAGCTAGTCTCCGAAAGGGCTAGACCGATTTATATTGTATTTGACATCGCGAGCTCGTGCTATTGCCTCAGCTAATCAGATCCTCTGAGCCATACTAAGTTACTCTTCAGTCAAGCGATGATAAGTTTATTAGTCTCTCTCGAATTGATATGCAGACAGGAATCCATGTAGCTCTGTAGTTTCCAAGAATACCCTATTAATTTAAGATTGATTGGAGTTGTGAGATTATTGTTAAGAAGGCTATGAGTTTCCGTAGAGTAAGTGCATAAAAAAGGGAACCTCAAATGAAAGGTAAGGTCCACCCACATTAACGAATCAAATACATAATTATGAATGAACGTGTTTGATTTGTTTCATAAAGTAGAGCACGTGCCTTTTGCAATATTGCGATCGGCTTCAATTCTAAATGAATTCGCAGAATACCAGCATTTTACATAAAGCAACGTTCTATCTGACAAAGCACTGGGTTTTAGGTAAAACTAAAATTATACTGTGACTTACGGGATATCTTCCGTGATTGTTCATCATTTTGAGCTCCCGATATTTCGACGCTGTTGCAAGCGCCATGATCGCGGGTTGACTGGAGTATACGGGTGTATAGAAAAACAAGAAAGAAAAAAGAAGAGATAGAAAAATAAAGTTTAGTTTTAAACCGCGAAAGCTTAAAATAGTACTTGGGTAAAACTGGTTAAACTACTTGATAAAACTGATTGTAAGACTTTTGAGCTTCTGATTACCAGTTACAACTTCCAAAGATCAAAGATCCACGGATTACAGTCGAGCGAACCGACTTAACGTGTTTTCCGCGGCACGGAATGGTTATAGCTATCCCTTTAAATTATTTTCCCTCATGATAAGTGATTAGGAAAATAATTTTCGAAGAAAATGGTAAGAGACTTTTCCAATTATGCTGTCAACTTAGGAATAAAATAATAAGTTTCTGTGAATGTCATACCCATTTGGAGTAGGTAAAAGATAGACATTTGCTTATACCATGTTTCATTTTACAACAACTTAACGAACCGCTTATACCCGTGCAAATAAAAGTTATATAATATTCCTTTTCTTTATGCGTCTATACATACTTTATTAGGCGATGCTTAAAATATAGTATAAAAAAGTGGATTTAAGTATTTTTTTAACACAGTACTCGTATTAAATATCTACTTACTTATGTAAGATTAGAGGAAAACCAAAGAAATGATGGATGGACTGTGTGAAGCATGATATGGCAAGAAAGGAGGTGATTGCTGAGGTGACGAGTAACAGAGAAGTATGTAAAAAGAAGACGCGCTGCACCGACCCCAAATAAATTGGGATAAAGGCAGGAGAATGATGAATGAGTGATAATTAATAATCTGTGAACGGCGGACTTTTCTCACAACTCGAGAACATCACTGTATCTTAATGATATTTTAAAATTCTTTCCTATACATAATACCTAATTAAATTCTATATTTATTTTCAGGCAGTTTAGACTCATTTTCATATATACCCAAGATAATATCGACGGTTGAAAGGCTAATTGGTCTAAGCGGCATTTTTTGCGATATTGAGTTATATACATATTCGGAATCAGCAAATTTTTCTCCGTCGTTTGAGTCAGGTTTCAATTTTTTTTGACTACTTTTTTGGCGCTTAGCACCCACAGCAAAACAGGCCTCATTTCTAAGCTCATTGATCTATACGACACCAAAATAGACAAATTTGAGGACTCCGTGACTTAAGCTAATTTGATTTTTCGAACTTTTATAACGTGTGTCGATTAAGGCATTTGACTTTTTCGCCATGGTTGTGGTTTTGTCGTTTGGCCTATTTTGCATTAAACTAAGACAATAAGCTATGTCGTTTGGCCCATTTTGCATTCAACAACTGCATTAAAAAAACTTAGGCTTAAGGTGATATACCTTCCTGGAAGCCTCGATCGTGCAGGCCTGGGTGACACCACCGGACAGGCCTGCCGACGTTAATAACGAGGCGGGTTGGTTCCAGGAGGCCATGTCGGAGATATGCGACGTGGCAATGCCCCAAGTTCGGCCAGGAAGCGCCCGGCGTTAGGTGTACTGGTGGTCGCGAGAGGTGACGTCTCTGCGTGAGGCGTGCGTCGCCGCGCGGCACCTGTACGCCAGGCATCGCAGGCTCCGCATCCGTCCTTCGGATGCGGCAGCCATTGAGGCGGAGCAGTACGAGGGGTACAGAGCAGCGAAGACCGCCCTCCAAGAGGCTGTCCAGCGGGCCAAGATTCTGGCCCGCGAGGAGATGCTGGAGACTCTCGACGGAGATCCGTGGGGGCGCCCTTACAAGATGGTGCGCGACAAACGCCGCTTGCGGTGCCGGAAGTGGACCACTCAGACGACGATGACGACACTCCGGAGGTGACCGGGGTAGACCTGAGAGTGGCGGTAGGCCGGCTTAAAGCCGCCTAAAAAAATACCGCCCCGGGACCCGATGGCTTACCTGGCAAAGCCTGGGTCCTGGCCTTGGAGGCTCTCGGGCCCCAACTGGAGGGGCTCCTAAGCGCATGCTTGGAGAGAGGCCAGTTTCCGCTTCGTTGGAAGACAGGGAAGCTGGTCCTCATCCGGAAGCCGGGGCGCCCTGCGGACTCTCCGTCCGCATACCGGCCCATTGTGTTGCTCGACGAGGTGGGCAAGCTCTTCGAAAGAGTAATTGCAAACCGCCTCGCCGGGCACCTTGCGGGGATGGGGCCGGATCTTGCGGACAACCAGTTTGGTTTCCGCAAGGGGCGCTCGACGGTGGACGCCATCATGCGCGTGAGAGCCCTCACGACGGGGGATGCGGTGTCCCGGGGTGGGGTTGTCTTGGCGGTGTCTCTCGACATCGCCAACGCTTTCAACTCCATGCCCTGGAGCTGCATTAGGGAGGCCCTCCGGTATCACCGGGTGCCGACCTACCTTCGTCGTGTGGTCGGGGACTACCAGACGGACAGGGTCGTCATCTACCCTGGTCACAGCGGAGAATGGAACCGGCGAGAGATGTCGTGCGGTGTTCCGCAGAGATCGGTTCTAGGGCCGCCCTTGTGGAACATCGGTTTGCTACGCTGAAGACAGGCTGGTGCTGGCGCAGGGGAGGTCGCACGAGGCGGCGGCCGAATTAATGACACGCGGGATTGCGATGGTCTTGGAGAGAATCCGGCAGTTGGGTCTCGAGGTGGCATTGCACAAGTCCGAGGCCATGTGCTTTCATGGGCCTCGGAATGTGCCACCATCGGGATCCACACTGACGGTAGGAGGGGTTCCCATTGGCGTCGAGTCGACGTTGAAGTACCTAGGACTCGTCCTCGACAGCTGGTGGAACTTCGTGGAGCACTTCCGACGTTTGGCTCCCAAACTGGAACGGGCCGGGGCTGCCTTCAAGCGGCTCTTGCCCAACCTGAGGGGTCCAAACGCCTCCTGCCGGACGCTCTACGCGGGGTCGTGTGGTCTATGGCCCTTTACGGGGCCCCGGTGTGGGCGCGTTCCTTGAGGCGGCGAGCCGCCCACTACCTGAACGCGCCCCAAAAGGTGGTGGCCGTAAGGCTGATCCGTGGGTACCGCATGATCTCCGGCGAGGCGGCGAGCCTCCTTGCCGGATTGCCGCCATGGGATCTGGAGGCCATAGTCCTCGCGCGCCTGCATGAGTGGCGCCCGGAGGCACAGCGCCAGGGGAAACTCCGCTGCCGCAGCAAATTGTCGTGCAGCGGACAGACCTCCGGCGCGATCTCATGGCGACATGGAGAGAGCGACTGTCGCAACCCCGTGCAGTGCACGCCACGATAGTGGCGGTAAGTTCCCTCTTTGAAGAGTGGTTAGAGAGGCGCCACGGCACCCTCAGCTTCCGCCTGACGCAGGTCCTCACCGGACACGGTTGTTGGGAGGTACCTGCACCGAATCGGGCGGGAGGAAACGCCCGGGTGTTACCATTGTGAGAATCGCCCGGAGGACACGGTGGAGCACACTGTGGAGGTCTGCTCCACTTGAGCGGAGCACCGCCGCCGTGTCCTCGTAGCGGCGATTGGCGGCAGCAATCTCTCGCGCCCGGCCCTGGTTCAAACCATGGTTCGGGGCGAGAGGGAATGGGAAGCCGTCACCTCCTTCTGCGAAGCAGTCATGCTAGCGAAAGAGGTGGCGGAACGTGAGAGGGAGAGAACCTCACGTCCCAGCCGCCGCGGGAGAAGCACCGGGCGTCGGAAAAATCGTATAAAGTGGCATACCAACCTGAAAAATATCTTACGGACGTTGCTGATTAATGAGGGGCCTAAGCACCAATATCTACTATTTTTCATCCAGCAGTCCCTCTTATAGGCATCTGCATCAAACTACTTCACTGTGGTGCAACACCATCATGATGCTTAGGTTCATTGGGCATATTCAACTGTCGGTCGACTTGGCGCTACATTCGTTTTCTCTCGTATTATTTTGTTCTAAGTCGATGCTTGAGCTAGTTTACTTTCGGCTATTTTATTTACGGTAGGCATTTGAACCATTTTGCTTTTCTCAAAAAATAACTAACTTTGATGCATTTTGGCCTAACCAACATTAATTTTCTAAAATAATACATAATTTTCAACAGTAGTAACTTAAAAAACTTCCTTACTTAATTACGGATATACTGTATTAAATAAATAAAAGTCTATCAAGTAGTTTTTTATTTATGATTTTTTTTTCCCAAAAAAATAACTTTGATCCGTCCTCCTGCAAGTTTTACAAAATGTCGGTTAGATCAATTAGCCTTTCAACCGTCGATATAGATACCTACAGTAATACCCAAATTAATTGTGAGTTACCCGGAAAGGTGTGATAATATTGTGTTCATTGTGTTACTAACACTGAAACTATTATCCTCATACTATTCATACATTATCTGTAACATTATCCAATTCAGAACATACACACAATCTATATCCACAAAACACTTCTTCTAAGAAACCCCTTCTAACATCAATACCATTGTTCCTGTTAATCAATCTATAAAATCATGGCCATGTTTCAGGAGCTATTATAATATAATACACATAGCTCAGCAAGCTTTAATAGTTTATTCGACCGTCACAAATGTTTATAAGATAAGAACTGTGTGTCTTAAACAGTGGTGTTGTGTAGCGTGAGTAAATTAATGATTTATAGACGTAGATAGAAATTGTAAGATAGATAGATGGACCGAAAATTTCTAATGCAGTAAAGAAAACTACAAGTTGTACGATATCACGAATACTTGAAATGTATAAACTTATAAAAAAACAGTATTCACTTATTTATTACCAGTGATCGGAATAGGCTGATTTTACGTGAAAATCCCGAAATTTGGTAATTACAAGTTTAGTTAAAAATAGCTCTTACACATCTTAAATAAAGCTTATTTTCAACTTACTGAAGATTTTCTCCGAATCCCGGGGAAAAAAAATAGTCGTAAGGAAGTCTCCACTTTCTGTCTCTGTTCTCCGAAGTTTAGGCAATTATAGTCAGTCAGCCTATTCCAATCACTACTTATTACACATGTTCTCCACTATTTCCTACAACACAGGAGATTACAAACTCATTGAAGCATGTAGTTCTGATTGAAATGATTACTATTCAACCCTCGCTTGTCCCTTGAGTGGAAACTTCCTCAATTTTCTCTGCTTCTCACGATCATGTAGTTTTTCACGCCAATTCTCATGGAGATGAGACCCTTATCACCCTATCATCTCCTACGCAATTTTATACTTCCCTACTGTATGTCCCAAGGGCGAATATTCCAGCTAGCAACCACAATCCGAAAAATTTTGATTAAAATTTCAGTAAAGTTATATGAGAATTTATACACCGAATTTTCCGACCCATTGCACTACAAAACACTCACTGCACAATGTAGGGTCGAAGAATTAATTTGTTTACTAAATAGGTGTAGCTATTCATACTAAATAGCGTCTACCTTCTTCTTCTATAATAAAAATAGTTGATTTTTATTGATCAACATGTATGACGGATTGTCAATAGTCAGGACTAGGTTTGTATGAAAGCAATGTTTGTTTTACTAATGTCACTTCTCATTTGTAACATCACATAAAAGAGGAGTATTATAAGTTTGAAGTGTGGATCTCTGTGTCTGTCATCATTGCTCCTGAATGGATGAACCGATTTTGATTTAGTGTATTTCGTTTTCTATAGTAATAAATTCCGACCGTGCGAAGCTGGGACGGGTCGCTAGTGTATTATAAATGCCAAATTAACTCTGTCCATCTTACCTTTTGACGATTTCAGCCAGTTTCTTCATCATCATCATCTGCCTAGCCTTTTCCCAACTATGTTGGGGTCGGCTTCCAGTCTAACCGGATGCAGCTGAATACCAGTATTTTACATGGAGCGACTGCCTGTCGGACCTCCACAACCCAGTTAGTGCTAGGTAATACGATACCCCTTGGTAAGACTGGTTGTCAGACTTTCGGGCCACTGACTACCTGTAACGACTGTCAAAGATCTACAAATGACAGCCGGGACCAACGGCTTAACGTGCTTTCCGAGGCACGGAGGAAAGCACGTTAAGGCCAGTTTCTTCATCAAAAACTAAAATTAGCAGTAAAAGTATTAACTTTTACTTTTAGTATTAACTTTTACTTTTACCAAAAGTCAAAAGAGTTGCCACAACACAAACATCGTAATTTCCCCAAAAAATCGTGGGGATCTTTTTTTTACATATGACATATGAACGGATTGCCACGCAATCTGTAAAAATACTCTCAAAAGATAAATCTATATCAAACTAAAAGACTGGTCTTGGGTTTGGCTGGAACAACATGATTGATAACCTTTTAAATATCGTGGGCTTTAGAACTGAACCGCCTTTATTATTTTTTCAATACATTTCACAAATTTTTGCAACAGCGCTCTCCTGTCAACTTCTATCGAGCTTGTAAAGATGTTTTATATATTCTATTTGTCCTGGGATATTAAGTAGATCCAGTGTAGGTATGTAGACGGTCACGGGGCATCGCCTCCTGGCCGTAGAGGCCTTAGAGGTACCGACTACGACGCACCTACAGTGGGTATATGGCTCCCGCCCGTCCCGCCACCAGAGGAAGCCGGTAGTGGTCCGGGCCAAGAAGCCGTCGTGTGTGTGTGGGCGGTATTGTACTGTGTAACACTGCCCAGTGTCTGTGTCTGTCTGTGGGACGTGGGTCTATGCTGCGCGCCCACGCGTGAATTTACGCGAGTGTAGAGTGATACATGTGTGGTTTACTACGTGACCTGTGCAGGTAAGCTGCGTGTAACCTGGCACAGCTTACCCGGGCGGCGTCAATCTGGTGGGGTGGGGTCACAGTCCGCTGCCAGGTCGCGGGGTAGGCGCCTCGTGTCGGGGGGGCGCGCCAGTGCGCTATGTGCTTGTCATGGTTCCAAGCAGATGCGTCCCCAATCAACTGCCAGAATTCTCCTTTTATTCACTATCTAAATGGCTAGTGTCGCCCCATTGGCCGGAAATTCACAACGGACCAATAACAGCACGACACCAGTGCTACCAACCTTCATATTTATTAAATAATGAAATTCGAATTTGAATTTAAATAATCAAACGAATATCTTTTAAGTAATGGCAAAAACAGTTATAATATTATATGATTTGAACAAATAAATCAACTAATAATTAAACCATTAATCAAAATAACGAATCTAATGCGAAAAAATGTATGGTTGTCTTCGAGGCGGCAACAGGTAGACAATTACTTTTGGAAATCTTAGCCAAATATCATAAAATTGACAAGATATGCTTTCTAGTTCTTTGTTTCTTGGCATTTGTATAAACATCCCTGCGAAACATGCTATAGCGTGTGATACTTTCAACTTTTACTGGACGAAGACCGTGATAACATTTTCATATTTTAACAGTAAAGACTTGGTCTGACTAACATCCAGAAGTCCAAACTCAAGGTTTGCTAACGAGCAATGAACCGCAGTATACCTGAATTGTTCCCGAATAAATTGAATTTGAACAGTTAAAATAACGGCTAAATTGTGAAGAAACAAATTTAATCATTACTTTTACTATACGACGTTACTTAGGCTGTTACTTTTGACGAAAACTCTAGCCGTTAAGAGCTAAACAGATTTGGATGTTTGGCACAGAAACGACTTGCGTTAGAATATGGAACACCTTTTTATCTTGGTAGTAAAATACATTGAGATGATTTTCGGCATCTACGCGAGCGAAACCGCAGGCAAAAGTTGGTCAGCCATTAAACTTAGTTAAGTCTATCGTTCTGTCTTGACCGACCTGCAAACATTCTAACTCTATCGTCTTCTATTGATTTGCAAACAAATCCAATTCTCAATCATTCTACACGACTGCACTGGGAATCGTCAACATGCTTGAGTAATTGGACGTATGCAAAGTCAAAAGTTCAAAGACCTCAGAAGCTCGCACATCGTAGAATGTTAATGGTGAAAAAATAAAACACGACACCTTTTTTTCAATTTGTAGTATGATACGAGTATTTGTCTGCCAAAGTGTTCTTGTGAACGGCAACGTGCCTTTTACTTAAACGTATTGACGACAATATACACGAAAAGACATGTTTCATTATTTCATGTTCATATATTATTTCGTGTCGTGTGTCGATCGGTCATCGAAATAGGTAACTAGAAAATTGAAAGAAAGATTGATTCATTGATCTATTGGCACAAACAAAGCAATTTGCGTCGAAAAGTTAGACAGCAGCGTCCAACTTTTCGACAGCTTCAAAAATAAAGTTTGTAAAGCATTGTCAATGATTACTGATTACGCTTGACTGGTCAAATTGTTTAACAGCATTAATTGAACGAAGTTTGTTTGGTTATGGACTTTTTGAGTTGACAAGAATATTTCTATAAATTACATCATTTGTATTATTCTGTGTTCTCTTCTTCCAATAACTGTGCTATGTGCTTTCATTTTCCTTTGAAAGCCGACGCTAGGCTTACTCAGTCCATCGTTAAGGTCTTCTATGATTTTTCCTCAGACTAAATTAAATAGAGTTCAAAAGCAATCAATTTAAAAAAAAAACGGTACATACTTAAATAACTCAAATGTTTGCAATTAACTTTTCAAGCCACATTTCATAATTAATTATTAATAACGCAAAATACCTGCATATTTTCTGGCCCTACATTTAAACATTTTTTCCAGAAATATAGCTTACATTAAATTGTAAACATAACTGCAGTCAGCTCTACCAGAGAGCAGGTAAAATTTTGCCAACTTATATAAAGAGCGAAGCTTGCCCAGAAATATTTTCAGCCACATGAAATTGAATTTCTAGACGAGCAGCGAGAGAATTTTAAAGTCACGTTCGAAGCGACAGTCTTGCTCTACTTTTGCCTGAAAACAACAATAGACCAGAAACAAGAATATTTTTTTGTTTTATGTGTCACGGGGATACTAAGAATAGGAGCGAGCTTACATTTTTGAAAAACTTAAACCTTAGACTTCGATGCCTTAAATATTGATTCCTTGTCAGAATATTTAATGTACCCGTGTTTAGTTCAGCGCTAAGCACGGGTATATTAAAAAAAGTTTTGCAATAGAATTTTTAATCTAATCTTATTTACGGAATTACATGTAATTTAAAAAACCTCACCGGGTTAACATGATGTATTACAAAACATAATTATATTCCCTTTTTTGTAACAATAAAAGCTGATTGCCCTTAGGATTAGCGTAGGGCGTACCTTAGTTGAAAGAACTTTGAAAATTGAAGATGAAATTACAAAACTTGTATCTAAAAGTCTCGTCAAAAATGTTTAAAACAACAAATAAAAAAAAAACATAATTATTTATTAATACTGCAGCATAAAATAATGCAATTTGGTGCGTCTGGCCATGTACTTAAGCCACCACATGTACCAAAAACGAATTAGTCAGAATATTATGTTGATATGCATAATTTTATGTGTCTGATCAAAAAAATCCTGCGCTATTGTTATTTCTGGTCCCTTGTAATAAAGATACAAAGTAAATTGGGTAGTGTTGTTACGATGGATAGGACCGAAATGACTCATACTATGCGATCTATTGATCTGATCCAAACAGTGATTTACCACCCTTTTCATATTTAAAATGCATTTCTGATTATTTTATATACAGCCCTCAATATTACACCAGTTATGTATAAGCCCCATTGTATAGAGTTAGGGGCGATTGATCGGGTAAACATCCAGATTTCGGGCTGCTACTGAGGAATTTCTAACAAAAAACCCAATCAACCTCACATCATTGTTCCACCAATTCAACTTTACACCTCTGCACCTTTACAGGTGTATGTGCTAATGGGTGTAAAATACCCTTAACAAAGCCTCGTTTAGTACAACACAAGTTATCGTTTTCAACATCATTGCGATATGTTTTTTTGTTCTGGAATTTCTTGAGAAATAAGCAGTACTTTTGTACTCATGTATTATAATATTATTTTCCTGTGTTGTCTACTGTGTGTACATAAATAATAAAATAAATAAATACCTGGGAACCTTATAGTTACGGAGATATGAGGTGTCAAAGTTTCTACTTTTTCACAAGTTTTTTATTTGTACAAGGTTTTGATGTTAGATGATCTTCACTTTAAATACCTTCATGACCCCCGTACTATTCAATCGATCCATCAGCACAATTTTTTGAGTGCATATCATTGAGTCCTACAATACCCCCCCAACAAACATTACATCCCCAAACAATAATTTTTGCCCAGAGTTACTTACTTTGATGTAAAGAATGCTTGGTTGACAGCTTCGCGAAGAGTCCGTTTACTGCTTATATTTAATGTATATTTTATTTTGTTACAGTTACCAAGTACTATTCTTCGTAGTGACATACGCCATCCCTATGCTTGGGATGACGTTCTTCTACTCAGCAATGGGGAAAGTGCTGTGGGGCTCAGGATCCATCGGCGAGCTGACGCAGCGACAAGTAGATTCGATACGATCAAAACGGAAGGTATGTGAAGCTGTTCATAGAATTAATGTAAACTATTAAGAACTAGCTTTTTCCCTTTTTTTATTGGGGTCATACTCTCCTTTTAATAATATAATTTAATCATCATTCGAAAGACACGTGGCGCCATCTATTATCATCAGAACGTTATTGTTGTTTTCCGCGGGAACAGTACTTTTTTCGAGATGAAAGGTATCCTTAGTATGTACACCTGACAACGTATAATTACGCAAAATTTCAGAATGATCGGTTCAGTGGTTTAGGCGTGAAAAAGTAACAAACAAAATTACTACTTGGCTTCGTATTAGTACTTTCGCATTTACAATGTTATACATTAATAACAATAAAGTTAGGATTAGTATGTTCAGGAATATTATTATTATATACTCCTGTGTAATACAATAGGCAATCGCTCCATGTAAAATACTGGTATCCAACTGCATCCGGTTAGACTGGAAACCTACTCCAACAACTTTGGTTAAAGGCTTGGCAGACGAAGATGACTCCTGTGTAATATGAACGCACAAAGGTTGGTTGTTGTGTTGTGTCGTGTCGTGTCAGCCTATCGGTTTCATACATTTAATATGGTTACAAACACACTTGCGGTGCGAAACAACACACTGTAATAATGTGTTTCTACTACACGACACAACAAAGATGTCTATTGGCATACCGCTGTTAAACCCGCGAAGGTTTTTATTGGTATATTGTTGTTTTTTTTAAAGGTTTGGTTTGTGGTTTGTTTTTGAAACAGATATGTGTGGTTGCATCTTCATCATCATCACCTGTCCCATGCGAGTCGAGTAGTTATTGTGTGGGACAGCTGAAACAATTCTGTTTACCGTCTTATTCTCTATTGTCAATTGGTTTATCAATACGTTAGTCATCATATTTTGTCCCAGAATCACCCTCTGTTTCGTCAAAGGCATCTTGTCTAGTTTATGCCACTGTGATGGTTATTATAATCTTACGACATCATGATTCCCACCAACATTGGTCTGCCTGGAGATTTAACCATCTTAAACGATATATAGATAAAAATGATAATCCCGACCTCTTTTATACAATGTTTTCTTTGTAAACTACGAAAGCATGTAATAGATGTCGCAAGATTTTACTTTAAACCCATCTTTTATTTATCGAGTCTTCTGCCCCAATTTCAAAAACAACAAATTGTTACGGGCGGTTTTTCATCCAAACTGTAAACCGCCTCGCAGATTTTCAATACAAGACGTCTTTCCGAAGCAACGTTGCCAAACCAATGTTTTATTCAATTTTGTTCGCTCACGTCGTGTTTGTTCACGTTCAGAGTACCGAAGTGGAGACAATGAGGGTTTATTGGAACCACGCCAGGGGTTCCAAAATTGGGACTTTCTGAAATGTCTGGTCTAGCTTTTACTTTTGAATCGAGTACAATTTTCATAACAAAAACTCTGTCGTAATTAGAAAAAAAAGCCTTGAATACTTTGACGTAATAGTCCATTTAGCTATTATCAGAGTGACGTCATATCATGTTCAACTACAGTCTTAAACATCATCTTAATAAAAGTTTGCCTGAAGGATATCCTTCAGGCAAACGTTCAGGTTAAACGTTCTGCTTCTTATTCCGTACCTCATTGGTCTAGGCGTCGCAAGCGCTACTGTTGAACATACGGTTCTGGGTTCAGTTCCCAGGTCAGGCAAAGTATTATTAGGTTTTCCCTCCCGGAATTCCTCGATAACAGCTCGAGCTTTAGATTTCTGCTCTTGATCGCAAAAGGCTCGACCCCTATTACATGTACCTTAACCGTAGTTGAAGAAATATAGGTGCACTTTTGGTTCACTTCTGCTTAACCTTTTGGAGATTACAGGTGTGATGTTTTCTGTCCGCAGGTTGTGAAAATGTTCATCCTAGTGATAGTAATCTTCGGGATCTGCTGGCTGCCCTACCACTCGTACTTCATCTATACGCACTTCAATCCATCGATACTGTACATGAAGTATGTGCAACACATGTACCTCGGCTTCTATTGGCTGGCGATGGCCAACGCTATGGTCAACCCTATTATCTACTACTGGATGAATGCCAAGTAAGTCCTGAGGGTTTTAAATTAGTTTTTAGTCGTCATTACCAACAATATAGGTGGAGTATATTTGCCTAAACTTCAAAGAAGTATTTCTTTCTTTATCGTGTAGGAAGTGCCTAACCTGGTGTCAGAGTTTTTATACCGTCTCTGACTTGACTTTACATGCTGTCGAGAAATATCTCTCCCACGATGTTTTCTTTCACTGAAGCAAGTAATTATACAATACGCACATGAATCCGAAAAATCAGAGGTGCGTGTCTTGGGTTCAAACTTGAGACCTATGACTTGGCAGTCCGACGGTCACACCACTCGGCTATCACTGCCTAAGGAAGTAAGTAACATGACTGCGGTTAATATACCTCTCTATGATAACTAACTTGGAATGATTTTTATGTTCAGATATAAAGCTATTTTAGTAGCAGCTTTAGACATTTACAAAACAAAAGGCAATACAATATTCCAATATTTGTTTCAGTACATAAAGCAATGGATCTCTGACAAATAACCTAAACACACCATTGTTAATTAAAATTGTATTGTAAACAAACTAATTAAAGTACAATATTAAATGTCAAATGTTAATTAACGATTTGTGGTAAAGAAGGTAAGGCTATTATTTGTTCATTGTTTAATTCTGTGATCTGTTGAATGGACGTTTTGACTTTATTTTAGGGACTGAAGCCCTTCAAGACAACTCGGCGATACCTAAATGAAATTTTAGCAGAATATTCAACTCTATTGAATTATTATTTTGTAGCAGCTCGTGGCTAAGCAACAACAGTCGCTCGGGTCGATCTCCAGGTTAAGCCGCGCTTGCCTAGGCTGTTCCGTAGATAGATGACCACCCATTACATACCGAGTTTCCTCTGTGCCTCTGAAAGCGAGTTCGAGATCTTAGACAGTCGTTACAAGTAGTCAGTAGCCCGAAAGTCTGGACCAGTCCTACCAAGGGGTATCGTATTACCCAGTACTAATTGGGTTGTGGAGTCAGATAGACAGTCGCTCAAACCGGTAAGACTGGAAGCCGACCACAAGATAGTTGGGAAAAGGCTAAGCAGATGATTATAGATTTTCAACACTCAAGTTTGCTCCTACAGTTGTAATTCAAACAGTACAATAATATTTAGGCGTCCATTTAGACAACGCTTAGTGATTGTGAAAACGGGCATATAACAGGTATCCCAAGAGGGTTAGATGGCAAATAATTTATTCTCAGAATTTTGTATTATATACTGTAGTTATTAATTCAAAAGTGACAAGTGATGTGGAAATACGATAGTTTTGTATCAAAACAATACAGTATCCAAATGAATTTCAATAGAAATATATTTTGAATTTGAATAGTTTCAGAAAACTATTCATGTGTAGAACTATTCATACAGATAGTTAATTTAAAGTTATACAAATATTAACTGGAATGATATAGGGAAGCCTGTAAATATCTATTTACTTCAGGAAATTGATTAGGGATTATTTGAGCCAATCAAAAAGAGTAAATATTCGTGGGTAGGCGTAGTGTAGGCGTTTATAATCGGCACTGTAGGAAAACAATAGAGTATAACAATGTTTAGCAACGTGTGGGCGCTTTTGTTTAACACTGGAAGTAAATGAATCGGCAGATTATTTTTTTTTTTTTTTTACTTAAAGGGCTTGTACACAAAACTGCGGTGCGACGTTGCAACGCAAAAATCTGCGAACTTGCACTACGCATCGCAAGAACTTACGAATTGATTCGCATCGCGCATTTCTGCGATGTTACGTCACACTGGTTGACGCTATTTTTAGTTCGCTCTGAGACAGCGTGTGGAGTAAAGGATTATTGTTTTACTTACCGGATAGTGAGGCCAATCATTTCCAGAGGCGTAACAGGATCTCTCGCCTTGTACGATCGTTTCTGAAGATATGGCGATAATAAATTTAAAAGCTCTTCGAATGAAGACATGCTCATTCTAAAAAAATCAAAGTTTCATATTTTCGATGAAAATAGTTCCCTTCGGCGTTCATAATAATAATTAATGGATGAACCCAAAATCTTCTTTGTTTCTTTTGCCTGTATCTCCTAAGCAATAACAAAAGTGCACACTTCTTTTTACGATCCATGTCACCTCCCAAATCTAGTACCTGTACACGACCTAGGTTTCAAAATACGTCCAGTACGGTTAACGGTCGTCAAAGGAATGGTCACCTTAGGGAGCTACTTGCGGCACGAATTCGCATCGCAACAATTCGTGTCGCAACTTTCTGCGTTGCGAATTCGCATCGCGTCGCATCGCAGTTTTGTGTACAAGCCCTATGGGCCTGCTCTTGACCTCGATCACGCCTGGTGGAAAGCGATGGATGAGGTCTATGATGAAACGAGCGTGCCCAGAAAATGCCTGTTTACTCTTGCTTTGAAGGCAAGATGGGTTATACATGGGAGGGAACACAGCAGATAGTCTATTATTGTCTAGCTCACAGATGTTGATATAACTAGATAACGTAAGAGTACCTACTTAGCGTTACTGGTTTAAGCATTTTATGCTTAACGTGGTTAAAGTCACAGCAAGCTAATTTGTTCAAAATTCTCAATTCTTTATTGCGTACCATAATGTATAAAGTTGGTAAGGAAATAAATATACTAGTCACAATTATGGACCCTGTCGGGCACAGCATAGATCAAGTAGGAGAGAGGAGGAAGAACACTGGCTGTTTATTGTCATAAATATGCTTATTAGTTAAGTATTTAGTAAGATAAATTGTTTTATTAATACAGAATTGAAATTAACAGTTATAATTACTGTACATAATTATATACATTTATTTATTTAGTAACATTGTAGAACCATTTATTTTTAAATTGTTAATTATTGTTCTATTTACTTAATGTTTTTTTTAATTAATACGTTTTTGATATTTAATATCCCTACGGTAAGGTAAAATAACAATGTTACAACTTAAAAACTTAATTCTAGACATTTAAAGAACAAAAACGTAGTCTATTTTGTATAATAAATAGTGCTTATGACGGCATAGTAGGTAGTCAAAAAATTCCAATCTTGTTTTTCATACGCATCTTGATATTTGCGTTATCTAGTTATATCTATATCTGTGGTCTAGATGTTAATAACGTGTCCACGGAAACCAGCCAGTGTTTTGTGTTGACCATTAAATCCTGTAATTGGTCAACGCAAAACACTGCACGGGATCAACATCGCTTCAATTCGCGCCATTCAGGATTCTTTCTATGAAACTCCATAATTGAACGCGCTCTTATAAGCATCGCATCGGATCGGTAAGCTGATCCGGCGCTGTGTAGGTATGGTGTGAGCGCGTGACGAAAAATTATTAAAAAAGAAAATTTAAGAGCAATAAAGGAATTTCATAAGCAATTTAGAGTTTGTAATTACCATCAGCCTAAACAGGAAAGTCATTAAGCCAAAAAAGCACGGTTTCCCGTTATCAATTATGGCAGAAGCACGTGCAGGAGACGTTAACGGGCTGATGCGAAAAAAAAAGGTTTTCCTTACTTCTATATTTTCTTTTGGCTTCGTTTTGGAATGATTAATAATTTATTTTAAAAATTGGTTCACAGGAGCACGTGGCTAAATAAGAACAGCCGCTCGGGTCGACCTTTAGGTTAAGCCGCGCTTACCTAGGTTGGTCCGTGGATGGGTGACCACACATTACATACCGAGTTTCCTCCATGACCCGGAAAGCGCGTTAAGCCTTTGGTCCCGGCTGTCATTTGTAGATCTTAGACAGTCGTTACAGGTAGTCAGTGACCCGAAAGTCTGACAACCAGTCTTACCAAGGGGTATCGTAATACCTAGCACTAACCGGGTTGTGGAGGTCAGATAGGCAGTCGCTCCATGTAAAATACTGGTATCCATCTGCATCCGGTTAGACTGGAAGCCGACCCCATCATAGTTGGGAAAAGGCTAGGCAGATGATTAAAATTGGTTCACCGACTTCAATTTGTGAATTGATTGCCGCTCATTAGTAGGTCTTCTAGACCGAATTTTGGCCATGGCGGCCAACCTCATCGAAGACGAGCTGGTTTTCTCACGATTTTTTCCTTCACCGTTTTGAAAGCTGTGTTGATATACTGAATACCTCAAAGTGACGCGCCTGGCCGGATTCGAACTTACGACCTGCAATTCGTAAGTCCGGGTCTTTACCACTAGATCACCATTGCTCATATCATTTCGTCTTAAAAGGTGCCAATTTGTACCAACGAGGCGTTCAGCCAGTTAATTGGACAAGCATCGTTGTCCGGAATCGCACAATCGCTCTTACAGGCACTACAAACGTGTGAACCTGAATCGATGGCCCGAGGCTTGAACCGTGGCATTGAGGCTTCGGTACTGAGGACTAACTAGATGCGGAACTGTCACTTTTATTGTTTG
This sequence comes from Eurois occulta, assembly GCA_950022335.1. Lineage (NCBI taxonomy): Eukaryota > Metazoa > Arthropoda > Insecta > Lepidoptera > Noctuidae > Eurois > Eurois occulta. The sequence continues at coordinate 16,381,875 of OX465488.1, forward strand.
GTTACAAATATCCTATTCCAGGGGTTTTGAGAACCTGCCAGGGCTGCGGGACTGTTCGAAAGAGATACCGCGGCCCTGGAACACAAAGGGCAAATGAAGAAACATGGATTGGTTTAGTCAGTAAAAGTCTGACACTGCCTTTCGCTCCGCCCAGGGCGGGAGGAGTCATTTGATGATTTCCCATCACAAAAAAGGGGTTCTTAGAAGCCTAAATAATGAAGACCAAGCTTTATAGTCAGTGGGTTTCTTTACCAAAGATCATCTTCCTGCCATTATCCATCCTTGTTTCCATTTTCCCTTGTTGGTTAACGAGTTGTAACGCATTAAGACATGGTAATTATTTTCAAAATTTACAATCTGAAGAAAATATCTAAAATTAGAAGGACGCTGAATTAAAAAATAACAGCCAGTCGAGTCGATCTTTAGGTTAAGCCGTGCTTGCCTAGGTTGGTCTGTGGATGGGTGACCGTATTACATACCGAGTTTCCTCCGTGCTTCGGAAATCACGTTAAGCCGTTGGTCCCGGCTGTCATTTGTAGATCTTAGACAGTCATTACAGATAGTCAGTGGCCCGAAATTCTACTAACCAGTCTTACCAAGAATGTCGTATTACCCAGTACTAACTGTGTCGTCTAGTTCAGATAGGCACTCGCTCCATGTAAAATAATGGTATTGAGCTGCATCCGATTATACTGGGAGCCGATCCCAAGATAGTTAGGAAAAGGCTAGGCAGATGATGATGATGATAAGGACGCTGAATTTGAACACAGAGCAACTTCAAAAAATGTCAGTTCAAGTTCTGCCTCCACAATAGTGTTCTTTGGTTTTGGTTTAAAAACCTTAAAAATACCTTCCTCCATAATTTAGAGTTACTCAAACTCTTTTAGAAATTAAATATTAACTATATTAAAGCATTAACTCTAACTTTATGAAAAAACGTATAAAATAATCTCGAATTTATTATACTTACGGTTGCAAAATGTGAACTTACTCCGGTGTTGTAAATACGACCCCAGGGCAATATTTTACTTGTAGACTTTTTAGTGGGACGGTTTTGTTCACAATTTACAGTAACAGTAAACAAGGGAACACTAATTCGTTTATGAAATTACAGAGTTTCATACGTTTTACGTAACGAATTGTTCTTCATATTTATTAACATTTCAGCCTCCAACCTCTAATCCGACTCTTAAACGAAAAAGAAAAACTTAGAACACGCTATAAAATGTATAAAAACCCAAGGGACCACTTTGAATACAGACTACTAGAGGGGAGATCTAAAGCCATGATGAATAGCTGTTATAAAGACTATTTGAGCTTCACTGAAAAGATTATAAGGCACAACCCAAAACTCTTTTGGTCATTCGTCAAAACGAAAAAGGCTAAATCTGACATTCCCTCGGAGATGTGGCTGGGAAATGAAACAGCATCCACTGGTAACGAAGTTTGCAACCTCTTTGCTAAGCATGTTTCCTCTAACTTTACTCCTTCGACTGGTTCACCTGCTATAGTTGAAATGGGTCCCGAGTATCATCAGCATCAACTAGGTAAAGTAGTATTTTCGGAACGTGATGTCCTCAAAGCCCTAAAAAAACTTAATATCTGCAAAGGGGCCGGGCCAGACGGTTTTGCCACCAGTATTTATAAAAAAGTGTGCTTCTAGTCTGGCTTTACCTATACCATTTAAATTGATATATAATTAATAAATAATAAATATCCCTGGACATTTCACACAGCACCATCTAGTCCCAAGCTAAGCAACCTAATGCTTGTGTTATGGTGGCTAGGTGGCTGATAAACTACTTATATACATTTTTTTTTTGTAAATACATACATATTATAGATAGAAAAACACCCAGACCCGGAACAACTACTTGTAGGTCATACAAATATTTGTTCCGTACGGGAATCGAACCCGCGACATGCAGCGCAGCAGTCAATCGCTTGACCACCGCGCCAACCGTGCTGTCAAATTACTCGCTTGCGACATCACCGTTTCCTACAGAATGGAAAATAGCAAATATTGAACCGGTTTACAAATAAGGTGGTTCTGGCGACGTGCAGAACTACCGCCCCATTTCATTTCTCTCTGCCTTTGCTAAGATTTTTGAATCCTTGTTATTTCCTCTACTTACATCACATATTAACCCTCAACTAGTGACCCAACAACATGGTTTCTGTACAGTTTCGGTACAGGTTATGGCCGGAGTCCCACAGAAAAATGAAACATCTCGTTTAACTTCTTAGATTTTTTACTTAGTAACAGGTGAATCTATTAGAAGCGTGTTAAAATGTGATCCCATTGTCTCAGTTACAATTTAAAGTAAAATGTCATAATTGCCAAATATGACACGTAAAACTTGTACTAACAGCAACCACTTCGCTCTCATAATATCTGTTGCAATAACAATTACAAAGACAGCATTTTTTTTACCCTTTCAGCTTTTAATATGTCAACCTTTTATGACTAGCTAAGTGTGTCCAAATAAAAGTATCGGCATGATATTTTCACAAAAATATTTTATCATAATATTTTCTTTTATACTCCAGTAAAAATGTAGGCTGTGCTAACATAAACCTATCACACCCAAACATTGAGGGATTATCCCGTGAATTTTTTACGAGTGGTTTCACTCGCTTCGTCCTATCTATCAATTTGTGAATATTAGAAGGCTCCTCTGACAGATGCCGATAGGGATTTTATAAGTAAAGCCTTTTATATTTGTAAAGGGAGACAAAACAATTTTGCCTAGATTTGAGTGCTAATAGAGAGCTGAAGGCCTGGTGGCTAAATAATAACAGCCACTCGGGTTGATCTTTAGGTTAAGCCGGGCTTGCCTAGGTTGCCCGTGGCTGGTTGACGAGCACCTACCTATTTCATATCGAGTGTCCTCCGTGCGTCGGAAAGGTGGTCCCAGGTGTTATTTATTGACTTTGACAGTCGTTACAGGTAGTCAGTGGCCCGAAGAAACTCACAACCAGTCTTACCAAGAGATAACGTATTACCCAGTTTTAACTGGGTTGTGGAGGTCACATAGACAGTCGCTCCATGTAAAATTCTGGTATTCAGCTGCATCCGGTTAGACTGGTAGCCGACCCCAACATAGTTGGGAAAAGGCTAGGCAGATAATTAGAGAGCTGGAGGCCAAGACAAAATGATATTTAAAAAAAAAAGGCAAGAATAATATTAGATTGACTATCACGGTTTATGAGATACGGCCTGGTGACAGACGGACGGACAGACAGACAGACAGCAGAGTCTTATTAATAGGGTCCCGTTTTACCTTTTGGGTATGGAACCCTAAAAAGAAGTACCTCTACAACGTATGCTTAGGTTGTACCTCTTCATATACAGCAAAACAATATTTAAATGTGTACGTCTTTATAGAGAAAAAAATATAGGTGGCATAAAAAGATAGGCTTTGTTTTATTAGGTATCATTACAGAAACCTGCTTAAATATACAGATTTAAGGATGGCAATTTAAAGCAAAGATTACCATTAAATCACTTCAAAAACCTATTTGTGCCCAGTTTATGTAGATACAATCCAATTTATTTGTTGGGAGAATTCTAATGGAATTAATCTAAACTAAATTTTCAAGCCAACCTAACATTATGAGATTTATGAGTGATCGTTATTTCTCTGATTTATTAATTAAAATACGGATTTTAGTCAGCCTCTGTTGCGTTTTGTTTTAGAAAATGATGCCAAAACCAAATATGATTGTTAAAAATATCTTTACATAATTTCATTCTCATCATCTGCCTAGCCTTTTCCCAACTATGTTGGGGTCGGCTTCCAGTCTAACCGGATGCAGCTGAATACCAGTATTTTACATGGAGCGACTACCTATCTGAACTCCACAACCCAGTTAGCGCTAGGTAATACGATACCCCTTGGTAAGACTGGTCATCAGACTTTCGGGTCACTGACTACCAGTAACGACTGTCAAAGATCTACAAATGACAGCCGGGACCAATAGCTTAACGTGGTTTCCGAGGCACGGAGGAAACTCGGTATGTAATGGGTGGTCACCCATACACGGACCAACCTAGGTAAGCACGGCTTAACCTAAAGATCGACCAGGGCGGATGTTCTTATTTAGCTCCGAGCTCTGTTAAAAAATACATATCACTTAAAATTAAATTTCTCACTAATATAAATTATTCACGGTACACCCAAAAATCGCTTTGATTCTCTTTGATTGAAAGTCGAATATAATATGAAAGGTAAACGTATAACGCTAAACCTATTTTAAACATCGGCATCGTTATAATCCTCAAAAAAAAAAATGTTTGCAGACGACAGGGACAGAATGATGTTTTTATTTCAGCAACGATTAATGTATTTTTACATCTTATGACATTTAGTAAATTGCTTATGTCTTTACCAACTCCCCATGGGAATACCTTTGGTGCTCAATGTCTAGGTGCCCTAAAAATAGGTGCTCAAACGGGAATACCTCATTTTTAATTGCCTTAATTTTTAGTACCAGTAACTCGCCTTACATAAGGTTTTGGATTCACGTTTTTCACCAATAATTTTCTTTCCCCAGGTTCAGGACATACTTCCGCACAGCGATCCTGTGCCGTTGGCGAGAAATCCTGCGCCGGCGCAAGCCGCCGCTGCCAGAATCACCGCCGGACTGCATCTCGCAGTCCGGCAGTCGATCCCGATCAGGTTTTTACTCGTTAACGTAATTATTAAAAGTGATCTTTGGTATCATTCATTTTCGTCAGCAGTCATTATGTTCGAAGGAATTATTAAGAAGTAGCTTGCACGAAATATAATGGTATACAACGTGGAAAGGACACCGACCCTACAACGGTTTCCACGTACATTCCCACAACATTCTGAAAAAAAATTTTAGTAGCCCCCTCCCTCCCCCCATATATAAATTTTTCATCGTTTTTTTTTAAATCAGCTGTTCTAAACATTTTGACCGTGTAGGTATTGCAATTTTGTTGGGAAACAGCTTTTTTATTATTTCTATTTGGGTATGTTCAGAATGATGTACTGAATACGTGGCAACAGTTTTAGCGTCGGTGTCCCTTCCACCCCGTATTTGTGGTTAGGTTCTAACACTGTTCTATCTTTTTAGGGTCAAATTAACTTATTTGGCAATACGTACAAGAAAAAAATCTAAGCTCATACCTACTTTACGTTACTACGAGGTTTGACAGCAGGTCCGTACAAAATGGGGACAATTCTTTTGTGCCAACCAATGTTAAGTAGAGATCGGATTTTCGAATACATATTTACCTAGAGCCTGAGTATTGACTAGTCAGTTATTTAGCAGCAAATTTTTTAGGTGTTTCCACAAATTTCTTGCCTAGTTTTAAACAGAATATAAATATTTATTATTCTTCAGAATACTACATGTTATACTGTTTTATGCCGGCCCCAAGTAACATGGGACAAGGGCAGGAAGATGACTTAATTTTATACCCACTATTTAAGGTCCCATTAAAATAGATGGACAAATTTTAACACAGCGTTCAGTACGTCTAATTAAAGATATCCAATGAAAAAAAAATGATTAAAGTGATTTTATATTGAGCTAAAATAATAAATTGCCGGCACTCTAGAATAAACACATCCACAAAATGGTCAAAACAAAATCACTTTTTATTTAAATAAAAAGCCGCTTCCAATTTGTTTTCACATTGCCGCGGAAAAAATGTACTTTAGGTAAATATGCATCTGAATATCCGATCCCTAATGATAAGACATGAAAGCCACGATTGGATGTAAAGAATGCTAGTATAATAATAATAATAATAATAATAAAGAAGAAGTGACCAGAATATGGAGACAGGAAAAAGTTTACGTAGTACCGATAGTAGTCTCCACTACGGGTATTATACCCAATCACCTCCACCATAGCCTCAAATTAATAGACCTCAAGGACTCTATCTACATTACACTCCAAAAAGCCGCAATTTTAAACACCTGCAGAATAGTAAGGAAGTTCATGCAAATCGAGGAAAACGAAATTTCTCTCCACGACTCACACACACACACGCTACGTTGACTTGGTATAGGCCCGTCAACGTAGCTAAAACTAGCTAAAAAGCTAAGAAACAATATATGTTTTCCCAAAATAATAATAATAATAATTTATCTCACTTGAATTGAATAATAATTTATTCAATTCAAGTGAGATGTATACATTACATAATTAAAAACTATCTTATATTGAGCTTATATAAACAGAAATTCGACAAGACATCTGTGTCTGAACTAGATAAATGAATATCTGTATCTCAGACAACAGCGCTCTTCCTTAAAGATATAACATGTGGCTTGAAGTTCAGATTAGATTTAATTATACATTTCCTTAGTTTTAAATAATTTATGAGCAATTAAACAAAAATAAAAGAAAAGTAAAATATAGCAAAGTGGAGTGGAGACCTCCTTTTGTGTATAATGTAGATGAGTGAGTGTGTGTAGGAGGGTGAGTATGTGAAACTTAACGTTGCACAATTAGGAGGTTTTCGGTTTCGTCATATGTCAGTTTGCGAATGTACTCAAACACTTCATTCTTACATCTTCTGCTATTTAAAGCTTGTATGTCGACAATTCTATCAACACTACTATAAAGGTACGGGCCTAAAAAGCAGAAATACCTATTAACGAACGGGTGTTTAAACATGCATCTATCGGTGCTGGCTATAGGTTTTCGTCGTCTGGATGGTATATCTGGTTTTTTAAAGTTCACTTTCGTATGCTGCCTCAAGATAGTGTTCAGTATGAACAATTGACGGACAGAGAGGACCTCACAAGTTTGGTACAGCTGATAAGTTGGGAACAAAAACGGACGGAAAGAGCTTACTTTGAGAATAATTCTCTGTGCTACTTCAAGTGGCTTTAGTATGGTTTTAGGTGCACCTCCCCATACAGATATACAGTAAGACAAAATTGATTGACCGAGTGCCAGATATACTTGCTTTATTAGTTTGGAGTCTGCAACATGTCTCAGATTTTTGAAAACGTATATCAGTTTTCTTAGTCGAGCAGTGACTAGTTCTATATGTGGTCTAAAAGAGAGATTGTTGTCTATTGTTATTCCTAAATATTTTATAAACCTGGTCTTGACCAATTTTGGACATTCGCAGATGACACTATTGCAGCAGTTGTGTGCAATTAGAGAGAGTAATGTAGGGGGAGAGCTAGAATTGCGCATTGAAAACGTTATGTACTGCGTTTTATCAGCATTAAGTGTCAGCATGTTACTCCTCAACCAGTGGCACACGATATCAAAGCCACGTTGAGCGTCCTCATAGACCTGTTCCCACGTGTCAGCCGAGAACAGAAGAACAGTGTCATCTGCATAGGAAATTATTTTTCCACCTACAGAGGTAAGACCACAGAGTTCATTTAAGTACACAAGGAAGAGACTGGGTCCCAAGATACTGCCCTGTGGCACACCAAAAGTGAGAGGCAAGTCACTGCTAACGAGTTTATCAATTTTAACACATTGACAGCGACCTGAGAGGTAATCTTCAAATAATTTTAGTTGTTTACCTCTTACGCCCAACCCTTCTAATTTACTGAGAAGCAGTGGCCCAGAAACCGTATCAAAGGCCTTAGCCAGGTCCAGGAATATGCCAACTGTTTTTTTACCGGAATCAATATTCCCAACCACGTAATCTACAAGCTCGTGGACAGCATCACAAGTTGACTTACCAGCTCTGAAACCAAACTGATTGTTTGAGAGAAGGTTGTTCGATTCAATGAAATTGACCAATCTGCTGTTGATGATGCGTTCCAAGAGCTTGGAGACAGCTGGGAGAATAGAGATGGGCCTGTAGTTGGTGACGCGGTCTCTATCGCCAGCTTTATGGATCGGATGAACAACAGACTTCTTTAATACAGTGGGAAATGTTCCTTCATCTAAACACATATTAAAAATATGAGTCAGAGCAGGGATAAGAGCGTTTCTGTTTTCTTTAAGGAGGTTATTTGGGATAGAATCCCACCCTGTGCAACATACATTTTTGAGACCCAAAATCAGGCGCTCTATTTCGGATTCGTCTGTATCAAGCATTACAAAAGAGTTTGATGAACTAGTGGATTGTGGACTAAAAGCAAAGGAGTGAAGGGGATTCTGGCAGCTGATGGTCTTGCTAGCTAAAGTTTTGCCTACCGTGACAAAGAATTCATTCACATCTTCAATCGATTGTGTTGGGCAAGGAGTGTCAATTAATTCTAGAGCGTCATTTCGTGCTTTAGTTGTGTTTGTGATGGTTTTTATTGCGTCCCATATTTTTTTATTATTTTTACCCGCCTGCTCTAACAGTTTTTTATTATAAGCTATTTTAACTTTTTTCAACAAATTATTACAGAAATTTCTATATCTGCAATACGTTAATTTAAGAGCTTCATTTTTTGGTGACTGTTTGACTTTTTTGTGGAGCGTGTCCCTATGTCTCATACATCGCACTAGTCCCGGTGTAATCCACGGCTTAATGACTTTATTTCTTCTTGATAACTCTATTATGACAGAGTTACAAATTATAGCACGTTGGATGGAATTTATGAAGTATGTCATGGCAAAATTAGCGTCATTTGAGAGATAAATTGGTTCCCAGTTAATACTGGCTAATTCGTTCTTTAGTCCCTCTGAGTTTATCTTATTTACGCTGACATGAGCAAACGTTCTTTTTTTGGTTATAATTAAGGCATAGTAGGACTGCTTCGTGATCAGTTATCGTGGATTGTAGGACTAAAGTAAGAGCTGGAATTTTGGTTTTTAATACCACGTGATCAAGACATGCCTTGCCGTTTCTTGTGGGCAGCGTATGTGCTGGTAAAAGACCATGATAAGAACATAAATTAAGGTACTCCATTTGAGCTCCAGATACTTGACCGGGGCAGATGTTTATGTTAATATCTCCTATAATGGTAACATTTCTGAATGAAGATAACTCTGTTAAGATATTATCGAGTGTGAGGAGGAAATTATCTAGTTTTTTGTGTGATGGAGATCTGTAAATAGCCAAAATTGCCATTTCAGTACCAATCTTTATGATGAGACAATTACAATCTAGACAAGGCGGTTCGTCTACAACAACACTTAGAGTAGATTTAACATACACCGATACTCCGTCATTTTGATTACACAATTTCTTCGATGTATATGAGCAGTAACCGTCTAACCTTGGAACCGTAGGACAGCACGATAACCAGCACTCAGTCAAAACAACTATATCACACTCAAAACCAAGTCTGCCCAACATTATAACGAAACTATCAAAATTGCGCGTTATACTGCGTATATTTTGATTTAGGATAGTGAGACATTCAGCGGGATGCGACATTAGATGCTTGCAATCCTCAACATTACAAGAGCGGGATTCCGAAACAATTATTTTATCTATATCCATAGCTAAATCATCCATTTGTGGAAGCAAGTAATAGCACATGATCCATTATAAGGGAATAAGTATTAAGATCACATAAGACAAGTGCGATATCGGTGTCGCAGTTATTATTCAAAGTGGCAGAGTTAAAAACGAATATCCCTGTAAAGCGGTAATATAAATTCCTGGACATTTGTTTCTGATGAAAAAGATTATTAGATGGTATAGCAGGTATATGTAGTTTGTGCTTGAATGAGATATTTAAAAACGAAAACCTCAGAAATATTTTTGGGTAGTGTAGAGATTGTAAATAGATTACACAATTAAAACTATAGAAGATAACAATTTCAATTAAAATAGCATGCAACATAAAAAAACAAAGAGAATGTAAGTGAAGACAAATACCATTAAAAGGAGCCAAAGTAAAATGACAAGTTTCTAAGGATAGTCATGCTGTGTTGACCTTTAGTTTGGTGAGATCGGCCTCCTCTTCAATGCGGACGTGTGCCATTCCTTCCTTTTTTCGTAAGTAAATTTTACCATAAGATGTCCAGCAATACTTGTAGTCATTCGAACTAGCAAAATCCCTTGCAAGGAAGAACAGTCGTCTTCCCTTTGGGGTAAGACATTCCGAGATATAAAATGGTTTATGAGTGGATTCACTGTTATCTTGGCCAAATAACTTGGTATTTAATTTATCGGTTTTCTCCTGTTGTGTGAGTTTTTTGAGATTACTGATTAAGCTTTCCTTAGTTAGTACTGAGGTAAATTCGACGACTATGGGTTTAGTGACGCCCGGCTTAGCGAACGGGCGATAGACATCTCTTATATCTGCCGCTTGTAATTGTAAGTTTAGCGTGGTTCCAATTTTTTTAACGGCATTACAAAGTTGTTCTTTGGTCTCATTCTGAAATTTGGGAATATTTCTGATCTCTAACTTGGTTGTGCACGACTGTTTTTCGAGAGATTCTAACTTATTTTCCAGCAACTTTATGTAGGATATGTGTTCCTTTCGTTCCTGTCTAAAACATTCTAACTCCTTTTGCAATTCATCATATTTGTCAGATAAAGTCGACATTGACAAATTAATTGTATCATTTTGTGTTTTAATTTCTGTCAATGACGATTCTAAAATGTCTAGTCGGGTTCTTTGTTCAGAAGCAAATTTTGAGAACATTTCACGGACTTCTTCCATGAAGGAACTTAATTCATTTTCATGCTTTCTCTTCAAGCGCCTCGTATTAATGTTAGTCCGGGTTGCGGTGGGTTGCAGATCACCATCAACACTTTCAGAATCCGTCTCTGTTCCAGTTACTTGCTTCGTTGGCGTGCGATTCGTAGGCATTGCGTTTTTTTTTTTTAATGTTATTGATGAGGACTAGGATAGCAGTGGAGCGCGGAGGTGTTGACAATTAGAGGTGTGAGCCGTACTTACGTGGTAGCGTAGTAAGTACCAGGAGCAAGTTTACGTACCGCCCCTACCGCTGTGGTGAGCTTGCGCGCACGCAGTTTATTTGTTGGACCTCGTCACGCCCCTTTCGCTGGACGACCGGCGGCAGTGGGCGGTGATAGCGCTGGGGCGGAGCTGTCACTGGCCAGACGTTGAGTCACTGCCGATGAGTGTCCAGGCGATCGATGTTGAATAAGCTCCTCGTTTTTATGCACTCCTATTTTTATGAAGTTATTAAATTGCGATAAAATTACGAAAATATGAATAAAAAAATTATGAAAACTGTCTACTTAAAGGCGTCTGAACTCCTCAGAGGTCCGGGGGGAAGAGGAGTATGTGAATTAAAAAATGACTCGTACGTTACACACCTTGTAGACTGTCTAAGATAAATTATTTAAAGATCAGTACAAGTAGTACCTCTTAAACGTCAGCAACAAGTATATCATTAAGCCCCATTACTTACATATACCAAGCTACGTAATAAGAATGGCGCAAAAATTTCACCCAGAAACAAGACCAAACAAAAAAAAGAGATGAAATATACTAAAGAAGTGTTCATATCAGTGTCGATCAGCTCTTAAATTATTAATAGTAGCAATAAGTGTGAAAAGGCACTGTCCTGGTGGAATCGAGTTGAAGACATGTGGGGATTGTAGGGTCTGATAACATACCACAAAATCGTGGGTAATTTATGAATAAATGTTATGGATATCTAGTAAGTACAAAATTACTTGTATCACATGTCAGGATAATATCCAAAACTCCACGTTCAAAAAAACACTTATCTTAATAAGTATGAGTATAACCTTTTCGACGCCAACAAAAGTAGTACCAATACCTTTCCCTATAAATACTGGACTTCATAAAAAGAACGGCGCGAAAATTCCCACCCAAAAAGTTATGAAAAATTGTAAGGAAGTGTCAGCGCGGATTGATCATAATGGTCACGGCATTATCTCCAAGATTTTTTATAGTAACCATGAGTGTGAAAAGCCCGTATCCAGTTCAAGACATGGGGGGGATGATAAATGTGATGAGGGTTGAACCTTACTCGTACTACGGATGAGTTATTTTTAACATTAACTTTGTAATGTAAAATGGAAGATATAAACGAACCTTTTATGTTTTCACATAGGTTTAAGTACAGAGGCCTGTCTATCTGAAGCGGCTGTATTGTATAAATTGTATTACAGCTATTTTCTATTTATTTCTACATTGGTTTGTTAAGTACTGAAAATGTATGATTCAAGGCCAGACTTCTTTACGAAGTGTTTCGAAACTTTCTTATACATAAACTCACGAATTTCCCCTTTACGGGATGATAATAAGTGCAGAACGCCACCTGCCTCGATACCTACATATTCCTTTCGCCTTGCCCACGTTCTTGCATCTGGTCGACTATGATATCTTCCTGAAATATTATTATTAGCCTGGCTTTTCCCATTGTAGGACTAATTCCATACTCACCTTTTACTTTAAGACCAGTCCTTATTTTATTATTTATTTACTAGCTAAAAGTAACAAAACTTTACACAACCGAGAATAGAGTCTGTTTTTCCTGTAAAATAAAATTCATATTTAATCAGTCTAAATACAAACTTTCTTGAAATAACTGAAGAGAAGCAATCCGCGACCCAAATGCCGGATTGAGTTGCTGTCAATCCCATGTTTCTATCAATATTTCAGAGAGATTGAAAAGGTCAATTTCGGTTATTTAATAATGCTGTATTTACTTATTACAGCTATTTCTTATTTATTTCTAGGTTTGATCGTTTTGAGCCGAAAATATAATATCATTCTAGTTCAGATTTTGTCTGCCTCGTTGCTCTAGTGGTCGCAAGCGCTTTTGCTGGGGCCTTGGGTCCGACTACCAGGTCGGGCAAACATTGGTGTTTTTCATCAAGAATATTTCAGTAGCAGCTTGAGAGTTCGGATTGGGGCCCAGTTGGTAATAGACTTTTATATAGCAGAACAATACATTTAAAGACAACCTTTCGATGCATGGATGGTTAAGCTGTTAGGCCCAGCTATCTTTTGTAAATCTTTGACAGTCGTTACAGGTAGTTAGTGGTCCGAAAGTCTGACAACCAGTATGACTAAGTCGTATCGTGTCGCTCTATGTAAAATAATCTTACTCAACCGCACCCGGTTAGAATGGAAGCTGATCCCAACATAGATGGGAAAAGGCTAGGTGGATGATTGTTATCTATCCTCTTATCTTATATTTATATTTTTATATATAAAATGGTAAAATGATTGACTGACTGGGTGATATATCAACACACAGCCCAAACCGCTGGTCCAAGAGACATGAAACTTGGAGGGCGTGTTCTTTGTGAAGAGTAAATATTAACTAAGAAAGGATTTTTGAGAACTCCACCCCTAAAGTGGTAAAATAGAGGATAGAAATTTATATGAAAGTCTGTCAGTTTTGAAGTAAGGATATTCAAATTTTGTGTTTAGGCTGACGATTAAAAATTAATTTATACGTGTCTCAGCGTTTTTGATAATTCTACCCCAGAAGGGTTAAAAAGGGGGATGAAGGTGTGTAACTATGTTTGTTACCGTAACCTGGATTAACCTATAGGTTATTTTTAATCCCGGTAGTACGTTCCCGTCGGATATTTTTCGACATCCACGCGGGCGAAGCCATGGGCAAAAGCTAGTCGCTGATAAAATGTCACTTTGTCCTATGTTTATTTGACGAGTTTCAACCAACTAGGGAAGATTCCGTCTACTAGAAACTATTATCAAAAGACGTTCTGCAATCGCAAAGTCGACTTTACAAGTTTATATATTGATGTTCTTTTTGCTTGTGTGAAAAGAAAGCCGTTGGACTGCTACAGGCTGATAAGTTTTTATGCTGTAGAATTATTAATCTTGGAAGTTTTTCTTCGGCTAAAGAGCGGGCATAAATTACAAGCTCTTGCAGTGTTAAAAAGAAATAAAAATCTAGCTTTTACAACTAAAATTACAGTGAAAAAGTAGGTAGATAGTGAAGTTCTTTAAATAAAAAAGAGTCGAATAATCAGCCAAGGTTGCATCTTAGTTTGTTTCTCAGGTTTAAAAAGGTATGCAGAAGTATTTTAAGATTTTGTTTTTACGTCGCGGTCGTAATACCGTACTATGATGATGTACTATGAGGATAGGTGACCTCTCATTCGAACCGAGTTTCCTCCGTGCTTTGGAAAGCACATTAAGCCGTTGGTCACGGCTCTCATATGTAGATCTTTGACAGTCGTTATAGGTAATTAGTGGTCTGAAAGTCTGACACCCAATCTTACTAAGGAGTATCGTATTACCCAGTACTGTCTGTGTTGTGAAGGTCACATAGGCAGTCACTCTACGTAAAAAACTAGTATTCAGCTGCATCCAGTTAGACTGAAAGACGACCCCAACATAGTTGGTAAAAGGCTAGGCAGATGATGGTCGTACTAACTTTTCAGTTATCCTTTTCACGAAGGCTACAAACTAAATTCATAGAAAAAGCTATTCCCTACACCCTTTGCTGATATAAATATTTATGATACGATACTACATAATATTTTATTATTATATTTTATTAGGGTAACAAAGTTTGTTAAGGCATTTTTACAGCGCTTTAGTCACTTTGGCTCATAAAAAGTATACATTCCCTTAAAACATGTTATTATGTCAAAATATTATTCAGTCACTCCGGGACACTAACAAAACCGTCACTAGAATGCGTTGTATTCTATATTTAAAAATCATAAGAATTTCCATTAACGTTTACAGTTTACGTTTACAATTTCCATTAGTCCGTTTCTGGTAAAGCCACAGTTCAAAAATTTTTCTCAATCATTTTGAGCATCACCTGGCAGTTGTTCCACACTGCATTTGTTCTAACAGAATTCACATTGAAAAGTTGATGTGAGATCGCAGTTTTTTACTGTAAAAATATCGTAGTGATCCACGATGTGTCACCGTTTTTTAGGGTTCCGTACCCAAAGGATAAAACGGGACCCTATTACTAAGACTTCGCTGTCTGTCTGTCTGTCTCCAGGCTGTATCGCATAAACCGTGATAGCTAGAAAGCTGAAATTTTCACAAATGATGTATTACTATTGCCGCTACAACAACAAATACTAAAAATAAAAATAAATATTTAGGGGGGCTCCCATACAACAGATATGATTTTTTTTGCCGTTTTTATAGATAATGGTACGGAACCCTTCGTGCGCGAGTCCGACTCGCACTTGGCCGGTTTTTTAGATACTTCTTTGGCCATGTTCACACACGTGTTGCCTAGTGGCTGCTAGGCAACACAAAATTATAATACATGGCCTTTTTCCCAACCACATTTGAGCCATCACGGTTGGCTGAAAAGCAATCAAACGTTCCCAGATGCCACTGAATATATCAGATTTGTTTGTACCATCTTTCATTCGACCCCTCTTTCATTCGAATCTCAATTACCGAACTGGAGACCGACATGACATGAAAGGTAAAAAGTTGTCAAATAATTTGAATTTGGAATGTAGGTAAATATGTTTTCATTGGAAATGTTCAATATTAGAACCAACACCTATAGAGTATAGGAAATCAAAGTGTCAATTGAATTTATAAAACCTTCTGCCTCCCTACAAGGCATTAAGCGGCTATCGATCGGAAGCTAGGGATCACATAAGACCGCAAATAGATAGCTGATAATATCTCTAAATAATACGTACCAAGTGTTGCCGAGCAACATACAAGAACTTTCTTTTGTAAGCATCCGTTGCACAATAAACATTTATTTGCAGAACAGTTTGGTAATCTTTGCTTGGAACAAATGACTGTATCGCTACAGAATATGCGTTGTGGAACAAACGACCTCGAATGTTTGCATTAAACAAATTCGAGAAGTGAATGCTTGCAAATGGGTACCGTCCTTTAATGCAATCTCCTTTAAATAGCTCAAACATTCTAAACTATTTAATGTTACAGCACACCTATAACATTCTCACCTTTTTTGTTGGAGTTGTCACACGAATAGCAACACGTCAGATGTTCAAGATAGTGAAACATTTACTAAAAATATATATTACGAATGTTAGACAGACTTATAGTCTTACATCACCCGGATTTGTGATCCATAATAAAAAGCCTCGATCCCACAGGATTCGTCCGGTCATGCTTACATGATTTATTTTCAGGTTTAAATATGATATTCGACCTTTTTTATCCCTTGACGTGTGTAGGCACTTTTTCAAAGTGAAAATTAACGTTCCACATTCCTAATTCAAATGAAATGGCTGTTCTTTTACTAGATGTTACATTGAAATGATTATTTTTCAGCCCAATCCTTCGAGATTACGGGCGTTATGAAGTTATGTAATATGTACGTGTTTATTCAGAGATAGTGCACACTAACACTGCTTTTCTTTCATTTGCATAGTTTATTGTCAAATGTGTGTGTTTTAAATTACTATAACATTAATTATTTTGGGAGTTATGAAAACCAATTTGTGCATTGTGGAGCTGAAATCCGAACCTAGTTAAAATGTATGTACTAAATAGATAGTGATAAAATTCGTGATGAGGGAAACTGAAAACTCAGCGTTGCTTGGCATTTGTGAACAGTCCTTAATAGTACAGAATTTAAGCCTTTACAACGTGTTGCGATAAATGTTGAGTTATGTTGAAGAAGGTTTGGGGTTGCGTCTTATGTACATAATAATTGTCGCACATTTTGCATGTACATATTTTAAATTAAAAACTATAAATACATTGTTGCACAAGATTCTACTTGAAGCCCTTTGCATTAAAATATGTACTTGTATAAAAATGGTAGGGTCAATGGACCCCGACGATTCTTCTGCACGCATTCAAGCGACATAAATCGTACTGTAAGACGCTTGAAGTTACTCCAACCTAATGAGATGGGAAAGCTTAGATTATTTCATTATTTCTAAGATAAATAATGATAAAGTATTTATTTATTTAATAGAGGTATGAGAACTTTAGCAATAAGATAAAAAGATTTTCATCCCTTTGATGGGAAGATCCTCTGTCTATATGGGTTTAGAGTCTGTTATTGTTGGGCTATTCTATACAAGCCGTAAACAAACCCTTTATAAAGCCGTCAACCAAGCATTTTATACATCAAATTAAGTAACGCTACGCAAAAAATATTGCCTGAATCAACTTTTTTTTTGGGTAAAAGTCACGTTTTGCGATAGGACTCAATGTAATGCACTCAAATCATTGTGCTGATGGATCCATTGATTAGTACGGGGGAGGTATTTAAAGTAAAGTTATAACAATAAAAACTAGTATTAAAAAAGAAACTTGTGAAAAAAATTGAAAGTTCCCAGGTATGTTCCAGAACAAAATGATCGCAATGACGAGGAGAACTAGTGCCTTTCGGCTTCGTTAAGGGTATTTTTACACCCTCGGGGGTGAGTGTTTTACCCGACTGCCTCAGAAGGAGGGTAATGTTTTTCGAGCGTGTGTATGTATGTCCATTTCTTTGACATGCGGCAAAATTTGAATATAAAATTATGAAAATGGAATGGGCCCCGCCTGCTTTCAATTTTTGTTTCTTTTAAAATGTTTGTTTTTTGCTTTGCAGTTCATTATTTTTTAACAATCGGGTTTTTTGTTTAAGCGTTAAAAGATTTTTGTGAGGTTAGAATATGATGCTTGGTTCGCTTGTGACGTCGTTGATGCCCACATAATTTTATTTGGTACTGAGAGATTTTATATGATAGCACGCAGCAATTAAATAATGAGGTTAGGTTGGGAGTTGAATAAGCTAAAGCCAGTCCGAATATAGGACCCGTATTTTACATACTAAAACACTTCCCCAGAGAGTATTATATCTCACTAAAATTAGAATTTCAGCATGCATAATTCGTGGCTTAAACGAAATTTAAAGGAATATGGGGCTTTTTTGTGAATGTCCGTTACTTTTAGCCAATTACTTTAAGTATTTCATGCTACATGACTTATCAATCTTATCATTGTTGACGTGTTTATAGTAGAAATTATAGTTACAATAAATGGTTACTTTTTAAAAGTCAATTTGAACCGTACGTGGGTTTAGGACATTTATAGCATCTATCTAATATTGTAGTTGCTGATTATTGATATAGAGGACAATGAGTTGCTATGAGCCAAAGCCCATGAATGTAAAAAATAAAACTTTTTGTGATGGATGAGCTTATAATAGATAGGTACTAATAATATCGTTTAACTATTAAAATAATTACTCATACAATTTCAAGATATTTTTTATTATTTAAATCTATAATTATCACAATTCTAGATATAAAAATTAAAACTAGTCTAACTTCATAAGAATTTTTTGTCCATTACTTTTACATTCCACAAACCTCAAAAAAATTGTCTGCCAAAACTTAAATTTGTAAAGGTAACTTCTACAATAATCCCCTTGAAGTATTCGTCTCTACAGGTATAGAGGAACTCAGAAATTCAAGAGGAAATGCAGTAAGCGAATGGCAGCGCTCGTCGTATCGGATGTACAGCGACCACCCGTTGCCGAGACCGCATTTGCTTGCTAGCTGCCCTAAGTGTCCACATGGGATCTATTATGATGGTGAGATATTTTATCCTAGTTATACCTGGTAGTCTACCATGACGTCTTAAAGCAGGAGTAATTCCAGTGTGGGAAAGAGATGGTGCTAGCCGACCTGTATAGCTCTGTCTCTTTCCCACACTGGTACTACTCCTGCTTTAAGTCTTCATAGTAACCTAGAGGTTATATCGCCGTAATGGGACTGGCGGGTGACATTTCCAGGATGGGTTAGGACAGATGGGACAGAATCGTCACACAGTGGGTGCCTGAAGACGGTTATCGTCACCGAGGCTGACCCAAGAAACGCTGGCGTGAGGATTTGGATTCGTTCCTGACTGATTGGCCGAAGAAGGCAAAATACTGGAAGAGTTGGAGAGGGATGGGGGAGGCTTTTGACCAGCAGTGGGAAAGATACCTGGATACCAATGACCTAAGAGCATAGAAAACATTACATTCTAACAGAAAAAACGATATCAAAAATGTACTGGAAAACTCACGTCAATCATATTGGAAGTTGTCGAAATTTAAAATGCTGTGGAAGCGATTTCGACTTGTCATTACCCTCTGGTGAAGGTCGTGATAGTCTACTGTTTATGAGAAGCACTGTAGGACTTGTCGATGTGTTGATGTAGTGGACATATTTAAGCTGAATGTTGATGATGATGGTAGCTGGAGGTATTGTTGAAGATGCTTTTATTGAAGTATGTTTACGGATGAATAGTACACAGTTTTGTGATTGCATTTGTATGGTGAGATGGATAGAGAAAAGGTGTGTAAGTACTAGCTACAAATTGTAGTTTATAAAAAATGATTGGTGAATTATGCGATAGATACAGACCAGTGCCTCTTTATAATGTTTTCTGTAATTATACAGGGTTACTGGTAACTCGATGTATTCCTTGCAGGACGTCATAATAGGGAAAAATTGCAACAGATGACGCCACTAAATTACATAAAACGAGACGTTTGATTAGTGATCTTTGCCAAAGTTTTAGGCACTTTTGAACTTTGAATTATTAATAAAGGTTTACTACGGCATCAACTACGATAATAACTTAAATTCCAGTACAGTCGCGCCGTAATTTTTTTTAAATTGCCTTCAAATGATTTAATCTGGGATTTTTCATAAAACAACTAAGTAACTAAGAAACTACTGCATTTCGGTACAACATTACGTCCCGCAAGGAATAATTATGACGAGTTACCAGTAACCCTGAATATAACAGATTCAGGGTACTGAAATTATAGCTGTTTAAAAAAAATGCCTATTGAAAAGTGTAATGAAAAAAGTTCTATCATTTGTTCGTAGAATGATAAATTGATAACGACTTACAAGAATACAATAAACATCAAACAAAATAAAGATAGAACAAGGATCAGGAAAAAAGAAAATCAAGTAGTAGAGAGAAGTGTGCGAGACAAGAGAGCATTATAGGAGAAGCTGTAATATCCAAACTTGCAGAATCCATTTGTCATACAGAAGTCATCATGCTAATGGAAAAGTGAGAAATATACCGTAGCAAAATAGACCTTTATCTTATTTATTTAGAGTGGCATGTTTTGTGACATGTAACTAGTAAAGATTAGAGTTGAAAATTTATTACTACGGCAACTTTCGACGTAATACTAAATGGAATGTCAGCTTGTGGGCACAACACTGTATCAAACTGACAATGCATTTTAAATGTGGTTTTAATAGTTTTGGGTCGAGTTTAATATTACAGTTTTAGAATACAGGGTCGATTAAATTCGATATCTAAAATTGATAAAATAAAATAATATCAAACTTCTTGGTGATTTTTAGGCGTTCGGATGTAAATTTAGTTTTTTTTTTGTCGTATTTTGATATCGATGACCACAACTTTCGTGAAGTTTACACTAAGATATTGATTTTTTAAACTGAAAGAACAATGGCAAATCTCCTTACTTTAAATTGTCTGGAATTAAATTGAAGCATCCCGTAGTAAAAAATATGTCTAAAGATTCGGCGTCAGTAGCAGAATCTACAAGCGAGTCTATTTTGATTCGGAAAAGCCGGAAAACAAAGATATCGGAGTTTGAATTTTTAGGTTATGAATGATGTGAACACGACTATTATAGGATTTATAACTTAATAGGTATGATAAAATGATACCAAACAAAAACTAATATTACGGACAAATGGAGTAATCAGTCCATAAACAGTCCAGGTCGGGTAGAAATTAATAGTAAACCGAATAAACACACAAAACACGAACGAAACGGAATACGCAGAGGAATTCTGTAGCATCCAACTGTCAATCGGTCACTGTCAAAGACAAAAGTAGAGCTGTACAATTAAAATCGATTTAATGTAAAATCGATACAATGTTGAATCGATCCTATGCTCCTTTTTTAGATTTAAAAGTAATATTACATAAAGATCAAATCAGGTTGATTAGAGATAGAATAACTGCATTTCAATAATTATTTTAATAATTCAACCAACCCTAGAATGATCAATTGAATCGATCGTTCATTTAAATCGGTACAGATAATAACATTCATAATGATTGTATGTGTAACACCACTATAATATGAAAACAATTCGCGTATCTCGTTCCGAAGCAGTTGATATACTTTTATTAATATAAATTAACTCCGGCTTTAAAGAAATAAAGTGAATAATTGAAAAATCATAAAAAAATAATTAAATTTGTTTCGTTTTTGTGATATTTACGGTCGCTAAAATATAACCAGACAAATTTCTGCCCTTCTTCTTTCCTGGTTACTACTACAGTTGAGGTCGTTTACACAAATCATGTTCTTTTTTTTTGGCGGACCATAATGTCTAGCTTGTATTTGTAAAAAAAGAAAAAAGAAGTATTTTGTTAACAAGGCCTACTTGTCTGGTATCGTCAGTAAAACTCTTCTTAAATCGTTTAGATACTTTCCTTCGGAGAAAAACGAGACAAAATGACATTTCCATGAAAACTTAGCCAATTTATGTTAAATCGCGAAGTCCTGAATA
The DNA here is from genome assembly GCA_950022335.1 of Eurois occulta. NCBI lineage: Eukaryota > Metazoa > Arthropoda > Insecta > Lepidoptera > Noctuidae > Eurois > Eurois occulta. The sequence continues at coordinate 16,403,221 of OX465488.1, forward strand.
TCTTGATATTGGCAATTTGTTACTTCATCAAATTCATAGCGTATGTAAAACAAGTCGAAACAAGAGGCAAATAGGTCCATAATAATACCAATTTACATACTGGAAACGGCAGACAAAGGAAATATCATTTTGATGGATTTCTCAAATCCTTTGAAGATACATACTGAAAATGTAGAACGCGATGTTAGTGTTCCTGATTGATAACACCGTCTCAGTTTATCTAAAGGGTGCTTCGGGTTTGTTCGGGTCGTCGACCCAACGCAATTACTACATGAGAAAGAAAATATTTATTGAAATCACACAGGATAAATAGTACACAATGAAACTAAAATAATTATTAATAAAAACGAAAACTAGACAGGGAAAAAGACATAAATTAACTAAATTGGTCCTCTAAGAGGCCAAAAAGCCCCTATCTTAGCATGATGCTGCGATATCTATACAAATAAATAAAATTGAAGTGTCTGTTTGTAACATTGAAATAGCAGCTTTTTACTGAATGCATATGAAAGTATAAAGGGTGTAAAAGTGCTCTTAACGAAGCCGAAAGGCACTTGTTCTCCCCGTTATTCATTGTGATCATTTTTTTTGTACTAGACCATACCTGGGAACCCACTAGTTAAGGAGATATTGGGGATCAAGTTTCGACTTTTTCTCAATTTTTTAATGTTATAACTTTACTTTAAATACCTTCACGACCCCCGTACAATGCATTCATCGGCACAATGTTTTGAGTGCATTGAGTCCTACCGTAAAACTTGATTTTTCACCCCAAGACAAAATAGTTTTCCAGCAAAAAATTTTGCGTAGGAATACTTAGTTTGATGTACAGAATGCTTAGTTGATGGCTTCGTGAAGGGTCCGTTTACACTCTGTATTACTTATAACAAAAATACACTTTTTTTTCTGTCTTTCTGTTTGTTCCGGCTAATGTCCAAAACGGCTGAACCGATTTTGACGGGACTTTTACTGGCAGGTAGCTAATGTAATAAGGTCTACATAGGTTATTTTTTTTTAGAAAAATAATTTGGGTTCGGTGTACAAAATTGAAACCCTTGAAATTGGTAACAAAATCCGATTTAAAAAGGGAAATAAAAATAAAAGGTCATTAAAATTTTGAAATAGTTTGTGCCTATCGGTATCTACTGTCGGTGAAACATGTTCAGATCTTTCAGCATTATTCTCATTACATTTCATCATTCTGATTTTTCTCATTTCTGCTGTTCCGATTGGCTTTTTCAGAATGGTTAAAATTGAATATAATTATGTATAATTATACAGGCATTCAATTTTGTGGCTCCGCTAAGACGTATTATTGTTTATTAATTAAAATTTCCTTTACAATTATCATTGCAGGTTTGTTGTAGCTCAAACTATAGAGTGGTTTAAAAAAATATGAATTGAATTATTAACAATTAAAACACGGAATTAAAAGATAAACTTTCCAAAAATTATGTCAACTCGAAAAATATGTAGCATCCCTGTTATGGATAAAATCAAATACAATTTCAATGAAATAAAACTATGGTAGTACTAAAAGTTTCTATTGATACTGTCCCAATGATAATAAAAATCGTTGAGAGCGTAACTTGTCCAACTTTTACAGACAAACTAAAGCAAAATGAAAATAGTTTGCCATTGTTTTTCAGACGGAAATTTAATAATGAACGAGTTTTAGAGGCAGAAATAATTTGGAGACTTTGTGATTACTAGGTATTTAAATAAAAATAAATAAATAAAATAAAAAAATCAATCAAATTTAATAAAGAATATTAATCTTTAAGTACTGATTTTCAGTACATTTCATTTAATACCTAAGCATCTATTCTTTAATACCTATCATAATGGCATGTAGATTTTCAAGGTTAAGTAACAATTGCCAAGTCGGTCTGCGGATGGGTGACCATCGATTACATACCGAGCACTTTAAGCATGTCCCGGAATTCGTAAATCTTACTTCTTACTAATATTATAAAATGCGAAAATATGTGAAGAATGAATGGATGGATGTTTGTTACTATTTCACGCCAAAACTACCGAACGGATTTGGATGAAATTTAGCACACAGATAGTTTATAACCTAGATTAACACATAAGATACTTTTTATCCCGGTAGTATGATCCTGTAGGACCATTATCGAACTCCACTTGGGCGAAGCCGTGGGCATAAGCTAGTGTCACAGAAGTTCAAAAACCATTCTTATCAAAGGGAATTGTGTACCATGTAACAGGCTTTTGTAGATCAGATAGGCCGGTGTTTCATCGTAAAATACTGCTACTTAGCTGTATCCGGTTAGATTGGAAGATGAACCCAACAATAAATGGAAAAACCTTAACCTAAATATTGAATATTTTGTTCTTTTAGTAATGATGATGGTTTCAAGGCGCTTCACCTCTTCAGTGATGTCGATATATTGTGTAATATTTAATTTCATGAGAATCACAATGTATATTCATGTTTGTACCTATTAACAGAAAAGCGAGCCTGAAACGAAATACGTTCATTTGGCGCAGGATTATTTAAAATTTTAAATGACTTTGGTAGTTTTGTTTTGATGAATGTTTTTAGGGTTCCGTACCTCGAAAGGAAAAAAACGGAACCCTTATAGGATCACTTTGTTGTCCGTCCATCTGTCTGTCTGTCAAGACCCTTTTTCTCCGGAATGCGTGGAGTTATCACGCTGGAATTTATATCAAATACTCAAGTCTACTGTTTCTTGAAGCTGTGAAAAAATCAAACTTCTAAGCCAACGCAATCAAAAGATTCAGCCGTTTATGCCGCAAATTTTCGAAACTCGCAAGGGAATCAAAACCTACAGGGTACTTCCCGTGAACTCAGAATCTTGAAATTTGGTACGGAACAACGTCTTATAGCACTTAAAAAGGAAAAATTGCGAAAACCGTAAATTTGTAGTTACATCATATAATAAATTAAAATATTTCAAATAATTTTAAACTTACTACCCCTTTCCTCATGAACGCGTAGAGGTATTGAATTGAAATTCATATCAATTACTCAAGTTTATAATATCTTTCAGCTGTAACAAAATCAAACTTCTATGTCAACGCAATCAAAAGAAACATCAATTTTAGCCGCATATTTTCAAACTCGCAACCACTCGCAAGGTTGAATCAAAACCTAAAGGGTACTTCCAGTCGACCTAGAATCTTAAAATGTGGCATGAAGCAATGTTTTAAAGCACATATAAAGGAAAAATTCCAAAAATCTTAATTTTTAGGTACATCACATATTTTTATAGATGGTACAAAACCCTTCGTGCGCGAGTCAGACTCGCACTTGGCCGGTTTTTTTTACTATCCTTTATTACCTTAACGTAATATTAATAATATAAGTCATTTTCCATTTTATTGTTCTACAATTGATTTAATAGATCACTGTTTTTATGTAATTTAGAGTTATTCAGCTACAGCTAGGACTCTTTAATTTTCTTTAATAAATTATTTATATGAATACTTCCAATCAAATATACAATGCATGGTAATGCAAACTGGTTAACGAAATTCCCTTCTGGTTAATAAATTTCTGGAGTTATTATGGCCATAAATACTCCTGAGTTTATAATATATTTCAGCGGCCAATTTGTAAGACCCAAAAAAACTTTGAACAACGGGGATCGTTCCAAGTTTTTTTAACTACAATACCACTTAAAACTTTCAGCGAAAATACTCGGCTAATTGCCACTTCAGATCGTATATTGTTTCAGGGCTTAGAAAACGTCAAAAATAAAAATTTCGGTGTTCTCGTAAACGGGAAAAACATGGAAAATATTTTTTGGAAGACACGATACAACAGCAACGACTTTTTTTTTTTAATAAAACATAATAATAAATAGTCTAACGTATTTTTAGGAGGTTCCTCACTCAAGAGCCCTGACCACCGGTAGCTGGGACCATATTGTTGCCAATAAGCCTGACATTCTGGTGATAAATCTATTGGAGCGTCGCGCAATAATTGTTGATATAATGGTCGCGCATAACGAGAACCTCGTGAAAGCAGAGAAAGAGAATCAATTTAAATATCTAGATCTGGCTCGCGAGGTTATCGACATGTGGGACGTGAGTACAGCAGTCACTGTGCCGATAGTCGTGTTGGCCAATGGCTTAATAGCCAATAGCCTCGACCAACATCTGCTATCGCTTGGCCGCTGGATCCAAGGGCTTGATTCAGAAAGCCACAGAAGTACGGCTTTCTGAATCAAGCCCTTGGATCCACGGGACACGGAGCATATTGTTAGGAGGTTCCTCTCTCAAGAGCCCTGACCACCGGTAGCTCGGACCCTGTATCCGATGGCGGTGGGCTATTATTTTATATAAATTTAAAGCGTTTCTCTATATACCTATATTTTTTGATTATAAAAATATTTAAAATGTAAATAATAGAGCGTGTTGGAATACAACAAAATATATCCGTCCCACTTGAATAGTTTGAGAGTCTTTCTCTTTCATACTTTTTTATACACTGTGCTTAACTAATATAGTTAAGATGCTAGTGTTCCGCCTGCACCAACCGAGAGTGCACACACACCTCTCCTGCCAAATAAATATAATAAATTAATAAGTGGAAATTATAACTGTGTCTTTCATTGGTTCTCAAAACCCAACAGGTTATGTATGTGAGAAAAATGAAAAAGATATTATACCTAGTCTAAAAATAAAACTTTTTCCATAAACATATCCTTTAATCAAATAATTAATATATACATATATGTATATTTGTACTTGTCGATTTAAGACCGGTTTAGTCTCTATTTTAAAAATCAGCTTTATGAGTAAAGTTTGCGTAAAGCAAACTGCGGCGGCGCGCGCGCATCATCATAGCACAGCATCATGCTGAGTGGTAACCTGCTTATCGCAGTCACGACGTGCAAGCTGTTAACTGTTTTTTTGTTTCTATCCTGTTGTATTTATAATATTTGATGCGCTTTATGATTATTGTACTTAATTTCTTTTTTTTTTGTAGGCACGTTATGTCCCTGCGACAAATAAATATTTTTTCTTTCTTTCTTTCTTTTCCAAAGTTTTATCCAATAGACATCAATTTAAACGAAGTAAGAACAATCGAAGAAAGCAAATCTAAGAATTTTAATTTCTTGCCATTACTTAACTAAAGAATAAAAATCGTATCTTAAATAATTATTACTCTTCCACTTTCAAAAACCTTGGAAAAACCTCTTTGAAAATCACTATGCACGGTTCTCTGCTCGCAGAAGCCTCCGACTGGTTTAACCGATCCTTTTAACAAACAATTAGTTAAATAATATTACCGAAACATCCCAAAAATCTTAACAACTAAAATTTAATTTCACACGCATTTTACCATCAAGATTTCATTTTCAAAGTCCTCATTAAACTAATCTGTCTCGCCACTTAGAAAAGGATTCTCCAAAGTTTTTGCTGTATATTTTAGTAGTTTTTCTTTTGTTTTTCCTAAGAAGCGTTACGTCTTACGCCCTTATTTATTCGCAGTTTTCTTCAAGTCCTTTTTATACCTAGGTCTGAATAGCTTATAATACTCTTAAATTGCGATAGACGCCATTTTTATCTTCGCTCTAAAGAACCAAAGGCATTAGGAATTTTCAAAGGAATAAAATGAAAAGGAATAACAGCGCCTTAAATTGTATTGTTTTGTGCTTAGTTTTAATGTTATCATTTAGAAGAATAATACTTTTTTATAGAATCAATGATGTGATTAAATATAATTAAGTAATATTTATTATTTTTTTGATAAGCCTATGTTGCCAAAGACCTCCCTTAAATATTTCACTTCTCTGGCAATTATTATAGGCATTGGCCTATAAATTGATCAATCGTTTAAAAATGAGTCCTTCTTCTCCATCATGTTATCTCTTTATGGGCTTGCGGCGTTTTATTATAACGAACAAATTCGGTTGCAATAAAAATGCTTGCGAGAAACGCATCTTGGATGTACAGACTTACATTCCTCACAAGCAACGTTATTGCAACCGATTTTTTCTGTTATTATTAAGCGATCGAAAGTTTGCGACATTGTCGGTATCTATGTCGAGACTGCCGGCCCTGTTCGGATCCACTGACTATTTCTTCTTTACTCATTGTTCCTCCACAGATAGAACCAGCCCTTTCAGTTTAACACACAAACATAAATTCACGCATTTTTACTATGGGGTGGAAACTACAGAACGCCATCTGCTACGATCCTAACAGTCTCCTTTTGCACTGACATTATTTTTCAGTATTTATTCTAAACATACCATCTACAGTACATTAATTTAATTTTTCAAAGACAAAGGTAAACTAGTTTTAACTTTTCTAGGATTATAAGGAGTTGATAAAATTTAATTTCATATGAAAAGAACTACTTTAACTTTTAAAATCTTTTAACAGCATAATAATCAAACTCAATTACAACTTTGCTTGAGTTGTTTGTTGAATTTAATTATATATTTCAACTTAATAAATAAAAATAATAGAGATATTTGTTTAAATAATATTTAATTTAAATATTTTTAAACATGTAAGCCATTCATTTACAATAGCATTTAATCTTTTTTTTTGTTTTATTTAAAGATTTCAGGAGTTCTGGCAAATTCTTCCAAAAATAAAACTGAAATTTTCGTTATAAATCCTTTGGAATTGAAACGAACAAACAAAGCAGGCTCTGCATTGTTTCAGCGCGTTTTAATAAAAGACTTGTTGAAAAAAAAAAATATCCAAAAGTGGGGACCTGTAAAGAACTATTCCAAGGAACCGTCCCCCGACTTCGATGAAAAGATTGGTTTTCAATTTTCCACTTTTGGGCACAATGTCGTTTTAATTGCACAGTAAATATTATAATCTGTTTAGTACCTAACTTGTGGCCATTCAACACTAAAATCATGTAACTTGTTTTTAATTTTTTAGTTCACTTTTGGATATGGCAGGCGTGTTTTTTATTATTTATTTTTATTTTAAACCTTTTAGTGATAAAACAATATTTTTCCAAACGCACAATGTGCCACGAAAGGTAACTTTTATTTTTTAGGAAATCAATATCACTCAAAACATGCCTGCGACTTCGCCCGCGTGGAGTTCGGGAATTGCCCACGGGATCTTACTTCTGGGATAATAAGTAATATAAGCTATACCAGACTATAATCTATCTCTGTGTTTCATCCAGATCTGTTCAGCCGTTCAGGCGTGATTGAGTAACAAACATCTATCCATCCAAACCGTCGCATTTATAATAGTTTATTTAAGTTAAAATATGTATTGTGTAATATTAGTCTTTACTTTTAAAGTTGAATAGGAAATAAAGAATAGTTAGTGTAAGTATTTAGTTTTATTTAGTAATACAGACACACTCGCGTTTTTTTTTACATGTAAGTACTCACTTATAACTTGCAAATATTAGTTCGCAGTAATATTAATATCAATTTTATTACTTAGGGAAAGAGGTTAACTAATCTTCGTTGCGCCGACGACATTGTCTTTTTTTCTTCCTCACCAGCTGAGCTAGGCCTAATGCTCGATCAACTGAGCCACGCCAGTCTCCAAGCCGGGCTTTCAATGAATATGACCAAAACAAAACTGATGACGAACAGCACAGAGCGTAACATAGAAATTGGGGGTGTGGTGATTGAATATGTCCATTAATACATATAAAAAAAAAAATAAAAAAAAAATTCATTTAATTCAGATAACATGATCCATACAGTGCAATTAACATCAGTATTAAAATAAAATAAATTAACATAAAACCAACAAAAAAAAAAAAAAATTACCATCAAAATTAAAATTAACATTAAAATCAGAATCAAAATAAGATAAAATTTAAAATTCATTCAGATAACATGACCCACACAGTGCAATTAAAATAAAATAAATTAACATAAAACCAAAAAAGAAATAAACAAAAAAAATAAAAAATTACAATCAAAATTAACATACCTCGGCCAGATAGTCTCTTTCCATGAAAGACAAGATAAAGAAGTTGCTCGACGCACCGAGAATGCCTGTATATTTAAGGCAGAAGCGCCAGGGTAGCCCGCAAAATTCAAATTTTCTTACGTTTTTTGCAATTTGCAGGTCAGTCAGGTTGTATGTTTATGAAAAATGAGTCACGCAAATAATAATATTTGCGTTTCAGGCGTAGTTTGAGTTTCAGAATTAAACTCATTATTAAGAACCCACTAAGTTCATTTAACCCCATTCAATAACTATTTCATGAAAAAGTCAATCAATGGGGTTAAATGAACTTAGAGGGTAAGTAGTAATAAGTATTGGGTTACAATTTTCTTCGTCTTGCCCCGTTTATGGTTCATTAATATTTCAATGCCTTTGACTTGAATAGCAATTACTTATAATGTGATAATTAATATTTAGTTTTAGGACCTTCCAAATGCCTTTTACGCACCTAATCTAATGTTATCATTGCGATTCAAAATCGATATTTAAAATACAGAATTTGTTTTGGTAGTCTTGATCAAAACAGCGAAATATTTTGACAGCGATTTGCGATGTTGCCAATCTTAAATAATAACATTTCACTGTCTTAGCTATGAATAGTGTTGCCACGGCCATGCTCAGGGCCATGAGTGCTAATAAACGGTGCTGTCCGGAAGCTGACTGACTTCTATCTGTTGTTAAATATTATGTTAGTATTTTTTTAACTTGGAGATTTTATAAGTATGTAAGGAACTATGGATATGAGTGGTTGTAAATGTGTCTAAAAGTCTACTTTGTCTGCTTTAAGAATTTTTGTGCACGTGTGTGTAGGGTTTATAGGTTGTTTGTATACGGAGAGAAATGAAATGCTGCGAAGTCTAAAGTTTATTTACTTATTTAACTTGTTACGAATATTACAAAGGTGTAGTTAATTAGGTTGGGAGCGCGTCTATAGCTTACGGTGGTTCCGGGCGAACTGTAGTCGCCGAGCGCTACACGTACGACGAATACAAAACTGTTGTGTCAGCGCTCCTACAAATTCTTGAGTTTAACATCCAATTTTTATTTTAACAACAAAGATGATTATTTTTTTAAGATCGGCAACAAACATGTACACTGTGATGTTGGAGATGAATTGAGTTTAAAAATTTATAAGCTTTTAACATGAGAGCCCACTGATTAATTTCAGTAGTCCAAATGAAACGATTTGATTACTTTCAATCTTCAAATTTCATAATTGATTAATGATATTATTCTTTTGTTTCAGCCTACATACATGGAAGGAGAGTGTAAATATTTAATTGAAAAACTGACAATGTTTGTGAAGTGACAATTTGTGCCGGTGACTGGAATGTTTATTAAATGTAAATAGTTTTTTTTTTTTAAAACGTTCGGTTAACCATAAAAATAAATGTATATTTGTTAGGTTCATTCATATTTATAACAAAAGTGTAAAGAAATGGCCTGCCTCTCGTTGGTATTATAGCCGCAAGCTCGAGAGCTGAGCATAGTGGGGTCTGGATTCGATCTCGTAGTTGAAGAAAGAAGGGTCATCGGCATTTCATCAGTAATTTATCAGAAGCAACCTTGTTAATTGCTCACAACCTATATAGGGTGACTGGTAATTAGTGACCGATACTTATACACGTGATTGTCATATAAAAAACCCGCGCGATTTGCAAGCCCACTCCGTATGCGGCGCCCGCACCACAGTCCGGCTGCCACGTGCCGTTATCGGTGTAATATTGTAGTAAAAGTGAACGAGTATTAAAAAAAAATGTTACTTTGGGAAAGTTGTTTGGTATCATGAGTACAATCACGTGTAAAAGTATCGGTCACTAATTATCAGTCACCCTATATATAAGAATTAGACATGAATGCGTACGTGGGTAAAGTATGTGTTATTTGGTGAGTTTGTTTTACACCTCTGTTTGCGATTGAAAGTAAATATTTGCTTCACATGCATTTCAAACCTCCGTCTAACAAGTTTCATACATGCAACCGGTTCCTATCAAAGCAAACTAAACTATTCTCTATTCACAAAATTGCTTGCTGATTCTGCGTGATTCTCGCAAGTTATAGGAAAACTTTAGCTCGATCTACTTACACCGACCATTCATTAAAGTTCCTTTTCGTTTGCGGTTTTGTTATCCGATCATGAGATTGTTTTGTCCAATCTATTATGTTGCCGTGCCCTAACAGGGTTTCATGTTGGAACTTACTTACGTATATGTAACAACTAAATGTACACATGAATGTAATAAAGAGTTTGAGTTTGAAGCCATAGGACTATTTGGAGGTTTCTTTGAAAATATACATTTTAAGTTATGTGATATCTACCTAACCTAGCCCACTCTTGGCTCGTACAGAGAGGACTAATTAATGCCACACTAATAAATAATGATGGCGATGAATATAATGAGTTGTGGACGTGGAGTTGCGGACACCAGCGCGTTATACAATATTATACAATAGATATAACCAGGAAACTCGCACGTCTTGGAAACTCGAAGAGCATGAACAACAACTCATTCTGCACCCGCGTTATGGATAACGACATATTCCTAATCATAGAAAAGATGAAATTTACAACAATAATATGCATCAATGAAAAAAATATAAAATATGAAAGTGTGAAAATTATGGGCTGATTATGCCACATATTTTACGGAAAAGAATGCCGTGTATTATTATTGAACGGTGAATCTATGCAAGGTGTAACATAATAAACGCACTCTCTCGTGTGTAGTCTCGGACCATGAAACTGACAACTTTTGTTCTAAGAAATGTAGAAATTCACAAAAAAAAAATTGAACTTTCTATAGGACGAGATCGGATGATCAACATATTGTTTAGTAAAACTAAAAAAAAGTAATGATTTCCCAAAAGTCTTACAGCTAAAATTGTTCAATATCATGGTCTGAGTCACCCCACAACAGGTTGTGCGCTTATAATGTTAAATCTTGTTTAATTAATCCGACTGCTGGGCAGAGCTTACTTCTAATACGAATAGTAGTCGCTACTTGGTTTTTTTCATAAGTTCAGTTTTAACGATGACTTCCTCCACTTCTGTACAATGGGTGTTCTAAATTCAACACAATAACTTACATGATAGGCATTATTTTTGAACGACAGGGACTGACACAATGGAGGCTGTAAATTGGCTTTGCCTGTTATCGATGAAAGGTCAAACTACTCTGCTTGAAAACAGATTTATTAACTGACATGAAAGCTTCAGCTCCTGTATGCTCGAAAATATGAGTTCGGTATATTTATCTTTCATATTATCTGTTTACATAAAAAATACACCGAGATTTATGCTATTTTCTTTAAGCTCACATGAGTGTTTCACGAAACTAATTTGAATATCTAGACCGCAAAAACTGAAAAGAAATAGAGAAATCTAATCTAGATTATTTTTTATTCTAACTTTTATCTGTACACATGGATTTAAGTAATATTAAAGCTGTTACTATGCATGAAGGAGGTGGCGGAACGTGAGAGGGAGAGAACCTCACCGCCGCGGGAGACGCCCCGGGTGTCGGGGACCACGTGGCCCGGCCAGCGTAGGCGCGGGCCTGTGGACGGTGAGTAATGGGCTAGCTCGCCGTCCGTCCGTCTTATTACGACAGGCCGTGTCGACGGCGCGGTCGTTATCCACGCGCCTCAAAGTCATGTTGGCAAACAGGGGTCCGCAGTGGCCGATGCCTGCCGGGGCCGCGGTATCTCTTTCGAACTCAAAATCAAAATCAAAATATTTTTATTTCACATAGGCCTACATGGGCACTTATGAAACGTCGACAAAAAGGTGCACGGTTCGGGTTGGTCGTTTCCTATGGAGAAGAACCGGCAAGAAACTCCATGGTTACTCTTTTAAAATGATTAGTTTTACAATATTATCATGTTACAACATTAGTACTCAAGTATGGGGGGACAGCATAGGCCCGACAATAAGTCGTTGTTTACTACACAAGAAAAACGGAAAACAAGATAAGAGGTTAACAAAAGTTAACACACATCAAGGAATCTGTCGTTCGAAAGAGATACCGCGGCCCTGGAATACAAAAGGCTAAGAAGGAATATGGATGGGTTTTAGTCAGTACAAGTTTGACACTTCCTTCCGCTCTAGAGTGGGAGGGGGTCATGTGATGATTTCCCATCCGTTAAAAAAGGCTGTTACTATGCTGAAAAATTCTTTTACTGAGAAAAATGTTAAAACATGCTTTATATCTTGTTACCACGGTGGTAACAAAATATAAAGCATTTTTCGTGACACCTACTTATAATACCCAAATGTAATATTCTCATATGAAAGTTACCGCCAATTTAATTCTCACTCATGATTATTTCAGTGAAAAAGTCTCAGGTAATTACACTCAAGATAATTGAGTTTCAAACATCCTCTGAGAATTTCTTGCTCAACGTAATGATATAAAGTATCTGCGTGATCGCTTTGGTGGATTTCGTTACTGACATTCTATATCTTGTTATAATGAATAAAAAGGGTTGGAACTCGTAAATCTGTCTAACGAGCTGTGGGTGACTGTAGTTTCATGTTTCCAGTGATTTTTTTTTGTTGTATCATTTATATGACTTATATTTTCAGTTATTGATTTGATAAATAAACGAAGTCATTCTTTAGATTTATATACGAAAGAAGTGAAAGACAAAATATATTAAATAAAGTAATAATGTGAACGAATTAGTAAGAAGAAAAAAAATGCAATGTAAAAAGTAAAGTAAGTTAGTGCGCGTCTCCTTTGTAGGGAAATCTCTCGCCGACTGCTCGACACTTCGTTTGACCAAAGGACTGGCTCTTTCTTTGGCCATTCAATGTGACATTGTTGCCAGTCTTCTGGGCACACCGTCGTGTCGTCTTCCGGATGACAGCGATGCGATTTGTTTTCATATAATGTCGTACTGTTGTCGCCACCCTGTATAGTTTAAGGCAGCAAGAATATTGTAGAGCAAGAATTTAAATTTCTCTAACTACTCCATTTTGAGGACAAAGACGGAACCAAAATACTATTTCGTATGTTTGTAAGCTCTTGCGATGTAATTAAAGGGACAATCGAATGTTAATCAACGATGTAGATAAATATTGTCACTTGTTGTGTATATTGTGCACGTGTAAACATATAATAAGTAGATAGGTAGTATGATAATGCATAGTAATTTAAAATTGCATTCCTACCTAACTACTGTGTGTCTATTTCTGACCATAATCGAAACACAAAAAAGCAAAAAGTTATTTTTTAGATATTTATTTTGTACCTTATCACAATGTTTTCTTATTTAAGCCCAAGGTTGACTGATAGAGAATGCCTTGTGGCATTAAATCCACCTATGTACTACTATTGTACATGAAGTTTAAATAAAGAATTTTATTACATAGAACAATATAACTGTCAATTTAAATATTATTCAAACACTGTTTTAAGATATCACGGTGTAAAACTAAACTTGTACTGTCACTTACGGGATATTTTCTGTAACTGTTCATGATTTTGAGCTCCCGATATTGCTTTTTTTTCCTCTTTTTTTTTGGAAAAGTTTATTGATTCGAAAAAATGCGTGGACCTGTATTTCATTTAAACTTACAAAAGATAATTAACTATAGATGTTGTATTTAAACTGTCATTCTTAATGTTTGTGTAAAAATCAACGAAAAATATTTATATAAATGTATATCGGTATCATTCATCGATATCAACTAATTAGATAGTAATGAAATATATCATAATTTTTAGATTAATATGACTAAGAAAATAATGAGCTCAGTATTGAAGTTTTTAAATGTTCAATTATTATTATATGATACTAAGTATTTATTGATAATGCCTACAAATATTATTATTATTATATTTATATACTTACATGGTAAGAGATGGATTATTGAATGTTAGTATTGTAGATATAAATACCCACTATTTTATTTTAAATATTTACAGGAGTTCTCCCACTTTTTGAGACTAAGTAAGTCTTTGTATCAACATTGTAACACATCCTATTTCATATAAATAAAATGTTCCAAAGGAATAATTTATTATATTGACCTTCACGCGAGCTTTATACCTGCAGTGATCGTGTGGCTACTGGTAGCTGCGGAAATCAGATTATTGTATATTTAAATAAAAAAGAAATTGCAACTGAACCGCCTCAAGTAAGACGGCTCTTAAGTTTCCACTTATTTACTATGATGGAAAAATACAAAGATTAAAATCGTTAGACTCGACATATCACGTCAAAAATGACCACTCTTCTGTTGCGTTGACAATGATATTAATGAATGAATGCATTTTATAATGTGTTATAATCATAATATTGTGCTGTTTCCGGCGTACAAATATGGTTTATAAAATTATGGGTCATCGTTACATTAAAATTAAATTATTAATCATTCGAATTGGAATTACAAATAATTTTAATACGTTGAAATAAAAAGAGAAATTATTCAAAAATTCAATATAGTCAAGGAGATAAAACTGATTAAGCAACAATATCAAATATTTAGGTAAATTTTTCAGACATAAAAATGTTCATGCGAGTAATAACATTTATTTAAAAGAGCTGAAAGTTTTAAAGCCATCAGGTAATTTGTTATAAACAATAATGGACATGCAGTATACATTATTAGAAAACAGGTTAATTCTACGCCTAGGAACATTAAGCAAATGCACTTTGCGGCTGGGTCTGGATACAACATCATTAAATAGGTGCATAGTATTTTCTCTCTCTCCCACTCATACTGAAAAACGTATACAGCGTGTATCAGAAAAGTGTGGTCATATTTCAGGGTGTGATTTAGACCATCAAACTGAACAACTTTCACCATAGAACCACCAAACCACCACCACACCACCACCACTATAGACACCGCCACACCACCACAAACCACCACCATAGAACCGTTAGCGGTTAGCGCAGTGGCTGAATGATTAACTGCTGTGCTACGTGTCGCGTAGTTGTTCCGCTGTTTGTGCATGTGATTTTATGTTTTTAAACGCACCCACGATACAGAAGAAACTATTGGGTTGTGGAGGACAGATAGGCAGTCGCTCCATGTAAAATACTGGTATTCAGCTGCATCCAGTTAGACTGGAAGCCGACCCCAAACAGAGTTGGGAAAAGGCTAGGCAGACGATGATACAGGAGAAACTATTATTGACCAACAATTTTTTTGGAACGTAGTTTCTTATCGCGCGTTGCGGGGCTAGACGGAAAAAATTCAGACGAAAAGTGTGTACGACACTTTTACCCGACTGCGCGACGCAAAGGAGGGTAATGTGTTTTTGCTATAGTAAGCTATTGTAAGCCGTGCGGCGTGCGCATGTTATAGAAAGCAAGCCAGATATTTTCGTTTCGTCTTTGGTCTGTGGATGGGTGATCAAGGTTAAGCAACGCCTGCCCAGGTCTGCCTGTGGATGGGTGATCCAAGTTAAGCAACGGTTGCCGAGGTCTGTCTGTGGATGGGTGATCCAAGGTTAAGCAACGACTGGCAAGGTCTGTCTGTGGATGGGTGATCCAAGGTTAAGCAACGACTGGCAAGGTCTGTCTGTGGATGGGTGATCCAAGGTTAAGCAAGGACTGCCAAGGTCTGTCTGTGGATGGGTGATCCAAATTAAGCAACGGTTGCTGACGTCTGTCTGTGGATGGGTGATCAAGGTGGTGGTTTTTTTGTACCAATTTTTTTGTTACAATTCCTTCACTACTTAATCGAAAGGAACTTCGTTCCATCCGGGTGTCCCTTGACACCCCTCTAGTTTTTTTGTATGTCTTCTCCCTCGTTATGGTCATCTTAGGAGGTTATCGTCTGCTCAACCTTCACTGCGCAGCACACAAAATCGGCCCAAAACGTTGTTTCCCACTGCTGCGCAATTTTATTGACTTGTATGTATGGATAAACAATTTCACGGAACTTAAGCTAGGTGAAGGTCATCTTACAATTTAAGCTTTGTTTTATATTCTTTGTAATATTTATTGGTACTAATGAATTGATAAAAAAAGTTAAATTAAGTCGCAAGCATAGTGTATTTTACGTGAACAACAAAAATAACAAACCTATTGTTTTAGTTGTGCCCACTATATTTTTGATCTAAAGTAAATAAGTTACTACCAAGTATTAGTAATTGTTGAATTGTAAATAAACCAGAATTATATAAAAATTATGTGTAGTAATAATGCACGACGTCCACCTAAACACTGAATTGTAAAAGTTGACTTCTTTACAAGAAAAGTGGTTCGTGTAACCTGTTAACTTTGGTGCAGTTACTGAAAGTTTACGAGTTTCACAGAGTACACAAGTCTTTAAGACTTTATCAGACGTGTCAATAGACTTCAACTTGAGCAAAGTTTGCGGGTTGACATCGTGCATAAGGCTTAGTTCAGACGAACACTTAACTACATCTCTTTTCGTCGTTAAACTATTAAAAATGGTCTAATCGAGCATCGGTCAACTTACCAGAATGTAATTTTCTAATGTTTAATGAATACTTTAGCAGGTACAAGAGTCGATGCGACTATCACTGTGATCTGAACGTAGCCTAAAAGTGTTGACGAGTTGAAAATAATGTGAACGGTATTTGTGAAGAATGACATAAGCAACAAGGAACTGTTATTTCTGAAATGAGTAGACATACACACGAAAATGATTCTTCAGTTGCAAGTTTTAAAGTTGGTTTAAGTGCGAAGTTATTATTTTTTTGAGTATTAAGTACTATCTCAATTTTCAAGGGTCCTCTGTTGCGTGTGCTGTTCTACGATATTTGAAATATTTTTGTAAATAAATTAAGGAACTCTAAATGTAAGTATTGTTCGCTTTAATGTCAAAGAAATGGTATTTTTCGACCAATTAAAATCCGAATTCCCGTATAAATGTGTTTCTTTTCTTGCCCTGGTAACTTCCTGGAACAAGGTAAAAAAAAAAAAAAAAATCACATGACGCTAACGAACAGATTCAAAACTTGAAACTCAGAATTAAAGCATGAAAAGACAAAATGAATTATAATCAAAAGGCATTTACTCAAATAAGACTGTTAATCCTTTACGTTAGATAGTCCAAAAACGTTCACCATTGACTACCTCCTGGTACTACAGCTAGACAAACCCACCCGCACGTACATAATTATCTATCTGCCACAAAAAGAACTAGTTCTGAAAATCAATCAAATCAAAAACCTGATACACAACCTCAGCCTAGTGTCGTAACCAATATAATTATAAATAATGGATTGCCTCGTTGGGCAAGTGGTCGCAAGCGCGACTGCTGAGGATGAGGTCCTGAGTTCGATTCTCGGGTCGGGCAAAGTGTTATGGGGTTTTTCCATCAAGAATTTTTCAGTAGCAGCCATGGAGTCTGGATGTGTGCCCAGTTGAAGGCAATAGGTCCACTTATCACATGGGACTTAAAACATAACTAGCGAAATGCCAGTGGGTGTGATTAGGTACATCTGCCTAACCCTTCGGAGATTACAGTCGTGATGTTATGTTTAATAAAGAAATAGTAGGTACACGTGGTATCCAAAACGGTAAAATAGTTTAATGCAATGCTTTACCGACTGCAACAAAACAAAGGGTTATGAGCAACACAATGAAAGTTCGTATAATTCCTCCGTAGATCCGTCCTAACTGTCATAATAGTCCGGTCAATTTAGACCAAAAAATAAGAGTGAAGATACATTAAATCCCAACAAGCTGAAAATCAGTAAAATTGTTCAAAACATAATTATAAATAATATTTAAAAGTTCCCCATCATTCCCGTGTATGGAAAAAAAAAATTTAAGGTCAAAGGTAAAAAAAATGAGTTTTTCGCAATTTTCAGCAAAACGGTAAGTTTTATCATAAAAAGACCTTTGATAAAAATTGTAGATCATAAAATTATCTATAAAAAATGCATGAATACTTTTTTCCTACGAGCCACCGTTTCTGAGATATAACGATTCAAAAGGTTATAAAAGTTGTTATCGTCATAATATGCACACGTTTCCACGCCACCTATGAGGTAGTCTACTTAGCGCGTTTTTTTAACGTGGTTTCCCCAGTAAGCCTACTCCACGGGTCAGTTGTGATCCTGTTTAATGTGAAACTATTGCAAAATAACGGAAATTTTCAAAGATTGGAAAATATAAAAGCGACGTAAATTTAAAAAAAAATGTGGTGATGTCATTTGCCTGATTCGTAAGTTTCAAATTCTTCTTGTTCTTCTTCTCCTGCTTCTTCTTCATCTTCATTTTGGATGCAAGTAAATTGCGTCAATAGCGATAATTTTATGATCTACAATATTTGTCTAAGGTACTTTCATGATAAAACTGACCGTTTTGCTGAAAATCACGAAAAACTAATTTTTTTGACCTTTGACCTTGAATATATTTTTTCCGTACACGGGAATGATGGGGAACTTTTAAATATTATTTATAATATTATGTTTTGAACAATTTTACTGATTTTCAGCTTGTTGGGATTTTATGCACCTTCGCATGTCTAAATTGACCGGACTATAACCAGAGATCAGAATAGGTATAATTTATCTGATGAAATTAAGTGTATGCCTTTAAACAGATTTAAAAAATCCCTTCAGGAGATACTACTTGAGAAATGCTATTATAGTGTGGATGAATATTTAAATGATAATTTTTAGAATGAATTATTCCGATATGTGATTTTATGACTTTTGACATTTTATATTTTTTTTTATTTTATGATTTTTACTTTTATTGACATTTTATAATTTGTAAGATTTTAATTTTTGTTGACGTTTCTTATGTGTGATTTCTTTTATTTTATTTTAATTCACATGTTCTATTTGTAATCTATTTTTATTTGTTTGTAATTTTAATTGATTTTTTCTATTCTAATTTGGATGTCAGTAACGACAAAACATAGCAAGAACCTTAACTATTTATAATATCCCTAATGTTATACCTATGTTTTACAAATAAATGATTCTGATTCTGAAAACCTAAGGAAGTAAGTAGCAAGTGGATAATACCTCAAATCCACAAAATCCCGGAATATTTTTTAAGTTCCAAAATAAGTTGTTAAATTAGAAGGAGATATCTCCTTGACATGTTACTTGCTTCCTTAGCAAAACTCTCCATACTCCGATCTGTCATTAACTCATTACCGTACAATGAATCCTTTCAACATTTTCAAGTATTGCAGGAAATAATTTTTTATTTCAAAGATAATTAAATTATTAGCAAACTACGAAACTATAATAGTATTAAATATGTACACTTAAAAGGGTTACAGGGCATCCAAAAATTTGTCCACATCGCTGTCAACAGGAAAAGTGCCCAAAAGGCTGGCAGCATTGCCACGTTGGATGGCAATTCTGATTCTTTGGCCAAAAAATAGGCCCGCCCTCTGGTCACGTGAAGAGTCGACCCACCCTTTGGCGATTGCCCGAAATACTAGGTGGGCACTCGGACCCCATGGCACTAGTGTTTCAACAATAAACGGCTCAAACACACATAACTACCAATTAAATTATTGTATTTGCGCCGTTTGAGGTTTTCAGCACCTGCAGCAGCCGCCCCAGCGTAGTCCACTGTGCTAGGAAGATGGGATGGCGCAAGGGTGTCGACGCAAGTTGCGTCCCACACCAAAGGCCTACCCAACTTCCATGGCATAATAAAATAATGTCATTAAATTTTCATTTTAATTTCTACAGTAATAGCGACTGAAATCCAATAAGATGACGATAATAACGCAACTTTTATGTGTTTCATAAGCTGGAATTTTACAGTCTTTCCTGGAATCAACTTTAATTAACAATTACTTTGAAGTGGTAATCTAAGCTGAGTTAATTAGAAATATCTAAAATTTCAGAAGCTTAGTTCCATATTTAGACTCGTTCTAAGGGTTTTAATTGGGTATTAATTCTAGCATCTGGGCAGGTAGCAAAATAAGGTAGGAAGAGTATGTAAAAATAACTAAAGTTAATTTTATATACAGATGATCTTAACGCAAACTCACGCCGATTTCCCCATGGGGGTAAGCAGGAACTACAGAACGCAACCTGCTACAATCCTTAGGTATTTTTTTTTCTTTTTTTGTACACTTTGGGAAACCTTCAAAAGGCGACCGGTCTTTGGGGATAAGACCGTGAGAGCGGAGTGTGGGATTTCAACCTCACTAAAACCACCCCGGTGGTCACCATCCACACATGGGAGGGGGCACTGTTTCCTCTTAAAAGACCTGTCCGGAGCCCCCTTTGTGCAACGCATGTTAAGGCATATCACTGGGGAGATTGTGAAGAGGCTGAGCCTTTTTTTTTTTTTGTTTTCGTTTGGAAAATCATCATAATGCCTCCCGCTCTGAGCGGAGCGGAAGGGAGTGTCAGACTTTTAATGACTAAAAACCACCCATGTTCCTTCTTTTTGCCCTTTATGTTCCAGGGCCGCGGTATCTCTTTCGAACAGTTCTGCAGCCCTGGCAGGCATCGGCCCTTGCGGGCCCCTCTTGTTTGCTGACATCTCTTTGAGGCGCGCGTGGAACACGAACGCGCCGTCGACACGGCCTGTCGTCACAAGACGGACGGACGGTGAGCTAACCCATTACTCACCGTCCACAGGCCCGCGCCTACGGTGGCCGAGAGCCATCGCGGCGTGGCCCCCGACGCCCGGTGCTTCTCCCGCGGCGGCTGGGACGTGAGGTTCTCAAGAGGCTGAGCCTTGCGGTGCAAGTGTGCACGGCAGCACGTAACCACTGTGCCGCCATCTTTTCTGAGGTCTGAGGTTTTTTGAAGAATATCACCACTAAGATTAGTGTAATATGTCCTTCTAGGGTATCGCTACGTTTCCTCTTACAACTTCCAGGGAAATATATGAACATACCTTTTGTTAGACATAAGCTCAAATATTAGATTGGTCCCGGCTGTCAATTGTAGCTATCTTTGACAGTCGTTACTGGTAGTCAGTGGCCCGAAAGTCTGCAAACCAGTCTTACTTAGAGTTACCGTATTACAAAGTACAAAATGGGTTGTAGAGGTCAGATAGGCAGTCGCTCCATGTAAAATACTGGTATTCAGCTGCATCTGGATAGACTAGAAGCCGACCCTAGCATAGTTGGGAAAGGCTTGGCAGATGATGAACTTTTGTTATACATCTCTATTGATTTTCTCAACATGACTAAACCAACTAAGCTTGACTTTTCTAAATACTGTTCCGCTGAACCTATAAATAAATAGCAAACTTATTTTAGCCTCTTGCTGACCTTTTATTTACGTAAAACCTTACTAGAGTTAACTAAATCAACGGAAGACCTCTGTAAATAGACGCCTGAACGATTTCATTCTTAATGGTAAATTATTGATAGATTGAGCCATACAGGGTGAAAGCAACTAGTTATTTTTATCTGTTCGTCATTCTGTGGGTTTAATCCATTATCTATTGTTAAAAGGATAATATATTAGGCATCAGTACAGAGAAGGAAAATTACAATCTGTCATTCAACAGAATTGTATTTTTATTAGATTTCCTTTCCGCTATAGGAATGAAAATCCTATGAACTGAGGACACACGTGTGCGGTTTAAACATAACTTAAATACGAGTGATTTTAGAATTCAAAATACTCGTTTTACATATGGTTTTTCTTAATTTTAAGAATTTATTCATGTCTATGGATGATACTGATTGTAATTAACACTAGAAACGGGATATTTAAGGATTTTCTTTCGGGTTTTTTTTTAAATATTATAATGTTAGTGACCATGACAGTTTAAAAACTGATACTGATTGTGTTTGTCTTTAAAAAAACATAGGTAATATATGATAAAGGATAATTGTATTTTCGATTCAAAAATCGAAGTTGAAGACTGATGTAACGTTTGCACCGCGCGCTCGTGTTAGGGCCTTTGTCGTCTCACAAACGCGTAACGTAATCGTAAAGTTCACAATATTGTCACAATCCTACAGCACAATTTTTTAGCCATATGCGCAATTAATATCACTCAAAGATATATTATGAATTAAATCTTGAGTAGATAAGCGAAATACGTATTTTAAAATAATGGAATCGTTTGAATTTACGTTACGTGTAGTTCGTAAATTCGTGCTAGGCCACACGTCACGCCACTAGTATACATATATATAGTGATATAGTTTTGAACTATTTGACCCTTAAGCACTAAGCAGACGATGGAAAATTTGTTCGCGAACAATTTGCAACAACCAATGGACGTCAAACAATAGATAAAAAACAACACAACAACGAATGAAAAGGAACGGTCATTTCTAACCGGCGGACAATAGTCTCTAGTCTACGCAGGCCCTTAGATAGCTTTAGAAGTTTTCGTCTAGACCTTTTAGTCGAAGCAGACGGGTATACAGGGTGTAAGGACAGTCCTCCGCAAACTGACAGGGCGCATTCATCGCGGTCCCTTATTTTGAATGATATTCTACCGGAATTTTTCTCCGTTTTTTTTCATGTTTTGTCGTTTTTTAGTTACTATTCCTTTATTTGAATATAAAATAACATTGTATGTGCGTGCATAGAACTCCACTTCTGTAAATAATACGGCTAAAATAAAAAAATAAACCAGACATGGGTGTTGGAATACACTAACGAACGACGCGTGAAATCAGCTGTTCACTTCCTGCCCAGTTACAGAATTTATCAAACTCGTCGTCGCGCTTGCCGTGCTACGTGCGTTTTGCCACGGTAACGATATATTGCGAAAATAAAACAAGTCAAATTTATTGGATTCCCGTAACGTTTTTGAAATAATTTCTAGTACCTTTCATCTTAGTATGATATACTGAATTCACCCCATCTGTCTGCGGAGGGCTGTCCCTTACACCCTGTATAACGAATCCTTTTTGCACTTGACAAGCCATTCTATACCTGCATTCCCAGACGGTAATAATACTATATCCAAACATTATTCTCGAAAGATTTAACGTTTCTCACTTCTCTATAATTAAATACAGCTACTGTAAAGAATCGGGATCCACATTATTTTGAAGTATTTTTCAATTTCAAACTGTATTTTCATTTTATTTTAAAACTAGTTTTCCGCCCGCGCCGAGTTCAGTTATATCGCGTTTCCAAGAGAATTCTTCAAAAGTCCGGGATAAAAACTATTCTATGTTCTTTCTCAAGGTCAACACTATCTCTGTACCAAATTTCATTAAAATCAGTTCAGTGGTTTAGACGTGAAAGCGTAACAGACAGACAAACAGAGTTACTTTCGCATTTATAATATTAGTAGGGACTAGATGTTGTCCGCAACTTTTGTTCGCGTGAAATTATTATAAAAAATTTTGCTTCACTATTTGAATCGGATTTTGTTAACAATTTCAAGGGCGCGGAACTCTAATTCTTTTTCTAAAATAAAGTAGCTCCTTATAACATCAGCTGTCTGCTAATGAAGGTCTCGACAAAATTGGGCCAGCCATTTCGGAGATTAGCCGGAACAGACAGACAAAAATAAAATTATTTATTTTTTTGTTACCGTACCTTATTACTTTCATGTGCATTCAGTAAAAAACTGTTATTTTGATATTAAAAACAGACATTTCAATTTTATTTATTCGTATAGAAGAGAGATAAAGTTCTCTGTCTTGTCTTGTCAAGTGTAATCTTTTTGAAATAGGATTTCGACTACGCGTTGATCAAATTCAGTGCTTTAATTTAAAATAATATGTCATGTTGAACCAAACCGAAACATAATTATGGAGAAATTGAAAGACGATATAATTATCTAATTTAAAAAAAAAAAACATTTTTTAACACTGCCCGACCCGGGCATCGGTCCCAGGACCTCATGCTTAGTAGTCGCACTTGCGACCACTCGACCAACGAGGCAGTCTCTCACATAAACACCAAAATTTCCACACGAACGAAGTCGCGGGCAACAGCTAGTATCGAATATATCGTTTACTTTAGTTCTGAATTCTTTTATCAAATAAAATTTGGAAAAGTAATTCAGGCATAATTTATCTTGTTAACTAGAGAATTAAGAAATCAAAATATGTGTAGATAAATACTGTAGGTTTTGTGGTTTACCCTCAGGTACACCACATGCATCAATATTAGGGTTGACTTACATTAATCGGGCTGATAGAAGTGGATCAACCAATAACCGCAACGATAATAACTAAAATATCTTTAAATACATTACGTTTACAATTAGTATTATCTTCAAGGCATAAATTACTATTAAACATATAAACCCTGCATGCAAAACTTTTTACTAAAGAGCATCGCAACACATTATTTTGCATATGCGTGATTCATAAATAAGTAAGCTTAATAAGCTCATACTAAATTGCTGTGCTTTTGGGTAAAATACACCTCAAAGTCTGAAAGCTAAGTTAATTTCAATTAGTAAACTGAAATCGAGGACCTAAGGGCAATCAACTGGTCATTTTGCGATTGAAGTGAGTTACATGAAAGGGTATGTGCTATTGTGCTAGGCATGGCTTTTCACGGTGGCTTAGGTTAGGTGAACTTTTATTAATAAAAATACGAACAGTTGGCCTACGTTGGGAAAGAGATGGCGCTAGACGACCTGTATAGCTCTGACTCTTTTCCACACTGGAGTTACTCCTGCTTTAAGACGTCATAGTAACCCCCTGATTGCGTTAGAGACACCTTTCTGCGCTTCATAACTCAAGTAGCTGATGTTGGAGAAAAAAAAGCCAGGCTGAAGTGGGAGTAGGCAGGTCACATCGCACTGATGCACCCGGAGAGATGGGCAAACATCGTCACACACTCGACGCCTGAGGAAGGACAGCGCCGTCGTGGTCGACCGTGGCGAAGGTGGCAGGACGATCTGATCATGCTTGCGGGGCTACAAAAGTCAGAGATCGCACAGGATAAAGAGGTATGGAAGGAGAAAGGAGAGGTGAATGTTCAGCAGTGGAACATGAGGTAAATTAGTAAAAAAATACTACTATTAAATTGAAAAGCACTTTTTGCAATTGAATGAAAAAATTAACAAGTTGTCCAATTGACAATGACTTTTCATTAGTAACTTCTTTTTTACAGCTTTTAATCAAAACTTCAAAATAAATGGCTATCAATGAAAAAAAAAACGGTTGAATTTTTAAGTCAAAAAACAAAATACTCAACTTTAGAATATCATTTTGCTGTGGACTATATTGAATTGAATCTGGGTAATTGGAAGAGATGGTTCAAAACGATTCGGCCGCCTATCAAATGTCGTTATTCGAGATTGGTTTTTATAAAATCAGTTATTTTCTCCTGAATTTAATCAAAACGAAACTACTTAGCATTTATTTTCAGGTAGGAAGGTACTTTACTTTACCCAGCGATATACAAAGTTGAAATAGGTTTTCTGCTTTATCATCGGCACCTGTAAACAGAATCACTCCAATAACACAGTATGGCAGCAGTAGAAAATATAAATAAATGGGTTCAAAAACATGTGAACGCCATTTTTTAAAGCAATTTACAAATTGAGCTTTGATTCGTCTATTTGAAAATTTAAATCAATAATTCGTCATTTGAATTTCAAACTTTAAATATAGAGTTATTTAAAGTTTGAAATTCAAATGACGAATTAGAAACGTGTTTTTCATTAAACAATAATTTGAAATTATTTTTACAATCCTCTAATTTTAGTCGATGATTTCTCAATTACAATACCTATTAATGTTGTTCAAACGATCATTGTTGGTAAAAGCACTGAAATATAAAATTAACAAGAGATTGCTGAATAATTTGACCTAAACCAAGTTTATTTTCACTTAATACTTGGAAGTAAAACTTTTACTTCCTAAAAGAATACATGAAATTGCAAAGTGGGGTGGTTAAATTTCGTACCAGGGATGGGATGTTTTCTTAGTAGTTGTTTCAACAGCAACAAAAAAAAACAATTCCTAAAGTACCCGTAACCAGTTTAAAGAGCCTGAAAGCCTGAAAATTGTTCAAACTGCTATAAAACAACAAATAGGTATGAAAACTTTAAATTGAGCCGTGAAATTAGGCGGTTAGAACAATAAAACGTGCGAAAAGTTGGTGTAATACGACCTTTGCCACTAAACTTTTTATTGGTTTCCAATCCGTAGTTACAAAGTGAAATGGCGTTTGTTAATGTTCATGTATTCAAAAGTACACAAAGAGGTACTAGACCCACACATACCTAACTTACAGTAGCGAAGGGTCAATTTTTTTAAGAGGTAAGATGGAATACATATTATTATTTTTAATGTGATTATTTGTCTATTGAACACTGACTGTGCCATTTTTCAAAGGGAAGCCGGTAGGAATCGAGTTGTATGGAACCTTCGCCACTGCTAACTTATATGAAAAAGGTAAATGTTGTCCGTCTTAGGGTTCATTTCGTGGAGGTAACTGAGGGGTATGAACCGATCCCGTCGGCGTCGAGTCGACGTTGAGGTACCTCGGACTCGTCCTCGACAGCCGATGGAACTTCGTGGAGCATTTCCGACGTTTGGCTCCCAGACTGGAAAAGGCCGGGGCTGCTTTCAAGCGGCTCCTGCCCAACCTGAGGGGGCCAAACGCCTCCTGCCGGAGGCTCTATGCGGGGATCTTGCGGTACATGGCCCTATACGGGGCCCCGGTGTGGGCGCGTTCGCTGAGGCTGCGTGCAAAGCACTACCTGAACGCGCACCAAAAGGTGGTAGCCGTAAGGCTGATCCGTGGGTACCGCACGATCTCCCGCGAGGCGGCGAGCCTCCTTGCCGGATTGCCGCCATGGGATCTGGAGGCCATGGTCCTCGCGCGCCTGCACGAGTGGCGCGCGGAGGTACAGAGCCGGGGGGTAACTCCGCTGCCGCGGCATATTGTCGCGCGGCGGACAGACCTCCGCCGTGATCTCATGGCGACATGGAGGGAGCGACTATCGCAAACCCGTGCAGGGCACGCCACGATAGTGGCGATAAGTCCTCTCTTTGAGGAGTGGCTTGAGAGGCGCCACGGCGCCCTCACCTTCCGCCTGACGCAGGTCCTCACCGGACACGGGTGCTTCGGGAGGTACCTGCACCGAATTGGGCGGGAGGAAACGCCCGGGTGCTACAATTGCGAGGATCGACCGGAGGACACGGTGGAGCACACCGTGGAGATCTGCTCTGCTTGGGCGGAGCACCGCCGTGTCCTCGTAGCGGCGATTGGCGGCGGCGACCTCTCGCGTCCGGCCCTGGTTCAAGCCATGGTCCGGGGCGAGAGGGAATGGGAAGCCGTCGCCTCCTTCTGCGAAGCAGTCATGCTAGCGAAGGAGGCGGCGGAACGTGGCCGGTGCCTGCCAGGGCTGCGGGACTGTTCGAAAGAGATACCGCGGCCCTGGAACATAAAGGGCCAATGAAGGAACATGGGTGGTTTTTAGTCAGTAAGAGTCTGACACTCCCTTCCGCTCCGCCCAGAGTGGGAGGAGTCATTTGATGATTTCCCACCCACCAAAAAAAAAAAAAAATGGGTATGAACCGATGCCTGCCAGGGCTGCGGGACTGTTCGAAATAGATACCGCGGCCCTGGAACATAAAGGGCCAAAGAAGGAACATGGGTGGTTTTTAGTCAGTAAGAGTCTGACACTCCCTTCCGCTCATCATCGGACGAACGTTGCCTCGCACTAGGAATCCTTTCTCCTGTATCGTGGGTGCGTTAACAAACATTTAAACTCACATACACAAACAGCCAGACCCGGAACAACTATCTGTAGGCCATACAAATATTTGTTCCGTGCGGGAATCGAACCCGCAACACGTAGCATAGCAGTCAATCGCTCATCCACTGCCGTCGATATCATTGAACGACGAGACATACTGGCTGCGCCGCGTGCCGTGTGTTTATAATTACATAAAACATCTATGTCTAAGTACGCAGAAGACTTTATCAACTCTTTTATGGAATAAGATAAGCCTATGTTTTGTTCCACTGAAAGTTAAAGCGTTCGGGGGCCTATGCCCATTAACTCAATGTCAGAAACAGTTGCACGTTTGCAAGCATCGATAGAGTATTGATGTTACCGCGCATTTGTATCGGTTCTATTGCGACTAACGCGCAAAAGCATCAATGTGGAAGTGCATTCACAGAACCACAGCATCGCTACAAAAAGTCGCCGTAAGGCCTTTAGGTTTACGAACAAACTGAACTGGGGCAAACTCGCAGGGACTTCTATTTGATCTTATCAAATAGTTCTAGATTCGCGGGGAGGTGTCATCGATCCCGTGTTATTCGGTAACCCGCGGAAAAGTTTATATTTCGTATTGTGTATTCCATCTGGATAAGCCTTCAACAAGTTTGTTGATAAACTTTAACTACAACGGAACGTAATAAAGTTTGATATTAGCTTAGGCTTATATTTGGTAAAGTCAGGATTACCTAGCCAGCTTCGTAGAATTGTGTAATAATGCCTATAGTCGTAGATTTATTACTTCCACAAATTGATGAAGATGAAGACGTGTACAGCTGATTTCAACTGTGATTATTTTTCAGAAGTTTTGCAATAATGTCTCATCTTGGGATAAATTGTTTTTCCACATAATAACAAACTACGATCAGTTACTTAAAATACATTCAGCTACAACCAAATCAATTACCCTCCGACAACAAATTCATTTTGGCGCCCGACATGGGACCACCAATATTTTTCCTCAGAAATCTTGAATCCATGTTTCGTCCGCAAAGTCCTTCCTCTAGTAATAAACAAGGCAACCAGCTGTCGTACCACGCTAGTCAGATCACGTTCGACGTTTTATTATTTTCAACTTTTGCGTAATCGAGGCGGCCATCTTTATTTATGAGGTTTACTAATTTCCCGCCATAATTTAGTACACCACGACAGTCTTGTGAAACATTTTTGTCACGTCGCAAATGTTTTTATCACTGTTTTGTGGAAATGGGGATGTTTTCATGGCCTACTGACCTGAAGCTGACGTAAAGATCGAAAAGGCCTTGAATATTAGGCACCAAATTGCCAACACGATTAGCATTTTTTTGTCTTCGCACTTTTGTTCCTTTTTTGTGACTAGAATATTTAGCGGATATAAACGAATTTGTTATTCAACAAAACACCAACCAGTTGTTACGATTTCTTGTACTAGAGTACGGATTTGTTTAGAATTCTATGCAGAATTTTCTTATTGGAGGAACTACAAATCGTGCAGAATTAAAAAAATAACCATTCATCCGAGCTTCCATGCAGTTTCTGACCGCGACCGCATTCTGGCGGCAGATGTGAGCAAATAACACAACGCGCATTCTGGAAATAGAAATCTTTATTTACATAAGTATGAACTAAGTCTATTTTTTCATATTCTACAAGAATTGAAAGGCTGCATATTATTATGGTTACGGTCTCGGTTTTTACCTATAAACTAAATCCCAGTTGCGTTACGCACTTTCAATCACAAGCCGATGGATTTCGAAGGACATTTAAGTTTGGATTTGTGTCCACTAGATTGCAAAAGAGTTGCCTCATAAATACATGGGACTGAAATATAACAGGTGACATGTGGGAGTACTGTGGTACACGTCTGCGTAACCCTTTGCTTAATGTCGTTTGCAATCCATTGATTCATAAGTTTCAAGGGTTCCTAGGTTTAAAGGTTTAACCCGAAGAATTGCCAAACTGAAGTGGCAGTGGCCAGGGCACATTGCTCGTAGAACAGATGGCCGATGGGGCCGAAAAGTTCTGGAGTGGCGACCACGAACCGGAAGACGTTGCTTTGGAAGGCCTCCCACTAGCTGGATGATGACCTGGTGAAGGTTGCGGGGATGCGAGTCGCACAGGACCGGCAAATGTGGCGGCACTTGGGGGAGGCATATGTCCAGAAGTGGACGTCTTTCGGCTGAAATGATGATGATGATAACTTTAAAATATTCGTTTAATCGTCAACGTCAATAGCGTAATGAGTGTGGTTGAATTATCAAAACTAATGACATTGTCATTGTGTGTATTTCACGCTGTTAACGTTGGTTTGTGGCAAGGCAATGAGGATGTCCTCATTTCCTTGGGATATATTGGAGTAACAGTTGTAAGGATATAAAATATTTACTGTGTTCTTGGGCGTGAGCCAGGATCTGTGAGTGTGGAGCCGTCGTAAAATCTAACGGCCCTTTGTTTTCTGCCTGTAAGTATATAGTTTCATCCGATAAAGATGTAGCGATGTGCTCTCACAGTAATTGGAACGATCTTTGATATGTGAGCTAAGGGTGAAGGGTTGTGTATGATAAGATGCGTATAACGTATTCGCATTACCATGCATGTGGAATATAGTAAATTATATATAGTGTTGAATTTATTTATGTGTGCTAGATTAGACACATTATTTTGCCCTTTGAAAGGAAAGCCTTTCGCTTGGACCGTTTTTTCTTCGCCTGCTGTTTATTTCGTTTTTCCTTTGATATTTAAAGATCTCTCCAAAATTCTATTGCCCACAGTGATTGCCTAGAGATTTAAGGACCCACTCTGAGTATATTTATAAAAGGATCTGGTAAATTCTCTTCAAAAATGAAGACAACACGTTCAAAAAGGTAGTGAAAAATCTTCACTAACGTGATGAAAGGGACTGAAAGTCGGAGTCTTTTATTAGCTCCTAGTCTTTATGTAGACTAGACAGAAAATTGCAAAAATTTGAAAGATAATAAAGGTCGTCTTGATAAGATATATTGGCACACTGGACTACTACTAACTGACTTACGTTTAAGTTCTTACTTATTCTTTCAATAGGTTATAGAATCAGGCATTACTTTGCGGAAATCCAAGACCTTAAATGTTATGCAAAATATTTATCTAGTTTTAATTCCACGAAAACAGATCCACGCCCTGGATGCACCCCCTGGGAGCCCGCAGCAAATATGCATATGTAGAAAAAAAAAATAGCGTGCCATGCAACCAAACCTCTACACTGGGATCCTGCCGTTTTGCCGAAAAATTTTGCCAAATTTTCATTACCCAAACAAATTTTAGCAACCTTTTTTTATACCAATGTAATATTTGGAATAATTTTAGAACGCACATTTTCATTTGGTCAAATGTTTAGTTGGCAGATTATTACCAAGGATAATGTCATTAAGGCTTTTGGTCTTTAATCAAATGATTTATTACAGCAAACCAAATTAAGACAATAAACGTTTAGTCAAATGATTTGTTATGACAAAAAATATAAAGGCTAAAATTTTGGAATGAAGACATACCTAACACAAATTGATTTAATATAACGTAATTGAAATTTAACAGATGCTGACAGAAACCCTAACCCTAGACGGTCGACGTCAGGGGCACCCCGAGGTGTGCCTGCCAGGGCTGCGGGACTGTTCGAAAGAGATACCGCGGCCCTGGAACATAAAGGGCCAATGAAGGAACATGGGTGGTTTTTAGTCAGTAAGAGTCTGACACTCCCTTCCGCTCCGCCCAGAGCGGGGGGGGTCATTTGATGATTTCCCACCCACCAAAAAAAAAAAAAAAAAGGGGCACCCCGAGGTTCGGTGCCTGTAAACCCTGCAGACAGAAATAGGAGCCCCAACCGAATCCAAATAGGAGATTCCAACTAACATATAGATGCAAAGTTTTTGTCATTGACTACGCAATCGACTAAACAGAAATGGTAACTTTAAAATTGACGACACCAAATATTTGGCTTATATAATTTTGCGTAAAATATATTATACCAACTGAAATATTTGACTAGATAAAAAACACTTGCCAAACATAGGTTTTCGTAACAATTATTTGTAAAGAGATTTTTTGGTAACTAATAATTTGGCAAATGAAATTATGCGAAAATTTGTTTGGGAAGTGATAATTTGGCAATTTCTTTTCGGTAAAACAAGGGAGACCCCTCTGCACTACTACTCCACTGAGAATATTCGTGGAATTAAAACTAAATATTTTGCATAACATCCTAACTAATAACTACATATAACTAATTAACAAATATATTTTAAATGCGAAAGTAAGTTTATTTGTTACCTTTTTCACGCCTAAATTCCTAAACCGATTATCCTAAAATTTTAAATTGCCAGGTGTACAGAAACGGAGATACCTTTCATCTAAAAAAAAAAAGTACTGTTCCCAAGAAAAAAAACAGTAACGTTCTCATGATAATAGATGACGCCACGTGACTTTCGAATCATTATTGAATTACAAGCTGAGTATACCTGAATTGATTCTCAAATTATAAATTAACGTGAGCAAAGCCGCGGGCAAAAGCTAGTTTATTACATATATTTATTCTTTCGATTCAGAGAATTTACAAGCATTTGGGGCCTTAAAACTTGTATTTTGCATGGGCATAGTAAGTAACTGGCAGCATAAAAAACTCCGAGGATCCATCAATCTATTTCGTAATCATAAATATTATCGTGAAAAGTACATATTTAGTGCAATATTTAAATACATATGTACTGTGTGTAATTTATATGTAGTGTATTTTAAAATCAACCGAATTTTAAATAAAACTTTAAATGGACACATCTACTATATCGAGATGCCACCGTGTCTCGTAAAGCACGACTGTGATTCGTAGATCTTTGACTGTCGTTACGATTAGTGAGAAGTCAGACAGCCAGTCTTACCAAAGGGAATGGAGTTACCCAGTAACTGGGTTGCGGAGTTCAGATTGGCAATAGCTCTATATTCGATACTGGTTCCGCTGGATGCGTTTAGATTGGGAGCCTACCCAAACATAATTCGCGGGCCTGTGGACGGTGAGTAATGGGCTAGCTCGCCGTCCGTCCGTCGTATGACGACGGGCAGGCAGTGTCGACGGCGCGTTCGTGTTCCACACGCGCCTCAAAGAGTTGTCAGCAAACGGCAGCAAGGGCCGGTGCCTGCCAGGGCTGCGGGACTGTTCGAAAGAGATACCGCGGCCCTGGAACATAAAGGGCCAAAGAAGGAACATGGGTGGTTTTTAGTCAGTAAGAGTCTGACACTCCCTTCCGCTCCGCCCAGAGCGGGGGGGCTCATTTGATGATTTCCCACCCACCAAAAAAAAAAAAAAACCCAAACATAATTAGGAAAAGGCTGGGCTGACCTAGATACAAACTTGTTTGTTTCCATTTTAAAACGCTTTCACTCCAGAGTAATACAAAACAAAAGTACTGAAACTGTTTACTATGTTATCGTTAAACTGCCTAATCGTCCTAAAAGCACATCGTAAAACAGTAATCTTATAGGCTTTGAAATTTTACAGCGCATTTAAATTCGTCACAGTTAGGTGCAGCAACAAAGTTTTTTTTTTGATTACATAATTGTATTAAGACAACGTAAAATAAACCGCTTTGAAAGAGTCAAACTATTCCTGACTTTGTTAATACAACTACGACCCTATACTTCGGGCTATAGAGTTCCAAAAGAAAAAAATCAACTGGTCCTACTTTTCTCGATGGTAATAAAATCATAGTCCACAGAGGTCAACGAGAGATAGTCCACAGAGGTCAACGAGAGACGATCATCGGTCTATGGACATTGAACTACCACAAAACATGACAGAATCAGTTCTTCTGAAGTCAAATGTCATCGCGGGCCCAGACGTAGATGACGGGATGAGCTGGACTCCTTCTTTATGAGATGGTCTTTAAAAGCTTTAAATAAAGAAAAGTGATCAGTGAGACACAACAGGTTTTTAACCTTAACATGGTTTTCTCAGTAACAAAAAAGAAAAAATGTCTTCGTCCATCGTTTCACATCAGACAAGTTGCGGCCAAATGTAAACCTATTCGGTTCACTATCCATTTGCATAAAATGTTAAGACCTAATATAACTTAGCATAATTTTGTTTGGCATAATTATATTTTCGCCTAATATAATTACGCATAACAGCTTACGCATAATTTTTTAAGCATAATTTCTCTAACCATAATAATGATGAAGCATAATATTCTAAAGCATAAATTTATTAAGCATAAAGTTCTAAAGCATAACTTTTTTATACGCCCTAGCTTTTTTCCCCGAAGAGGATAATTATACCAATTTATTTCGACGATTGGAAAAAAGCCATATCTCCTGAATCAGGTAATAAATAACATATTAATATAATATACCGTATTGAACAATTTTGTGGGTTGTTTTTTCGCTGTAGGAAGCATGAAGCAAGCAAGCATACAGCATGCAAGCAAGCATACAGCATGCAAGCAAGCATGCAAGCAAGCATGCAAGCAAGCATGCAGCAAACAAGCAAGCATGCAGCATGCAGCATTCAAGCGAGCATGCAACATGCAGCAGGCAGGGTTTCTGTCACGGCTCCGGCGCTGCGGGCCTCCGGCGGCCCCACGCGTGCTAATCGTCGCAGACGGCTTTCGCTCACCACCGCACCGGCGGCTCGCTCGCAGCCACCTGCTCCTCAGCCCGCGGGCCGCCTCGCCCCTACGCGCCTACGCGATTTTAAATTACACTCTAGAGGTAGGACAAACAAGACTACGTGGAGTCGGTTTTGCAGCAATTCGGTTCTGTCACTAACTTTTGTTGCACAGCATATTAAATTTTTAACCAACAATATTTTGTATGCCTAAATATTATTATGCTAATAGTCATTAGGCCTACTAACGTTATGCGAATCAAATTTATGCCGAAACAAATTAGTCTTTAAGATGATTATGCCAAAATAAAATGTATGCCTAAAAAAATTATGCCGAAGTATTATTATGCCAAAACAAATTGTGCCAAAATCGTTATGCCGAAGTATATTAGGACAAAGAACATTATGCGAAAAGAAGGGATCCCAACCTATTCATACTAATTTAAAAAAAAACACTTACATAACCATGTACCTACTATGTGTTTCATAAATAGGATAAACCAATTAGGTTGCCTTGCCGATTTTTAGTGCATTAATTATATCTAGTCATCTACCTCAAAAGTTCACAAAATAAGACCTAAACAATTAAGGTAAGACATTTACGACAGTTGGATTCCTCTCAAAAAACATGAAGACATTTCTTTTTATGAGGGACTAAAAGGATAGCTAAAATTAATTATTACGGTTTAGTTAGGAACCCTAATGCGAACGGTAGGTGAACCGTAAAACTGAATGACTACTTACATTTAGGCCTGAATTATTTTAGGCACAGTCCACCATACGTCCGCGTCGGGTATGGCCACGGTTTACGTGCTCAAGTGACATGCGACTAGTGACAGTGACTGCGGGGTAAAACAAATGAAAGAAATTGTTTGCCACGAGTCATAACGAAAAACATAATTTCCATTTCTCCTTCTACTACTCCTCTGCTATTGTTTATTCTGGTTAATTTCGTTGCGGGATCCAAGACAGTGAAATTGTTTCTGTGGAACTTTGTCGAGCTGCATTGTCTCGGCGCTTTTCTGGTGGTCGCCACTGTTGATTTTGGCTTTCAGGAGTTGCAGTGGTTTGGGAATAGTGTGGACGCTGTCCCAAAAAAATAACAAAGAGTGACAGCGATGTGACTCACAGAGTGACGGTAGGTACTCACACGAACGTAACAAGTGACGCGCGCTCTTGTCGCTTGAGATATGTGAGTCCCGTCACAAAGAAGCAAGTGACGCGTGCTCTTGTCGCTTGAGATATGTGAGTCCCGTCACATAGAAACAAGTGACGCGCTCTCTTGTCGCTTGACATAATATGTAAGTCCAGTCACAAACCGCATCGCCCGAGGCTGTAAATTGGGCTTAGAGCTTTGACCTTGAGCTGACCTAGCGCAGTATGGAGCTTCAATATAATAAAGGGTCAGCTTATACTGGTTTTGTTGCCATTACTAGTGGTATTGGTAGATAGTGAGAAGTAAACAGATTATGTAACAGGTTTATTATGCGAGGAATATATGAACGAGGAAGTTACGTATCACCGGATACCACAATGTTTATCTTGTGAAAATTCGGAATCATTTCAAGCAACTTATTAGAGCGAGAACAATAGGGTAGTTGACACACCATTCAATTGACATACTTTTTATGATCTGTCAAAACGTGATTCCCCCTTACATTTTGTGGGGCATGCTGTGACGTCACTATTTCGTCAACTCAATTATTTATTGATTTCAAAGCAACTAAAAATCTAATTTAGCAATTAACTGAAAATAAATCGCGTTTTCAGGTCTAAAATGAAGAGTTTGTTTTTAGAGGAGCTGTCTTGGAATATTTTTTTAATGGTGTCAACATCCCTACTAACGAATATTACAAGAATTACGTATCTTTTCCTTTTACTTTAATAGCCTGCTTAACTACCAAAGTCTAGAGTAATAATGCCTCTGCCCGGCTAGACCAGCCAGCCCAGCAGCCAAGATATGTGCTCGATTGAGGGCAAAAGTATCGCCCCCTATTACATGGGCCTTAAACATAGCTGACCGAATGTCGGTATACTAGGCACACGGCGGTATGTGTAACACTTCGGGGATTACTTTACTTCAACTATCTTTAGTAAACATTGCGAAGGCGGCGGGTTAATGCCCTGAAAAGTATTGAAAAAGTATTAGGTATAAAACATTTCACACGTGATGGATTCCCGATAGAACCTAACTGCTAAGCTCACATACGCACGGGCGCTTTTTTATCATTGGATTTTCAACTGTCGTCGTTGAGCCGAGCGTTGAGGATCCAATACGAGCATTTTCCCACGGTCCAGCGCCTTAGACCTTGTCCAGAAAGGACGAATTCATCTCGAATCACCTACGGACTTTTTGGATACGTTCAAGTTCGTCCGTTGGGGTTAACGCGCGGACTTCAGAGCGAGTACAAACTATCAAGGCAAATGGAGCAACGTTATACGCTCCATCTGGATGCAATGTAGGCGCGTAATACGCGTGAGAGATTCGCCCTTTCTGGATACGGCCTCAAGCGACACACACTTACGTCACGTAGTTCTGTGTCATAGAACGTCAAAACTCAAGCATTACTCAAAAGTAGATTCCAGCCATTTGATTGGTTGAAACTAAATTATTAATTCTTGAGTGACGTTTTTTAACCCCGACCTCTGCCCCTTTTTCTTTTTGGAATGGGAAATCATCAAATGACTCCAAAGTCAAATGAATGATCAAAA
Organism: Eurois occulta; assembly: GCA_950022335.1. Taxonomy (NCBI): domain Eukaryota; kingdom Metazoa; phylum Arthropoda; class Insecta; order Lepidoptera; family Noctuidae; genus Eurois; species Eurois occulta. The sequence continues at coordinate 16,440,083 of OX465488.1, forward strand.
GTCCCGGAATCAAGTTCCGCATCACCCAGAGCGGGAGCTCTGGGTGGTGCGGAAGGGAGTGTCAGACTTTTACTGACTCAAACCCATCCATGTTCCTTCTTTTGCCTTTTGTGTTCCAGGGCCGCGGTATTTTTTTCGAACAGTCCCGCAGCCCTGGCAGGTATCGGCCCTTGCGGGCCCCTCCTGTTTGCTGACATGTCTTTGAGGCGCGCGTGGAACACGAACGCGCCGTCGACACAGCCTGTCGTCATAAGACGGCCGGACGGCAAGCTAACACATTACTCACTGTCCACAGGCCCGCGCCGACCCTTGCCCCTGGTCCTTCGCGCGAGTACCGTCGCTTTGCAATGCACTTTACGGTGACTATCATGCTCTAACCAATTTCTTTAATCATTTTTCTCTCCAGCTCTGTTTCAACACGCGTGTATTTCGAGGCCAAGTGGTTAGAGCTCACTATATTACATTCCAAATCGGTATAATATTGGTTTAAAATTCAGGGAGGAGTATAAAAAAACACTGCGTTTGTAAAACGCCCGTGCCCCTTGGGCTTAAGGTCGACACTTCAATTCCCATGACGCCTGACTTATCTAGAAAGAACATTGATTACTTAACGAATAGACCTTCTATTTTATCAATGTTCAATGTAGGTAGGGGTTTTGATAAAAACTTGAACGAATTTTACACAAGGACAGTTACTTTTCAACCTTATAACTTAGAATATACAGGTGAAAGTGGCATACCGTCAGTGAACTCGTCCGCGCGCTCGAGTGGTGAAGCGAATCTCACGTCACATTGGCTTGTATGAAATCCATAGACGCCTAACACACGTAAACCGCGCACCCGCGCGTTCGAGCAGCGCTCACCGCGTGTCCGCGCGGCGCACCGCCACCGCACGGACGTGCGCTATCGTTGGAGAGTCCCAATAAAATTTCAAAAGGTTATAACCCGGTTTCGGTCCCATAATAAAATCTGGGAAAAACCGGTTTTTCGATGGGAGACAAACTCGGTTCCGCATGCCCTAGTTATTGTACAATACAAATGTCTGACAAAACCTCAAAGCATTTATTTTAAACAACATAATTATGTTCAAAGAAGTCTTTTATAAAACTTGTAGAAACCAAGTATCACAAGAAACCGACTTACCTTATAAAACATTTTTCATTTGTTTTCCTCCCCTTTTCCTCATTGAGCTAGGAAAACCTCAGAATACCTTTTCAGCATCATTTATACAGTAGATGCAAAAGCGTTGTATTTTTAATTTTATAAGGTACATTTGCTTGGAAACTTTGCAAACCTTTCAACATTGTCGATTCTTTATTCTGTTTCAAGCGTCATACATACTCGTAGATAGTCATAAAGTCATACCTACCTTTAACCTGTAGATATTATAGTGCTTCTAAACGGGCAACATTTTTATTGCAATGTATGACTTCAATGCAGTTGCAGGCAACATTGACAGCCATTACAGCCAGACGATGCAATATTTTAAATATATCCCGGCTTTACAGCCACATGTTATTGGAACGGCGAAAGTATTTTTATGTGTTGCCAGCAGGTTGCAGGATGATTGAATGGGAATCGAAAATACGGCGACCAGTTCTATTGTTGTTTCGATGAGTGGCGTACTTACATCCCTTTCTTAAGTGACATCAAGATTGCCGTGAACGAAACGCCGGGATTTGCAGCTATATTCTGTCGTGTCTTTTGTTGCGACGCAAATGATTCTGACAGCCATTGTTGCCGAATTTTATAGCCCGTGTACAAGACATACATTTTTATGAGCCATACACGTTCAAACATATTGCCGGGATATATGTATATTTTTCGAACATAATCGATTTGAAACGGTTTTTGTGATGGCTGAACTAGAGTTGACAACATTGTAGCTACATATTGCATGAAAAATATTGCCCGTTTAGAAGCACTTTTATGATTTAAATTTAAAAGCATTTTGGGTTAGCCATAAAGTGACTAACAAAGAGGAAAAGTTCGGAAAACTTTTGATAAAATTCAATTTACGTAGAAGGTAGCATAAAAAGATGATAGATTTGAACATAGGGACGGGTCAACCCCATGTTGGAATCTATCAATTTTTAAGGCTTGATTCTCGTGTCAAAGACCTTAATACATGCGAAAAACGTAAAGATTTTCCTGTAGTAGAATGGTTTGGTTAAATTTCAAGTCTGAAAAGACTTTATTGATTGGAAATAAATAGTTCACGAGTTTTAATAAGGCACCGATTGAAAGCGGCAGTTGTATATAGTAGTTTTGGTAAGCTAAAAATTACAAAATGCATATTTATTAACAAGTTCGACAGTTCAAAGTTAGCAGTAAAGTAAACAAAAATGAGTAGTAAAAATAATAAAATGGATCATTTAATAATTATACTGATCAGTAAAATAACTAAATGGGCAGTTACGAGTGGGCAGTTATTCGCCTAAAAAGCGTAGTGAGCGTAGCCCCGCTACGCGGGGCTCCTATTTCTGTCTGCAGGGTTTACAGTAACCTAGTTTATAGTAACCCCGAGTCTGGGTATCTCCGCTCTCTATGAACTGCCGAACTATTTATCTAACTGACCATTCCTTCATTTTTACTAGCCATTTATTTATTAGTCGGCTTACGTATTTTTAGTACTGACATTGGAAGACGAAATAACCGGCCGATTGTTTTTTTTTTTATTACTGTCTGTATTTTACTGTCGCACAAATTTACCAACCACCGATAAAAAAAATAACTGCCCATTATTTTTTTCAACTGATCATAATAACCTCTCGAATGTTTAAATAAGAGTTCAAAAAATTTGTTCCCTTTTAACACCCAAAAAGAAACCCAAGATATAGGTAGCTGCCTTCAAGAAGAGGCCTCTTTCTTTTTGCTTGTTTATCAGCCGGCGGAATAATTTAATACAGACAGCATTACGCTTAGCCTGAAACATCTCGAGTATAATTTGTGTAACATATTGATTTAGTATACGTGAAACAAAGTCTTATTTTCAAAGTAAATAAATAAAGAATAGCTCAAAAAATTACAAGTTTATCAAAGAAACACAGGATTACCGCTGTTTAGAGTAGATACCAACTGTCGTTGTGTGTATGTACTCCACTTACACACTGCTGTAAAAACCAGTACAAGCGGATCTCTCATTGTATGGGAAATCTATACAAAACGAGGCCATGTCATGCTGGAAATCATAGCTTGAGTGTCTCCCTGTGTACCAGTGTACCTCCCTGAGTAAATATCATACATAATCAAGTAGATATTATTATATACACATCAGTTACTTTGTCGCGATGTGAACAGCAAAGCGTTACCTATGCAAATCGTGTTATTTATGCTTCCGTAAAGTTTTTAGGCGAAAACATAATAAAGGGTATTTTGATTTAAGTCTAAGAGTTAAAGATTAGTAAATTTATTTTCAAACGTGTACAGAAGTTACTACGATATTGCCTACAATAATAAATGGTACAAAGTGGATAAATTGATGTTTGTTAATGACGTTTGAAAGACTGATTTTAGTTTACCTAATAATCTTGTTAAAATTCTTGGGTCGATATTTAGGTTAAGTCGTGCTTGACTAGGTTGGTCTGTGGATGGGTGACCAGCCATTACATACCGAGTTTCCTCCGTGCCTCGGAAAGCACGTTAAGCCGTTGGGCCCGGCTGTCATTTGTAGATCTTTGACAGTCGTTACAGGTAGTCAGTGGCCCGAAAGTCTGACAACGAGTCTTACCAAAGATATCGTAGTACCTAGTACTAACTGGGTTGTGGAGGTCAGATATGCAGCCGCTCCATATAAAATACTGGTATTCAGCTGCATCCGGTTACACTGGGAGCCGACCTCAAGATAGTTGGGAAAAAGGCTTGGCAGATGATGATGAATCTTGTTTTGTGGTTTTAGTCAAACCAAAATAAATTTTCTTTTAATTTCAAAACGAAATACTATTTGCAGAGCTTTTAAAAAAGAGAATATATTATGAATAATAATTTGTTATCAGAAAGGAGATGGCCAGTTTTGGGCCAAAGTATGTACAGAAACGATATGTATATTAAAAAATACTAGATTTTTTACTGATTAAAAATAACATGTAACAATAATAACTTTCTACCGGAATGAGCTAAAAATTATAATTTGAAATATGGTTTTAAATTGAATGTCGTTCTAAAACTAGCTCCGTAAACAAGCTGTCAGGTCATAACTAGTTCGTTCTAAAACTAGTAGTTGTAAAGAAGTTACTAAAAAAACGATATCTATTTTGTTTCAGCATTGGTCATGAACATTATAATCATTTATAAAAGAAAAAGGACATTTTGATGAAATTATTGTTGTTTTAGTAATAGTTATTTATTTATTTAACAATAACATCGTTCAAAATCGTGTATCGGTTGACTGTTTCAAAACGAAAAAATATCGATGTTTGTCAAAATGTCAATGTCACGTCACTCCCGTCAAGTCAAGTCCCGTCATTCGTTTTCGTACTCGTGCGGATGTGCTTATTATTCGATTTCTGCTATTTTTCTGATGACTTTGGATTGATTTTACGGAATTGGACACCGATTGCTTATCGACTGGATAATGGTGAATTGCGTGAGTTGTGGTATCCCTACTGATCGTAGCAACGCTACTGGAAGTGTGCCTTTACATGATGAAGCAGTTCTTTCCATAATAAGGGCAAGGACTGTCGTCAAACAGTGGCAAGGTACCAAAATACCATCACACCTCCAGCACCATTCCTGTATGATATATTAATTGAGTATGAAAATGAAGATGAATAAAATATTGAAAAAATAACTTGTTTATATTTTACCTACCTAATTCCTTTTTTGTGCTATGCAATAATACCTATGCTAATAGTAACATACAAATATGTTTACAAACAATTAAATCAATGTGTTTATTTGATTATGGTATTTACAATACATTTTGGCGTTATATAGGTACAATTCTTACCATTTGCCGCATAACCTAACCTAGTGACCCAAAAACTTATAACTTTCTGATATGAATAATATGTATGTGTTTTATCTATTAAATAATACATAAATGATTACTGTTCACATTTGGCCCAACGATGTATGGATTTCTGGCGATCTCCTTTCATGTGAAATCCGACACATTTAGACTGACCTTGAACATTAAGCAAATAGAGATGATTAAAAATGTATCTGCATATACATTCGTCTTTTATCAATTATTAACACAGCATAAAATCTTGGCATTATTTTTCTTTGGCTTCAAATATTTCTCCTACCTTTCATGTACGAATAAAAAGTTAATGAAAACAGAACCAGATTGAGGTTTAATTTTAATTAACATTTTTAAAGGAAATCTTTTTAAATGGTTGCCATAACTAATGAAAGAGAGCTCGCTGTTTTCAGAGCTAAATGAAAGTAAGGTAGGTACCTGAAAATCAGACCAAACCGTAAAATTTTAGTGTTTCCATGTACTTTTTATGTGATAATTGTACAGTTGTTCCTGAAAGTGCTTAAATATTATGTGTTTAAGTTGTAACGATTTTGGTTATTATTTTTAGGGTTCCGTACCTCAAAAGGAAAAAAACGAACCCTTGTAGGATCACTCGCATTTCTGTCTGTCTGTCCGTCTAGCACAGTCAAGAAAATAGGCGAAAATTGACCCTTAACACTGAAACTACGGGGCCGAAAATTTTGAAAAAATACGATAGTAGTTCTTGGCCTAAAAATTAAAGGAAAACCTATAAGAAATCTTAGATATAGAACCACTTATGGCATTTTGATAATTAACGTACCTCCCTCCACGCGAGTGGAACTCGCACTTGTCCGTTTTTTTATATTTTTTTGATTAACATTTAAACATGTTCTCAACACACAATTCATGCAGTCGATGCAGCATAAATATTATCTTCTTTTTCCATACTTCTCTATTACTCGTCATCTCAGCAGTCACCACCTTTTAAAACCGACTTCAAAAAAGGAGGAGGTTTCTCAATTCGACCGTATATGTATATATATATATATATTTTTATGTATGTTCGCGGATAGCTTCGTCGTTTATGAACCGATTTTGATTTTTTTTTAACCATATAATTCTTCACACAGTTCATCTTTCGTTACTCTTATAGCCATCGAAATTCACACTAAAATTCTCCTCAAGACATTTTCCTCATTCCTCCGCATCAGAATGAGGAAAATGGACATGTTTCCAAAAAACATTATTTTTGATTGATGTCGATTGGTGCTGGTAAATACTCATAAAGTCATAATACATATAGGTCCTTTGAGGCTGTCGCAGAGTGTCATAACTAGTCAATCAGATTCCCTTACAGGTCACCGATACACGTGCTATATAGTGGCCTTTCATTTTCACTCGGTGGAACCCAATGAAGCAACCTCAGGGATAGCATAGTTCCGCAACTAAAATGAGCTTTTGGTCCCTCCAGTGAGAGGCGGTAAAGGACCAGGGAAATTGTTTCCTGATTAATTTTCTTGCTAAGGTATCTTCAACATTGTGCTGCCCTTGTTCTTTTCTCGGTATCTATCTTGAAATTAAAAATGTTGATGATATTAAGCAGTTCTTTTTTTTTTTTTTTTCTTTATTTATTTAGGGACATTTATAATCGCAATGCGTATGTCAGTCCCATCGTACCCTAAATACACATTGGTCATATCTGGGCCATGAACCTAAACAGACTCTTCGCATCATCACCATTTGGTTGAGCCAGGATTTTGTGAAATGTGCCTACTTCAAGTCTGTTCAACCTCAATACCCTTAACAATTCATTTCTCCCAGACTCATATCGGACACAGTCCATCAATAAGTGGTGTAAGTCTTCTACAACTCCACACTCCACACAATTAGGCGAGTTCGTTTTTTTCAAAAAATCAGTAAAGCAGCAGTTCTTATAAGTAAATTGCCCCACTGGTATCGTTTACTGAGCATGGTCCTGGGTTTGATTCCCAGGGCGTGCAAAACTGTTTTCCATTACATTTTTCCACTAGGATTTTTTCAGTAGTAACTAGGAGTTTGGTAGTTGGCAGTGTTATCACCACACCTTGGAAAGTACATTAAGTCTTTGGTTTTGCGCCTGATCTCGCTCCGACTGTGTCGGATTGCTGCTGGTTGATAACTAGTCTCTGCTGAGATTGGTCATGACCACAAAATAACAAGGCGGACTGTTATTACTATGTTTTTTGTTACTGGGTTAAGAACCACCAGACTCTTCTTTCGACTAACAACGCTTTGATTTACATTGGACTCTTAACAAAATCAATAACCTCAAAATCATTTGAAATTTTTGCATTTAAAACCATTTTCTGTCCACGAATTGAAGATTCTCAAAAACGATATCAATTTCAAATACAAATTCGTTTTGATCTATTTGAAATTTACATTCTGCCTTTAATATATTTGAAACTGGAGCCTGTCAAAAGAGAACCTTATCTCTGCCGTTAGTTTTCGTAAGGACGAAATTATTATCAATTTATTGAATAAACCAAAATGTATTATGCTTAATCTACACGAGGGGTGTCCAACATAACTTTATGGAGGGCCAAGTTTAGTATTTTAGTAACCGCAGCGGGCAAAAGGACAAAGTGACCTCCTTTTTTTTTTACTATTTTCACAGACCATGGTCCGTGTTAGGACATAAAATACTTATATTCTAGAACCTGCGGGCAAAAACTAGTGTATTATAAATATTCAGTCTAGATCATTCTTGTGGTCTACCTCAATACCACAAAATCCCTCATGGATCGTATGTTGTATACATCTATATTTAGAATCGTCTATTTTAAGGAAAGGGTCCTAGACGACGAAGGTGAACATAAATTTGGAGGTCCAAACCGCACCTGATACGGAACCCAAAGCTGTTTAACGTTGAACAAACGACCAGAGACCTAGCACGAACGCGCGGTGTAAGCGTAACGTAAATTCAAACGATTTTTTAAATCGAAGATAGAACTATACATTTTGGTTTATTTTTGCACCAATCACGACTAGTATCACCAACACTCAGCACAAATTGTGTGAGTGTGACGTGGTTTAGGATGTTTACCATGTGTTGGCCGGGTATGCCCGGAGCGAGGTTGAGAGGGTAAGCTTTATGCTGGAATATGATATGGTCTTCGGGAAATGGGCATGTGTAATTTGATTCTGGCTCGCCCTCTGTCAGATGAGGAAAAATTTATTTATAAATTAGTTAAATTATCCATTAACTACTTATCTACTTAGGTAGTTTCTTTTTGTGAGACCTGCGGGTGAAAAAAAATACTAATAATAAGAAATACACACGAATAAAATATATATAAATGCATGTGAGGAAAGAAAAAAATATTGGGCCTGGGTTTGATTCCTGGGTCGGTCTAAGTGTTATTGGGTTTTATCTAGAATTTCTCAGTAACAGACACGGAGTCTGGATTTGTGCCCAGTTGATGACAATAGTCAGCTCAAAAGCTAGCTCCGTTATATGGGACTTAAACATAACTGGCAAAACGTGGATTTTCTACACGTACACCTCTACCTTACTTACCAGGGATGTTATGTTATGTATGAGTATTATCAATTTTAATTTCGTCTTTTATTCAACGACAATTCCACGAGTCCGCCCGTTTGTGCTAGACCCATAAACGGAGGCAGGGTGCTTGTCATTTCAACTTTGAACTCATTATTAGGCACCTTGCTTTCCTTATTAGTTATGGTTTGACCCGCATTTGGTAGTATGTCAATTTTCACAGGTATTTTGACCGGCTCTGCTTTTGTAGAATTAGGCTGGTAACATAGTTGGGTTTGTCACCAACTCGACGCTAGAGACTGGACACACGTGTGTCCAGTTGGTGAAACCCAAAATTAGTATCAGTTATTATTCGTCATCTGGACACGCCAAGATTTTTACACGTGTGCACATAGTGAAAATTAAATTAAATCACTTTTATGTTTTCGCTAACTGGACACCACCAGTTTTTTTTTTTTGCAGAAAACAGGTGCAGTCAGGTTGACAATTGACAATGAACGACGCGATTTCATGAAAAAGATGCCTCACATTTTTCCAAGAAAAATGTTATTAGCTTCTATTCAAGACATTTCGTAGGGGATTGTTAGGTTATTGCCAAGATAGATAAAGAAAATTGTTTAGGATCCAGGTACATTTATGACTTCTGCGAATTACCTAACAATTTATCTAACTAATTAATTAACACCATATAGTACCTAAACACAAGCTGAAATGTCACAGGTACCTTTTAAAGTTACATACAGGTAGGTTACAGTTGCCAGTAAACTCCAAAACTAATCTGTCTGTATCTTGGGGTGGAGTGTTAATAAGAACAATAAAAAAATCAATTAATTAATAAGCAATTAACATGGCCACGTAATGGGCCCAAGAAAAAACAAGTCGTACCGTCGCCGTCGTCACAAAAGAAGAAGGTTTGTCGATTGCATTGCAACAAGCTCTGACTTAAGGTCACAGCACACATATCAACTCGGAAAAGGATCGGCACCGTATCGCCTTTCGCCGAGTATTTGGATACTTATATTTCTACAATGTAACCTACAAATTCAATAAAACACGCGGGCAACACGACTGGAAGTTGCCCTGGTGAATGACACGTGTGCACGTGTGGCAACAATAGTGTGCGTAAGGGTGGACGAAGAGCCGTGTCGACGGCGCGTTCGTGTTCCACGCGCGCCTCAAAGAGATGGCAGCAAACAGGAGGGGCCCGCAAGGGCCGATGCCTGCCAGGGCTGCGGGACTATTCGAAAGAGATACCGCGGCCCTGGAACATAAAGGGCAAAAGAAGGAACCTGGGTGGTTTTTAGTCAGTAAAAGTCTGACACTCCCTTCCGCTCCGCCCAGAGCGGGAGGAGTCATTTGATGATTTCCCACCCGAAAAAAAAAGTGGACGAAGAGACGTAAGCTAGGGTACGGAGAGACGTCAGCGCGGGGATGACAAGCCGTAAGCGAGTTGACCACGCACCGCACCACGGTTCGTGAGCTTGTCCCGAGGCGAGGCGATTACGTTACGATTTCGATTAGTGTGCGTTGCAGTAGGGAGTTTCATACAAGGAATACTGAACGGCTCGAGTTGATACGGTGTCGATCCCTTTCCGAGTTGATACGTCTGCTATGACCTTAATCCTTTCAATTTAACGATTGCCAGAAATAAATGGGTTTTATAGGTAAGATAGCCTTAAGCACCGTTATTGTTGTAAAATCCTATCTTTTGTTTTGTTATTGATATTTTCCTTTTCACTTTGTTTGACCCGCTGCTGGGTGCTTTTGTTTGTGTTAACTTCTTCTTGTTTAGATACAATAAAGTTTATTAAAATTTTGTACATTATTTATTAATTAAGAAAAGTACTTAATTGTTATAAAATGATGAATAAAGTTTGTATTAACATTATCTGTTTGATTTCAAATCCTTTCAAAATATTTTTGAAACTGATTTCTGAACATTTCTGATACCTTGTTTTGCTTTAGGCATATCTATTTTATTCCAAAGGGCATTCACTGAACTTTCACAAATTTTCAGTATTCTATTAAGTCCAAACAAGCTTGAGGCCAAAATTACCGTTGTTATTCGGTCCTTGTTCAAACCAACTATAGAATTAAGGAAAAAGTGTAACACTTAATATCTATACATACATATAATGAAATTGAACTGGCTGATGTCTGTGCATTGTTTGATATTGAAAAAAAATAATATAGGGGTCTTTATTAGAGCAACAGAAGCCAAAACAACAGTTTTTAGAACTTTTGTCTGTCTGTCTGTATGTTTGTAAGCGCATCACGCAAAAGCTACTGTATGGATTTCAACGCAGTTTTCACCGCTCTACTGCTAGATGCTTAACTTAAAATATAGGCTATATTATATACAGTTTTGGACCCGATAGGTGGTGCCGTGCGAAGCAAGGGCGGGTCGCTAGTTTCTAATAAATCATAATCAATAAATCTCTAATAAATCGAAAACCAATTTGTTTTGAAAATTGGTTAAAAATGACACTTTTACATGTTTATGCTAGATGAATACGGTGTTTTCTAGCAGACCACTTTGAGAAGAAACAAAGAAACGAACAATGAAAGAGACACTGTTTTAAGCTTTTACGGTTTAAAACTAAACTTATACTCTCTCTCTCTCTCTTATCGGGAGCTCAAAATTATGAACAATCACGGAAGATATCCCGTAAGTGACAGTATAAGTTTAATAAAAGACTCTTTTAAAGACCATACAATTACATAGTAATGGTTGGAAAATAATTATGAAGACTATGAAGGTATCTCAAGTGTTTTCTGTAGGAAAAGCACCACACAGGTTTAGTGGACCTGCCCAGACATTAGACAAGTGTCACTCTATGATGAACACTCTATAATGACTAATCTGACACACTGCACACATCATCATCTGCCTAACCTTTTCCAACTGTGTTGGGGTCGGTTTCCACTCTAACCGGGTGCAACTTACAATATTATAATATGTAGCAATATTTTAATATGGAGCTGCCTATCCGACCTCCACATCCCAGTTTGTATCGGCAAACCCCTTGGTAAACTTAAGGATGATTTTCACCAAACGGCTCGTATCGCATCGGATCGGAACGGATTTTACAATTTTAAACGATATTAAATGATGTAAACAGTATGTATAGTCTATATTACCAAGCCGCGCACAGCAGCTTGACCGCGGGCGTCTTCCGCAACACGCGATCGTAGCCGAAAGTATGCTGTGACGCGCAATCGGCTCCGTTAGCTTGTCGTCGTATCCGATCGGATCCTTTCGGCTGGAACACGGTAGGAATGAAACTATTTGACTAAGCGCAGAAACAAAAACGTTCGTAAGCGACGGTACGGAGCCGATCGTATGCGTCGACATCCTGCCGGACGCGGTCGGCTATCGCCGCGTCCGTTCGTATTTTTTTCGATCCGATGCGATGTGAGAATCCGTTTGGTGGAAATCATCCTTTACACTGTCACTTACGGGATATCTTCCGTGATTTTCAATTATTGTGAGCTCCCGGTAACTCCAAAGCTTTCAGTAACCCATAAGTGACAGTGTAATTTTAGTTATAAACCGTGAAAGCATAAAACCCCTTGGTAAGACTAGTTTAACACACTGCAGACATAGTACCTATGCACTAATAAACGTCGATAGACTGATCAAAGTTGAACAATAGGAAACTAAATGGAAAAGTTCAGCCACTCGTTTAAATTTGAATAGTACAAACGAAGGTGGTTAAACTTCTACTTTAATAGCAGTTAAAAATAAATCGTCTGTGTTTAACTAAAACTAACTTTTATGCATATAACCATATTAAGTCGTAGCTTTTTTATTAAGTCGGGCTTTATCTAGGTACATATAAGCATATATGTCTCTAAATATACTTTCCTCTTTGTTTCTTCCTGATATGAATACTAACTTAGCGTTGTGGAAAGGCGACAAAATACCAATGAACGCCAAAAGACAAACAAATGGAAGACAAAAATAAACAGAAAGAAAATAGTATTCAAAGAAAATAAAATCCTTTAATATAGTCTTCAACTGAATGGAGCTGATGTTGAAGTACATAGCTTAGTTTTCAGTCTTTGCGCAGACAGAAGAAATAATATTATTTGAAAAGTGAATAAAAAACTGACAAAATCTTGAACCTTGAAAGATTTACAGATTAAATAATATAAACCATGGAAGCAAAATCCGCAAGGGAAACCAGTAACTTTCAAGAAGGTCAAATATTACGACCCTTAATCACTGGATGGAACCTAAGACAAATGAAATTACGGTTAGAAATACCAGCTTTTAAAGGACAGAGCCATCAGCAAGAGAAAACAACGATAACAAAGGACTTTGCACTAGAAGATTCATAAACTATCAATACGTACCAGGTAAAAGTGTTTGAGTGTATCATGAGAAAACGCTCTTGAAGCGACTACTTTATGTTAAGTGAGTTTTTACTGCAGTTAATAGTTTATTAGACAAGTGAATAAACAATGTCACCACCGACACAAAGTGAAATTTGGACTTATTTTAAACAAGATGTACATGACCAGGATAAGGCTCACTGTAAAATATGCAATTCTTTTTCGTGGTGACACTCTTGACAGAGCGGTCGTGGTCATCATGTAGTGACTTCTGTAGGGGTAGATGTGATTCGCCTTACGATGTTTCGCCACCTCTCCCTGTTGGCCAACATACTGGGGCACTCATGCAAGGGACCACCCATTGCTGACTTGATTTGGTCGGTTCATCGCATGGGCGACCGCCCTCGGCTGCCCTCCACCTTGCCCTGCACGACAAGGCGCTCGATGGAGTCACTCTCGCGCCGGGAAACGTGTCCGAAGTCCGAAAACTTTCCAAGCGATGAGATACTCGTACATATCTGATACCTACCAAAGTTGGGGTTCCCTAAGAAAATTTTGCGGTTAACCTAACGAAGTTTAGAGTGACAAGGGACGTTGCTGTCAAAAGTAACTTTTTTAATCAAGTAGGCGGTGAGATTAGCCTCAGTACCAATGAAGTTTGGTACCATAATCTGTCACCGCTAACTTAGTTAAACTTTAGAATGCTGTAACTGTCTGAGGGTTTTAATAATACCAATTTGCTATCTGTTAATTCTGAAAGATTTGATTAGAAATGCCTTTTATACGGGCTAAATGTCTCTTATATGCCTTTTGAGCCTCAAGGCCTCAATAATAATATTAATCGTCGTTTGTTTATAGGTTTTTAATATGCAAAACGCTCGTGTGCTTTGTGGGATTTTCCATGGGCACAGCTGACGAAATTCCATACAAACGTTCATTCTCCTCTTTATGGTCTCATTTTCGTTTTTAAAGGAATAGTTTTGCTCAAGATGGATTTTATGCTTCCAGACCAAGTGGTTTGGGCTGTATGTAACCTGTCCGTGAATTTAATAACATCAAAATAGTGTAGGCTTTTAATCAAACTTTTTTGAAGTGAAAACTTCTTTAGCGGCGTTGAGCACTTTTTCTGTAATGGGTATAAAATCTTAAACTCTTGTCAGGACACGTGACCCTGATCGAAAAAGCGTAAGACAAATTTTATCATTCGATTTTGAACTTAACCTTCAACATTTTATGGTTTAAAATCATTTAAAGAAATTTTTAAATGTTTCCAATCAACTTTGAACCTAATGCTTTAGGGATAAGGCTGACAAATCTATTAAATAAATTGCCACCCGCCGCGCGCCGGCGCAGCGCCGCGAAACCTAGTCCTCTGGCTATCTTCATCGTCCTTAAGATTGTGATAGAACCGTGGTCTTTGGGGGATTCGCACCGTGCTAACTACGAAGGCAATTTACGTGCTATTTACAAACGTTACGTACCTGTAGGTATGTTAGTGTAGCTAAAATTCCCTATTTCCTTGCAATTTTATTGATTGACGCATAATGACAAGAGATTCTAAAATCAATAAGACAGTGTTGTCTTTGAGTTTGCAGCTTTCTTAGTATCTAGTAGCTATTAAAAGTACTTGTGAAGGCTTTTAAGATGCAAGCACAATCATGATAATAAAATAAAAAAGGAAATCGTTCAATCGCAATAAGTACCTTCCGAGTATTAAATTGCTAAACATTTTCACTAAGGCGTTTGTTGTTTGGTAAAATAAAGTTCAGTTTATTTAAAAACCTGCTTTAAAAATGATTTGATTACACGTATTTACAAGTAAGTTAAAAAGCACGAGTGTTATTGGTATAGGAAACCGATAAATTCTCAGCTAATTCTGTAGTAAGATCGAATGTGACGTTCCTGCTTACGTGCTTACTAAGCGCCTGTGAAAAGATGTATCGCACACATTTTTATGTGCGACAGATTACTTCCACACTTTTAATTAAAAATTCTTTAGGCAGGATTCAATGATAACATAACATCCTGTAATCCCCGAAGGCTCAGGCAGGGGTGCACCGAATAGTACACCCTGTTCTTTATACTGATAAAGCAATTGGTGCAAAATTATTCCCTAACCATTCCAAAATATCAAACATGCTCAACGTTAATAATCAAGTTTTCACTTCTGCCGGCACTCCCGGAGTGCAACCCGTCTTTTTTTTTCTGTCGAATGTAACATTATGATGATACTTTTACTTATGCCAATGGGAGACAGTTCAGAGACAATTTAATGAAATGGCGTCCCAATTGAGTAAAGGTAGCCTCTGTTAAATATTGTTAAGGTAGACACTTAGGTAGAGTGCAAAAGTGTTTGCGACTTCATGTACACACCTTAGCACTTTCCTTCACACAAAGAGAATCTATTAAGACAGTGTAGGTGTAGTGTAAAGTGCAATGGATGTATTCTTCTTTTGCGTTCACTTTATATTGAGTACCTGCATGAGCCTGTTCTTTCAGGACATTTTTAACAAATTGTAATTTGGGGGTATGAAGAACAGGGTGTAAAGCTCTTCAATCCCCATAGAAAAGGGAGGATCCTCCGACCAGACGGGTGTTATGTTTGGTGGGCTACTGCCCGACAGTTGTTGTCGGGTTTTTTTATATAGTATTAAGTCGCGAATAACTTGCGCGATGCAGGATTTAGATGTATTTCGGTGTTTATTTTATCCTCTGCGTTATAGATGGCGCTGTAGTACTTTTTGTTCTTTGTTGCTGTAGACAGTAACTTTACCCATACTATTTTAAACAAGCTTTTAATGGTAATGTTGTAAAAAGGCACTGCAGAGAGTATGGCAAGTGGCAAACGCTTTCATAGCGTCTCGTTTTCCTGAACTGTTACCATGAAGTTTCTTGCCGGTTCCTCCCCATAAGAAACGATCAACCAGAACCATACATTCTCGACGTTTTATAAGTGCACATGTAGGCCAATGTGAAGTGAAATATTTTGGTTTTATGTTACAGTGACAGGATTGATTATCTCTAACTACACTTCAACCAACTTATCTGTGCACGCGGGAAAACACAGAAATAAATTAAATGTTTTTATAATTTTAATAAATTAAATGTCAGTTTGACATATCGATGCATTTTTGCTTGACAAGCAGTTTCACCTTGAACTGGTCATACTATAAGCTTATCAGTAACAGTTTATGTCGTCAATCTAACATTTTCTTGACTTTTCGTTTTTGTTGGCAATACAGACACACAAAGTCCCAAAGTCATCTCATCGTAGTGTGACATAAAATAACGTTTTCAAATAATTTGTACCTACAGTTAAGATTCGATCAAAATTCTATTTAAGTGTTTATAGAAGTTATATTTTTAGACTTCGCTTCTGATTATTATTTTTTACGACATAATTTAGTTCTGAAATTGACTTTGATTGCTGTTTAATTAAATGTCTCCAATATCATTATTTATTATGTTTGTATTATCTTCGTGAAATATTAACTGACACTTGCTTTTAATGAATAAGTATTTTCATTTTCTTTTCGGCTAGAGAAATAATTTATTTTGTACCCTTAACATTTAATGAGATGAATTTTACATTTGAAGAGCAGGCCCCGACTTACGCATAGTAAGTCGTGGGTTCGAACCCAGCCAGGCGCATTACTTTGTGTAATTTATTTCATCACCACTGCTCTCAAAACGGTGAAGGAAAACATCGTGAAGAAACCGGCATGTCCTAGAAAATTTCTGTGACATCTACCAACTCGCACTGGGCCCGCATGATGGATTAGAGCCCATTTCCTCTCTAGAGACGAAGCCGTGTGTCCCAGCAGTGGGAACATAACAGGCTGAGTATGCTAGACATTTAAGAGATAGCAAGTGAAAATAAAAATGGAAAATGACCGGTGTATTATGGACTGACTGAAGAGCAAAGACCTCTTCCCTAATAGAATGGATACGCACTATAGCATTGATCACCACGCTTACTCAAGGTAAATTGACTATTACACATTTGGATATTACACATAGGCTTGTAAATGGCTTGTCGTTAATTGCCTCACTGTAGTCTTTTATATTGTTAGCTGTAAGCCACCGAAACACAAAAAATAAAATAATTTCATAGTAGAGATTCTAAAATTGAAAAACTTCTAATTCCCTGGACTCAAATAATAATAATAATATTTAATAATAATATTTTGGGACAACCAACAAAAACTATAAATATATTTTATATTTATAGTTTTGAAGTTATTTAAGGCGAAAATTTACCATTACCCCATCCCCCCACCCCTTAACTCCAAAAATACAAAAATAGTGCTTTGTCTTTAGAAATCAAAATCAAAATCAAAGCATTTATTTCAAGTAGGCCAGTTACAGGCACTTTTGAATTGTCGACACAAAGGCAACAATGAAATGTAGCTCCAGTCGCAGTCACAAGGCATAAAAACTGTGAAAGTACTGTACCCATTCCCTAACGTAGATCTCTATTGAGAAGAACGGGCAAGAAACTCAATGGACACTCTTTTAAATCAGAATATTTTTACAAACCTTGGTTACATCATTCATGTTGAGATGGTACATTATGTGAGAGCGATGTAGCAAGATGTGCACGTTAAAAGTGTCCATAGTAAAAACAAAGAAAAGAACAATTCAAAAATAAAATAAATAATTCAAATAAGCCGTGGCAACCAAGAGATGATAAGTCACAACTGACAGCGCCCGTTCACGAACATGATGCATGTATCAGCACCATTCAACTCAACACTGGGTCGGCTCCCACTCTAACCGCATGCAGCTGAATACCAGTATTTTACATGGAGCAACTGCCTATCTGACCTCCACAACCCAGTTGGTCCACTGGTCACTGGTCGCTTTGTAATACGATATCCTTGGTAAGACTGGTTGTCAGACTTTCGGGCCACTGACTACCTGTAGCGACTGCCAAAGATCTACAAATGACAGCCGGGAACAACGGCTTAACGTGCTTTCCGACGCACGGAGGATACTCGGTATGTAATACGGTCACCCATCCACAGACCAACCTAGGCAAGCACAGCTTAACCTAAAGATCGACCCGAGCGCCTGTTATTTTTAAACAAAGAGTTCGCTTCTCTAGATTAAATCTATAAAGTAACCATTCAATTTCGATGGCTAGTATTCTGTGTAAACCTCAAAAAAAAACTTCAGTTGTTAGTATTTCAGTGGTGGAGACTGACATAGGTAGGTACTAACAACTGAAGTTAAATAAAAGCTCCAAAAAAATATTTTTATTGGTGGTAGTACATTTTTATGAATTTTTCGTGCGCCGTTATGACACCAATCGGAAGTCAATTTAATCCTGCCAATATCACTCAAGGAACCTTTCATCTTGTGTGCGTAAAAGTGACTAGTTAAAATTAGGAATAAATAAAATAAGGATCTCCTAAAATGAGGAGTTACCGTAGATATTTCAGTTAATTTAGTTAACACAGCGTCAGACAGTTAACGTCGTTTTCTATTACTTCTTCAAGTTTAGATAACTCCTACGGTAAATGTTTTAGCAAAGTAATACCAAAGTGTTTTACAAATTGTTTTGAGAAAGGAGGAAGGAAAGTGTTTTTTTCAGTAGTTTCTAAATAACAGTGTGTGCCTTAAGGGATACACTAAAAATGAGGCACTCACATTTCATGTTTTTTTTTTTTCAAAAATCCGCGTAAGTTTCATGCTTCTAGACTTAAATAAATCTGCGTTATCTGCCAGCGATTTTTTGATACTTATTAATTAGCTGTTGGCTTCAGGGTATCTGCAGAGAAAATGAAGGGCACCTGTTCACTGCACAGTTCTAAGAAAATAAGAAAATTAATTGGTTTTTAAAGAAAATAAAATTAAAAAATGGAAAGCAAAAACTATCTTACAAAGTAAATCGTTGCTTAGAAAGTAAAACATTTAACACAAATACTATCCCTGCTATCTATAGTCAAGTTAAAGTAATTACTTAAGTTTAAGTAATTACTATTATGTAACCATTTTTAAGCAATAGACAAGAATTTGAACGAAGCTTTGAAGTAAGAACCGACAACGAAAGAAAATCTAAGAATTCTAACTATTGACAGTTCTAACTTCAAGCAATTACTAAACTACAGAAAAAAACGTATCTTATGTTACTCAAGTACCTAATCACTTTGTCTTGTTTATAGATACGGATGTTAGTATAAAAAGGGAACTAATTGTTTGAGCTGATTTAAATATTCGAGATGTTATTTATGATCAGTTGAAAAACATATTGAGCAGTTATTTAATTTAATGGCGGTTGTTTAATTATTGCGACAGTAAAACATGGACAGTAATAAAAAATCAATTAGTCGGTTTTTTTATCATACAATGTCAATTCTAAAAATAATTGAGCAGTCCAATAACTAAATGAGCTGTAAAAAATGATGGAATGAGCGGTTTGATAAATAGTTCGGCAGTTCATAGGGTGCGGAGACACCCGGACTTGGGGTAACCCGACTCGGACAGGTTAGATTTGAAGAGGATGGCGGGGTCTAGTGAGCGAGCGGAGTGAGCGAACTAAGACCCCGACATACCCTTCGTGTTAGGTTACTGTAAACCCTGCAGACAGAAATAGGAGCCCCGAGTAGCGGGGCTACGCTCACTACGCTTTTTAGGCGAATAACTGCGCACTCGTAACTGCCCATTTAGTTATTTTACTGCTCAGTATAATTATTAAATGATCGATTTTATTATTTTTTACGACTCATTTTTGTTTACTTTACTGCTAAGTTTTAACTGCTGAACTAGTTATTAAACGTGCCATTTATAATTTTTAACTTACCAAAACCGCTATTTACAACTGCCTATTTAAATCAGTGCCGTATAAAATAGATACCTACCTACTTCTGTTTACGGCCGTCAGCACAATATGAACACGAGAAGATATAGAATACAATTAGCACGTCTCTATTGGGTTTATTAGAGTCTGCCCCGTTTGTAGGACGCCTAATTGAAAGACCCTAATTGTGAGTTGGGTGTGTAGTCACAACGGTAATGTTGTTGAGAGTGCTGGCTATTTATAGGTTCCTAAAAGTTGTTTTGCGGCAATACTGTATTGAGTCTTATTGCTTGAAGTACCAATACGATAGAATCTATGAAGTAACCTATACCATACCGTATTCTGCGTCATCATCTGCCTAGCATTTTCCCAAACATGTTGGGGTCGCCTTCCAGTCTCACCGGATGCAGCTGAATACCAGTACTTTACATGGAGCGACTGCCTACCTTTTTTTTTTTTTTTTTTTTTGGGGGGTGAGAAATCATCAAATGACTCCTCCCGCTCTGGGCGGAGCGGAAGGGAGTGTCAGACTCTTACTGACTAAAAAACACCCATGTTCCTTCATTGGCCCTTTATGTTCCAGGGCCGCGGTATCTCTTTCGAACAGTCCCGCAGCCCTGACAGGCACCGGCCCTTGCGGGCCCCTCCCGTTTGCTGACATCTCTTTGAGGCGCGCGTGGAACACGAACGCGCCGTCGACACGGCCTGCCCGTCGTCATACGACGGACGGACGGCGAGCTAGCCCATTACTCGCCGTCCACAGGCCCGCGCCTACGGTGGCCGAGAGCCATCACGGCGTGGCCCCCGACGCCCGGTGCTTCTCCCGCGGCGGCTGGGACGTGAGGAGGTTCTCTCCCTCTCACGTTCCGCCGCCTCCTTCGCTAGCATGACTGCTTCGCAGAAGGAGGCGACGGCTTCCCATTCCCTCTCGCCCCGGACCATGGCTTGAACCAGGGCCGGGCGCGAGAGATCGCCGCCGCCAATCACCGCTGCGAGGACACGGCGGTGCTCCTCCCAAGCGGAGCAGACCTCGACGGTGTGCTCCACCGTGTCCTCCGGTCGATCCTCGCAATTGTAGCACCCGGGCGTTTCCTCCCGCCCGATTCGGTACAGGTACCTCCCGAAACAACCGTGTCCGGTGAGGACCTGCGTCAGGCGGAAGGTGAGGGCGCCGTGGCGCCTCTCAAGCCACTCCTCAAAGAGGGGACTTATCGCCACTATCGTGGCGTGCCCTGAACGGGGTTGCGATAGTCGCTCCCTCCATGTCGCCATGAGATCACGGCGGAGGTCTGTCCGCCGCGCGACAATATGCCGCGGCAGCGGAGTTACCCCCCGGCTCTGTACCTCCGCGCGCCACTCGTGCAGGCGCGCGAGGACTATGGCCTCCAGATCCCATGGCGGCAATCCGGCAAGGAGGCTCGCCGCCTCGCGGGAGATCGTGCGGTATCCACGGATGAGCCTTACGGCTACCACCTTTTGGGGCGCGTTCAGGTAGTGCTTGGCACGCAACCTCAGCGAACGCGCCCACACCGGGGCCCCGTAAAGGGCCATGGACCGCAAGGCGACTGCCTACCTGACCTCTACATCCCAGTTAGTCCTGGGCAATACGATACCCCTTACTATGACTGGCTGTCACCTTTTCGGGACTCTGATACCCGTAACGACTGACAAAGATCTACAATTGACAGCTGGGACCAACGGCTTAACGATCTTTGAGGCACGGAGGAATGTAATTGGTGATCCTCCATCCACGGACCAATCAAGGCAAGTATGGCTTAACCTGAAGAGTCCCGAGTGGCTGTTATTATTTAGCCACGAGTTCGCCTCTCTAGATTGAATCTATAAAGTAACCATTCAATTTCGATGGCTAGAATTCGGTGAAAACCTCAAAAAAAAATGTGGTGACCTGTCTTGTATGTGGCAAAGATTTCAAATCTAATAATTAATTAATAATTTAAGTAACCCAACCGTGTCAAAAGATGGTTAGTCGTTGCTGTTTCGCTGACAATGACACAGAATAGCACCTATTCCCCCGCTAACCCATATTGAATATCGTTAATTTGTCAATTAATGTGCCATCTAGAATATCGTGCTTTCGGCCACCGTAGGCGCGGGCCTGTGGACGGTGAGTAATGGGTTTGCTCGCCGTCCGTCCGTCTTATGACGACAGGCCGTGTCGACGGCGCGTTCATTTTCCACGCGTGCCTCAAAAAGATGTCAGCAAACAGGAGTGGCCCGCAAGGGCCGATGCCTGCCAGGGCTGCGGGACTGTTCGAAAGAGATGCGGTATCTCGGCCATGAAACACAAAGGGCAAAAGAAAGAACATGGATGAGTTTTAGTCAGTAAAAGTCTGACACTCTCTTCCGCTCCGCCCAGAACGGGAGGAGTCATTTAATGATTTCCAATCCCCAAAAAAAAATAAAGGATATCGTGCTTGAGATTAGTCTATGCTTAAATCTTTGGTAAAGAATGCGAACTGCTGAATTAAGTAGGATTTGGAGAACTAAGACTTAAGTACGTGTTGACACTTCTTCAGTCCAATAATGCGGAGTGAAAGGGACACCGACGCGAAAACGGTTACCACGTTTTCAGTACATCATTCTGAGCCCCACCACATAGATATTTATCACCGGTTTAAAAAAAAAATTGCTGTTTCCTACAAAAGTGCAATACCTATACGGTCAAAACGTATGGAACAGCAGATTTTTTTTGTAACCGTTTTCGCGTCGGTGTCCCCTTCCACCCCATATAGGAGGCGACTACTCAGCGACTACTAACTGGCTACTTATTTTAGATTTGCCTGAAAGAAAACGATTAGAAACTTGGCTAGTTGTTGCCAGATGGCGATAAAAACAAATGAAAATGCCTACTTCTGCCAATTGTCCCTAGAGAAATAGCCGGGTGACCAGTGCTGGATGTGAAACTTCCTCCAATCTGTTTGCTAGGCACATAACTCCACGTCTGAAATCCCCGAAGGGTTAGAGAGAGGTGTGACTAATAGTACACCTTCATTTCGCCAGTTATGTTTAAGTCCTGTATCCAGATGTAGAATTCCTGAATCCCTGACAAAAATTCCTGATCACAAAACCCAACAACACTTTGTCCGACCTGGGAATCGAACCCAGGACCTGATGCTCAGCAGTTGCGCTTGCGATCACAAGACACGGTTCAGTTGCAAGGAGTATCGTGACAATACCTAATCACAGGAAATATCACGATATCGTGTCAATAGATTAGAAATAGAAGATGGTGGTAGGTAATGGGCCTTTGATGGCTGTTTGTTTCTCACGGATCTAACGCGCACGTGTTCAATTCAAATTGTCACATTGGAGTCACATGCAATGTTTTTTTTTTGTCAAAATGAAACCTTTTTATATTAACAACGAAAAACATCTACTTAATAAAGAAAGCACATACACCAAAAGTACAAAAAAAAAACTGAACAGAAAAGAAATTGACATTGTATGTCTCAAGGCTGCGCCGAATAGGCCCAGTAGTGCAAAAAGGTATTAAGGTAAGGAGAATGAAAATTATTTAAAGAACATTATTTTTTTGCACATGCCCAATTTAATAACAATGAAGTACTCATTGTTTTTAAATTGGGCATGTTAGTTTGAATGGCAGTTTGTCATTTTTGCCGATCTCATTTACTATTCTTAAAATCATCCTACTAATATTATAAATGTGAAAGTTTGTGAGAATGGATGTGTGGATGTTTGTTACTCTTTCACGCATAAACGGCTGGACCGATTTGGTTGAAATTTGGTATGTAGATAGGTTGTACCCTGGATTAACATATAGGCTGCTTTTTATCAACACACTATGCGGGCGAAGCTGCGGGCGGAAGCTAGTTAACTATATTCGACTAGCGAGTAGCTACCGGCCTCGGCTTTGCACGGCTGCTATTTTCTAATGAAGAAAATCAGAAGTACAGTAAGCACAAAAATAAAACAAAATTTTCTTTCATACAAACCTCGTCCTGGCAAATATGAACCGGTCAAGCTTTCCTCAAGTGATGTTCTATGCTCCATCATACAAGTCGCAATTAATTTTTAGTAGGTATTGATATACTGTAACAAGACCCTTAACGAAGCCGTCAAGCATTATGTAAATCAAATCAAAATCGTTTATTGCTATATCCATAATGTACAACATACAGGTGGTAAATAAAAAAAAAGAACCAATTACGGACCCTGTCGGGCACACCAATTTTTTTAATAAATAGTGAGAGGAAGAGCGCTTAATTAAAAATTGTTCATTATTATTACTGTAGTATGGTTTTTATATAAGTGTTTTAGTATAAATTATTGTGTGTATATGTGTAAGTACTATAGTATATTTTATTTTTGTTATTTTACTTATTAAATATCTGTTATTCATAATTATGTATTTATTATTGAATTTATCCGTTAGATATTCGTGCACTGTGTAATAGCTTTTAATAATTAAGTATTGCTTTAATTTATTTAAAAATATACTGGTTTTATGTTGGTTTCTTAGGTCTTCTGGTAATTTGTTATATATTTTTATTGACATGGAATATGGACTGGATGAGTGTGATTCAAGGCGGGAGGGGGGACAAATTTAATCTGTTTCTATGGCGCAACGAATAATTTGTTTGTATGTCTCCCCGTGTGTTGTAAGAATCCGGATTTTTGCGGACTAGTTTGTGTTTCAGGAAGTAAGGCTTGCAACTATCTGGTGGTTCTATATTGGTAATTATTCGTATTAGCTTTTTTTGAGGTGATTATACACGTTTTAGGGTAGGATTTAATGTAATGCACTCAAAACATTGTGCTGATGGATCGATTGAATAGTACGGGGCACGGGGGTCATGGAGGTGTTTAAAGTACAGTTCTTAAATTAAAAACATGTATGTATTTAAAAAAATATACTTGTGACAAAGTTATAATGACCCCCAATATCTCCGTAACTAGAAGGTTCCCAAGTTTTTATTTTAATGTTTAATGGGCCTACTCTTGTGACCTTAATCTAATCCTGAGGACAGAGATCGTCGATGGAACGAGCTAACCCAAAAGAAGCCTATTAACTCGCGACTTAAGTATAGTCTAGATCAAAAAAATATCGCAATGCTGGGGAGAACAAGACAGTGCCTTTCGGCTTCGTTAAAAGTGTAACAGGACCCCTGTTACACTTTTTATATTTAGTTTAAGTATCTCATTCCTTGACATTCATAATCGGGATCAACCATTACCTATTGTAAAATGAAAGTAAAAAGCATTGCAAAACCCAGTTTTCCATTTAAGTGAAACGCTTTTGTAGTATTTCACTTTCATTTTAACACACCTACCTACCTACCTAAGTAATCTATAGATGTAATAAAATTAGAACAAATTCGTGACAAAACTGATAAAGTATTCTTGCTGCTTATTTTACTTAGGTACAGAGAACAGTTGGTCCCTCTCTAAAATATTATTGCTTTCGGCAATAAAACTTAGTTAGTTATATTTGAAAATTATTTAGTTTCTGCCTGAAGGCAGATCTGACATTCAGTCATTTTGCTTACAAGGAGAATGCAACATTATTTATTTCACTCGACAACTATAACAACAACAACAAAACCAGTCAAGTGCGTATCGGGCCACGCACAATGTAGGGTTTCGTAGTTGCCCATCAAAATATGCAGACACTTCCTACGGTTGGATTTGCCTCCGAACGATGATTTTTATTGTAATAATAAAAAACAAAGTTACATTTGCAGTTTAAAAATCTATGTTCCAACATTATGTTTAGGAAAATATGTTATCCAAGTACATTTTAAAAGTTGGTCGACTATTACTCGTAAACTTGTAAAGCCTACAACTTCGTTATACATACTATTACCGTGATTTTTTTCGCGCCCCCAAGCTGGTAGAGTGGGGGGGACACTTAAGTCTAACAAAAATTTGCACTTTAAAGCTTAATATTTCACAAACGAATCCCACAACACAAAAATAATTTGAACAAACTCGCAATATTTTTTAAAGACCTTTCCAACGACAACCCACACTACGTGTAGGTACTGGAGATACCCTAAAAAAAATACTTTTCGAGATTTTATTTTATCACTTTGTCGGCGTAACTAATCTGTATATTCGTGCCAAATTACAGCTTTCTAGAACTAAGACACTTTGAGCTAAGCTGCGGACAGACAGACAGAAAGACATAGCGAAACTATAAAGGTTCCTTGTTTGTTGACTACGGAACCCTAAAAATGGTTTTATACTAAAGTTGTTTCGGAGTGAAAGGCGATTAATAAAAGATACTTACAAGACAGATGTGGAGTGGCAACGCCGGGTGGAGACGCCTTAAAAGGACATACACCGGCCTTATTGGCGAGGTTCTTTAGATAGGTCAAGTGCGTAGTACTCGCAATCGGCGTGCGTGTATGACCAGCTGGATGTATGGAAGTGGATGAGGCGTAAGAAGTATATAAGGATCGTTGCTGATGGCGTTCTGTGGTATCTATCTGCCTACCCCTTGGGAAAAACGCATGAGTTTATATGTGTATGTATTTTTAAGAGAAATAGTCAACGGAACCACTTTAAATAGACACCAAATCTATTGTAATCATTATCGTCCACAAGCTGAATTCAACCACTGCTGGGTTACACATCGCTTTTTTAGTTTATCTGCACGTTCCTGTGTCAGCCTCATCCAGGTTTTGCCCCCGATGACAACCATGTCGTCTGCCCATCTCACCGCTGCAACTCATCTATTTATACAAAGTAAAATTAATACCAGATTATTTGATACTAGCTGTGCCCGCGGCTTCGCTCACGTGAGCGCGTATTCTTTGGTCATTATCAGGGAACATTACATGGCAACGTGAAGTCGTAGTATATTCCTAACATCCTCTACAAAATAATATACAAATAAACTGGCTAACTGTTAATTTAAACTAAAACCTGTTAGTACATCTTTGTTTTAAGTAATAAAGGAACTCGTAGTCAATTTCTGGGGGAATCACATTGACACGCTAAAAAGAAGTTTATGAACCAAAGCAACGAGATGAAATTCTTGATCTTTCATAGGTCCGGACGCTGAGTATCCTTAAAAAAATGTTTCAACTCTGAGAGCTTAATCAGCCGATGGAAATCAAAAGTGAGAATATTCAAAAACCCCTTTGCTGAAAAATATTTTAAACGCTTGAATTTAATGTATTTAGTAATGGAAGCAGAAAGAGTATGCGCTTCGGTAATCTTCATGTTTCTAAATGAACACGAACGTCGGCCGCAGTGTGCTCCCCATAGATGCAACCCTTCTAAGTTTGGCTTTTCAATGCATTTTAGTTTATTAATTGCTCACTTATGAAGCCTCGCCACTTTGGTCGCACTTCATCTTATTTATGTTACTCCATGGTGGTACATAATAGGCATGTACTTTCATGGTTGTAGCAGCTCAATGTGCAAATGCGGCTCCCGATCAGACCGTGGCCGACTTGCTGGTGTCCAAAGTATACCTACCCTACACCTGTGTTTTAGAGGACTAACTGTCAAAGTCGCTACTGAAGCCGTGATTAACATAGCCACCTGGGTGTTCACAATTTGATAAAACGGTACCATCGATACGAAATAAAAAATTAAATTAAATTGGATATTACTTTCTCAGAATCATAAACAAAGCATAGCAAAATAAACGATGACAATTATTGCTAAGCTAAAATTACTTATTTTTGGCACAAGGCTCTTGAATAATATTATCTGAAGATTTACCGGGAATACAGTATTTAACAAGTGAACCAAATTATTCCATAAAATATATTGAAGTAATATTTAAATACAATTTTATACATTTGTTTGTCGCAAGGCAGTTGCAAATGTGCTCTTCGTTAGGGTTCCGTTGCCAAACGGCAAACCTAATCTAAAAATTTAAAGATTCGTCCTGTCCGCAGTAACTGTATGGGGTCTCTATCAACAGCTCAAGGTTCCTAAAACACTTTTATCACAAGTCAACGGTTGATTAGATGAGAATACGAGGAAAAATTCCGAAAAAATGTGGGTTTGTAGAACTTAAAAAGAACTTTTATCGAAAATTGCTTTGAAGAAAATTTTATATTCAGTTTTTCAGACATGGATTTTTTAACTTTGTTTTTCATTAACTTACTATGCAAAACAAATATATTTTTGCTGTTACGTGGAAATGTACCAGTACCAGATATTAGTTTTTAGAGTTCCGTACCCAAAGGGTAAAACGGGACCCTATTACTAAGCCTCCGCTGTCTGTCTGTCTGTCTCCAGGCTGTATCTCATAAACCGTGATAGCTGGAAAGCTGAAATTTAGCCGCTATAACAACAAATACTAAAAATTAAAAAAAAAAAAATTACCCCCATACAATAAACGTGTTTTTTTCATATTTTTTATAGATGTACGGAACCCTTCGTGCGCGAGCCCGTTTAGAGTAATTTCTGGATTAATATATATTATATTCTGTCCGACTCACACTCACCGGTTTTTTAATGATCGACCTACATTAAAAGTAGACTAGGAAAAGAGAGAAGAAAAGCCACTTCTCACTAGTGGGACAGTCAAGAGGTGTAATTACGTAACACACAATGTGACAATTTAACGACATTCATTGCGTTATTAACGCGGTCCAGCTGACGAATATTTCAGACACATGATGCAGTGGATGTGGAATATCTTATAGAATCTTCCGTGTTTTGACAGAATGTGTCATGTAATAGAGGTGTAGTCATCATCATCATTCTCTTGCCCTTGACCCAATTCATTTGTGGTCGGCGCAGCATGACTTCTTCTTCCATACTTCTCTATTACTCGTCATCTCATCAGACACCTCCTTTCTAGCCATAATTATCATCCTTTTACACAGTCCATCCATCGTTTCTTTGGTCTTCCCCTACTCTTATACTCTCAAATCTATCCCCACGACAGCCGATTACCACACAATTTTTCAGTCACCGGCGCCACTTTCAGACTTCCTCTTATGTACTTAGGTATTTCTTATTTTATCGTAATACCACACATCTAGTCTTTCTCATCTCAGCCACATGCAAATACCTTTCATTGAGGTATAGTATTTTAATAAAATTATTGATTAACCTTTACTACTCACTAGAATAAAGGATTTTATAGTCCTTAAAATATTAAACTCAATCAAGAAGCGTTGGAAACTAGAGAACTAGGGAGGTTCCTGTCTGCATATCAATTCGGGAGACTAATGAACTTATCGCCACTAAATTGACGCTGGTCGCATTTTACATAACTCAATAGTTATAGTCGAAATCGAAATTGTTTTATTATTCTAAGGTTGGTTGGTTTAGAGGTCATAAGCGCGACTGTTAATCGTGAGGTCTTCGGTTTGATTCCTGGGTCGGGCAAAGGGATTCGTTCCCGGTTGATGGCTATTGCCAGGCTCGCTCTTTATTACCTGGGACTTCAACATTAACTTGTTAACTTGTGATATGTGGGTGTACTATAATAGGTAGGTACGACTCTGACTGCCACGTGGTGGTTCCCCGCCACCGTAGGCGCGGGCCTGTGGACGGTGAGTAATGGGCTAGCTCGCCGTATGTCCGTCCTATGACGACAGGCCGTGCACGCGCGCCTCAAAGAGATGTCAGCAAACAGGAAGGCGTCCCCAAGAGCCGATGCCTGCCGGAGCTTCGGGACTGTTTGAAAAAGATATCGCGGCCCTGGAACACAAAGAGCAAAGAAGGAACATGGATGATTTTTAGTCAGTACAAGTCTGACACTCCTTTCCGCTCCGCCCAGAACGGAGAGATCATTTGATGATTTCCCATCCGAAAAAAAATGCTTAATGCAGTACTTAAAATGGTAAGAAGGGCGAAACAAGTGCCAATCGTTACAAAAATGACATCATACAGTACTCATTTTTCGATTATCATTGTCGTTGGTATAATGTCAAGGTAATGTCGAGGTATTTTGGTCTATGAGACTGTTCAGTACAACCTTACTAAAGTTTCTGGGAATTGTTTTCAAAGTGGTACAACAAATTATGAGGTCGGATGAAAATCAACATAGCAATAGAGAAAGATAAAGATAATAAAGATATTTCGACATAGCAACGATAAAATACATATTTAAACAAAGCTCATTTCATAAACTAAAAATTAATTACCAAGAGAAGCACTGAAAATTTTATCAGAAAGATCTATACATCAATATCTACTTCATTAAAATAAGCCATCCAACTACCTACAAAGCGCAAATACACATATTATTAAAAAAAAAACAACATCATCCGCCTGTCGTTAGGGCTTCCAGCCTTACCGCATGCAGCTACCAGTCTTTTACACGGAACGGACGACTGCCTATCTGACCTCCCAAACCCAGTTACTGGGTAATACAGTAATACGATAGCGTAGAAATGGAAATGGATAGATTTATATTTTGTAACAAATATTCGGTTGGAGTGTAGCCTTAGGAGCGCTATAGAGCGTGGACATGGAAAAAAATCGTTTTTTTTTTTGGTGTGTCATAAGACCATGCGTCTCAGAACTTAAATGGTTTCTATAGTCTAGGACAACCTGATACTGCAATAGAAAAGGGAAATTTCCGAAAAAAAAGTCCGAATTTTTTTTCTGTCACTATTTTTTTTAATGTTTGTTTTCTTTGTTTTTTTTTTGCGCTCCTAAGCGTATACTTCAACTCCTATAAATCCACCCCTAAGAGGACCCACTGACCTAATAATCTCAGTCGTTTGCGAATCAACAAGGTCGTGAACTTCGTGACTGCAGCTTTCTAGGGTTTTCCTCGCAAGTTCTAAGACTCAATGGAATAATAAATATGAATGTATACTTACTATAGTAATTCTAAATGCATTCTGGAAGCTTATTGAACTTACATAACCTACAGAAAACCCAGCCAATGAAGAAGAGGATCTAATAGACATGCATGTACAAAAACATTACGGTCCATAAGAATTTATATCAAAATACAAGTCACTTACTTTGTTCCCTGTCATTGGAAAAGAAACTCTCTTTCTTGATCACACGGTGTGTTTTTGTTTGGAGGTGTTTTGTTGTGATTTCCAAGAGGGGGAAATGAGGCTCTTGCGCCAGCGCAGCCAGTGTGACGCGAGTGTCGGAGCGGTACGCCCGAGCAGTTTTAACGATTTGCGAACTACGCCAAATCGATACAGAACTGCTGCCAAGTGAAAGTGTCAGGATGTTGTGATGCACGTGCAGTGTTAAGTGTACAATCGATTAGAATAGTGCGATAACCAAAATCGATTAACAAGTTACTAAGCCATCGAGCACAGCATCGGATGACGCTACGGTAGGTCAAGTGGTTCCGTACAACTATCTTTTTATGTACATTCGCGGAGAGAAAACGTCGTTCGTCAACTCAAGTGATTTTTTTCACGGCAATTATTTGTAGGAATGTTGGTTTGCGAACTGGTCAACTGTTCGTTGTATATTTTATAAATTACGGTGAACATGTGCACGCTAATTTGATATCTCCGTATATGGGATATGGTTTATGTTTCTTTTGTCTAAGTTTTGTTTTGAATTTTGGTTCGATGTGTTTCTACCTGGTTGTCTTTTGAATGCAACATTGGGCGAGTCGTTGACTTTCAGACTCCGTCTGCAACCTTTTAAACCTGACTATTATTCATTAATGGTCCATTCTAAAACCCACACTAAGATGAATCTTCTTCAGAATTACTGAATAGTCAAACAAAAGATGTTTGACTAAGCGAAGATTTAGAAATAATATTTAAAGACTCTACATAAAGGTGACGTATAGCTCTGCTAAGCCGATAGTTTTATTAGTTACTTACTAGCTTGTGCCCGTGGCTTCGCCCGCTTGAAGTTCGGTAACTGTCCCACGTTTTTTGTGTCATTCCAGGGTATAAACTACAAAATGCCAAATTTAATTCCAAATTCATTCAGTAGTTTTTCCGTGAAAGAGTAAAACATCCAACTATCCATCCTCAAGAACTTTGGCATAGTATTAAGTATTATAATATTTTAGTTAGAAGTTAAGATTGTTTGACACTACAGTCAAATGTGAACATTACCTTGTTGTTCTATTTTATTGTCGTGCTAGATATTTTAATAATGGTGCAAAATGGTGAAATTGTTCACGTCTCGACGCCATCCATGACTAATCAATTTACCCGTCTTTGGTTGGTTTTGGGAATGGCTATTAGGTATAATATCACGTGTGATGTGGAGAAGAATGAAAAAAATTTCGCTATAAGAATAGTTGTGAAAGATGGCTAAAAATACGTAACATCACGCCTGTAATCACCGAAGGGTTAGGCAGAGGACGGTGTACCTAATAGTGCCTACATCAAAATTTCGCCAGTTATGTTTTAAATCCCATGTAATAGGGGGCAAGCCTATTTCCATCAACCAGGCATAAATCCAGACTCCGTGGCTGCTAGTTAGAAATTCCTGATGGGCTGACTAATGAACTAGGGATCAAATTGCTGATAAACAAATTTTCGAACTTGTTTTTGTTCTCTCAAATACCTATGTAGTAGTCTCATATAAATCATCAACAGTTTAATAATGATTTACTAATCAATAAATCCAACCACGTTATTAAATAAAGTGTGTAACTTTTAAGCTTCTTAGTCGTGGAGAAAGATATATAGTAATCTTGTATACAATAGTTACTCAAAAAACAAAACTCCAACTAAAAGTTTCACAGGAATTTCTCTAAAACTTATCTAATTAATTTAATGAAACAAAAACTAAAAATATTAATCTAAATGTTATTACAAACTTTGCTACACCTTGAGCAGAATAAATAGTTTTTAGGGTTCCGTACCCAAAGGGTAAAACGGGACCCTATTACTAAGACTTCGCTGTCTGTCTGTCTGTCTCTAGGCTGTATCTCATAAACCGTGATAGCTAGAAAGCTGAAATTTTCACAAATGATGCATTACTATTGCCACTATAACAACAAATGCAAAAAAATAAAAATAAAATATATATTAATTATCCCATATAACAGATATATTTTTTTTGCCGTTTTTATAGATAATGGTACGGAACCCTTCGTGCGCGAGTCCGACTCGCACTTGGCCGGTTTTTTTATTAAGATTATTCGAAACTTTTTATTCTCATTACGGTTAACAGTTTACGAGATGAATTTCTCTAACCGATTGCACTTGAATGCTTTATTGAACTGGACATGGACAAGGAGAATTGGAACCAAAGAAATGATGGATGGACTGGGTGATGGATGATATGACTAGAAACGAGGTGACTCCTGAGATAACGAGTAATAGAGATCAAAAAATTTGAAGAATTAAATATAAGTTTTATCTTCGCATTGTAGGAAAATGTCGTGATGCTATAAGAGTAGAGAAAGACCAAAGGTTAATGTCTAAGATGAGATGATAAGTTAAAAGGAAGTATGGCAGAAGAAGACATGCTGCGTCGACCCCAAGTAAATTGACATCAGGGCAGAAGAATGATAAAATAACATGGATAAGGAGAATTCTCGACACAGGTACAGAAACCTCCTGCCAGGGCTGCGGGACTGTTCGAAAGAGATACCGCGGCCCTGGAACATAAAGGGCAAAACAAGGAACATGGGTGGTTTTTAGTCAGTAAAAGTCTGTCACTCCCTTCCGCTCCGCCCAGAGCGGGAGGAGTCATTTGATGATTTCCCACCCGAAAAAAAAAAAAGGGTACAGAAACCTGTGTTCGCAATATCATCAAATTATCCCGACGGGTTAGGCAGAGGTGTACCTCCGATACTATCTTCATTCAAATTTTGCCAGTTATGATTAAGTCCTGTGTGAAAGAGCTTATTGCCAACAAACGGGCACAAATATATACTTAAGGTTGATACTGAGAAAAGAGAATGACCAAAGTTGGTACCAAAAAGTCTCGCGCCTCAAAACCAAAATATTATAGTAATTAGTTTCATATTTTTTTACGGCATTACGCGTCGGGGATTTGATTTTTGAACTGGAAATATACTTTTCGAGTTTAAAAGTATGAATATTGTTTTACTCCCTTTATATGACGTTCCGTTTCAACTGAATATAAATGACGTTCCGTTTCAATTGAACAAACCCTTGTCTGTCGAGCGGACTCTAAAATTAATTACAATTAAGTAAGATCAGTACACCAAATCGATTTAGTTTGGTTTATTGCTATTTGCAACAAAATAGATTTTCTCAGCCTAAAGATTTTGATTTATCTATTACATCCCTAAATCCCGACTAGTTTATAGCACTTACTATACTCTATGGTTTATAGTTATCTTATCTGTGGCATCTGACATTTGTACTGTACTGACTGACTATTGGCAATATAAAGGTCTAAAATAAAATCGAGTTTCAGTCAAGCATACTGTGGATGTTACTTTAACTCGTAATTCTTACTAATATTAGTGTATTACGCTGTTTTTAGAGCGATAATGTAATGTATGTGTGTTAAAATACGTCGTTGGTAGCGTCGAAAAAATAGACCTACTTTTTAGGTTAGTTTCGATTTTATAAAATAACTCTGAAACGCGGGTTTTTTTTTCAAAAATAATTTTTGTAGGAGTTAATACGATCAGTGTAGTCTATAAAAAATAAGGTTTGATTTTGATGCAGCATGGTACGGGATTCCATACTTCCATGAGCATTCTCTTTTCTGACTAATTTCTAAATTCCTGACGAAAAACCCCAAGAGCACTGTTATAATATTTTCAAGTATCGACCAAATCTTTAATTAATAAAATTTACAGTTTATGGTCATGTTTCTTTTTAAATTTAATTTAGTTAGTCCTCCTAAGGGCTTTGACACTACAATTAAAAAAAATGCACCTATTCAAAAATATAAGGTACAACGATAAATACAGTTTTCCTCAAATGTCTATCTTAAATCATCCATAATTTATGCCTGAAATAGGTAATCCTGTGTTTCAGGTAGTTTTCATTTCATATTAATAATATTGAAAATTTTTATAGGTTTTTTATATTGTTTTTTTTTCTTAGGAATATTTAAAAATGTAATTGATTTGTCAATATATAAATAAAGGAAATAATAATCTTAATCTCATTGGTATCTATATAAAAAAGGTGTATCATTTATAGTATGTTAACTTAGCTAACACTAAACAATAGATTTAATAAGCTAAGTAATACTAATTTTATATAAACTTTCTTTCGACCCACACGGCTAGACCCGACCTCTTTGGTCGGGTTAATAATAATTAGTTATCTCAAAAGGTCCCTGTATGTCGTGTAACTTGTTAGATACTTACATGAAAAACATTACAGAGAAAAGGTTGGACCTTCGGAGGTCGCTGTTGAAAATAACCTTTTAGGTAATTTGAATTAGGGTTCTACTTCTAATTGAAATGCTAGACAATAAGAGCGAAAAAGTTAGAATCTCAAAGATTCTAGGTGCTCACAATGTTTGAGTCCACAAGATTCTTCACAGTCTGGTACTAAAATCGAATAGTGAGGACTACGTTGAAGATAGAGAATTTTGGTTTCGGTTCCTTCTACGCATGCTATTTCTCTGGTATATATACGTCACATAATAAGGGGCTCGTGACAAAATAATAACAGCCGCTCAGATCAATCTTTAGGTTAAGCCATACTTGCCTGGGTTGGTCTGTGGATGGGTGACCACCCATTACATACCGACTTTTCCTCCGTGCCTCGGAAAGCACGTGTTGGTCCTGGCTGTCATTTGTAGATCTTTGACAGTCGTTACAGGTAGTCAGTACCCCAAAAGTCTGACAACCAGTCTTACTAAGGGGTATCGTATTACCCAGTACTCACTGGGTTGTGGAGGTCAGATAGTCAGTCGCTCCATGTAAACTACTCGTATTCAGCTGCATCCGGTTAGACTGGAAGCCGACCCCAACAATATTGGGAAAAGGCTAGGCAGATGATGATATACGTCACATAATAATATGTGGGTGTCTCTAATTCTCAATCTTATTTTTCCTTTTATTTTTATTCATATTTTTATAGTAGTCTTCAAATCATTTACACAGTTTTTGCTCTGAATAGTTACTACAAAGGTGGCCTACCATGGCATGTTAAAGCACAAATAATTCCAGAGATGGCGCTAGACGACCTGTATAGCTCTGTCTCTTTCCCACACTGGAATAACTCTGGCTTTAAGACGTCATAGTAACTCTCCTGATGACGAAATGTGTGGCACTTGTTTAATTTGGTCTTTTTTTTTCATTTTTTTTATTCTTTTGTAAAGATTCTTTTTTACAGATTGTTTGTGAACGTGTGAACATTATAGGGCCAGATTCCTAGTAGCTTGTTAACTTTTAATCTTGTTTTACGTTTCTTGGGTAGTAACCAACGACTTATTGTCAGGCCTACGCTGTCCCCCGTACTAAAGTAGTAATGGTGTTACATAATAATATTGTAAAAACAAATAATTTGAAAAGAGTGACCATGGAGTTTCTTGCCAGTTCTTCTCCATAGGAAACGACCAACCCGAATCGTGCACCTTTTCTCGACGTTTTATAAGTGTCGTTTTATATGTAAAATAAAATCTTTTGATTTTAATGAATATAATTGTAGATAAACGCTCGCAAAATAACCGCTCCGCTTAGCTCAAATTGTACCAAACCGACTCGAATATGATAGTCTACGTAGATGATGACCTTACTTTACCGATCGGCACGACCCTAATACCAGGTGTAAACGGACGTCACGTCACGAAGCCGTCAACCAAGCATTCTGTAGGTACATCAAACTAAGTAACTCAAAAATTATTGCTGAGATAAATGACTGTTTTTGGGGTGAAAAATCACGTTTTACCTTAAAACTCAATGTAACGCACTCAAAATATTGTGCTAATGGTCGCATTGAATAGTAAACGGGTCACGAAGGTATTTAAAGTAAAGTTATATATTATCGTAAAAACTAGTATTTCAAAAAAAAACTTGTGAAAAAGTTGGAACTTTGACCTCCAATATCTCCGTAACTAGAAGGTTTCCAAGTATGGTCAAGAACAAAAAAAAAATTGCAATGACGGGGAGAACAAGTGACTTTCGGCTTCGTTAGGGGTCTATTTACAGCCTTTATATGCAGTAATTGTTTTTGGGGTCTGCGTTATTGTTCAACAAACTACCGACTCACTCAACCAAGCATGTAGCATACCTCAGACATTTAATCTTATACCAAAGTATCAGAGTCATAAAATGCACGGTCGAAAGCACAATATCAATGAATGACTTTCGACACGCGTCAATACATGGATGATATCATATTTCGAAAACTGGTTTCATGACAAAAGGTTGCAGATGTCAGACGGTAGACGGTAAAACCGGCAAGTTATTGAAATGGTGAATGAGTGGAAAGGTGGTGACTTTTAATGAGTTTTTTTTTATTCGTATTTCAGTAAATTATAATGTATACAAGTCCGTGATTAGACCTGTCGTACTGTATGGATCGGAATGCTGGGCTGTGAAGAAGCTGGATGAAAAAAGATTGCATATAGCGGAGATGAGAATGTTGAGGATGTGTGGGGTGAAAAGAATGAATAAAGTAAGGAGTA
The DNA here is from genome assembly GCA_950022335.1 of Eurois occulta. Classification (NCBI taxonomy): domain Eukaryota; kingdom Metazoa; phylum Arthropoda; class Insecta; order Lepidoptera; family Noctuidae; genus Eurois; species Eurois occulta. Next base: position 16,477,184 of record OX465488.1, read on the forward strand.
TATCAGAGGAAGTTTAAAACTTGCGCCAGTTACAGAAAAGTTGAAAGGGAATCGACTGTCTTGGTATGGACATGTGATGAGGAGGGACGAATCGCATGTGACTAAAAGAGTGATGAATATAAACGTTGATGGATGGAGAGGGAGAGGAAGACCAAAGAAACGATGGATGCATTGTGTGAGGAATGATATGAAAGATAAAGAAGTAAATGATAGCGTGACGGTTGACAGAGGAGAATTGAAGAAAAAAACGTGTTGCGCCGACCCCAAGTAACATGGGACAAGGGCAGGAAGAAGATGATTTCCGTAAATTATAAAGGTTTATAACACGACGCCTTACGCCATCTACCGGATTGTGTGCACTACACTACGCTACCCGAGTAGATCGCAACATATCCAAGATAATCATCGATAAGACGACAACAGCACCTATAGACTACAAGCGACATCTAACATTCGACGTGTGAAGTGTCCGTGGCGTCAACGAAGGTTACAACCACAAACAAGTGTGAGATGATGAAGACACACACTAATATGTGAAAACCGCATATATAAACCCGGACCACCGAGGATCTAGTCACTCGCTACTTAGAAGGCACAGTGGTCGATAGCCCCGCAGTCACCACTGTTGTCATAAGCTTGCCCTGAGCGGAGGCCCCGTCGCCCTCAGGAATAGCCTAGCTAGGAGGTGAAGGGATAGGATAGCCCCGCAGTCCATCCCTAGAACCACTAATAGGTTTAACTTTAGTCTAACTTTGTTTGTTAAAGTCTGTCAAGTTTTGAAGTGAAGAGAATAAACTCCTATTTGTCGTCCAACGCTGGTTTTATTCCACCGCCACCATTATAGGTTCAAAATAAAAAAAAACGACTAACGGTTTCCAGTTTTGTTTTTTACTTCTCTTCTTATTCCCGAACGAATGAAAAGATGAAAAACGGTTTATCATTTTAACAAGTAAGCCTTTTCAACAAGTGATTGAAACCTCCTTTTAAGCAAATAAGCCTGTGATAGGAAACTGCGCTCTTCCATACTTAAATAATAATATGTATTATTTCCTTGTTTAATAATTTATAATTGTAGGTTCCATACTTAAATAGGTACGTGTTATTTTTCCTTGTTTAATCTTACTTAATATTTTTAATGTGAAAGTTTGTGAGGATGGATGGATGTGTGTTACTCTTTCACGCAAAAACTGCAGAACGGATTAGAATGAAATTTAGCACACAGATAGTTTATTACCTGGATTAACACATAGGATTTTATCCCGGTAGTATGATCCCATGGAACAATTATCGAACTCCACGCGGGAGAATAATTTATAAAAATAGAATTAAAACATTGTATGGCAACGCTTAGCGTTTGGCCAAAGCTCTGGTAAAAGCCAGGCCTTGGGTCACGGGAAGTGTCACCTAAGCGTTTTGAAATTTATTTGAATAGCCTGTGAAGAAATACATATAGAATGCAATAACAAATAATTTGCAACCGAGCAAAATCCATATACAGAACATCCACCCCTTAAAATCTTTCACTACAGAATATCGTACGTGGAATAATTTGAAGAAACAAATTGCATGCCTCAGCTTAAGATAATCTCTTATGAGAGTATAACAGGTATCGACAATACAGGTAGAACTTGCTACCTCACCGATGATGTCGAAATCCTCACGAAATCGTGACTAGTTACTGAATAGTCGGAGTATGAAGGCTTAATTAAACGTAACAACTTATTCATTTTAAGTTAATAAATGTTTTATAAAGGTATAATCGTTCTTACAAATCTTCACTGACAGATCATTATTTTGCACATCAATCCCGCTCAGTTTCTCACTTTAGTAAATTATGGTTCTGAGCGACAGAAAAAGACAGAAGCATGGAAAAATAACGATTCCGTGCTGCTTGATGAGGTTCAATCATAAATGGCGACCATGAGATATGCAGGATTTTTAAAAATTCACCCCTAAATAAATATAGAATTAAACTCTGTATAAATCTTCCAGTCTTTTTTGCCGATGGTAATCGTAAAGTGTACACGACTTGTAATATTATAAAGAAGAATGAGAAGATAAAAGGTGTAGGAAAGAAAATATCATGACAATATAAAAAATCCAACTGGACGCACTATCGTATTGCACTTCAACTTAAATGGTAACAAATAACTACATAACACAGACATTTCAATAACAGTAGGATAACATTAATTGAAATGTCACAGAGTTCTCAAGTAAGTTCCTTAATAAAGTCCGTTTCCAAAACGACAATGTTCATGGTCACTTTGCGCTGTAGATCCGCCATTGCGTTTTGTTATTGTGAGCCAATTGATTGTCGATCCGGGATCATCGTTCTACATTGCTTAAAGCTTCTATTTGCATTCACAATGCTTCTGGTTTCTGTTCAAACACTTTAATTTTTTTACCTTTGTAAAAAATAAAATGTGATTTATAAAGTTAAGAGTAAGTAAGACATTGTTATTTAGAAGGAATCAATATTCTCCCAAAATACAGGCATTCCTTGCCTAGGTTAGGTTACTAAGGTCTTAACTAAATGATTGATGATTTTGGTGCACGGTAAAACCGTAATCAGTTTATGTTGGCACCAACTTAGATAGAATATTTATTATTATATAGTTGCTACAAAAGGAAAGTAGGTATGCACCTACTCGTTGCATAGCATGCTATCGGTTGAATTTCGGCGGCCGATTTCCACTGAGATAAGTACGCCGGAAATTAAAGTGCACTAGTGTGTGTGCTAACTTGGTTTCTGTTCCTTTACTTTCACAATCCGTTGGGAGTGGCTGGGTGAGATGGCAATCTGATACGACCGGAGATATTAGGTGCAAGACCAAGATCGAATGATGGCATGGACTTGTCTCATCATTGCATTACAAAGTCGAGGCTGTCGCTTAAAAGTAAAAAGTTAATAAGGAAAATACCAATAATCCCAACTAAATCATTGAGTCCCCACCCTATGCTCAACACTCGAGCACCTATAGCAATAGGAAGCAAGCTGCAAGACTAAGTTAAATAACATAATATAAGTGGTTACATGACTTGTGACGTTAAAGTGTGCGTCATTTGCAAAGATTGGCGGGAAATCAGCGAGGACGTGGGTATAACACCTCATTACGGACTCAGCTTAGCTATAGTGAATATGGCAGGAAATAACATCAAAATAGCACGAGTGTTCAGTAAGATTTGGTTCCACTCGAAACGTATACTCGTAGTTTTAGAAAAAGATCAGTTTTAAATCTATACGGGAACTAATTTTATGAGCTTTTATTTAAATATTCGAGATGTTATCATGATCAGTTGAAAAACATATTGAGCAGTTATTTAATTTAATGGCGGTTGATTAATTATTGCGACAGTAAAACATGGACAGTAATAAAAAATCAATTAGTTGATTACTTTATCATGCAATGTCAATTCTAAAAATAATTGAGCAGTCTAATAAATGAATGAGCGGTAAAAATGATGGAATGAGCGGTTTGATAAATAGTTCGGCAGTTCATAGGGTGCGGAGACACCCGGACTTGGGGTACCCCGACTCGGACAGGTTAGGTTCGAAGGGGATGGCGGGGTCCCGATATAACCTTTGTGTTAGGTTACTGTAAACCCTGCAGATAGAAATAGGAGCCCCGCGTAGCGGGGCTACGCTCAGTAAGCTTTTTAGGCGAATAACTGCGCACTCGTAACTGCCCATTTAGTTATTTTACTGCTCAGTATAATTGTGAAATGATCCATTTTATTATATTTACGACTCATTTTTATTTATTTTTCTGCTAAGTTTTAACTGCCGACCTTGTCAATAAATATGCATTTTGTAATTTTTAACTTACCAAAACTACTATATACAACTGCCGCTTTAAATCAGTGCCAATCTAAACTACATAGTAATCCTTCGGAAGGTTGCCAAAATTTTCCACACACAATAACTTTTGTCGGATGATAACTATACGTACAAGTTACAATGTGCGTACAACAGTATGACTTCCTTTTACAGTAATTAAAACACAACTCTTCCAATTCTGGTAACTTTTAATCTGTAGTACCGGAGGCATCACAGGTATCTTGTCGTCCATTAGACCGACAAAATTAATTTAAGAATACAGCCTCGCTGTTTGGCGGCCGAAATAAAACTATGGGAGACTTTCTAGTGATCAAAAGCGTCTTCGGTTCGAATCCCAGGTTTGACAAAGTGTTATTGGGTTTATTCATCAGGAATTTGTCAGTAGTAGCCCGGAGTCTAGATTTATTTCCAGTTGTTGGCTGGAACTCGTACGTCAAAAGTTGCTCAGTTTCAAAGTCCCAGAGACTTAAACTTTATTAAATGTTACACCTTGTATATCCAAACCAAATTCCATACTTACTTACTAATATTTTAATATTATAAATGCGAATTTATTATTTATGATTTATTGTTACCTTTTCACGTCCAAACCATTGAACCGATCATCCTGAAATTTTGCATATACATACTCAGTTATACAGAAACGGACATAGGGGTACCTTTCATCCCGAAAAAAAGTACTGTTCCCGAGAAAAACAACAATAACGTTCTTTTGGTAATAGGTGGCGCCACGTGTCTTTCAAATCATGATTGAATTATGTTATTATAGAAACTAGCTTTTAGCCGAGGCTTCGCTCGCGTTAATTTATAATTTGACAATCAATTCGGGTTGTACTCTGCTTGTTGACTATATTGTATTTCAGATAAAACAAAATGAATTTGTAATTCATTGTTACTATCTTCCGTGTTTAACATGAAGGTTAAATCCGTAGAGAAGGGATTATAGTATAACAGCACAACTTTTGTGGCTGAAGGTCGTTGAGACTCGCGTTCGTTAGCAAAATTTGAAAGGACGAACAGATACAGGTACAGGCTACAGCGCTCACTGACGGTCGACCACTTTTCAACGTTATTACTTAGGGCATAAGGGTGAAAAGTGGTGTACCGCCAGTGAACTCAGTAGTACATAATAATGATATTATCATACGAGCTATTATTAGCTTCACTTATTTTATCAATATAATAATTAACACTAGAAACGAGATATTTACCATGTCCACTGTTTGTTTTGAGTTCCGTTCCGGTCCGTGATCACGGTGCTTGCAACAGCGCCGAAATATCGGATTTCGGCGCTGTTGCAAGCACCGTGATCACGGATAAACTGAAGTTATTGCGGGTTGGTGTTTGTATAATTACATGGTAAATATCCCGTTTCTAGTGTTAATTATAATGTTAGTGATCATGACATTTTAAAAACTTTTATTATTATAGTATTCTGTAATTTTGCATGCTGGTTAAAAACTCGACCATCACACACACAGACACTCAGACACTCGACCATGTAGGTATTAATATTCCAGCTAATAAAAAAATAATTTCATTTCACAATATGGTGATAATCACAGCATTTTATACGAGTTTGCTGTTATGCTATCTAAGTATGTTGGTTTTTGTATCTAGGCCAGCAATAAACCTGTGATGCTTCTGCAGATGTCCAAAAAGAACAGTGGGCTCTAAATGCCATTTATAAATTAAAAAACGAATAAGGTGGTGTAAACTTTTCGGAAGTAAATTATACAGAAGAATAAATCGAGGCTTTTAATAATAGAAATAAAGTAAGAGGATTTTCTTTAACTAGACATTGGCGTTAAGCTGGCTCAAAGGATGGCGATAACTGACAACATGTACAGTCAGCATCAAAAGTTGATGACCACATTTAGATTTTCAAAATCGCTGTACACCGTATTATACCTAAATCGCTGAACATGACAAGCGCCAGAAATGAATGATTTTAATAAAAGGGCATAAGTAGGTGACCATCACTTTTCAAAAGTCGCTAAACAAAGTTATAGTAAAAAAAACATAACATTCTTCGTCTCTAAAGTTTCTGAACAAATTTTTGACAAAAATAGTATACCATCGTTTATCTCTAAAGTCCCTGAATAAAATGAAATGTTTTTTGAGTTTAATATGTGTGTGTTTTTTTTTTCGGTAGTTAAATTAAGTAGACACATGCACATGTAAATCGCCACCCTTTTATTTATTATCAACAAAATTAAATTAAATGGTCGATCTTTAGGTTAAGCCGACTACCCATTACATACCCACCCCACCCCTACTTAGGGCAAACATTCGTGTGATGATGTGATGTAGATGATAAATAATTGCAACCGCAATGGTCTACATCCGATACAAAGTGATAATTAAGTAGAAATATTATTTTTAGATTAAAGGGTAAACAGTTTTTCAAATACCCACAACTATGTTTCCCAAAGAATTGAATTTAAACGGAATTTATGTGAATTAGGTTCTAATTCAATCGTAACTATAAAAATCATAAACTAAGGCTGGGTTGCACCATCTTACTTTAACAATAACAAACATCGAAACTTCAGTTAAAGTATGGGTTAGGTCAAAAATGAGTTGCACCATTTGATAAATAGTTAAATGACGTCATAACTTTAACCCTAACTGTAACCGCTCACTTTCCGCTGGTTAGTGCTATTGTTTGTGTTAAATTATCCGTCAATTGTCAAACGCGTTGAATATAACCTCTAAACATCATGTCCCTGCTCCAAGAAATACTCGCGGAAACCAGTTCTGAAGACGAAAGCGATGATCTTGTCAGTGTTTGCAAGAAAATTGTCGTCCATGTTTTTATTTTGTAATATATAACTCACCGGAATCCGAAAAAGTATAGTAAATTAGAAATTAAAAAAAGCTTTCTTGAATAATTTCGTTGTTTAGATAACAGACTAGCGCGGTGACCCTCATTAGGTCGTCCATTGAGCGCAGCAAAATGATGACGTGTCATTATGTGATTGGATCATGAATAGCAGGTAAAAAAACAGTTTTTTTTTGTGCCGAACTGACGCATAAATGAAATGAAGTGACACTGATGACAGCACTAGACAAACGAGTTTTTACGGTTATGTTTAGTGTTGCCATATTTAAAAATGTTACTCGCATCGAATTTGGGGTAAATCACGCCTCATTTGACTTGCAACCCCTTTAACTTTAACAAAGCTAATGAATTCGCTGGTGCAACACATTTTGCTATACCCGTTAAAGTCAGCGTTACTGTTAGTGTTAAATTTGACACAAACCTTAACTTTGACTTCTTCTATGGTGCAACTCAGCCTAAGTCAACGGTATGAATTTGAACTGAATCTGCGTGATTTTTTAAAATGAGTCTTATTGCTTTACGAATAAGGTTATAATTCAATCGAACTAAAAGAATCATTAATTACGTCGATGGTATAAATTCAAACAGAATCTGCGTGATTTTTGATTGTGAGTCTTATAGCTATACAAATAAGGTTACTAATCAATCATAATACAGAAAGCTTAGATGACGTCGATGGAATAATTTTTAAGCGGAATATACTTATGCACCCACTTCTAATATTTCTCGTTGATACTATGACAAAAAAAACAAAATTATTTTGGAAAGTTACATTCGAAATTTACATCCATATTTTTTTTTGACATGATTTTGTTTGGATAAGACAAGATTATATTTATAACTCTGAAGATAGTAACGAGCACTTTTTAAGTTTGCAGTTCAGCTACTTTTGATAATATAAGTTTACACGCTACGTATCCGAAACAAACTAATGTTCAGTAACTTTTGTTATTTAAGATGTTAAGTTATTTTTGGACGTTGTCGTGATTACACTAGATAACCAAAACAAGCATTCTATATTGTTCAGTGACTTTTGTAAAACTGAATGTTATGATGTTTTCGGATACTATAACGATCAGCAATTTTTGACAAAATGGTGTTCAGTGACCTTTGACGAGTAGTGTTCAGTTAATTTTGAACTTTAATGATGTTCATTCAATACTGGCGCCCTTCTTGTTGAGCGATTTATGGGTGATATAATGTACAGTGATTTTGAAAATCTGAATGTGGTCATCGACTTTTGATGCTGACTGTACCATCACTGTTATCAGTTATCACCAAAAACAAAATAATGTCGTCAGATAATTAATTTGAGAGTAATCTGCGAACCGGAATTTTCCGCTATAAATATTATTGAAAGCTTGAAATTGTTTAGGCATGTGCACTAATTGCCAGATTTTGCCAACATTAAAGACAATCAAAGTTTTCCAGGGATTCGACAGTGTTTTGCTTCGTGTATAGTATAGTTCGCGTCGGATTTTAACAAGCATGGATACCTAGTTTTGGATTGATTGTAATTTAATTAAGTAACGTACTCACTATCCCAATGCTATTCTTTAAGAGTACAGGGCTCTCTTTGCCTGTGGCAATCTCCACGGCCCGACCGGGAAAATGGCTTGGTTATGTGGGGCTTGCACCCACTAAAAACACCACCATGAACCTACTGTCCCTTTGGCGGACGGGCCGCGAGAACTGCTACGTATGTGCGCGACCCATCCAGCGCAGCCCGCCTTCGGGAACCCAAACTCCTTTGGCGATGTCCCGGCTCTCCTGAGACATCTCCACCACTCATGAGGGCTGTGCACTGCGACGACGATAGACTCCCCGATCTATCGCCCGCTGGCAATCTCCTTGTTCCTGAACCAGACTCATACAGGTTCTTACTTGATAGCAACAATGTAGAAATCCCGTGAGAGCGCTTTCCGGACCAGAGCATCACATAATATGAAAACACACTCGACAAGAATAATATCATGTGTGTTTTCATGACGGCACGATTCAATGCCGACAAATTGGCTTTGGTATCCACGTAGCGGAAGGTGAACAAGATACCGCAGTTATTATCTGTACGACATTCCGGCTTCCGATCGACGAATAGTTTAGCTATTACAAGCAGGTTTTATTTGTTGAAGACGCTCGCTGATTGGAGCTTGATTGAAAGATTTATTATAGGTGGGATTATATTTATGTTTATTACATAAATTACGATTACAAATATTTGTTACGTTGCTCGCGTACGCAGTTTTTAAATATTTGTTAATCTTTGTTTTAAAATACTTCGATCTTGCGAAAGCTTTGAAAAAGGTTTGCATAATATAAGTTTAGAAACAGAATACTTTAATGTTGATTTCACTGGAAACAGTAATTAGTTACTGACTTAGTCTTTTAACAGTGGCTATTAAAAACTTTTAACGATATTGAATATTGTTTGATTATTTGATATTGTGCCTAAAAACTTGTTGTATCGAGGGTATTAAACCTTTTTTTTAAATAAGTTAATACAATCAGATTTTCCAAAAAAAGGTCGCCGATTTTCGGATTTTCCTTTGTAAAAATGCGACAGGGAAATAATTATTTCAGTGTGCTTTCAATTCCATTTGTGTGACACAATATACCTAAATAAAAAACCCTTACTGAAAATAATCATCATCATCTGCCTAGTCTTTTCCCAACTATGTTGGGGTCGGCTTCCAGTCTAACCGGATGCAGCTGAATACCAGTATTTTACAAGGAGCGACTGCCTATTTGACCTCCACAACCCAGTTAGCGCTAGATAATACGATACCAGTTTATTAGTATTTCATTGTGTTAAATTGAATATTTCAAGAACTACCTTACTTTATTCGCTTCCAAAATAATTATGTTACCTATTACTATACGACTTCATGAAGGGTCCGTTTACACCCTGTAGCCGTCAATCAAGCATTCTGACATCAAACTAAGTAACTCTGCGCAAAAATTATTGCTGGGATTTTTTTTTTTATTATGGGCTGTACAATCACGTTTTACAGTAGGACTCAATGTAACGCACTCAAAACATTATGCATTGAATAGTACAGGCGTCGTGGAGGTTTTTAAAGTAAAGTTATAACATTAAAACCTTGTATTCAAAATATAAAGAGTTGGAACTTTGACCTCCAATATATCCGTAAATGGAAGGTTCCCAGGGTACGGTTTAGAACAAAAAAAAAATCGTAATGACGGGGAAAACAAATGCCTTTCGACTTCGTTAAGTGTACTTTTACACCCTATACACCTACCTTATAATTTCCGACATACCAAAAATAAACTAATATCATGATTACCATCGACAGCACCACAGAAATTTTCAACTCACACTATATTGCCTATAACAACATTAAAGGAAGTGACCGATAATCATTTCATTAATGAATATTAATTCACCTACAAATATGTTGTATAATAATATGCTGAAACTCGAAAAGGACTGGCAAAAACAATATTAAATATATATATATATATGTCGGGTTGTTAGGGATTAAATTTGGATTGGGATTTATTCCGTTAGGCACGTAAATCATGTGGGCAGAAGATAGGTTTCGTGTAATGAAAATACACTGGGTGTGATACATTGTTTCTAGCAAAACTAACGAATTACTTGAGATTACAACAACACGAGGCACAATGAATCGGGTACAGTTCCAGGAAGTCTCAACTCCGCTGTTATCAGACCTTTAACTGTCGTCGTCGCCGCCGAGCTGTAAACATCAGGGCTCTGTAGAAATACGCAGTGGTGAGGGTGGACTTGTAACTAGGTCGCGTGATGTCACCACTGGCGTACTTGCGATTCATTTTAAGTCCGTACCAATGACCGGATCCGACATATACATATATAAAAATATATGTCAGTTTTTGAAGCCAGTTTTGTATAGAGGTCCAAACGCTACTTCTTCTTAGCGTGTCGATGGCAATCTAAATTGCGTCAGCCCAAAACTGAGCTACTAGTTTGGCGCTTTCGGTAGCTTCCATCAGTGTTTGCTGCTCCCGGCGTAAGCATACTATCCACCAAGTGCTCAAACGAGAATAAACGCTACTGCTGCATGAGGTCCCACGTTTGATTTTCGGGTCAGGCAAAGTGGTACTGGACTACCAAAAGCTTTTCAGTAGCAACCTGGACGCTGGAATTGTGCTCGGTTGATAGGCTCACTCCCTATAACATTGAAATTATTAAACAACTGGCAAAATGTGGGTTTAGTACATCTGCGTTTTGCCAGTTTTGTACCTATAGTACTCCCGGTGTACATATGTAGTTACGCCTCTACCCAGCCCTTAGAGAAGAAAAAGCGTCGGTTTTCAGAACTTCCACCAATGTGTGGCTATACCCTCGAGGTTTAAATTATGGATATTGCGAAAAATAAGGTAAGCCACGTCTGGAAGCTAAAAATATCTTCGAAGGGTAATGCGTCTTGAATTAAACCCCGGTTTTAAGGTGGCTTTTACGACTTTTTATTATGTTTGGAAAACTTTCAGGGAAAAGTGGGAAACTGATATAAATTCGGCAAGTGGGAGTTGAATTCGAGCTTTAAGGGTACTTAATAAAAATACGACCACCAGAGCGCCTAGACAAAGTGATATTATATCAGCACTAACGAACTCTGGATTGCGTCGTTTAAGTTCTATTGACCTCACATTGCACGACGACATTAGACGACATTGTTGCCACTGCGGGAATATTCTGGATGAGCCATTCCCGTAGTGCACAATGTCGTCTGCCCATTTACTTAGTATCTAGTTAATTGGCTTGGGTGTACTATTAGGTACACCTCTGTCTAACCCATCCGGGATTACAGGCGTGATGTTAAGCATATCTGCAGTACCACCACGTGCCTAAACTCTTTCCTCGTGTTGCGGTCTTTGGACCCTGATTATGAGCCAATCTAAATAGAAGCTGTGCCATGCAATGCAAGCCGCTGTTTGGACTGACACACATCTGCCTTTGCAACAGTAAAACCAATGTTTACTGCACATATTATTTATATATATATTATTGGTTCAAAATCAATTTTCAATAAACCATTGTTGCAAATCAAAAAACCAATTGAACGCGTCAAGAGTTTACATTACAGCTGCAAATAGCACATTGAGGTTATTAAAATTAGTGTTAATAACCGCCGTGTTAATTAGTCTTGGGCTGAGATCTATAAACAGTACTTAACACATGACTTTGACTTGGACATGTTCACGTCCCTTTCTTGCACTTGTAGTTCTACAGCTGTGCGACAGTGACAGGAATAACACTTAGCCTAGATTATGTGCTAAGTACACTTTATAGATCGGATGGTAATAGAACATTGATCTTTCTCAATAAAAGCTTATTTACTCGGATTATGCTCGTTACAGATATGGTTCGATGGCTTAATGTTTAATTTGCCAGCTGGGATGATACGGTTGAAATTGTTCTGTCAAGAATTCAAATGATTAATTATTTTTGACGTTGATACCGCTTTTTATATAAGAATATAGCGGGACTTATGATTAAGGGAATGAAGAAGGAAATGATGAATATTTCTAATTCAGAAATCATTTCGTTGAACTTTGATATTTATTTATTTTCTCGTAATGTTTACTAGAACAACGCGACCCCCCCGCTCTAGGCGGAGCGGAAGGGAGTGTCGTACGTGTACTGACTAAAACCCATCCATGTTCCTTCTTTGCTCTTTGTGTTCCAGGGTCGCGGTATCTCTTTCGAGCAGTCCCACAGCCCTGGAGCCATATTAACCTTTGGTCTTCCTCTACTCCTATAGCCAGAGACCAGAGACATTCATACTCTCATTCAACTTTTCTCACGAAATTTTTCTACAATACATAAACAAAACTTATAATATTTAGTTCTTTAAATATTTGATGAATTTAAAGATGTAATTCACAAGTACATGACTCGTTCGTTTGCGACAAGGATGACACAACTCAAGAATTTAGATTTTTCGATGTTGTAATTTTATACTCAACTTCAAAAGTTGAATATAAAATTAACTAAAGTATGTATTAAGTAACGAAATACGAAAAGTAAACCTTTAATCTTTTATAAAAGGAAAATATTTTTTAAAAGAAAAATGATACCGTGCCGTCTGACAGGGTAAAATGGAAGAAGAAAACGCGTTGCGCCGACCCCAAATAGAATGACGCAAGGCCACGAATATGATGATGACTGAAAATATTTTTAGTCTAAATCAAAGAAACGCTGTCCAGTATTTCTTATTTTTCCGAGTTATGCCATTATTGTTGCAAACAAGCGATGTATTCCTTTGTTATCCTACACACTAATAAAACTCACATCAAACCCAAAAGCTCATAAAACAAAACCAACAAAATATAGGTACAAATTCTCTGAGCCAGGAACATGAACACCTGTCCTGTCTCACCGCAGTGACCCAGAAAAACCTGCATCATAACTCCACCACTTTTTGTTCCATACAGAATGTTGAACGTTAATGTATGGAAGAGACCGGTAGCCAGTAAACGGCGCTTTGTACTGTACTCAGAACTTAATAAATAATGTAGTCGGCAGTTGCAAAGTGATCAGCTGACGGTTGGAAGAAAATTGTAAGGTTTATTTGATTGAATAATTGAGGGATTGGTATATGCCTATGGCACCGTAATAATATCTACAGTAGTGTAACTTCATACAAACGGTGGGAACGCGGGTCATACCTAAACGCCTCGAGTTTGGTATACACTCGGTACTCAACGAGTCGGGAATGCGCCGCACTGGCGAACGAACGTTGTAATGGTTTTGTAAGCAGTAAGCGTGCAATTCGTAAACATTTGATTGAAATAAGTATGTACTAAATATGTTAACAAAATTAAATATATTAACCAAGTGAAAGATATTCCCTTTACTTCTCCTGGTCCATGTTTTTCAAAAGTATTTCTAATTAAACTTTTTATCCGAATGCGGATTTTTTAAACTATTCAATTTAATAATAAATCTTTCCGTACGTCTCGCTCGAAAATGTTTTCTGGCTCAAGTTTATAATTTTATTAAATCTACTATTCAAAATCCTATTTTAATTCCTATTTCATTCACAACACATTTCATTTTTAAAAATAAAATATGATATTTACAATCACCAATCTGGAAAGAAACTCAACTAAGTAAATGAAATTAAAATACTGTAGGCGCGGCATGCAGCCCTATCGACGTAGGTACCGCCCGGTTGTAGGTAATTATTTCAAAGACAGGGCCGAGTCACAATACTGTGTATATTTATACTGTGCCTATGGCATTAAGTCCGCCCCTGTACTCTGTGCTTGAAGTTTTAAATTAAAATAAAATAAATAATTACATATGAAATTTACAAAAAGTAAAGTGCCACTACACATATTGATATAATCACTTAATTGATTTATTTGTTAAAGATAAAAATGCAATTAAAAAGATGCAGAAGTAGAAAATAAATAATCGTTCAAGGGCGGACCTGCCATGAGCATTTTTTACCAGTCCATCGTAGGGTAATGTAGAAAACAACAAAGTAAATAAAAGTTGAAAACGTTTTTTTGTAAATTATACGAGTAACTTAAAAGCATAGAAATGGCTTCTCCCTAACGAATGGTGATGACGATACTTAAAACAAACTAATTTCAATTTTCAAATTATCAAGCAAAAAATCATTGAAACGTTTTATTAAAATCATGAAAAATAAAACAATTGAACTGAGAATATACTCCCCAATATTCTTTGAAATATTAAAACAAAAACCGATAACGATGAGTCAGTCTAGCTTCAAAGCTTTCATACATTTCAAAAATGTCAGTTGCACTTCCTTTCCGGGTTCGTAGAGTGTAATTTACAGCTTTATTCGTGGAGATGCTGACTTTGTAAGAAATAGAAATTCCCTGAAAGAAAGTTGTTTCAGCTATTTCAGGGTCGAATGAATTGAATCCCACATTTGGCAATATTATGTCAGCAAATTTTAACCTTCTGTTAGATACATTTGAAAGAACTACGCCCGAATTTCAAATATTATTTTGTGTTACAGGCCTTGAACGAAAACTACACCCTATTTTTTAAGTGTCAGATTTTAGAAGAACAGGAATTTGTCTATGAGCAAAACAAAATTGAATTAACGGAATATCTAATTTTCAACGCTGTTCTACGAATAAGGAATTAGCCATTTTACATCTTTTTTTCATCCAATTTAATTATAATGTACGTGATTTGAAATTCTACGTTTCGTTTCTTTCGCCTAGGAAATGTACTGGATTTAACGTGAAATAACTTTAATCTGTCGTAGTACCCTCAGAATCATACTATTTCTCGAACAAAAAGGTTTGGCGTTTGGAAAAAATCAACCTTGGGCATAAATAATATAATTTTGCTTTGTGTCATTATTTCGAAAAGCAGTTAATTTTTGTTTTAAAAAAAAAATATATAGGTATATACGGTCGAATTGAGAAACCTTTTTTGAAGTCGGTTTAAAAATCGAACAAGTGCGAGTTCGACTCGCGTGGAGAGGGTTCCGTACGTTAATTATCTAAATTCCGTAAGTTGTCTTAAATTTGACCCAAATTTGTTACCATAGATTTCTTATAGGTTTTCCTGTAATATATAGGCAAAGTACTGCGATGCAATCAGCGAAATCGCTAATAATTTGTTAATTAAAATCCATATTCAGACTAATTTAGTTTGCTTGGATATTGGTCTCCCCTTTATTAGTATAAAATGAATAGGGAGTGGAATTGACACCGACGCGAAATACATTGTTTTTTTCTAATATCAACGTAACGTAATGATAAACGACTAGTGCTAGGAAAATATAAAAAGAGTGACTAACACCCGTATCTAGTCATGTTAAAGCAATAACTTGAATCTAAGTAATTACTTATGCAAACATTTTTATGCAAGATACAATGATTTAAACAAGACTTTAAAGAAAGCACAGACATGTTAGCAATTACTAAACTTCAGAATAAAAATCGTATCTTAAACAATGACTTTTCCTCAAGTAATCACGCTGATGACTTGTTTATAGATGCGAGTGTAAACTGTATTGCTATTTAAAATTAATAAACATTACAAATGTCTCATGTTATTGAGTCACAATTATCGTTCACTGACATATGCGTCACCAATCGCCGTTCAACTCAATACCCAAGTATACCAATAATACAATAATCGAGCGTAATGTGTAGATTTGTGGCTCTACTTAGCCTGAGGGCTCCTCTCAAGATTACGTCTACCAACGCTACCCCTACATTACCACCAGAATATTAATCTGATGAGTGATGACTGATATATCTTGGAGGAAAACATAATATCAAAATGCTTTGTAGGTTGTAATCAGGTTTTGAATTAATGAAAATTACAATGGTTAAAAAAAAAAAAAAAGATTTTATCATTACACTCATTAATATTCATCACCGATACGTTTTAGAAACTCTTGAGAAATCATATCGACTACAGTTCTATTCGATTAAATCTTAACACAAAAGTTACGCAGAGCGTAACTAATGCTTCCTAATCAAGCTTGCATTCGAGATATATAGCGGAATACTGCATCGACAAACAAAATAGCAATTTAAAATCGATTCTCACTTGTTTTAAGACTTCAATATAAAAATACCGTAATTTATCGCCTGGAATCTTCGCTGTGTATATTATGCCTACACCCAAATTTTGCGAGCTCATTGGACCCATGTATTAGGGGGTGACCCTATATCCATCAACCGGTCACGAATCCAGACTCAGAACTGGTACTATGAAATAGCTAATGGAAAAGAAAAAACTAATAAAAATCAAACCTAAATCGTCAAGCTGAGCATTAGTGCTTTCGACGACTTATAATTATAAACAAGGCAGTTCACACTTAAAATCCGAGTAAAAATCGAGTGGGTTTAAAGATTATATTTATCGGATAGTGAAGTCACGTGCACGAAACGTGAGAGATTAAAGATCATGCCTGCTTAGGTAAATTATTATCATAATATCTAGGTTTAATTTTATGGGTACTGTAAGTATCTAACGATCTGAGTAAGTGCTTGGGGATAAATGCTTTTTTATTATGATATATTCAGTTCTTTGCCTAAATTAGGACTATAATCGGCACTCACACCGTTCAAGCCCGTATTTACGTAACGATTATTACTTTATTGTTAGAAAAGCTGTCTGTGATTTCGTCTACGCAACTTTTTTTTTAACAAGTGTTTAAGGTGAAAAGTAACTTTGATCCTACTCCAGGTCCCAGGCTACCAATCGATCAAATTTTACCACTATCGGTTTAGTGGTTTAGGCGTGAAAAGTGTCCTTTAAAAATATTAAAATATTCATTAATTCCAGTCGACACAAGACAAGGAACTCATAAGACGAACCGAAAACTCCTGGGAGAGTAGTACTACTGGTCCGTGAAAGAGCTTATGAAAGGAAATCTTTGTTTGTTACTCAAGCGAAACATCAAGGATAGTGTATTCTTTCCACCACCACCATTTTGCCCCATTGATCCCAGACGTGCAATGGAGTGCAGTATCCTAAGCGTCAAACTAACCGATCAAATACGCAATACCAGTCCGCGGTCTAAAATACAAATTAGTGACGTTGCTCTAAAAGCCGCTAAGCTGAAGTGGGGCTGGGCTGGCCATGTCTTCCGTATGCCCGACGAGCTATGGGCCAAAACAACCACAATGGTTAACCTCAGGGTTAAACATTGCCAGATGGCGACGCGGTAGAACTCGTAAGAGATAGCGGGACGAGCTGCACAGAGCCAACGACCAGTGGTCCACATTAGCCCTAGATCGAAAGATTTGGAAGTCATGGGGAAAGGCCTATGCCCAACAGTGGGATTTATATAGATTTTAATTCTAATTACCTAATATAGATTAGAAATATTAAAAGGCTGGCAGTATTTACATACAACCTTGCAGACTAAAATTTTGTTCATTATTTAACTCATTGCAATTACGACCTGCATAAAATTAGTTTCATACCGATATTCTGAGACTAAAGTCGGTGTAATTTCAAGCAATACTCAGACAAAAATGCCAGAATTTTAGTGTTCTCGTCATGACCAAGTTATTTGTGTAGTAGATCAGTTGGGGCTATAAAGTTGATTTTAGGGACAGTACTGAAACAGAAGTGACTCACTAAGTGTGCTGGCTGACAAGACGGCTAAGTGATTAGACCCGACTTGGGACGCATACCTTCTACGGAACCAAACTATCGTTGAAAGGCTGTTTAGTTGTTATTAAGTGGACGCATGGAAAGGACCACACTTGCTCAACATAATTTAACGTCAAGAACTCAAAATTCTACAAACCTACTGATTAGTTAATCGTTTAGCAAGGCATAAACAATAACAACAAGCTCAACACGCACTGTGTTTCGTGTGGTGGATTAGGATGGCATTAGGCTTGCCCTCTATTACATGGGACCCAAATATAACTGGTAAAATGTGGGTGTACTATTAGGTACACCTCTGCCTAACCCTTCGGGATTACAGAGGTGTGTTATGTTAATTATGTTAAATTATGCATATATAAATATGAAAGTAATTGTTTCTTCTGCCCGTCTTTGACCGTTATTGAGTATGAGTATGAGTCATCACAAAATGGTTTTAAGTAATTAATTTTTACAATTTTGTCGTCGTTGTATATAAATAGGTACTTTATTTTAGTCTTCTTTTTATATTTATTTTAGTTCTATTTGTAGTCTGTATATAATGTACATAGCAACTAAGATATAAATTCAAAAGAGAATGCTCATGGAAGTATGGAATCCCGTACCATGCTGCATCAAAATCAAACCTTGTTTTTTATAGACTACACTGATCGTATTAACTCCTACAAAAATTATTTTTGAAAAAAAAACCCGCGTTTCAGAGTTATTTTATAAAATCGAAACTAACCTAAAAAGTAGGTCTATTTTTTCGACGCTACCAACGACGTATTTTAACACACATACATTACATTATTGCTCTAAAAACAGCGTAATACACTAATATTAGTAAGAATTACGAGTTAAAGTAACATCCACAGTATGCTTGACTGAAACTCGATTTTATTTTAGACCTTTACATTGCCAATAGTCAGTCAGTACAGTACAAAATTACAAATGTCAGATGCCACAGATAAGATAACTATAAACCATAGAGTATAGTAAGTGCTATAAACTAGTCGGGATTTAGGGATGTAATCGATAAATCAAAATCTTTAGGCTGAGAAAATCTATTTTGCTGCAAATAGCAATAAACCAAACTAAATCGATTTGGTGTACTGATCTTACTTAATTGTAATTAATTTTAGAGTCCGCTCGACAGACAAGGGTTTGTTCAATTGAAACGGAACGTCATTTATATTCAGTTGAAACGGAACGTCATATAAAGGGAGTAAAACAATATTCGTACTTTTAAACTCGAAAAGTATATTTCCAGTTCAAAAATCAAATCCCCGACGCGTAATGCCGTAAAAAAATATGAAACTAATTACTATAATATTTTGGTTTTGAGGCGCGAGACTTTTTGGTACCAACTTTGGTCATTGTCCTTTAGAAAAAAAAACTCATAATACATTCTTACAAGATTTTGATTATTTTAAGGTTAAATCTTGCAACTGAATTTGAAAACAGTTATCCCCAATCGATTGAGCTGAAATTTTGCATACACGTTTAGTTTGGATGACATGGCATGGTTAGCTAAGTGACGTCATTCTAAATCCAATATGGCGGATTCCCAAAGATGGCAGAATAGTTATTTCTTATGCACCCGCATGATATAGGTATCATCAATTAAAAGGGTTTACTGAGAAGAATCTGAAAAAATAAAATTACGTCACACCTATATTTAAAAGCTTGTTTAAAATATTATGTTTTTTACTATATGTGTTTTTAGTAATCAGAAAATACTGATCAAATAGTATAAGGCTCTGTCACTCATTCATAAACCTTTTCGTCTAGGTGTGAAATCGTAAACATTTTTATTCACACAACTATTTCCCCGTGCACCTTTCTCACTTGCTATCATTTTCTTCTCTTCACCATCGCGTGTGAGATTATCCATCATACTAAGAATGCAAAACCTCGATGAATGTATTATCTCCTGACCCGATGACTCACTATACTCTAGGCATAACGGAGCGCCGTGTTCCCACGATATTTTCCATCAATGGAAGCTAAGTTATTAAAGAAAAAACGAAGACATTTGTGTGGAATTTCACACAATTACACCATGAACAGTTGTTTGCATACACATTTTGCACTATATTTAAAGTTTGTTTGCTAGTTTTAGCAGAATGTGGATAATATTTTAATAATGGGTTATTTAAAGATGTTAATTGAATAGCACTTTGCCGATCAGAGGAAAAAGTTAAGCTATTATGACAATACTGAGTACTGACTGCCTCGTTGTTCTAGTGGTCGCAATCACGACTGCTGAGCAGTGTTGGGCAAAATTTAGTTTGATTGATGATTGATAACTAAGATGAAATTATTTAATCATGACTAAAAAAATTCAATCATGTATGATGATTGAAGATTGATTAGTGTTAGTGTTAGTTATTTAATCATGAATAAATTTCTCATGACTAATTTAACATCTAAAATTACGCCGTTGCCAAGTTAACACTTACAGATGTGGTGAGTGGTGGGAGCATGGGTCTACGACGCTACCTGTTGCGTGTGTCATGTGATCAAAGTGCAAGAATCTCCATTACCCTTTTATGCCTTTTATCTACTTTCAACTTTTTACAGTAGTAGCAGTTATAATAAAAAAAAAACAAAATAATCATGTACAAATACAATAATGGAAAATGCTATCAATGAACTTATGAGTGATGAATAATAAATAGTGCGATAGATGTCTCTAATGAAACAAAAAATGGAGTTAGCCAGCTTAGCATTTTTAGTTTAGTCATCAATAAAAAATAATGATTGAATGACTAATGACTAATTTATTTAGTTATGATTATGATTAACTATTTTAGTCATGATTCAATCAATCATGACTAAATTAGTTGTGACTAAATTAGTCATGACTAATCAATTGATTGGAAAAAATAGTTGATTGACACTGCTGCTGAGCATGAGCTCTTGGGTTCGATCCCCGAGTCGGGCAAACTATTATTGAGTGTTTTCATCAGGAGTTTCTCAGTAGCAGCCACGGAGTCGTCAGTTATGTAACTGGCGAAATGTAGGTCTACTATTAGGTACACCTCTGCCTAAACCTTCGGGGACAGGCAGTGATGTTTTGTACTAACATTAACAATTGAGATTCAAATAATCATTGATTTAGAACGTTCAATAGATTCAACACCTTAAATATCACCGATTGATGACACTGCAGATCGTCTGACAAATCTTTCGCTATTCATATACCAACTACGTTAGTTTTAGTGACTTTCAATACAGAAAACAATCCCGCCACACTATTTACAAACCACTGCAACTCCTGAAAGCCAGAATCAACAGTGGCAACCACCAGAAAAGTGCGACGAAGCTCGACGACGTCCCAAAGAAACAATTTTAACTGTCTTGGACTTCACAAATTAATCCGAGAAGAATAACGGAGGAGTAGGAAAAACACAATTTTCACTTGTTTCATATCCGCAGGAGACAGAACAAAGAGGCAAAAAGGGACGTTTATAATTGGGATAAGCGCAGTTCAATAGAGAGCTGGAACTCAGCCATTTCAGCAGATATTAGCTACCCATTCATTCTTTCAATTAAAATATTCCGAGGAGAAGTCCTAAGTGACTGTGAAACATTGACGAAAATATTTTTATGTCTATATTTATCCTTTTAAATTTCGTCGGAATAAACATCTCACAATTTATTATAAAATCTGTATTCAAATATGTAATACTCCACTTTCCCTATTTCTGCTTGGAACTAAGCATTGTAAATCAAAATAAAGATAAAAAGAAGACTAAAAGAAAGTACCTATAAATATACAACGACGACAATAGGACACATCTTAGGCGTCAAAGTACTCCTCCGCATCGCTGTCATCTGGAAACGTGCCCAGAAGACTGGCAGCATTGTAAATTATCAGCTATATTGGGAAGTCTATTTTCATTTAATTGTTATCTGGAAAATATT
Organism: Eurois occulta; assembly: GCA_950022335.1. Classification (NCBI taxonomy): domain Eukaryota; kingdom Metazoa; phylum Arthropoda; class Insecta; order Lepidoptera; family Noctuidae; genus Eurois; species Eurois occulta. The sequence goes on from OX465488.1 coordinate 16,498,913, forward strand.
TTCCTCAGAAGGAACGAGAATATCTGTCGAAAATAGTGTGAAACAGTTATGTTATTTTTAATATTTAGGTTATTATGTAGGTGCATTATGTTAGATTATAAATTTAATAGAACTAACATAATGTTAAAAAGAAGACTAAAAGTAATAACATACATATTTAGGTACCTATATAATATATATATACAACGACGACAATAGGACACTTAGGCGTCAAAGTACTCCTCCGCATCGCTGTCATCTGGAAACGTGCCCAGAAGACTGGCAGCATTGCCACGTTGAATGGCAATGCTAGTTCTTTGGTCCAAGAAAGACCCAGCCCTCTGGTCTCGCGAAATGTCGACCAGTCGGCTAGAGATTTCCCTAAAAAGGTGACGCGCACACGGGCCCCGCGACCCGATCATTTTGACCCCAAACAGCTCAAAACGGTAGTGACCAATAAGGTTACAATATTTGCGCCACTGCCGCGCTTGCAACGTGAGATGGCGCAAGGGTGTAACACAGGTTGTGTCCCACACCAAAGGCCTACCGCTCTTCCAAGGCGTCATGCCGTCTGGTCTCTTCGCATCATCACGTACCAAGCCGTTTGGTTCTAAAACCGACCGGTACGCGTACTGGCAAGGGTTCGACGAATAGTGTCGTTAATGCTGGCGTGCAGTGCAATGTGACCTGTGCTCCTGTACCAGGACAGCTTCACTGCAGTAATACTGATGTGGAGCAACACAACTTGCGCCTAAGCGTAGACTCGTAGCGACCCGGAATGATGCGTCATCCATCATAGTGCCAATGGTGTACGAGGGAAGTGCCTGAAGCCACAAGCCCGACTCCCATTCCCCCACGGGCAACCGACGGGCATGCTCTACAGTATTGATAAGGGTATTCACTTCACACTGTCCCTGCCTGAGAGGACAGGTTGTCGGGAAAAACCATATTACGCATCAGTCAAATACGGCACTTCAAAATCAACTTATGTTATTTAACAAAACTAAAGTTTCGGAACTATGACGTATTTCTGAATATTTATGTAATTAGTTTAAGTTATCATGAAATGTTTATTATCAAAACATTTTCAGTTAACAATTCGTAACAGAAAATTCCTACCAATTTTGAAGTATCTCCATTTACATAACTGACAGCGAAATCGAACTAAACTTTATTATGTAGGAGATTTATTACAAAAGAAATTCCTTCGCCATTTTCTGCCTTTAAACATTAATATTTTCAACAAGCATTTCTGTTTGAGAAAAGCTAATTTTATTTTACGACTCAAATCTCGTAAGTTGTATTTTAAATCTGAGTACCATAAAAAGGTACTGAAAAACTGTGATACACGTTTCTCATAATTTTAACTGAAGAGTATGTACACAAGTTTTCAAGTCAATCGACCCCGAGGGTAAAAAGTTTCATAGAAAACTCAACACCCCATTTTACCCTCATAGGGGTAAATTTCATTGCTCTAGGACAAGCGGTTTGGGCTATGCTTTGGTATATATCAGTCAGTCAGGACTTCGAATTTTATGTATAGATAAGCTTATTACCATGAAATATATTGTTAACAATGTTAAATAAACGCATAAAAATATTTGTATGGGATATTGCAACTAAAAATCAATTTCTTTTTAGCAAAAAAAGTTTATTGGACTCCTGTTACACAGGTCTATCACATAGCAGGAGTCAGCTTCATACAATTTTGTAACCACTTTCTTGTGTAATAAAGGTTATTGATTATTAATTTGAGCGTTTTAATTCTGGTATAATGGTATCTCGGCAAATTCTTGTGGAGTATATATTTTCCATTGGACTTTCAAGATTCATCATTTTTCGTTGGTCCAGGCTCCTGCTGAGCTCGCGGGCCTGTGGACGGTGAGTAATGGGCTAGCTCGCCGTCCGTCCGTCGTATGACGACGGGCAGGCCGTGTCGACGGCGCGTTCGTGTTCCACGCGCGCCTCAAAGAGTTGTCAGCAAACGGGAGGGGCCCGCAAGGGCCGATGCCTGCCAGGGCTGCGGGACTGTTCGAAAGAGATACCGCGGCCCTGGGCCAACATAAAGGGCCAATGAAGGAACATGGGTGGTTTTTAGTCAGTAAGAGTCTGACACTCCCTTCCGCTCCGCCCAGGGCGGGGACGGTCATTTGATGATTTCCCACCCACCAAAAAAAAAAAAAAAAAGGCTCCTGCTGAGCTATGTCCTAGGTTCGCTATCCATATGAGTAAAGAGCATTTGTATTTTTCAGCTATGAATTTCTCACTCTCTATGCGCGTTGTTTGTGGTATATAAAAATTTGACACTTTTTTCTCCTATAGTATGATACTGATTCCAGATAAGCTCAGGATATCAAGTTAAACAGTTAATTATGTATGCCAAATGTAAAGAACCTTATCAAAGCAGGTACGTTTACATAACAATTTAACCCGTTTCTGACTAGATAGAGACCGAAGTAACTTAAACAGAAACTTTATTACTTGCTATGATAATTTCTGACTACGGCACTTCTAAATCAATAATATTGTTTCGCCAACAATTTTGATAACAATATCATTTCCCTTTTGTTTATTCACGTGCGACTCAAATTTGCTTAAGGGGCATACCTGCCTCTCTGAGGCCCTCGAATAGATAAACAATACCTAAAATAAATAATAAATGCGGTGTATGCTTCGTGGCAAATTTCCAGAAAGATATATGTAGGTTTTCTTTATTTAGACAAAATAGACTTGTATCGTACCAACATAAAACCCGCTTTGGCGCTTGCCAGGTTTTGAAGCCATGGCCTAGGATCATCCGAAATCAAAACATTTTATTTCACATAGGCCTACTTGGGCACTTATAAAACGTCGACAAAAAAGTGCACGGTTCGGGTTGCTCGTTTCTTATGGAGACGCACCGGCAAGAAACTTCATGGTAACTCTTTTAAAATGATTTCGTTTTACAATACTATCATGTTACAGCATTAGTACTACGTTAGTACGTAGCATTAGTATTACATCGTGATCCACAAACGCACTCTTTGTCTGTTAATAATAAAGGAGGAGCCCCTTGCCAAAGAACACATTTACAAAAAATGCAGTAATACCACATTTCAAATATTGTCCTAGGTTTAATTCAATTTTAGCAATATTTTTTGTTATTCGAGTTAGTAAAATTATTACAGACTAGCTTTTGCCCGCGGGTATGTTGAAAAATATCTGACGCGGCCATACTACCGGGATTAAAAAGTTACATATAGGTTAATCCAGGTTACGGTAGCAAACATAGTTACAATCCTTCATCCCCGTTTTAACCCTTCTGGGGTAGAATTATGAAAAACGCTGAGACACGTATATTATTATTATTATATATTAAAAACAAAATTCGAAGATCCTAACTTCAAAACTGACGGACTTTCATATAAACTTCCATCCCCTATTTTACCCCTTTAGGGGTGGAATTCCTAAAAAGCCTTTCTTAGTGGATACTTACTCTTCACAAAGAACACACCCATATATCACCCAGTCAGACAGACAGTTTACCATTTTATATATTTACAAACTTTCATCTCCTATATCAACTCCTTACAGCCCTTTTTTCGCATTAAAAAGTAGCCTATGTCCTTTCTCAGGCTCTAGATTAACTCTGTACCAAATTTCATTTAACTTTGTACCAAATTTCATTTAAATCGGTTCTGGTGTTTAGGCGTGATTGCGTAACACACAGACAGAGTTACTTTCGCATTTATAATATAACATAAGTAAGGATTGCACCAGCCTTGGCACCAGCTATCGGAAATGTTCATGTCTGCCAAAAAATTTGCTTGTCAACAAGCTGCTCCCAATGTAGGAACTAAAAAAATATTTTCGTAATAAAAGTCCAACCAGTTAATTAATATTTTGTTGTTGGTATTATAACTCCCTCGTTGGTCTAGTGGTCGAGCATGAGGTCCTCGGTTCGATTCCCAGTTCGGGCAGTGTTGTTGAGTTTTTCATCAGGAATTTCTCAGCAGCAGCAACGGAGTTTGGTCATGATGGCAATAGGCTCGCCCTCTATTACAAGGGACTTCAACAACAGTGGCGAAATATGGGTGTACTAATAGGTACACTTCTGCCTATATCTTCGCGGATTACAGACGTGATTTTAAGTTATTATCACTATAAGTTTAAGACCTGGCTTAAATATTCCATTTCTGGCTTGATTTTATTTTATTTTATTTATTGAGGGATAATAAACAACTACAACATATATAAAACATGAGATTAACAAAAGTAAGTATTAACGTTTGTATGCACTGCATTATCCACAGATAAAAAATATTTAAAGATCAGTGGTTGCCACTAGATGGGCATTACCAAAATTAACAAATGCTTTGAAATACTTAAATAAATTAGTTAACATAAAGCTAGCTATCAGAAACCAATCAGATCAATAACAATTTCATTTACTTACATTATGCAATAAAAATAATAAGTATTAGATTGACACGACGGCAAAAAGCGAAAGCTATGTATGTATTGTTATGGTTTTACATTCGCTATTAATTAAATTCTTTGCGGATTTCAAGACAATTGAATCATTTACCTGGAAATCACAGACGTTTCTTAGTTGTTTACTGATTTGGATGAGCACAACAATCCATCTTCTGATTTAATAAACTCACTGACAAAACTGAAACATGTCACTGTTTTTAAACCGACTTCAAAAAAGGAGGAGGTTTCTCAATTCGACCGTATATGTTTTTTTAATTTTATAAACGGTCATTTTCACTTTCAGCAAACCACGCAATTACCTTTAAAGTCCGTTCACATTAACGAACTAGTGCCACCAAGCGCTGTGTTTTAATGCAGAGAGAAGATAAATACGTTACCTGCAACTCGAGTGCACAGCCATTATGGCTTCGTTACGAAATGAGTTTAACTCAAAGCAATTGTCATTTGTCGCTTCCGTATCGCTGAATAATTTATAACGGATATTATAGTGGTAGGTAAGTGCTTATTATCTTTGTCGGTAGCGGGATATTGTCGTTTATAATTGAAGAGTTTTGATTATGTTGGTGAGGAGTTTTAATAACAAACTTTTTGGAATTGTTTTCATAGATAGTGTTTTGTTTGTCTTTACTATAATGCCTCATTGGTTTAGAGTGGTTGCAAGTGCGTCCACTGAGCGCGGAATCCTGGGTTCCATTCCCAGGTCGGGCAAAGTTTTAATGGGGTTTTCTACCTTGAATTTGTCGGTAGCAACCTGGAGTCAGTAAGATGGTAGTGTGATAACCCTGAGCATCGGACAACACGTGAAGCCGTCGGTGCAGCGCCTGAGCTCTTCGCAGTCGTGCCAATATACCGTCAGGTCAGATTATGTGAATAAAGGAATAGAGAGTACACCTGTCAGTGGCTGTGCACTGTAATATCTTCAATGTTCTACCGCGCTCATTAACGGTCGACCACTTTTCACCCTTATGCTCTGAGTAAAAAGGTTGAAATTGATCGGCCGTCAGTGAGTGCAGTGGTCCATGACTAATCTCAGTAGAGAGAAACGAAGTCCGGGAGATTATTAACTTTGTGCAGACAACTACCAAATATGGAGTTTTACCCACATAAAATGTTGTACATTTAAAAGTTATTTCTTAAGTACCCTTTCGGCCTTCACGTTTTCTAGTCGTTGACTGCAATTTGTGCTTAAAACAACGTCTATAGAAAGAGAGACATACAATACATACATTCTTGGTAGTAGTCGAACACTCATGACCGGGCTCGAGCAAGGACGGGTCAGTAGCCCAATGCCGACCGATGGCACTTGTGCTCACAACTTTCTATCTATTACATTAGACATACATCTAAGAACGCATAGAAGATATTCTGGATCCTGTTTTCACAGAAACATGGAAAGCTGATGGCAATGTTAGACGGTTCACTTTAGTTCCTTACTTAACTGCCTAGTAAATACGATCCACTTTAGTTCAAGTAAGTTACAAGATACAATAATAACACAAAAAAAAAAACTAACGAATGCACTGACAAAATTCGTATTTTGGCCTGCATTCGTGAGTCAAAGATTTGTATCATGCTGGTAGCGTGCAATGATTTAAATGATCTTTAAAATCTGTCTAAGATCAAAACATAAGATACTAAAAAGTTTCTGACATGAACAAATCTGAGAGATACAAACACGAGACTATCAGTTGAAAAATCTATAGTTAATTTGTATCTTCAAGATCAACAAGAAACGATTCTTAACGTCAAGCAATCATTCGTGATGAGCGCACATTAACATCAAAGGTCATCTTCATTCATGCCGACCCCCCATCCAATTACCGGCCTACATGGGTGTTACTTAACAGCCAATGTTGGCACGACTTGACCCATACCGGCTGATTGTATACTTTCACTAATCGTCATTCAAGCATCTGGTTGACTTTGGTAGTAAATGCGCTTTACATACATTCAAACTTATTTTTGTTTGGAAAGGTAGAGATTATGCAGCTTTTTGTAAGTCAAAAGAATAAAGTAACCTAATCATTTAGTGATAGACAATTTATAAGAAACAAACAGTTGGATCATCATCCACAGCCTTTTTTTTTCGGGTGGGAAATCATCAAATGACTCCTCCCGCTCTGGGCGGAGCGGAAGGGAGTGTCAGACTTTTATTGACTAAAACCCATCCATGTTCCTTCTTTTGCCATTTGTGTTCCAGGGCCGCGGTATCTCTTTCGAACAGTCCCGCAGCCCTGGCTGGCACCGGTCCTTACGCGCGCCTCAAAGAGATGTCAGCAAACCAGAGGGGCCCCCTCTGGTTTGCTGACATCTCTTTGAGGCGCGCGTGGAACCCGAACGCGCCGTCGACACGGCCTGTCGTCATAAGATGAACGGACGGCGAGCTAGCTCATTACTCACCGTCCACAGGCCCGATCATCCCATAAAATAAAAAAAAACAATCTTCAACTTAACTGCCGTCAGTGTAGGTAGTCACCGAGACGTACGGCCAAAATTGCAGTCATTATCGCTACTTATTCGCTGTTATGCAGTATGAAATGCTTAACAGCGCATGAGTAGCGACAACGAAGGCGAGGACTATGGAATGATTTCTAAAAATTGATTCTGCCTGGGTTCGAACTCACGAAAGTTCTCGGGACCGTTACCACTAGGATATCACTGCGGAAGTGCTGAGTAGCCCAATCTAGACATTTAACTCCATTACCATGTCATCACAGTTTACAAACGTGAATCGTGACCCACACGACGTTTTGTACTTTCACTAATTGCAATGCGGTTCTCAATTGTTTTCTATTAATTATATTTATTGCTCTTTGTCTGCTTGTTTAGAAAGTTCTCTAGCAACATGTGTGATAATGTCGATGTTTAAGGGCGTGGGTGAGTGTGCTAAAAATAAAATGAGAGTACTGTAGTAGTCATAGTGTCTGAGTGGTGTCAACAGAATGGAAGGTATTCTAAATCTGTTTTTTTTCTTAATTTTAATCTGACAACTTGGTACAATAAATATATTGTCTGTTGATTGCGTGAGTTTTATTTTTTAGATTTTTTTTAGACACATAATAATTTTCCCAATGACGTCGTTTCTGTATTAAAATCCGACAAAACAAAAAAAAAAACAAAGAAAGGAATTAAAAGTAAAAAAGATGTCTTTTCCAAAGAATATTATTACCGTAAAGGAGAATGGAACAAAATAATTATTTTACGCGCTTCCTTCATGTCTTGAAAAGATTTGCTTTGATTCCCTTCTACATTGTATTACCTCAAGGGAATTCTAAAAATATATAAGATGTAACATGTGAAAATTGTTAAATAATACCTAGATAAAATGTGACAAGATCTGTCATCAAAAACCGTTTCAGAAGATGATCATAAGTACTGCACAAAAACTATGGAAGTTGGCATACTAATAGTCAATACTCCGATAAATAATAAAGATTAAAAAAAAAAATGGGTTTTCTGTAAAGTCTTTTACGGACGATAGTTTAACGTGACAACGTCGCATAGGCCTAGGCCAACCGAGTGGAAGACAGATAGATGCGGTGCAAGCGTACAATGAGCGTAACGGGACAATGAGTCATCCTTAGACGTTGTCACGTCAATACATTATATTTTATCTGTGGTGGAAACAAAAAGTTGTCATGTTCCGGTAAAACTAGTCTTCAAAAAAATACTCATTATTTCGACGTATCACGAATAATTGAGCGGTTTTGATGAAAAGTCATATAACATAAAAACACTGCTCTATCAAAACAAAAACATTTTTTTTACTTATCCTCTTATGTCCCACTGCTGGGCAAAGGCCTCCCAAAGTCTTCCAGTCTGCTCTCCGTACGGCTTTCTCTAGCCAATCTCTCACAAACACGCCAGCGTCTACTAAGCCTCCCTCGGCGACGACGCCAGTCTTAAACAAACATATCAGGTAATAAACTTGTCTATGTGAATAATAAACATGGTTTAGTAAGGAGACTTTCCGAAATTAGTTCGGTTTCCGAGAACCCCCAAAGGACCTGGCCTAAATATTGACAATAATCTGCTGGACCAAAGAAACAACATACTCTTACTAGATATTAGTTTCATTTGACGTGTCCCACATTATAATAAAGGCCCTCCCACATAGGCGCGTTATTATCGGTCGATAATACTGATGCGTTATTGCGATATCTGTTTTTAGTACATTATGTATTAGGACGGCTACGAAGTTACACACTGCTGCGATAATAACGACGCAATAGAAGTAGGACTCTTGCGTTCCGCCGTCCTGCGATATTCCGATATGAGTTCTTCTAATAAGTGTGTTCGCTTTCTTATTCTTATTCTTTATTGCACACAAAATTAAAAGATATACACACAACATTACAATATATAGCTTAGCTTAGCTTTAGCTTTGTTTCTCTTCTGTATTTTTATTTGTGTGTCCAATCCAGTGTTGTTAACAGTACCCGGTTTCCATTAAATGCGGTCTTCTGATTCGTTAGTTTTTTGACACATGTAATTTTCTGAAAGATGTCTGTGGTATAATTCCTAGCGCGTTTGCTTTGCTTACTATTTTGTTGTGGTAATGTGAGAAGAGAAACAAAAATCTCATTATGGAAAAACCTGCCAAAAACACGAATACGAAATAGAATTATCGGACGATATAAACGCAGTTGTGTGCAAGGAATCGGGATGCATTGTAGCAATAACGCATACGGTAATATTGACCGATAATAACGCGCCGGTGTGGGAGAGCCTTAATGGTTTGTGTATCCGAGATACCTCAATATCATATTTATTGGCTTACAAGAGGTAAACAAATGTGTTGTACATTAAAGATTGTTGGTGAGTTACTTAACTGTAGGTCAAGATAATGTCAAAGTCAACTTGATATTAATATTATTAACTTATAAAAATAAAATATAAATGACATACATTTGATAGAAAGTTAGGAACTAATTAGCACCAGTTACTGATAAAAACATTATCGTCTTGTCCTTGTCCCATGTTATTTGTGGTCGGCGCAACACGTTTTTTTCTTCCATTCTCCTCTGTCAACCGTCACGCTATCAATTACTAATTTTTGTTTCATCATTCCTCACATAATAGCATCAGAACTGATAGTTGGTTAAAAAATAATAATCGCTTAGAGTGATTGCTAACGTTGTCGATATGGCAGAGTCTTGCTCAAAGCTCATATAACCTGAATATAAGAATCATCGACACAACCAACAATAACCTTATATTTATAAAAACAAAGTCGGTTAGTTTTATAACTCAAGAACGGCTGAACCGATTTTAATGATCTCTGATTTGTTGGATTCGTCTCCGCCTCGAAAAGCAAAATAACTATAATATCTGAATAGTTCACAGAAAATAATAGTATTTAAATAAATTATTTTTGGCATCTTCCGCAATTGATGGCTCATGTCACGCAGGTAGAGTAGGGTAGGTAGAGTAGGTAGGTAGTTTAGGTTGGTAGGGTAGGATAGGTAGGTAGGTAGGTAGATAGGTAGGTAGGGTATGGTAGATAGGGTAGGGTAGGAAAAGGTGCATTGCAACGCATGCGGGGCACAGCTAGTATAAAACTAAAGGAGATTTTGTATAAAATTTTAAGTTCAGTTATCTAGAATTAATCAGGTGAAGGTGAAACAAACCGTAAGTTTGTTTCATTTATCGGCGGGTTTTCCTAACATATCTGGACAGCTATTAGTATTCCATAATTAAATACAACATTAACATAAATAAACATAATGATTTATGAGATATTTCTGCTGTTATACAAATGAGATTAGGTGTCAATGTGTTATTTCTTTACCCAATTTTATGTTGTCTCTCTTCGTGGAAAACAATAATTAAATGATGTAATATTAGATTAGAGACAGACTCGTTCATCAAGTGGGCGCTGTCGACTGCTGAACATGAGGTCCTAGGTTCGATGCCCGGGTTGGGCAAAGTGCTATTGGGTTTTCCATTATGACTTTTTCAGTAGCAGCCATGGAGCCCGAATTTGTGCCCGGTTGATGGCAATAGGCTCGCCCCCTATTACATGGGACTTAAATATAACTGGCGAAATGTGAGTGTACTATCAGGTACACCTCTGCCTAACCCTTCGGGGTATACGGGCGTGATGTTATGTTATTTAATACGAGATAAATCTATTTAAATATATTGTCCAATAGGTTTTGGTACACGCTATGAATTCTAAGGATTTTGTTTTTGTCAAATGGTCTGAAGATGAGAGACAAAATGATGTTTTGATAAAAAAAATGGCTCAAATAGGTATGTTTGCGTTAAACGCATCAAGTGAGTTAATGTCGTAAAAGCGGTCCTAACTACCAAAATGATTAAGCGAGAGATAAGTGTACTGTTAATTTTAGTCTAAATTTAGACACCGAATCTACAAAATAACAAAAAAATGTAATACAGTTTTGAAAACTTACAGTACACTTATCTAAGTTACCTAACGACCTTTAAAGACATTAAAATAAAAACTAATCTTAATTGATTTAAGATAAACGCTTCAGTCTGTTACAAAGTTATCTAAAACCACTTAAGATAAACAGTGGTTGACACTGACGACTTTTTAAATTGCTTTGTATTACGTAAAAGAATGCAAAAATAAAAACAGATCCGGGAAAAGATATCTTGATTTCGTAACAGCGCAGGTGGCGGCTCGCGAAACCCAATTTGTGAAGTTTGACGTCAGTAGCAGCAGTAACCAAACAATGACGAAATGATTGGCCTGTCTGTAGCGATGCCGCAACTTGACAACTATCTGTTAAATGAAATTTTAAGTAATAAAGGTAGTTTCGTTTGTTACTAACATAGTTTATAAGTAATGTGTGTGTAGTGTGTATGTACTAATGTCTTATGGATGTGATGATGATCAGGGTCTGAAATATAGTTTTTTTTTTTGTAAACTATTTTAGTAAAAGAAACTAAAAAACACACTTTAGAGTGACCCATATCAAGGGAATGAAAAAAGAAAACATTAGTCCGCCATATTGGATTTAAAATGACGTAACGTGACGTAAGTTATCCAAACATTGTCATCCAAACTAAATATGTATGCAAAATTTCAGCTCAATCTGAAACTGGGAGGAAGGTCCAGATTTTTCAACATACCTATTTCCAGCTGAAGCTAACAAACACGTGTTAAAAACTACATGAATTTATTGAGTGGGATGACAAACGATTTTGAAATTGGGTTTCTGCATCATGGTCTTCTTCTTCAACAACAACAACTTTTATACTAGCGGTTCGTCCCGGATTTGCACGGGTACCTATGTTACTCAGGGTGAATGTAGCTTTCCAATGGTGAAAGAATTTTTGAAATCGGCTAAGTATAATATTTATATAAGTTAGTTAAGAATAGTTTTTGAGTTTATTCATTACAAACATACACACACACAAAAATATAAAGGACATGGCCAAAAAAGTACATTCCATATACACTTACATAGTAAATATATTATATTAAGAAAAATAGAGAAGTGAATTGTTGCGTAGTTTTTAACCTCTCTGCACTTATCAGTATTGATTACAATATAATAAGTAATGCAAGTTGAATTCAAAGTCTCATTTGTCAACTTTCGCCACTATGGACCGTTCGTAGACGAACACGTTCTACACCACGCATACTACTTGTAGATATGTATGTGAAATGAACGACAAATGCTCTTACCTGAAACATTTGATTTAAACAAAACTGTTTTCATTGGTATTTCTTTCATGTAATTAAATCATATTTTGAAGTGTTGATACGTAAGATATATTTATTTCACACAATTATAGTAATAACGTAACCGTACCATAAAACGGAACGCGTTTTACAATGTCATTGTTTATGTCAAAATGGCGGTACTGCGATTGCATAGATCCTCCGTTGCGTACGAACTGTTTGTTTTTTTTGCGATTATCTTCTAATATTTTTGACTCCTGCTTATCTCTACGGAAAAAAATATTTTTACTTATTTTTACCAAGAAATGAGTAATTATTTATAATCTTTTGTTTTATTTCGTATTTCCCTTGTTAATTAGTAGTTAAACTGTTGAAGAAAAACGTCACTTTCGGAGTCTCAATAAATGTGACAATAATAACATTATACTTTGTCTCAGTTTTCTATCAGACTTTCTCAGTTCAGATGTTGTTGAAATGCCTAATAATTCACAGCACTTCGTTATTTTAAAACGCCTTGAGGTTTTTAATAGCAAAATCATTATATCATACGCTTTGCCAGCAATCTGATAGAAGGTAACATGAAACTGTTTACGTCTAGTTATTTGTAATGAGAAGTTCTTTGAGCTTTTTATTTTTTGCAATTTAATATGGCAATATTCACGAATATGAAACACCAAAAATTATCGTTGTACATTAAATTTGATAACTATGCAAACGCCCATACAGAAATTGGCCATGTCCTTTTTCCTCTTTATAATATTAGTGTAGATTGGCCCAAAACCTGGCCACTCCCACGGTTTCGTCGGTGGCAGCGCAGAGGTCGCTTTCGTCATCATCGATAGCTTGACTTTACCAACTGCGTGGTATAAGCCTCTCGTTGCTTGTCCCAAGCTCCACATTCCCGCACCAGCCTCATCCAGGTTATATAGAATATATCGGTAAATAGTGTTTGGAGTCTGGTGCAACATTTGTGTTTGTAGCTGAAATCAGCCGAGATACAAGTAGTTTGTTAAGCTTAACCCGTCCTGAAAAAGTATGTTGTTTAATTAGTGCTGCATGATCGACTCAATCCAACTTGAATTGTAAATGTTTTAAATTTTATTATTGACCACAAAAAACCTCTGACCATAATTTATTGTTACATACTACATCTGCCCCGTCTACTGCAGTTAGGTACCTGGGGGTCTAAAATGGCCGCTTTAGCAGAATCATAATAGGATAATAATATGAATTACGTGTAAATTCGTAAAATGGTCACAAGGTGACAATTCATAATAGTAGGTACATCTATGACGCATTTCCGACGTTTGGCTCCCAGAATGGAAAAGGCCGGGGCTGCCTTCAAGCGGCTCCTGCCCAACCTGAGGGTGCCAAACGCCTCCTGCCGGAGGCTCTACGCGGGGGTCTTGCGGTCCATGGCCCTTTACGGGGCCCCGGTGTGGGCGTGTTCGTTGAGGTTGCGTGCCAAGCACTACCTGAACGCGCCCCAAAAGGTGGTAGCCGTAAGGCTCATCCGTGGATACCGCACGATCTCCCGCGAGGCGGCGAGCCTCCTTGCCGGATTGCCGCCATGGGATCTGGAGGCCACAGTCCTTGCGCGCCTGCATGAGTGGCGCGCGGAGGCACAGCGCCGGGGGGTAACTCCGCTGCCGCGGCAAATGGTCGCGCAGCGGACAGACTTCCGGCGCGATCTCATGGCGACATGGAGAGAGCGACTATCGCAACCCCGTGGAGTGGCTTGAGAGGCGCCACGGCGCCCTCACCTTCCGCCTGACGCAGGTCCTCACCGGACACGGATGTTTCGGGAGGTAGCGGCACCGAATCGGGGGGGAGAAAACGCCCGGGTGCTTTCATTGCGAGGATCGCCCGGAGGACACGGTGGAGCACACCGTGGAGGTCTGCTCCGCTTGGGCGGAGCACCGCCGTGTCCTCGTAGCGGCGATTGGCGGCGGCGACCTCTCGCGTCCGGCCCTGGTTCAAGCCATGGTCCGGGGCGAGAGGGAATGGGAAGCCGTCGCCTCCTTCTGCGAAGCAGTCATGCTAGCGAAGGAGGCGGCGGAACGTGAGAGGGAGATAGCCTCACGTCCCAGCCGCCGCGGGAGGAGAAGCACCAGGAGAAGCACCGGGCGTCGGGGGCCACGCCGTGATGGCTCTCGGCCACCGTAGGCGCGGGCCTGTGGACGGTGAGTAATGGGCTAGCTCGCCGTCCGTCCGTCGTATGACGACGGGCAGGCCGTGTCGACGGCGCGTTCGTGTTCCACGCGCGCCTCAAAGAGTTGTCAGCAAACGGGAGGGGCCCGCAAGGGCCGGTACCTGCCAGGGCTGCGGGACTGTTCGAAAGAGATACCGCGGCCCTGGAACATAAAGGGCCAAAGAAGGAACATGGGTGGTTTTTAGTCACTAAGAGTCTGACACTCCCTTCCGCTCCGCCCAGAGCGGGGGGGGTCATTTGATGATTTCCCACCCACCAAAAAAAAAAAAGATACATCTATGACCATTTCAAGAATTTAAACGTAATTCATATTATCATCCTATTATGATTCTGCTAAAGCGGCCATTTTAGACCCCCTGATCCCAATTAATGAGACCGATACAGGAAAGTTGAGGCGTACTACCCAATTATCTTTCACAGCAGCTTTGGTTACAAGTAGTAACATTTAATCTACCGGAGGGTTAATTGAAAAGTTGTCATTCAATTTGTAGGTGGGTTGATAGTGACTCCTGGTCAGAAACTGCTTCTTGAAGGTCATGATTGAGAATACACTTGTAAAAAGCACCATTACTGCTTATTGGTGCGTTATTGTTTATCGGCTCAGTTTGTGCCCACACGTTGAGAAGAAGATTGGTGCTTTAGCTGAAAAAAAGCATTTTTTTATTATTTCTCTAGAAGCTCTATCAGCTGTAAGAGAATTTCAAATGTTTGTCAGGCTCCAGGTCCAACAAATGATAAAAACTCTTGGCCACATACCTACCATTGACAATCGAATCTGCATGTCCTAGAATAAAAATATGTGACCTCCACCAACCTCCGTGGTGGATTAATTCTTGCTCACTGAAACGCGGGCTGCGTTCCAGCAATGGGAAGACTGTTAATTTTATTTGTTATGCATCGGAAAATAAAACTGATTGCAAACCAACCAAGCAATCAGCGCCTTCACGAAATCAAAACCAATAACAGATCCATGACCCAACGTAAGCTCTTCACCCAGTTGGCCCCATCCTTGTATTTCTCAGTATTTCTCTCAAAGAAACACGGATCCGGGTAAAAACCGATTTCATAAGCATCGCCAGTCGTCGATGGCAATTTGCAACGGCGAAACCGTTAAGATCGAGCCGGAATACGGAATTAGGCGCTCTGTTGTAAAATAGGCGGATCGGTTAAAGAGTTGAAGACGTTTGCTGCGTTTAAAACAGTAGAGTAGTTTGAAGTTCTTATGCGGTGTAAAAACCAATGGCTTTTTTGCAGTTCTGTTACTGCATTTTAACTTAAAAGGTTTTTCTACAGTAATTTTGTGGACGTCAAGTAACATCTCTAGCTTGTTTTTTTTTTTGAAGGCGGCTTGGTTTGGTATGTTGGTACAACTCAATGTAATACCTTAGGTTGGCAACACTGTTTGCTGCTTAATCTCTCTTTAATCTCTGCACTCTGCACAGCACATAGCTTATCCGCTATTTTGTTAATAAAACTACTTTGTTTTGCCAAAACCTCTTGTTTTACTTATTAATTAATTATAGCATTTATTTCGGGTTACGCCCATAGTGTTAGTTAGTAAATATGGTCTTAAAAACTAGTGATAAATAGACATACATGATTTATTTTGTGTGAATTTTCATCCAATAGGTATAGCCAGTGGCGTGCAGTGGTTCTCCACGGAAGGTAGGCCACGCATACGGATACCCAAAAAAAAAACTTCGCGCAACATCACAACGTCGCTCTACTTATGATGATGACCCTAAAGTAGTCACATTTATTGATTTATAATATTTTAAAAAAAAAAATTGAAAAGAAAGCCTGTAAAAACAACAGTATGGTGGGGGTGTAGGCTATCCAGTGAAAGAAACAATAGTTTTATAGCACAAACGAAATCAGTTTATTATGAACACACAACTTGTAGAAGCTAAGGATGTAAGTACATTCACGAGATTATTGCCGAAAACGCGTGTTATAAAAGTTATAAATACAAGAACTCACCACATTATTCAAGGTTCAAATCACGATTTTCTGAAGATTCAAACTCAGTCACAGTCACTCAAACTCGTCTCGTATCTTTATAAATAACTTAAAATCATCAAAATCAAATCAAGTTGAATCTTAACATTAAACGATAATGCGAAAACTTACTACTTTGAACTTCTAACAAACACACATTATCAGCGCAAACTTCACAACAGAACACCATTTTTAAGTAGATAAACAAACAATAAACAACAAATTACTTTTAATTGAGTACGTTAAAAAAAGCAAAACATTCAAGATCGCGGATACACAAATATGGCTTCTTAAGAAACCAAATAATAATTGCATCATTTTGCCGGATTGCCACAGTTATTTTCCTAACTTCCCAAAAATCAAAGCGAAATTTCACAAAATTTTGGGAAAAAATAAAATTCATGTATTTTTTACTATTTTAATAGGGCTTTTGCTATTCCTTATAATTTATATTTTTTTGGAAGGTTTATATTCGACAATACCACCCTGTTTTTTTAAAGTAGCAAGTCATTATGGAAACGATCGTTTCAGTGTGTAGTCTGTTTCTCGAATTCCCCGCGATCCGGGGAAATCTCCACAAATTGGTAACCCTGCACTGCATTTCATTCATCTTGACTGGCACTTCTGATTGGCTGGCCTTCAAGGCCAGCCAATCAGAACTGCGCTGGCGGTCTCCTTACGGCGGAGTTCCCGCCCATAATCTATACATGTGTGCCGTTCATACACACGAAAATATGCACCAGTGTGCGTAAATTCATCAATGAGTCGATGAGAAATGAAGGCAGTTCGTTTGGTGGCCTAAGGAGTAGTAGCGTGTGCCCGTGTGACGTCACACGGGCGCGACAAGTTGCTATAAGTGTTATAACAGGAGTTTTAACTTTCTTTTTATATTTTGTATTTTTTATTAAGTACATGATTGTTGATTTGTTGTAATAAATGAATTTGGCTAAGGTAGGCTAAGCCTATTTGCCTGTATGGACGGCACGCCCCTGGGTATAGCTGCATTGGAGACTCCCATGACCATCTATCTTATACTTACTTATATTCCTTCTAGGTACTTTATTATGTTTTCATTTTCTGCCTTTATAACCTCAATTGTACCTATTTATATTTAGATTACAATTTTTAAGCTCAGCTTTTAATTTGTGCGTTTCTAAGAATAGACTGATCATTTATTTTACTGGCTAGATCAAAACTAAAATACTTGATCTACGGTCAATAACACAACCTTCGCCGAAGTCGAACATTACAACTGTACTCAAACCCTTGACCAAACTAAAATCCACAAAGTTCAAAACATGAATCTCTGTATATTTATTTAAGGTTTCCACCTCAAAACGTGATCAAACAGTTTATTGGATCAGTCGACCTCTAATAACATTTACTGTTACGAAAACTTTTAGCATCAAATTGGTGTTAATATAAAATATCATTATAGCTTACTTAGAAGTCAATATCATTCGAAATAGATCTCTATTTTATTTTCCATCGAAATTGTTATTAAAGTTCAAAATAGATTATTAGATTTTCTATCTGTTTAAAATAAATGTCCTCTTTATGTTTTGTCTTTCTACGGGGTTTTTTTATATAATGGGCTATTTCGGTAATACTTGACATGTACCCAGTACCCAGTAGACCTCTCAAAATGAAGAGTTTGATTGATTCAATATTATTAATGTTGTTGTTGATGCTAGTGCTTAAAATAAGTAATAATATAATATTATATTCATTACTTATTTTAAGCACTAGCTTTAACAACATTATTAATGTTACTGAAGCATGAATATCAATCAAACTCTTCAGTAGAAGAAGCAAGTGATTAAAAAAACCTGAAACTAGTCTCAGAAATTCTTAAAATTTACTCTGTCTGCACTACAGTCATCATCTCTTGATATTAGTTCACCAACGAACTCCACGTTTCCGTAAAATCAACACGGCCATCAAAATCGTGAACATCTAATAAACTTAACAAAACGAATCCACAATCAAAGAAACTTTCAAGCAACTGCACTGTACTATTCATTAAACGTTGCAGAAAAAAAAACATCAAATTAAAAAGTATAGACCGTCAGTTTCATACAACAAGCAAAGAGAATCACACACAGACTCGTACGTACGGCGATCTTAGGCCGATATTTATCAACGTTATTTAACGCGAACAAGTAAGAAAGTATTCCTGTCACTGTCGCACAACTGTCAAACTAAAAGAGCAAGAAAGAGACTGGAACATGTCTAAGCCAAAACATTCGCCAAGTACTTTTTAAATGATTTAACGAAAGATCTTTAAAGATGACTTAACTCGTGCTTGGACTTAGACAAATTGCCATCTTTGTCTTGCTCTTGTAGTTTGACAGATGTGCGATAGTGATAGAAATAACGCTAAGTCAAAGTACGAACAGTCGTGTTTATAGACCGCAGTATTAGTCTTTGCTTTTGGATCATTGTATGAAGCCAAACTTCGGTCATTTCCGTGATGGTAGCGTCCCTATTTTCTATTTCACAAGTCACGAGTTCGTGAACTGAGATAAGCAGTGAAAGAATCATCTTAATGTTAGGTGTCGATACAAGTCTGACGGTTCAATTCGTTACCAATTTCACAAAATGGATGGTCGGTCTGAAATGGTAAATTATTGGCATTAATGGCATCTCGAAGGTCAACTTAGGAGGTTGTCGTCTGCTTAACCGGACTATCCTGTGAGTGCGTTGAGTGTAAGGCCTCCAGCCTGAAAACTAACTGGAGAAATGTGAGCATCTCTTTAAGTTACGAACAACCAACTAGTCCCCACATTCCGCAAGAAACGGCTCAACTGTATGTGCATACACTTACAAAACTCAAAAGCGATTCACTCATGGAATATCTGTTACAGTTTTGAGATTAGAGAACTATTTCTTAATAAAACAGATATCAAAATATTAAGTTCGTAACCACTTCAAAGTACAATCAATAAAGAAATATAAAATCATTTTTAGAATTTGCTAGGTGTTAACTTTTGAGTGTATGTTTTTTGTGTGTGTGTCCTTGTTTTTGTATTTTGATTAAGCGTTGTTGGTTGTCATCGTCGCACAACTTTGTAACAACAGGTACAGACGCCAGCACATCAAGCTACTACAATCTGTCAAATTTATTTAATAGATTTTCAACTTTATGTCTAACGCATTACGTTCAAGGTTGGCTGGGCAAATCTGACAGTTTCGGGTACGTTGACCTGCTGGCATGACATGGTAGACGGAAAATGTCAAATCAAAGCACGTGTTTACTAACGTTTATAGATCTTGTCCTTAGTCCAGAAGTAGAAAACTTTCGGTTGATACCATCTTGGTGGAAACTTCTACCTTTTTCTCGCAAAGCCAAAGTTTAACGTGCACTCTGCACGTTACACTTTGGCTTTTTGCAGAAGAAATTGCGATGCGCGTAGCAACCGTTGCCAACGATATCGGTACGATAGAATATATAACCACAAATAAATCTATGCTACTTACTGACCTAGATCCTTTCACAGAAAACCTATTTACAATCTAGATATCAAAGGATCTAACTCTTAACGGCGTCTAGAATAATTCCTATAGATTACATCTAAGCTCGAAATAATTATTTTCTGTGAAGTACGCGTGGGTCTCCTAGGCGCAGGCCACTTTGCTGTCTGTGGGTGCCGAAAAGTAATTAAGTTTTCGTAAAGGAACCCTGAAACTTAAGGTACGAAGTAACTACTGATTTGAAAAAAAATTGCTTGCTCTTATCGATTAAATACTTTCTCCGTCGTTTTAGTTTTTTTAGTTTAATAAAAGTGTATGAAAGATTGTAAAAGGTCCCGGGTTACTACTTTCACTTGGGTGTCTTTTATCATAAAAGAACCTGAAAAATACAATAATCTGCCTTTACCCGACTATGTTGGGGTCGGCTTCCAATCTAACCGGATGCAGCTGAATACCAGTATTTTACATAGAGCGACTGCCTATCTGACCTCCACAACCTAGTTAGAACTGGGTAATGATAAACCCCTTGATATGACTGGTTGGCAGGCTTTCGGGCCTACCTGTAACAACTGTCAAAGATCTACAAATGACAGCCGTGACCAACGGCTTAACGGAGAAAACTCAGTATGTAATAGGTCACCCATCCACAAACTGACCTTGGCGAGCGCGGCTTAACCATGAAGATCGACCCGTGCGGTTGTTATTATTTAGTCACGAGCTTCTCCTTACTTTCTCATCATATTTACTGCTAACAGAATGTCACTTTATTTAGGCACTCACCCACCTTTTAGGGTCGTGTATTAAATCAGTTTAGGACTTATATTAGAGCACTCATTTGACTGATTAGGTAAGTATTGAGTAAGTTAATTAAGTTAGATTTGTGGGACTAAGTTCTCAAGAAGCTAATAATCTGCATAGTCGAAGAAACCAAGCACAAGTTATACAATAAATTACTATAATTATGGACTATAATTTCTTGTTTAATACGAATCATAATTTCTACTCACCGCTAACGAGTAACTCGTTAAGTATTCGAGTTGAACGCACTCTTTCTAAATCTACTCTACCATCGTACCATCTATGACGTTTAATGTGAGGTATTATTTATTCACTGACTGGATAACGATTTGTGAAGTAAACTCGATTGATTTGTGGTTTGTTGTGTTTAACTTTAACTTGCCTATCAAATTTTTAACTGCTTTAGTTTGATGGGGCAATCACTCTGTTTATGTCCCACTTGCTGGAGTGTCCTAGGTGTCCCAACATCTGCACATTATAGGTCCTAAAAGACGCCATAGACGCCGCGATTATCGGGACATACGGGGCCAAAACAAACTGCTTTACAGTTTGACAGAATTTTTTTTTTGTTATACTTAGAATGTCACCAAGAATAAACGCTGTTTCAATTTAAAAAAAAATAATAATCAAGTCGCACCATCGACACACGACAGAAGAAAAAAAATGAAAAAACCGGCCAAGTGCGAGTCGGACTCGCGCACGAAGGGTTCCGTACCATTATCTATAAAAACGGCAAAAAAATCATATCTGTTGTATGGGAGCCCCCCTTAATATTTTTTTAAAATTTTTAGTATTTGTTGTTATAGCGGCAATAGTAATACATCATTTGTGAAAATTTCAGCTTTCTAGCTATCACGGTTTATGAGATACAGCCTGGAGACAGACAGACAGACAGCGGAGTCTTAGTAATAGGGTCCCGTTTTACCCTTTGGGTACGGAACCCTAAAAAAGAAGCCATTATGGTCTTACCGTTGATTTTATTAGATTTTTTTATTCGTCTTTAAATACCCCTTTTGCTTGGCCCACATTTATACAGGTATGTAAGAATCGTAGCAGGTGGCATTCTGTTGTTTCCGTCTACCCATGAGAAAAAGGTTTGAGTTTATTATATTGTGTTCTATTCGTCATTACTTCATTAGTCTACTTTAGAATATGTTATGTGGATTCATTACTCCTTTGTTCGGTCTTCAGCTTCTCTCATGCAGCTTCTACAACTCCGTAGGACATTTTCGGAGTTATACAGCCATACATAATCTATATAAAAAAAAAAAAAACTGATGTGTCTTTGTAATTTCAAAATAATAGTTTTTTTACTGAATGCATATAGAAGAAATACCTATGTATGTACGGTAATTATAACAAAAAACAAAGATGTTTTTTAATTTGTAATCTCCAAAGCGTCAGGACCGATTTTGACGGGATTCTTATTGGCAGATAGCTGATGTTTTATGGCGTAACTGAGACTTTTATTTAAAGAAAAATATATTTAAAAGTTCCGTGCAAAAAAATTAAAACCCTTGAAATTGTTAACAAAATCTGATTCTAATAGTAAAGTAATATTTATATAATAATTTCAGGCGACCGAAGGTCGCGTGCAACATCTAAATCCAAATAAAATCTTACAGAATTTGAGAATATTTTGTAGAAATATTATTTTCATTATAATTCTTCCTATTGGAATCATTGTTAGTCGTTCGTCCACACTTAAGATCACTAATACTAACGTAGATAATAATTAATGACAGCCTATTAGTTAAAGATAACGCACGAGTAGTAGGCCTGTCAGTTTTATAACGTATACCAGAAGAACCAGTTTCCCTATTGTCGAATGTTATAACTTGTGTCTGATGACGTCATCTTGGACTGTCTGATACACTTTTATTTTTGTTTGCGCTCTTTTAGCTTGGTATTTTGTTCTTTTCTATTAATTATGGAATCTTGTTGATGTCACATCAAATACTTAGGGTACGACGGAACTTTCATATTTAATTAATTATAAAATTCCCTGGTTCGATGAAAATATTAAATTCGAAATCATCAAGTAGTAGTAGCATTTCTAACAAGGTAGTTCCTCTACCTTTTTTTGCAAGGAGATGGGCAAAAAAAAAGGTTTTTATCTTACGAAGAGAAAAACATTACACTTTTGGACATTTTTCAGAGTATTTTCTGTATCGCACAATAGGTCAAAGACATTCTCGGAGTGTTGTGTTCAAACACCCAAAGCATCAAATTCCTGACACCATTCCGTTTATATCTGCTCCAATAGTACTGTTCTACAACTCTTTAATAAATCTTCTCCAATACACTCGTAACACTAGCACAAAGAATGCTGCTCAAACAATAAAAACATTTATAAAAATAATTACATCCTCATTACCATACCGGTATCGGTTTTTAATCGAAGTCTGAGCTAGTTGGTGCGCACAAGCACGTGCAAGTGGTCACTGACTTTTAGCTAACGGTAGCGTCATGCCAGTACACATCACTGTTGCAGCCATTTTTGGTAAATGGTTCTCGGGATCTGACTTACAGTGCCAAGTACGAGGAAAGGGTAGAGCAATAGATTAGTGAGGAATTTGTTGTCGTTGCTGCTATTTTTGTTACTATGCTACTGTCAGCTATGAAGGTTGAAATTAATTTGAAAACCGATAAATCTCACATCAGTCGTACAGCCGTTTTTGAAAATGGATCTTGGGATATGTTTTACCATGTAATAGCCAGTTTTGATGATGTTTAAGAAATATTAGAGAAATAGATTAGTGAGGTAATTATCCCTATTACTGATATTTTTTGTACTGTGATACTGTCAGCTTTGAAGGTTGAAATTAATTTGAGGACAGGTAAAGTACACACCGCTGGTGCAGCCATTTTTGGAAATAGTTCTCGGGAACTGCCTTACCATGTTCTGGCCAGGTTTGATAATATTAAGTTTGAGGAAAGAGTTGAGAAATAGACCAGTGAGGAATTTGTTGTTGCTGCAGATAGTTTTGTGTGTTGTTGAGATTAACATGAAAAGATGATGATGATTCCGTGATGTCGTCTTTAAGTGTCTTTAGAGAAATGCTTCTCAGGAGCTGTCTTAACATCTGGCAGCAAGATTAGGTGATGCTAAGCTCAAGGAAAGGGAAGAAGCATAGATTAGTGAGGAATTTCAAACAGATAAAGCTTTGGAGGAAAGTAAGAACCCCAAAAACTCAAATAAAGAAGAGAACCTTCAAAATTATAGACGTCTCTGAAGCATTCATCTTGATTTCTTATGTTATAAATGCAAATATCTATGTTATGAATGCTTTTACAAATGGTGTTTCTTAAGTTGCATTTGTTATTGAAAACGCTATTAATATAACATGTGATGAATATACCAAGACATCCAATTTGAAAACTTGGAAATCTATTTTTACAGATTTCTACGTATGACAGTTTAGTGCTAGTTTGTAGCGTTAAAATATTCAGACCATAATGACACGATGAATATTAAATTCTCTTATCGACGTCTTTTACGTCGACGACATAATAGCTAGGGGAATATAAATTTTTAATGCATGACGTGTATGAAATAAAAATTACTCTCCAAAGCAACAAAAAAAACAAAACAAAGGTATTTTTGGTTGTATTTCTTTGTAAACACAGAAAGATTAATGTATTTTTTTTATCAGACCGGATTATTTTGTAAGTGTTGAATGAAAAATGAAAATAAGGTACCTATGCAGTAATTACTGAAAACGAAACTCTCGTAATGCCCTCTAAAAATCTCGGTGGCAATGAACGAAAGATCCGTAGGACCGCGATTAACTGCAAAAAAATAAACTAAACTTGTTTTTTTTCTAGTAATAGATTTTTTTAAGAATCTTCTTGCTCTTTTATCCATGTTACTTGAGGACTCGCCGCTGTCATCCGTCACTTTATCGATCACTGCTTTTTCTTTCATTTCATCCTTTTCTGTGATTTCATCCCACACAAAACATCATCTTTTTTAGAGTTCCGTACCTCAAAAGGAAAAAACGGAACCCTTATAAGATCACTCGAGTGTCTGCCTGTCCGTCTGTCACAGCCAATTTACTCCAAAACTACTGGACCGATCGAGTTGAAAGGTACACAACATTTAAATCGGTGACCCAAAGACGGACGTCTAACGTAAATTACTGAATTTTAAACATGGGGCCACTTTTGAGGAGTAAACGAGAAAAAAAAAAATGCAATAAATATCGAAAAAAAAAATTTGAAAAGAATGCAAAAAATAGTTCTCGGCCTCTAGATTACAGGAAAACCTTGAAATCTATGGTAACAAATTTGGGTCAGATTTAAAACAACTTACGGAATTTAGATAACACGCGAGTCGAACTCGCACTTGTCCGGTTTTTTTCGTCCTTCTCCATCCATCTCCATTATTTTTATTCATCATTATTTTATTTAAATGTGTTTCACCTATCATCAACCTATATCCTTACCACGACAAACAATTTCCTTTCAACTTTCTCAAACGGGCCGCTTTCAAACATCCTCAGATGTACTCATCTTCTTACTTTTATTAATATGCTGCTGGGGAGTTTATTTCGCCACTTCTACTTCCCAGCTCAATATCTAGGAAGTAGCGAAGAGCGGGTTTGGAGGCATAAGCGCTAATTTTCAGCCTTATTTGAACAAATGAGATTTTATTTGATTTGATTAATTTTAGTCACTCAGCGATACGAACGAACGCTGTCCATTATCGAAAATTAATCACGCAAGTATTTTTTATTTTTTTTGTTTAATATTATTTTCTTGTAGACGTTGTAACAGTAATAACAGTGACGACATTTAAGTGGTTTCACTGCAACAGCTGTTGATACTAATATGACTTCAAGGGTGGTTGAGAATAATGTTCGCGCTATTAATATTAATGTCTTGAAACCTGGTCCTTGATAATATTGCGTGCTATTGTTTATTAAGTGCTTTTCTTTGAGGGGCGAGAAATTCATATTTTCTGATTTCCAAAAAAAAAGAAGCAAAATAATTTTCTAAGTCTTATTAGGGAAATATTGGATATCTTTGCGTAGACTGCCTCCATTATTAAACATTATTTCAACGAGCCGTTTTATAATTAATAATATCGAAAACAAATTCAACGACGCATTTAAATATCAAACGAATAAATGGACCATTTTACAATTAAATTGTTATTATTGGAAATATTATTAAGCCTCAAGGGCTATTATGGTAATTGAAATACCAGTTATAGATCATGCTAAACCGAACCATAAAAAGGTTTCTATTAAAAATATCCGATTTTGATATCAGTAAGAGGATTTAACACTTCGGCTTCATTAAAATCAGCGGTTTACGGTTAAAGGTCAGGTTCTGCAGCAACCAGCAGGTTGCAATTCAATATTGAGATAAAACAGTTGATCAAACACGAAATTCATTGATGAAACTGGGAGCTAGCTATTTTTGGAGAAGACCTGAGGAACCAAAAATGAGTTTGTAATTCAGTTTGCGGCTGTAATACCGCGTGGTGGATTATGGCCTATTCCCTCTCATAGAACGGAGGCCGTGTATCCCACAGCAGTGGGAACATTATAGGCTGATTATGCGGGCACAAATCCAGACTCCGTGGCTGCTACTAAGAAATTCCGGATGCAAAAACCGAATTCTCGGTCGGTATTCGTCTTATGGTTTTATATTAAGTGCTCCGTAGCTCGAAACCTTATTTAGACGCGATTGATTGTAAGTATGATAAAATGCTTATTTTCGATGGCTGTGCACACCTTTCGCCTTTGCATTCCTATGTTTTAATGGCTTCTTTCTGTTTTGCATCAAAACACTTGATTCCATAGATTGTTAGTAATATGCCTCTCTCAGTTAAACCTTATTTTGCTAAGTGTGGGAATTATGTGCTCATTGTTTCTTAAAATGGAATCGCTCTGACAATTCATGAATATATTTGATAATGCTTACTTAAGTAATAGGTTTTGTCGCCAATCTCAATCACTGATCTCGTTCCAACTTGTGTTTTCCCTGGTAGACTGCCACTTGTTAATTCATAAGCCAAAACATCCTCGTGTCACACTATTTCCCACGTTTAGGCTTTCACAATAGAGTCTTAATTTGATTAGGTGACGTAGAGTAGTGGGGTTTGATGTCATTGCCGTGAACTGTGCGTGAATCCAGTCAGCCGCGAGGTCCGGTGCGCGCGCGCCGCTTTCGACGCCATCTTGGAATTTCGAATTTCGAACGTGAATTTTGTTGAACTTAGTGAAGTTTTTATGTGATTGTTTATGGTTTCTGTGCAGAGAATTGGAATTGTTTTTTTTTGCTAAAGTTTTGTGCACAAAGGATTTGTTTGAAGATTTGTCAGTGTTAATGAAGGTAAATTAATTAATGATTTGGGAGTTATTGAGATGGACATGTCCAGATCAAGTATACCGATACCATCAATAAACTTTCTACGCTGATTAGTGGATGGATACTCAATGACGTTGCAATGTTCTTCGGTGTACACTTTCTCTAATACACGCGTTGCCGCCGTTGCGTCATTGCTTTCACAGTTTTCTTTAGTTTTGTAGAAAATAAATTATATTTGAATGTTTTTATAATATTGTGTTTTCACTGTTATACGCAACTTAGATTGTCTTCGAGTCTTTGTTTAGAATACAAGAAAAAATGAATGAATTTATACTTTATTGATTTAGGATAATAATTTTCTTAGATCTTCAAAAGAAGATGTAAAAAAAATGAATAGAATATAAATTATAACTTAATATGAGTCGTAAAAATAAGCCTAGACTATTTCTAAGAAAAAAAAAACACGTTGACTTAGAGTTAGAAGTACGACCTAAATATTAAATTTTATCTAACATTATTAGGAAATTGTATTTTCTACGCTCCGAACTTGATAAACCATTTATTAGAATTTTCATCATAATATTAAGATTATCCTTAGACCGTTTTTGTATTAAAATAAGAAAACATAATAATATATTCCAACTTTTACAGAGATAAAAGCACGAGAAAAAAGTTAAAGAAAAAAAGCTAAAAAACAAAGGCGATCCCCGTTCTTTTGGTTTGCTTTAATTTAAAATCTACCCAAGTTAGCTAATTAAATTAAACTTTTTAAATGTTTACGAAACTTTTATAATCACTTTTCACTTAACCCGCATAAAAACCTAAAAGACCAACAGACACAAAGCAACTGAAAATATAATAAAGACGATTAACATCACGCCTGTGGGGAGCTGGACTGGATAAAGAAGGATGCCCATTTTTCACCTGACAATGTATAGAAATGAAATAAATATTAAAATTCAAGTAATTTAATTTTATATTCATTACGCTAATCACAATGCTAAAAGAAAGTCAGGAAAAAATATTCTTAAATTTTTCTTTATGCTTACTCTAGGTCTTATTACCATGTTTTGAACGCATCTCAATTACCCTGAACGCAGCTTTACTAACCTTTTTTACAACATTCCATTTTACAAACTGCTACTTGACTTTATTCAACTCTGTTTCTGAGTTTTATACATTATTTTACGTTTTATTTAATCAATAAATATTTTTTATTAGTCTGTGAATAATACCAGATCAATTGAAAATAACACAATAATTAATTAAATTAATCTTTCAGAATATAATTGAGTTCGCACGATTGAAACGGATTTTTTGACGTTTTGACAGTTCTGCGTTTGGAATTAGCGATGATGATAATTAATAAACCATTTCACTGCAACATAGTGTTTTCCCGTTTTGTTGTATGTTGTATGTATGTATGTATGTACTACGGCCAATGAAATGAGTAGGCAAGTGATCACTTTTGACAGTAAAAGAACAAAGTAAGACTTTTTAGAGGTAAAGAACAACCAACAACAACAGGATCAACAGGATTCAACTATCGTAAACGCAAATCCTAACCTAAAAAGTAACTTTAATATTTTGTGGTCTTCGTAGACTTTAAATCGTAAAAATGACCATATTACATTATTTTCTAAAATTATAGGTACTCTTTCTACTATACCTTATAACTATACATTAACTTTCATTACCAGGTTTTTAAATGTATGGGAAGTGGGCATTGTTCTTTCCTACCCGCACGCAAAATACGCGCTTTGGACGTGGAGTTGTGAACACCACCCCTTTATACAATACAATACAACATCACGCCATTAACCGGGCCCGAATCCAGACTCCGTGGCTGATACTGAGAAATTCCTGATGGTTAAACCCAATAACACTTTACCCGACCTGGAAATCGAACCCAAGACCTCATGCTAAGCAGACGCTTGCGACAATTAGACCAACGAAGCAGTAATTAGTAACATTAATATTGCTGTAATTTTTTTTTGTGTCACTATTTTAATTGCTTCAAATAGGTGTAACATGTAAAAATAAAGGTCTGGGTAACAGTTCAGTTTCGCTTTGTATCTGCAAGATTGACAACAAAAAATACTGTCTCATAATCATTTTAAAAGAGTAACCATGGAGTTTCTTGCCGGTTCTTCTCCATAGAAAACGACCAACCCGAACCGTGCACCTTTTTGTCGACGTTTCATAATTGCCCATGTAGGCCTATGTGAAATAAAAATATTTTGATTTTGATTTTGACTGGCATTGGTATTTTTTTGTTAACTTTTACTTCATCACCTATTTTTTATTTAAGTTTATAATGATGTTACCACAATAGTGATATTTTCAGTACTACGTTGATAAAATCTTATTAAAGCAGTAAAAATATTTTCTTTGCAAAAAAACATTCCTTTCGTCTTCAAATCTTTTATTTTACTTAAGTATCAAAAATTCCGCAAATTGGTTACTAAGCAAAAAGTTTAATTGGTAATAAAATAATATTAGAATCCAATTATGCAAAATTAATGTTACTCAAATAACAAAGTTATGACAGAATAATAATATTTTTATTATTATAATAATAAAACTTATTTCTTTCAGCTGACAATTTGCTTCTAACCAGTTTCGCATATAAATGAGTTACCCTCAAATGAGTTTATTTGTAAAAATCTTTTTTGGGGAATATTCTTTCTGATAATATTTTTTCCTACAAATAATTTATTTCTATTCATTGAAAACCCAATAATCTATTTGGATAAAAACCCTCAGGATAGCTAAATCTAAGCAGAAATTCCGTTATAGCCAGCCGTAGCCGTTTTTATTATTATGTAAATCCAATTCTTTAGATCATTGCTGTCTCTATATGAAAACGAATTAATTATATTTATTTTTTAAATACCGAACAAAATACTACAAACTACAATCTGACATAACAAAAATATCAAACACCTGACAACAGCTGTTAAGACTCTGTTACAAAACATCTCGTTACTTTTTTGCCATCATTACGAAGACGTCAAAGTACAAAGCAATTTTATCATAGGACTTGCGAGTCGTGAGTCTACTTGAGGTCAAGACTATAGAAGATATTCCAACCGTTGATACCGCGGCATTATCGCAAAAAAGTTGATTACTCTAGTTCAATTTTTCTTTTAGTACTGACACTGGCACACAGTCCATCTATCTTATAGTAGGACAATGGGAGCGTTTTTGCAGAGAAATCGTGTAGGTTCGATGGTTAGTAGGAATAGTAGGTGATTTTTAGTGTTCCGTACCCAAAGGGTAGAACGGGACCCTAATACTAAGACTCCGCTGCCTGTCTGTCTGTCACCAGGCTGTATCTCATGAAACGTGATAGACAGTTGAAATTTTCATAGATGATGTATTTCTGTTGCCGCTATAACAAAAAATACAAAAAAAAACAGATTAAAAAATATTTAAGTGGGACTCCCATACAACAGACATGATTTTTTGCCGTTTTTATAGATAATTTATATCCCGAACAGCATGTGGCAGTTCTGGAAATAAGTAGGAAAATAATTTGGTAAACAAATTCAATATGATTCAAATTACAACTGTAATTGACAGATGTTGTATGTAATGGTTACACTGTAAATTGACGTAGGGTACATAATTATATTAGGTTAACAATTAATTTCTCTGGTACAAGTTCATTTTAATGGTACAAGGCTATAAGAATCCTTTGGGGCTCGAATGACGTAGAAGGAGGTGCACTGTTGGTAAGCATTTGAGTAATTCTTTTGATAATGGATTGAGGAGACAAGATGGCGGCATTTGTACCGAGACGACGACGAGCCAAAAGATCCTTGTATAGTCACAAGCACTAATACTTTTGATTATATACTTGTATATCATCAACCTACATAATCCTATTTCTTATCCTACATAATGTATACACTTAGAAAAATAAAAAATAAAAATGAATTGCAAGTTTGAGATTAGGTCTATGTCATTGTCATAATGCAAAAAACCATATTTATAACAACATCAAATTACAATCGGTATAGTAAGAGAAAATCCGTTTTAAAAATTGCTGTGTATACTTGCTAGGGCTCGTAAAGCTTCAGCTATTTCATAATAAGGTAACTCATAGTCATCATTGACATTTATTAGTTCCTATCAAATGTACGGTCGGCGATGAACCACTCTAGTAGATACACTGTGGTAGGTACCTGTTTTCTTTTTTGTTTTATTTGCACCATTTTTTAGTTAGTTGATGATTATGTTGTTTCTAAGTCAATTTGGTGTTGAAAAAGTAGTTCTTGATTGAGTTATATTGTAGTTTGTTGTTTGTAATAGTGGTCCCTCGTTAAAGATACGTCGTGTGCTATGTGAACATAATTGGTCTCCGTTTTTTCTCAAAATTAAGTTGGTATGGCAAGGCTGTTAAGATTATCCATTTGAAACTTCAAGCAATTAAATATTGTAGGAAATCTTGTGTCAATTTTTTTTTATTTTTTGTCACTTACGTGAATTTTGAAAGCTTAAAAAAGAGGCTATAAGCCTCTAGCTTGATGCTTTCTAAAGTAACAATATTGTAACTAAAATGTTCAAATTCATAATATTTTTCTTCAGATTCAAAAACCAGCTCAAGATACCTAGTTTTGTAGTCTCTGTAAGTAAAGTGTAATTAATCCAATCCATCTTTTTTTTTACTTGAAACACCTTCACTTCGTTTTGATTAGCTTATCTTTTTAAAGTTTCTTATCTTAGAACTTTTCTCAACAAAAACGAAATATCTGATCTAACACTTCTAGGCTCAAAATATTTCAAAGAATTTGCAAACATTCATCAAAGTTACTGTCTTGTTGACTTTAGTGACAAGTTTATAATTACTGACACTTAAAAATTCAACTTAAAACAAATATCGAAGTTCTTAATTCAAAATTATCCCTATTACAGGTATTACAGTCAAGAATTTGATGTGAAACAAAAGCCAAACAAGAAATTTCCAAATAATAAGGCTGGTTTTATAGTCACGCCGCTAGACGCGCCGTTGGGCAGCGCGCTGTTGAACAGGAACACCGAACGGCGCTGCTCAAGCGCGCGAATTTGAAACGCTACTACTACCCCAATACATATCCGAGCGCGCGCGCTTCCGACGGCGCAGCTGAAACGCGTGACTATAAGGCTGGTTTTATAGTCACGCCGCTAGACGCGCCGTTGGGCAGCGCGCTGTTGAACAGGAACACCGAACGGCGCTGCTCAAGCGCGCGAATTTGAAACGCTACTACTACCCCAATACATATCCGAGCGCGCGCACTCCGACGGCGCTGCTGAAACGCGTGACTATAAAATCAGCCTTAAATCAGCCTAACATTCCAATGCACGCATCCAACGAAGTGTATGCCAACATTTCTAAGAAAATCAACAATGAACTTTAAAGTCATATTACTAACGTGTTTTGTGAGATGATAGTGGTAACTAGGCGACTTGTAAATGCATCGCGTCCATCGGAACAATGAGCAAAATAAACAGCTAGTGGACACAACAAAATGGACAGAAGGTTTAACCTAAAGAGGATGTCTTTGCAAAAAGTGATACAGATGAAGAAAACAAAATCCTAGGGCTTTAGCAACGCTGTCTACCCCAGTAACAATTTGCTGTATTTCAATCACGTCATGAGCAAATAATTATCTTCAAGGTCAGGTACAAATTAAAAAAGATGAAGAACCACACAAGTCTGTGTCGTTCAAAAATAGTATCGAGTGAGATTTAATAAAACCCGTGACATAATTATTAGACCTCGTGAAACTTTTTTGTCATGCCTAATACATTCAAATTTAAAGACGTGTGCAGTCTACCAACCCGCTGGGCCCGTACAGTGGATTATAACATTCAACTTCTCGCTTGGGTGAAGGCATGTGTGTCCACCAGCGTGAACATAGGTTGATTAGATAGGGTTATCCATCGTGTGTTGTGTTGACTGGTTTTTCTGAATCTGGCACCGCTGGCCGTGGTCTACTTGACCACAAGCGACGGACCGTACCGTCCATAAAGTCCGCTTTCTCCACAATTGACGGATCAGTACGTACGAATGCAAGGTTAATTACTCAGAGAATCAGTGGCTTTCTAACATTTCTGTATCGTTTGTTTATATTGTGGGCTCAATAATTGGTGTTGGTAAATGGTTTGGTGATTTTATGTTCTTTGTTGATTGTTCCAAGAGATTTGGGACTTAGCTTTGTTATAAGTTGATAAACTAAACTATTAACTGTCTATCAACCGTTGATATTACATGGGACTATTAGATATAACTGGCCAAATGTGGGTGTACACACGGTTACACATCAAGCTATATTATCAGTATAATATAGCCTAACTTTGTACGGATTTCCCGTACAATGAGAGATCCGCATAGACGGTGCTATCAGGTGCACCTCTGCCTGCGTCTTCGGGGATTAAAATTGGATGTTGTGTTGTTTATGGTCTGGAGCTGAATGTCCATTTTAATGTATCTCCACAATAACCCTTTTTGGACTTCAGTTTTTATGACAGAATTGTTGCTAAGCAGCTTTAGTGTCATAGGAATGCACCCAATTACCAATCACCCTGTAGGTATGTTGTATCATCATCTGCCTACCCCCTCTAGGTATGTTGTATCATTGATGGTAATATTAAGCCTTGAAATTAATATTCCTCAGAAATTGTGGAAATGAAGTGTTACACATTTTTTTAAATAATTCATGAGATTTTATGAATATGACAACATAAAATAATCCAATGATATTAATATTCTTAATCTTAAAAATGTTGAAAAACGTGACTGTTTCGTTCAGTTATTTTAAATCCTTCTCGTTAAATATTTTAAAGTCGATTAATTCGGCTCGTTAAGTTTATGCAACAACGCTCCCATTATTAACTTTCTTATTACGTCCTTTCGTAACTTGACGTAATCTTGAAAAAAGAAATCGTCGGTGTTGTTTTTGACATCGATTGATGTAACGAAGTTTGTTACAAAGAACGCGGACTCACTTTTTAAGCAATGATCTTTAGGGCTCCGTACCCGAACGGTAACCAACGGGACAATATTGCTAAACCTCCGCTGTCCGTCTGTCTGTCAGCGGGCTATATCTCATCATCCATAATAGGTAGACAGTTGAATTTTTCATAGAATATACGTAGTTAACAACAAATAATAAATTAAAATTAAAGGAGGCTCCCTTACTACGATGATACGGAACCGTTCATACGCGAGACCGAGTCGCACTTGGGCGGTTTTTTGGTTTATTCCACTATGTTCACCTGGGTGATATCACCAAAAAACAGACTAAAAGTGTAAAAAGTAGACTTTTTGCTCTTCTCATTTCACCTTGAAAGAATTTCACCCAGGTGAACAAAGTTTGCTTTTTTAATTCATCTTGTGGACTTTTATCACCCATATAAAGCATGCCAATAAAGCAGAATACTCTCATGATATGGAACCTTTTCTAACTTATTTTAAATCCCAGTGGATAACCTGCAGAGTGCAGATACGAGCCAAGTATTTGGTGCGTGTGGGGCGAACGACACCGAACGACAAACTTTTTAGAAAAGTGGTCGGTTTATTTCAGATCAAATTAATCCAAATAATTACAAATTATAATAATACAGAGAAATGAATTAAATTAAATTATTATTGTTTACGTTACGAAGCAAAAATCAAGATAAAACTGTATGGTTAGGTTTAGGCTTGGTTCTGTTTTCAAAACCAATCGCAGAGCAAGACTGGACGTGTTTGTGCCGGTCTTTTTTATATCACGCCAGTTCAACCGAATAATAAATCATTATTTTAAAATTAGACAGAAAATTGGAATGTTAATGATATTTTGCTTGAACCTGTTGCTATAAAAATCGAAGCTCCAGATTTCATGAAGCAAATGTTATAGAATCTAATCACAACAAAAACGTGGTGACTAACCCATGGCTTTGTGGGATAAAATATATAGGTTCAATTTAGCAATGTTTTGTCTTCTTTTAGCACTAAAATGTTTGAGCAGTGTGTCAGTATCTCATTCATTTGTTTCGTTCCAAACTATTCTACTTATGTAAATATCACTCGGTAAACGATTATATGAAACTCACAAGGTCTGTTGTATACAATAGTAGCCCTAGGCAATGTTTGCTTTCAGATAAACAAATAATTATTGTTCAGTAGGGACATACGCCTTAATGTGTTTGTTAGACCTTCATCCTGTTTACTATTTGGTTTCGTACTTTCAATTTGAATCTCGCCAAAGCTGCAAAAGCACTGGGCTAACATTTTAAACATTAAAACAGGGATAAAAAATAAACAAATCGTCGCTTAAGTACCACCACGTAAGTATTAAGAAACAAAAAGATTCTCATAAAAACCGTAAATTAACTTCTGGCTTGAAATTAAACAATGAGAATGATACGGTTATAAATACAGAAGGCCAAATCGTCGGTGAAGTTCTAACACCACGTAAGTCAAAAATAGCATTTTTACACGAGCGTGAACAAACTTCATAGTTATACCTACGCAATGGTCGTTTATAATTTGTGTTAACTTCAAATTAGATAGAGACGTTGCTTATTTCTGATTGGCTGAAACAACGCGTCTTCCGAATCTCTAGCAAACGGCATCAAAATGTCTAAACCGCTAAAAATTGACTTACGTGGTGTTAGAACTTAAACGTACGAAATGCAGAATTTGTTTTATCACAGTCCACTACAGTACTGCACATTGGCCTCTTGCAAACTATTCCACAATACAATGTTCTTGACCTTCCAAATCAGTCAGGCCCAGCCACTTTCTCATAGCCTTTAAAATGGTTGATACTATCAATCTATCTAAGCTCACACACAACACCACATCAAGCCTTTAATCCCCGAAGGGTTAGGCAGTGGTGTACCTAATAGTACCCCCACATTTCGCCAGTTATGTTCAAGTCCCATATAATAGGGGGTGAGCCTATTGCCCTAAACCGGGAACAAATCCAGACTCCGTGGCTGCTACTGAGAAATTCTTTATGGAAAAACTCAATAACACGCCCGATTGGAATCGAACCCAGGACTTCATACTAAGCAGTCGCGCTTGCAACCACTAGACCATCGAGGCAGCTCGCCCCACTATTCCCAAACCACTGCAAATCCTGAAAGCGAGAATGAACAGTGGCGACCACCAGAAAAGCGCCGAGACTAGCTCGGCAAAGTCCCAGAGAAACAATTTGACTGTCTTGGAACCCGCAACGAAATTAATCAGAAAATTATAGCGGAGGAGTAGGAAAAGCATAATTGCCACTTCGACCATCGAGGCAGTCTATCTAAGCAATCAATCAGGCCTACATTTGCGTCATAACTCCTTTATATAAACAGGTAAACGTAATCCAGAATAAAAAGTTACCGTCAATATTTTTATCACAAGAATTGGCAAAGTTATCGCTGAACATACACACAAAACAAAAAAAAAACAGACGAATTGATAACCTCTTCTTTTTGGAAGTCGGTTAAAATACAGCTTTTGTTCAGTTTTACTTTAAATCTGGTACAATCAATTTCGCCATTGTCCAAATTGCGCAGTTCGAACAATTTACTTTGAACGCTGCGATGTCTTTCTGCTCAATTTATCTTGGCTGTAATGATAGGCAGTTGGTATATTAGTACAATTGTTTTTTCTGCCTCTTGTGTGCCTAAAACACACTTTTCGTAGGTTTTAGATTTCAATCTGACATGACATTGGGAAAATGTTTTGTCAGAGTTCAGATTTTCTTGGATTATTTTCTTACTAGCTGTTGCTCGCGACCTTCGTCGGCGTGACATATTATAAAAATATTACTTCCATAATTGAATCGAATTTTGTTAACAATTTCAAGGGTTTTATTTTTTTTTGCACGGAATAGGATAGGATATAGGATTAGGGTCCTATGACTAAAATAGCCTCTATTACTCCATAAAACATCAACTATATGCCAGTCGCGTCAAAAAACTGTTATTTTAAAATTAAAAAGGCACTTCAATTTTATTATTTTTTGTAAGGGACAGCCTTCCACAAACTGATAGGTTGCATTCAGCACCTTATTTTGAGTCATATTCCACCGCAATTTTTCGTTGAGAAATGTACAGTTTTTTATCGCATTTCAGTTACTATTCCTTTATTTCGGCAAAATCAAAAAACCAACAATTGATGTTCAAATACTCTAAAGACGCGTGAAATCAGCTGTTCACTTCCTGCCTAGATACAGAGTTCATCGAACTCGTCGTCGCGCTTGCCGTTCGCTACGTGCGTTATGCCACGGTAACGATACAATGCTTAGAAAATAAAACAAATATCATTTATATTTATATATTCATAGACAGTTAGATCAATGAGGGCCTTTGATGACTAAGAACGCCACTAATCGAGAGGGTGTTGTAGTACATAGGGATAATGTGCGATTAGCTTTAAATAAAATTTCGTTGTTTGGGTAGAGAATGACTTGTGCAATTAAGTTCGCCTATGTACTACTATTTGTACATGAAGTTTAAATAAATAACTGACATTTAGTCGAAATAACCTCGGCAAAAAACGTGACCATCAATGTAATTCCAGTCAAAAACCATATAAATAACTAGGAAATAAGAATAAGACATAAGCAATAGAGGACTATTATAATAGAAGAGAAGACAAATTACTCCTAAACAACACAAGTAACGGTGATGATGATGTAAGTACATGTCATGTGAATGACACTACCATGTACCTAAACATTCTTGTCGGCTGTTTTTATCATCTGTCTGTGTTATAAATCAAGTCACTTATAATAAAGTGTAGTATAAGAGACAAATTGACGGGGTCGCGGCAGACCGAGGAGAAGATGGCTGGTCTCTTTGGATGGCTTTCTCGTTAATTGGCGAGAAGAGGCGCAGCATCGAGAAAAGTGGAAGGAATGGGGGGAGGTCTTTGCCCAGGAGTGGGACAGGCTAACAAACAAAAAAAAGTATAATAATGTCATACAATTTATTGTAATAGCTTCATTCGAAGAATGATTGTGTTTAATGTGGTATGTAAAATGTTTTTGTGTCTTACTTAGTTATTGCTTTCAACCGGCATGTCTTTAGAACCAAAAAATCGAAGACGTAACATCCAGTATCCCACATAGTGGCCGCATAATGAATATAGAGATGCGTTTCCATCAGTGGAGACGTTATGGGTTGATTGTTCTAAACAATATGATTCTTAGTTGTTAATAGAAGATCAGCATTAACCATAACAGCCAAAAAATCAAACCATTTACCAGTGATTTCAGGTGATCAATAGGGATCACCAAGCTCCCGAGGATCCAAGCTCTCGAGACCTTAATGCAGACAGAAATCAGTAATTGGGTTGTATAGGCGTGAAGGGGAACCCAATTAATAGGTATTAGGTACAAGAGTATTCTGAAAAATCACTCATGATTTTTTTCTTTTGAACCCTGATTCTTTTGAGGCACTTACGCTTAACTAGAGCCTTTGTATAGATGAAAAAGTTAACGCTCGTGTAAACAAACGCTTTACAGTACTCGGATTAAACGCACCGGAAAACTCTCAACAACCAACAATCGTCGATATTAAAAGCTGCTGGGACAAATGGATGGACATAAATTACAGCCAGTCAGACAGAAATCTATCTAG
Organism: Eurois occulta; assembly: GCA_950022335.1. Classification (NCBI taxonomy): domain Eukaryota; kingdom Metazoa; phylum Arthropoda; class Insecta; order Lepidoptera; family Noctuidae; genus Eurois; species Eurois occulta. Next base: position 16,537,438 of record OX465488.1, read on the forward strand.
ATATAATTTGGCTTTTAAACGAGATCTTAGGAAATGTCAAAGAACTCTTGGTAGATTTCTTGAACAGTGACTTATTTGTGCCATTAAACTACTACCCAAAGAAGATTAACACTAATGCTAGGTTTTCGCGGTACGAATGTATACAACTACGCCTTAAAAACACACGTAAGCTTAAAATTATGTTGATATGATGTTCAGATGATGATTGTAAAGAATGTAATGACATAATATGTTGACTTTTTTCGCTTACACGTAACCGTTATTTGAAGTTATTTGTCACACTTACGTTACGGAGGCTAGTCACGGTATGAAAGACGTAACAAAATAAAATGGAAGGAGATGCCAATTTTTTAGACATATTGTATCTCTGGAATTAGAAAAAAAAAACCTTATTAATAGAATGACAGCAGAAAAACCTAAAGAAAATAAAATAATAAAAGAAGAAGAAATCAAATTTTCTCAATGGACATCTCCTTTAGGATATTTCTCCACCTGCTTCTACTTTCAGTACCACGAACGACTTTCAAGTCTTTGATATTCAACAAGGCGCGGATTTGTTCTGATCAGGATCAGCGTAAAAAATATGACTAGCGTCGTCTAAAATGTGTTTAACAATGCTGCAACTTTTAAGATTGCTTTCAATGATTGCATGTTTCGAACAGCTAAATTGCTTCACTTATTGATACAGACGATCAAACAGGTTGTATAAGTTATGCTTATGACCTACAGCCTACACGATAGAAACGGATGGTACAAGAACTTAATGATGATGAAGAACAACTTGGAAGTGAAGATAAACAAACGATAAAATTTATGTTTGTATCTGATATTTTAGTTCATTAGCATGATCAGTTTATTGACGCAATTGATGTGTTTGCTTTGTATCATCATTAGTTTTAGCATTTGCATCAAGATGTTACCGAGAAATGCATTTAACAATTTTAATAAACTAGACAATGACACTGATAACGTTACAGCTAGAACTGATACAATATTTTGATTAGAACATCGAATTCGTCACAGCGTCTTAACGTAAACACACGAGATGATTTAATCCACCCAGGTGGTTATCAATGAACTGACCATGACAAAGTAATTGTACTCAATAAAAGAAAAATAATAAAAAGAGTAATTGAATGATTAGTTCAAGATGACTAATCTGCCCTACTAATTGTACTTGCAGTAATCGACATTTTTGAGAATTTCACTTTTTTGCAAAAATGACATCCTAAGGATATATTCTATACGTAAAAAATATATTTAAAAGTTTTTTCTTATAAAAAACGTGGTTTTTTATCTAACATGAAACGCAGTACTTGCACCTAAATGTTACTTTTACTAAAAAGATCTGCAGCATTAAGCATATGCTACAAGATTATGCAGTACTTGCTACGTTTACTGTATATGCTTTTAGCATTTAACTTTTTGCATCGAATACTAACTAAAGCCAAACGCAGTAGTCACCATTACTGCATTTGAATGTAGCAAAAATAACAAAAACCTACTCTTGAGATACTAAGCCTAAACGCAGTATTCTACAGGAAGAGTGAGAGCGAGCTATGCATGTACGAATGCCGAAAATTATTATTGTAAATTATTACCTTTCTCTGTCTTATTTCGTTTCTTAGTCATTTATACATTTGACAGAAGCTAAATTTACCTACATTTTAACTAGTGCCAGCCATCAAAATATAAAATGATTGCTAATTACAAACGCAGTATTGAGCATGTGCTAGGTAATTTTGCAGTAATAAACACAATTACTGCATTTAGTCTTAGTAATACGGTAATGCTCGCAAGCCCAGAAAGTTGATGAAAATGCAGTACTGAGCGTTTTATCAAAATAAGACAATAAAGTAAAGAAAAAAATATATTAATAGAAAGCTAGATTTTTTTACTATTTTTAAGTCACACCTCAAAAGTTATATAACGGATATTTCTCCATTAGATGTAAAGAAATAAGTTTACCGCGTTTATCTCCAAACCGCCATTTTGCAAGTACTGCGTTTGCAATAAGCAGGGCAGTAATGACATTTGATAAAAAAAAATAGAGGAAAACCAACCACGAGAGCACACGGAAGTATATAAAGTAATACTACTACGACATGAAAAGATCTACCTCTTACAATTAATATCGACGCAAGTAATAAAAAGGTACAATTAATATTGACGTCAAAGATTTACAAGGTATCATCTTCGTTAACAACACCGTAGCTATCATTACACTCATCTACTAATCGTCGTTTACCACTTTATCTCCGGCCATCGCTATGTTCTTCCGCACAAGTACAGATAAACAAGCTATTTGGTATACAGGCAGTATATTCATCTTTCAATTTTTTATTTATTGCCTGAATTGGCTCCCTTGTTGGCAAAGGCCTCTCCCCATTTCTTTTACTTCACTAATTGTTATTCTTCTTTTCGCCAATCCCTCCCAGGTGCTCCACCGTCTTCGCCTCGGTCTGTCATCACCTCGTAAAACTGTTGTAGGGCTGTCTTTCCATTACATTGCCAATATTAATCTTAATTCTTCTTCGTGAAACTCTTGGCAGAGCGGTCAAGGTCATCACGTAGAGACTTTTGTAGGGAGAAATGTGATTTGCCTTATGATCGTTCGCCAGTTCTCTCTGCTGGCTGACATCCTGGTGCACTGATACACGGGACCACCCAAAGCATACTTAAGGGGAATGCTCCAACCAGCCCGCGAAATTCAACATTTCAAATATTATTCGCGGCTGTAAGACATATGTAGTTACAGAATTATAATCATCAAAATCACCAATACAACCCTCCAAGTTTATAAAGGCGTAGGAACCAAAAAAAAACAGAAAAAGTTATTCCTACAGCTTTATGAACTTAGAGCGTTTTATTGATGATTTTGATGATTATAATTCTGTAACTACATAATATGTCTTACAGCCGCGAATAATATTTTAATCAACATACAACCTAGCACTGGCCTGCAAATTGCAAAATACGCAAGAAATTTTAAATTTCGCGGGCTGGTTGGAGCATTCACCTTAACTTGGTCGGTACATCGTATGGGTGACCTTCCTCACCCTCTGGCGCCCTCCACTTGGTTGTATTTTAAATAACATATTAAGCTAGTATATCTGAGTGTTAAGTAAAACAATGGACTACCATTTCTGTAAACCAAATAGCTGCTCGGTCTGTACATTAATCAGTATGATACATTGTCCGGTGCTATCGTGTTTACACGGTACGTGGCAAAGAGCTAAGCCAACACAATCTGTGACGTCACTTCGAGTTAGTAGCAAATTGAACGTAGGTAATATATTGTTGAAGAAAATGTAATTGTTTCGTTTGAGCAGTATTTTGTAGACGAAACTCTCTTAATTTGGTGTAAAAGTAGATTTGCTGTGGGCTGCAAAGTATTGCTACAAAAGTAACGAATACTTAAATGAATACAAATACTTCTTAGAATAACGATATTTTGTTGTCAATCTCGTTGAAATTGCTATGAAAAAGTAGTGGCTCCGTATGCCCGGGGTGCGCCCCTCTCACGGAGACGTGCGTTCCAACACTGGAAATACTGATTATGTTTATACATTGAAAAACCTCTAACTCCCGTTAAAGGAAACACTATAAAATTTTGATGATGGTATCAATTCAAACGGCAAGGAAGTTCTTAGCGTGATTATGTTTAATTTATATCGATTCAACTTCCCGGATATGTAGAAGATAATGGTGATTGGCAACTTACGTCAGTAAAAAATAATGACATTTGTACAGCAGGCCGCACGTCACTAGAGGTAACAGAACCAGTTTAACAAACTGGCCTCTTATTCCACTGAAACTCCGTACTACGCTAGACCAGCTCAAGGTCGAAGTGCTACCAACTATGGACTTGCGGACCATACTTTAATTTCTTGAATATCTCATCTTTTTACCTTATAAAACCCATGATGCCTGCAAGGAAATTCATGCATTTTTTACCTCGAAAACTGTCACAAAACTGTCACTGTGTGCATTTAGGTCACTAGATAATTTTCTCAAACGGAGCATCGATGTGGATTTCCTCACATAATCCTGAATCCGGCTTCTTTTTGTAAAATAAAATGTTATCATAGAATTGCCAGATGCTTGAGGAAAGAAGTTCACGTACCGAAAACAGAGTGGCTATTGTATCCAAGACACAGACAGTTCAAGGTAATAAACGCGAAATTTCGCTGGATTTAAGAAGCAATTTAAACATTTTTTATGAAATAAATGCTTTAAATAATTTGAATGACTAGTTAAATGACACTGATAATTGATTTAATTCAATTATTTCATTCGTAACTGACATTCCTTTTTGAATTTTAACTATAATTATTTAAAAAATATAATTTATCAACAATGTAACAATTATGAATTTAACATTTGTATGCCCACGTGGTAGAATGAGATGAGACAATATAAACTTAAGACCATGTAATTTTCATACCGACCATGTTCTAACAAGTAAATGATGATTTGATTTGATTTGAAAATAAGTTTGTTTGTTTGTTACCTTTTCACGCCTAAACCACTGAACCAATCATCCTGAAATTTTGCATATACGTTGTCTGGTGGTATAGAAACGGACATAGGGTACCTTTCATCCCGAACAAAAGTACTGCTTCGAAGGAAAAAAACAATAACGTTCTTATTTATGCTAATAGATGGCGCCGATTGTCTTCCGAATCATGATTGGATTATATTGTTACAAGCAGAGTACAACCCAAATTGATCGTCAGATTCCAAACTAACGCGAGCGAAGCCGCGGACAAAAGCTTGTAATTTTATTAATAAATAAAATAGGATCGAGGATTATAATCTAAAGCAATAAACTGCTGAAAATAATACAACTATTTCCAATAACGCTATCAAGAATCACATTATAAAGTTTTATCGAACTTCATAAAACTTTCAACAACAGCACACAAAAAGCTAATTTACTGCCAATAATGCCCAATAGATTTCTTTCTATACAATTCAATAAGCAATGATGATATTGTATAAAAGTGTAACGCTACACTCAAAACCAATTTAAGTATCATCATTAATATCTTAATTCAGATCAACCATAAAAGTCTCGTTAGAATATTGCTTGTGGTCACTTTCACGGGCACAAAGCACAGCCCACACTTTGACCAAATAATAGAGCGACTAGCTATTCAAGTACCAGCCATTATTGTTATAGAAAGCTCTATAAATCAATTTAGTTATTAAAGTTAAAAGTTATTGGGTAATTGCCTTTTTGTAGAACAGTGGGTTTGTGGTTGGTCGAGTGGCCTTGAATTTTTCTTGAGAGTATTTTTTTTGTTGAATGCCTTGGTTAGTTTGTTTTTGTGATTTGTGTCTTATTGGCTATAGTTTTGATTGCTTAGTTTATAGTTTTGATGTTATCTGTTTGTTTGTGGTTATCGTTTTTAGGGTTCCGTATCCGAAGGGTAACCAACGGGACCCTAACACTAATCCTCCGCTGTCGGTCCATCCGTCCGTCTGTCTGTCAGCGGGCTGTTTCTCATGATCCGTAATAGGTAGACAGTTGAAATGTTCACAGAATGTGTATTTCTGTTGCCGCTATGACATCAAATAATAAAATTTAAAAAGGGGCTTCGCTACTACGATTGTACGGAACCATTCATGCGCAGGTACGACTCGCACTTGACCGGTTTTCGTTTTTAGGGTTCCGTACCCAAAGGGTAAAACGGGACCCTATTACTAAGACTTCGCTGTCTGTCTGTCTGTCTGTCTGTCTCCAGACTGTATCTCATAAACCGTGATAGCTAGAAAGCTGAAAGTTTCACAAATGATGTATTACTATTGCCGCTATAACAAAAAGTACTAAAAATTAAAAAAAAAATATTAAGGGGGGCTCCCATACAACAGATATGATTTTTTTGCCGTTTTTATAGATAATGGTATGGAACCCTTCGTGCGCGAGTCCGACTCGCACTTGGCTGGTTTTTTTATTATTCAATTTACTTCACTGTCATCACAAGTCACAACTTTCATCATTATCAACTGTCAGGAAAAATAATTATTTGTCTCAACAGTAAAATGTTTTCTTTTTCTTTAATGAAAGGAGCCATCCTTTCATTAAAGAAAAAGAATTAGGACGAAGACTTGAAAAGTTTTTCTTAAAATTAATCTTCTCAACCTTGTCTATCCCGCAGTGATACTGCAGCTTTTAAATATATTGAAAAGCCGGCACAGTTAATATCATTAGAAAAGTTAAACTTGGAACCATTCGTTCGTCGGTGTCGGTTTTGTTTTTTACATACAGCTTTTCGCAAATTGTAAGCCAACTTGCACAAACTGTAGATTTGGATATCTAGTCAGAGAGATTTCTGGCAAACGCTGGTACATCATGTCCATTATTTAATTAACATAATATTTGGCTATCCTAAGGTTTTTGATATGAACTCTCTGCCGGCATCTGTGTTCCCTTCCACATATAACCCGTCTGCCTTCAAAGCAAGAGTGAACAGGCATCTTCTGGGCACGCTCGTTTCATCACAGACCTCATCCATCGCTTTCCACCAGGCGTGATCGAGGTCAGGAGCAGGCCCATTTTGTAATAAAAAAAAAAACCAATACAACAAACACTGATGTAATTACATTCATTCTTCTTCATAAATGTAGATTAGAAATAATGATGTGTCACTTTACGGAACAGTACGTTTCTAACTTGACTTCCCAACCAATATTAATAATCCTTGAATGACCAACAATATCGGGAAAAACATAATATAACATCATACCTGTAATTCCCGAAAGGTTAGACAGAGGTGTACCTAATAGTACACCCACATTTCGCCAGTTATGTTTAAGTTCCATGTAATAGGGGGCGAGCCTATCGCCATTAATCGGGCACAAATCCAGAATCCGTGGCTTCTACTGAGAAATTCCTGATGGAAAAACCTGATAACACTTTTCCCGAGGAATCTGAGGACCTCATGCTCAGTAAGTCCTAACACCAGATCAGAATACATTTAACACGTTAATTGCCACATCACGCGACGTCGCGTGATGGTGCCTTACAATTATGTCATCATCATGTGCTTAGCCTTTTCCCAACTATGTTGGGTTCGGCTTCCAGTCTAATCGGATGCAGCTGAATACCAGTATTTTACATGGAGTGACTGCCTATCTAACCTCCACAACCCAATTAGTATTGGGTAATATGATATCCCTTGGTAAGACTGGTTGTCAGACTTTCGCCTTACAATTCTGCCGTGCTAATTAGAAGTGCAGTAAGGAGGTTATTAGTAGTTTCGAGTAAATGGCGCCTAAACATTTTTACTTTTATTTGGCTTTTTTAGGTATGATTTTGAAGGTTTGCAAAAATGTTTTTAGTTACATGTATAGCTGAATATGCATTGTTTCGTAAGAACTAACCCTATTTTCTATAAGTTTAATACAACTATCTTAAAACAAAAAGAACTATTTATGCTTAGCAGGGTCTTCATGACTAAACCCAGTATTACAAGCTATAACAGCAGTAAGTTTGGAGTTACTGCGCTTTCTACTAGCAAATACAGATTACTGCGCTTATTTCATTTAATTTAATTATTATTATCACTTCGACTACAAATTAAAAACGCAGTGCAGTAGTGAGAAAAAGCTATTAAAAATAGTATTTAAGTATACAAAAGTACACTTATTTGGTTATATTTATCCTAACCATTTCCTAATTAAATATAACGACATGAATATTAAAAAATACGTTATTTGAAATGACAAATAATACTTTCTTAATCATACACAATTACTGCATTTTTTACTAGTGACATAATATTTTCTTAAAGCTATGCTTAGACTGACTACAAACCATAACTGCAGTAAAAGAGTGACTTATAGCTTTTCAATTCGTGTACATACGTAAAAAAACCACAATAACTTGGTTATATCTATAATAATATCAAAAAGAGGTAAATGATACAACTATTTTATTAAAAAAATGTATTCCAATTAAATCTTAAAACAGAAAACATTAAATAAAATCTTTAAAGTCGTAAACTTTCCTTTCTTTTGTAAATATTGGTCGACTCTGTGATGAAAACTGTCAGCAGACATACATTTAAGTGTGCGGAAATCAAGTTGCTGTTAATTATGTTAACTAAGAAAGACAATATCACCCAATTTTTGTTTTGGGCTGAACAATTATCCATCCACAAAATAACGTGATCTTTGTCGCGTTTGTTCTCTAAAATTTTTTACTAAACATTATTATTTATCATTATTACTAACAAATCATAACATCAGCAAGTGTTCCTTACTGCGCTTCTTACTAGTGAAATAAATTATGTTCAAAAAAATACTGGAAGGCAAAGAGCAGTAATGTGTCTTACTGCAGTTGTGCTTAGTAATTTACTTCTCAGCAAGACACATACTGCAGTTTGGCTTACTAAAAGTCCCACTTCTGGGACAGCTATCAAAATAAGGATTAAATTACCATACAGAGCTCATTACGAGGATTCCGAATATATGAAAGACTCAATTTTCCAAAAATCCTTCCTTACTGCGTTTCTAATTAGCACGGCAGAATTGTGTATGAGCCATAAAATAGCAGCCGCAGCCTTGGGTCCGAAGGAAGGTGATGGCATTCGTGATACAGGATAATCCTAGTACGAGTGCCAAAGCACTCCTTTGACACTTAAGTGCACATTCATTCTACGAAATTAGTATTTAAGGAGATTTACTGTACCCATTTTACCAGAAATAAAGATTTTTATGTTTTATGTTATGTTATTGGGTTGTGGTATTTGTTTTGTCCAATAGAGAAGGCATTCAACATTTTGTTTTTTGGCCGTCTCGGTAAGCTCAGCATTTTAGCTTGGCAATGAACGTGTTTATCATCTGCCTAGCGTTTTCCCAACTATGTTGGGGTTGGCTTCCAGTCTAACCGGATGCAGCGCAATACCAGTAATTTAAAAGGAGCGACTACCTATCTGACCTCCACAACCCAGCTAGCACTGGGTAACACGATACCCTTTGGTAAGACTGATTGTCAGAATTTCGGGCCACTGACTACCTTAACGACTGCCAAAGATCTACAAATGACAGCCGGGACCAACGGCTTAACGTGCTTTCCGAGGCACGGAGGAAACCCGGTATGTAATGGATGGTCACCCATCCACGGGCCAACCTAGGTAAGCGCGGCTTAACCTTAATATCGACCCGAGCGGCTGTTATTATTTAGACACGAGCTCCTCTAAAGAACGTGTTTATAAGACAAATAAAACCACAGACTGGTCAACATACAACCATGTATCATTTACCAGATCAATGACTGATGTAAAACCTCATTCATTTTGCAATCAGTAAAATCCAGCTTGTGAGTCACATTGATGAATCAAGGCTCGTAGGCACTAAGCACCAACGCCAAGCTATTTATAACTAATTAATTAGTATGTATTGTATGTAAAACCAGCTGAGTTTTCTGCGAACAGGCGGAAGGTAGGATTAAATATGCTATTTGTCACACCAACACTGGAAAAATTGCTTGCTTCTTAGTCGTAGCAAACATTATTTTGAATTCTGTAATAGACTTCATACCTTGACCTCGTGCAATCGACAAAAAAAAATATTACAGTAAAAGCTTAATTATGTAGAGATACAGTACTTTTATTACCAAAATATACCTATAGTTCTCCGAAAACTAATTAACAGTGACATGTGATTTAATTTTTTTCGAGTCTGAACAAAAATCTAAGCAATTGAAGTCGGATTACTCTGTGTTTTACTGTTGATTTCCTACACAAAAGATTTTATAATAATAGAAAAAAAAAACAAAAAAAAAACACTAATACTTGAATTTGAATTTTGAATTTGAATTTGAGAATGCAATACCGGGTCAGTCACAGTTTTATCACCTTTTCTACAGATAATGTTTTTCTAATATACCCATTTCCTTTGTTACAGATCCCAACAATATCACCAGAAATAGTGTTGTGAACGAAAGTGCTATACATATATATGTGAAAAGTGATGTGGTATAGTGTGAGACGGTCCCAAATGAAGCGACGAAGACTGCTGTCACTCAAACGGTACAGTGAATAGACTACAATGTTGGCGACACAAGCTTGGGTGTTCCTCGCAGGATGTCTTGCTATCGGTAAGTGGATTTGTCTGAACTTTGATTAATTTATATGAAAGTAGATTTATGATGCTGTAGGGTAGTACAACTTTGTTGTATATTAAACTGTATATCAATGTTAATCGCCCTAACTCCTACGATATAAGGATGTTGTCAATAATAACTCTTCAATTCCCAGTGTCTAAAGAATAATAAAAATCACATGATCATGATCAAAATCACATGATCATGATCACATGATCATGATCAATATCACATGATCACGATCAATATCACAAGATCATGATCAAAATCACATGATCATGATCAAAATCACATGATGCGGTGTCAACTGTGCTACCGAAAACTATAAAAGACGCGACTACCGTTTTAACAGAGAACTAGGACAAAAATTAAGAGATATGCGTGTGATCACTATGAATGATTTTTTTGGTTTGAGCACTAAAACCAAAACCTGCTTATTTTGTTCTTGCAAAACTTCAAACGATTGTACTAATTGTTAACAAACTTTACAAAATAAATGTTCATAAAAATCATTAAATTTCACCACAATTCACAATAATTAACTAAATTGTTATGCTCTATGTAAAGTTAAGTTATTTTTGATGGAGTTACCCAAAACATAAGGCATCTAGACTGCCTTGTTGGTCCAATGGTCGTAAACGTGACTGCTGAGCAAGAGGTCCTGGCTTTGATTCCTCGGGCAGAGTGTTCTTGGGTTTTTCCATCAGGAATCTCTCTGTAGCCACCACGGGGTCTAGATTCGTGCCCGGTAGATGGCAATATGCTCGCCCCCTATTATATGGGTCTTAAAACATAACTGGCGAAATGTGAGTGTATTATGTACACCTCAGTCTAACCCTTCAGGGATTACAGGCACGATTATATGACTGTATAAAAGCATCTAGTGGACATCTCAAATATAGGCAATTTCGAGTAGTAACACTTGTAACCCTTATCGTTTCCAAGAGCCTTGGATTTCGGCCTGCAAGAGATTCAACTTGGAGTGTTCATTTTTAATGAACTCGAATTAGGATAACCGCCACTTACCGATAAGGGGTTTCACCCAAAAAGGTTTACTTTGGAAATTTAATTTGATTGCAATGTTATCTTCGTTCAATTCATTGAAGCGAAAATTGTAATAGACTATGATGGTATCGGTTTCTTGTCTAATCTTTTATATTTATTTATTTATCAGGGACAAAAAAACAGTTACATGTTCAAGTTTAAAATTATGAGTTGTTACTTAAATAGGTAAACATAATAACCCACACCATTGCCCACGGGTATACAAAGAAATTTTTTGTTCTGGATACATAATAAAAAATGAAGGTTTACTTAATTTAATAGGTATCCTCATGAATATTTGTTACTATACCCTCATTTCACTACTTTTGTATAGCTTTACGGAACTCTTAGGGGAATTTAGATATTTATAATGTATTTGACCACTTTTTAACCGACTTTCTTCAAAAAGGAGGAGCTCCTCAATTCGGTTGTATTTTTTTTTTGGTCCCTCATAACTCCGTCATTTCTAGATCGATTTGAAAAATTCTTCTATTATATGAAAGGATATATACTTCCCGATTGGTTTCCTAGAAATTTTAACAAGATCGGCTGAGCTGATAATTTGGTTATTTCCTCACATATTATAAAATAAAATAAAAAAAAAATTTTTATTTCAGCATTTTGGCTTGCCAATGAACGTGTTCATACATATTTTTCCTTCTTGGGCTATGTTGATGTCATGATGATCCCTAAATAACTTCTAGTTACAATGTAAAAATTAATTCATGACAAGAATTTGTGTGTATATACTACAACTAAAAAGGGCAAAATAAAAAACTTTCTAAGAAAACAAAACCGACTTCCAAAAAACACTAAAAAAGTCTAAATAATTTTACTTTCGGAAGTCGGTGACTTTCTTTGTTTCATTGAATTTTTTATCACCGAGTTCCGTAAGTAAAGTTATTTTAGACTTTTTTAGTGTTTTTTTTTTAAAGTCGGATTTTTTCGCAGAAAGTTTTTTTCACCGAATGATAAGGACCTTAAGTTTATAGTACTTAATTAGCGAATCTAATGTCGTTTTGCCAAAAGACTACAAAACGAGCCTAAACAATAGCCTAACTAATAAACCCTACACGATTCATGTTGTTTCGGATTCTAGACACGAACGATACGTACGAACGATTGTAACTAGTTCTTCTATTTTCATTTATACATATATTTCTTTACTTCAATAAACATTAACGAGCCAATGTTATAAATAGTAATAAACAATGTTATAGTAGTAGTATGAATGTAATAAAAGAATACATCACCGATTTATCGCAAAAATCGTAAGATAACCAGTCAAGCAATCCAGTAATTGAATGTAGACGATAGTTTTTTTATTCAATATTTTTTTACAGGAACACTTGAAACAGCTCAACAAACACATTCGTGCAAAATATAGTAAAACTTATCATCTACAGAAGAATACCAAAGAATCTTACTAAACCAATATTCATAGCACTTTAAGTTTAAAGCTTAGGTAGGCTACACAATAGCGAACACCCATTGTTTTGATAGTTTTGTACCGTTGTACAAGTATGCTTGGTTCCAAAGAATGTCGGCGGATAAGCGTCTCTAAACGGCGGTTAATTTGCGTATAATGGAAAGAATGTCTGCGAGTGCAAATTGTGGTTGTGTGCTTGTATTAGTAGAAGCAACATTTTACGGCCTTGTTCACACGCTAAATGAAAAATTAATTCAATAAAAATTGGAAAATCTTGTCGCACAGCGCCTTAATAGTCTAGTAGTGTAGTCTAGTAAAAGTCTCAGTTTAGTAAACTTTTGCTTGTACAGTCAGCTGCACATATTATAGGTAACACTTTGACCTAGCGTCAAGAGCCAATAACGGGTCAGCTTATACCTACTTGTTTTATTAATATAGATCTGCAACTGTGCCTTACTATTTTTAAAATCCTTTATTTCCGTTTCTGGAAAGAAATTAAAACGCATTCCATTGCTTAATAAATTGTCAAAGGTAGGCCACTCGCGTGACTGGTTAACTAAATAATATAATTAACAGCCAGTCGGTACATTTGTCTAGAGTTAAATTTTGATACGAGTAAGTAGTTGGTTTTCATTCTCTTGAAATTAAAAATGAAGTTCCTGTTATTTGAAATCTAGACTTTATTATTATTTGTACAATAGTTAAATATAATACAAATAATTAACCTTAAGTGATAATCAAATTTAAACAAATTAGTAAGTACCTATTTTGCAAAATACGATGAATTTTAGTAATAAGAGTAAACGAAATGACCTGTGGTGTACCTTTTTTTTTCGGATGGGAAATCATCGAATGACCCCTCCCGCTCTGGGCGGAGCGGAAGGGAGTGTCAGACTTTTACTGACTAAAACCCATCCATGTTCCTTCTATTGCCCTTTGTGTTCCAGAGCCTCAGTATCTCGTGGTGTACCCTTGAGACTGTAAAAGAAAAGTTTAATAAACTCTCCTAACAGATTTTTAAAATATTTGCAAAACTTTTAATTTCGATTACATGTAAACATAGCCCTTTTCAGATAAAAATATCCAAGGATTAGAATTTCAACAAAACCAATAGGTATTTATTATAAAAAAATACAAATGGTTTTATAGCGTAGCTATGTGTGAATTTTTTAGTACTAGAAACAAAAATAAAGTCTCGTGTCAAAAAACTAATGTCTATTCCAAAAGTCATCATCATCATCTGCCTAGCCTTTTCCCAACTATCTTGGGGTCAGCTTCCAGTCTAACCAGATGCAGCTGAATACCAGTATTTTACATGGAGCTACTGCCTATCTAACCTCCACATCCCAGCTAGCACTGGGTAATACGATACCCTTTGGTACTCGTAGGACTGGTTGTCAGACTTTCGAGCCTGTCTACCTTAACGACTGTCAAAGATCTACAAATGACAGCCGGGACCAACGGCTTAACGTGCTTTCCAAAGCACGGAGGAAACTCTGTATATAATGGTTGGTCACCCATCCACAGACCAACCTAGGTAAGCGTGGCTTAACCTAACGATCGACCTGAGCGGCTGTTATTATTTAACCACGAGCTCCTATAGGTCTATTCCAAAAGTATTTGATGAAAATATAAACAAACCATGTTCAGATTAAGTTATCAGGCAATCTTCTCATCTTCCTACTCGTACACTCTTCACAGAGTAGTAATGGTCATGGGAGGACGCCCACAACTGCGGTCGCTGCCTTCGTGATCCTTTTCCACCGGTCTCTATAATTGGCCGCATGGCGAGCACATTCTGCCACAGGGATTTTGGTGACAGATTCGATGGAGTCTGTCGATCGGGTTAGTGATCGACCACGTAGTCTCGTGCCTTCGACTCTACCCTGAATCACTAAACGCTCCATGGAATAATCATGCAATCACGTCTCACTAAAAGGAATTAGTAACACATTTCAACCATTATTGTTTGGATCACTATTAAATTGTCATACGGGGGGGGGGGGGGGGGACATTTTATTATTTTTTGTTGTCTATTGGTATTTTGCCTGAAATAAAACACAATTTATTTTTTTATTGTAATAATTTAAACGATATTATCGTAGCGTATCGAAGTCGTCGTATTTCTTAGTGGCAGCCACGGAGTCTGGATTTGTCCCCAGTTGATGGCAATAGGCTCGCCCCCTATAACATGGGATTTAAACATAACTGGCGAAATGTCGGTGTACTATTATGTACACCCCTGCCTAACCCTTATAGATTACAGGCGTGACATTATGTCATGTGTTGAAATATCCTTTTCTGATCCATTTGTTTAAAGACCATACAAATTGCAATCCTTTATTCATTACTACTAGCAAAAGATGAACGTAATCTTCCTGTACCTCATTTGTCTCTAGACGATATAATATTAGCCGTAGATTAGAGTATTGAGAGATTAGAGTTGAGCTCGTTATCAATCAATTAAGTCGACCGTAAGATGAATGGACTAGATATAACAGACATTTATTACACTCAGTTGGATACTTACGAAGTGAGGGACGTAAGTATTGATAAGTAACTTGTTAGATAATTATATTACGAAAGTTGGGAAGCAGCCACAACTCTGCCCACGTTAGATAGGTACCCAGGTTTTAATTATGGTGAACACATGCTTACTTCTGTTCAATTTGGCTTGATTTACAGTCATTGTTAACAATATATTTGAGAACTGTAAAATATAAAATAATGATCTTTCTAATTGTACCTAATAGTTAGTAGCACTGTAGTAAGTTTGCAACACATAAATAAATCAGTAAAATTCTTATACATAACTAGCTTTTGCCCGCGGCTTCGCTCGCGTTAATTTAGAATTTGACAATCAATTCGGGTTGTACTCTACTTGTGGTGATAATATTCAATTATGATTCGAAATACACGTGGCGCCATCTATTATCATAAGAACGTTATTGTTATTTTCCTCGGGAACAGTACTTTTTTTCGGGATAATAGGTACCCTATGTCCGTTTCTGTTCACCTGACAACGTATATGCAAAAAGAGAATGCTCATGGAAGTATGGAATCCCGTACCATGCTGCATCAAAATCAAACCTTGTTTTTTATAGACTACACTGATCGTATTAACTACTACAAAAATTATTTTTGAAAAAAAAACCCGCGTTTCAGAGTTATTTTATAAAATCGAAACTAACCTAAAAAGTAGGTCTTTTTTTCGACGCTACCAACGACGTATTTTAACACACATACATTACATTATTGCTTTAAAAACAGCGTAATACACTAATATTAGTAAGAATTACGAGTTAAAGTAACATCCACAGTATGCTTGACTGAAACTCGATTTTATTTTAGACCTTTACATTGCCAATAGTCAGTCAGTACAGTACAAATGTCAGATGCCACAGATAAGATAACCATAAACCATAGAGTATAGTAAGTGCTATAAACTAGTCGGGATTTAGGGATGTAATCGATAAATCAAAATCTTTAGGCTGAGAAAATCTATTTTGTTGCAAATAGCAATAAACCAAACTAAATCGATTTGGTGTACTGATCTTACTTAATTGTAATTAATTTTAGAGTCCGCTCGACAGACAAGGGTTTGTTCAATTGAAACGGAACGTCATTTATATTCAGTTGAAACGGAACGTCATATAAAGGGAGTAAAACAATATTCGTACTTTTTAAACTCGAAAAGTATATTTCCAGTTCAAAAATCAAATCCCCGACGCGTAATGCCGTAAAAAAATATGAAACTAATTACTATAATATTTTGGTTTTGAGGCGCGAGACTTTTTGGTACCAACTTTGGTCATTGTCCTTTCAGGATGATCGGTTCAATGGTTTAGGCGTGAAATGGTAACAAAGGATTTATTTTAAATTTCAACAAAATCTCGTCAGCAATTTCACTGCGGCATCAAATAATACCTACGGGTCAACTGTCCGACTGCCCTAGGTCTGAATTGGTGCCACTTTATGTCCAACACAGGCTAAAATATTACCCAGATTTTCAACCTAGCCTTCCTCTCTAAATGTTTGGATGGTTCTGAAATGACACTCAACTTAGTTCAGGTGACTGGAAATTAGTTTCAGATCAAAATAATTGTATAAAAATACGTATCAACTTGTCACGTAATTTGATTAAGGTTTTTTTTCATTTCAGTTCTTTCAACAGTGACAAAGTGTTATACTTCAAATGCATAATAGAGACTCAAACATGTCTGCCTTAGCCTTAGCACGTCGGTTTAGTAAAAAAAAAAGTTTTTTTGGGCGAGCTGTAATACCAACCAGTCTTAGTGACTTGAAAAAAGAATTAGAGAATGAATTTTGTTTTCTATAAATTTGATCATGGATTGAACATGGATCACGAATTAGAACATGTGAGAGACGCGAGAGTATCGCGTCTCTCACATGTTCTAATTCGTGAGTTTAAATGTAAGTCAACATCAATTAAGGACATCTTATGCATTCAAAATGTCTTTTAATAAATTTAAACAAAACAGGTAAAATTAGGGTGCACTAAAATCTCTGCCAAACTTTAAAAATATACAGGCGAGATGATATGTCTTGTCAGATAATAGGATAAGCTATCTGATCTCCCTACAAACAATACAAATTCACAAACCAAACCATAATCCCATTCACAAAAGCTTTTCAAATGTCAAGTCCAACCTCAGAACAACAATGAATCCGATACCAAGGTACCAGGGAGACATGAGTCAACAATGCTATGCGATTGCATTGAACTCATAACGTAATTGGGAACTTATGGCCATTCTATGGTAATGATCCTGCATAGACACGTCGCAAATAGGCCTACGGTATCTACGAGTAGGTATATGGAGACTCGACATGACTTGGCAAACAAATTACTATCAGATGTAGTTGTAGGTATAAAGGGCGGTAAATTGTAGCGCGCCTGTGTCTTTCAGCACTTTAATAGTTCCCAAGGAATTAATTGAATTAAGTTCTTGAGCACGCAATTTAGGGTACCACCTAATTTATTGCAATGTTTGTGGAAAGAGTGGGTGTATTCACGATTACAGGTTTCAGCCTAAAAGCTCTCTACAAATCATCTTAATTTTCATTTCTGTGATTAATTACTGGTTCAAAAGTTCATATTTAAAAACACATTCTGTTTTTTTTCTTTTGTTTACTTTTATATAATTTTGTTTTGTTTTTAATTTAACTTTTTTTTTCTGTTGTCCAGTGCGACACTAATAAACCCTTTTTTTTTCTTTCTCATTTTCATTACTTATAATTATTGCCAAAGTAAGTGTACATATTGTACCTACTAAAATTTAAATACAATAAAATTTTGGACGAAGAATGTCATCAAAACTAGATCTATTTCCGCAATTCCTAATTCAGTCACTAAATGTATTTCATGAGTTAATAACATAAAGTTTAAATTTTTAAATGTAGTTATAGTAGTCAGTAAATAGAATATACATATACTTTGCTAAACTCTTTTTTTTTACAGTAACAAAAAAAAAAACATTCAGACCAATTGATAACCTCCTCTGTAAGTCGGTTAATAATGAGTTATCTTATCACTGAAAAATAAATCAGAAGAAATACTGTCAATTTGTAAACGGAAAAAGTGAAAAAAATTATGCTCATGCATTTTAAATCATTTGAAACTGTTTTTTTAAACAACAAATGAAACGATACGCAAAAACCGATTCACGATATTTTCTATTGTATTAATATTCAGATATCTATTGGATTTTGAAACAGTGATATTTTTACTTGTTAACAGTTTTATACTGCAACTGTCGGGGTCACGAGTATCCATCACAATAGTACAAAAAAAAAACACTGAACAAATATCAATCTGCATTTGTTTTAAAAAAAATATTGCTAATTTGCTCCCTAACCTTACAACTTTTTATACAAACGCGATCAAAATGATGAACTAGTTGTTTCTGTTGACGAGTACCTACCTATGTATCTATAATTATTTACCTCTATTCCAAAAACTTCTATTTTTAGTTTGCCATTGAAATTAATTTAATCATAGCCAGTCTGTGGGAATAAAATCGTCTGAGAGCCGTACAAAAGACTACCAAAAGCGCAATTCAAAGAAAATTAGATTAATTATAGACAGAAGTAATTTCTGGAGGAGCTCGTGGCTAATTGATAACAGCCGCTCGGGACGATCTTTAGGTTAAACCGTGCTTGCCTAGGTTGGTCCGTGGATGAGATACCACCCATCACCGAATTCCCTCCGTACCTCGGAAAGCACGTTAAGCTGTTGGTTTCGGTGGCTGTCATTTTTACATCTTTTTTAAATATTAAATGGGCCTACTCTTGACCTCAATCTTATCCTGAGGACAGAGATGAGGATATGGTGGCCGATGGAACGAGGTAACCATAAAGAAGCCTCAACGACTCACGACTTAAATAGATTGACAATATTGATATTCATGGATTGAAATAGATTGTCTTTGACAGTCGTTATAGGTAGTCAGTGGCCGGAAAGTCTGACAACCAGCCGCAGCCAGCAGATAGGCAGTCGCTCCATGTAAATTACTGGTATTCAGCTGCATCCGGTTAGACTGGAAGCCGACGCCAACATAGTTGGGAAAAAGCTAGGCAGATGATAAGCGGAAGGTATTTAAACACTCAAGATAAAGTAAGACGGAAGTAAATAACGAACAAAACTGATCTGAACTGAACTGAAGTCTAGCTTGTAAATAATAAAGGCTAGATCTTAGAAGTTAACCGCAATTTGAAAACATACAGTATCAGCCTCCAAAATGTAATTGATATTTTTCACTTCAGATGTTGTATCGCATTATCATCTAAAATCTTTTTTCTATGGGGAGGCAGAAACAACAGAACGTCATCTGCTACGATCACTATATACTCCTTTCGCCTCGTCCACGTTCATATATCTATAGTCATACACGTATACTTCTTATGGGTTAGCTCGTCCCATCGTCGACCTCATCTCTGTCCTCAAGACAAGACTAAAGTCAACGCCTAGGCGAGTTTAATATAAAAATATTTACAAATAATCCACACATTAAAATAATACACAAATAATCCAATCACACCATTGTCCTATAATAATGACATTGTCAACATTGTCCCCAATGCCTCACAAGTTAAGTCAATGTTACAAGTATGCCTCCCACATTACGACCTCTATTAAGCACAAATATTCCGAGCTTAGTCACACCAAAGGCGTCTCCGGTTACAGCGTTTTGTTTTGCACATTTTTATTATACTAGTATGACTAGTTAAAACAGGGACTGCGAAGTAAAAAGGATAATTATGCATTTCGGGTACGGAACCCTAAAATGAGCATATTATCCGGGACCCTGTTACGAGGCCTCCGCTGTCCGTTCGTCCGTCCGTCCGTCTGCCTGTCTACGGGCTGTATCACATGATCCGTAATAGGTAGATAGTTGAAATTTTCACAGAATGTTTATTTTTGTTACAACAACAAAAAAATAATTAAAAGGGGCTCTTCTGTTACGGTGGTACGGAACCGCGCGAGTCCGACTTGAACTTTGCCGGTTTTTAGAAGTTGGTTAAAATTTACGTGAAATAAAGAACAAATTGGGATTTTGAATCACTGACTCCTTAGACACAGGCACATACACCTAGTTTAGGAGTCAGAGTATTAACATTATTGTGACCTAGTTATAAGACTTTTATACTCTAAGTCTGTGTATCCTGTACTGTAATGACTTTTGGTGAAATAAAGAAAGAATTTTGATTTATAAAATTGCCTTGTCTTTCGAGTGGTAGCGTAGTGTCCGAGGTGTAATCCCTAGCCAGGCAATTAAATTCGGGTTTTTCCATCAGGAAATTATCTGTTATACTTTGGGGTGTACAGTCACGAGCACTAATATTTTTTATTTTTATTTTATTTATTAGGGACATACTCGTAGAACTGTTACATGCTACAGAAAATACAAAATTCCTTAAAAGCTAAAGATCACAAACATGTAACCCACACCAATATCCACGTCTTAACAAAAGAATAACAGACTATGGTACATTTTACAGAATACAGAGCCTTCTGTGACAGCTTTTTTTAATGTATTACAAATTAATTAAATTAATATATTCCTATGTAATTCAATTAAAATTATCTTAATTTAGTTGGATTACAAATTATTTCAATTCCATTAAGTTACTTATTTATTTCTGTATAATATGTAATATTGTGTATACACTCAGCAAAATTCAAAAGCGTATTAAAAATGGTTTCTACTTTAAGATAACAGCTATTCCGTAACAGTATGGCTTCCAAAATACCATTTTCGTGAAAACGTAAAACGTTAATCAATACAGTAAAACAAAATCACTTTTCAACGTTGTTTCGTGTAAACATTACTATTGCTCGTGACTGTACCTACCCTACTTTAAAAAAAAAATTGTACCCATTCAAGAAAAGACGTCACGTATTTTTTTGGACATTAAATCGAACATCTTAAAAGATTTGAATTATTTTTTAAACCTTAGTCCATCGAATACCGCTCCTTGAATAAAATTATCCCTTGTTTAACTAGTCATTGTCTCACCCCAACACAGATTGTCCTTCAATGTGCCGAAATAGAAAGTGTTACCGTAGGTCATGAGAAGATAAATGGAATTCTAGGACAGAATGTCTGGTATGGTTAGGTTTGTTTATTTTGGTCTGTCTGGATAAATTGAAAAGGACCTCTCTTAGTCTGTCTAATTTGTTCAGTCAATTAGTATTCTGTTGAGGCTTTTAGATATTGATTGAGATAGAATTTCATTTGTTTATCGAATCATCAGAGGCTAACCCGATCACGTGGTGTAAACGTAATGAAAATTCGTATTTTTTTTAAAATGATTTATCTACCGCAGACATGGTGGTCCGCGCCCTTGTTTGAAATTGTTTTTTTTTTTGTTTACATGGTTTTACTACTTAAAATTACATTCGTGCTCCTACTTTGGACACTTACATTATAATAAACTTCTTAGAATAACTTAGAATCTACGTGAGTCCATCTTTTTTTTTATATTAATAGACATGCTCATGCACAAGATTTTTTTTTTCAGGCTTACAATTATTTTTACTAAATATACCTACTACTTACAAGTTAGGGTTACTAAACTAAGGTATTAAGGGTAGAAATTCTTTCACTGGCAAAAAGCTACATTATTCGTGGGTGCTATAGGTTATAAATTACATTAATACTATGCATATTAGCCGAGCTATCAAAATTTTTGTGGACGAAGTCGCGAAGTGCTAGTCGTAAATAAAATTATCCCTAAGCATTTTAGTTAAATTGTTTGCAAGAAATGCAATCGGTACCATCCATAAATATTGAATAAATTTTTGAAATTACCTATGCAAAAAAAATAAATAATATGATATGATATAATAAATAATAATCATATAATATAAAATATATACATATATATAACACACACACATACACATACACATATGTACATATACATATGTATATATATTTATATATTTGTTTGATAATAATATTTTCATATTTAATTTTAAAATCCACGTATTTACGTAACGCCTACGCTTACACCGCTTGCTCGTGCTAGAGCCTCAGGTTATACAGTCCTTATAAGACAAACCCGAAAATCTAACAACTAATCTTCCCAAGACCTAACGTAATACCCAGCCATTGAGTTTTGGAGGTCA
Organism: Eurois occulta; assembly: GCA_950022335.1. Taxonomy (NCBI): domain Eukaryota; kingdom Metazoa; phylum Arthropoda; class Insecta; order Lepidoptera; family Noctuidae; genus Eurois; species Eurois occulta. Next base: position 16,559,680 of record OX465488.1, read on the forward strand.
GATAGGCAGCTGCTGCGTTGATATTCAGCTGCGTCCGGCTAGACTGGAAGCCGAACCAAAAAGGCCAGGCCGATAATGTAGACTAGTTTGTATCTGAAGGTAATAATGTCGATTTTGTACACATAAGAGACGAACGGATTCTTAATTTAAGAAGTTTTCTCATGTCATCGACTTGAACATTAAAATATACTTTATTACTTGTCAAGGTACTTAAATCTAATTTGTTTACAAAAGCATGCATGCGAGCAGAAAATCCTAATTAAATCTTAATTCTACATGTACGATGCTAACAAAATCTTATTGTAAAGGAGGTGTTTCATTTTCAGCCATAAGATGTAAATGTATTGAAAAAGAGGAAAAAATACCACGAACTTAAGAAAAATATTCTTTCGTGAATTTAAGCCTGTTTTGCCTTGCGCAAAAATTAATAGTTTTTAAATTATTGCCATATTCTATTCAACATGGTGTCTTACAGTTTGAATAGTCTGCTTTCGTTCTGAAATCATGTCGCATAGAAACATGGCACGGCAATATGACAAGTAGTTATGTGTTCATGTCATTAATATTATTCTCTTAATCATCATTTTCTACTAATTATATGCAAGTGTGATGATTTCATCCTTAAAAATATAATAGCTATTACTTTTCTAAGTGTACTTCTGAACGAAAAATTCAAAATGCCAGCATTTCTGAAAGGTACAGGTTATGGCCGGAGTCCCATAAAAAATGAAACATCTCCTTTAAAAACACTTTTTACTTTAAAAATGTCAGGTTTGAATAATTAAAGTAGCTGAGAAAATTACTCCAAACTTCATTTACCATTCTTTGAGAAACTCAAGATAATTACTAGTTTATTAAAAAGTAAATTAGTTTTCATAATATTGAAGTGACTGCCAAGCATTTAATTTTGTTCAAAATAACACCTTGTTTATAATTAATTTGGGGCTATTTTTACTAATTGGATGTTAAGGAAACAGGTCCAAACAAACATCATAATAATAAAACTACCTGAGCTAAATTTAAGAACCGAATTTAGATACTGAGTCACATTTCCAAAAATAAAGATCAAGTGGGCTGAATAAGCACAGACAATATTTTAGGAACTGTCATAAATTTAAGATAAGTAACGTTCGACAAAAATACAGCGGGATTCGTAAATTATTTAAGACTTGTTCCAAATAAAAATAATGGCAAAGGCAGAAGTGTATCTAATTTTACACCTATATTATGCCAGTTACATTTATACAAATTCATTTATTTTACATTATGCCAAACGAGCTCGTTGCTAACAATAACAGCTGCCCGGATCAATCTTCATGTTAAGCCGTGCTTACCTAGGTTGGTTTGTGGATGGGTGATCAGTGACCACCACCAGTCCAGTCGTTACAGGTAGTCAGTGGCCCGAAAGTCTGACAACCAGTTTCAAGGGGTATCGTATTACCCAGTACTAACCTGGGTTGTGGAGGTCAGATAGGCAGTCGCTCCATGTAAAATACTGGTATTCAGCCGTATCCGGGTAGACTGGAAGCCGACGCCAACATAGTTGGGAAAAGGCTGATGAAGGCTTGGGAAGGCAGATGATGATTATGCCGTTTATGTTTATGTCCAATGTAATAGGGACGAGCCTACTGCCATCAACCGAGCAATGATCCAGACTCACTGAGAAATTTACTCCCTGACGAAAAACCCAATAAAACTTTGACCGAACTGGGAACCGAACCCAAGACCTTTGCGACCACTAGACAAACGAAGCAGAAGTCGAATTGTCCCTAAGAAAGTTAGGTAGAGACCTGATCTTATACAATTAGTTGTTAATGATGGCAATTAAAATTAACATGAAAAAGTTAAAAAACTTTACTGGCACCCAATTAACTTTAAAAAGGGTTAACGAAGGTTAAGGGTTAGGTCGCAGGTGTCGATTTAACTTTTTGAGTCGTTATGATTGTTTATATGGTAATTTACGTACCTACATAACGTGTTATAAACGTGTTGTTTGCGTTAGGTATAATTTCTTCCATAAAACCTGAAAGCCTGAAGTTACCTATGTACCTGAAGTTTGATATGGAACAATAAGTTAAACGCAGTCTGCAAAGTGAACAAAACCACACATAACATCACACCTGCAATCTCAGAAGAGTTAGGCAGAGGTGTACCTAATAGTACACCCACATTTCACCAGTTATGTTTAAGTCCCATGTAATAGAGAGTATGTTTGCATGTACTCCCATCAACCGGGCACAAATCCGGACTCGGCAACAAGGTAGACCACAAACCGCTACGTAAACTGTTTCTTTGTGACGATCCTTGAGTGAGGACTATGCCCAATGCTAGCTCGCCATCCGTCCGTCTTATGACGACAGGCCGTGTCGACGGCGAGTTCGTGTTCCACGCGCGCCTCAAACAGATGTCAGTAAACAGGAGGGGCACGCAAGGGTCGATGCCTGCCAGGGTTGCGGGACTGTACGAAAGAATTACCGCGGCCCTGGAACACAAAGGGCAAAAGTAGGAACTTGGATGGGTTTTAGTCAGTAAAAGTCTGACACTCCCTTCTGCTCTGCCCAGAGCAGGAGGAGTCATTTGATAATTACCCATCCCAAAAAAAAAAAAAACAATAGGGCTATGCCTAATTCCCAACAGTAAAACTCTTTCAAAATAATTATGCTGATGAACCATCTATCAATAAAGATGTCGAAAATAAATCCATCAGACGTAAATACGTACGTCTATCTACAGACCCTGCTATGATCCCTCTTTCCGTGAAGTACTGAGGAAGAGGAGGTAATTTAGGGCACAGGTTGTATTCAAAGTGCTACCGGGGAAGTAAGGCCGACGAATCAAGCAAAGATAACCTGACATAGAAAAGAAAGAAAAAATATTTATTTGTCGCAGGGACATGATGTACTGGGCTGCGGGACTGTTATGTCTGTGAACACAAAGGGCAAAGAAGGAACATGGATGGGTTTTAGTCAGTACAAGTCTGATACTATTCCGCTCCGCCCAGAGCGGGAGGAGTCATTTGATGATATCCCATCCGAAAAAAAAGGGATATGATGTCGCTACAAAAAAACAATGAACATATAAACCGGAACAAAATAAACCGGCCAAGTGCGAGTCGGAGTTGCGTATGAAGGGGTCCGTACCATGTAAGTAGAGGAGCCCCTTTTAATTTTTTAATTTATTTTTATTATTTGTTGTTATTGTAGCAACAGAAATACAAATATATTCTGTGAAAATTTCAACTGTCTACCTGCTTACGAATCATGAGGCCTGCTGATAGACAGACGGATGGACGGACAGCGGAGCCTTAGTCATAAGGTCTCGTTGGTTACCCTCCGGGTACTGAGAAAAACAATGAATATACAGCGCATAACAAATAGTCAAAATCAAAATCAAAGCATTTATTTCAAGTAGGCCAGTTACAGGCACTTTTGAATTATTGTCGAAACAAAGACAACAATGAAATGTAGCAACAGTCCCATTCACAAGGCATAAAAACTGTGAAAGTACTGTAGTTGCCCATTCCGTACATCTCCATGGAGAAGAACGGGCAAAAAACTCCATGGACACTCTTTTAAATTTTAATACAATTTTAGTTTTTAATACAGCAAGACAGAACATAAAAAAAGAACATAACCATCATTACCAAACCTGCTGATAGCTCATCTTCTTAGTCAGAGTATTTTCGTCCTACCAACATCATCATCATCATCTGCCTGCCTTTTCCCAACTATATTGTGGTCGGCTTCCAGTCTAACCGGATGCAGCTGAATACCAGTATTTTACATGGAGCGACTGCCTATCTGACCTCCACAACCCAGTAAGTGCTAGGTAATACGATACCCCTTGGTAAGACTGGTTGTCAGATTTTCGGGCCACTGACTGCCTGTAACGACTGTCAAAGATCTACAAATGACAGCCGGGACCAACGGCTTAACGTGCTTTCCGAGGCACGGAGGAAACTCGATATGTAATGGGTGGTCAGCCATCCACGGACCAACCTAGGTAAGCACAGCTTAACCTAAAAACGGACCCGAGCGGCTGTTATTATTTAGCCACGTGCTCCTCAGTTTTCGTCCTACTAATCTGGGCGAACAAACCCAGTCTCGTCAACTTATTTTGAGTATCTTTAGTCAATTAGTCTGGCGTAGGTCTCGGCTCCTTAACTGAGCTAAATCTGAATATTCTATTTACATTAATATCGAACTCTGGCAACGGAAAATTCCCGGTTATATGGCATAGGTTGAAATAATTGGAATGTTAGCAAAATTTCCTAAGCCCAATAATTGTTTGTTTAGACCCGACCGCTGCTATCAATAGGACAATGGGTTTCCTCTCGACTACTTACATCGTAGTTATTAAAACCCAAAATATTTTTATCATTAACAATGAAAACGTGATATTTACCATGTTTACTATTTATTTTGAGTTCCCAATATTTCGGGGCTGTTGCAAGCACGGATAAACTTCAACAAACTCAAAACTTATCGTAATATCCGACCATGTCAGTTTAAAAACTTGTAACTGAAAATTTATGTTTAAAAAAAAGGCCAAGCGCGAGTCGTACTTACACGCACACAGGGTTCCGGAACTAAACAATATAATAAAAATATTTTGAAGGCTCATTCATAATTTATTGTTGTATTGTATTACATTCAACAACAAAACTAAATTGGTTTTTCTTAGTATGTTAATGAAAAACAAAGTTACTGCTGCAGTTTGATGAAAAAGTCCCATATCTCAAAAACTAAACATCAAAGTTTTTTTTACGTTCTACAGTCCTATATTTTTTCAGAATTTTCCTCCTCTTACTTTAGAAATTATAGGGGGGGGGGGCACATTTTACCTATTTGGAAGTGTCTATCTTTCAAACTATTGACTTTAAGTTAAAAAACCTCTAATTAATTTTAATGTCATTTTTAAAGACCTATAATCTACAGACACCCCGCACATATAGGTTAGATGATTTTTTTTAGTTTATTTCCATGTATGGGGATACATGGAAATAAACTAAAAAAAAACATCTGAATATTTTTTCTTTATTTTTTTATCACTACATAGTATAAAACAAAGTCGTTTTCTCTGTCCCTATATCCCTATGTATGCTTAAATCTTTAAAACTACGCAACGGATTTTGATGCGGTTTTTAATAGATAGAGTGATTGAAGAGGAAGGTTTATAATTATGTATAATACATGCACCCCTGTGAAGCCGGGGCGGGTCGCTAGTTATTAATAATAAGAAAAAGCAAAAAGGTGCGAAGGGATCACTGGGCATCAAAAAATTCATATGCATCGCTGGCAACGGGAAAAGTGCCCAGAAAGCTGGCAGCATTGCCACGTTGTATGGCAATACTGATTTCTTTATAAAAAAATAGGCTAGCTCTCTGGTCACGTAAACAGACTACCACCCGCTTAGCGATGTCCTGAAATACTCTTTTAAATGCCTTTTCTTCAGTAAATTAGGTATTATAAGATGGAAAAGAATTTCAAATAAAAGCTAATTCGGTTCATTATATCCACACAGAATACTATGTCACTATTAATCACAAAACTTTCGCTGAGAATGCTTTCAGTACTATTATATTATCACTTTTATATCTGCCTCTTAGATTAATGGCTCAACCTTGATAATGAAACTCTTAAGACCCTCTTAAGTACTGGATATCCTAGTGATCATTCAGACTAATTGCGTTTCGGCTTAGGTGATTCATTAATGCTTAGTAAGGGATTGCGTGGGAAACGCCATGACTATAAATTCACGACTATCATCAACATCGAAACAAGATTGTTTTAACTTGTTTTTGTTTCTTTGTCTAAAGTCACACTGCCTCGTTGGTCCAGTGATCGTAAGACTGCTGAGCATGAGCTCCTGTGTTCGATTCCCGGGTCCGGCAAAGAGTTATTGAGTTTTTCCATCAGGAATTTCTCAGTAGCAGCCTCGGGATTTGTTTCCAGTTGGCAATAGGCTCGCCCCCTATTACATGGGACTTAAACATAACTGGTAAAATGTGGGTATTCTAGGTACACCGCTGCCTTTCGGGGGATTACAGACGTAATGTTATGTATAGTTAAAGTGATAAAATTACTTAATTAATGTTTTATCCATGAGCATGGCCTTTTTCATGAAAAGCAACCCTTATTTGTAACCAAATTCTAAAGGGGAGTCGTTTCTCATAATGTGTTTTCTTTTAAAAGTGTAGGTTACCTTACCTACAACGATATACAGTCGCCAGTACGTCAAGTTACCAGAAACAGTCAAATTTCTCCAAAAGATTTTAAATAATTATAATGGAATGTAAATGGTTCAAAATCGAATGGGAAAATTTGACAGTTTGTAGTAACTTGATGCGCTAGCGACTGTACTTAGGTGGTTTCCTCAACTGTAATGTGCATGTAGTAAAAGGTAAAACAATAAACGAACATTATTTGTGACTATTGTGTTTAAACAAGTATTCCAATTTGAAGACAAATCGTCATCTTTAATTTTATGGACACTTAAAAAGAGTACAGCCGGCGACACATCAAGCTTTACAAATCCAGTATAACCTGATCTCGTTTAGTGATGAGCTTCCCGTACAAAGAGATCAGCCTAAATTGGTTTAGGTAGCTTGATCGGTCGTCGTGCGTACCGTAATTTTACTTTGAAGGAAAGTTAAAACTACAGTTTATTGGAAATGAAACATTTTAATCATCAATAAATTGCTTACGTCCTTTACTTTAGTTGCAGGAGAAAATAAAAATATAGTACTTATTTATTTATTCAGAAATACATGCTAACTTAACAGTTTTTTTTACCAAAATGCTCAAGTTTTGTTTTCGTAAATTTGAGAGAACCTAATATCTAGCTTAACAAACACACGAATTGCAAATTTAATAGTAAGTATTCATATAAAATGTGCTACAAATTATTCTGAGCACTATTAACAAATGAATAACACTCTATGTAAAACACAACAAATGCCTGAGCTAATTAATTTCGAATTACCTCAAGATAATTCTTCAGACACAAACACGTCATTACAAACCTAATTGGAAATTATGAGCCACGTACTTAAATTATAAATGTACGCACAATTATGTCTTATTCAACAATCATTTAATTACAACATCATAAGCGAAGTATTTTCCTATCCTACTAATAAATAGGTATTCTTAATTAATAACTTAATTCTATGAAACATGCTTGACAATACTATATTCACGTGGAAATTACATTATTTTCAAGTAAACACTGAATTTGAGAAAGTTTACTTGGTTAAATTCTAAATAGTAAACAAACTCGGCATACAAAACATGTTTAGACATTCTCGGCTTCAATCCTCGTGTGTATTAGATTCCTCAGAGCATTAGATGTTCTTAGAAAGTACTAAGGCATCATAACGTAGCAACAAGTCTAGCCTAGCGATCCCGTATGTGGGACGCCCGTATCCCCAGTCCAGTCCCGACGCAAGCACACATGTAAACTCACATTGATAGAGGTCTTTTCTATGATCCCTATACCTGTTTCTTTCTGACGCTCACATAATGGAGTGTTAGAGCGAGACAACATATGGATACGCGTCTATGAGCTAGCTGCGATGTGTACTACCGGTGTGGTTAGTGGGAACAGTTTTCTTTTTTCCTGGTTGTGTGCGTGACAGAGAGCGAAGTATTGAAGGCACCATGATTCAATGAATGAAACATTTTCGTAAGGAACAGTCATAGAGGCATGGCTATAGAAGATTCACTTAAGAATTAAATTATTCGAAGGAGATAAAATAGAACGATGAAAGAAATAAATTTGAGGATGGTTTGATTTGATTAATTATGAGTCTACTCTAGTCTAGAGTACTAGCTTATGCCCGCGGCTTCGCCCGCGTGAAGTTCGGTAACTGTCCAATAAGATCATACTACAGGGATAAAAAGTATCCTATATGTAAATCCAGGTTATAAACTATCTATGTGCCAAATTTCACCCAAATCCGTTCAGTAGGTTTTACGTGAAAAAGTAACAAACAGCCATCCATCCTCACAAACTTTCGCATTTATAATTTGTAACATAGTAAGATTTGTTAATCTTAGAGATAGAACTGTTAACTTGATTAGAAATGAAACGTGTTAGAAATGCTACAGAGAAGGGAAAATTAGCGGCCCTCCCAAAACAACTTTATAAACGTTCAATTTTAAGCCTTGGAAAAAATTGTGTATTTTTTTTTGAGTTAAGCCTTTTTATATCTAAAAAAACATTAATTATTCTTTTGTAAATATTCCTGTTTTTGATCAAACGTAGCGTAACCTTTGAAGTGTATTTTCCTTGTTGTCAGACACCGCTGCTGGGTTATGAGGCCCTGATAGCAACAGAAGAAAAAAAGGGGAACTCTCGTGTTACAGGGACAAAAATATACAGTTTTTTTATGTGTTTCCTATTCACACTTACCTGATATATTTGAACTAAGTAATACAAATTATAGCGGATATACCGTAATTAATATAAGTACTTATAACTTATTCAAGTTTGGTCTGAATCAATCAGGCAAGTAAGGAACTATTGAGCAATCTATTAAGGTCCCTTTTATCAAAGCTCACAATTTTATCAACAATAAAATAAAAACAGACTTTTAGAACCTACTTAGGTACCTAAGTTATAAGCTATGTACTGATTAAAGCTGTCTAATTCATTCTTTAACTCTAACACTAATTAACTGAATTACTGAATCCATTATATAGCGAAAGAAGAATTCCACTATAATGCAACTTTGATAGACTCTTGTGAATTAATTTAGTCACAGTCACAGCTAATCCGAAAGTTACTATAAGGGTTATACCTTATCCATGTTCTTACTTTGTAGTTATCAACAGAGCGACTATCGCACGCGGCTGCGTCGACGATGCGTTCGGCAGCATGCTCTGTTTTTCGATCTAGCATACTGTTCTGAGCAACAGAAATGTATAGGAGCATAGAAAAGTGCGATTCCATCCTGCTAAATGAGGCTGAACGCTAAAGTGTAATGGCGTATTAAAGTCTACAAGACTGACACAGATACCCTTTACAAAAGTATACATTTCACTCCTATTTGTTACTTTAATAGATATCTCTTGACTCAAGTGGCAGAGTGACAAAGCAAAATCGCCTCTAGAGACATCGTTTTGAAACCCGCAAAGTGATCGGTTTTCCTAACTAGCTTGTCGTACGATTTTGCCTGTAAATACAGGGTGGAAGGGACCGACCCACAAACGATTACCACATTATTGCGAACCCAAAAACAGCTATTTGTTATAAGAGTGAAGGGTCAAAATGTATTGAATAGCAGTTTTTTTTTAATTTTCAGATGCAAAGTTTCTGTGTAGGTTTGGAATGATGGACTGAATACCTTTCCACCCGGTATAGTTTTAAGCTTATTAAGATGGAAAACTGCTTTAACTATTGTGAATATTTTTCGGCTCTATCCTTTTTCTGGAAGATACTATGATTCTGAGATTGAATCAACTCAATCTATCGTCCACTGCTGAACACAGGCGTCTCCCAACAACTTGTCCTCTACATTCTATATCCAGTCTATCCCAGCCTCCTTTTCAAGGTCGTCGGTCTACCTAGCTGGGTCCCCATACTATGCATCCTACCATGAAACTGTCGGAGGACCTATTTCTATTCCGAACAGCTCCTGAGTCAGGCTATAATCATTCCTGGCAAGAAATTGCGCATTTTACCTAGTCATAGTCGGATCCTGGAAATCAGCCCAAAAACCCAAATATTATGCTGAGTAATACTGACTAACTTCATGGAATGAAAATTCGATTCCTTTACATACTCTACTCAGGGCGTTTAGTCAACTTCTTTACGTCATTTTTCATCTTAGTGCCGAGGTTATTTTCAATTTATTATAATTTTAGATCTATGTGTAGTTTGTTTAAACATATTAATTAATAAATGTAATAAATTTTCAATCTAAACTTAAATGGACATTAATGAATACCATAGTTTCTTATCATAACGAAAGTCTAGTTTCTTCGAAATACAAAATTAAATTCGCGTCTTAAAACATCGTCTAGAACAATTATTTAAATCGATAGATTTGCTCTCATTATTTACTTAGATCGAAAGAATAATCGCACTGAGAAGAATGGCCTCGCACAACAATAGATATGATTTTCAGAATGAGTGAGCAGGACAATACTATTCAATTCAAATTAATAATTACATTTTCGTTAAATTTTAGAAACATTATCATCTTACGACGCGGTAAAGCAAATCTAACAAGCCAAATCTTCATTGGAAAAGAGAACACCGGCAAAAATGTTACTAGGTACAAAATATTAATTAGTAACGTTTCAAAGTAATTAAGAATTATTAATGTAATATGCTTAAGCATTGTGAAATTTGTAGAAGTAGGTGAATACCTGCGGTAAATATATAATGTTTTCGGTACGAGAGTAAGATGAGTTTCTTAAATTAATCGGGTACCTGTACTATGTCATCATCATCATCATCCGCCTAGCCTTTTCCCAACTATGTTGGAGTCGGCTCCCAGTCTAACCGGATGCGGCTGAATACCAGTGTTTTATCTGACCTCCACAACCCAGTTAGTACTGGGTAATACGATATCGTTTGGTAAGACTGGTTGTCAGACTTTTTGGGCCACCTGTAACGACTGTCAAAGATTTACAAATAACAGCCGGGACCAACGGCTTAACGTGCTAGCCGAGGCACGGAGGTAACTCGGTATGCAATGGGTGGTCACCCATCCACAGACCTAGGCAAGCACAGCTTAACCTAAAGATCGACCCGAGCGACTGTTATTATTTAGCCACGAGCTCCTCCGGGTACGTGCACTATCTAAAGAGCGTAAATAGACCCTTCAGGGTCTATTTACGCTCTTTCGTAGCAGAAAGACACTTGTTCACCCCGTCATTACGATATTTTTTTGTTCTGGACCATACCTTGGAACCTTCTGGTTGCGGAGATATTGGAGGTCCAAGTTCAAACTTTTTCACAAGTTTTTATTTAATATAAGGCGCTGACGGGACACACACAGAAAAGACGTAAGACGCAGACGGGACGCGGACATTTGTCTCTACCGCGTCCCTTTCATACAAAATGTATAGAAGCGACGCGATGCTAAAATTGCTAAATATACAGAAGAGACGGGGCGCGGGCGCAACGCTTTTACGTCCGCCCTGTCTGCGACGCGTCTTAGTCTTACGTCTCTTCTGTCTGGCCTGCACCCTAGTTTTAAAGGATAAGACTTTAGTAAATATTCCTCCCCGTTTACTATTCAATGCATCCGTCAGCATAATGTTTTGAGTGCGTTACATGAGTTTTACCGTAAAACGTGATTTATCACCCCAAAAAATAAAGTCGTTTACCAGCAATAATTTTTAGTTAGTGAGGTAGAACCTCATCAGGTTCGATTCCCAGCTCGGACAAAGTGTTATCGAGTTATTCCATCAGGAATTTCTCAGTAACTACCACGGAGTCTGGATATGCGCCCCGTTGATGGTAATAGGTTCGCTCCCTGTAATGGTGAAATGATGTACTATTTGGTACACCTATGCCCAACCGGGGTAACAGACCTGATGTGATGGTACACAAATTAATATACCAACAAAGGTTAATCGCATTTAGCTAATTAGTTCTGGCACTGATGCGTGGTTTCTCAAAGCAAGTGCCATACAATATCCAGTGATTTGAACCATGAGTCGCGTGACGTCATTAAATTGAAGTAACTTACACTGAACATTAATGTACTTTCTTGATTAATTAGTTTCTCAGATGTAAAGAGGGCTATTTAAAGACAGTTCTAACTTTCCAAACATGTTAGAAACACATACTTAGCAGAAAATCACTCTATTATAAGCCGATGATGAAATAAGAGAAAAATATTTATTCTTTATTCATTTCTTTTAAAATAAGGTAGCTTTAAATTAAATCAATGGTTTTGTCTACAATCTTACTACTTATTATTTTAGAAACAAAGACCTCTGTTCTACTTCTACGCAGCGATAGATCATCATTTCGTGAACGGCATTAATCGTATCAAAAAGTATATCGAAAAGTTTTGTTACTGCAGGCATTCCAAAAATTTAAAAAAAAAACAAAACACAACCAAAAAAAGCAATCGTAAAAAAATACACACTGAAGCAAAACTTCCTTATTTCATTAAACCCTCACTACATACATTGTCGATGTGTTGAAGAGCGGTTAGGAAACATGTCAAGACAGGTGCTATTGAGCATCACACACACATTAACTGTATGTGAGCTTAACACCATAACACTGTGAACACGCCTTGGTTAGGCTCTACTAGTACATTCAGTTTTCCCTTCATTCCACAACGAAACACCATCTTTATACCCCTAAAGTTAAAGCCCAGTTTCGAATGTGAATATTTCCCATTTACCTCCTCGGAGTTTCTGCTAGCCTAGTAGTCTCGAACGCACACAAGTCGTGTCGCCGCGATTCTCATTCCATATATCAAGGTCACATAGACTCACATGCAGCTGCTATCTTCCGTCCTTGTTACACATACTTGTTATATATGCGTGAGACAAGGGCAGAAATATTTTTCGTTGTGTGCCTACGCTGTCTAGACGTTTATGTGGGACTTTCTTGCGGTCATCATGCTTTCCTTAGAAACTTGACAATGATAACTTTATCGAGATACTGGTACAAGAATTTTCTTTGTAACAATTATTATTCTCATAACTTTAAAAAAATATCTACCTTTTCCATAGTTCGTCGAATTTAGTAAGAATACCAGGCACTTGAATTTTTCAAATATTTTCCCTTTCAGTTTTATAATTCCAGTAAACACAACAAAAAATAAAGCAATAGCAACTAGACGTATTCCTTATTTTGTTGTATGACGTATGATGCGCCATTGCAATACGATATGAAGTACCAGGGCGGCAAGAAGCGAAGGAGTTATTTACTTATTCTAATACCGGTGTATGTGGTTAGACTAGAATACATGCAATAGACATGTTCTAATGCATGTATGAGTTTTTGAATATCCTACTAGTGTGTGAAAAAACACATGCAAGCCATGTAATTGGTAATCGCTAGGTAATTAGGCAGAGTGCCATTTTTTTTTGTGTAGGAATCTCAGCTAAGGCATTGAAGAACATCCTATTATGTGTACATCATGATTTCACGAATGTTTGAAAAGCCAATGAAATATCAGTAACTAGTGCATAAAAACAGGTTGATGTCCTTACGTAACTAACTTTACAATTGTAAACAGCTTGTGTTGTAAAGGTGTTTCATAAAAGCATATCGTTTTAGTTCAGGCCAGGCAACAACAATTACACAATCTTTTCCTGTAGTCAAAAAAAAAAACGTTTTTTGCAACAATTTAAATAACTTATTCTAGTTACAATGGGGGGAATCCTTTTAAGCAAATAGTATGCTTGTTTTAGGACACTCCGCCAAAAAAAATAATTAAAATGATGAATCATGGAGTCAGGTATCAAAAATATTGGATAATAATTCTTATTCTTTATTGCACACAAAATAACAAATCTACATACAAATTGCAATAATATAGCTTTTGTACAATGGCGAGCTTAGCCCAGAATTGGGTTTTCTTACAGCAAACCTAATTTTGACTGCGAGGTTTGCAGAAGAGGGTATACTTATGGTAAAAATAATGAAATAATAATAAGGTATGTGTGTTTAATAATGCATTTTTCGTAACAATTAATATTAAACCTGAGAAGTTTACCAACTTATTAAAAAAAAAAAATCTCTGTTATTTAAGGTGGAAGCGCCAGATTAGTCCTTTAAATTCAAAGTTTCTTAGGTTTTTGCAATTTGCAGGTCGTCAAGCTGTATGTTGAACAAAAAATATAGCTTTACAGAGTTTTAATCATTGAAATCATCAATACAACTCTCTAAATTCATTTAATCTAGTCTTTTTAGCTGAAAAGTTAATGCTTTGGTACATTAAGTCGTAGAGGATCGATGAAGCACAAAGCTAATTTCCTGCCTGTGTTGCGTCGATTTTAATCTTTGCCGCAACTAGAGAAGGAAATGAAACTGAGTAATTAAAATTACCAACCACACCTAAAATACCTTCAAGGAACACAAAATAACAAAAAGCCATGAGAATTTGCAGGAACATTTTATCACTCCATTTGAAATTAGAATACACCCGAGTTTCTGCTTACTTTCTAGAGATGACAAATGACAATCGTTTTGTTTTTTTTCTGCGAAACCTTGTTTTCAGAATCATAACAAGGAAATTGAAAGTGAAGTAGGCATTTCCGCTGCTTTTCAATGTGAGCTTTGTACCTTATCATCAGTGTTGTCACGAGTTTTACAAAAGAAGAAAAAAAAATTTTTTTTTTCGACATTCTTCTTCAATTTTCTTTTCGATATAAATTTATTGATATTTCGATCAGTTAACAACATTCTTTGCATACTGCAAGATTAGTCGCGCGAATTGTTTCCAAACAAGAGTTGTGTTTCAAAGAGATCGATTATTATGATAACTGATAAAATACCTACCTCACTGAGTATAAAAAGAGAAAGCATCTGTATTATACGGTCTATGCACCGTAAACACAATTGAACGATTACAACATGTTCACAAAATGTTGCCAAACATTCATTAAAATTTCGCAATATAGAACTAAAATTAGGAAATGACTCACCTTTTAAAGCAAGATTCTCGTTGGAAGACAATCGATGAGTCAAAAGCCAGTTTTTTAAGGAAAAAAAAATGGTCTCGCCCGATTTGAAGTTCGAACGCGAATCAATCGATTTTGAGCTAAAGATCTAAAATGAACGCTTTACAACTTTGAAAATGGAACTAAGCATGACATCGCAACTACATCGACTAGTTACACCAGTACTAAACTACGTTTAGTGTTCTTTAACAAATTGTTCACATCTATGGTTTAGTGTTAACAGTTACAGATCGTAAGTATAAAACCGAAGTATCGTTAAAAGTTAAATAAAGTTGTTTTGATAGTGTCCTGCATTCTAACCCGTTCACTAAAAAGCCACTTTTCTGTACTATAGAATTATGAACCGTATTTTTTTAAATTCACTTTTATGTTAAGAAATAAAACGTGCTATTTATGTTGGTTTACATAAAAATGCGGGTCAAATAGTTTTGCAGTATATTCTGGCAAATCTTTTCCATGGAATAGATAAAGTATATATCAAAAACTTTTTACACTACGTTGGGTATCTACGATAATGCGTATTTAATGTGTTTTTGTTCCGTATTTCATAACTTCTCTTCCGCGTTTACTAACACGCGATTCACAAAAAACAAACAACAGAAGATTCTTCAAATTCAACCGTCGGATTTGTTTGCAAAACATTTTTGCGAGTCCAATCCGGTTTTTGTATCTCGCTCTTCCTATAAGCGTAGGAAGGAGATAGCGCGATTAAACAAACAGTCATCGGTGAAAGCAAGGCGACCTCACACTTTCACTCCAAGATAACCTTGGGTTATGGAACACGTAACATGTTACCATATTATTACTGATTCAATTCGAGTGTTGCATAATAAAAACAATTTTCCCTATAAGAAGTAGAGAGTCTTCTCACAAAATTGGTTTAATTTGCCCCTGGCGCAGTACAGACGAGGAGTTATTTTAGCTTGAACAAGACGTGTTTTGTTTTTGTTACAATGATAAATCGATCTCTCACGGGAAATAAAACGTTTTGGACGAAAACGGTGTGTGTCGTAGAAGATTTTCATATTTCCTGTTACTTTCAGATAAAGCAACTATCTGGACAACACAGTCTACAGGATTTTCTTATCTACAAGTATTAGCAATAGTATTAATTATAATATATCATTTATGGTTTAAAACCTGAACTGCCTCTTAAGATTAGGTATAGAAGTAAGGGTTTTTATATTTCAACTTTTTTATTCGTTGTTTTCCTCTCATCTACCATTTAAATTTTAAGTTTGACGTCGTATGACGTCAATAAACCGGATTATTGTAAAAGAACCAAGCAAGTAACTATTTCTTTTGGAGACCGAGCTTTATTAATTTATTCCTGACCTCTATTTATTAAACGGATATAACACCAGGGTTTTTACCCGACTGCCAAGGAAGGGTTATGTTTTTCGTACGTACCTATCTTGTAAGCATGTAATATTCTTTATTACATCATATCTTCCAAACCACTGTACGGATTTATTTACACATCGTTAGATTTGTCTTGGTCACCCAAGTGTTCTTAGATAGGTCACGCGAAAAAAACGAACATGGCGACTGTGAGACACTATAGTTTAAAGTAAAAACATTTTTTTCTAGGATACTGCTATATCGGTATCAAATTAAAGGGCTTATAAGGATTTTAAAATGTAGTATGTAATGTAGTAAAGGTAAATCATGACCATTTTTTTAATTTAAATAATCGTAACTAAAAAGTGTAAAATAAAAAATAAACTTAAAAATAAAAAATCCCGACTACGTCAAAAAGAAAAACTATCTAATAACTCTAAATAAAAACTGAAAAGAAAAAAAAGGTATTAGTTGGTTATTTTTTACGCAGCCGGTTTTTTTTTTATTTTTAAATTTATTTTTGAGTAAAAGTGTATTTATCATTGACACTAAAAACGGGATATTTACCATAATTCCTGTTTTTTTTTGAGTTCCCGATAATTTTAGTGATCATGACAGTTTAAAAACTTATAAAAGTATATTTTTGGAGAAGAACCGATAAGAAACTCCATGGTATTTTACAATCTATCTATTCAAATCCTAAACACAGCCTAAGCGAATGTATCTATACATTTTACACTGGAGTACCTCATACATCGGAGGTGAGCACATAGGCAGTTATTTTAAAATAAACAATGGAATGAAAATTCTTAATTTTTGCCAATGAATAATCCATCAGATGCACGGCTTGTGTTAATATAAATATTTTCTTCCCGTAAAAACACCTAACAGGATAACGCGAAGGTTTCCATAAAAACAAACACCATTGAAAATCAAATGTTCCGTGCAGAGCTGCGTTCCATGAGAATTTATGGAACATTCTCGCATTAGAAGATTGAACGGGATTCAATGTTCCGTGAGAAGTTTTTCTTGATATCCTTCATGTCTTGAATTTTCTCAATATTTTTTTTTATTTGTGTAAAATTCTTAACATAACACCGTCACGCTGGTTTTTTTTTTTAATTTGTAGGCAGAGGTGTCCGTAAAAGTACCTATCGAAAAAGTTGGCAACGTCGCAAATAGCTTTCAAACATTTACTTGTTTTAATTAATTTGGCAGTATACTGTATGGATATAAGAAATATGACTAACGTGAGCTAGAATATTCATAATGAATTGTGTAAAAAAGGCATTTGGAAAGTTTCCAAATACTTGTTTTTATCTAAAACTAAATGTTCGGTCTTACGAGCTTAATTCATAATAAATATTATAAGATAAGATAAGATACTTTAGTTGCATAAGTAAGTAGAAAAAGTAAGTTTTTTTTTTAGTTTATTAGTTAACCATATTTCTTATTTCCATACTGTAATATTGCCAAATTGCTTCGCTGCGTGTCGCGGGTACAATCCCCGAACGGAACAAATATTTGTATAGCCTACAGGTAGCTATTCCGGGTCTGGCTGTTTGTGTATGTGAGTTTAAATGCTTGTAAATGCACCCAACATAGAAGAAATCCTTTTGTGTAGCAACGTTTTTAAAATAAACCTCTGTCACAAGTAAAGACGCCAACACATCAGTTACCCGAAACTGTCGAATTTTCTCAACCAACCTTGAACCTAATGCTATAACGATAAAGTTGAAAATCTATTAAAGAAATTTGACACATTGTAGTAGCTTGATGTGCTGGCGTCTGTACATACCTTAAACAAACACAAAAAAAAACTAAACAAAAAAAAAAACTAAAAAAAAAACAAACAAACAAAAAAAAAACTAAACTAAACTGATAAAGTTATTGATAAACTTTGCATTTAATTTTCTTAATACTATTCAACAGCATGCAATTTCACCAAATTCATATTTAAACGCGTCTGGAGTACTCTGGAATTTCCAATTTGTGCAGCTGTCTGTAATTTAAAAAGGACATTAGGTGCTTTTTATTTCGAGATATTAAAGTTTTATCAACCTGTTGAAGCGGTGAGGGCTCAGAAAATATATTTTATCTTTTTATTAGAAGCTTTTATGTAATTTGCAATGTTTGTATACATGTATGTTTGTTTAGGTCAAATTTTGCAATTGAATTTTAAAACATTAATTTAAAATCACAAAGATGGCCGACTAGATATTTTTTATGCTTCCCCATGATATGGGTATAAACAAAAAGGGTTTATTGAGAAGAATACGAACCCAGCGAAAAAGAGTATTTATTTTTTAATTAAACTTTTATTAATATGCTCTTATAGAAGAAAATAAACTTTAAATTAAACTAAACCCATAATGACATTAATGTTCTTGCATGTATTCTAGTGGCTTATTATCATTTTATATTCTTGCATGTGTCACCCTCTGAATCATAACTAACGGTACCTTTAGAAAATACAAAGTTCGCGGCGGTGGCGTTAAATTGCCAAGGCCAAGGCACATATCTCAATAAGTTAGTACATATTATGGTTCTCTCAACGCCACAAATACGTGGCATATTTATTTAAGTTTATAAGGGGTGGAAGGAACACCGACGCGAAAACGGTTACCACGTACATTATAGTACATCATTCTGAGCATCACATTAGAAAATTTTCATCGGTTATTATATAAAAAATCTGGTACAAAAGGTGAGAGGAGAGTACTTAGATAAAAAATCGATTAAAATTAATATTTTGATATTAGAAAATACGTAACCTCTTTAAAGAAATTTTTTTAGATCTAGAATAAAAAAAACCGGCCAAGTGCGAGTCGTACTCACATGCACACAGGGTTCCGTAGCACCAAACGATATAATAAAAATATTTTGAAGGCTCATTAATTCTTTTAATTACTTTCTATAAGACCATGACATCAAGACCCCCCCAACACCTAACCCTCACATGAAAAGGTCTAAGTTAAACTTGAAACAACAGAAAAACACGTATCAACATAGACATACACGAAGTTATAATGTCTTTAAAAGTAAACACTGGTTATTATCATTTGCAGCTGTTTTTTTCATTAATATATCTTTGCATGTTCCCCGATTGATCTACAGCGTCATCGCTATCAACTTGCAAATAAAATATGAAACATCATAATACATATTTCTTTTGATCCAAGTTCATCTCATGAATACATGTATTCGATACAATAATAATAATATGATTAATACCAAGGCAATTGTGCCAATTGTCATTGCAAAGTACTTGTAATTCCTGTCATCGATGTTGATGAAGATGATGCCGACCTTAGGACTGAGGAAAACTCATTGTTTGTCATAATTACCTGTCGTGTAGTGTAAGGTCGATCGTACAATGTATGAAACCTACATTTGTCTGCATAAAAATAAAACGATGGGTATATTTTTTTGATGAAAAGAAACCATGAACTAATTCAAATTTCTAGGAACTTCAATTCTAATTACTTATCAGAAATACAAAACTTGAAAAGAAAATAGCCTTACTTTAGTTTAGTATTAGTAGCTTTAGTTTTGTTTGCCTTTTCAAAGCAAAACAACACGACACGTGTAGCCTACACGTGTCGTTTATTATGCGTATCTGCCTACACGGTGTGGGTATATCATGCCCTCATGTTATTACAACTTTTGGGTTTCCGAATATCCATTTCAGCTCTCTATCGTTCACGGAAACAACAAAGCTCATTAATATTTCTCGTCCTTTCATGCTAAAGTTTGTACAGAGGTGTTAAACAATACCATACCGTCAAGGTGTCAATGTCAGCGGCAACATGTACTAAGGAAGCAGGACCGGTTGTAGGTATGTCAAAACAACGCTCCAAGCCGAACGGGTGACAGTAGGTAAACCGTACGCTTTGAAAAATTCAACAAAGCTTTGAAATGTCAGGTGACGGTAACAGCTCGCAACCTTTTATGATATCCTGGTACTGACGCTGGGAATTGTTAAAGAAATATATTGACAATAAATAGTACCTAACTTTGTTTCTTCTAAGAAGATACTTTTCCAAGATATTACCTTCCGTATTTTCTTAACTTGATCAAAAGGAAAACCCCAGAAAGCTTCTTGGGTATACAAGAATCTCCAAGTATGATATTGGTTCATTTTATTTTCATGTTATGTAAATGAAAATAAATGTCTTGGAAGCAAATACATATTACAAACAGCTTATAAATTATAGATACTCGTATATACGTATACATATAAAGAGAATCATTTCGTCCCAAAAAGCAGTGTAAATACCGAATTACTAGTAATCTGACTTCCACTAATTTTAATGACTTTTCCATGTTTGTGGTTTAGTGATGTGCCACTGAAAGATAAGAAGAAAAATAAATTGGTTATGAAATTTAAAAAAAAGCAATGAGTATCGAAGATCGATTGCGTTTAATCAAAACTTTAACTAAAAAAAAAATCGGTATCCTGGCCGACGTTAAAAGATTTTCCGAAACAAAAACTATACCAAATGTCACTTTCCGTTTAGCCGTGATATTTAAAAAAGTCTTCAAAATTGACAATCATCTTCGCATTCGCGAATACTTATCACTCTGTCGATCACACATACACACATATATATATATATACTAGTAGGACATATCTATTCAAATAACTGGATAGACTTTAAAGACTTTGACTTATGAGTTAATTAATAGGTTTGAAAAAACCGAAAAAAAATACGTAAGAAAGTGTTATTTTTAATCAATTTACTCTATTTATCAGTATGCGTTTGAACCGTTTGGAATTGAAACACTGGGACCATGAGATCTGATTGCCCACCTGGTATTTCGGGATATCGCCAACCGGTTGGTCGACTCTTCTCGTGACCAGGAGGCTGGCCTATTTCTCGGCCAAAGGACCAGCATTGCCATTCAAAGTAATGCTGCCAACCTTCTAGGCACTTTTCCCGTTGACGCCTTTTAATTCTTTTCTGCTTTTTATACATATTTTAATTATTATTTTAGGTTTTGATAGTAAATAACGTATTTTCATAATACCATTGTTGCCATTATAATTGAAATTTAATTCAGACTTTATGGTTCTTATTTACATTCACACGCCCACGCATATTTTTCTCAACGCAGGTGAGACAGAAATACGTATGAAATAAGGAAAACCTAGATCAAAAACTGTCTAAGTACTTAATAAGTGGTACGGTGATATTCTCAGAAAATTGTGTGTGTATTTATGGATCTTCTTTTTCTATTATTGCCACCAATTTGTGTGTATAGGCATCGAATTATAGAACAAAAAGGTCGCACTGCGTCCCATTAGTGTGTGAAATAATTCAATTTCTATCTCAACATATCGTAGGCTTTTTTTATTTCGTAGCAGGAGTTAGAAGATATCTAGTATAAAAAAAAACCAGCCAAGTGCGAGTCGAACTCGCGCACGAAGGGTTCCGTACCATTATCTATAAAAACGGCAAAAAAATCATATCAACCCCGTTTTACCCTTTGGGTACGGAACCCTAAAAAACATTATTTTATTCCTCGAATGTTTAGACAGAGGTTTACTTGTAGTGCACCCACATTACGCCAGTTTTATTTAAGTCCCATGTAATAAGGGGCGAGCCTATGGTCATCAACCGGGCACAAATTCAGACTCCGTGACTGCTACTGAGAAATTCCTGAAATAAAAACCCAATAACACTTTGCCTGACCAGGAAATCGAACCCAGGACCTCATGATCTGCAGTCACGCTTGTGACCACTAGACCAATCGGGCAGTCCATTGCCATAAAGTGGTTGCAAATCCAGACTACTGATACTGAGGATTTCCTGATAAAAAAAACGCTCTAATAACACTTGGCCCTACAAATAGAATCGAACTCCTGTGATCAGCAGTAGCACTGCAACTACTAGACTAGACATCATCATCAGATCAGCTCGGAATCACTCACTGCTGGGTATAGGCCTTCCCTTTCTTCTGTAACACTTCCCGGTTCAGTGCGTCCCTCATCTATGTGTTACCCGCGATTTTAATGATATCGTCAACCCAACGAGCTTTTGACCTTTTTTGGCTTGACCCCTATGCCAACCCTGCCAGTTTCCCCACACTTAAAGCGCATATTTTATTTTATTTTTTCTATTTGCTCACGTATTGTTTTTTCTTTTATTTTAACCTAGCGTCATATTGTTTATTATTATCATTGTTTTTATTTTATCATAGTTTCATGTTTATGTACCTTGCCTTCACATTAAATTAAATACATTATTTAAACATGTTTAAAATATATTATGTAATCTGAATACCGTGTGGTGGGACCCTGGTGATCTGCTATACAGGGTTTCCTAGTGCAGACACCAGTCTCTCACAAACTTATGTAGTTATCGTAATGTTAAACTCTATAAACACAAAAAGTAATGTTTGTGAAGAGATAATAAATTATTTTGAATTGAACAAGGCAGTATTAACGAGGGATAAAATGTTGTACAGTTTCAGACCAAAGAAACGATGGATGGACTGTGTGAAGGATGATATGGCTAGAAAGGAGGTGACTGCTGAGATGACGACTAATTGAGTATGGAAGAACACATGCTGCGCTGACCCCAAATAAATTGATGAGGATGATGATGATTATAACGTTTCCAGTCTTTAAAAAATGGTGTCTAAAACTTCAGTTGGTCTCCAAGCTAATATTTTAAGAGAAAAATTCACGTCTTTCTACTTTTTATTCGCGTTTCAGCAGAGGTACGGTAAATTTTAAAAACTTTTGTAACTTGAGCTGTCGTTCATTGCTTTTTTAAACTACAAGTTTCTCTTGGGATTTTTAGTCACAGTCTAAGTTGTATTTGAAGAGACTTAGTACGAGTACCTATGACAGGTAAATACGAGTAAAATACTTGCAGTTTGTATTTATAATACAAGATAGAATCCGTGAAGTGTGGACTTTTTGGAGAAAGAACCTTTTTTGGCGTTTTAAAAAAAAACTAAAATTGTTATCATTATAAAAGATACTAGCTGGTGGTGGAAATTTTGATGAGTAAGAGTGAGAAAGAAGTGCTATTCCAGACTATAATACTATTCCATATAATCTCTCTCTGTGCCTTTCAGACCCGTTCAGCCGGTCTGGCGTGATTGAGTAACAAACACCCATCCAAATTTTCGCATTTATAATACGAGTAAAATATAACTCAAACTCAAAGCATTTATTTAAATTAGACCATTACGGCACTTTTGAATGTCAAAAAAAAAACATAAAGAAGCGAAGCTACAGTCCCAGTCACAAGGCATAATAACTTGAGAAAGTAGTGCACTTGCACATTTCAACCATATCTCTATGGAGAAGAATGGGAAAGAAATTCAATGGACACTCTTTTCAATCAAAATATTGTTACAAGATCTTGGTTACATCATTCATGTTGAGATTATATATATGTGAGTGTGTGTGTATATTAATATTTGGAAAGCAAACACATAATTTTTCCAGTATAACATATTTACATTTGCAAACAGAATTACATTAATAAGTAAAGATGATTATAGCAGTTTCTTGGTGTTTGTTTATGAAAACAAAATACGATCACGAGTCTGTCTATAGAGATTCATTATCATCATCTGCCTAGCCTTTTCCCAACTATGTTGGGGTCGGCTTCCAGTCTAACCGGATGCAGCTGAATACCAGTATTTTACATGGAGCGACTGCCTATCTGACCTCCACAACCCAGGTAGCACTTTCTAGCTAGTCTTTATAGATTATTACCACAATTTTGTTACCACGATTATTCTTGGTCGTTTTTCCTTGAAAATAATCAAGGAAAAACGACCAAGAAAATAGAAAAGAAAACGTAACTTTTTCTCCTCTGACTTCGTTCCAATAAGACTTGTATAAATTAAACCGAGCAGGTCGTGGCTAAATAATAACAGCCGCTCGAATCGATATTCAGGTTAAGCCGCGCTTGCCTAGGTTGGTCCGTGGATGGGTGACCACCCATTACACCGAGTTTGCTCCGTGCTTCGGAAAACACGTTAAGCCATTGGTCCCGGCTGGTTGGTTTCGGTTTTGTCAGTGGCCTGAAATTCTGATAACCATTCTTATCAAGGGATATCGTATTACTCAGAACTGGGTTGTGGAGGTCAGATAGGCAGTGCTCCATGTAAAATAGTAGTACGCAGCTGCATCCGGTTAGACTGGAAGCTGACCCTAATATAGTTGGGAAAGGCAAGGCAGATGATAATGACAAATTAAGCCAGATCTAGAAACTATCTAGCTGGCATTTTGCTAATTGTCTTAAATAATGTCTCCTCCTACTCTCTCGAAGTCAATAATAAATGTCTATTGACCAAGACTTTAGCAGTTCTCCGTTAATTGAATAATAAATTGAAAGTTTGATTAATTTTCAAAATAAATTAGTAGAATAGAGTAATATTTGACTGCTTTTTCAGAGAGTATACTGGTAGAAAAGGAAATATTTGAGTTGCTTTAAAATTTTGAAATGAACAGCAGTTTTAATAGGCTTATGTTATTGCCGGGATCTTCAGTTATAAATATTTTTATATATTTATTTTAATTATATTTTTTTTTGTACGGATACGGTACGGACCGATTTTTGGCGTTTTTTTGCTATATATTGTTGCTTATTCTTTAGTACAACGACTTTTAACTACTAAAATGTAACAATAATTAGGAATTATCTCACCGAGTAGTCCTCTGCAGAGCAAGGCTCTTCACATACAGAAATGGTATGAGTATTAATCACTGGCTTAGCAATATCAAACTAGCTTATCCCTGCTTCGTTCGAATGGTAATTGGTAATTATCGGGACGAAAAGATGTGTTAGTCCTGGTTATAAACTATCGGTGTGCCAAACTTCATCCAAATTCGTTCAGTTGTTTTTGCGTGAACGAGTAACCAGCAAACAAACATCCATCCTCACAAACTTTTGCATTTATAATAGCAGTAAGATAAGACTTATAATATCGTCAAAACATTTATGTAAAAACTACGGATCGGATTTCGATGAAACGTTATACTAATACATCAGTATAACACATATTTAAGCTGTAATAATATTGTGTACAATCGTTTGCTCCATGAAGGATCTTATCAAGGGAAACCTTCCTTTGTCACGAAAACGAAAAATCATGGACATGTGCATTCCCATTTTTGACCATTTGGATCCCAGACTTGGTCTTTGACAAACATTCAAAAGTCCAAACTCAAGGTTTGCCAACGCGCAATGGAGCGCAGCAGTCTAGGCGTCAAACTAACCGACCATGTACGCAACACCACACTGCGCTCCAAAACACAAATTACTGACGTTGCTCAAAAAGCCGCTAAGCTGAAGTGGGACCGGCCTGTCCACGTCTGCCGCATGCCTTATAAACTGTGGGCCAAAATAACCACTTTCAGGAGCCCTGACACAGTCAGAAGGCGTCGCGGCAGACCTCTTAGAAGATGGTGGGACGAGCTGGACAAGACCAACGACCAGCGGCCCACATTTAGCTTTTTTTTTTTTTTTTGGGATGGGAAATCATCAAATGACTGCTCCCGCTCTGGGCGGAGCGGAATAGTATCGGACTTGTACTGACTAAAACCCATCCATGTTCGTTCTTTGCCCTTTGTGTTCCAGGGCAGCGGTAGCTCTTTCGATTAATCCCGCAGCCGCGGCTAATTATTGTCGCTCAGCGGACAGTCCACATTAACCCTGGATCGAAACAACTGGAAGTACTGGGGAGAGGCCTTTACCCATCAGTGAGATGACACAGGGTAACAGTATCAGTATCGGTACAATCGGTGAAATACTATACTACTAATAAACGTGTTTAAAAAAATACGCGGGCGAGGCTATTGCCCTGCAGTAGACTACAATACTTTTCGATTCCTGATGGAAAATCCAAATAATAAATTTGCCCGACCCGGTAATCGAAGGAACTCAGCAGTTGTGATTGCGTCCACTAGACTAACGAGGCAGTTTTCCTTCACCAATATCAGTAACGTCCAGGGCAGACTTAGAAAGTAAGTATTCGTACAAATGAATTACTTTGCTGAACCTAAAACCCAGACTTCCAAGAACTCTTCAATTACAGTCAAGAAGAAACAGACTCAAGTTCCAAGAATGGATCTCCTGAGGCTTCTAAGTTAGCATCCAAGTTAACAACCATTTTGTATCGAACTTTAGTTGAACTTTGTGCTGCAGCTTTGACTTTTCGCTACGTTGCAAATGAACAATGTGCATTGGCTGGATTTAATTGCTTTGTTGCATGTGACTTTTCGTTGATGTGCATTTAAGTATCTTAAATGTTTAGAAGGAATATTGAATTCTTTAAGATTTTTAAGCTAGTAGAAACATAATATGAAAGGAATCAAAGGTTTAAACCGTTAGATTCGCTTAACGAGTCAAAATGTCTGCTCTCTCTTACGGAAACTTGCATCCAGATCCGATCCGATCAGATTTTGATTTTGAAGAAAAAAGTGGCGGTAATTAGTTGCCTACTTGCTTTCGTCACAGTTCTAGCGGTAGCAGGTATGTATCTAGAAAAAGGGGAAAGAGTATGGGGCCAACGGGAAGTAATTTTAATTATTTTATTAAATTCCCTTTGTCCCCTTTAACGGGACATGGCCTACGGGGACAACGGGAAGTAATTCAAATTATTTTATTAAATTCCCTTTGTCCCCTTTAACGGGGACATGGCCTACGGGGACAACGGGAATACACCGAAGACGACATTTCAGGCTATAAGTACATTTCCAGTATAAGCTGACTTCTCGTTGTATGAAGAGCCAATACAATGCGAGGTCAGCTAAATCTGGAAATGTATAGCTTGATATGTCGTGGTTTGAAGCATTAATTTTCAATTTTAGTAATATCAAAGTAAATATTAAGTACATAGTTGATGCATAACCGCCTCATTTTTTAGAAATCGGTAAAAAATAAAGGGGTTAGTCAGTAGAGTACTGCTTACTACATAATCATTAAAAATATTCAAGAAAAGTCATTTAGATAAAATATAATGACACCCTTGCGCCATCCCATATACCTAGCACAGTGGGCTGCGCTGGGGCGGCTGCTGAAGGTGCTGAAAACCTCAAACGGCGCAAATACAATAATTTAATTTTATTGGCGGTCATGTGTTTGAGCCGTTTGGGGTTGGGGTCTGAGTGCCCACCTAGTATTTCGGGAAATCGCCAAGAGGTTGGTCGACTCTTCACGTGACTAGAGGGCGGGCCTATTTTTTGGCCAAAGAATCAGCTTTGCCATCTTGACTAGACTTGCTAGCCTTCTGGGCACTTTTCCTGTTGACAGCCGCTGTCAACAGGAAAAGTGCCCAGAAGGCTAGCAGCATTGACACGTAGGATGGCAAAGCTGATTCTTTGGCCAAAAAATAAGCCCGCCCTCTAGTCACGTGAAGAGTCGACCAACCTCATCCTCCACATCGCTGCGATGTGGAGGATATTTATTTATTTATTTTATTTATTATCATTAAAATAAACCATTCCATAATAAAATTGATAAATATAATGCATAAAATATTATGTGTTTTATAATATTATGTGGTGGAAAAAACAAGACATTTGAAAAATAAAAATTGATTTTTTTCTTTAGTTCTCGATGTTTTAAAGTTCACTGCCACCAACTCATTCCCGTTGTTACTAATGCTACACAATAACTAAATGTGTAGCCTGACAGGGTAGGGTCTAAAGTTGCAAATCTAGCAGTGTGCTTAGTTAGTAAAAGGATTATTTCACAAAATAGGTAGCTTTAAATATGATTCAGCCACTACTAATCTCCCCTCTGAATGCAAGCCGTAATAGGCTTTAAGGCTTCTTGGAAAACGTCTTCTCTATGTTTATTCCATTACACATCACAAAAGGCAAGATACAAGATGTGTTCTATCTTTGAGAGTATATTTTAAAGCTCGCTGAAGCTCAAAGTAGAAGTGCATTACCTAAGAATATCTTACTAAGAATATGTTTTGTTTTCTTTTCCAAAAAATTAGTCTCAATATTGTATCAAATAAGGGAAGTAGCGAGTCAACCCTAACACAAGTATTTTAATTACTTACTGGGGCTGTCTCAAATCATGTATAGAATGTAACTTTTGAGGTACAATAAACATTTATTTATTTATTTATTATTATTTATGTTTTTTCATACGTCATGATTTCACTAAAAATATGACTGTAATTCCCGAAGGATTGAACCTATTGTAGTAATCTATAAATGCTAAATAATTATGAACTTCAATCTGTATTTAGTGCAATTATACTTGAACTTCTTTGTGGTTCTTATAAATAATACATTACCCGACCTGGGGGTCAGGCAAAATGTTATTGGGTTTTTCCTTCAGAAAGGAGACTGAAATGATTACATACAATCTTGGGCCTAGTTGTAAGAAGATGAAAGTGGTGTTAATTAATAGCTTTTATATTATCAACCTTTCACTGAAAATTCTGCGGATTTTGTCAATCTGAGAACAGAGATATAAGAGATTATGTAAAAGTGAGGTTATGTTACAATCTTTAAGTAACAGCTGATTCCTGAAGTGCAAAATGTGTTCTTTTGCACTAATAGTTATTATATTTACTAGAAAATGTTTGAAAAATCATATGAATGAACGTCAACGACTTCAAGCGATAGGTAGGTAACAGGTAAGGAGATAGGGAAAGGATGTCTAAAATAAAATAAAAAATCATTTAATATAGTGTTTTATTCGCCTTCTCTTGTAATTAAAATGTCGTCTAGAAACCAAACCACATTGTAATCTGATTTAACTTACAGCTCGAGGTATAATCCACTCTTGTATAACATTATAAATTCTTGATTCACGGGTTGTGTTGGTATGAAGCAGGTGATGGGTTCGCGATGCAAGAGAGCGTCCGCAGCGGAGAAAAATATTACGGTGGCCTAGTGGTCTTCTTTGGTTATCGACATGTGGGCTTTGAGCCAAGTCCCAGCACGCTTGACGAACACAGTCACTACTGCTTACCTAAAAATGGAACATTTTTATTAATCTTCAGCTACATAAACAATACATAATTAACTGTTGTGTATTAGGGTAATAAAACATTGTTTGATAAATAAATAATTCTTTGCCATAACTGTAAACAATCTCCATAGGCAATTATATGTATTTTAATCCTGCCAGGATGGTAGCTGGTTAGATGAGGTTATATTTACTTACAGACTGAGGTGCAAGCCATTGCCGAATCACTGACAGAATTGTTTCATCGTGTAAGGGTCGTCGGCCCAGTGTATTGCAGTGACCAGTGGATATCCCACAATTCACACAGCGATTCATAGTTTCAATAATATCCAATCCACAAGCCGGCGGTAAAATCCAAAATAACAATTCCAAGTCAAACGAGTGAGCGATCTTCGGTGTCCAAGGTGAAAGCAAGGGTCGTACAAGGTAGGCAGGGTCAGAATCCGTAAAATACAAAGCAGTGGTCGTAAAAAATGACGAATAATCGGGAAAGCACTCAAAACGCATCGGAAAACACGAAACGAGTGAGCAAACAAAAACAGTCGGCAACTGTCTAGTGTCAATGTCAGTCAGCTGTTATGTCAGAGACATAGACTAAAAATATAAGAGAGATTTGAATCGATATGAAATCGATAATCATTAATATTGGTTTTTCAGTAATTAATTGTTATTTGATTTAATAATATGACTGTAATTATATGCACTATATTGCTTGTGCATTTAATTACTTTGAGTTAATTATTTACTGCAAATGTTTTATTTTCGTAACTGTGTAATCGATTACTCAATCGATAATCTCACGAAAACTATTTTCTCATATTTCTCCGCTTCCAGGTTGAGATTTTAGGTGATTTTTCATATTCTAAGATACAAAAATATGACAAATTTTTTAGATCATATCTCAACTTATTACATTTGGGCCCACCGTTTTCCATCTCCTTTCTTAGTAACAGCCACGTAGTCTGGATTTCTTC
Source organism: Eurois occulta (assembly GCA_950022335.1). Classification (NCBI taxonomy): domain Eukaryota; kingdom Metazoa; phylum Arthropoda; class Insecta; order Lepidoptera; family Noctuidae; genus Eurois; species Eurois occulta. Next base: position 16,589,623 of record OX465488.1, read on the forward strand.
CCAGTTGATGGCAATAGGCTTGCACCATATTTACCCCCTACCCCCTATATACATGGGACTTAAACATAACGGGCGAAATGTGGGTGTACCATTAGATACACCTCTGCCTAACCCTTCAGGGATTACAAGCGTTAAATAATTTACTTATTTATAAATCGTGTTATAAAACTATTCAATAATTCAGTAATGTGATAATGATAACGTTGCTGACTGACAACCTAGTTTCTGACCGATAATCTATTTCTGGCGAGGTTCGAGAATTGACCGGAGGCGCTTTTTTTAAGGTTTTTGACGGATACGCCATTTTATTGTCACCGGACTTACCTTCTAGCTGTTTTTTTTCGCGATTTCGATGGTGATCCCTTGAAGAAAGTAGTTCATTTTGATTCTCTGAATCATACTCTGAAATATGACCACACCATTCATGGCATGTACTATTTATGGCATAAGTATAATTATGGTGTAACGACAAAATTCTAATTCGAATTACAATCGCTTTCATTAATTTTGCTTTTATCGTCACTAATAATGTTTTGAACATTTTCAGAATTTTTTGTACATTTGGTCAAATTACGGATCCATTACATTCATGAATCAATTACTTGTAATAGTATTTTTTATCATACATAAACTACACAAAAACAATACAACTGGTGAAATGATTCTGGAGGATTCTTTTGGTTCTTTCTTTGAGTTTCTATTTAATTTTAATTATAATAATGAACTATTTTTGCACACCTGTTAGGGTAGGATATGGTCCTGAGCTATATTGTTGTGTTTCATCCTTGTATGTACCCATATTCAGCAAAATAAATGATTTGATTTGATTGTAATAATGGGTGTAAAAATACCCTTAACGAAACCGGAAAAGCAGTTCTTCCCATCATTGCGATTATTCTTGACCATATCTGAGAACCTTCTAGTTACGGAGATATTGGAGGTCAAAGTTTCAACTTTTTCACAACGTTTTTAAGGGTTCCGTAGTCAACAAACAAGGAAACCTTATAGTTTCGCCATGTCCGTTTGTCCGCGGCTTAGCTCAAAGACTCTAGTACTAGAAAGCTGTAATTTGGCATGAATATAGTGATTAGTTACGCCGACAAAGTGTTAATAAAATCAGGAAATAATAAAGCTTCCGAAAAACAGATTAACTTCCAACGATCTGTGGTTGACTGTAATGCTAACCTTGGTTAAAAAGAATTACCGGAAAATGAATACAAAATTAAAATTTTCAGTAAGTATGAATTTTCAGTATTTTAATCGATCGTTTCTTTGTCATAAAATTATGAAATTTACTGCTTTATATACTAATTTTCCGACATTTTGAGTATAAATAGCTCATTTTTTTTTCGGAGCCTTTATTAGTACCCAATAAAATGTCGAAAAGTATTTTTTTTAGGTTATCTCCAGTACCTACACGTAAAGTGGGGAGTTTTTTTCTCGCGTATCCCATAGTGTGGGATGTCGTTGGATCGGTCTTTTAAAAATATGGCGAGCTTGTTCTAATCATTTTTCGATTATGGGATTCGTTTGTGAAATATTAAGCTTTAAAGTGTACATTTTTGTTAGACTCAAGTGTCTCCCCCTATACCAGCTAAACGGTTGTGTTTGCAATTATAACGAAATTAAAAGGAAAGCAATCACAGCTAGGTAGGCTTTACCAGTTTACAAGTAATAGTCGACTAACTTATAAAATGTACTTGAATAACATTTTCCTAAACATAATGTATGGGAGCACAGGTTTTTCAACTGCAAAGTAACTTAGACGCTACGGAACGCTACATTGTGTGTTTGCGTGGTCAGACACGCACTTCGCCGGTTTTTTTTTAAATACATTTTTTTTATATTATAACTTTACTTTAAATACCTCCATGGCCCCTGTTCTACTCAAGCTTATTCAGCAGGAAGATGATGGTGTCAAGCACCTACGAGTAGTCTAAACCGAAACAAGGTTAATGACGTTTTTTTGCTTTGGTGTTCTGACCAGCTCAAGCTGATGCGCCGTCGATATTAAATGACAACACCAATATTATCGAGATTAATCTCATTAGCCACTTGATGGATTTGCTTTTAGACTGGGATTGACACGTAATTAACATCATTAATGTATTAATAGGTGCCATTGCCTGTTGTGAACTGCCCTATTAATTATTACATTATATTATGTTGCGTAATATTGTTGTTCAAGGATCTACTATATTGGCGGCCATTACCGCCTCTTCTAGCAGTAATATTTTAACCTTACCTTTAGATTGAAAATAATATTCGATATTGATTTAAGTGAAGGAGCTCGTGGTTTAATAATAACAGCTACACGGATCGATCTACCAGTAAAGCTGCGCTTGCCTGGGTCGGTTCGTGGATGGGTAACGTAACGAATGTAATGGTCATCCATTACATTCATTACAGAAGTAATTAATGTTTACTTATAAGCCTCGTAATTGTTAGGCTACCACCTAATGGAAGAGTCAAACAGCTCCGACACAGGTGCTGTTTTAGCTGAATGGGGCTTTCTCAATTTAGGTAAGATTTAAGAGATTTTTTTTCTGCTCTTTAACATTAACCTTCTTTTCTTTACAGCATCATCACAAGCGCCTCCGGGCTTCAAACTCCCAACGATCATGCACGTAGAAAGGAATTGGTACGTCATGCCAACGGAACCCATCGGCTCCTTTGTAACGAGGGTCTACCGAGAGAAGAACGGCAGTGACAGGGTTACCTTCGGGCTGGAGACCTACGGGCCGCCGGCGCCGTTCAGGATTGATCCTCATACTGGAGTCGTTACTGTGAATGATACGCTTATTGATAAGGTAAGATTAGTATTTTATATATTTTTTTGTTAAAATTATACGTTCCCTTTGGTTGGACAGGACTTATCTTAAAGATTGTGTACCCAAAAATGTTTTTTATGTATAAGCATAATCAGCCTATATGTTCCCACTGCTGAGACACACAGCCTCCTCTAGAGAGGGGATGGGGTATAATACACCACACGGGCCCAGTGCAGGTTGGTAGATGTCAAATGTCTTCGAATTTTTGGTTCTGCGCCATTTATGAGGTTTCGGTTAGTTCTTTTTTTATGAAATGCAAAATTATTACTGTAGGAAAAACCTTTTAGCGGTATCATTGGAAATGAGCGTAGACTTTTACTAGCGATGATTATAAACATTTGATTTCACATACCAGTGAGAAAATGTTAGATAAAGCTTTACTAACTATTCGATAGAAAGTTTATGACAAGACGAGTTTTGTAGCTTAGATAAAAAACAATAGATTAAGTAACACAGCTTCTATTGAGTACCGTTAATCTTCCAAACCGCCCATTAGATTTCAATGAAATTTTATGACTATGTATGGTTTGTTCCAGCTTGAAAGATAAGATACTTTTTAAGCCATGCGAAGTAGGACTGGGTCGCTAGTTAATTATGTTTTTTTTCCTTGTGCAGTAAAGATTACCCGTAGTGATAAACAAAAGACGGTCGGCACGTTGAAAAGACGTGCAGTAGTGACGTGCGGAGTTCAAAGATCAAAATCGAGAAGTATTGACAGGTTTTGCGATAATATCGTAATTACATTTAGATTACAATTCGGTACTACTCAAAGCAAAATAACTAAACTGGAAAGCTGTTTATAAAAATTACAACTACAATCTATACTTAATTTATTATTATTATAAAGAGGTATTTCGGACCTACTAAACCGATTCCGAAAATTCTTTAAAAAAATATTAAGCCAAATTATTCCCGAGTGTTATAGGCTATAATATATTTAAAACGTTCCTGTGGGATTATTTACGACCATAAGCCGAGCAAAGCCAAAAGCTAGTGTTATTATTATATAGATTTGATTGAATTTTTTATTGAATTGATTTGGTTTTTTTAGTTTTATTAGATTTAATTTTGCGACCTCTCTCATTGCAAGCTCACAAAGCAAGCAAACAAAATTCAAAAACTTATTTTCACGCAATAGATTATTCAATTACTAAATTTTCATGATAGCGAATTTCAAACTGGTTAAGTCTATAACTACTTCTAAAATTGAAATATGATAAGACTTAAACTATTCATTTTCAGATAAGTAATTGGAACAAAGCGAAGTTTGCCAATTATGAATTTGAATATATATTACATACTTGTATCTGCTTGTGACTTCGTCCGTGTCCAAAAACAAAGCTAATTAAAGCTTTCATTAATAAAATATTTTTTTAAATCGGATGTGAAGTTATTAAATATTATAGAACTATCGAGGCCCAATGGTAATGGCCCCGTCTTTTATTAGTTGTGTAATTTTTTTTCAAATTATTTAAAAAAAAAAAATGAAAAGTGTTTATTCACAGAAACAATTTTAAACATTATTATATTTACCTCCGCCAAACTGCAAAACAGTTTGTTGGCAGACGTAGCTCCTTTTTTTTGTAACTATTAACATATTTATTTTTTTATTTTATTGACACTTTTTCACATACCTACATGTAATTAAAACTATTCCTTTATTTCTTACATTTAAAAAACCAGACATTCTTATTTTATTTTTAGCTGTTATTCTCTATAGTGAGGCTTTGACAAAATACATTAAAGAGGTACTTATATATATTTTTTTTTAAAGGCGGCTTTTGTGATACAATTGTTTATCTCGACTGGAAGGTTATTAAAAGTAGTAGGGACTAAAAAATTTCTACACCTTCGACCATAATAATTATTAGAAGTCGGCACTACAAATCTTCTCATATTATCGCTCCTTTGAGATCTTGTGCGTATAATATTGTTTTTAAATTCATTGCTACAATACTGTTCCAAAGGTACTGACATCACTACCCTCTCATGGACCGGCAGCATTTTACATTCCAAAAATAAGTCCTCATAATCACTACTTTTACAACGGTTTTTTGTGTTTTTATCTACTAATAGTTTCATGAATCTGATTTGCAGTTTTTTTATTTTATCCAAATAAGTTTTAAATGTGTTACCATAGCACGCCAGCCCGTAAGAAAGCAGCGAGTCCACCAGCGCATAGTAGACCATGTACAATGTTGCCCTATCCAACACAAAACTAAGGTGGTGGAATTTTACAAGTACATACCTGAGTTTGTCACATAAGTGTGTGATGTGTGTTTGCCATGAGAAGGTGTTGTCTATGACTAAACCCAAGTACCTGTATTCCTCCACCACCTCAATGTTTGCACACTCACACAACGTCAGTCCACCACTGTGCAGACACTCATAGCTATGCCCCACTATGCGCGGCGGACGTTCGATTTTTTTAAGGTAAGGAGATTGTATACGCATACATTTGGTTTTATTTATATTAATTATGATGCCATTGTCGTGAGCCCATTTGATGATATTAGTAAAATCTTCTTGAATGTTACTTTCAATTACATTTACATCTTTGTCTGCATAAACTAGACAAGTATCATCAGCATACATATATATGCGACAATTACGAATTACATTGCACATGCTGTTGACATGCATGATGTATCCGACGGGACCAAACACGGATCCGGTTGGCACACCACACGTGACGTGTCTGGACTCTCCGACGACGCCGTCAATGAGCGTTCGCAGTGTCCGGTCTGTGAGGTAGGCACGGAACCACCTGTTCAGTGGTCCCGCGACCCCGCACTCCTCCATGGCTTGAAGCAGCTGGTGGTGTTCCAAGGTGTCAAAAAGTTTGATTTATGTTTTCGCCACTGCTCTAAAACCGGTGGAGGAAAATATCGTGAGGAAACCGGCATGTCCTAGAACCAAAATATCGAAGACATGTGACATCTGATAAGTCAAATATAGTGAGACTAAAATTATTTTACCATGTTGTTATTATGTACCTATAGGTATTCTAGCAAATAAATCAATTTCATTTCATTTCATTTCTAGCAAACGGCTCTGGGCTCGAGTGGTGGGTTAGTATCCCATAACCTCCCATAGAGAACAGGTCTGTCTCCCAGCAGTGGGAACAACAATATTAGTATAGACATAAAACTTCCGAAATAAAATATTGAACTTGTTACACAGCTAGGACAATAAAACGACGTCATTTTACAGTATTTACAAACTTCGTTTAAATAAGTTAGTAGAAGCGATCAGCTTCTAATTTAGCTTTTCACATATTGCCTTTAATTGAATAAAAATGGCAACACCAGAACCCTATTTCACTCATACAATTCAAGAGACATTTTTGCCCTATAACTTTAGCACCATTAATTTAGCTGTCGGATGCTGGAACCAGAAAATGTTTCAGTTCCGCCACCCGTCACTGATGTACGGTTCAGTAAGTGCTTATAGTTAGTACTGACAAAGTATAAAAATAACCAGTGAAACAACATGGCCTTTTTTGCGAACCTAAACATGGTAGCATCACAATTTAGAGTTATTACCTCCCTCATAACAGCTATCTATAGGTGTCTATAAACAAGTCAAAGAAATAACTTGGGTAAAAGTTATAATAAGTTATAACTTTTACCCAAATTATTTCTTTGACTAGATACAATTTTTATTATGTAGTTTAGTAATTGCTAGAAGTTAGAACTGAAAAATGTTTGAATCAGTACTTAAAAATCATTCTGGGATTTTACCCACATGTTACTTAATTAAAGTTGAAGCGAATAAACTCTACGTATTCCGATCTCTGGTCGAGGGTTGTCAACTGTAATGACTTTTGTTTTGTTGCATTACATACATAAAAAGAACCTAAACAATGGCCTTGATGCGACAGCCCCGAGATACCTATTCACAAGTAGCGTGTGTGAGTCTGAGCCTTTTCAGAGCCAACTGGGGGTCTAAAAATGACGTTTTAGCAGAATATTAATAGAATAATAATTCATATGAATCACGTTGCAATTTGTAAAGGGTCACAAAATAACAATTCTAAATATAAATGCGTCTGCGGCTGTTTGATTCATTTATTCAAAATCTGTAATAGCAATTACAAGTAAAAAGTTGAACTGCTGAGCATGAGGTCCTGCGTTTGATTCCCGGGACGGGCAGAGTGTTATTGGGTTTCTCTATCAGTAGCAGCCACGGAGCCTGGATTTAAATTACATGGGAGTTAAACGTAACTGTCGAAATGTGGGTGTACTATTAGGCACACCTCTGCTTTAGCCTGCGGGAATTACTGGCGTGATGTATGTTGTGGAAAAAGGTTTTAAGGCCTCTAGCCCCTGTTCTCCTAGTTGAAATACTCTATGTTATATCTACTGTGGGCCTGTGGACGGTGAGTAATGGGCTAGCTCGCCGTCCGTCCGTCGTATGACGACGGGCAGGCCGTGTCGACGGCGCGTTCGTGTTCCACGCGCGCCTCAAAGAGTTGTCAGCAAACGGGAGGGGCCCGCAAGGGCCGGTGCCTGCCAGGGCTGCGGGACTATTCGAAAGAGATACCGCGGCCCTGGAACATAAAGGGCCAATGAAGGAACATGGGTGGTTTTTAGTCAGTAAGAGTCTGACACTCCCTTCCGCTCCGCCCAGAGCGGGGGAGGGGGGGGCATTTGATGATTTCACACCCACAAAAAAAAAAATATCTACTGTGCTTATAGTTAGGTATTGATATTTTTTCCGTCTAGTCTTTACAAACTGACGCTACAGTAAAAACAATCGAGCCGCAGCTGAAATTACAGGCACTTTGATTGGAAAATTACTCAAATACAGGCCCAATTAGTGAACAACAGTGGTGTCTAACTATGTCGTTTATCTTTTTATGAATATTTTTTAAACAATCAAAAAGTTTTTTTAGTGCTTCGAAAGGGGGTGTGTTATGAGATGACGAGTAATAGATAAGTATGGAAGAAGAAGACATGCTGCGCCGAGCACAAAATGAATTGGGACGAGGGCAAGAGAATGATGACAAAAAAGTTTTGTTAGTATACCATTAGGATTTTAAATTTTCAACTAAGCATTGAAATGAATTGTAATGGTTAAAAGAGTTAGGCAGAACACCTAACAATGCAAACAGGAGGGGCCCGCAAAGGCCGATGCCTGCCAGGGCTGCGGGACTGTTCGAAAGAGATACCGCGGCCCTGGAACATAAAGGGCAAAAGAAGGAACATGGATGGTTTTTAGTCAGTAAAAGTCTGACACTCCCTTCCACTCCGCCCAGAGCGGGAGGAGTCATTTGATGATTTCCCATCCCAAAAAAAAGGACACCAAGCAATGTGCGGTGATGTCAGATGGTGTAAAACCAAACTATTTTCGGTTTCGGTTTAAAGAAAATTTATTCTCAATAAAGACATATATGTCACTTACTTGAAAACAATAGTAAAAACATACTTAAATATATTACAAAAAGTTCGTCATTGGTATTATAAGTTAATATCTACCCATCCAATGCATTCATTTCTCCAGAAGTGATCTGATCGATCCGCAATTATGTGCTGGCTAAGTTGAGTTTTGAATGCATTGAAAGAGTGTAGATTTCTTATATAGCACGGTAACTTATTATAGAGTTGTGCTCCTTCAAAAGTTAGCTTTTTTGCCATAGTTAGTTCTTGTTTTAGGTAAAACTAGCAAGCTTCCCCGCCGTGTACTGCGTTAACTAACTTGTTTATATTGGGAGAGTGTTAAGTTTGAGTGAACATTTATACTTAAGAATGCATTCGATAAACGATTAATTGTTGAACCTTAGAGCGACAAATCACTCAAATTTCAATCAATTTGAAAGCAATTGAAAAGACTGTCTTTTAAGATGTATTTACTGAATAAACATTATTTATTTATCATTCATCAATGTGAAGTAGATTCAGGGCAAAATAATTGAGATTGATAAATAACTTGAGATACAAAAAACAAATTTAACTGAAAATTAAATATATTTTTGTTTTTTTTTTACAGCTATCTTATATTATGCAAAGTGTGTCATGTGTACGTAAAGTACCTCATTTAATTAATTAGTGATTATTATCAAAACATTAAATAAGCCACTTTATGTGGTCTGAAAAGAGATCATTGTACTGATAAATGTAGCTATGTACTATTGGTAACTGTAATCGCGAAAAAAGGAACACTTCGTTTTTTCTAGTTATGTGAAAAAAATATAAGGAGCACTGAAATTGCTGTCGCTGGATATTGTCGGTAAATTATTGTTTACTTGCCAAGGGGTATCAGTCTTGCTAAGGGATATCGTATTACTAAGTGCTAACTGGGTTGTGGAGGTCAGATAGGCAGTCACTCTATGTAAACTAGTAGTATACATCTTCATCTTGTTAGACTTGAAGCCGACCACAACGAAGTTGGAAAAGGCTAGAGAGTAACTCTCCTACTAATAAACACAGAATAAAGTTGTTCCAAGTTTAAACCTATGAAAATGTATGGTTATTCCTTTGTTATTCCTGGTATAACTTTGTTCCGTGTTTATTAGTAGGAGGGAAGTTGTTTATTGTGTTAAAGTTGCCAAACAATATTAAGTAAACGTCCACTAAGATAAATTGTTCAACGATTATGCATAATGTGAAGGTATAAGTAACCATGACAGCAAACACTTCTCTTCAAATAAATAGAAAATCATCAGACACATAAAAACTTCGCATGCAAAACGAAATACCTCTCATTTTTGGTTCCGATTTTTAACGGGTCGTTATTTTAATCACTTAAGTGGCAGTTTAGGAGTACCTCAGTCTTGGAGGTCAGGTCAATCAATATTGATGCTGTGGGAAAGATCGCGGCAGCTTTTATGTCTTTAACATCTGTTATAGAAGAAGATAAATATTTTATGTTTATGAATGAGTGTTTTATGTGAGATGCGAAATGTTTTGTGTGAGAAGCTCGTGGCTAAATAATAACAGCTACTCGGATCTTCAGGTTAAGCCCCGCTTGCCTGAGTTGGTCTGTGGATGCGATGACCGCCTATTACATACCGAGTATACCTCGGAAAGCACATTCAGCCGTTGGTCCCGGCTGTCATTTGTAGATCTTTGGCAGTCGTTGCAGGAAGTCAGTAGCCCGAAAGTCTGACAACCAGTCTTGCCTACCATGGGATATCGTATTACACAGTCCCCAAAATAGTTGGAAAAAGCATAGGCCGATGATGAATAAATTTTTATGTCTCGCTAGTGTTCAAGCGGAATTTTCAGTACCCAGCAAAGTGGTATTAGCTGTTTTTAAAAGGAATTTGTCAGTAGCAGCTTGAAGTCAGTTTGGCATCGGGTTGTTAATTTATGTATTTGTAACACCAACAGCAGTACAGTCACGAGCACCAATATATAAACACTTAATCACTTTTAATAATGTTTTTCTCCTACTGTTCTGATTAAAAATTGATGTTGTTACGAACATAGTATTTTGGAACTCATATTTTTATGAAAACGATCCTATCTCTAAGTTACAATCGTTTTGTTTTTAAATTTAGGAAAGTGTATACTATACATATTGATGCTCGTGACTGTACATACTAAGAATTAACAGGAAATAATGAAAGTGCTGGTATGTGTGCCCACTACAGGTATACGTAGCATTCACAATAATGACATACAATCATACATTTTGAATACAATTTAATAATAGTTAAAAAAAATACTTTAATCTTTAAAACTCAATGAAATGATATGATTATAATTAGGGCATACAAAACTGGGTTTTGGTCCCAAAACAAAACCGATTTTGACCTGGATACTATGGGACCGAAACCGGGTTTTGCATGCACTAATTATAATATGTATTATGAGTGTGATATCTAAAGATTTGTCTTTTATGTCAATTAGACAAATGAGACTAAATTAAACAAAACGGATCTGCCTCACCCTTTATATTTTGTTTAACATCTCATAAACGAGGTACTTATTTTATGTTTTAATTTCTATCAATATGAATTACTTACACATAGTCAAATATTGGTAATAAACTATGTACAGACGCCAGCACATTAAGCTACTACAATCTGTCATATTTCTTTAATAGATTTTCAACTTTATCCCTAAAGTATTAGGTTCAAAGCTGGTTGGGAAAATCTGACAGTTTCGGGTAGGTTGACCTGCTGGAGTCTGTACATTACCATACAGACTACAAATAGAACTACAATAAAGATAAAAAGAAGACTAAAAGAAAGTACCTATAAATATACAACGACGACAATAGGACACGTCTTAGGCGCCAAAGTACTCCTCCGCATCGCTGTCATCTGGAAACGTGCCCAGAAGACTGGCAGCCACATTGAATGGCAATGCTAATTCTTTGCCCAAAGAAAGAGCCAGTCCTCTGGTCACGCGAAGTGTCGACTAGTTGGCGAGAGATTTCCTTAAAAAGGAGACGCGTACTCGGGCCCCATGATCCGAGCGTTTCGACCTTTCTCATTATAAAAAAGTTAATTCGTAGTAATAGGTAGATTGATCAATCAATGATTACTGTCTACCCAGCCTTTTCCTTACTATGTAGGGATCGGCTTTCAGTCTAACTGGATGTAGCTGAATACCAGTATTTTACATGGAGCGACTGCCTGTCTGATCAATATAATAATGTCCTATACCCAAATACTAATTTATAAATTAGAAAGTAACTGGGTATGTCTCTCAGTCCCATAGAGAATATAACCACTAGAGAGCTTATAGGCCGATTTCTTCTAAGAACACGACTCACCATCGCGGGCCGGGGGACGGGGAAGAATGCGCGGCGGCAATTGGTCAATTTGCGTAGGTATGCATATCGTTAGGGCTGCTCTACTTGATATGGAGAAAATAGTCGATATCGATAAAATGGATTTTAACATAATGAAAACTACTCAAATTAAAATTGTATTATTTAATCAAAATCAATCAATACTTATTCTTATTCTTTATTGCACACAAAATAACAAAAAATTAATCAATAAAAAGGTCCAACAATTTAAAATAAAGTAATTAAAATAAACAGTGGCAACTAAGAGATGACCAGTCCCAACTGACAGCGCCCGTTCACGAACATGACGCATGGATCAGCGCCATTCAACTCAACCATATTGAAGGGAACTAAATGACCCGACACACCCGCCACCATCAGTGAGACATTTGAGTGAGCATGACATTCTCTCAGCCACCAGAACACATTCAAACCAATGAAAGATAACAAAATATAAATGGTAACTTTACGGTACATAGTACTCACACATGTGTGTTATGCAATTATTTAATTCTAGGAGTTGGAATAGACATATACATTGATGCCACTATACTATTATTGATTTTTAAAATGAATTAATTTGGTATAAGTTTTTCGAATTAAAGTTTTAGGGTCCTGACTGTTCTTTGTAAAAAATGACAAACGAGCATCTACATATTTTTGAATTATGCATCTTGCTAATTCAATTAAATGATTGGTTGATTCTATTTCAAATTGATGAAAATTAATATCCGGGAATAAATTATACCCAATCAGAGATTTTAAAACCGATCTTATAAAATAATCGGTATTATATTTCGAAGACAAAACTTGCGAACTACTTTCGTTGATCGTCCTCTTAATATAAATTTCACAACGACGGCAAATTTCTATGACTGTGGTGGATCCGTACAATAATTTGTTTTTAGTGTCCTTTTGAAATTGTAAGGCGTTTTGATTTGGTACACCAATCAGCGCCCCAATGCAAGTTTGGCATTTTATTTGCTTTATCAGAGCATGGACAATGTAGCCGGCCATATATTCTATAACTTTTTCACCGAATTCAGAATTAGGTAACAGGCTTTCAAGGTCTGAAAAATCTAGGCTATCAGTCTCTAAATCTACGTTTAGGTCTTTGTATCTAGTAGTGATATTGATACGGTTAATCGCAGAAGTGCATTGCAAAATTGAAATTTGACCAAGAGCGCTGCAATTGCCACTGCCACTATTTTTTATTTGTGCATATGTCAGGAGTTTCTTGTAAATGCTTTCAAATACCCTAGCACTAGGATTGTTGTTTGATCCACCGTGGCATCTAATACTTCCAAACAGGTGCTCCAAGTGGTCCTGACTTATTTTGTGTAGAGGAAGATATTTTAAGGCGCACTCTGAGTTCAGAACCAAGTCCTGGATGAGAGCAATGGCACTTTCGATACATACACAAAATCCTATAAATCCGGTATATCGAGGTGATTTAACTAGTTTTACTTCCTGTTTTATTTTTCTAACAATTATGTGTGTGGACATATTTAGTAAAGCATCTCTTGCTGTCTTTAATTTAAATATAACATTCGCAGCATTTTCTGCATTGACTGCTCGTTTAAAATCATACCCATGGGTGTGCGAGTCCAGAATATCAAAAAGGTCATTCATCACATCCAGAAATTGTGTTGTGGGTGTGACATCTTGAAACTCACGTAAATTAAGCTGTTCTTTGCAAAATTTGAGTGCATCTGATACACTCTTACTAAAAATTTGGGTTGCTAAGCTTACTTTCATAATTTTAGTTTTAAAAAATATATGAGAAGCCCTTAGTCGATTAGCTAGATGAAAATTTTCCGCTGTTTGTAGATTATGTAAGTTAACGAGATATTGCCACGATATAATATTGCCGCGTTCGTCTTTCAAATTCCTATAAAACTCAAATGCATTTCGCACTAACTTGATCATGTGTCGATCTAAAAATACTGCTATTTTTGAACTATTGCAGGGATTTTCAAAGGTGGATTTTATCTGATCAACTTCAAACGAGCAGCCTAACTTTTTAGCCATAGTAATATTTGCTGGGCAGCCGTCAAATGTAATAGCTTTGACGTTTACACCAGCCTCTTCTACCAAGTGGATCGCCTCTGTTAGAAGTGCGGCTTTTTGTTCTGCATTTATGCCATTTATTAAAAAATACCCTATTGGAATTTTCCAGGGTGCATTTATTGGCACCAACAAGAAAACAAGGGCTTCTTTAGCTTCGTCTTGACAATCCGTTTGTAAACTGGCGCCAAAACTCACATGGCCATAGTACCTTCTGCCTTGGGGATGATATTCAACACCACTTCTGATTGCCATTTCATCGAATATGATAGTGGCGTAAATTTTGTTCTTAGATTCTCTGGCTTTCATTTTGATAGTATCTATTGCCTCCTTTGTAAATCCTGGTTTACCGTCAATGGATTGATACCAACTTCTCAGAGTACTTGTAGCAGGTAAACATGTGCTGAAAGTTTGTCTAACGAAATTATACGCCTTGGGGGAATAAAAATGCAACGTTAAGGAGAATGCACGTAATTCAGGTGAGTATTTGATTTTGGGTATATGTCCTGTTTTTGATTTCAATATTTGGCGTTTAACGATTTCTTGATTTTGTACACCTATGCGACTTAAAATATCTTCATTTTCTTGAGTAATATAAGATTTTTTAGTCAAGGTATTCAAAATTTCTTTTAGATTCGCATTTTTTTTAACCAATAATCTATTTTTATCTTGAAGCCTCTTGACTTCTTTCTTTTTTTTACTAAGAGAGTATATAAGATGGTCTATGTGTCGTTTCATTTTGCGTTTACGTGGACTCAGGTCTACAATTGCTGTGTCTACTATTTCTTTGTTACTTATTGCTGAACTCTGAAAAATAATATTATATAAGAAAATAGGAAAAGAAAGAGGTAATAAGAAATATTAATATTGAATTTTTCGTAAATACATAGTTGAGAAGAATGTAAAAAAAAGCATACGGGAATTTCATAATCATGGGAAGGCCTTAAAATGTTACTGTCATCAATTGGAAAACGCTGCAAAGGAGTCTGGTCTTCAGTTAGTGTATTACCTTCAGCTTGCACTTGTGTATTTGATAATGGACTCTGTAATTAAACATGTCGGCTATCAATAAACGCAGTTACATGCAATAATACAATAACCCACGGACTTATCATCGAAATAAATTAACTTACGAGGGCGTGATTGTGATGCGAAGGCCCCGGTACATTAGTATTAGAGTCAGTCATACTATTTGGTGAAGCCTGTAAAGAATTAATGTTTCTCATATTCACGATTTGACTTTTGCCAACATTATATCAATAAAAACCAATAATACCTACCAAAATAGGCAAAAACATCGTTGGTATCGCTGAACTAAATAAACGGCGGCGTTGTTTCAAATATTTAAAACAATCGGGGGTGAAGTGCCTTGAACAAACAGCGCTGTTTTCTGTTGGAAACCAATTTTCCCTATTAACCTTATTTATCCACTTTTCTTTTAGTTCCGGAATCTTCGGAAATCTAAAATGAAACAACATGTACCTATGTCAAGAACACAGATGAAAAATAAAGTGAAAAATAGCTACACAAAACAAGAAATAGAACATTATCAAATTCAAGTCGGTTACAAGTTGATAGGTATTTTATTGCAGTATTTGAATTAAATAAATATTATTTTAATTTTACTATTTTCGATATCGACTTCAGCTATTAAAGGTAACAGCACTAATTTTTACGATAAAAATACAAAGGGAAAGAAAGGGATAGACGTATTAGAATTGCCTGATGAAAGAAGAAGACAGTTACAAAAGACATCAACGAGATACTCAAATTTTGTGCTCTTTCTCCCAGCCACCATTTTAACTAGAACCCTGCGGTGGCTCATAATCTGATTAAATCAAACATAATTTTCTTTACTGTTTACTTACCGATGAAAAGTTATACCATCCTTTTTGTAATTCGATGTCCTTGAAGTTTTCCCACACCACATCACCGCGCATGAAGGCATTTTGATGCGTTAAAATTGCGTAAAATGTTGTACCTATTTTTAAAAATTTTGCGTGTACACAGGTCTAACAACTGGACACAACTAAAATGGTTACTAATACCGTAGCCTATATATAGGTGCAAATGCACAAATAGTTTTCGAGCGCGGGGGCACTGTATGCGCAGTCAAGTGGTTTTATAGTCTTTGCTCAGTCCCTTTACAGGGCTTTACTGCCGCTGATTGGACTTGTACATTTCGCATACGGATATAACATGAGCCGGGTTAGAATGGATATAGGATATTTTTCATCCCGACAAGTTTCCGTGGGATTCGTGAGAGTCGATCTTCAGTGGCTCGAAAGTCTGACGCAATCTTACTAAGGGGTATCGTAATCGTATTACCCATTACTAACTGGGTTTTAGAGGTCAGATAAGAAGTCGTTCCACTTAAAATACTGGTGTTTAGCTGCATCGGGTTAGACTGGAGCCGACCCTAACTTTATTAGGAAAAGTTTAAGTACATGATGATGAATAAGTTTCCATGGGATAGTCTTCAACCTCCATGCGGCCGGAACTGCAGATAAAAGCCAATCGACGAATAGAGGATTGATTTTCTAATGAAACTCTAGCAATTTACGTTATTAACATAATTATCGTCTCGCATGCACAACAGAATCTTAAAAAATCTTAATTAGATCATGAATACTAATTAACCAATTAAACAGTTATTAACTCAACAATAAACGTTCAGAATCTTCAACTAATCTTGAAGTAAGAACTGTTAACTTTCATTTGTAATTAAATTTCCAAACTAAATCAATCAACATATTCTATCAATCAATCAGTTATTAGTTTTAAGTTTCTATTTCGAGTGTTAAACAATAATTGAATCTATTAACATCAGTTAATTAATTGATTTAAAGGATTTAATCATTTCAGTTAACCGGTTTTAGGAGACGTCAAAATTCAATTTCATTTTCACAAATTGGAGTTGCTTTATGTTTAGACAGGGAAAACAGTAGGAGTAACACTGTCCCCAAATATCGACGCCATCTGCCATATTGTCTTCCAGTCTCTAACCGTGCGACAAGATTCTTCATTGTTGGTAGATAGCTAGGTGGGAGGTTGAAGTCACACACAACACTTGACTCAAACTCCAAACGTTAATTTCTTATAAACCATTTACAGGCACTTGTAAACTTTTTAGAGTAGAGCCACCCGTTCGCAAACATGGTTGTTTATAAGGAGAAGAACGGGCAAAGAAAGTCCTTACACACTCTTTTAAATCGTGTTACAGTTCTCATTTACACAACTTAATATTGTATGTTCACTTCAAAACCACTTTCAATTACTTAATACTTCAATTATTTTCAAATTGCGAGCTAACGAGTCTTCTCGTTGCTCCCACGCGTCTTCTGAGTGGGCGGAAGTAACAGACACACCCAGTACAGTAATTCATTACATAGTAAGTTCATTAAAACTTACAAACAATACTAGAATACTTCACAATTAATTATTCAAGCAATACCAATATTCACAAATACGAAGGCGTTATTAAGTTAAAGCTAAAGAAATGGTTTCATTACTTTTTACAATTGCTTAAAAACATTTCTGGCAGATCAAAGGACAGGTCTAATTCAATATAAAGAACAGGTCTTGCACTAATCAATAATTGCTCTGTAAAATAATCTCGTTACTTTTTAGTTTGTAATTAGTTACAGAAACTGATTTAGTTGTGTTTCAAACAATAAATGGAGTTATTGACCATTAAAATCGTGTAAAATCTTAGTGTCGAATCAGCAGTTGTTAAGATCTCAATTGCAACTAAATATTTGCTCATCTTAATTTTAACTATCGTTCTAGCTAAAGACTTTTGTTTAATAAGTTAATCTTCAGAAGATCTAATCACGAACTATGTCAGTACAAGTTAATACAGAGGCCAATAGATGGCGCTTATCTGTTCTGCCAATCGATACGAATCATTGTAATGTACTGCCAATCCACAGATGGCCGGATTAATATTATGATGGATGATTATAAGTTGGTTATTAATTAGATTAACTAATAATTTTAGCAGATAGTCACTCTTACTTATTTATACTCGTATTTATTTATAGATTTAAATTACAACATTTGAGTAGGTATTCGTAATTATTTGAACTTAAGCCCTGTATAAAGTTTACGATCTACACTTCTCATCAAAAAAATCGAAACACCTCGCAGTTTATGATTTGATAAGGATTATCAGAAAAATGTGTATATTTAGGAATAAATGTAAAATGTCATTTAATAGTGAGTAGTATGAGGTTTTTAAATCCTAATGTTATTGTTCTAAATTCAAATTAAGTCTTCATAGGTTTCGTATTTTGTATAATGAGTAATTTTTACCCTGTATGGAATATGAAGGAAATGGGTAAAACAACACGCGTAAATGAAAAAAAAATGTAAGAAACGTTTATTTAATAACTTGTATTCCCTCCGCGAGCTCTTATTACTGCTTCCATACGGTTCTTCATCGATCGGATGAGAGTCACGATCACATGTTGTGGTATATTATCCCATTCCTCTTGGATTGCATTTTGCAGCTGGCTAAGTGTTTCTGGGGCTGGATCTCTTGCTCGAATTCGTCTCTTTAATTCATCCCATAGATGTTCAATGGGATTCATGTCCGGGTTTCTTGCTGGCCATACCATAATGGAGATACCGACTTCGGTAAGATAATCTCGTACGACGCCCGCGGTGTGAGCTCTAGCATTGTCGTGCATGAATATGAAGTCGTTGCCAATAAAATGTGCATAGGGCATCACATGAGGTTCAAGACACTGTTCGATGTACCGATGAGAGTTTAGTGCAGGCAGCCGTGGCCCAGACACAAAGGCAAGTTCTGTCTTACCGTCGGCGCTGATTCCTCCCCAAACCGTCCACGAACCGCCACCATAGCTGACCTTTTCTTCAATGCAGCATTGTGCAAAGCGTTCTCCATCTCTTCTGTAGACCTTGTTCCTTCCGTCGTTACCATACAGCATAATTTTACACTCATCAGAAAACAGTACTTTGCTCCACTGAAGGTATGACCAAGTTAGGTGCTCGCGTGCAAAGTTAAGGCGCGCTCTTCGATGGTCTGCAGTTAATTTCGGCCCATTCGCTGGCTTATGCGGTGCCAATCCGCGTTCCTTCAACCTTCTTCTTATTGTAGAGTCACTTACAGCTACTCTTCGTACAACGCGAAGCTGCTGCTGCAGTTGAAAAGCGTTAAGGCGTCGATTTCGTAAAGAAGTTGTTACAATAAATCGATCATCTCGCTCAGAAGTGACCCGATTCCTGCCAGATCCTGAACGGCGCGTGAACGAACCAGTCTCCCGATAGCGTTTGTAGACTCTATGAACAGATGATAAGCTTAGATGCAATCTTGCAGCCACAACACGCTGACTAAGTCCAGAATCCAGCAATGCCACCACTTGGGCGGCTTCTGCGGGCGAAGTATCCATATGTTTTAGAAAAAAAAGTTTTTTCAGACGTCCCAAAGTCACAGTAAATGAAATAAGAAACAAAAAGTTTAAAGACAAGCGCTAATTTTTAGTTTTTAAACGAGAAACGTACTCCAACCCTAAATACACATTTGTCTCAAAACAGTGATTAATTTCATTTATAGGATAAACAAATGAAATTCTAATTTCGAATTTTGATTTTTTTCTTCTTACTGTAATGACCAAACTGCCAGCTACACAATAATGTTTTTTTTTTCATGGAATTAATTCTCTTTTGTAAAAAATTAGGACAAAAACAATAAAAACGAAAGTGTTTCGATTTTTTTGATGAGAAGTGTAGTTTCTCTTTTTCTTCAATAGGTATCTTGATGTTATATTGGTAAATTCTTAAACTCTAAGTAAGCGCGTTCACTTGAAAAGCTTTTCAAAGCATCTGGAGTATAAGTTCTGATTGATATCGAGAATATTTAGAAGGAAAATAATAGCTGTCTGCTGTAATTATAGAGTTCAAATTCTTGGTGTTTGTTAAAAATTTCATAACCATAATATGACTGTTTTGTTGGTATAGTGGTAGCAAGCGTGACTGCCGAGTTTGATTCCCAGGTCGGCCAAAGTGTCTTTGGGTTTTTCCATCAGGAAATTCTCAGTAGCAGCCACGGTGTCTGAATTTGTGCCCAGTTGATAGCTATAGGCTCGCCCCCTATTACATGTCGCTTAAACATAACTGTTGAAATGTGAGAGTACTAAAAATTAAGGACACTTCTGAATAACCTTTTGGGGATTACAGGTGTGATGTTAAGTAGGTAATATTATTAAGAAATGCAAATCTGTTTTTTATTAAACACAGATGATTTTTCATGTATCACAACTTGTGAGAAAACTCACTCAAGAAGTCTCAAAAGCAGTATTTACTTCGTTCAACAAGTTCTAAGTTATGCAAAAAAATAACTGTGGCATAATTTATTGTATGCGCGATTTAATTTCTACATACCTTATAAGTTTTCTTCGTGTTTCTTCAGTCTTCATATAAGAACTTTTTTGGTGCACAAATTATTTGACTAGCACTGACTAGCACATTCAGTTTAGACAGTTTAAAGTTTTGATACAAATTATAGCCAGCCGTTGGTATTATAGGTCTTTAGTGATTATTGCAGATAATAAATCTGAGAGTGGGCTCAACAAGTCGCAATCAATAATTACCATCTGTCACTGTCATCGGTTATGTCATAAATTTGCTTATAAAAACTGCATCTATCTTGCTCAAAACTTTCACAGAGTCTAGGAGAAAGAACAAGAGAGATAATATACTGCCTCTGTCCAAGTTGTTTGTAAAGCGCTCAAACAAAGGGGTAGTTAAAAAACGACTTTCAGCACGTAACTTTTTAGTAGCGTATAACCAAAAATAATGACAATATAATTTGTGACCATACAATCATCATTTTCCCTTATAAAATGTCACTTGGTTCTGGCCCTCAAGTAGCAAATCATTTAAAAAAAACCCTAAAACAAACATTTTATCTCGTTCCAGGAAAACCGCTCCTACTCTCTGTGGGTAACAGCAAACGACGGTTCCATACCACAGAAGACCGAGGTCTACGCAACAGTCTCCGACAAGTCAGGTCAAAGACCGAAGTTACCTCACCCGCCAACCCTGAACTTTCCCGCCTACCCAAACATACCATTACAACCAAAGTTCCCTAGGACCACGCAAAGCACTACCAAAGCAACCAATATTTACGTAACAGTACCTGAAGCAACCTCAACACTCACTACTTTAAGTCCTCCGAATCCTCCCGATGATACGCCACCTGGTGGAGAGAGTATTATCCATAATGATGATGGAACAACCAGCACTGAAGCGCCTAATAAGAATCCTACCAACAATGAAATGCCTCTAACTGTGGTACCTCTTGTTGCTATTGGTGCCCTGGTACTCATAGTCGCAGTTGTCATAGTTTTCGTATGCAAAAAGAACAACGCTCAGAAGAAGGACAACAAGAAAGATGATATGGTAAGGAATGAAGCAATTCTTAAATGTAGTTTCGTAACCTTTGATGCCGATCTCAATTTGGGAAAGTCAATTTCAGTTTGTGAAGCGACTGCAATTTTACCTCGTTAGCTGTTAATGTAAATGAAATTGCTTTTAGTGTGCAGACATATTTTAATGTATGATTAATTTGATAAATTAAGTTTCACAGGCAGAATAATGTAAATTGTAGTAGAAGGACAATTCAATTAACGACTTCGTTAAAAACTCACACGAATAAATTTGCCCAAATGGAAATATGAACCCATAATATGTAATTATGTACCTTATAATTTCCACGTTTTCGATACGACATTTTGATGCCATTAAATTCTCGTGTTACGTTAACAAAATTATTGAAAGGTTACAATAACCGCTAGAGGTTATTTAAAATTGGCCATCGATAATTTTGCGTAGATTTAAAGTAAAATTTCATTGGAAAGCATTTGATCATATTATGCTCTCCGATACAATAATAACAATATTGTTTTTATTAAATAAGACTCAGTCACTTATATTCGTTCATTTGACCTCAAGATTATTGAAATATCGAATTGACTAGATATAAGAATTTGTTTGTATAACCCTTCTTTTTGCCGTAGTTGGGTAAAAAAGTTTACTTGATCTAAAACTTCCTACCGACCTACGTCCATGTAGGTAATTGACCGTCATTCGAATTGCGTCACATACTTTCAATGGAATGACCTTCATTTTGTCAGTTATTGATTTGAAGACGAATAGTTCAAGAGTCTCATCTGCCATCCACAGCCCTTATTCGAGTAAACAATCACAATAAGCAAAATATACCAATAATTTCAATTCCCTTTATTTTTTACTCCATTCATAAAACTTATTCATGAGATTCCCATTGTCCACAGAGTAAAGACTCAAGTGGGATAGTCCTTCAAGACGCGTCTCTCAATATGTGGGATCACCCACGCGCGTACTCCAATCGATACGAGTCCTGGGATAATGGTCACTTGCAGGTCAGTTTATGATTTTACATACTTCATTATCATCATCAACTTCCTACTGTTCTATTAAATCGTCCTCCACCCCCTCCCCCCATTCGTGATTTTGGCCCTCATCATGATCATTCTTTTGATTCTTGAATTTCATTGCCATTCATTTGGCTAATATTCATAAGTTCGGTTTGCTTGCTTTTTTTATTATTCTTTTCTTAGACTGTTAATGAGAGGTCCCGTGTGTTAATTATTTCGTCAATGTGGTTGTTTGGCACAAATTCCAGATTTCAACCATCGTCTACCTTCATTATTGACATCATTAAATCACTTATGCATTTATTCATGAGCTCACGCATTTTTTCTATGGGATAAACTCCAAACTGAACGTCACCTTACATACTCATTTTGCTTCGTCTTACCTATATTTCATTCTTTGTTAATATCTTGTTTTATTCTAAAAAATATTTCAAATCCATGAATGTTATTGGATTTTGGTAGATTGCTTACGTTTTCATACATATGGTTCAATCCACCGTTGGCACGCACAGGTAAACTAAACTTTAATAAAGAAATGTAATATTTTTTCATAGGCTACGTGTGTTTGCCGATATTAAAATCTAGTGCTGTCTAAATCATTATTTTTTTTCCTTTAGTCTAGAAAATATCATTCGTGAAAAGAAAAAGTAAAAGAAGAAATAAATAACCTTTATTTGCACTGAAGACGACGCACGCAATCTTATTTCTTACTTTTATTATAATATTATAAAAGCTAAAGTTTTTGAGGATGTTTTAACCACTAATATAATATTTTGACTGGTATAGTGGGTGTAAAATACTCCTTAACGCAGCTGAAAGGCACTTGCTCTCGTCGTTGTCATTGCAATAATTTTTTGGTCCTGGATCCTTCTAGTTCAGATATATTTTTGAGGTCAAAGTTACAACTTTTTCACAACTTTTTTTTTTAAATACAAGTTTTTAATGTTATAAACAAATAACTTTACTTCAAAAACTTCGATAAACCCTGTATTATTCAATGCATTCATCAACATTACATTGAGTTCTAAAGTAAAACATGTTTTATCACAAAAAAAGTAATTAACCAGCAATAATTTTTGCGTAGTTTGATCTACAGAATGCTTGTTTGACGGCTTCGTAGAGGGTCCGTTTAGACCTTGTGTTATTAAAGGTATCGTTCAAAAGTGATAAAAATTAATAACCATTAATCATCGTTACAGTTATCAGAAGAAACATCGATATCAAAGGATGATCAGCCACCTGACAAGTGGGAGTTTCCTCGTCATAAGCTGAGGATCTTCAATATTGTGGGAGAAGGTGCCTTTGGACAGGTGTGGAGAGCACAGGCCTTGGATATTGCTGGTAAGAGAAGTTAATTTAGCTGGTTTCGGTCAAGAGATTTGCAGTAGAACATTAATCCAAAAAATATCTTAACTTAAGTGGCAGTGAAATGGATATATTTCTCGAAGATTAGATAGCCGATGGAGGTTTTAAGTTTTAGAAAAGTTTATCTAAAGAAGTAACCTAACGCTCACCACAATATGAACCTATTTTTTTTTCAACGTTACCCACACTAGGAATTTCTCCTGTATCGTGGGTGCGTTTACAAACATTTAAACTCACATACACAACGAGCTAGACCCGGAACAACTATCTGTAGACCATATAAAAATTTGTTCCGGGCGGGAATCGAACCGCAGCGCAGCAGCCAATCGCTCAGGCACTGCGCCAACCGTTCCAACTACCGCGTCCGCGTATGATCAAGAGAATCCACTAGAATTGCAGGACTGGGTTGGTAGCTGGGGTTATACTAATGGGAGAATAATGAACACAAGTTGACTTTAATCCAATGATGATGATGAATGACTTTGAAGTTAGTTTTATGTATACTTACGAGCTTAGACGAACCCTCGACTGAGCTCATGATTTCTTGGCGAACCTTTTCCTTGTAAAAATAAAACACTTAGATACCCCTAATTCTGAAAAGACATTTAAGTTTAAGACATACTTAAAAGTCTTTTTGTCATTTCAATAAAACTTGTGACAACATGATATAAACGACGACTTAAAATTTAGTGGTGACTGAGAAAACGACATTTTAAAAACCACACGACGGTCAAAAAGTTCCACATACACATGGCGACACATAAATCTATAGATTTCCAATATAACATGGCTTCACTTTGTATAGATTTCCCTTTCAATGAGAGATCCGGTTATACTGGATTGTATAGGTTGAGTGGTCGTCGTGCGTACAATTAAAGTGTTTTATTTTTATGAAGGGTAAGAAAACGTACGCCAAGGACACTGTCCATCGAATTTTATGTGCCCAATAGGGTAGGCACTTGAGCAAGAACATAGAGATTCTGAAACAGAAAGTAAGCTCTCGCAATATATTTCATTAGTATACCTATTAGTAGTTTTTTTTTATCGAAATGTTATATGTATTTTTTTTTGTCTACGTATGGAGGCTTGTAATTAGCAATTTGAAAATATTACACTTTTTATATCAATATTTTTTGTTAGTCTGTAAGCCTTCTTTAAAATAAAATAAATAAAAACTAGAGAGGTGTCAAGGGACACCCGGATGGAACGAAGTTCCTTTCGATTAAGTAGTGAAGGAATTGTAAAAAAAAAAGACGGGTTGCACTCCGGGAGTGCCGGCAGAAGTGAAAACTTGATTATTAACGTTGAGCATGTTTGATATTTTGGAATGGTTAGGGAATAATTTTGCACCAATTGCTTTATCAGTATAAAGAACAGGGTGTACTATTCGGTGCACCCCTGCCTGAGCCTTCGGGGATTACAGGATGTTATGTTATCATTGAATCCTGCCTAAAGAATTTGTAATTAAAAGTGTGGAAGTAATCTGTCGCACATAAAAATGTGTGCGATACATCTTTTCACAGGCGCTTAGTAAGCACGTAAGCAGGAACGTCACATTCGATCTTACTACAGAATTAGCTGAGAATTTATCGGTTTCCTATACCAATAACACTCGTGCTTTTTAACTTACTTGTAAATACTTGTAATCAAATCATTTTTAAAGCAGGTTTTTAAATAAACTGAACTTTATTTTACCAAACAACAAACGCCTTAGTGAAAATGTTTAGCAATTTAATACTCGGAAGGTACTTATTGCGATTGAACGATTTCCTTTTTTATTTTATTATCATGATTGTGCTTGCATCTTAAAAGCCTTCACAAGTACTTTTAATAGCTACTAGATACTAAGAAAGCTGCAAACTCAAAGACAACACTGTCTTATTGATTTTAGAATCTCTTGTCATTATGCGTCAATCAATAAAATTGCAAGGAAATACGGAATTTTAGCTACACTAACATACCTACAGGTACGTAACGTTTGTAAATAGCACGTAAATTGCCTTCGTAGTTAGCACGGTGCGAATCCCCCAAAGACCACGGTTCTATCACAATCTTAAGGACGATGAAGATAGCCAGAGGACTAGGTTTCGCGGCGCTGCGCCGGCGCGCGGCGGGTGGCAATTTATTTAATAGATTTGTCAGCTTTATCCCTAAAGCATTAGGTTCAAAGTTGATTGGAAACATTTAAAAATTTCTTTAAATGTTTTTAAACCATAAAATGTTGAAGGTTAAGTTCAAAATCGAATGAGAAAATTTGTCTTACGCTTTTTCGATCAGGGTCACGTGTCCTGACGCGAGTTTAAGATTTTATACCCATTACAGAAAAAGTGCTCAACGCCGCTAAAGAAGTTTTCACTTCAAAAATTGCCACAAAAAAAATATCTGGCTTGCTTTCTATAACATGCGCACGCCGCACGGCTTACAAATAGCTTACTATAGCAAAATCACATTACCCTCCTTTGCGTCGCGCAGTCGGGTAAAAGTGTCGTACACACTTTTCGTCTGAATTTTTTCCGTCTAGCCCCGCAACGCGCGTTATGGAACTAAGTTCCAATAAATTAGTTACTAGTGATTTTTTAGCATAACCAAGTCTTTGGTCAGTTTCTCTGTAAAAACGAGTAACATAACATCACGTCTGGTAATACTCGAAGAGTTAACCAGAGTTATACGTACCTATTTACCTAATAGTAATACGATTACTTTCACAAATAATCAGCCTACACTGTTCCCACTGCTGATACCCAAGCCTCCTTTCTTAAAAAGTAGCAAGCAGATCGTAATTCAAACGTAGGCCCAGTGCGGATTGATAAATCTTAGGCCTTCGTTTTTTTGGTTCTAAGACATTCCTCACGACATTTTCTTTCATCACTTTGGTCACGTGGTGATAAAATAAGTTAAACAAAGAGCGACTGCCTTAATGAACACGAGAACTCATTCATAATTCGGGGCCGTTACCACCTATCTGGTGGGCTACCTCTGATTTTGGTGAAAAAAACTGCGCTCACTTTTATATGCCAAAGATAATAAATTTGCATCATCATCGGCTTAAAAAAGTCCACATCTGGACATAGTCCTCTTCAATCACACGCCACTTAACTCGATTATTGGCAACTCTCAGCCAGTTGTTACCAGCCACCCTGCGAAGGTCGTCGTTTCATCGAGCCTGAGGGCGTCCCAGTTTACTCTTATAAATTAAAACAACTTTGTGGTCCGGCGTTTTAGTTTCACGCAAACCTAGAAGTTAAATATTAATTTTAAAACAAATCTGTTGTTCTTTCTCTCAAAACTTTTCAGAAATCGTAAATAAAACAAACTTGAGACCTTTTGGTAAATTTAGACCTAAATTGTGCTTAAAATAGATGAAAATATTTAATCTTTCAAAATTACTTTGTATAAGCTGTCTGCCTAATATTTAGCAGTGATAGCCTAGTGGTGTGACCGTCGGACTCCCAAGTCATAGGTCTCGAGTTCGAACCCAAGACACGCACCTCTAATTTTTCGGATTCATGTGCGTATTGTTTATTCATCACTTGCTTCGGTATGGAAAACATCGTGATTAAACCAAACCATCAGCCCGGAGAGATATTTCTCGACGGCATGTAAAGCCAATTCAGAGGCCCATCAGCGGCATAATAACTCTGAAACCACGTTAGCACTAAACACACGAAAAAAAAATCATCATTTGCTTCGCCTTTTTCGCAAATATGTTGGCGCGTCGGCCAACATACGGTCGGTCGGTCTGTCGTGGGTCTATCCGGATGCAGATGAATACCAGTATTTTACATGGAGCGACTGTTTATCTGACCTTTACAACCCAGTTACTTTGGATTTTCCTCCTGATCTTTGACGGCAGCCAATCTTAGCGGAGATTAGCCACCGGCGCGGGATATATTTTAGTGTACAAGTGTGTGCGAAGGCACATGTGCATTCGCTGTTCCCTTAGGCCGCGGCCTCGAATTTTGCGGGCAGCGGGGCGGCGGCGGCGGCGGCGCGGGAGCGGCAGGATCTTATGCGTAAAATCAAATGGATCGGTTCTCGAAAACAACGGCGCGGGAGCGGGCAACGAGCGGTGCACTCCATTCAACGAGCGCCGCCGCCGCCGCCGCCCCGTTGCCCGCATAATTCGAGGCCGCAGCCTTACTGTCATAGTCTGATGGGGTGGTAATGCGACACTACTGGAGAGAGTTTAGACGCAGGAACAACGGCTTAACGTGCTTTCCCAGGTACGGGGGTATTATACCGCCAAGTTCCAAACTGCCGGCTACTACCGAGAATTTTTTAATGGTAAAACCCATTACCACTTTTTGCCCGACCCGAGAATCGAACCCAGGATCCGCTCAGCAGTCGCGTTTGCAACCATGATACCAACGGGGCAATCATAAATACTTATGTCACGTCAGTAAATTATGCTTTCACCATGGGGAAGTGGCCCAGTCGTGATGAGGATCTATGTGGTAGAGAAATGTCTTACAGGTAACGTGGGTTAAGAAAAGCCGCTAGAAAAAAGACAGTCCCAAATATTCTAATTTCAAGTTTTCTCGTGCTCTTACATAGTTTAAGAGTGGGGGCACACGATGCGTTGTTATGTTGCAGCGGCGCCGTAGCAGTCCTTCCTTAGTAGTAGTCCTTCCTTATGGCTCATAAACAACTGAGCGGTGCCGCTCCGACGCGACGTCGCAACGCATTCACCCCTCCCCACGTCATCTCGGTGGTTGCAAGTCCGATGCGGCGACGGAGCGCATCGTGTACATGCCACAGATATTAAGACGACGACGCAGCGACACCGCTCCGGCGCCGCACCGCCGTCGCCGCAACGCATCGTGTGCCCCCGCTCTAAGTCGACTTTATAATTCATTTCCCACTTTTGACAACTACCATTAAATTGAAATTTTAGTAAGGTTGAAACTAAACAACAATCACCCAAACAGATTCAGCTTATCGTTTTATGACTTACGACTAATGTACCTTGGGATGCAATACTAATTATTAAGTCGATTATACATACACTCGGTTGGTACCCATGTGGTTTCAAATTTCAAAATAAATTAAAACTTATTTTCACTCGCATTTGCAATGTTTTCGTTTGTCATTATTTTAAGTGGATTTCAACTAAATGTTTGGAATGAGTGACTACGCACGAGTTCATTGCACAATTTGTCTGCTTAGATTAAGTGAGAAAAGTAATTAACTGACGTGGATTATTTGTCAGTCTCGAGTGGGATAAAGGTCTCTTCAAAACACAGAAAACACATTTGGCTATTCATAAATTTAGATAACATAAAGAAATGCATGTCTATCGTGTTACCCAGGAACTATGGTCAGATAGCCAGTCGCTCCGTGTAAAATCTGGAATTCAGCTGCATTCGGTTAGACTGGAAGCTGACACCAATATAATTGGGAAATGGCTAGGCAGATGATCATAAAATGTGTCAGTAAAACTAGCAGGACCACAGAATAAGTGTATTTTTTTATGTTATTATAAGCCCATATTGTCCCACTTCAGGGCAAAGGCCTTCCTTCCAAATTTCGGGATCTAGAGCGATTGTAGGCCAATCCTTTGAGAAAGAGTCCAGCTCATCAAATTAACTTTAGTAACCAAAACTCAGGTTAACTTTTAACCATCAGTGCTTCAGCTAGTGGCCAGCAACATAAAAATTAATTAATCACACACAATCATTAGTGAAACTGTCGTTGTAAAAACGTAGGTACAAAAAAAAAACCTTGGGAAAAATTTTTCGTTCTTGTGTGAACGCGCCTTAACAAAAAAGTTGAGCGAACTTCAGACTTAATTTTGCGTTGACAGTTAAATAAAATATGCAAACCAAGCTGACTGGTTTTCACACTCATTTTCATTAATGAAAGCCATTACCTTGAAAGGAACGAATGAGTAATTTCCGAGTTTGTAAACTCAGATACAATCAGTCTTTATCAAACTTTTTCCAGAACAGGAATCGGTTGAATACGTTTTCAGTATACAACCGCCATTGTTACATCTTGCGAAGTTCTTGTGCGTATTCATAAGTAATTAATCCTGTAAGCTTTAGACCCGTGGCAAGTGCTTTCAAAACGTTTCGTGATTCTGCAATAACTTTCAAGAGGACTGACATAAGCTTTTCGCTAGCTTATATCAATATAATACTTATATTGAGATTATAAAATTTTGCTGTGACCTTCAGGACTAGTAGAAACATCAGTGTCTTTAGGCATTTTTCGTAGAAAACCCACTGCTCGCAGCATTGCTTTGTGTCACTTAGCACTTAAATGCATTGCATCTATGTTAGTACTTAAAATTCTCCTCCACACATTGCATGAAGTGTCCATAAATAAAACAAACACTCCTTTCGACCCAGAATCTTTGACTGCACAGTCTCACGTAGTTGACAAACCTAAACACGTCGCGCTCACGATTGCGGTTCCGCCAGTAAAAACGTGAGGACTCTCAAATAACATAAAACATTTCTATCTAGTACCCGTCATAGAGTAAGAAATACCGTGTAGAATCGAAATTATTATGTAGCCATGTACAAACGCCAGCACTTCAAGCTACTACAATCTGTCAAATTTCTTTAATAAAAAAATCTAAATCAAAATATTTTTATTTCACATAGGCCTACATGGGCACTTATGAAACGTCGGTAAAAAGGTGCACGGTTCGGGTTGGTCGTTTCCTATGGAGAAGAACCGGCAAGAAACTCCATGGTTACTCTTTTAAAATGATTAGATTTTACAATATTATCATGTTACAGCATTAGTACTCAAGTATGGGGGGGACCCGACAATAAGTCGTTGCTTACTACACAAAAAAAACGGAAAACAAGATAAGAGGTTAACAAAAGTTATCACAACTCTAGGAATCTACAAGGCCTACACTGTTAACTAATCTATTAAAGAAATTTTTCAAACCAACCTTGAGGTTGATTGGGAAAATCTGACAGTTTCGGGTAGGTTGACTTGCTGGTGTCTGTACATTGCCCGGTCGAATAAAGGACCATTGAGTTTTGGAAAAGTTCGGCATTGTAGAGTTTCGCCTGACATTCTCAGTCCAACACTGACTTTTTTCAAGTATGATATTATTTTTTGACGAATATTTACATGTTAAATATTTTATTTTATTTTTGTTTTTTATTTAGTTTTGTGTATATTGACATTTAATAAATTGACATGATTATTTAATATGACAAATATTTTATTATTTGCTGTAACATGATAATATTGTAAAATCTAATCATTTTAAAAGAGTAACCATGGAGTTTCTTGCCGGTTCTTCTCCATAGGAAATGACCAACCCGAATCGTGCACCTTTTTGTCGACGTTTCATAAGTGCCCATGTAGGCCTATGTGAAATAAAAATATTTTGATTTTGATTTTGACTATGTCATACTAGCACCCATTAGTTCACATTATACCACGAAATACCTAAATGAAAACCGAAGCTTTTGCGAAACGGAAACTCTGTTCCGTTTCGCAAAACCTTTTTACAAGCTTATATTTAACTTGCAATGTATGTTTGTTTGTCTAGGCCAAATCCTGCAACTGAGTTTTAAAACAGTTATCCCCAACCGATTGAGCTGAAATTTTTTATACACGTTTAATTTGGATAACAATGAATGACTATCTAAGCGACGTCATTCTAAATTCAATATGGCCAACTCCCAAATATGGCGGACTAGTTATTTTGTATGCAGCCCCGTGATATTATGGTTTTCAATTATAAAACGGTTTGCTGAAGTGAACACGAAAAAAAAAATGACGACACACCTGTAGATTCGGGACCCTGGAAATAAAATCCTTTGATCTTCAATAACGGAGTTTAATTGCGTTCCTTTTAATACTATCCTTCTCCACCTTTAATTAAGAGCTTTTTTTCGCCGTCTCAAGTGACGATATAATCCTGACCGTGTCATACACCTGAAACTGTTGGCTATAAATGTAGGTAACTTAGATGCGGTTAGAATGCCTTCCGAACAGGAGTTTCTCTTCTACAACATTGGTTCTTATTCTATGCTTACTGAGTCACGTTTGGAGGTTTTGTCGCAATCTCGTGTTTTTAATTAATAATTTGGATTCAAAATGGTTTTCGTGGCGTTTGGGAAGCATTGAAACCGCGAATTGGATCGGTTTGCTCAAGACCTTCGATTTAGCGTGTATGTTATTATGAAGGTAAATTGGGAAGGCTTTAAATAGAAATCTTGTATGAATGCCGATCAAAATAGTTTACACCAAAATAAACGGTAACGGTAAGTAAGTAGGCGTTAAATCGATCGAAAAATAGTAAAACATCATGCTTATAATCCATGAAGGGTTAAGCAGGGTTCCACTGGACAATCGTAGTAGTGCAATCATTTTTCGCTATTAATGTTAAGTTCCATGTTATAGCGGGCGAGCCTATTGCCATCAATCCAGACTTCAGTTTGCTACAGAAAATTTCTGATAGAAAAGCCCAACCATACTATAAAAAAATGATTCTTTTTATATTGTTTGAGAACAAAGAAACGAAATAAAGAACACATTTTATAACAAACAAGCTATTTACTTAAAAAAAGAATATATGAATATTAAACAATTTTTTTTTCACCGTGGTGTTGGTTTTATTAGAGAGCTGGGTCACAATAGAATGGTTTAAAATAAATATAACAATACCAGCAGTAAAAATAAACCACTGCTGTACCATTTCTATTGATCTTTATATCCCTACGGGAAGCGAACTGCTGCGCAAATCTTCAATGGACATAAAAAGTACTGAACCGGCACATCCGTTGCTTGTTTGCATTTAAATGCTAAATGATTTGCTTGCTCTTTTTTATGTTTTCTACTAAAGTAAAAGTGGAGATAGTCGGAAGATAAGCGCTAAAGATTTTATTTTGTTATTAACAGTTTTTTTCTTTTTTTTGTTGTGTTTTTTTAAATTTAAACTATGAATAGGCCACTCACCTGATTGCTCCCCAGACGAAGTCTTCCGAGCCAGAACCTAACCAGCGCTGACTTCACTTACCTAGCCCGTTATTTCAGTACCTCCCAATTGGTCCGGTCGGAACCTAGGAATTACGCGACGAGCGCCCACTCCAACAGCACACTCACGATTAGAAGGGAAAACTAACGTTATTGGCCCGACTTTTAGGGATTATGAAGTATCACAACGGTTTTGTTAATATAACGAAAAGTCCTGTACGCCTGCGCCCACGCGCTGGACAGAGAGAAGCACATAATAAATTATATTACACATTGAATCTGATCATTGAGTGGTCTTGCCTTTACGCAAGACCTCTCGTGTGGTGACGTAGACCATGAAACTAAACAAAGTTTGTTCTGTAACTTTTTGAAAGTCATTCCTTTTTTTTAGGAAAAAAAAACCATACATGTTGGTAAAATATGGATGGATTATGTGAAGAATGATATCAAAGGAGTTCCTAAATGATGCCGTGACGTCTGACAGGGGAGAATCGAAGAAAAATACTTGTTGCGCCGACCCCAAATAGACTGGGACAAGGGCAGGAAGCTGATCCTGATACATATTAATCAGCTGATCGCTTCAATTCCTATAGAAAGTCTAAAGATGTTTTTGCGAATTTAAAGGACTCGTAGAACAAAAGAATGACACGTGAGGTTGTGCGTTTTTATGTTACACCTTGTATACTACGAAAAAGTCTAATGTAGTTTCGGTAATTCACATTCTAAAGTAGGTCGAAGCATCTATCTCGTATCGTCTTAGTATTTATTCAGTAGTAGCTAATAAAACGACAATGAACTACTGAGATGATGATACTAAGAAATCAGTCCCTAAAATCGCGCGGTTTCGCACCAATGCTGATGGCAGGAAGGCTTCTGCAGCAAAAAAACCGGCCAAGTGCGAGTCGGACTCGCGCACGAAGGGTTCCGTACCATTATCTATAAAAACGGCAAAAAAATCGTATCTGTTGTATGGGAGCCCCCCTTAATATTTAGTATTTGTTGTTATAGCAGCAATAGTAATACATCATTTGGGAAAATTTCAGCTTTCTAGCTATCACGGTTTATGAGATACAGCCTGGAGACAGACAGACAGACAGACAGCGAAGTCTTAGTAATAGGGTCCCGTTTTACCCTTTGGGTACGGAACCCTAAAAAGTAACAATAATATTATAGTTGAATAATAATATTATTCGACGATAATATAATAATGAAGTTTGCACTGTTTCTTCAAGCTGTTGCAGTGAAACAAAGTTTTCAACTACATAAAACTATGTCCCAAAATAAATTTTAAGGAAGAAAAAGACTTTCCACAGACGTTGATGTAGCGAACCACGCCTCTGTTGTGTTGCGGATTTGCAAACTGTGATGCTCAGCTGCTTACAGAATTTTCTTAGGAGTTCGTCTACAGAATTTCTATGCAAAATAAAATGTATGAAACATGTAGATTCACTTCTGAATATTCTGAAACGCGTACTTGGTTTTAAAAGGACGTCGCTGTTCTCGCATAAAGAAGCTACTGGACCAATGTACTCAGGATTTTGTGATACATAACTTGATTTAAAAGATAAAGTGTTGAAATATTGAAGTGTATGTTTATAATTTAATAGCTTTTTACTGAATGCATATGAAAGTATATACGGTACTTACAAGAAAAAAAAAACATTTTTTTAAATTCTTGCCTGTACGTTTGTTCCGCATAATCTCCAAAACTGCTGGACCGATTTTGACGAGATTTACTGGCAGATAACTGATGTTATAAGAAGTAACTTAGGCTAATTTTATTTTAGAAAGAGTTAGCGTTACGTGCAAAAAAAAATTAAAACCCATGAAATCGTTAACAAAATCTAATTCAAATAGGGAAGGAATATATTATGTACTTTTATAATAATTTCACGTATACGAAAGTCGTGGGCGTTAGTTTTGAAGTAAAAGTTTTATTCCGTTGTTAAAACTGTTAATGTTCCCGGCCTTTCAATTTAAATCAGAACTGATAACATTTTGGTAATGTTTGCTTTCACTGTATTCCGTAACAATGTTATTACAATCTATGCGGGTATTGTTTGGTTTCAATTGCGAAATATTGCTAATTGCTATCAATATTTAATTGTTTCCCCACCATTGTGTTGTAAAATTCTATTTGCAAATGATAGTATCGGTTTCATTTTGTTTATTCGAGGTTTAATTTAGGTAGCCTTATTAAAATAGCGAAACGTTTATTTGTTTTTTAAATGTAATTATTATTTATTCTCGTTTGAATTTAATGCAATCATTTTAAACCATATTCTAATTTAAACTATTAACAATAGAATTATCAAGTCTTGCCTGTACTAACTTTTTTTATTGTATTTTTTTAACTAGCTGTGCCCGCGGTGTTCCCTGCGGTGAAAAGTACAGACGCCAGGCGGGAACGGGAACACCGCATTTTTCCGGGATAAAAAGCCTATGTGTTAATCCAGAATACAAGCTATCTTAATACCAAATTTCATCCAAATCCGTTGAGCCGTTTGAGCGTGAAAGAGTAACAAACATACAAACTTTTGCCTTTAGATAAAACATTGGTTTAGACTTCACTTTTGACATTCAACTTTAACATTGTAATCCTAAAAGTTAAGACTTTCCGGGCCTAAATGTTACGAAAATTAAGTATGATTATTATATAGCTAAAAATAAGTTACCTTGTTAAAAAGATAGGTACTATACTTGATCTATGAATAATTCATTTACCTGAAACGAAAATAAAATGACCTTTCGTGTCTATTATTTGACTAGAGGTAATAATAATAATAATAATAATAATAATTTATTTGCAATAAAAAGATGTACATTTGAACAACATTAGGTTACAAACAAAAAGATGGAGTCGTTATAACTATATGTTTGGAGACTCTAGCACCCTTGCTAAGTTGACAAGACAACTTGTATTAAAGGTGCTAGGCCCAACCCTTTCATGGGTGGCTTGTAAAGAGAGTTTGTCTAATTTACGAGAACTTATTTTCATTTTTGCAGCAGTTATATGTATAACAAATAAATCATTTAGCAAAACAAGAAAAGATAAAATAAAAAGTGATAAAAAGGATAGATGTGGAGTGTGGGGGTGTGTGTGAGTGGGTGTGTGTGTGTGAGTGGAAGTGTGTGTGTGCGTGAGTGTGTTTGTGTGGGTTTGCCTGTGATAATGTGTGATAATGCGCTGCGTAGATTTTACCTAGTTGTTTAAGTCGACAGTAAGAGCTCTGTGTTGTTATAGTTGAGTGTCTGGAGCCAATTACATAGTTTCTTTTTAAGAGATATATTTGGAAGTGAGTGGAAGTTTAATATTTTATTAATTTTATTATACAGATGGGGGCCTTGAAAACAGGGAAACCTTCTTGTAAAAGAGTAATGCGTACGGTAGGATTGGCCTATTTTGTCTTTGCGTCTTGTGGTGATTACCTCGTAGGGAGTTATGTGGTGCTGAAGTAGTACGGTGTTAAGCACAAACAATTGCCTGACTGTGAGGACTTTACAGTTCTTATATAATTCCTCAGTTGGAAAAAGGATAGGTCGAAAGGTACTGACTTTTAGCACGGCTCTCTGAGCTCTTTCCAGCTTTAAGAGTAAGGTTTTGGGAGCACCACCCCAGGCGCATACACAATAATTTAGGAGAGACTGGCAGAGAGCGAAGTAGGTACATCTCATAATTTGAGGTTCAGCAACGTGGCGAAGTGTTTTAACGACAAAAATAAGTTTTCTGACTCTTTTTGTTAGAGTCTCTATGTGAGCTGCAAAACTCAGACCGTTGTCAACTGTCACTCCGAGATATTTTATTGTCCTACATCGCTCTAGTTTAGGGCAGGTACAAGCTACCATTCCCGGCAGTAAACACGAGTGTGCTGTTAGAGTTAGCGTGTCGGAAGGTTGAGTGGAGTTACGCATAGAGAAGGTAAGGATTTTGGTTTTGTCAGTGTTTAGAGTGAGGGCATGTGTCTTAAGCCACTGCAGAACAGTATTGAGTCCTTTTTGTGCCGAGTTAAAGGTGTCGTGCCAAGAATCGCCGGAAAAAGTAAGGACGGTGTCGTCGGCGAACGCTATTATATTTCCGTCTCCCAGTTTTAATTTACAGAGCTGGTTAACGTAAATTAAGAACAGGGTTGGCCCAAGCACGCTGCCTTGGGGGACACCAAAAGTGACGGGCGCATCTCTACTGTAGTGTTCCTGTATTTTTACGCACTGAGTTCGATTTTGAAGATAATCCTTCATAAGTTCAAGAGGCTTACCTCGTATCCCCAGTTCCTCCAGCTTTAAAAGCAGGTTAGGTATCGGAACTGTGTCGAATGCCTTTCTCAGGTCCAAAAATATTGACACTACTTTTTTCTTCTTGTCAACATTTTTGACGACGCAATCGATAAGTTCCGTAACCGCGTTGCTGGTTGATTTGCCGCGCCTAAATCCGAATTGATTGGGAGCGAAAAGTTTTTTATCTTCCAGATACTTCACTAGCCTTTTATTTACAATACGTTCAAGAATTTTGGAAATGGACGACAGAACTGCAATAGGGCGGTAGTTATTTACACAATGTGTGTCCCCAGTTTTATGTATTGGGTGGATGATGGCCTTCTTAAAGTGTCGTGGAAAGGTGCCAGTGTTAAGGGAAATATTAAAAATGTGTGTTAGCAGAGGAACAAGGATTTGTGAGTAGCGCTTCAGAAAGTTAGTCGAAATGTTGTCCCAACCAGTGGCAGAATCTGTTTTGAGTGACTTGATTATTTCATCCACCTCAGCCTCATCGGTGCTCAACATGACGAATGATTGTAAGGTAGGAGGTGAGGAGGTCAATTCTGTAGTCAATTTTTCACTACCGGGGGGAGTTGAAAAGTTCTGAGCAAGATTCCGACCTACACTAGCAAAGAACTCATTCACTCTATCTACCGAGAGTTGGGGTGAGGTAGAATGAGCTAACAAGTCAGTATTAGGTGTATTTTGTTTTTCAGTATGAGTTACTCTCTTTATTATTTTCCAGATTTTCTTGCTATCATTAGCGGCCTCACTCAGTTCTGTCCTGTCATAGTCTCTTTTAAGTTTTTTTAATATTTTGGAGCAAAAATTTCTGTACCTTTTGTAGGTAATAGATAAAACACTGTTGTTTGGAGTTTGTTTGAGCTTATAGTGCATGGCGTCTCTATTACGGATACAGCGGAGTATACCGGTGGTCATCCACGGTTTGATCAGCCGTTGATTGCTTGGGAGCTTGACAATAAATGTGTGGTTATTTAAGAGTCTAATAAGGGTAGTAATTAAGCGGTCTGTGGCTTCATTAGCATCAGTAAGCTGGTAAATCGGTTGGAAGTCCGTAGTGTTCATCGCGTGGTCTAGAGTTCTAAAGTTCGTCTTCGAGGCGGTGAGTGAACGTGGTTTGACGCGGTTTTTTAGCCTGAGACATAGGAGTACAGGGTCGTGGTCAGTGACAGAAGAGTGTAGGACTATGGTGACAGCTGAGAGGTTGGTTTTGAGCATGACGTGATCAAGACAGGCGGTTTCACGAGTGGGGAGAGTGTGAGCTGGTAACATGCCATGAGAGGCTATGAGATCTAGATAGTCTGAGGTTTGGTTAGGACATGGAGAACAGGCAATGTCAATGTTAAGGTCCCCTACAATAACTATGGTTTTATAAGAAGTTAGATCCGCTAGGATCCCGTCTAGGGATTGGAGGAATTTACTTATATCTCTGATGGAAGGAGAACGGTAAATGCAGACTATTGCCTTATCGGTGCCAATTTTTAGTATTAGACAACTGGCGTCCTGTAAAACGGGTTCCTCAACTGTGTAGTTTTTTATGTTTTTAACATAAAGCACCACGCCATCATTTTGGTTCAGGAGATTTTTAGTGTAATAATAGGTGTAATGATCAATGGAAGGAATGAGACCATTATAACGATTTAGCCAGCACTCTGTCAAAACGAGTATATCACAGTCAACATTTGTTCTACAAAGAAGTGTTAAGAATGAGTTAATGTTTGCGTGAATAGAGCGAATGTTCTGAGTAATTATTTTTAGTTGTTGAGACGGGTTTGTGACATAATTTGAGCATTCTTCGGTCGTACAGTTTATCGTAGCAGAGACTGAGAGATGGTCAATATTGTTAATAATATCGTTTATTTTATCCACTATTAGAGATATTGTTTGATTCGTCTATTTTGGGGGATCATTATGAGACTAAACCCTATAGTCCCTGCTAAGACATAGGTATGACGAAGTGAGCGGGACTCGCTTGGTAAAGCGATAATTTTAATTGACAGGCAAGTATTGGAATGAATTAAAATTGAGTTGTGATTGTATGTATGGTGAGTCTGATTGACAGGTATTGGTGTGTGAGTATAGGTGCTCGTAGTTTGTAGAGTAGTGTGAGTAGAATGTTTTATGGTAATCTGAGTAGTGTAGTATACAATTTTTATAATTATGTACAAATAGATCATGCAAGTGCGGAGAAAGAAGGAGCTTATTAATAGCATACAAGAAGAATCTAGTCATTCTTGTCTTAGTTTTTCTATTTGGGCTTCGTTTTTAATAAGCATCGCTGATTGGCCTTCTATTTTCCGTATGAGGACTTTTCCGTGAGCAATCCAGCAGAATTTGTATAGTTTTTCCTTGCACAGCTCACGTGCTAAATAGAAGAGCTTCCTGGTGCTGCTAGTCAAGTCTTCCCCTATGTAAACGGCGTTGGTGGTGCCACTTATCCCAAAGTGTTTGGTGTTGAGCTTTTGAGATGGATTCGAGTTGTTATGACGTTTGACAGAGTTAAGGATATCTTGTTTGGTTGCGATTGTGTTGAGTTCCATGATGATTGGTCTGTTTGTTCCTTTCTTTCCGGGGACGCGGTATATATGGCGTATGTCGCTTGACTGGAGTTCATAATTTAGCCCACTTGCTAGGTTATGCATCATCTGAATTAGTTCAGCAGTTGACTCTTTTTCCTGACAAGGCAGGTTACGAATCTCTAAATTATTTTTCTTAATGTTGTGCTGCAAATCCTCCAATTTTCCTTCGAGTGCCGATATGTGTAAACAGTTATCTTTGCATTGTTGTTCCAGATGCTTTAACTTGTTTTGCATATCTTCATACTGCTGGGAGATGAATTGTAAGAGGAAATTCGCTTGATCTGATCTCATTAAGTTTAACTACGTAAATCTGATTTCCCTATGGATGTACGTCAAGCTTATACGAAGTAAGCCGCCTATCAGCTGACAAGTTGTTGATTAATGAAGAAATTTGATTTTGCTACCGACTGAATCTGTAGACGATAATTTTTCGTAAATAATTAAGTATCTAAATACCAAGGCAGAAGGTGTTTTTTTTTACTTTTAGTCTATGGGTTCTGATTTACTAACTGTTTTAGTTTAATTCAACTGAAATTCAGGTCTAATATTCATAACACTCAGGTCTAATATTATATTTTGGGTCGGGTTTTGGTGTAATCGGATACCTATAGAATCGCTCGAAACTTTTATTGCCATGAGTGACACATTTGTGGTAAACGAGCTGCTGGCGTTCCTGCAACAGAAAATGGACGTGATGGACGAGGTGCCATTCAGATCTGTGGATCGAATTTCAGCGTGGACGATATTGCTGCTGCGAAACTGCTGCTGTTTCGGTCACTCAATAAAAGAGACAAGATGGTGCCTCGTAGGCGTGAAGGTACAAAGAAAAGCCTGCAAGATATCGTCACGCTGCTGAAAGCGATCGACTCTGACGATGTGCTGACGTTTGTGGCGAAGGATTTAAACAAATTACCTACAGTCACTTTCGACCACGTCGACGTGACGAGCCTGCTGAAGGACATTGTCATCCTAAAGGCTAGTTTGGCTGAGGTGCAGAGAAATCTGGCTACATCCCAGAGCACAGAACAGACTTGCGCTCACAACTAGTTGAGTTGCGCAACTTTGTGGCTTTAACTGGGTCACCAGCACTTGTTAGCAACGGAGCCGGCTGCCTCAATGCATCGGCTACGAGTTTCGGTCACCAGTTTTGTCACCGGCGCCGATTGTTGAGCCTCACAGCCCCGTTCACGTCTCCTCAGCTCCTCCTCGTAGCACTGGCAGACCACCTGGGCCAATGGTCGTTTCGAGCACCCCTACTAGTCTCCTCGCAAAGCCCGTGCCTACAAAACAAACGAACCGGACTGATGATGAGCCAAACACCCCGGTGTCATCTCTCCCCTACATTAAACCACTGAGGCAGAAGACACGCCAAGGGTACAGCTACTGGAGTCGCGCCGCAACGTCAATTTCAAGGCGTTTGTGGTCCGCATACCAAAGTGTTTGCTCTATTTGGCTTTGGAAGAAAGTTTTTGGCCGCAGGATGTGGTGTTCCATCGCTT
Organism: Eurois occulta; assembly: GCA_950022335.1. Lineage (NCBI taxonomy): Eukaryota > Metazoa > Arthropoda > Insecta > Lepidoptera > Noctuidae > Eurois > Eurois occulta. Next base: position 16,630,371 of record OX465488.1, read on the forward strand.
CCGCGGACAAATTCCACAAGAACGCATAAAACATGCAAGTGAAGTGCTAATAACATAGTTTTAAGTTTCTACTATACTATACTAACAAAAATGTTATTAGTATGTATATTTGGGATAATGTATATTTGGGTATAAGAGCAGAGGAAGACCAAAGAAAAGATGGATGGACTGTGTGAAGAATGATATGGCACGAAAAGAGGTGTCTGAAGAGATGACGAGTAATAGAGAAGTATGAAAGAAGAAGACATGGTGCGCCGACCCCAAATGAATTGGGATAAGGGCAAGAGAATGATGATGGTTTAGGTTAAGGTTAGAATTTATCTATGGGTCTTTGTTACCTGAAGTAAAGGGATTATCATAAAATCAAACAATTAAAATTAAAGCATGTTTGTTGTTACAGGTAAGAAAGGTGAGCAAACCGTTGCTGTGAAGACTCTCAAAGAAAATGCTTCAGAAAAAGAGAAGATAGATCTACTGCAAGAACTGCTTGTGATGAAGAACTTGGGATATCATCCTAATGTTGTACAGTTGATTGGATGTTGTACTGAAAAGGTAAGACTAAAGGCCTTTCAATAATAATTTTGTAAAGTATGCTAGTATGCTGACTTGACCAGTGGTGACACTTCCATGGTGCACCCGAATAATCTCTGGTTTGGTAAAAGTAATCTTTGGAGGTATTATCCGACAAAAAATCTTTCACTGTTAAAAAGCTATTACAGAGTATTATGTAAATATTAAAAAAAATATGTCAGAAAACGCTAACAAAGTCGTGGGCTAAAGCTAGTTAAGAAATATAGCTGATTGTTGAACGTGAGGTTTCTCAAAACAAAGATAAACAAATGATAAATTAAAATACCTGAGTAAAAATGATAAAACCAAAGAATAATAAATTACATTAACATTCAAAAGTCCAAGATTAATAGTGTGGGCAAAAAAAAACACTTATCCTACAGAAAACACTTTGAAATTAAATAATGATACAACAAAATACAATATTTAATCGGTGGTGGAAATTTGAAATGCTGTAAGGGATGTTGAGCTTCCAGTTGGATTTTCAAGTTTTAGTCTTAGCGCCGAAAGTTGAAATTACAACAGTACTTAATGTCCCTTACAGGGTTTTATATTTCCACCGTTGTATTTTTAGAGATAAAAGCTTTAGTCATATTATTAAATCTCTACTAAAACAATCTAAACCACTAGAGTCTAGAATAACCTAGATCTAAAATTCTAAACTTACCTCAGAGCTAATTATTAATGGAATCCCAATATTTCAATCTCAGGATCTAAGTGTTATTTGTATCGTTATAAATCTTTGGTAATTGAGAATTGACATCTTAAAAAAGTTTTAGTTATGAATGATGATACATTTTGTAAAGTGATTTATTTAGTATAGAAACATGTGGAAAAATAAAACACACCCTTTATAAAAAAAGGTACAGACGCCAGCACATCAAGCTACCCGAAAATGACAATTTTCCCAATCATCCTAGAACCTAATGTTTCAGCGATAAAGTTGAAAATCTATTAAGGAAATTTGACAGATTGTATTGTAGTAGCTTGATGTGTTGGTTACATACCTATACAGGGTTAGTTTTCAATGACCAGCCAAATTCTAAGATATGATGCAGTACATAATTCTGAGCCCGGCCATAAAAACAGCTGTTTCCTACAAAAGTGCAATACCTACACGGTCAAAATGTATGGAACAGCTGATTTTTTTAAGACATTTTGATGAAACTTTTGTATATGGCCGGGCTCAGAATGATGTACTGCATCATATCTTGGAATTTGGCTGGTCATTGAAAACTAACCCTGTATATTAAAATTTAACAAACAAACTCTTCAACGAAAGTAAGTACAAGACTGTACTTACTTTCGTTGTCGTTTGCCCGCAATCTACATATTTCGATTACTCAATCGATGGCCATGCCTGGGAATTACCATCAATCCCATCGTCTGTAATCCATGTTCAGCACTGAATTACAGCTTGAAAATAACATTCTCTGATGGCCGAATATGCTGACAGGATATCAGAGTCCAGCAAATGGAAATTGGCTAGTCCCCTATTTTATGGGATTGAGATATAATTGGCAAAAAGTATCTAGTTTTTGCCAATTAGGTGTGCCTAAATCCGCACAACGCCTAAATTCAGTGAGGGGGGAGGCAGTACATCTTAACTGCCCCCTCCTTTGTGGGGTATAGGCGTTTTGTCACGTTTTTTTACCTGATCTTAAGTTTATACTCTTTTCCTCAGGAACCCACCTTAGTTATAATGGAGTTCGTAAGCCTGGGCAAGCTGCAGCAGTTCCTCCGAGATTCCAGAGCTGAGCGCCACTACGGCAACACTCATGGAAGCCAGTTCCTGACGTCACAGGATCTCACCAAGTTCGCATTCCAAGTCGCGAGAGGAATGCACTTCCTTAGTTTACAAGGGGTAAGAATATTTGCTTCTTTTATCGTTATCTTTATCATGTAGGGGAATATTTATCATTTAGGCTAAATACATCTATTGCTGAATATTGGCCTTTCTTAAGCGTCGCCAATTGGACAGGTCCTGTCCAAACAACATCAAAGATGGTAACAAAAAAGTTGTATAGTTTCATTTCGCCCACCCTATATCTGCAGTATTTATTAAATGGCATGTTGTCGGAAAATACTGTATGTTTAAGGATAGCGTCGAGGTCAATCATGTACTAAATAACGTCCAGAACACCAAGGTTCACTTTATCCTCTCCTTGTGGACCAATGAGAAGATTTCTGTTTTACAACTTTGTTTTGCTTAGGTAAATTCAGACCGAGTAGCCAGTAATTGGGTCAGTAGGCGTAATAAACCGACTCAACGCTCAAGCTTTTCTTGAAAATCGTTTTAGTTGAATCCTTGAAATAGTTGGTGTATTTTCGAAAGGCTTTTTTTCTGGAAATGGGGTTATCAAACAGAAAGTAAAGTAAACCAGACCAGGTTTTTCATATTTTATGATCAAGTCATCCTTATATTTACACATGATACGTATGAGAATATTTTTTCTTTTTATGCCTTAAGCAGGACATTAAAGTTCTGAAATACTAGCAAGTCTGGACAAAGTAGGTAATTTTATCAGCGAGTACGACCATTGCGACAAAATACTACAACAACATAGTACAAAAAGAACTACAGCGCCATCTGTGACAGTTTTGAAGAACTAACATTAACATTTTTCGCGCTACTAAAGTTATCCGCGACTTAAGAATATACAGTGTGTCCGGACATGGACTAGCGATATTCTAAATACTTAAATATTAACTATTTTAAAGTACAATTACACTCTAGGCTTGGGTCCAATACACTTCCCCGCTATGTGGCAGCCATTTTGTTTTTTTTGTTGAAATATGCTCTATGCGAGTACAAAAAACATCGTAAATCTCAAAGTTTTAGTCATACTGAGATAAAAATAGGCTTATTCGAAAGGCAATAATATTGTCTACCGCCTGCATTACAAAGCAGCGTGTTCACAATTCCATAACTTTTGAAAAAAAATGTGAAAGTCGAAAAAAAAAACAAAAAATTATGCAATTCAACCAATAATTGTTAATTACTACAAAAACAACCCCGAGAACTTTTTTATTTTTTATACTAGATCGACAGTTTTTGAGCTAAGCTACAATGCAACATAAAATTCACAACTGTATGTTTAATACTTTAAGAGTTATTGTTGTTTGAACATAGCGTATGCGCAAGCGAAATAAGGCCTTTGTCGGAACCCTAAACAGGAAATCATTAAAAAAACATAACATTCATATTGAATTTTATTTAATGTTTTTTCCAATATTAAATGACGATTAAAATATCTAAAGCAGTTGCTCAAAGTGGCCACCTCCAGCTTGTAGACACACTACGGCTCTCTGTGCCACCTGGGTTGATGAACGCCTAATTAAATCCAAATCGGATCTAATTTCTTCGGCGGCTGCCATAATTTTTGCGACGAGTTCTTCCCTGGTATTTGGAACTGTAGCGTATACTTTTTGTTTCATATGACCCCACAAAAAATAATCAAAGAGTGTCAAATCGGGTGAGCGATATACGACTTGCATCCCCGGTCCCTCACGGCGGCCACGCTACTACAGCACCACGACCGATCCACGGCAATAGATTATTATTTAAATATTCTCTCACTGCTCGAGAAAAATGCGCGGGTGCACCATCGAGCTGAAACCACATACGCCGACGGTATGATAGAGGAATGGCCGAAGAAATTAGATCCGATTTGGATTTAATTAGGCGTTCATCAACCCAGGTGGCACAGAGAGCCGTAGTGTGTCTACAAGCTGGAGGTGGCCACTTTGAGCAACTGCTTTAGATATTTTAATCGTCATTTAATATTGGAAAAAACATTAAATAAAATTCAATATGAATGTTATGTTTTTTTAATGATTTACTGTTTAGAGTTCCGACAAAGGCCTTATTTCGCTTGCGCATACGCTATGTTCAAACAACAATAACTCTTAAAGTATTAAACATACAGTTGTGAATTTTATGTTGCATTGTAGGTTAGCTCAAAAACTGTCGATCTAGTATAAAAAATAAAAAGTTCTCGGGGTTGTTTTTGTAGTAATTAACAATTATTGGTTGAATTGCATAATTTTTTGTTTTTTTTTTCGACTTTCACATTTTTTTTTAAAAGTTATGGAACTGTGAACACATTGCTTTGTAATGCAGGCGGTAGACAATATTATTGCCTTTCGAATAAGCCTATTTTTATCTCAGTATGACTAAAACTTTGAGATTTACGATGTTTTTGTACTCGCATAGAGCATATTTCAACAAAAAAAACAAAATGGCTGCCACATAGCGGGGAAGTGTATTGGACCCAAGCCTAGAGTGTAATTGTACTTTAAAATAGTTAATATTTAAGTATTTAGAATATCGCTAGTCCATGTCCGGACACACTGTATAGAAAAGACCGACAACAATTTTTGGAAAGCAGCCCACCAGACACAACACCCGTCTGGTCGGAAGATCCTCCCTTTTCTATGGGTGATGAAGAACTATAGACCGTGTTCTTCATACCCTATACAAAACCTTCTGAACGCAATTGCTTCATCGTTTTAAACAAGAAACTTCTTCAAGACAACTAAACGTTAATTGACTTCGAAAGGGTTAACTGGCGCAGCTTAAGACTTAATTCATATTGATAAACACAGAAGTAAAGTTAAGAAATAACTTTCAGAGCAGTCCTAAAACAGAGTCAGTTGGAAATTGTTTAGTTACGAATTCAAACTGAAGTTTTTCAAGGTTGCTCCCAATGTTTATATCCTGGGAATAATTTAGGGAGGTACAGGTCTGAGCACTTAGACATTTCTTTGTGTACTAAAGAATCTTTGAATTTTGTGTAAAATTCTGTGCCTGAAATACTTCACGTTTAGGCCTTTAAAATATTGAAGTAAACCTTTTTCTTATAATATCCGCCGTTTGATGCCAAAGCGTATAATAAATTATCTTTCGTCTAAAATATTGAAAACGCGATGAATATTTTAAACAAAATATGCTTAGTCTGTAGTAGATATTATTTTTTAAATGTTAACAAAATATGCCTTATAGATATTTTTATAATTTTCGCATCTAGAAAACTTACCTGATATTTACCTTGCCTATCTTCTTAATAAAATCTTAAAGTCATTTGTTAACAAGACAACGCGCAGCCAAACTAATAAGTCTAGAAGTTTGAATTTTAAGCACAAAAGAGATTTGTTTTATAGGAAAGATATTAGAAAAATTTAATTATATAAAAAGTTTAATTAGATTCTATAAAAAAGTTTGTAATTTTTGACGTCGGAAAATACTTTGGCCCCGGCTTGTTCAATTAAAAATATCTAGGTTTAGATTTACGATATTATTTTTCAAAAAAAGACAAAAAGTCACTTACATGAGAAGAGACAGCCATAAGGTTCTATATTCTCATGTAAGTGCTAATATTAACAATAAGTTCGTCACTGCATTAAACATTGTTTATGTTACAACCATCCGGTAATGGGGGTTTGCCCAGCAGTAGGATGACACACGCTTACAGTAACCGTAACACCCATCTGGTGAATTCAGTTTTTGGGAAGCGTATTATTCGCCCTTATACATTTAGTTAATAGAGTCTTTAAAGCATTGCCGGAATGTAAACATTTTATACATGTGGGTATTTTGTTATATAACTAAACTATAATATCTACCTACACACTTATGTATTAAAATGTCTGCTTTAGATATATTATGTATTGAAAACCCTGACCATCTCATTCCCATTGAGGTATTCACAAAGAAATATATATATACATGTACCTACACACAATAGAATTTCAATTTATTTTCTGATTAAAATGAAGAGTTTTCATCCACCACTACATTTCATTTTCTTAATATAAGCCTCTTTTTATTCTAAAGTACCCGGACATAAAACAATATAAAAAAGCTGTTTACGATACGATTCATATTTCAAAAGCCTATAAACAGTGTGTTTTCTCATAAAGACGGAAAACCCGACTTTTAGGACCTTTATTAAATTTCTAAGAAGAAACCTACTTAATTATAAATGGAACTTAACACTCAGAGGGAAGTGCATTTAGGTTTATATTTTTTAGAATAATTTGCACGACTGTCTTGGGTTTTGGCAATTCACATAATATAACAACCTACTACAGTGTGATTGATTCGAGCATCGTACTAATCCCAAAGCAAATGGGGTCGGGTATAAGGACAACAGTAAACCAATATTTAAGCTGGTGTCTTACTCTATTCAAACTCCGTACTACGTAAGGCCAGTTCAAGGTCAAAGTTTTACAACAGACGTGAAACTTGGCAGTACTACTGTAAACCGCCAAGAGACGCACTTAAGCAAATAGTTTTCAGACGAACTTTAAGCGAGCTTTATGGGCGTTAAGTACTGTATCGATTCTACGAGAGTTTCCTCAATCTAACTTCATTCTGACCCAACATAATCGGTACGTTGCGTCCGCATAGTCGTCGAGCATGGCGTCGGTGAACGGTTCCACCCTGAATAGTTTAGTATTGAGCTGCATCCGGTTAGACTGGAAGCCAGCCCCAATATGCATAGTTGGGGAATGGCTAGGCAGAATAATAAGTATGAACAATAAATGTAGACATCTTTGTAAAGTACTAATTTACAAAGTACAAGCAGCACTGTAATTAGATATGCCAAATCAATAATTAAAAAGCTTTAAGACTTTAGGAAATGTTCTACGAAATATTTCCTTTGCAGCCCTATATCACCTGTTAAACAAAGATATAAATCTGCAAACACATGGGGACCCTATATTATATATGTCACACAAACAAACGAGACATTTCCAATTATTTTAGAGAGATCTCATTAGACAATATTATCTTGTCAAGAACCCAACATTTTGTGGTAATACTGCTTTTATTTGAACTCTAATACGATAACATTTAAGTCTCATTTACACGAGGAGTACAGTTACTCTCTAGTAGAAGCGAGAGATGATGATGTCCTTGCTTTAGTCGTAAGCCTGAGTTTACAGATTAGGTTCCGTACTCACGTGTTTTCACTCAAGCGAAATATTAAAACTTGCCTACAAAGCGGCTTCTCTTACTTGTACATCAAGATTTGTCTGGCAATTTTCCCTTCATGTGATTACTTGAGAAAAATATTTTTAGACGCTTTCTATTTTCAAAGATGTATTCAAATGATTCACTCATATTTCAAAGATGTCATAGGTAGTACCTATGACATCTTTGAAATATGAGTTCACTGAAGGTCGACCACTTTTCAATCTTATTACTTAGAGAATAAGGGTGAGATACACACAGTTTAGGTATGCTTTTTATTTTCGAAGGTTCTTTTCCGAAGAATTTTTGGTTTTTCGGTAAATGAGCCACAACAAACGAAATGGCCCAGATTAATTTAGCAAAATTTATTATTTGTTTTTTGTTGTCTCAAGTTCTGAAGTACCTAATCGTCAACAGTTTCATCTTGACCTGTGGAGTTGCGGTTCGTTACTGTAACAGGCCTTTTACTTTGGAAAATGAATTTCTTTTTAGGGTTCCGTACCCAAAGGGTAAAACGGGACCCTATTACTAAGACTTCGCTGTCTGTCTGTCTGTCCGTCTGTCTGTCTGTCTGTCTGTCTATAAAATTTGAAGATCTGGAACAGCTTATGTGGAACTCCAAGAGCCAAGCTACACTATAACATATATAGGAATGACGTCTTAGCAAGAGTTGTTCAGCCTGATGAACACTCTCTGTTGTCGTATAAAATTTGAAGATCTGGAACAGCTGATATGGAACTCCAAGAGCCCAGCTACACTATAACCTATATAGGAATGACGTCTTAGCAAGAGTTGTTCAGCCTGATGAGCACTCTCTGTTGACGTATAATTGTCATTTTTCAAATTATGTCAAGAAGACGACTTTGCAAAAACTTTGACCTATGACCAGGTGCCATCTTATTATACCTACGATAAACAGAGAGGTACTTTCAATCGACGTCGACGTGGTCAACCAGTTGATAGATTTCCAGGGATTTTCAAAGACCTGCTCTGGGCAGAGTGTACACAGTGCATCCTAACAATGGAGAATGTTTCTTGCGCCTGTTGCTCCATATTGTTCATAGACCAACTTCTTTTTCTATTTTAAAGACTGTTGATGGTGTAGAGCATCTTTCGTTTCAAGCAACTTGCAGGGCACTTAACCTCCTTGACGATGATCAACACTAGGACAACACCCTCGAGGAAGCCTGTATCCGCGACAGCCCCAGTAGTTTACGAGATTTGTTTGCCATAATGTTAGTATTTTGTGCTCTCTCGGACCCTTTGAGATTGTGGGAAAAGTACCAGACATTTTTCTCTGAAGACTTTTTACGCATTCTGAAATGCAATGCGGAAGACACTATTAGTCCAACAGATCACAGAGTGTTGAATAGTTCCCTTTGATCTATACAAGATACTGTTCATTCAATTGGAGGCAACTCTCTTAGCACTTACGGCCTACCTGTTTCCCAAGCAGAACCCAATCAGCCACGCACTTATCGGGAGTATATCGCTGAAACAAGCTACTGTTCTACAGATTTAGCCACCGTAGTTAATGACAACAGGGAAAATTTCACAACAGAACAGAGGGAAATATTTAATACAGTGGTCCACAGTGTCTTAAACAACGAAGGGAAGCTGTTTTGTTTAGATGCTCCAGGAGGCACCGGTAAAACTTACCTGACGAGAGCAATCCTTGCTAAAATTAGACGGTAAAATAAGATCGCTCTTGCCGTAGCATCATCAGGAATTGCCACATTACTTCCAGGTGGAAAGACGGCACATACAATGTTTAAAATCCCAATCGATTTAAACAGATCTGAAACACCAACCTGTTCTGTAACACGAAACTGTGACAAAGCGAAAGTGTTTCAGGATTGCTGTCTAATCGTCTGGGATGAGTGTACTATGTCAAACAAAAAGGCAGTAGAGGCTGTGGATAGAACACTACGAGACAATCGTCGAGATGACAGGCCGATGGGTAACGTAACTCTTTTGTGTTCGGGAGATTTTCGACAAACCCTTCCTGTCATAAGCCGGGGAACTAGGGCAGATGAGATTATTAAAACATTCACATCTATGGCCTCAAATACAAAAGCTCAAATTATCCATAAATATGAGAGCCCAACTTGGCGGTAATTCACATGCCCAAGAGTTTTCGGGAGTATTATTGAAAGTTGGGGAAGGTCTCCTTCCTGAAGAGAATGGTCTGGTGAATGTTCCTGAAATATTTGGGAAAATTGTTGCCTCTGAAGAGGAACTGATACGATCGGTATTTGGCAACATTCAGAGTATACTAAACCAAGAAAATTCATGGTTATGTGAACGCGCCATATTGAACCCAAAAAATGATCAAGCTGCAAAAATTTAACAAAAAATTTTGGGATCTTGGGATCTGCTGCGGAGTAACGGGAAGAAAAGTTTTTTGTTGTATAGTCTGGGCAACATATAGGCTATAATTTATTTTGGAAAATTAACACCTCATGCAGAACCGCAACAGACCTGCTACAGTATAAGATATATAAAAATGGTGCCATAGCAAAAAATATTCCACGTGAAGAGCATTTTCTGCTGTGAGAATAAATTTGGAGATCTGGAACACCTGCTGTGGAACTCCAAAGCCCATGGCAGAGACACTATAACATATTAAGGAATGTCATCTTAGCAAAAGTTATTTAGTCTGATGGGCATTTTCTGTTGACATACAAAAATGAATGATGAACAACGGGATGAGCGAGAAGATTGAAGTCGTTCCAGACAACTTCAATCGTCTCGCTCATCCCGTTGTTTTCCCGTCCCAGGGCCTTAGAATTCTACATCAGACGTTTCAGATTTTCGATTTTGACGACCCCGTTGTCGCTGGCATAAGCAACGGGATCCGCGTACGAAGTCGCGGGCAGAAGGTAGTTATCAAATAAATGCTGTCAGCCTCGTGGTTTTTTTCCCTTGACGAGAGATACGGTTGGAACTTTGACGATCTCATCTTTTGCTTTTGATACAATATTATTATGTTTATTTATTTATATTTTGTTTATAAAATGTATTTTTATTTCTCTGTAAAAGTGGGGATTGAAATTAAATTCTGCATTTTATTTTCCAGATAATTCATCGAGACTTGGCAGCGAGAAATGTGCTGATAACAGAAGATAGGGTGTGTAAAGTAGCAGACTTCGGGTTTGCCAGGGATGTGGCAGATACCCATGTGTATGAGAGGAAGAGTGATGGACGGCTTCCTATCAGGTTTGTGGAAATAATTTGAAATACTAGCTCATAGTAATATTATTTCAAAAACTAAAGTATGTTAAGCTTGTGGTGACCCACATCTTTCATCCGTTGTGTCAGTATACATATATGTAGTTTATTGATCTATACGAAAATAGCTCTAGTTGTCGTGAAAGGTTACCCAGTCATTGGGGTTGGTAACAGCCAAGCCTGACCGCTCATAATACTAAATATTCAATAGCTCACATGAGCTATTTTAATAACAAATAAAACAAATACTTGTTTTATTTTATTTATTACATGACAATAAACAGCTACAATATATAATGTTCACAAATAACAATAATATAATTATGTAGTATTAACAATATTGCAGCCCACTACATTATCCGCATGTTAACAAAATTAAGATAAGGTAAAAGGTTCTACTAGATTAGCATTACTCTTATATATTTAAAAAAAAGAAATAATTGATTAAATATCAAAACAGTATAATACAACTACCTACTTATACTTGTTGACTACTAACAGAAAAGCATAGAAGAAGTATAATATGAGTAAATGTTGCTCCGATTCAAAACAAATTGGAATAAGGGCACGAGAATGATGATGTTCTTTGATGATGATCACCTAAAAACCAGCTGCTAAAACTGATCATCTTTAGAACCTAGTTTTGGCTTAATGTTGGTTCCTAAGTTCATTGTAAACTGGCCATGCGGTTCAAAATCTGGCTTTCAGAAGCCCGGATTAGTTACAAGAAGTTATTTTACCCACGGGTATACTGAATATGGCTTACCTACTCCATAACAGAAAACAACACGGATTTCGGACATTTAATAGGTACCTATATTGTACGTAATCCTGACATTTTACCCGCGAAGTTAGAACTTTAAAGTTAGTTATTATTGTTAGTTTCACACAGATTTACAGCAAACACTGTGCACAACGTGTAACCTACTGGGAGATCTAAAAGATATGACGTTCTGAGGTTTCCCGTAAACTTGATCCTTTTAAATTAATTAGAAATTGAGTCGATTAGTAATAAGGTTTCTAGGTATCAATGCCTTATTGGAACTTATTGCTTGGCAACAACCTACAGGCTCAGGTTTTAAGCTACGCGTGTTGCGACAGTCTGTGGGGAAAACAAATGAAAGATACTCTAACACTACTACTAAATTCTGAAGCCCGCCATGTGCCGTTTTGTCTATACAGTCAAACTGTACAGGCATAAACGTGTGTAGGAGAAAACTGTATAGTTATCTTTGCATATATATTGTACATACAACCTAGAGAACATCGTAAAATTTATTTTTTCCGGTTATGCCTGTGCGGTACGACTGCGCAGGAATAACCGAGTGTGTGTGGCAGACAGATCGCATGCACAGCTCTCAGTCAGTTCTCAGTGTTTTTTTTCTATTTTTTAAACAAGTAATAGGGAAACCCATAAAATCAACCTTATCGTCGTGTTTTGGCTTTTTAACGCCATGCTTGCAAATGAGCTAACCGGCAAACTTGCAGTTCTGTATGTGTCCTCTATGTAACGATTATTCATGATGGTTTTGCATGCTAAATGTCATTCATAACCTAGCGTGTCTATTGACACAATTCTCTTTGCCTAAGATTCTCACCGTTACACCGGTTTTTTTTAGTTTAAGTTGGGTAGTTACTTGGACTGCAAATTATGGTAGTCCTTGTAACTTAAGTGATCTATTAACCTTAGATAAAGGGAAAAGGGAGAAAATAGAGGCTTTTGGGAGACATGAGATGGAAATGGCGGTATTCCATAAGAATCTACAAACAAAAATTATTCAGATAAACTCTCTCACTCACCCTCTCACACACCACGCACCGTTTTCATCTTAGACACCCAGAGGACAGTAACCCTATTTTTTTATAAAAGTATCTTTTGCATGTAAAAATTCTAAATTTATTTGAGTACATATTTTAATGTTAACTTTTGTTCGTGAGCTCATACTTGCATACTTAGTTCGTGGGCTTGAGGCGCTGCGAACTGAAACACAGGCTGTAAACCTAGTTCGGTAGTAGATGTTAAAAATAGACACAATAGCAGAGGTTAATTTTTTTAAGATTATTAATAAGTAGCTTGTTGACAAATTGTGTGAACATAATATATAAATATTTTTCTGGTCTAATGAAGATTTATTATAAACATTTTTTTTTTCAAATATGTCCTCGCCGTTTTTCGTGTTCTATAAAACTACACTAGCGTGTTTGGACCTATAGTGAAACTAGCATATAATAAAGAGATTTGGATGTTTGGTAAAGTCGTAAAAACTGTACGAAGCATTAGCGGATGGATCGCTAGCATGAAAAAATTACCAGTAATCCAACTTTTTTCCTTTCTCATTTCCAGATGGATGGCCCCCGAGTCTCTGTACGACAATATATTTAGCGTTAAGTCCGATATTTGGAGCTTCGGCATACTGCTGTGGGAGATTGTAACACTGGGTTCCACACCGTACCCAGGATTATCAGCCAATGACGTCATGAAGAAGGTACGTTGTTCTTTTATAAAATTAACATAACATCACGCCTCTAATCCCCGAAGAGTGAGGCAAAGGTGTACCTAATACGCAGTCTGCACTAAAAGTATCGGGAATGGAATATTTCCACTGTTCCTGTCATATTAAAATCTTTTTAATTGAAAACTCCTTGGTTTTAAAAATCGAATACCATTTATTTATTTAAAAAACAAACTTGTTTAGTACACCCACATTTCCCCAGACTGGAACCTCTTGTCTTGGGTTCGAACTCGAGACCTACGACTTGACAGTCCGACGGTCACACCACTAGCCTATCACTGCTTAACGAACGAATGCCTTAATAACATCACACACGTTGAAATTCCAAAATAGTATAAATCTCAAAAATATTTGCCAACAGTGCCCTATCAAATTCCTTTAAACGCCAAATGATACTCGTGCCACTGTCACTTTTCATTGTTTTCATTTGTACCAGTCTCTTAACTTTTCTGACAATAGATACCCTTCGAAGACCCTTCGAAGTAAATTAGCTACCTTTGTTCCAACTCAAAATAGGTCATTATTATTCATGTTTTGAAACACACAACAGAGACATACTAATTAATATTAAATCCAGAAATACTTTGATTTGATATTCAACGCCCACGCGATATAATAATATCTCGAAAACAAACCTATATAAATTACACTGCGGTAAGAATACCAAAACGTGGAATAAAGTAAATATCTAAAATAATAAGGCACGAATAAAAACAGATGACGTTTAAACAGAGCAGCGGGGCTTGGTGGTGACAGTTAATCACATTAGCAATTTAAACTTGCACTCGGCACGTCAGCATCGCAAGCGTAGTCGAGATGTGGTTGACAGACCAACTAGAGAGTTGTTTAATTTCACTATTTGTGAACTGTCAATCACACTGGAAGAAATATGTAGACGGAAAGCAAATAAATACGTTTACTGACTAAAACACAACATATTTGGAAAATAAATTAAAAGTGTGAGAGATGATATTAATGCCAATTTTATTGTGGAAAATATTATTATACGATACGAGGTTTTCATGGCAACTTTCTATTGAAAATATTGTAGCAATCACAAAATAACCATTATTGAGTTGCCTATGAGAGGACCAAACATTTTTCATCAATCCATTATCTAAACTGGCCTTTTGTTACTATGAAAATTGTGTATATCACATACTCTCCGTATGTGATCTCCAATATTGCCAAAACTTCAATAAAATTCACAAACTGTTCAATGGTCTATCGAGTGTGAATTATTTTGAATAGCAAATCCGTGAAAAACATGATAAGGAGACTATTGAACTGTTTGTGAATTAGCGGAATAAGCGTATTGCACGTCAAACCACACATTATCCGTCTTCTTCCCAATACTGAATGTAGGACTCTTCAAAATCTCACAATTTTTGGCTGTTTTGTGGCATGGTTATCTAGTTTCCCGCCGGCCACTTTAATAAGATCGTCTGGATCTGGAACCCTTTGTTTGTGGGTAGTTTGCAGGATTAACGAGTGCTTTTCAAATAACTTGGACAGAGGCAGTATATCTCTCTTGTTCTTTCTCCTAGACTCTGTGAAAGTTTTGAGCAAGATAGATGCAGTTTTTATAAGCAAATTTATGACATAACTGATGACAGTGACAGATGGGCCTTACAGGGTTGATCAACAGCGATCAAACATTTGAAAATGGGCCTTAGAGGCCCACTCAACATCGCAAAAGCCAGTCGGTCGTTTTCCTACATTCCTCCGTCCTGCCCGTGGTCTCTACTCCAGCACTTTCACAATAATAATCCAACTTATTTACTCTTTCCAGGTCATTGAAGGATATCGTCTTGAAAAGCCGGAACACTGTCACCGAGAGCTCTACAACATAATGTACTATTGCTGGGAAGCCGAACCCAAGGAACGACCAGACTTCGCCGATATCGTTGCTAGATTAGAACCGCTAATTAACAAAGATATGGATTACATACAACTGGAGAGATTCCCAGATCATTCGTATTACAATTTGCAGCATTTGGATGGTGAGAAACTATGATTGTTTCTGTGAATAAAGGGGTAGAAGTGATAGATGAAGTGACGAACTGACATTTTCTTTTTGGAATTTATTTCGATTCGAGTTTTGTATATTATACAAGGTTGAATTAAGTTAGCTAGAAAAACTCTAGTGCGATCGTTGACTTTATGAAAAAATCATTAAATCTTTTTTTATGGTTGGTTTTTCGAAATGGTTACCCATCAAGACTGCGGAGTTTCGCTAATTTAATATGACTTTATATTTTTCAAAAAGTTGTATAAAAGCATTATTTTCTACTGCTTAGTTACTTAATCGACAACGAGAATAAAACTATTTATTGTGCAAAAAACAAAGTGCGGCATGAACTTATCAATAAAAGATACTAAACTTGTTCCATAGTTTGTATTATATTGTGCATTATTTAGACTTATAAGTACTTACATGTTAGTACCTATAATCATTTTTAGTGGAATGGGTAATTTATGTAAATACCTTCTGAATTAGAAATTACTGAATACACGAGTTTTTTCATATGCAAAATCAAATAAACGTAACATTGTACTAAAGTACTAAACTTTTATAATTAAAAATACTGGTAAGCATTTCTAATTATAAAAGTTTGAGAAATATTTTAAAATTCAACTCATTTATTAAAACAAAAGACAATCTCATTATAAATGAGTTATGCAAATTAATTTGAAACTGAGCTGCTTAATACAAACGACGAAAAAACCGAGATTTAAAATACTTATATTGATTGCAATAATAATTATTAAGTAATTTTTAAACTTCACATAGACTAGTCTTTAGAATATTGTAATGATTGTAATTTTAGTAATCATTAAAATTGTAATAATGACCTTATATTAAATGTACAGTACATTTAAGCTTTTCGTTAAATAAAACTACATACAATTTGTAATGTTTTGTTGTATAAAGTATTTTTTTTTGTCAATTCCCTTTTTACCCCAAATTCTGCAACAACATACTTTGACTCATAAAGTCACGACACAAAGTTCATTTTTCGTTTACACAGCAAAAACTTCTTCTGAACGTATCCCGTCTTGACTATAATCTCGACAATAAGTGCCAAAGTACCGCTAACATACCCAAAAGCTAAAGCCAAGAACCCGCCTTGCAGATGCTCTCCCGACAAAGGATTAACATCGGATTTCTCCTTCAGTAAAGCCCGCAGTTGACGAGCTCGTCGTCTCTCATTGAACGTCGCAAAATGATCCCTAAGAGCTTCATTCAACCCACTCTGCTTAAACAGCGTGATTGTAGTCGAAAACTCGAGAATAAATGGAAAACCCCTCAGAGCTATCGTCTCTATAGGAACACTGAAAACGTTGTCAGTAAACATATAGTATTTATAGTTACCAACACTATCGCTAAGTTCGGGAGTTATCGCAGCAATATGAGCCAACTCAAGACGACTGCACAGCAATGAAAAGTTTCTATGGACAGCAACATCTATCATTGCCTTAGTAATGTTCTCAATATCAGTCCATTGCTGACCGATACGATAGTCAAAGGGATCAGTGGAGTTATAGAATAAATCATGTAGCTCCTCAATACCACCAAATTTTAAACCACTGTCAATCAACTCTTCGACTGTTTGTATTTGGTCCTCATAAGATGGGTTCGTCAAAACTTCAAATAATTTCGTTTGGTACGCCGTCAAAAAAAGTATACAATAAATATTGAGAAACACGAAAAATACGCGTAGACTTTCTTTAACAGGATGTAGGTAAGTTACAAACCCTAGTACTGTTATCCAAGTATTGAGAAAACAATGGCCAAACGTACTATTGTAATTGGAATCTCCGCTGAGCTGGCCTATCATTTTCCAGGTTATTCCACATATGAAGAAACCACCTATTACAGTAAGCCAAACGAATTTATTAAATATAATTACTAAAGCTACCCAGGCAGCTGATTTGTGAGCTCTTGGGACAACCCAGGTATAGGCATCGGCTAAATACGTAATGGTGGTCTCAAAATCTTCATGCACGTCGAAATCCGGAAATATTCCTCCCAAAAGTAAATGTCCTCTTTTTGATGCTAGTTGCTTTAAAGCTCCATTCCATTTACCAATATTTTCTCGTTCACCTCGGGATCCGTCAACAAAGTGATATTCAGCTTTCATTTTATATCGTCTTAGCATTTCATTTATCATTATTTTCTCGATATTGGCTTCACAAGGATCATCACTGATGAATGGATGTCTTTGTAAAGCTATTATTTCTACAACGCAACCATTCATGTCGTGGGGAATTTTATCATCGAATACTTCTTTATCATATTTGAGGACCCCTCGTTCACACATGTTTTGCACTACGAGTCTGTCTTTAGCAGTTTCGTTGAAGTAACCACAATACTCCGGAGGGTCGTAAGGTCTCCAGCTATAAACAATAGCGTTTCGAAAATTGTTGGCTTGAGGCACAGCTATAATAATATTAATTGCATTATACTTGAAGAGACAGCTAAGTACTTTCTCGACGTATTCAATATTAATTTTATCATTCTGAACGAAGTTGAAAAGTAGAATGATGAATTTTGCAAACGGGTTCCAACTGCGTGATCGTATTAGTTTACTGGCTAGAAAAGAAAAATCTGTGTAACTGTCTATAATGATAACAAAATAGTTAGCTGTAGGTATTGCCACGTAATTATCGACATGCAGTACGCCAAGATTATGATTATCTTGATCACAGATTTCCACTTCTTTTTCGGGACTCATGATTTCCACACTGTACTTCAATTTTTCATTGATCTTCTTCAAAAGCTCTGTTCTGATCCTCGAAACAGAGGTACTTACGTTATTATTTGTGTTAGCAAATATCAAAAGACCAGGTTCTTCAAATTCATTTTCCATCACTTTTCTTATACATCTAGTGTAGTCATTTATAACAGTTGGACCATGTGGATTTACAACTTCATCGGAATTTTCAACTAGCACGAATATAACTAGAATTATTTGGTTAACAGACATCCGTGTTGCCTTAATTTATAATCCATTAATACTAAACGTAAACCTACAATAAACTGCTGTTGCATGATTTGTAATTACAATGTTGTTTAATCTACACTGATCTCTACTTTAAAGCGCAAATAATATCATGAAATATGACACAATCGCTTTTACATGTTCAAGGAAAGTATTTTTCAAAACGAACTAAATTGCAAACTATGTATTTAATGCAACATGATTTAATTTTAATCTCAATATTTGATGGTATTTGTGTAGACTCATCGTTCAACTCATTGAAAGAGGCGGAAATAGATTTAAGTTTTAATGGATCTGAACGATCAAGCGATTGTAGATAGCTACGGTAGTTACGGCACACAACGATAACAATACAAATGAAAAATAGAGAAGCAATTTCTCAAAGCGGATAAGCGCTTTCCTTGCTATTCAAGTTGATACATTTAAAATATGATAACATTAAAGTGGAGCTCAAATACAAGTCGAGACTGCAAACATCTTGGATACACTTGAAAAGTTATTGCAGTAGCCAGCCGTGCATGTTATATTAAAATTGCGAATAAAAGGTCACTGCATATTCGCACATTTTATTATTAAAAGCGCTTTAAATATAATTATTCAGATATTATCTTCTAGACCTGATATTTAATCGGCTTTATTTTGATATTTCAACGAGTTTTTTTTAAGTGTTTACGAATAAAACTTTTAATTTTATTTGACAGTAGATCTTTCTACGAGCGGGGTAGTAACGGCTCCTGCGGGAGTTGAACAAGGACTGTTGCATCACCCCGGGCGGGTGTGACGTAAGAAGCAAGCTCGGAAAGTAAGATTGAGGTATGTTAATTGGAATGTTGGGACGATGACTGGAAGTTAGCGGATGTATTCAAAAAGAGACGAATAAATGTGGCGTGTTTACAAGAAACGAAATGGAAGGGTACAAAAGTGAGGGAAATTGGTGAGGTATACAAGTTTTTCTACTGTGGAAGTGAAGGGAAAAGGAATGGCGTGGGAATAGTTTTAGATAGTAATTTAAAAGAGAGCGTGATGGATGTAAAAGAGTTAATGATAGATTGATAGTTTTAAAGGTTCTAAAACGTGATGCTGAATGTAGTTAGTGTGTATGGGATGTGATGGAAGAGTGAAAGAGAAGTTTGGGGAGGATTTTAACACCGTTTTGATGAACATCCCGGTGCATGTTGTATTGATAGGTGGAGGTGATTTCAATGGACATGTGGGAAGGATGAGAGGGATTTATGAAAGAGTGCATGGGGGGTGGGGAATCGGAAATCAAAATAATGAAGAGAGACTCTACTGCAATCCACTACCGCATTTGATCTGGCAGTAGCCAATAACTGGTTCCAGAATAACGACGAACACCTTGTTACATACAAGAGTGGTAACCACAATACACGAATAGATAACTTCCTAATGCGACGAAACAAATTAAAGTAAGTAAAGACTGTAAAGTCTTACCGGGAGAATACTTGGTTACACAGCACAGACTCCTAGTTTTGGAATACGGAGATGAGAATGTTAAGGCGGATGTGTGGTGTGACAAGAATACGGTAAGGAACGAGTATATTAGAGGAAGTTTAAAAGTTGCGCCAGTTACAGAAAAGTTAAAAAGGAATCAACTGTCCTGGTATGGACATGTATGATGAATAGGGACGAAACGCATGTGACTAAAAGAGTGATGAATATAAATATTGATGTATGGAGAGGGAGAGGAAGACCAAAGAAACGATGGATGGATTGTGTGAAGAATGATATGAAAGATAAAGAACTAAATGATAGCGCGAATGGAACAAAGGAGAATGGAAGAAGAAAACGTGTTGCGCCGACCCCAAGTAACATGGGACAAGGGCAGGAAGACAATGAGTAGATCTTTCTACGAGAAACATTCAAGTTTTAATGAAAATGTTCGTATAATCAAACAGTATGAAATTATCTTTGAACTGTATTGGAGTAACATTCCCATTTCAAATTATACTGAGTCCGAAATGGTTCAGACATTGATTTTTCGAGGAACTTGTGTCAAATATAGCGTGTTTGGTTTTAATAATAAAACTTTGTGTAATATGACCTTTTACACTAAATGTGGCTTGATTTTAACACAAACTGAGGATTTAGTAATATAAGGTATAATAAAATTGAGAATACTAATTCAGATTACGAAATCAGAACGGTAGTCCTTTGAGTCGCGTTTCCAGCAATTTATTCATTACCTTCGTAACATTCATTTTACCCAATCTAAGTTTCGCAACTGTCTTTTTGTTTTGATGGTGACGATTTTTAAAAATTGACAAATAAAATCGCATTTTTTTACGAATATAATTTATATACACAATAGTATACTATCGTCTAGCAACCTTTTTTTTTTAATAAATAACAACGATATAGAGTGCCAATAATGTCCTAGTAAAATGGCTGTGTGACATCCGGACGGGCAGATGGATGAACAGACTACAGAGCAAAATTACTTATTATGAGGGTTTGCCATTTAGCTAACGAAGCCTTGTTTTTGGTTTGGCCAAATCCTCATGGGTAACCTATGTCTGGGGAGAATGGAGGGTCATATCGTACTCTTACCAACTAAAACACCACTGTTCCTACAACTACCATAAGTCGGCGGCCCGGGAGATACAAGTACACTCACACAAACCCACGACTGGTATTAGCCCGCCATGCCCCATAATTGGTTACTAAAACCTAAGAATGATCTCAAGAAAAGATAATGGGCTTCGCGCACTACGCGGCCACACGACCACGAAATAGCGCATGATGAAAATATTTTATTTCACATAGGCCTACATGGGCACTTATAAAACGTCGACAAAAAGGTCCTGTGCACGGTTCGGGTTTTTCGTTTCCTATGGAGAAGAACCGGCAAGAAACTCCATGGTCTTTTAAAATGATTTGATTTTACAATATTATCATGTTACAGCATTAGTACTTAAGTATGGGGGGACAGCATAGGCCCGACAATAAGTCGTTGCTTACTACACAAAAAACGGAAAGCAAGATAAGAGGTTAACAAAAGTTTACACACATCTAGGAATCTACAAGGCCTACACTGTTCACGCAATCTTGAACCAATCTGGTCGGACGCGGCCCTGCGACCAAACTATTATAAAAGAAAAATATTACTACTATAAAAGAAAATTTTTCCTGCCTTCGACCAAAAGTTGCTTCTGCGGCCAAAAGTCGTGGTCGTGACCAAGTAGTGCGTGAGGTCGCTGACTCTCGGCTTCGTTAAGCGTCCTTTGACACCCGTTATATAAAATTGTATTCATGGACATTGAATGCAGGACTGCAGTGCTGAACAAACATGAACTCTGTAAACATCTGGTGTTGAAAATAATTAAATAAAGTGTTAATCAAAATTCTATTTAGTTCAACAATTTGTAGAAAACACTCGACATAACCGACGCCTGTCTCATTTCTAAAACCTGTTTAGTGTTTATAATTTTAAATTTTAGTACAAAATAACGTTCCAAGACGAAACTTGTTCCAGGATAAGTAATTGAAAATTTTTGTATCGACTGAACAAATTGACGCAAAAAGTTTAAGCTGAAAATAATTATCTGTTTGCAGAAAAGTCTGTCTCGTCGTGTGTTCCAAAAAAACTAATGTTTATTTCAGTAACCTTTACTGTCTAGTTTTCTTTTTTAGGGTTCCGTACCCAAAGAGTAAAACGGTACCCTATTACTGAGACTCCGCTGTCTGTCTGTCTGTCCGTTTAGAGTTTAGACAGTTGAAATTTTCACAGATGATGTATTTCTGTTGCCGCTATAACAACAAATACTAAAACAGAATAAAAAAATATTTAAATGGGGCTCCCATAAAACATGATTTTTTTGCCGTTTTTATAGATAATAGTACGGAATCCTTCGGGTGC
The DNA here is from genome assembly GCA_950022335.1 of Eurois occulta. Taxonomy (NCBI): domain Eukaryota; kingdom Metazoa; phylum Arthropoda; class Insecta; order Lepidoptera; family Noctuidae; genus Eurois; species Eurois occulta. The sequence goes on from OX465488.1 coordinate 16,652,547, forward strand.
GAGTCCGACTCGCACTTGGCCGATTTATTTTAATGCTTGACTGTTGGAACGCTCTCTTTATAGTATGTATGTCTTGAAGGTACTTATTTTTTCTATCGTCTCAAAAGGCCTTCCTTAGTTTCAACATTTGTACTTTTTTCCAGCGCGACCTCTTTGTTAATTGGGTATCAGACAGACGACGAGCTTCACACTAAAGCGATAAGCGTTTTCCAATAGCGACTATTGAAAACCATAGAACCTCCTCCTTTTTTTAAATCGGTTAATAGATGAAAGAAGTTGCATTGACGGTGTTCTCACAGGAAAAAAAGGTCTCGCGCTTGTCGTTTGACGCCCGTTGTATAGCTCGAGGCCGTAGATGGAACCTCTGAGCGGTAGTTTGTTATGTACAACTCAGAAACGTTGTTCGAAACAATTTATACATAATTGTATAAAACTTTTATGTACCTTTTATCACACATTAGCAATAGATACACAGAGTTTTCAAGCAATTTAATAGGTACAGATAAAATATGTTTGAAACTTTTCAATCGCAAAAGGAGTTTTGAAACACAATGTGGTTTGTGTTTTATGAAGCGTTCAAAGTTCAAACATTGAACTTTTGATGTACTCTGCATAAAAATAATGATAGCTACATTAGCTACGCTGTGGGCAAAGATAGACTTTGTGCACCTAATTGTTTATTTAGATCTATAAAATAAGTAACCATCAGAAGCAGCATTCTTTTAGCTATTCTGTTTGCTCGAATACGACTTCATTTTGTTTTTAATAATTGGTGGTTACTGATTTAAAATAATATTATTTATCTGTCGGCAAAGGCCATTTCTCATTCAAGTGTATGAATGAACACGCTCCTCGACACGCTCGCTTCACAATTTCAGATACTGAAATGGAATATAATGTTGTGCAATTTAACTTTATTTATTTAAATTTGTTCTCTGTTATTTATAATTATAGAAGTGCTACAATTTAACTTTTATTTTATTTTTAAATGTCACCGCTGATATTTCTGATAGAAGTAACTATAGTACGATTTCTTTAGCTACTATAAACGCAAAAGTGTTTGATGGGTTATTGGGTAGAAAACTTGATCGTTTTGTCACATTACAGGATACACAGTTTGGTTTCAGGGAGGCGTTGTCAACTGAAAGTGCAATACTATCTCTGAAACACACTGTTGATTACTACTGAATGAGACCCAGACACCAGTATACAGTCCAGTGTATGAGACTCCAGTATATGCATGCTTCTTGGATTTGTCTAAAGCTTTTGATTTGGTGTCATATAATAATCTTTGGACAAAATTAAGAACTGCAGGTGTCCCAACCGACCTTTTGAATATCCTCGCCTACTGGTACAGTGAGCAGCTTAATACAGTATTGTGGGTAAATGTATACTCAGATGAATATTCTTTAGAGTGTGGCGTCAAGCAGGGCGGGCTGACTTCACCATGACTCTTTAATATTTATGTTAACCATCTGATTGAGGAGCTCAGCCGCATGCATGTTGGATGCCATATTGATGACATTTGTGTCAATGATTTGAGTTATGCTGATGATATGGTGCTGCTGAGCCCCTCAATTGGTGGTCTCAGACAGCTGCTAAAGGTGTGTGAGGTTTATGCTATGGAACATGGCTTGAGGTACAACGAAAGTAAAAGTGAGTTCATATTATTTAAATGTAAAAATAAAACCAATATCTTTATACCACCTATATTACTTAATGGTGTACCTCTAAGTTGTGTTGCTCAGTTTAAATATCTTGGTCACATGGTAAGTGAGAATTTGAGTGACGAATTAGACATTGTGAGGCGCAGGGCATTGTCGGTGCGAGGTAATAATATGTTGGCACACAGGTTCGCTCGGTGTAGTGCTCCTGTTAAAATAACGATGTTCAAGGCATTCTGCCAGGCGTTCTACATCAGCGGTCTGTGGGCAAACTTTACACAGAAAGCCCACAATGCCTTGCGCGTCAAGTATAATAATGTGTTCAGGGCTCTGTTTCGGCTCCCTCGATATTGCAGTGTTTACTGACGCTAGCATAGATGACTTCTACGCAATTATGCGTATAAAACTTGCGTCGGTGGTGCAACGAGTACGGGGGAGCCCGAATAGTATCCTCAGGATGATTGGCGAGAGAACCGATACTGTTCTGCTCGGTAGGTTCACTGAACTGTGGTGAGACCGGTGAGCCTACTGTGCAGGGGTAGGCGGTGTGTCTACTTTCTTCCTTTTCTTTCAATTACTAACATTAGTTATAAGCAAAATTCTTGTTACCAACTACTTTGCCTTGCCTATGGACTTTTTTGTCTAATATAAATGATTTTTATTTTTTAAATTTAATTTGAACTCACCAACTTATTATTTCATTATCTAGTAGCAAAACTTAATTAAAATAAAAAGCAATGAAACAAACTATTTCTCTTTATTTTTAGTTTTTTTTTTTAACTTTAGTTATACTCTAAATTCTTATTACTAACAACTTTTAACTTTTTTTGGGATGTAAAATCATCAAATGAGTCCTCCCGCTCTGGGCGGAGCGGCAGGGAGTGTCAGACTTTTACTGACTAAAACCCATTCATGTTCCTTCTTTTGCCCTTTGTGTTCCAGGGCCGCGGTATCTATTTCGAACAGTCCCGCAGCCCTGGCAGGCATCGGCCCTTGCGGGCCGCTCCTCTTTGAAGCGCGCGTGGAACATGAACGCGCCGTCGACACGGCCTGTCGACATAAGACGGACGGACAGTGAGCTAGCCCATTACTCACCGTCCACAGGCCCATGCCTACGGTGGCCGAGAGCCACCACGTGGCCCCCGACGCCCGGTGCTTCTCCCGCGGCGGCTGGGACGTGAGGTTCTCTCCCTCTCACGTTCCGCCACCTCCTTCGCTAGCATGACTGCTTCACAGAAGGAGGTGACGGCTTCCCATTCCCTCTCGCTCGCTCAATAGGTCGCCGCCGCCAATCACCGCTACGAGAGCACGGCGGTGCTCCGCACAAGCGGAGCAGACCTCCACAGTGTGGTCCATCGTGTCCTCCGGGCGATCCTCACAGTGGTAACACCCGGGCGTTTCCTCCCGCCCGATTCGGTGCAGGTACCTCCCGAAATAACCGTGTCCGGTGACGACCTGCGTCAGGCGGAAGATGAGGGCGCCGTGGCAGGCGCCACGGCGCCCTCATCTCATCTCTAGCCACTCCTCAAAGAGGGGACTTATCGCCACTATCGTGGCGTGCCTCAAAGGACTTTTTTGTCTGAAATAAATTATTTTTATTTTTAGGTACGTCGTTTTTCTCTTTATTGGCCCTTTTTCCTACTTTTTCTTGAAGTAATTAAAATTCAACATTCATTTCACTGTTTTTCTCCTCAGAACAGCTTCCGGAAGTGATAATCTAATTGCCTTTGAGTTTATATTAAATTGGTGACACGGAACCTGTGCAAGCTTTTTGTTCTAAATAAAGTTAATTACAACTGTGCAACACGATACCTCTTGGCAAGACTGTTAGGCGCGGTTTATACCGAAGAGACGTGGCGAGGACGCGGATAATCAAAGAAACCTAAATTTTTTTTCTGTTAATTTCTTCTTTTCTGTATTTAGTGTGTACATAAATAAATAAATTAACCTAATAGTGATGAAGCGTAGCGTTGTTTTTGTCGGAAAGAGATTTGCGTCCGCGCATCCAGGCGATGCGCGACGTCACCGCCACAAAGTGACTCGCCCGACAAAAACGACGCTTTGCGACATACTCGTAACTATAAGGTTCATTTTAGGTTTCTTTGATTATCGTCATCGCCACGTCTCTTCAGTATAAGCCGCGCCTTAGTCAGACTATCGGAATTCTGACAACTCCTAGCGACTATAGGTATTCAAGTTCCACGAATGACAACCAGCTTAACATACGATACGATAGATCAAACCGTGTGGGTTAATTCTAAACCCTGAACCCACGAAAAGGCTATGCTAATGCTTCATCAACAAATCTGAAAACGCTGTCTTGATTTTTGGATTTTATTTTACAAGGACTATTATAAGATAAAAAAAATCATCATTATAATTCATTACTATTATATTACTCCGAGAGAATTTATAGAAGAAATAGGACGCCTTTGCCTTTGATTGAGACAGTTCAGCCTAATTAAACACATCGTTTTATCAAATTATCTAGTTTAATTTGCTGTACAATTATATTCCTTTATCAAAAGCAAACAAAGAGACAAAACATTCTAATTTGTTATCATACAAACCTATATTACACTACGGAAACTGTCTTCTATTGTTCAAAAATGCACGCAGACCCGGAAAGGGCCGCAAAGGGAGCTCATAATATGAAAATTCTTCATAATAATATAGTGATGTACCGCCCGATCTCATACTTTTCAGTTTCGATATAACATGTTGGATACAAACGTATACGATACAATGCCTGGATCTATACAAAAATATCGGTACCGGTAGCGTAATAAATGAATTATATCGCCAACCACATTGTCGTAATTTGAATGATAAATTAATTTAAAGTTTTATTCATTGTTTTTTTTTTGTTTTAGAGATTACATACCTAGCCTTTAATCAAGTTTTATTGCTATTATTTAAAATATTAATTATTTACAAACTACAAAACTATAATAGAAAAAAAAATTGTACAAGTATAAAATGGTTACAGGGCGTCCAAAAATTCGTCCGCATCGCTGTCAACAGGAAAAGTGCCCAGAATGCTGGCAGCATTACCACGTTGGATGGCAATGCTGATTCTTTGGCCAAAAAATAGGCCCGCCCTCTGGTCACGTGAACAGTCGACCAACCGCTTGGCGATTTCCCGAAAACCTAGGTGGGCACTCGGACCCCATGGCCCTAGTGTTTCAACCCCAAACGGCTCAAACACATAACTACCAAATTAATTAAATTAATTGAAAATAATATAAACGGGAGACAACTCTTGAAATTTCTCTTCGACTTTAAGAGGGATTAATGACTATGATACTTGTTGTATGAAACGATACTTTGTATCGATACAAATGGATCTAAAATATCGATACGAATGCAAGTTTCGTGCATTTCAAATGACGATACAATATGATCCGATATTAGGAGAATCTGATCGAAGCCATTCGATATGATTCTAGAATCATATCGCGTAGTTGCGCCCCGGATTCATTCAAAGTATCGACAAAAATGCAAGTACCGTGGCGTGCATCCCTACTTCATATAATAAACGAGAAATATGTTGTTTTCTGAACTATGACAATGAGATATTGTCCCTTATGTTATTACATTCAAGGTTATTATAAGGGAAACCATAAAAGGGTACATTATTTTGGAGTACATTATTTTTATGGTTTAATTTTCTGATGCAGTCAGATCCTTGTCTGGGTCATTAATTAGATTTTTAAACAATGGGTTGGGGCTATTTATTTTGATGTACCTAATATTCAAGGACGGAATATATGTAGGGCTAAACAAACGTTGGTAGGTATAGCTGTAAATAATTTGAACGAGACCTAAGTAGGTACTGTAAGGTCTATTTTTGGAGCAACCTCAAATCATGTAGGCTGGCTAAATAATAATTAATACTTGTAAAATTCAGTCGAAAACTATGTTTTAATTTTATGAAATTCAGACATAAAAACGACGTTGATTTAATTTCGAGTGAGCTTTGTTTTTGATGTCATGAAGTGAACACGATTTCTTTAAAAATGAACAGTAAAACGTTTTTTCAAAGCGTGTCTTTAATAAATTATTGCTTTAGAGATGAGCTGCCTTTTACATAACTGTTCATCTTATCTGATTAAAAAAAATGATTATTTTAATTACATAAAGTTATAACGCACATGATTTGGAGATCACCTTTTAAGCAAGAAGATGCTTGTGTTAGGTGACTCCGCTTCCACTTAACATTAAACAATGTATGCAATTGAAAAATTAATATAAATAATAGTGTTATTGGCTTATTCCATCAGGAATTTCTTAGTAGCAGCCACGGAATCTGGATTTGTGCCCGGTTGGTGGAATAGAATCGAATAGGCTCGCCCCCTGTCACATGGAAGAACCATAATATAATTTTCCAAACTGTCTTAATCTTGTTTTCTGCAGATTTCAGCTTGTTGCTAATGAATAAGGCTTTAGCTGTCTTTTTTTTTATTTTATTTGTTAGGGTCAAAAAACAGTTACATACCAGGCTTAACTAGAGATTCTTAAATTAGCACAATACTTCGAAATACATAATAAACACAATTAATTCCATATTTATGTTACAACATTATGTAACCAACAACATTGTCCACAAATCATTCATTGTCTTGTAGGTATTTTTGTAAATTTTAGAATAAGTAGCAACATACTTATTAAAAGTTTCCGTATTAATATAAGGCTTAAGGCCATACAACTCAAAAAGTCTTTCCCGACTTTTCCTGATGCCTTTAGTTTTAGCCAGATTAATCAGAACAAGGAACTTAGTGCCACATGAGGGCTTAAATTGGCTAATGTGCACTACTTATACATTAAAAGGAACAATTATACTCCCCAAATAGATCCGCTGGAACAACATCTGTTCCTTATAGGTTACCGGTAGAGGTAGGCAACCAAACACAACTGTTTTACAATGTATTTTTGCATGAAAACAGTAATCCTGGGTATTTATACACTTATTTGATATTTAATTACAATAATACAAGTTTTTACACTTATAAATTAATTAAAACTAATTTTAAAATACGGAACAACGATTTGACAAGTCACTCAGCCAGTGTTGCCATCCCGAATCCCTTCCTATTTCTTTCAAAGTGTATTGAAAAACGGCGTTTAGTTCTCGGCTCCATAACACCCTCGCCTGCAGCTCGGGTGTTAATTCCACCTCGAGTTTCCCCAATTATATCAAAATGTCCTATTTCGCATTTAGCCATTTATCATCACGCTACAACCCTTAGGAATCGAGCAAAAGGATGAACGGGGCATAGAACAAGTGGTACAGCTAGTCCTAAAATATTATACTACAGTATCGACACTCCAAAACACCAAACCTATTCGGCTACCATCGAACCATAAATATCTCATCTTTACAAAACATCAAGAATTGATTTAGGAAGCAAAATAAACATCGAATTTCGTCACCAGACCCACGTACACTATTTCTTTCTAGGTAAATAGGCCATCCGTCTCAATATTTCCTTCTTATTCACCCTCAGGCCTTCCTTCATTTTCTTTAGAATTGGTTCACGTTTTCGGGCGCCAATATGCTAGACAAAAAACCGGCCAAGTGCGAATCGGATTCGTGCATGAAGAGTTTCGTACCATCGTAACAGGGGAGCCCACTTTAAATTTAAATTTACTTTTATAGATTCGGTGTTCTAGCAGCAACAGATATACACATCCTGTCAAAATTTAAACTGTCTACCTAATATGGATCAAAAGATACAGCTTTCTGACAGACAGACGGACGGACGGACAGCGGAGGCTTCGTAATTGTGTCCCGTTGGTTACCGTTTGGGTACGGAACCCTAAAAAAAGAAGTTTTGGACAGATACAGCTAAAAACGTGATCGAATTCGTCCCCAGAGACGAATTCAGTCTTGTTGCTTTAGCTTTTTTTCGGCTGAAAGCTGAAATTGAGTCCTGAATATGAATAAACCTTGCTTTGGTATGTTGAGGTAAGGAAAATAAGAAGATTCTTACGAGAATATCATTGGGCACGAAGGTAGCCGGGATTTTGTCCTATCAATATACAATGGAAATGAAAAACTATTTTCTATTAAATTAATATCTAGTTTTGTACTCTGTTCTCTGTTTTATTCAAATAAGTAATAGAAGTTTGTCTCTTAATAACATTGATAGTTCAGAACTTGAGTAAAACACTCTAAAATAATTTTGTATTTAGGTCGATCTTTAATTCCATGAACTTGTTAATATTAATTTTCCTATCAGTACAATAGTGTTCTCTATTGTTTCTCTTCAAAACTTAGACGATAGGCCACTGTCTTTAAATTATATTAGCTAAGAAGTAGGATCCCTGACAAAGTTTTAATCAATGTCTCAAAAAGCAATCCCTTCAATACTTCTAACAGTCGAGCTGTAAATTATTATTAATTAGTAATTGAGAAAAGCTTAAGAAAATATCTAGCAGCTGTCAATTAATGATTTACTGTCATTTAATAATTAATTCAAGTAAGCAAAAAATCAAAATGTCAACGTACTCCATAGTACGTACGTTGACATTTTGATTTTATTAGGTATTGTGTACCGATAATTTCATCAAACAAAGAAGACTACACTGAAAAATACTTTGCCTTACCGAGGCATTTAAGAGGGGGGACATGGCCTGCGAGGAATTTAAAAAATATGTATTTTTAGAAACTATTGTCATGGCGCTGCGTCAAGCCCTGCCCCCATAGAGTGCGATAGGGACAGCTGCAGCTCAGACCGATTAGATTATTATCACAAAAAAAAATACGAGATCGACGTCACGTATTCCCTCTTTATTCTCCTCTGAAAACAGCCGATTCAATTATTTTTGACATTAAAATTTTAAGAAAGAGTCTAGAGTGTCTAGGTTCTTATCAATTTCTTTTATGTTAAGAACTTTTGGAATTTGTCTGGTAGTCCAATCACGGCTGTAAAAAACTTTTTGCAAAAAATAAAACCGACTTCAAAAACACAAAAAAAAGTAAAAAATAATTTTAGCTTCAGAAGTCTGTGACTTCAGAAGTCGGTGATTTGTTTGATTCAGTTTTTTGTCACCGACTTCTGAAGCTAAAATTATTTTTCACTTTTTTTGTGTTTTTGAAGTCGGTTTTATTTTTTGCAAAAAGTTTTTTTATTTTTTCATTTTTAGTTGCAATATCTTATACAAATATATTCTATGCTTTTATTTTACATTGTTAAAATACATTTCATAGCACCAATCACGGCAGATTTGCTGTCTATTATTGAAGAGTTCCATTGTATATCTCCGAAGATCAGGATCAGATCTTCACCAAATTTAAATGGGACCACTTCGTAATAAACCCCTTTCGAACAAAAAAAGAATTTTGCAGATCCGTCCATATATGACGGAGTTATGCCCGAACATACATAAAAAAAAAATATATATATATAAACATCCGAATTGATAACCTCCTCCTTTTTGAAGTCGGTTAAAAATGGGGCATTTTTTGTAAATTTTGGAGGGTCATATTTTCTTTACTTATTAGGTGCTGTAAAAAAGGAAATGACAGGGACGTGTCTACAGTAGACTTTGATTTTATAAAAAAAAACAATGATAAATAGAGGCATTATTCAAGAAGAAAAAAGGGGAATAATAACGTCGATTTCATCAAAATTTGGATGGAGAAATCGCAGCCCCTTCTTAATTTATTATTTGAGTTGATATATTACTCTTTACATAGGACTCTTTTAAGTGTTTGCAACAAAGGAATGATACTGGCCACTTTTTGACAGCCTGTCAAAATAAAGTTGAAAGTTTATAGGTTAGGTAGAACCGTCAAATCGTTTTTGGAATTTACAAAAGTGATCGACGAATGAACGAAAACACAGAAATATTAATTTACATGTTAAAATTGAGTTTTGTAGGGACAACGTGACCATTTTTTTAAAACGTATGTTTCAAAAAAGGCTTCCAAAGGTCACGCTATGTTGTTTACTGTTTTTACACATTCAAGCAGCCGTATATACAGGTATTTCAAACTAAGGGCTTTTTGGAATTACTGTAGAAGATTTGCATGTAAAACGAGGAATTATTTCGCGTGATATTAATAAATATAAATAAACATTTTGTAACGAAATTTTGTGTCCGTTCTTCGCCTGCCTTCATAGAGATTTAATGCCTCGCTTTGGGTGCAAAACCAATTAAGTTCTTAGTTAGTTTCAGTAGTTAATATTTATTGCTTAGATAGTCTAGACTTAAGAACATGGCTGAATACCTATATAATTGTGATGCTACCAAGTGACAACGCCACACGTACATAAGTAGGATAGCGAATTTTTAAACGTACCTTGAACACGATGGAAATTGATCTGTACGTTATTTTGAATTCCTCTAAGGAGCTCGTAGCTTAATAATAACAGTTGCTCGGGTTGACCTTGCCTAGGTTGGTCCGTGGATGGGTGGCTACCAAGTTTCCTCCGTGCCTCAGAAAGCATGTTGAGCCGTTGATCCCGGCTGTCATTTGTAGATCATTGACAATCGTTACGGATATTCAGTGGCCGTAAAGATAACCAGTCTTACCAAAGGGTATCGTATTATCCAGTACTAACTGGGTGGTGTAGGTCAGATAGGCAGTCCCTCCATGTAAAATACGGGCATTAATTTGCATCCGTTTAGAACGGAAGCCAACCCCAACATAGTTGGGCAAAGGCTAGGCAGATGACGAGGTTATTATGAATTCCCGCTAAAATCGTCAAACATTTAAAATGTCTAGAATTTAACTCTACTGTAGGTTCCGCAACCCTGACGACCTAGGTATGACCTGCCAAACTTCATCAACAATCGTTATTCCACGATAAAATGGCTTTTGATTTTTTCTAACTGCGTGCTATCTTCGATGCATAGATGGTATACCTCGAGGTTTTATGAAACTCCTGGTTTCCTTATTTCCCTGCGACATTTACATATAAGTGTTCGCGACTGTACTAAGTACTTGTAATAAGTTAGATTTACTTTTATTTGTCGTGTTCTCGAGTCGAGAAGTAAGTCGTGCGATAATCTGACATTTGACATAGGAATATTTTGTAAGTAACTTTCAGCAGTTTTAATATTCTTTTTGAGTGTGAAATTGTGAATAGCACTTGGAAGTCACCTTTTCTGAGTATTCACATTTATTGGAATCACAAATGATGTTGAATGTTGAAGTGCCTGCTGAAACGAAAGCAAGGTTAATTCATTCTTACTTGCCCTGAGACGTCTGGAGAAACACAATGTTTATACATACAAATAAATAAATTGAAGTGTCTGTTTGTTATTTTTTTCAAAATAACATGTTTTTACTGAATGCATATGAAAGTATCTACGGTACTTTTTTATTTTTTATCTGTCTGTCATTTTTTTCCGGCTAATCTCCGAATCGGCTGCACCGATTTTGACGGGACTTTTAATGACAGATAGCTTAATGTTTTATGCTACTTTTATTTTAGACAAAAAATTAGAGTTCCGTAATAAAAATATAAACCCAAGAAATTGTTAACAACATTAGATTCAAAGGGAAGTAATACTTTTATAATAATTTAACGCAGACAAAGTTTGCTGGCAATGGCTAGTTATTACTTATTACACGATTGCCCAAAAAATCTAAAAAAGAAATGCATATTCAGGCCGTTCCAAGTCCCAATAGCAGAAGTATTTTCATTTGTGGCAAACACAAATATTTACTAACAAATTTAGTTGGCACACGTATATTTATACGTGTAAGTACAAATACGTGTGTCAACTAGATTTGTTAGTAAATAAAGCTAACGTGTGTATACGTTAGCTTTAGGTATCTAACCCGCAATTTGATCCAATAGACCTGCCCCAATCTCGTTCAGTTAATCTAGGTAGAAAATTCCAAAATGAATTAAAACATCAAGCGAAAACCATAACAAGGTCTCATCCTTCTAATTTGTCACGTTAAAAATAACATCCATTCCAAATTGGTCAAAACAAAATAATCAAGGATTCGTCCATTTGAATCTGCGGCCAGTCGTGCCCAGCCTCATGATTTGTTGCTGAAACGTGCCATTAATCCACCCACTTTAGATTCTAATGCCGTTGGACTCGTATTGATTTCGGTGTTAAAATTAATCGGAATTTTGGCTTTATCCCGCTTAGTCGTATTCAACGATTCTCCTCTGCAATTATTATGGGCACGGTATGGAACTCTCTGGTAGCGTACCTGCGTTTTCTCTTCACCCGCCGCCTGGCGGACTCCAAAGCAAACGGGCGTTTTCTGACCATGCTTGTATCTAGATAGACCATAAATTTCCATCAGGCGAGATCGAGGTCAACGAGCCCATCAGGAAAAAAACATTATGTCAATTCGAATTATTGGTTAAATTTATTAGAGTTGATAAAATAAGGTTGAGTTTTGGTTGGGTTGAGATGTAGTTGTTAATAGGCGCAAATTTGCGCCTATTACCAAATTGTACCTTTTTGTTCATTCAAAAACATCATCATCACATTGTTCGTCTCATTTAATACTTCTTAATATAACCCTAACTACGAAGGAGACAATAAAAAATAAGAACAATTCACACTCTGCTTGGTCACAGCAGCACTACAAAATTAACATCAAATCAGATTCATTTGTGAATATTTTTGAACACAAAAACATAGACAGCAATCTGTCATTCCTTCATGTATCAGCCATATATGCTATACATGACATATTCACCAATACGTGCAAGTAGTCAAAGGTTGTAGGACATGAGATAATATCGCGTAAACCGGGTCACTCGGTTGGCAGGTTGCCCACTGTGAGGTTTTCCGGTTTGTCCATCAAGGCTGATAATGACTGTACCAGATTTTGAAGCATTCGAATGTTTCGGATGAAGCAGTTATTAATCGAATGTATTTACAACGCTTGTGTGTGTCTACTGAAGTTTTTACATGACCTACAGCTATGTACATACTAATGCCGATCAAATGCATCTGTGATATAAATTCAAGTTTTAAATTCAAAGTATTGTATTTCACTTATACCTACAGGGGCACTTGAAACAACGCCAAACAAAAATGTCACGGTTCGGCTTGGTAATTACCGATGGAGAATAACTGGCACGAGATTCCGTGGTTAGTTTTATTTTAATATTTGGTTAACTAAAGGCCAAAGTTTCGCCCAGAAAAGGTCAAAAACCTTTTTCCACTTGAATCAATAAATAATTACATCGGAGAGGAAGCCTCAAAAATTGTCACGTCCCTTAACTAAATCCTTCATCGTTCCAGGAAGGAAGCCTCAAAAATTGTCACGTCCCTTAACTAAATCCTTCATCGTTCCAGGAATTTTAAAGTACCTTACCTATGTTCTCATAAAACACGATTAGAATTAGGTAATTAACGTGTGGTCTCATGTAAAGTCTTTGTGAAGAAATTCTTGGAAAACTTTTCTTACATATGGAATAAAACACTCCGATGATTTAATAAACATTGATTTATTTGAAGTTTCCAATATTATGTAAATTTATTTGCAGACAAGAGATATTTTATGTTCTTTCATTAAAAGTGAAAATAATTACTGAGTACATTTATATAAATGGTGTATTAATGAAGCCGAGAGGCACTTGCTTTCCTCGTCATTGCGAACATTTTTTTGTTCTAGATCATACCTGGAACCTTCTATTTACGGAGACTTTGGTGGTCAAGTTTCCAATTTTTTCACTAAGTTTTTTTAAATCCAACTTTTTTATATTTTTCCTTTATTTTAAATACGACAGAATATTTTGAGTGCACCACAATGAGTCCTACCGTAAAACGTGATTTTTCAGCCCAAAAAAAAGTTTTCCTGCAATATTTTTTGCGTAAATTTACTAAGTTTGATGTACATAATGCTTGGTTGACGGCTTCGTGACAAATCTTGTGAATACATGGTGTAAACGGACCCTCCGTTTACACCATGTATTCACAAGATTTGTGCCTACGATTTTATGGAATTCCATGCCATGTATTTCATCTGTATTTTAGAAGGTGGAATATCGTCCTCTATTCTGTGTTAGTGTCTCACAGTCCATAGCTAATTCCAAACAAACAGGCTTACCTACTTTAATAACATCGTAGGAACTATCTTAATATGAAAATTCTGTACGTAATGAAAACAAGGAGGTTCGCTTACAGTACCGTAGGCTAGGAAAGTGGCTACTCTTTAATAGTTTGTGTAAAAGAAAGAAGATTTCCACCAAACGGCTCGCATCGTATCGGAGCGGAAAGGATACGAACTGATGCATCGACAGCCGATCGCATCCGTCAGGATGTCGACGCATACGATCGGCTCCATACCGTCGCTTGCGAACATATCCGTTTCTGCGCCTAGTCGAATAGTTTAATTCCTACCATGTTGACAGCCGAAAGGATCCGATCGGAAACGACGACAAGCGTACGGAGCCGATCGCGTGTCGCGGAATACGTCCGGGGTCAAGCTGTTCTGCGCAACTTGGTAATATAGACTTTAAATACTGTGTATACGATTTAATATCATTTAAAGATTGTAAAATCCGTTTCGACACAATCCGATGCAAGCCGTTTGGTGGAAATCATTCTATAAGCAGTGATGAATGGATGTTCTCTTTTTAGGGTTCCTTATTTTATATGCAAGCTGCACGGGCGATGTAGCACCTGGTGTAAGTCCAGTGTAGTAGTTTATCAAGCGCTGTAGCGCTGACAACGAGCAAACGTTCGCTACCGTCGCGTCGGCTTGGTAAAAAAATGCCATTTAGCGTAAAATCATAGGTTTAAAAGCTTGTACGTACGTCGAGAGGTTTATCTACCATTTCGTATGACTGAAGTTGCTATATTTGACGTATAGGTTACGTAGTCAAAATATAAAATATTTTAATTCACATAGACATAGGCACTTTGAAACGACAAAAAATACCAGATGCTCGGTACGGATTGATGGTTTCCTATGGAGAACAGGCATGGAATTTCACGGGTACTCTTTTAAAGTCTAGATAGTCCTGTAATACGAATAATTTGTAGAGATAAAGTTGGAATTAATTAAATCCCAGTTTTGGACTTACCCCAAGTCATTTAATGGCATTAAATTCCATACATGGACGATAAAAACTATTGGGAAAAGTCGATATCAATATTCTGAAAAAACTAACCATCATTTAGTACCTACAGAATTTTATAAATTACATGATACTTGCGGATTTTCGAGCTCGTATCTAAACAATAACTGCCACTCGGGTCGATCTTTAGGTTAAGCTGCGCTTGCCTAAGTTGATCCATGGATGGGTGACGACCACCATACCGAATTTCCTCCGTGCCTCGGAAAGCACATTAAGCCGTTGGTCCCGGCCGTCATTTGTAGATCTTTGACAGTCGTTACGGGTAGTCAGTGGCCCGAAAGTCTGACAACCAGTCTTACCAAAGGGTATATCGTATAACCCAGAGCTAACTGGGTTGTGGAGGTCAGATAGGCAGTCGCTCCACGTAAAATACTGGTATTCAGCTGCATCCGGTTAGACTGGGAGCCGACCCCAAAATACTTGGGAAAAGGCTAGGCAGATGATGATACTGGCGGATCTTCCACCAAAACGGTATCGTTTTAGATACTGCAAATCTAATAAAAAAAGCTATTCAAAACTCCGTACCAAAAATACCTTTACATTTTGTACTTTGAGCCCGTAATACAGTTACGTATTTATGTTGAAATTCCATTGTCGAAATAAATAACAGCTACAACAAAACAGGACAAGTTGCTTTAAAATACACTTCTCATCAAAAAAATCGAAACACTTTCGTTTTTATTGTTTTTGTCCTAATTTTTTACAAAAGAGAATTAATTCCATGAAAAAAAAAACATTATTGTGTAGCTGGCAGTTTGGTCATTACAGTAAGAAGAAAAAAATCAAAATTCGAAATTAGAATTTCATTTGTTTATCCTATAAATGAAATTAATCACTGTTTTGAGACAAATGTGTATTTAGGGTTGGAGTACGTTTCTCGTTTAAAAACTAAAAATTAGCGCTTGTCTTTAAACTTTTTGTTTCTTATTTCATTTACTGTGACTTTGGGACGTCTGAAAAAACTTTTTTTTCTAAAACATATGGATACTTCGCCCGCAGAAGCCGCCCAAGTGGTGGCATTGCTGGATTCTGGACTTAGTCAGCGTGTTGTGGCTGCAAGATTGCATCTAAGCTTATCATCTGTTCATAGAGTCTACAAACGCTATCGGGAGACTGGTTCGTTCACGCGCCTTTCAGGATCTGGCAGGAATCGGGTCACTTCTGAGCGAGATGATCGATTTATTGTAACAACTTCTTTACGAAATCGACGCCTTAACGCTTTTCAACTGCAGCAGCAGCTTCGCGTTGTACGAAGAGTAGCTGTAAGTGACTCTACAATAAGAAGAAGGTTGAAGGAACGCGGATTGGCACCGCATAAGCCAGCGAATGGGCCGAAATTAACTGCAGACCATCGAAGAGCGCGCCTTAACTTTGCACGCGAGCACCTAACTTGGTCATACCTTCAGTGGAACAAAGTACTGTTTTCTGATGAGTGTAAAATTATGCTGTATGGTAACGACGGAAGGAACAAGGTCTACAGAAGAGATGGAGAACGCTTTGCACAATGCTGCATTGAAGAAAAGGTCAGCTATGGTGGCGGTTCGTGGACGGTTTGGGGAGGAATCAGCGCCGACGGTAAGACAGAACTTGCCTTTGTGTCTGGGCCACGGCTGCCTGCACTAAACTCTCATCGGTACATCGAACAGTGTCTTGAACCTCATGTGATGCCCTATGCACATTTTATTGGCAACGACTTCATATTCATGCACGACAATGCTAGAGCTTACACCGCGGGCGTCGTACGAGATTATCTTACCGAAGTCGGTATCTCCATTATGGTATGGCCAGCAAGAAGCCCGGACATGAATCCCATTGAACATCTATGGGATGAATTAAAGAGACGAATTCGAGCAAGAGATCCAGCCTCAGAAACACTTAGCCAGCTGCAAAATGCAATCCAAGAGGAATGGGATAATATACCACAACATGTGATCGTGACTCTCATCCGATCGATGAAGAACCGTATGGAAGCAGTAATAAGAGCTCGCGGAGGGAATACAAGTTATTAAATAAACGTTTCTTACATTGTTTTTTCATTTACGCGTGTTGTTTTACCCATTTCCTTCATATTCCATACAGGGTAAAAATTACTCATTATACAAAATACGAAACCTATGAAGACTTAATTTGAATTTAGAACAATAACATTAGGATTTAAAAACCTCATACTACTCACTATTAAATGACATTTTACATTTATTCCTAAATATACACATTTTTCTGATAATCCTTATCAAATCATAAACTGCGAGGTGTTTCGATTTTTTTGATGAGAAGTGTATTTTTATTAATAAAAGGGTACGGAAAGCCTATTCCGCCATTGATTTTTTTTTATCTGGGGAATTTATTTTGCTATGCCAACATCAATAATTGATAACAATTTTCTTTCTTTAATAATATAACATTACAACATCATGCCTGTAATTCCCGAGGGTTTAGGTAGAGGAGTACTTAATCCTAATACCTATATCCATATTTTGCTAGTTATGCATATGTCTCATGTAGGTATGTGTCGTGTAGTCTTTTTTTTTTCGGTTGGGAAATCATCAAATGACTCCTCCCGCTCTGGGTGGAGCGGCAGGGAATGTCAGACTTTTACTGACTAAAAACCACCCATGTTCCTTCTTTTGCCCTTTATGTTCCAGGGCCGCGGTATCTCTTTCGAACAGTCCCGCAGCCCTGGCAGGCATCGGCCCTTGCGGGCCCCTCTTGTTTGCTGACATCTCTTTGAGGCACGCGTGGAACACGAACGCGCCGTCGACACGGCCTGTCGTCACAATACGGACGGACGGCGAGCTAACCCATTACTCACCGTCCACAGGCCCGCGCCTACGGTGGCCGAGAGCCACAGCGTGCCCATTCCCTCGTGTCGTGTAGCCTACTGCTATCAACAGGACACAAATCGATTCGAGATTCGGGTCTCAAAGTCACAGTATCTCAACGCTAATAAATATCCTTTGTGGATTTTTTGAAGCAGAACTAACAAATCATTGGAATCTGTCCGTTTATTTTCTAGACTATGACATGGCCACCATTTGTCAATGCCGAGGGAAAATATCCAGTTCCTCAGCCTCTTTTGTCATTTGATGAGATGTGGTAAAAGTAGATAGGACAGAATTTGAAATTGAATGGTTGGGGCATATAATAACCTACTAACAATAAGAGTGCCTTTCATTTAGAAAACTGAACAATATTCATTGCGTTATTCATGGATTGAGCAGATGAAATGTTCAAACATTACATTAGACATTTACTTCAAAAACATTCGGGCTGTGATGAAAGTGTGTTCACAATCGGGATGTCGTTTGCCTAATCCACTGGTTTATAGGTTCCAATTGAATTTGTGGACGTTAGTCTTTCACATTGATCATCGACAGAAAATAATCTGTGGCCATTGTTTGTATCTGAGTAGCTTAGTTGATTGCAATAATTTCTCAACATTGTTAGCCATTGTTGCTGCCCTAAATTCGTTACCCCATTTATAATGTCGGACAACATAATAAGTACCAATGAAGTAAATCTCTTCTGAAAACATTGTGTAATATTACCCTTATTCGTAATAAAATATTAGGGTTTATTGACGAATACCCCCTTTTTATCGCCAATTTCCACTCTGTGGGAAAAGATAATTCAGGTTTTATTTTACGATCAGAACCGAGACCTATAATTTACTTAATAACCTTCCCTAAATTGCTCAATAAAAAATTGTGCTGAAAAAACTTTGAAGGTTCAGGGTCTTATTTTGCTCGCACTTTTTCTTGTTTAAAAGTAATTACGGAAGAACTTTTAAAGTAATAAAAAATATTTTACTTTGTCTAATTTACGATGTTTCAACTATATGTACTCCCATCGGGATACAATAATGTCCTTCGTTCTCAGGGATCGTTAATCAAAAAATTAATTGGCAAAATTAATTTCATTTGTTTGGCGTTTTGTTGTTTCTGCCTATTCTCATGGGACAAAATTTTATATATGTATCAATGAACAATTACGGTGGGGCATTATTTAAAAATATAGCTCCTAAAAAAATTGTTTGAAGTTAGAAATAAAAATATTAGTAATTGTCTGTGACCCCCAAAGGAAAACCCCAGTGGGGCTTTTTTTTTTTTTTTTTTTTTTTTTTTTTTTGGGGGGTGAGAAATCATCAAATGACTCCTCCCGCTCTGGGCGGAGCGGAAGGGAGTGTCAGACTCTTACTGACTAAAAAACACCCATGTTCCTTCATTGGCCCTTTATGTTCCAGGGCCGCGGTATCTCTTTCGAACAGTCCCGCAGCCCTGGCAGGCACCGGCCCTTGCGGGCCCCTCCCGTTTGCTGACATCTCTTTGAGGCGCGCGTGGAACACGAACGCGCCGTCGACACGGCCTGCCCGTCGTCATACGACGGACGGACGGCGAGCTAGCCCATTACTCGCCGTCCACAGGCCCGCGCCTACGGTGGCCGAGAGCCATCACGGCGTAGCCCCCGACGCCCGGTGCTTCTCCCGCGGCGGCTGGGACGTGAGGAGGTTCTCTCCCTCTCACGTTCCGCCGCCTCCTTCGCTAGCATGACTGTGTTGCACAGTTGTAATTAACTTTATTTAGAACAAAAAGCTGGCACAGGTTCCGTGTCACAAATTTAATATAAACGCAAAGGCAATTAAATTATCACTTCCGGAAGCTGTTCTGAGGAGGAAAACAATAAAATTAATGTTGAATTTTAATTACTTGAAGAAAAAGTAGGAAAAAGGGCCAATAAAGAGCCGCCCACTACCTGAACGCGCCCCAAAAGGTGGTGGCCGTAAGGCTGATCCGTGGGTACCGCACGATCTCCGGCGAGGCGGCGGACCTCCTTGCCGAATTGCCGCCATGGGATCTGGAGGCGACAGTTCTCGCGCACCTGCACGAGTGGCGCGCGGAGTCACTTCGCCGGTGGGAAACTCCACTGCTGCGGCAAATTGTCGCTCAGCGGACAGATCTCCGGCGTGATCTCATGGTGATATGGAGAGAGCGACTGTCGCAACCCCGTGCAGGGCACGCCACGATAGTGGCGATAAGTCCCCTCTTTGAGGAGTGGCTTGTGAGGCGCCACGGTGCCCTCACCTTCCGCCTGACGCAGGTCCTCACCGGACACGGTTATTTCGGGAGGTACCTGCACCGAATCGGGCGGGAGGAAACGCCCAGGTGTTACCATTGTGAGGATCGCCCGGAGGACACGGTGGACCACACTGTGGAGGTCCGCTCCGCTTGGGCGGAGCACCGCCGTGCCCTCGTAGCGGCGATTGACGGCGGTGACCTCTCGAGTTCGGCCCTGGTTCAAGCCATGGTCCGGAGCGAGAGGGAATGGGAAACCGTCACCTCCTGCGAAGCAGTCATGCTAGCGAAGGAGGTGGCGGAACGTGAGAGGGAGAGAACCTCACGTCCCAGCCGCCGCGGGAGAAGCACCGGGCGTCGGGGGCCGGGTGGTGGCTCTCAGCCACCGCGGCACCGTAGGCATGGGTCTGTGGACGGTGAGTAATGGGCTAGCTCGCCGTCCGTCCGTCTTATGACGACAGGCCGTGTCGACGGCGCGTTCGTGTTCCACGCGCGCCTCAAAGAGATGTCAGCAAATAGATATCGCGGCCCTGGAACACAAAGGGCAAAAGAAGGAACATGGATGGGTTTTAGTCAGTAAAAGTCTGACACTCCCTTCCGCTCCACCCAGAGCAGGAGGAGTCATTTGATGATTTCCCATCCCACAAAAAAAGGCAACGCAACGTTGTTAGTAACAAGAATTTAGCTTATAACTAAAGTTAAAAAAAAAAAAACTAAAAATAAGGAGAAATAGTTTGGTTCATTGCTTTTTATTTTAATTAAGTTTTGCTACTAGATAATGAAATAATTAGTTGGTGAGTTCAAATTAAATTTAAAAAATAAAAATCATTTATATTAGACATCAAACAATCATCAATAAAATCAAACAATAAATCAATCAATCAATCAATCATTTATATTAGTGGGGCTTCCATTGGGGTTTTGATCAAATTCAGTAGTTAAAGAACAATGCCCACTTCCCATACATTTAAAACCTGATCATGAAAGTTAATGTATAGTTATAAGGTATATCTAGTAGGAAGAGTACACGGGGCAAACTTAATCGGTTTGCAGGGCACACCACAAAGATGTTGGTGTGCGTAAAATCAACTGGTGTATTACTTCGCCTATTTATTAGTGTTTGCTACCCGTTGTCCACGCACACACAATAAAATTTCTTGTCACTAATGTTGCAGGGAATATGACGCATAAATTTAGCTTATCATACAATCGTCTCCGTGGCGCATTAGTCGAGCGTGCGATAAATAATTACTTACTGCGCCGGCGCCGTAGGATCGAATCCGACTGCCAACAGCATAATGTTTTTGTATGTTTTAATAAAATATTTTACATTTGTTTGTTCAATTCATTGCTTAACTATTAGCAAGTCTCTTTATATTTGGGTTAGAATGTATTAGTTGTCTACCCTCTAAAAATGACAAATCATGTTTAAGTTAGGCCCGGTATCCACCAAAGCGGAGAGGAGAGGAGACGAGAGGAGATGTGCCGCGAAGCTGGCAGGTTATTTCCACCAAAGCGGAGAGGAGATGCGTTGCGGAGAGGAGATGTGAGCTGTGTGTAGCAGAGATGTGAGCTGTGAGAGATCGAAAACAGTCAAGTGCTGTCTACGAAAGGAAGACGTCATGTCGTTACAAAAGTTATATCTGAATTGCATTTATAAGTGCTTAAAAGTGTATTCCAAAGACACGGATATTTTTTAACCACTTCAATGAAATGTTCGTCATCCATTTTGCAAACTGAAAATATAAAAATATGGACGACACACGCTTGCATTCAAAGCCAGTCGAATGACGCTTTCGGGACGTGTGAGGCGCGCGGAGAACGCGCAGCGGGGTGAGGGGTGCGCGAGCGCGTGCGCCGCCCGGCCGCCCGACTAGACACTTCTCCGCTCTGCCGCGCCGCTTGCTCGCTCGCTGCACAAAATTCTATAGAAAAATGAGACATCTCCTCTCCTCTCCGCTTGACCCATTTCCACCAAAGCTAAGCGGAGAAGAGATGTGGAAATAACGAAATCGGATTGGTTTATTCAAACACATCTCCTCTCGTCTCCTCTCCTCTCCGCTTTGGTGGATACCGGGCCTTAGTAGTTTAAGTTCATCGTCATAATGCTATTGACTATTGGGGTTTCGTTACGTTTTTAGACATTATACCCTGCGTTTTTTGAGAAGTGCTTTTATTTGTGAATCAATATGAATCATTGAACCACACTTTTATGAGCTGAAATAATTCTTTTGCATGAGCAAAATGTTTCAATTAGTGAAATTGCGAGACGTTTAAAGATATCGGTGAGTAACAAAATGTTATTATGATGTTTAGAAGTTTAATATGTTTAAATAATCCACATGTTATTGATTGTTGTTTTTTGTAACAATATTTTATTATTGTTCACAGAGAAGGACTGTGCAATTGTGGGTCCATCGTTATGCAGATTCGGGAAGCATTGATCCTTGCCGACCGGGACCAAAGGCTGGATTTGCATTCACAGATTGGCATCTGATATAGTTGCTACGCATACCGCTGAGCCCTTCCTCACTACTCGTTCCACGGCAACTAAACATGACGTGACATTACAAACTGTACGAAACCACTTGCGAGCAGCTGGTGTGAAATGTTGTAGGCCAGCCAAGAAAATTTGAATGTCAGATATTCACAGGCAAAACCGGGTACGCTTCGCAAGAGAATATTTAGATTTTGATTGGTGCAATAATATAGTTATATTTAGAGATGAAAAATGTTTTAAATCAGACAAGGACGGTCGCAAAATATTGTGGCGAAAAGATGGTGAGCGCTATCATAAAAAAAAATATTCTTCCATGCAGGTCTAGTGGAGACATTTACTTCGTGCATGAATAAGTCATAGATAGCGAAGGCGCACCAATAGGATATTAATAAAAATATCAGGGGGTAATTCGATTTGTTTTATGTGAGTGATGTTATTGTTAGTGAGATAACAATTTAGGATACCTGTATCTTAATATCTATCTTATTAACATGTTTATTCATTTCACTAATAAATAAATTACCCACTTGAATAAGAAAAGTAACGTTATTTCTTGTCCGACTTAGAATATTTGTCATGCACAAAACTTTTTAATTTGTGATTATAATATAAAAAAAAACCTAGTCAATAAATGTTGTTGATTTCTTAATACAAATTGTTTAATTTTTACTTCCATATTTTTTTTCGAATAATGTTCTTATTATCAGGTAAATTACAATAAAAATTCAACAAAATGAAAATAAAAGTTTTTTAATAATGCAAAAAGTTGACGCCAGCGGCGCAGATTCGATCCTACGACACTTGATTTACCAGCCGAATGATTACACATCTATGCCACGACACCGGTTAGTCATAGGGTTAAATTGATGCTTCATATTCTTTACCTCATATTATACATATACTATAGTGAAGCAAACACTAACAAATAGGCGAAGTAATACACCAGTTGATTTTACGCACACCAACATCTTTGTGGTGTGCCCTGCAAACCGATTAAGTTTGCTTTGTGTACCTAAAAGTTTAGAAAATAATGATAAATAGGTAGTCATTTTTTCGATTTAAAGTCTACGAAGACCAAAAAATATTAACGTTACTTTTTAGGATTTGCCTTTACGATAGCTGACATGATTGCTTTACCTCTAAAAAGTCTAACTTTGTTCTTGTATTGTCAAAAGTGATCACTTGCCTACTCATTTCATTGACCGCAGTACGTACATGCATACATACCTGATGAACAAAACGAGAAAAACAAATAAAACACAAAAAAATCTGTCGTCAAAAAAATCTGTTTCACTCGTGCTAACTCAATTATATTCTGCATGATTAATTTATTTAATTATTATGTTATTTTCAATTGATCTGTATTATGCACAGACTAATAAAAAATTTATTAAATAAAACGTAAAATAATGTATAAAACTCAGAAACAGAGTTGATTAAAGTGAAGTAGCAGTGTGTAAAACGGAACGATGTAAAAAATAGGTAGTTGAGATGCGTTCGGGGTAATTGAGATACGTTCAAAACATGGTAATAAGACGTAGCGAAAAATTAAAGAATTTTTTTCCTGAGTTTCTTTTAACATTGTGATTAGAGATTAAAAGAATAATAATATACAATTAAATTAGCTGAATTTTTATATTTATTTCATTTCTATACATTGTCAGGTGAAAAATGGGCATCCTTCTTTGACGTCAATGAGAAACCGGGAAGTGTCCCGGTTCCTTTTGTGGCCAAAAGTCCAATCGTGGCCGCGTAAATCGCGAAATCCCATAATGTATCAAAATTAATGACCTGCCTATATGTATTTTGAAGAGATCAATAAAACATACCATACCTTTTACTAATAACAACATAACATCACACCTGTAATCCCCGAAGGGTTAGACAGAGGTGTAAGTACCTAATAGTACACCCACAATTCACCAGTTGTTGAAAGTCATAAGGGACGAGCCTATTGCCATCAACCGGACGCAAATCCAGATTTTGTGGCTGCTACTGATAGAAATTCCTGATTGAAAAACCCAAAAACACTGCCCGACCTGGGAATCGAACCCAGGACCTCTTGCTCAGCAGTCGCACTTGCGACCACAGACCAACGAGGCAGTCGCACGTTTTACTACCTGCCTAATTATAACAGCACCATCATTTGTTTGACTTCAGGACATTCACAAGACCAGACTAGCTCCAGGACTAACACGCTATTTGATGATGCGGATGATATTCAGAGGCAGCTCGATAATGAAGCCAGGGACCGGATCAAGTTTGGACGAGTAAGTGTCAAAGTTAGTTATTTATTTATTTTATTTTAAAGAAGGCTTGCAGACTAACAAATCGCTAATTAAGTACAAGCCTCCACATGTAGACAAAAAACTAGAGAGGTGTCAAGGGACACCCGGATGGAACGAAGTTCTTAAGTTTTTAAGTTTCTTTTATTTTATCTTTTGTTTACGTTACGTCATGGTGTCTAAGCACTGTTTTGACTAAACGTTTAGTCCGCGCGAAGTTACTATTATTTTTAATTAAAAACTTTGTTTGAAGCATAGTAACTATTATGATGTGTATGTATTAACTTGGATCACCCATCCACAGACCAACCTTGGCAACCGTTGCTTAACTTGGATCACCCATCCACAGACAGACCTTGGTAGTCGTTGCTTAACCTTGATCACCCATCAACAGACCAATCTTGGCAACCGTGGCTTAACTTGGATCACCCATCCACAGACAGATCTTGGCAGTCGTTGCTAAACCTTGATCACCCATCCACAGACAAACCTTGGCAGTCGTTGCTTAACCTTGATCACCCATCCACAGACCAACCTTGGCAACCGTTGCTTAATTTGAATCACCCATCCACAGACAGACCTTGGCAGTCGTTGCTTAACCTGGATCACCCATCCACAGACCAACCTTGACAACCGTTGCTTAACTTGGATCACCCATCCACAGACAGACCTTGGCAGTCGTTGCTTAACCTTGATCACCCATCCACAGACCAACCTTGGCAACCGTTGCTTAACTTGGATCACCCATCCACAGACAGACCTTGGTAGTCGTTGCTTAACCTTGATCACCCATCAACAGACCAATCTTGGCAACCGTGGCTTAACTTGGATCACCCATCCACAGACAGATCTTGGCAGTCGTTGCTAAACCTTGATCACCCATCCACAGACAAACCTTGGCAGTCGTTGCTTAACCTTGATCACCCATCCACAGACCAACCTTGGCAACCGTTGCTTAATTTGAATCACCCATCCACAGACAGACCTTGGCAGTCGTTGCTTAACCTGGATCACCCATCCACAGACCAACCTTGACAACCGTTGCTTAACTTGGATCACCCATCCACAGACAGACCTTGGCAGTCGTTGCTTAACCTTGATCACCCATCCACAGACCAACCTTGGCAACCGTTGCTTAACTTGGATCACCCATCCACAGACAGGCCTTGGCAGTCGTTGCTTAACCTTGATCACCCATCCACAGACAGACCTCGGCAACCGTTGCTTAACTTGGATCACCCATCCACAGACAGACCTTGGCAGTCGTTGCTTAACCTTAATCACCCATCCACAGACCAAAGACGAAACGAAAATATCTGGCTTGCTTTCTATAAGAGAGCGAGAGAGAGACATGCGCACGCCGCACGGCTTACAAAATAGCTTACTATAGCAAAAACACATTACCCACCTTTGCGTCGCGCAGTCGGGTAAAAGTGTCGTTACAACTTTTCGTGAGAATTTTTTCCGTCTAGCCTCCTTTCGCAACGCGCCATAAGGAACTTCGTTCCAAAAGTACATATAATATATCAATAAAAAAAAAAGTACAGACGACAATTAATTACTAACGAGAGAAGTTAGTTAATTATCGAAAAGTTCTGTGCCATTAGCTGTCGCAAGGACGCCACACTGGTGCAGAACAAGTCAATACCAAGGTCCCTAGAAAGTCTATTAAAAACAAGTGCACTCCTTATTGAAAAATCATTTTTCACATAATTGGTCATTGTGAAAGATACACTTAATTGGTCGCTGACGTAATCCCATTAGGTTCGTGCGTAATGCTAAATTTGCAACAAGTTCAGGACAGTCAATATGGCCATTTGCGACACCCATAAGCAGAGTTATGTCTCCAATATGACGCCTCATCTCCAGAGGAAGGAAGTGGTACCATTTACAGCGGTGCTCATAGTCAACTGAGTATTGCTGTGCTCTATAATCTAGGTAACGTAGAAATTTTCTTTGGACGCCTTCAATACGGGACTTATAAATCTCATACTGCGGTTTCCAAAGCTGCGATGCGTATTCTAAATGGCTACGTACCAAAGAACAATACAAAATTTTTACCGGTTTAAGAGATCGGAAACAGGCCGTGGTGCGTAATATAAATCCCAGAGCCTAGAGATGCCTTTGTTACTATACTATTCACATGTAGATCAAACAAAAGCTTGTGGTCTACAATCACCCCCAAATCTCTTATGCTACTCGTATTTAGCCTGCTAATTAATTCATTGTTAATATTGTAATTAAAATTGATGAAAGACGTACGTCGTGAGAATGTTAGGACGAAACATTTAGAGACATTTAATTGGAGTTTGTTACGTTTGCAATATATCTCAAATCTGTGCAATTCGCCTTGCAATTGATATACATCAGACATATCTCTTACAACTTTGTGAATTTTCATGTCTTCAGCATAGAGAAATATAGTATAAGAATGATGAAAGCACTGCCTGATATCTGTAATGAACAATATGAATAACTAAGGACCCAGAATGGAACCTTGAGGCACTCCTGAAGAGACGGAACTCCAACCACAGGTGTAGCCTTATGAGAAAAGGAATGCAGTTTTAGCAGTACGCACGACGACCAATCAAGCTTCACAAAATTCAGTTGGAAAAAAAATCAATCAACCCCTGTTTTTCCCCACTCAGGGGTGGATTTTCAATTTGAAATGGGGCTAACTTTGAGATGTATGCTCTCCAATAAAAAATAATTATTGAAATCGAGCTTCTCTGTATAAAAACTCTAACATATGAAGAAGCAGAGCACAGTTTAGACAGACTTACATGAATACCTTCTTTATCAATTTCGACTATAATGGCACCATCACCAAATACGTAAACACACAAAACACACTCACACACACACAAACAATCACACACTCACAAACCCACCATCACACACTACTATAGTCACACATAAACATACAATCCCACACTACACAGAGCTGCTAATTGCTTTATTGTTTCTCTTTATTCTTAAAAACGGTGTTCTTAAATTTAATTATATTAAGTCTCAATATTGTCAACTAGCAATTTAGGGCGAGACAACCCCAACACAAGTATTATTAATTACTTACTAGGGCGGTTTCATTCACATTTGTAAATGTAACCATTTGAGACACAATATTTTTTTTGTGTTTAAACTTATGCGTTGTCAAACATAAAAAAAATATTCATGTCGAATTGAATATCTCCTTTTTTACGTCGGTTAAAAACCAATATAAGTAGATTTAACATTGTACGGGAAATCTATACAAACCGAGGCCATGTTTTACTGTACAGTGGAACTGTATAGCTTGATATGTCGACGTGTTTACTTTTGACTGACTAGGTTGTTGTTAAATTTACAAGACAGAAAACACATTCCAGGAGACAAAACTTTATTATTGTCTTGTTTGGCCATTTCATTTGCGGTCACAAATAAAAAGGTTGGTTCGAGTCCTAATTAAAAAAAAAAGTTTCCAATGTGTCAAAATTGGCAGCATCAATATTTGGGGTACGTACCCCTCGCAAGTATATGTTAGTATATGATTTGCATGAAACAATGTACAATGTTCTTAAATTAAAGCATAATTTAAGTTACGTACAAATTGGGATGTGAAGATCAGATAGGCAGTCGCTCCCTCCGAAAAAAAGAAAAAAAAAAGTACGGACGTCAAACAGCTGGAAGCTTTGTTTATCTTTATATTTTAAAATAAAACAAGTAGTCCTTAGCAAGTATTTATTGTTTAAATCTAGTCTAAATATTGTTATAGTCAACATACATTGTTATTACAGTGCTACAGTGCTTTAAATGGACAAAAAGTGCAAAAGAAACAAACTTAAAATCTAAAGTGAAAAAAAAGTACCTGCTAAAATAAAAAGTGAAAGTTGCAAGCGAGTATTTTGCAAATAGATAAAAAACTCGGTTTTTGGAGTGCATCCGGTGTGTGTGTTGTGGCGAGAGGGGTGCAGCGTTACATGGTGTTTGTCACACCATTACATTCTTCACGTCTTTCTACCATAAACGGATATTTGGTGCAGCGCCATCTATTGACGCTCCGGGGTACAAAGTCATCAGTATCGAACATTGATAACAGCACTGCTAATTAGCCCCTGTAAGAAATGCCGGCAGCAAAGTGTGGCGGTTGTGCTAAATTTATTTCACCACTGGAGGCCGCTAGGTGTTGCACTTGCAACGCCCTCTATCATCGCGCTTGTGGGTTCCTGCCACTGACGGGTTTTATTGCTCCCACTTGGGTTTGCACTAGTTGTAAAACTACACCGTTGAGAGGTAAGGTGGACGCTGCACCGGAGGAGACATATGGGGTTGAGGAGTCGATGGACACCAGCGGTTTAAGCTGCAGCACATTGGCTGATACTCAGGATGTTGGCCCTGGTCTGTCAGTTATCTTACGTACTTTTAAGGAAGAGTTGCAGTCTGAGTTACGCCAAATATTCAAGGAGGAGTTACAAGCAATGCAGAATCAATTCCATTGCGAGTTTCAGAGTCTTCGCACGGACCTGGCTCAGCTGCAGGCGGACAGAGACCACATGGGGGAAGCGCTGAGGGACATGGAAAGTAGAATGGTTACTCTCGAGCAGAAAATAACCACCATGAATGACTCGGTAGCGGTTGAGGAAGTTGCTCAACTGAAGCGGGATCTAAATGACAGGGACCAACAGTTATTTTCTTGTGATCTGGAAATTTCGAATCTGCCTGAGTTGCCGTCAGAAAACCTATCACACACGTTTAAGCTTATAGCAACAAAGCTAGGCGTAAGCGTTGAAGATCGCGACATAGTGAGCGTGGACCGTATGGGCGGCCGACAGGTTAACGCTACGAGCGCCGCGGGCCCAGTGGAGACCCGCCCGCGTACCGTAGTCGTGCGCCTTGTGCGCCGCGACCTGCGCGATCAGCTGCTGCGCGCCGCGAGAGTACGGCGGGGGGCTAGCACCGCAGATCTCGAGATGACCGGTCCACCAAGTAGGTACTACCTAAACGAACGCCTGACAAAGCTGAACCGGCAGTTATTTCGGCGAGCACGGGAGGCAGGCCAACGCCTCGGTTGGCAATTTGTATGGACGAAACATGGTCGTATCCTTGCCCGCCGTAAGCCCGGTGATAAAGCTAGACTCGTGCGCACTGAAACAGACCTACGGGAGGTCTTTGGATCGGGCACAGATAATCTCCCTCAGAGCTAGTCTTATAAATGTTTTGTTTGGTCTCGTTATTGTACTAAGTTCTGTTATGTTTGTAAAGTGGTCGAGTCAGTTTTTCTTTGTTTTTTATTGTCACACAATTTTTGGCACTGCATGCCTTGACTGTGGGAGAAGCGGGTGTGCAACTGTTTTAATTATCAACATGACGTGCGAATATTATCAGCATAAATTCATAAGTATTTTAATCCCTTATTGTATTACTTTGCATACTAATATTTTATTTTTTTGTGTTATCTGCTTTTGTTACTTAAACAATTCATATTTACCCGGTTTGTCTCGCTCAACCCTTTTGCTAGATATGTCTAATCATACTTTTTACGTAAACAATGTTGCGCAATCAACACATTAAATTTGGATTTCTAAACGCAGGCTCTTTATCGACAAAACATGATGAGTTTATTATTGCTATGAACCAACATTCAGTGGACGTGATGGCAATAAATGAGACTTGGTTGCGCGAGGGGGAGGAAGGCCGGGCGCCAGTGGTTCCTGGGTATCAGTTGCGTCATATTCCACGCCCGGAGTCAATCCGTGCAGGGCGCGGGGGAGGGGTTGCTTTTTTTGTCAAAACCGGAACCAGTGCTCGAATCAGAGCTCACCCTCATCATCCACAGGTGGAGCAAATGTGGCTGAATATAACCGCCAAAAAAAAAAAGTTACTGATAGGAACTGCATACCGGCCCCCTTGGTTAGATTTAAATATATTTCTAGATGCGATTACGGACAGTATCTGTGCACTGGCTCCGTACGACAATATTATTTTATTAGGCGATCTCAATGTAAATATGCTTGACACCAATAATTCAAAAACAAAAAAGTTCACTGAATTTCTAAATTACTGTAACATGGAACAAATAGTACTCACGCCTACGCATTTTGTAGGAGAAAGCGCTACCCTAATCGATGTTATATGTACGGACGCGCGGTATCGGGACGTTGCTGTGAACCATATAGCGGAGCTCGGTCATCAC
The DNA here is from genome assembly GCA_950022335.1 of Eurois occulta. NCBI lineage: Eukaryota > Metazoa > Arthropoda > Insecta > Lepidoptera > Noctuidae > Eurois > Eurois occulta. Next base: position 16,683,313 of record OX465488.1, read on the forward strand.
TCGTTTGTATCATGCGAAATCGTTTATAAGAAAGAGAAACCTTTACGTAAAAAGGTGACATATCGTGCGCTTAGAGACATATCGTCTGAGGATTTCAGGAGAGATCTGGAGGCTATCCCATGGGATTCAATCTGCGAGTTGCAGGATGTTAATGACATGGTGCACTCCTTTAATTCACATCTAATTAAACTTTTCGATGCCCATGCACCTATAAAAACCAAGGTGTTCAAAGCGCAACCAACACCGTGGATAACTGACATTATAAAATTAATGTTTAAGTTAAGAAATGAGGCCCGCTATCGATATCGTCAAACCAAACAGGAAGCACACAGACGTTACTACCTAGACCTCAAGCACCAAGCAATAGTTGGTTTACTAAATGAAAAAAAAGCATTTTTTACAAAATATATAAATGACAATATAAGCGACTCAAAATATTTATGGCATAATATAAAAAAACATGTGCTTCCAGTGAGTAAGAACGATGATCTGCTTTTAGAACCATTTGACGATCCAAACGGTATAAATTCGGCTTTTCTAAATGTTCCGGGTGACCCTAATGTTAACACCGCTCAAGAAACTTTCTTTAAATCTAACCGTTTTGGGTCCGCCAATTTCTCAATAATGCCAACAGACCCGAAAACAGTTCTAAAGATAATAAAAAATGTATCCACAAACGCGCAAGGGGTGGACGGTATATCGAGAGACATGCTATATCTCACACTTCCGCAATCATTATATACAATTACAGAGATTATTAACAGATCCATAACCTACAATGTGTTTCCTGTTTTGTGGCGAAATGCAATCGTTCGGCCTCTTCCAAAAAATAATAACCCACAAAGCTACAAAGACCTTCGCCCCATAAGCATATTGCCATGTTTATCCAAGGTGTTGGAGAGGGTAGTGTATTTGCAGGTCACCGATTTTCTCGAGGCGCATGGTATGCTGCCTGAATTGCAATCGGGTTTTAGAAAGGGGCGCGGAACCGCAACTGCCTTGGCGGATGTGCTGGGTAACATCCTAGAAGCTCGGGACCGTGGTGAGGGATCTATCCTGGTATTGCTCGACTTTTCGCGTGCGTTCGACTCAATTAATATTCCGTTATTGCTGTCCAAATTGTCGTATTATGGTTTTGACAGGCAGGCGACGGGTTGGTTTGAAAGCTACCTGACTGGGAGGTCGCAACGGGTTGAATTGCGCAGGAAGGACGGTTCCACGATATCTTCCTCCCCACAAATAATAGCAAGGGGAGTTCCCCAGGGATCCCTGCTCGGCCCGCTTCTCTACATACTATATAGTGCTGACTTAACGACATGCATAAAGAACTGCAAGTATCATGTATACGCGGATGACACTCAGCTGTATTTTTCATTTAACGCCAGTAACACAGCAGCTGCCGTACGTACCCTTAATGAGGAGCTTGATAGAATTGCTATTTGGTCTAAGAACAATTCTCTAGTACTGAACCCTCAAAAATCTAAGTTCATGATCATGGGGAGCAGAAATCAAATTAAATCAATTCTTTCTGCTAAACCTGATGTCAAAATAATGGGAGAAAGTATTCAAAAAGTAGAAATCGTTCGTAACCTAGGGTTAATTACTGATCCGGAACTACGTTTTGAGGAGCATATAAACGGCGTAGTAAAAAACTGTTTCTATAGACTAAAGGTTCTGTACAGAGTGAGGGATTTCCTTAGTGTCGCAGTGAGAAAGAGATTGGTGGATAGCCTAGTACTATCCAAACTAAATTATTGCGACACTGTTTACGGGCCATGTCTTCTTTCACGTACTGAACGTTTAATACAGAGAGTACAAAATGCGTGTACTCGTTACTGCCTAAGCATACCCCGGAGGCATCACATCACACCGTATTTAAATGAAAACAAAATTCTAAAAATGGCTGCACGGCGGAAACTACACTTGGCAGTTTTGATGTTCGGTATCATAAAAACAAACAAACCGGAATATCTGTTCAGAAAAATTAGCTGGCGGCACGAGCACTACAGCTACTCTGCTCGTTCCACGGCCAATCCACTATCGATGCCTCGACATTAAGACCACAGCCTTCAGGGGATGTTTCAAATATGCCGCCACTCGTTGCTGGAATGATCTGCCACCTCCCATAAGATCCCTAAAAACAAAACAAAATTTTAAATTACATTTGAAAAAAGTCCTTTTAGAAAAACAAAAGTATGAACAGCAAATACATTATAAATAAATACTCACATACGGTTTACCATCTGTTGGCAAGGCATATCTATCCAAGCGGCTCGAGACGGCATTATGTTCCCCGAGAAAATACGTTACTTGTATTTTAAGCGTCGTCGTCTGGATACAAGTAGGTACAAAACAAGGTAGCCATCGGCAACACTAGTAACTAATCACGTGATACGCGTCGCGTGATCATGCAAGACTCGTGCGGCGCCGCGCTACCGCCGCAGCCGCGCGTCGCGCCTCCGCTGGCGGCGGCGTCACCTGACTTTTTAGCGCATCGTACGTCATCGCGCTAACAGGCGCAGAGGAGAAATGCTAGTGATAACTATGATAAATTCGTTCGAGCTTCGAGCGGCGGCGATAGCGTTCAGTTGGCGGCGCGACGCGAAGTTGGGGTGGGAGCGAGACAAAGAACACGCCATGTTTTCGCTTTCGTATTTATATTTATTTTGTCCTAGCCTGCGCACATACTTTTATATTTTTGTAGTGTTTATTATACTCCCCATAGTTGTTTTATATTATAATCCAAATACTGTTTATTTAATTATTATTATTTTTTTCCTAATTCATGAAATCAAATATGTATGCTGTCTTGATTTCCGTACGTTTTTTTACTTTATCGCACGGGTGACCACTGAAAACCAGCGCTGTGCTGTGGGCCCTCCATAGCACAGCATTATGCTGAGTGGTAGCCTGCTTGTCGCAGTCACGACGTGCACGCTGTTAACTTTTCTTTTTCTGTTTCTGTCCTGTTGTATTAATGTGCATTATGATTATTGTAACTATTTTTGTTTTATATTTTTTTTTATGCACGTCATGTCCCTGCGACAAATAAATATTTTTTCTTTCTTTCTTTCTTTTCTTTCTTTCCCTGTAAAATACTGGAGGCCGAACCCAACAAAATTATGTAGTTGGGATGAGACTCGGCAGATGATGATCATTATTATGATTTATCAAAGGTATATTGTGTGGTGCTTAACAAGGGCTTAAAACAAAACTGATACCAATTTTCTTTCCACAGCCGAAAACTATTTGGGTGTTCCATTTTCCTACGTATTTTCCCGACCACAACTCTGCAGTGGGGGCTACGGAAGAGCAGCCGAGATGTCCCCGACACGCAGTAAGTAACGTTTTTCTATGATCTCAGTAGACCATCTTCGTCGAGTGGATGATTCCCACATTAAAGTTAAATGAGCTTCAACCAGAAGTCTGCTACCTCGACAGTTTTTTAAACATTGGTTCGATATAAGTGTTATATAGACAGCCATAGCCAGTAGGTCAACCTACCCGAAACTGTCAGATTTTCCCAAACAACCTTGAACTTAATGTTTTGGAGATCAAGTTGAAAATCTATAAAAGAAATTTGACAGATTGTAGTAGCTTGATGAGCTGGCATCTGTACATAGTTGTATTAGGAACCGTTTTATTTTAGGGTGTTACCACACCAATCAATCGATCGATCGATTGGTAGAATGTTTTAGTCGCAAGAGAGAAACTATCGATCGACGTCGTCTAATCCATTCTATCATCGATCGATCGATTAGTGTGGTAACGCCCTTAAAGTATTCTAGGCTTCTTTTTTTACCGTCTATGTACTATTGTATATATCTGTCTAGCCCATCAATAACAGACATGAACAGTTTTCAAATTGAAATAGGAACTTTAATCTTTTATTTATGATTCACTGAATACAATCGGAAAGTTTGTCCAACGTTTTCCTAACGACAAGTCTGGAACTAAAATTAAAAACTTGTTTGAATAGAATTTGCATAGTGCAATTTTAAGTTAAAGATTGCAGCAGTTTCGTGAAATATTACATTTTCAGCTATTCTAAAGGCGGGGCGACTAGCTCAACATTTATCACTCGTAAACTTTGCTTAAAATGCAAATACTCGTATGTTGGAGTTGCTTGACATTCGTATTATTAATCTCACCAAACATGACTTGCAACCAAAGCGTAGGTATCTTGCATAGTAGCTAACTATTAAAACTGAATTTTATTATATAAGTGGGAATATTTCGAGACCAGTCTCAGCCTAAGGGGCTATGCCAGAAATTATGAAAAAACATTAGATCCATACTAGTTTCTATTAAACAATATAGTCTATACCTTCTAGTTACGGAGATATTGGGGATCAAAGTTCCAACTTTTTCAAAAGTTTTTCTTTTTAATACAAGTTTTTAATGTTTTAGCCGTTTGTTTTCCCAAATAAATAATTTGACTTTCCTTTACCTAAATACCTCCATGACCCCCGTACTTATTCAATGCATTCACCAGCACAATGTTTTGAGTGCGTTACATTGAATCCTAACCTCAATCGTGAAATTTCAAACCTCAAAAAAACATTCGTTTCCCGGCAATAATTTTTACTGAATGCTTGATTGACGACTTCGTCGAGGATCCGTTTATACCTTGTAGAATAAACTAATGACAGACTAATAATAATCAAATTAGTAGGCAGCTGGATCAAGGGCTTGAGTCAGAAAGCGGTACTTCTGGACACGGCTCGTATTATTAGGAGGTTCCTCTCTCTGGAGCCCTGAGTGCCGGTAGCTTGGACCCTGTTCCCGATACCGGTGGGCTACAATTTTTTATATTTTTAAATGTTTTTATATATTTTTTAAAATAAATATTAAAAAATGTATCAAGTTTGTAAAAAGATGAATAAAGGAAATCAAACTAGTAGACGTGTACTTCCCCGATAATGTTTAACGTCCCACTAACCTTACCTTAACCTTATTCTGTTCTTGAAACCATAACGTGAATCGGACTTCAATTTAGTAGACCTATCCCACTTGAAAACAATTTATTGTTACTACAAAACTTTAAACAAAACAAAATTAGAATTTGAACGGCGAATCCCGTCAAAGACTAAATGAATGGTAGACACTTCCAGAATACCTTGTGTTACAGCACTTCAGGGTCCCATTAAGTGTTTACGTTTTTAGAAAACGACAAAAGGGAGGTCTTTTAATATTAATAGGAGCGTTAAAAGTGAGCTTCTATTTTCATAATGTTGAGTAGGTACTTTAAGTTTTTTATAAAGGAAGGAAGATTTTTGATAATAGCAGCGCATGAAAGCTTTGGATTTTCACCGGGTTTATTAAGCGAAATATTGCGGGTAAGTCCTTTGAGAGAGGAAGACAAAATTTTGTATCAAGATATCCGCACTGTTATTGTGAAAAGAGGTAATAAAGTCGTGTATTTTAATTAAAATAAGTTCGTATAAGGTAATGTTAAATTATAATTCGCATTATAGGTAACTAAGTTTGATTCTGTAAGGGCGTTTGGACACAACGTTTTGTTTATGGAGTACCCACACTGGACTCGTTCGTGTGCGCAGCACATATTTACGCTCTCCGTGTTTAATATTTAAAAACTAGTATAAAGTGTACATGTAAAGACAAAAGTTACATCAGTGTAAAGCTATTGAAAAGTACTGTGCTCTGTGACAGTGATCATTAAAATCGGACCCAAAATACCGAAGATATCGCGGTATTAAGTGAAACAAAAATCAGTTAACACTGATCAGCTGCTTGTCACGGGTGAGTCACCGCATGCGCCGACCGGGCCACCCGTCACACTATCGCTGTCGCAGCCGTTTTTAAGCGTGAGGACTGTTGCTACGCTGCTCGCTCACTTATCACGCACCTCCACGCACTCTACGCGTGTACTCCTCGCCGCATAAGCTAGCAGAGTCACCGCCTTTGTGCACGAACGTAAACTTTATTTTCTTTACATTCAAAATGAATACTATTTGTAATGCTTGTAAACAAGATATTACCTCTAACAGATCGATAAATTGTACCCGGTGTGAGGCAAACTACCACCCGATCTGTGTAAATATAACACTTGAATCCTCAAAGCAATGTGATAACTGGGCTTGTCCTTCTTGCCGCTCTAAAACACCACGGACTGACAACAGCAACACTCCTGTCTGCCCATCTGCTACACCTGTTGAGCTTGACATCTCACACGTCAATAAGCAATCCTGCGCTCACAAACGAATGGCTATCGGCTCACCTAGCCGGGATGGCCTTGAAGACTCCGTTCCATTTTCTGAACTAGTTACAGAAATTCGCCTTATGCGCTCGGACATGGCCGAGGTTAAATTCACTCTAACAAAACTGTTTGATGGAATGGACAAGTGTAATGCCCGTTTAGACCTTTTTGAGGAGCGTATTGCTGCGCTTGAACAGAACTCCACTCAAGTGGCTGCAATGAACGCAACAATATGCTTATTAAAAGACCAGTTGAATCAACAGTCGCAGGCAGGCATGAGAAATGAGATTGAGATCATAGGAGTGGAAGAAACTACCAATGAAAATCTTCATCATATTGCTATGGTTGCAGCAACTAAAATCGGGGTCAATTTAGCCATAGATGACATCGACTGGACCGCTCGGGCAGGCCTGAAGAAAAGCCCAACATCCACCCCTGACTCCAACTTCCCTCGGCCGGTCATAGTCAAACTTTTGCGTAGAGCAAAAAAGGATGAAATTATTAAAGCTTTTAAGACTAGGCGCAATCTATCATCACAGGATATTGAAATACAGGGCCCGAACAGGAGAATTTTCATTAACGAACACCTCACTAAAGAAAACCGTATCCTATTTCGTGAAGCCAGAACCCGAGCTAAGAATGTTGGATTTAAATCAAAAATCAAATCAAATTTATTTATTTTAGGACAACTAGATCCAACGGTTAGTAATACAAGACTTAGAAACTATTGTTAGTACTTAAATTAGACAGGACAATGCTCAACAACAATGCTCAATTTAAGTTCTGCTGGACGAACAGAGGCCAAATACTCGTTCGTCAAGTTGAAGGGAAGATAGCTATTCAAATAAAAAACAATAGAGACCTGGACCACTTTCTTGGCCCAATCCTCTCAACCTCACCTCCCTTTCCAGATGTCTCGAGTTGAACTCTATTTTTATAACAAGTCTCTATGCTTATGCGTTGTAATTATCATAGTTTTTCATGTACCTGTTTTCTTAAAAAATGTTTATTATAGGTTAATAAGTCGCGTTACGAATATGAACGGTTGCGATATATCAGGATGTCTAGCTAATAATACTTATGTTTGCCACACCTTCAACTCCACACTCACAGAGCAAATCATCAAACTCACCACCATAAACCAAATATTACATTTAATCAGCAAAGTCTTATACTTCCTGTCACAAAAAAACCAGCATATCTACAAATCACACTCCCAGTCAAACACTCACTCACATCAGTCACACAACAGACTTCTCCCTCAGCTCACTGGTCAACGCGGCCAATGCCACCTCTCCGACACAAAAGCGGCAACAACTCCCCTTGAACTACACCTCAGCACTTCTTCAGCGTTGTTAGATAATGGATAAAGTCGATCTTTCTAACGAAATCGATGAAACGCTAACGTTATCTTGCCGCATTATTGATAGACCAGAGTTATGCCGGGATTTATTAGTGGAGCACGATTTTAAAGTGCTAACTTGTAACATAAGGAGCTTACAGAAGAACTTTCCTGAGCTTGTAACCGTACTCCACCGCCTCAACTGCGAATTCGACGCAATAGTGCTAACAGAGTGCTGGCTTAACGACAACTCGATAGTCAATCAGTTACCGGGGTACAACTGCTTTCACACTCGTAAAGTTATCAACAAAAGTGGTGGAGTGACTGTATACGTAAGAGATACTTGGCCAGTTTCAGTTAACGAACCGGAGTTTGATGAGGCCAATTGTCTGGTTGTCAACATTAACGCAAATGTGACACTTCTAGGGATCTACCGCTCCCCCTCATTTAGTAATACAGATAGATTCCTAAACTCATTGGAAAACTCGCTAACCGGTCTGAATAGTCCATGCGTGATTGTAACAGGGGACATGAATATAAACCTCCTTGATAACAACCCCAATGCCACTTTCATCGCCTATCAGTGTCTTCTGTCGGAATGCGGGCTCCTCCCTGCTATCACTAAACCAACTAGAGGCGAAGCTTGCTTAGATCACGCGTTTATTAGAACTAAAGGATCAACGCAGGGAGTAGTCTGTAAATCATCGATAACAGACCATGACCTTGTTATCTTAGGCACAAACCTGTTAAAAGTAAGTAATCCACCACGCAACAGGTTTAAAACAAAAATAGATTACTCTAAGATCACCGAGGAGATTAGTAAAGTCGACTGGACCGAAATGACATCTAGTACAGAAGTGGATGCCGCGGTCCTAATTTTCAACAAAATTTTAACAGACACCTTAAAGAAGCACACGCAAAAAATCAAAATTAGCCGTTCGAGGTTTAACTTGAAGCCGTGGGTCACCCCCGGTTTGATTCGGTGCATGCGCCATCGAGACGCGCTGCATGCTCAAGTGAAAGCGCAACCATTAAACCTAGAGTTAAAATCCGTATATACACGTTATAGAAACTCCTGTTACGACATCCTTCATAAACGTAAGGCAGAGTACGAGGGTAAAGAGTTAGAGGATCACAGCAACCAACCCAAAAAGCTCTGGCGAGTCATTAAGGATATTTGTGAGTTTCCTAAAAAAATTAACGACAATCAAGAACTCCTCAAGTGTGAATCGAATACCTCTTCATCTATTAACTTCTGCAACAACCATTTCGCCTCAGTGGGTAAGCACTTGGCACTCAACATTTTAAACAAACTCCAGACTACAGAGAGCAAACTATGCAATGATGCCACACTCGTAAACCGATCCAAAGACTCTCTGTTCTTTCACCCAACAGACAACAGTGAAATTGATAATCTCATTGCGGATATGAGAGACGACAGTGCTCCTGGTTCTGACGAGATCCGTCCACTCCTCCTCAAGCACATTAAACCATTTATACTAAGCCCTCTAACCCATATCTGTAACCTGAGCATGTTAACGGGTACATTTCCTAACTGCTGGAAGGTGGCCGCTGTAACGCCGATTCACAAAAAGGGTGAAAAAGACTGTCCTGACAACTACAGGCCTATCTCTTTGCTTTGTGTTATATCAAAAATCTTAGAAAAGCTCATTAATAATCGTCTCATCAGCTTTCTTGAAAAACACAGCCTATTGTCCGGACGCCAATACGGTTTCAGGCGCGGAAAGTCCACAGAGCAAGCCGTAGGGCTTTTAACTGACATTGTATCTTCAAAGGTTGATGAGGGGAAACAGTCAATTGGTATCTTTCTTGACCTAGCCAAGGCATTTGACACAGTTTCAATTCAAATGCTCTTAAAAAAGCTAAATTGCCTTGGCGTAAGAGGCATCGCTTGGAACTGGTTTAGAAGCTACTTAGTGGATAGACAGCAATATGTTGTGATCGGGGAGAATGTCAGCGAAAACCTTCCAGTCACTTTTGGGGTGCCACAGGGCAGTGTTCTAGGGCCGACATTATTCACCATGTACATGGATGACATTTTGAGGTTGACTATCCCACGGTCGGACATGATTTGTTACGCAGATGACACAGCTATCATATTTCACGGTGACACATGGGCGGATGCCTCAGATGCCGCAGAAAATGGTATGCGTACTATATCTGACTGGCTCGATAGAAATCTTTTAACCTTAAATGTCGAAAAAACAAATTTTATAACGTTTTACATCAGTCGTTCCTGTCGTCCCGCGATTGATAATATCAAAATTCACAGCATCCATTGTCATGCCAAAAATTGCTGCTGTAATAATATAGGCAGAGTCAATTCAATTAAATATCTAGGTGTCACAATTGACCAGAATTTGTGCTTTAAGGAACATATCTCGACACTCTCTAAAAAAATTCGTAAATTCATTTATATATTTAAATCCCTACGTGCCAGTGCCCCGAAAGACATATGCAAAAAAGTCTACCTAGCCCTTTGTCAGTCGCTGCTGCAGTACTGTGTAGGCGTCTGGGGTAGCGCGGCTAAATCGTATATGCTTCAACTCGAACGTGCTCAACGGGCTGTTCTTAAAGTCTTCCTTGGAAAACCGCGTCGTTATTCAACAGATGAATTATACAAAGAAGCAGGCGTCTTGCGTGTCCGACAGCTATATATCTTAAAGTCCCTTCTCCACCTTATTGCTACGTCAGGGAGTAAATTCACATACAAACAAAGAGGTAGAATAGGAGCTGATAGACTTCCAATCCCAAGAGTTAGAACGGTTTTTGCTACACGGTTTTCACTCTTTCTCCCTATTCGAGTTTTCAACACAATCAATAAATCCACACTAAAGATCCCTGGAAACATACTCGAAGCTAAGATTGCTATAAAGACATGGCTCCAGGACTTGACCTATGATGAAACCGAAGATCTCTTGTGCCCCTTGAGGTAACCACCACTCAAACGCCACTCTCATACTCAAATAAGCAAGACTGCTATTACTGCCCCTGTCTTAAACTTTCTAACACACACACACACACACACACACACACACACACACACAAACACACACACACACACAAACACACACACACACAAACACACACGCACACTTACACACCCTTCCAATTAATAATACCTGATGTCTTTAATTACAATAATTACGCAAGTTGTTTTTTTTTTTTTTTTTCTCTTATTTTATTTTGGTTCTTTATTATTATTATTTTTTTAATATTCATTTCATTGATTGTTATAATAATATTATTTTAATTTTGATTCCTCAATTATTTTATTTTAATTGCTATTTTAATTAATTGTTACTTGTGTCTTGCTGTGCTGTGTCACACTGAACAGTCAATAACTTAACCTGTCTTTTCTGTTTATTTTGGGCCACCAAGATACAGGCTGTGCCTAGTTTGGGGCCCACGGCTACCTCGACTCTTTTAATTATAATTGTTTTTGTGTTTGTGTTTTTGTCTGTATGTTTCCTAACATGTGTAAGTCAATAAATTGATTTATTATTATTATTATCTCCTTTATTCATTATATCTCTTATTTAATATATTTTTAAATATTTTAAAAAACAAAAGTAAACAAAACATTTAAAAATATAAAAAATAGATGTCCCATCGGCATCAGGAACAAGGTCCAGGCTGCCGGTGGTCAGGGCTTCAGAGAAAGGAACCGCCTCACAATGCGCGCCGTGTCCAGGAGTACTGCTTTCTGAATCAAGCCCTTGACCCAGCCGCGCAATGAGAGCCTCCTAAGGTGTTGGTCGAGGCTCTTTGCTATTAGTCCATTAACCGTAACGACTATCGGTACAATGATTGCAGAGTCCACATCCCACATGTCGACAACCTCGTGTGCTAAATCAAGATACTTGATTTTTTTATCATTTTCAGCTTTCACGAGATTCTCGTCATGAGGGACAGTGATGTCAACAATCATTGCACGGCGCTCTCGGCGATCTATCACCACAATATCAGGTTTATTTGCTAAAATAGTCCTGTCCGTGATGATAGATTGATCCCAATACAATGTGGCATGACCGTTCTCGAGAACTGGGTCGGGCACATACTTGTAGTATGGTACTTCAGAACCCACAAGGTTGTATTGCAGGGCAAGTTGCTGGTGGATAATCCTAGCTACTAGATTGTGTCTGTGCAAGTACTCACCGTTAGCAAGACGAGAACAACCGGAAACAATATGTCGGATCGATTCACCGGGACGGTGGCATGCCCGACAGATGTCAACCGTACCGTCCTCGACAATGTATTTCCGATAATTGTTCGTCATGATAACTTCATCCATAATCGCACAGACAAAACCTTCGGTTTCCCCAAAGAGGTCACCAAATCGTAGCCAGGATACGGACGCCAAGAGGTCTACATCAGGTCCATGTAGGGCCCGGAAAAAGCGTCCGTGTAGCTCCTTGCTCTGCCATACCTCCCTACGGTCATTAGTATCCAATATCACAGGTTTGCGCCAGTTCTCGTTAGCCAAGGAGAGCGGGGTGAGGCCCTTGTCCACTGAGACCACATCTCGGTGCATCCCCACGTCGGTTTCGAGGAAATATTCCCTGAGACTGCATACCTCACGGTTGTGCAAGGTCTTAGCATTTAAGAAGCCACGACCTCCGCACTTCCGCGGGATATACAGTCTCATCACCGATGATCGTGGGTGATGCATCCGGTTTGCGGTCAGTAGAGTGCGGACCCTCCTATCCAGGGCATCAAGTTCCGTCTGAGTCCATTTGAGTATGCCGAAAGAATACATCAAAACCGGCATGACCCAACCATTAAAGGCGCGCACCTTGTTTCCGCCTGATATAAGACTATTTAGCACTTTATTCAGGCGACCAAAGAAGCGCTCCTTCAATGATTGTTTCACGTCAGCAGCATTGATGCCTAATGCTTCCGACATACCCAAATACTTGTAGGTCTCGGTTGAGGAGAGGGATCTAAGGAATATGGAATCCGAGAGTTGAGTTCCCACGGATTCCATAATCTCCCCTCGCTTTACATGCATGACCGCACATTTGTCCACACCAAATTCCATCCTGATGGCGCTACTAAATGTTTCAGTCACTTTTAGTAGCTCCATCAGTTGCAAATTGCTGGGAGCAAATATTTTCAAATCATCCATGTAAAGGAGGTGAGATATAACCTGACCACCTCTCTTCAACCGGTAGCCTAGACCTGAATCCTCCAGCAGTGTGCTCAGAGGATTCAAGGCCAAGCAAAACCAAAGCGGACTCAAACTGTCACCCTGAAATATTCCTCGCTCAATCCTGATCGGTTCATCGTTCGCAAGAATCTGCCGACATCCTGGATAGAGAAGGACTGTCCTCCACTGTCCCATACACGACACCAAGAAGGTGCGAAGAGTTGCATCTATTTTGTACAACTCCAGCACCCTCATGAGCCATGTATGTGGCACCGAATCATAGGCCTTCTTATAATCTATCCAACACGTCGACAGATCCCTCCGGGATCGACGAACCTGTTGGCTAACGGTCATGTCGATAAGGAGCAGCTCCTTAGTACCGCGGGACCCATTCCTACATCCATTCTGAGAGACAGACATAATTGAATTGCTATCTATATGACGAACAATTTTCTCTCTCAGAATGGATGTAAGAACTTTATAGACCGTCGGTAAACACGTAATTGGTCTATAGTTTTTAGGTTCCGCAGTACTACCCGATTTATGGAGCAGGTGGGTAACTCCTGTTGTAAAGAATGGTGGTAGCGACCCATTCTCTAAGGATGACTGGAATTGTGAGGCTAAGCAAGCGTGTGACCTTTGTAGCCATTTAATCCAAAAGTTGTGCAGTCCGTTGTCAGGGCCGGAGCCCTGGAGATTTCCAGTTAGGTAACGGACGGACTGCACGGGCCACATCCAGTGGACTAATAGAAATTGCCTCCATTTCTGGAATTGAGTCACACGCTCGCTCAACAACACGCATCCAATCACCCTCAGTGTGACCAACGGGCACCGACCAAATACTTCGCCAAAAAGCACTCATGGCGTCATTATCCGGCAGATGCGCGTCAGCCACTCCTTGAGTGGTGACGGGCCGCTCCCATGTTCTATATACCCACCTTTCGTCACTCTGGAACATGCGGTTCTGAGTATATCGATCCACTCTTCGCCTATACCGACGGATACGGTTAGCCCATGCATAAACTTTCTGCTTCAGGAAGTCGATGCGCTCTGTGACTCGTGACATGTATTCTCGGGGACTGATATCAGTTCCTGAGAATGCCCGCCTCACAAAGCGCATCACCCTTGGACGTGTATTGCCCTCCCTGAAGCAGATAAGCTTTCCGATGAGTGCCCTGGCCTCATTAATACGACGCTCAATCCTGCATTGCCAGGCTGGCACGGCAGGTTTTGGTCGTGTAGCACTGTCTGTGTTTGGAAATTTGACATTGGCTACACGACATGCCGCAACAGCCGTGCAATACAAGATTGAGTGTGTATCGCAAAGGTTTGCGCTGCTTTCAATAAAATTTGGTAACATGGCATCCAGGGCACACACCAGTGCTCTATTCTTTTTATTCATGGGCAAACGTGGTAACCGTGGTCTAATATCAGGTGACGTGAACCGATACTCACGAATCGCATCCTCCAGAGCGCTCCTTAATTCCACATTGCACAGGTTATCTGCAGATATAGCCCTGTCCTCCTCTTCCTCAGCATGCTGATTTGCCCGCAATGGTATTGCAGCAGGCACATGTGAAACGTTCTGGGTAGGGAGAGGGTCGCTGGCAGGGCTAATCTGCACTTCCGAGCGCAGCCGATCAAGTGTAGCATCATCCAACCTATGATTATTTTGAATGACGCGCACCTGATCCGACAATCGTTGGGCAGAGACATTGACGGCAGGTTCAAGTGCCTGGAACAGAGAGAGCATCCGACATCGGTACGCTGTAAGGTTAATTCCTCCCTCTGTAGCCCCATAATATGCGCGCATCACATTTTCATTCATGGACAGCGTCCATCGAATGCGCGACACATTTCCACCGGCAGCGGGGACCCCGTTCGGGGCCTGTTGGCCTCGAGGTCCCAAGCCCGCTGGTGGCCGTCCTCTTCCTCGTCGTCGTGGTGGTGTCGACGGCGGGGAGAAAAATTATTATTATTATTATTATTATGCGCTGACCACGCGCGTAGAACGCAATCAGGACTCTCAGGAAACGCAAGACTGAAGTCACGTTGTTACCTTTGCACACGCTCCTTCAGTTTGTATCGCTTTAAAAGCACTGTTAAAACATGTACCACAGTACAGTATTAAACCACAGTATTAAAATACTTAATTACCTATACTGCGAATTATAATTGGCGTCGCTCGAGACAGCTCTGCTTACACTAGCCTTCGTGCTGCTTTTAAAACGACAGCCAAGAATAAAACAGAAAAACATTCTCCGTCTTCCCCGCACCACTAATGGCACAAACGCGCTATAATCGCGCGTTTGAATCGATACAAACGCGCGTTACATTTTCGTCTGTATCGGTACAAACGTGTAAAATCTGCTAAAACGTGTTAATAACTCACAGAGGACGCGCTAATAATAAACGCGCGTTGTCAGCACATAGAAAAACGTGGTGTGCATAGGCCCATAAGGTGTAAATGATTGCGTGACGGTTGACAGGGAGGATGGAAGAAAAAAACGTGTTGTGGCACTAAGACTTAAGTTTGAAAAGTTTTCCCATACAGGGTGGAAGGGACACCGACGCGAAAACGGTTACCACGTATTCAGTACATCATTCTGAGCCCCCCTCGTAGAAACTTTTCATAGTTTATTAAATAAAAAAACAGCTGTTCCATACATTTTGACCGTGTAGGGCCCTTTTGTAGGAGGAATCCTTCATCACTTTTTAGTGCTTTATCTATTATGAGCACTTAGTCGTGGGTTCGATCGAACCCAGGCAGGCGCATTACTTTGTGTAGTTTATTTCATCATCACTGCTCTCAAAACGGTGAGGGAAAACATCGTGAGGAAACCGGCATTTCCTAGAAGCAGAAATTCGAAGACATGTGACATTTACCAACCCGCACTGGGCCCGCGTGGTGGATTATAGCCCATTCCCTCACAGAGAGGTGGAATGTGTCCCAGCCGTGGGAACATTATAGGCTGATTAATGATTATGCCATGCAGCTTATGCTAGTAGGTATAAACTCTCGCAAAATTCACCAGCTAATACAACTTCTCCAAATGTTTCACTAAAATAGTATTATAGATTTTTCTAGGAAAATAGCAGCTTAATTCAATAATTCTATCGTACACACTGAACAGCAAAGTACATAATACCTTAATTTATTACTCAATCCTAGCTTTCAGACTCCTGAGATTTTCAGTCGTCTAAATAAATAGAAAACGGACTGAGTAAGAAATCTTTTTACAAAATAGCTCCTAAAAAGGTTTCATATTTAAAGTAGTTTCTGTAAAGTAAAATGTTTACAATTTAAGATATTTTTAGAATTTTCTTGACAAGTTAATCGGGTTTTTGAAAGTAAATAAAACTGTTTAAATGTAGAATTAACCTTTTAGTGTTTATTTCTGCTCTCAAAATAAGCATGAAATATAAGTTTATTTTCTTTGCTCTAAATTCTTTAAGTGTTCTCAAACTTTCACTTAACAGTTGATGTTTTTATACGAGTAACGAATGGAAGTTATCAACGAATCTTATTTATTTTATCATTTTATGCACACACGAGATCTTTGCGTGTCAATGGACTGAGTATACCATGGATTTTTAACTCTACCACTCGCAAGCGGATCCTGATGGCCGATGTTAGTGTTAACATGATTGTGTGGCGAGAGTTACGATGCTGGCGCGTTTTTAATCAAATTATACCATAGAGTCTATGGTATAAATTCTATTGTATATGGTATTCGTGTTCTATGGTATATATTCTATGGTATAAAGTCTATGGCATAGACCATGTGACTGCCTCGTTGGTCTAGTGGCTCTGTGGCCTGGGTTTGATTCTGTAAGGCAAAGTGTCATCGAGTTTTTCCATCAAGAACGTCTCAGTTCCACGGAGTTTGGATTTGTACCTGGTAGACAGCAATAGGCTTACCCCATATTATATGGGACTTAAAAACAACTGGAGAAATGTGGGTTTAGTAGGTACACCTCTGCCTAACCTTGCGCGGATGACAGGCGTGAGGTTACGATGATGTTAGCATGTGTGTTCTGAGCCCCTGTATTGATAAATACCTAGAGCAATGACCAGATGCATAAATATAGACCAAGCAAATGAAGCATGTTAGGGTCTAGCAAGTTGTATTTAGTAGTTTCATTAATCATAATCAAAGAGTGCCTTTTGAGAATAGTTAAATTGTGATCTCTACATGATCTTTCTATAGTAATTGTAATCATAATATTATTGTTTCAGAGAAACGTGGAAAAAGTGACTTCTGATGAGGAATGCGAGTGTGAAGAGGAGGAAGAAGAATCGACGACACCTTGTTGTAATGTTTTTATTTCACTTTTAATTTTACTCATCTCCCTAGCCTTTTCCCAAGTCTGTTGAGATTGGCTTCCAGTCTAGCCGGATGCAGCTGAATACCATTATTATACATGGAGCGACTGCCTATCTGACCTCCACAACCCAGTTGGTACTGGGTAATACTATACCCCTTTGGTAGACCCCAGACTTTTTGGGGCACTGACTAAGTGACTACCTATAACGACTGTCAAAGATCTACAAATGACAGCCGGGACCGACGGCTTAACGTGCTTTCCGAGGCACGGAGAAAACTCGGTATGTAATGGGTGGTCACCCTTCCACAGACCAACTTGGCAAGTACGGCTTAACCTAAAGATTGATCTGAGCGGCTGTTATTATTTTGCCACGAGCCCCCCTTTTATTATACTTATTATATTGTCCTTTTAGGGTGGAAGTGACACCGACGCGAAAACATTACATTATTCCGAGCCCCCCCCCCCCGCACATACAACCGTTTTCGCGTCGGTATTACTTCCACCCCATATAATAGCTCTGGTAATATCACGAATAGGTCCGTGCTGACCATAGTGGAACGCATGTTGAAGGAAACACTAGACCTTTCGGTGTCGTAGCGTAGTACGGAGTTTCTGTTGAAAAATAATATTAATAAGGTAACGAAAACCCGTAGATAAATAATTTGTTAGTTGATGAAACTTAAAACTACGTTAGTAACACTTCACTAGCACGATGTTTCTGTGCATCTGTGTGTAGTTTGTCCGCGGAAGTGACGGTACACAACGTCCTTCAGCCAAAAACCATCAATTATAGCAAACACGTTGGTATGCGTCCTACAAACACCTTGAAAGGCACGCTGCGGCACTATTCCAGCAGCTGCTTGACGTGTACTTCTGTCTATGGCGCACTCCTTGTTGTTCTCTACCTCACAGCCATACTATAGCCACAGATGCACATCAGTCATACTATAGCCATAAACGTCGGCACTTCATCAGGCACTTCGTCGTCGTTAGTCGACAACAACAGGGCTGGTGAAGCAAAAAAAAGTTGTGACTCCTCAGACATTCCCCTCCGACACATTATGTCGAAGCTATAAAGGCTCCCACTAAGACACCTGCTGCCATGGCCACCGAAGAAGAAAGGAAGACCCTAAACCGATTGCGAAGCCAAGTGGGCCGCTGCAGATACAACCTGGTCCAGGGAGGTATTCCAAAGCCATGTGTGACTGCGGTGCCTCAACGCAAACTATGGCTCACTTCCTGTCCTGCACTATGTGTAGTTCCAAGTGCACTTTGAGGGACCTGTGCGAGGTCACCAACGCCGTCGAGGTGGCAGAGTTCAGGTCAAAACTAATTTAATTTAAAAAAAAATGGGAAATCATCGACACGACGAAGAAGAAGACTTCGTCAAGATTGGTCGCTTTCAGTAGCGTGATGATATCTTGCAGGCTTTTCTTTGTCCCTGTGTCTACGAGACACAATCTGGTCACTTTTATTGAGCGATGGCAAATGGCTTCCCTATTACATGGGACTTAACTGGCGATATGTAGGTGTACTACTAGGTGCACCTCTGTCTTACCCTTTGGGGATAAAAAGTAATTTAATTATTTTTGTTACAGCGCCTAGTAAAGAGTGGGATTACAACGGTAAGTGGTTTTCCTCCTCAAATTGATTTAATTAGTCCATTTAAAATCCTGTACTGTAGCGCCGTATATTTTGCCTAGCATTTTGCATAATTGGGTTAAAGTTAAGCGGTAGTATGGACGTCACGTTTGTCTTGTGCATTAGCATTCTAAGTAGGTTAGGTTGCTAACTCCTCGGAAACGTTTCCTAGCTGAGAAAGATGAGGTTGGAACAGGAAATGAGGCTGGATCCCCAATGTCGCCGCTAAAGATTTTTTTAAATTTCTATTAGTAGTTTCATTTTATCCCCTGCAAATTAGATATGGTTATGTTAAGGCATTTTTATGGCTTTATCTATCGATGCCTTAGTTCACAATTGTACTAACTACAAAATTAACAATTTTGAGGAGAGCTTTAAAGTTTAGACTAGAACAGTACAAAAACAAAGTAAAACAAAACAAATATGCATCTATTCATAAGACTAGTCCTTTAACTCCATCATATCTCAATATTGTAATATTAGTATATACGTAACCTTTTCAAAATGGCTAAATAAACACACAACGTTCTCATTTGATGCTTCTGTGCACTTTAAAAATTGCCAAACCTCTTCTAGTAAAAGTTTTCTTTGGTTAAAATGATTCCGTAATGTACATAAACTAGGCTATTCTATTACAAAATCGAGTTGCTGGTAGCAATTTTTTGAAAAATGTATGTCGAAAGACAATGACAGTCTATTAGCCACTTAATTTTACTCGTGTTCGCGCATGTTCTTATCATCTATTCCTAGCCTTTTCCCAAATTTTGTCAGGGTGGATACTTTATACACCATTATTTTTAGGTCGTTCTGGAGCCGAATACCATGAACTCGATCATCGAACGTTAACGTAACAGCGTAAAAGCCAACAGTTTTTACACGACTGCCCAAAAAAGGAGTGTTATGTTTCTGGGTTCAAACCGAGACCCCGGGACCCGGGAAAAACACAAAAAAAAAACAAACCAAACAAACCCCATTAAGGCTGGTTTTATAGTCACGCCGCTAGACGCGCCGTTGGGCAGCGCGCTGTTGAACAGGAACACCGAACGGCGCTGCTCAATCGCGCGAATTTGAAACGCTACTACTACCCCAATACATATCCGAGCGCGCGCGCTTCCGACGGCGCTGCTGAAACGCGTGACTATAAAATCAGCCTAACTAATTAACCGGGTTAATGCACTTGTAACACAACTGTGCTGATAAATTTGTCTGACAACGATTCTTTATACACATCTCTAAGAGCACGTACTAAGTATTAGTATTCTTTTAGTACAAAACACCTTAATCATTAATCATTATCATCTTCCTTTTATAAGATGTTCTGTCATAGTCTAGACACATGCAAGTCTGCAGTAACACCTTAGTTCTTAAATCAGCATATCCGCAAGAGAAAATTGCTAGTTGGGATAAACGTTACCTTTCATGGCACTTTGTGCGTTTGCAAAAATATTTATCACTAAAAGATATAAAATAAAATCAAAAATAATTTAAAAAATTAAAAAACACGCCTGCCATATCAAAAAGTGAACAAAAAAATTAAAAATAAACGACAAGATTTTAGTGTTGAATGGCCACAGGGTAGGTAGTAAATAAATTATAATAGTTACTGTGCAATTAAAACGCCATTGTGCCCAAAAGTGGAAAACTGAAAACCAATAATTTCATTGCAGTTGGGGGTCGGTTCCTTGGAATAGTTCTTTACAGGTCCCCCGACTTCGATGAAAAGATTAGTTTTCAGTTACCCAATTGGTAAAGAGGTCGCGCAAGAAAACAGTTCAAATGTTGAAACTAAGGCCTTTCGAGACGATAGAAAAAATAAGTACCTACAAGACATACATACTATAAAGAGAGCGTTCCAACAGTCAAGCATTAAAAAAAAACGGCCAAATGCGAGTCGGACTCGCGCACGCAGGGTTCCGTACCATTATCTATATAAACGGCAAGAGAATCATGTCTGTTGTATGGGAATGGGAGACCCACTTAAATATTTGTTTATTCTGTTTTAGTATTTTTTGTTATAGCGGCAATAGAAATACATCATCTGTGAAAATTTCAACTGTCTAACTATCACGGTTCATGAGATACAGCCTGGTGACGGACAGACAGACAGACAGCGGAGTCTTAGTAATAGGGTACCCTTTTTACCCTTTGGGTACGGAACCCTTAAAAAGAAAACTAGACAGTAAAGGTTACTGAAATAAACTTTTTTTTTTGGAACACGACGAGACAGACTTTTCTGCAAACAGATAATTACTTTCAGCTTAAACTTTTTGCGTCAATTTTTTCAGTCGATAGAAACATTTTCAATTACTTATCCTGGAACAAGTTTCGTTTTGGAACGTTATTTTGTACTAAAATTTAAAGTTCCAGACACTAACGATTAATAATTTAAATTAAATACTAGATTTAGTGAATTCAGTGGATAACAAACTTTCTTTTTCTTTAATGATAGTATAATTAATGCCCCACTAAAGTCTTGGCGCGAAGCAACAAATAGTTCGTAGAGTAGAGTCTCGTAAGGACATTATCTTGAAAAAGCTTTATTGATTATAAATAAATAATATCTTGGGACAACCAACACACCACCATCTGATCCCAAACTAGGCAGAGCCTGTACTACGGCAACCAGATAACTGATAGACATACTTATATATTTCTAAATACATACATGTAATAGATAAATTACACACCCAGATACAGAACAAATAATCGTACTCATCGCACAAAGATTTGTCCTGTGTGGGAATCGAACCCACGACCTCCGTCCTAGCAGTCAGGGTCACTAACCACTAGACCAACAGGCCATTCAAATACCTAAAAAAAAATATTTAAAAAAAATAAAAAATAAATATAATTATTTCGGGACACTTTTATGCTGCAAATGCAGTTGTTCTCTAATCACCATCTGCCGCATCTGCTCATTTGAAGCCGTCGTTCTCGAAGTGAACAATTAAGCATAAGCATAACAATCAGCCTGTAATGTTCCCACTGCTGGGACACACGGCCTCCCCTCTATGAAAGGGAGTGGACTATAATCCACGCGGGCCCACTGCGGGTTGTTAGATGTCACATGTATCCGAATTTTTGTTACTAGGACATGCCGATTTCCTCACAATATTTTCCTTCACCGTAATCGACCTTTTTTTTCATTGTAATAGGTCAGGTATCCTGGGTAAAAAAGTTCCCGGAGTGTGGCGGGAAGTCTCAGTCCCCTGTCGATTTACCCGTCGCTGGACTCGTCAGACCTAGAGGGGGGAGGCGACTTCTGTTCCAGAACAATGATGTGCCAGCGAAGTCTATGACCCTGATGAACGATGGAAGGCAAAGTTGGTACCGTATATATTTTTCTGGGTACGTAGAAAACTAGTAATATCCTAGTTTGTAAGCCCTGGCTCGCTTTAAACTAATTTTTGGCTATGACACGATAGTTCGGTTAAGCAGTTACAACCTTCTAGAGGTGTTGATCTACGAGTGGTCATTCAAAAAAAAAAACATAAAACTACGATCTATGTGATAAAGAATCGAAAAAGATGGCAGATTCCTAGTCGAAGCTAAGCATACTCGTAATGCTATTTATTTGTATGTATGTTACAATAACAACGTTTGATTCTAAAGTTCAGGAGACGGAGTTAACATATATTTTTTTTATATTATTATTTTTGTACCACTACCACAATGCTGTCCTTGTTTACTGGTTGAGGTAGTCATGTGTATTAAGTCCGCCTATTTTATTCTAAAAACCTACTGCTTATCTTGTAGTCTTCTTAACCAATATGCATTTGAAGGTCATTTACAAGTTTCCACTGATAAATACTTGTAACAAAAAATACAACAAAAAAGGTAGGTACAAAATACTATAACATAAATACTGTAACAAAATAACACGATCGATTAATACAAACTACAAACTAAAAATCATTCAGACGCAAACGTACGTTACCTTACCTTTAAAGTATAGAAGCTTTTCACCAACAAATGCTTAAGCCGAGAAACACTGGTATTGAAAATTTCCAAATCATATTCACTAGTCAGTTTATTAAAACTTCTGTACCACTATTGTACATGAAGTTTAAATAAATAAATAAATACCCTATCGTCCGTTGCTCATATTAAAAATCTAAAAGTCTACTGTATATTCTACTCCACCCAGGAGTGCGAATGAGGTTCTGTTCGACAAACGATGAGACACTTGAATGTTTGTTCTACGTGTCTTATAACTGCTCACTTAACGCTTAGAAACTTAACGCGCGGAACTTGAGCGTTAAGTTTGTAGTTAAATTTTAGACCAAAACCGTTTAAACTATGTAATATAAATGTAAGTATGTGTGAGTGTGTGTGTGTGTGTGTGTGTGTGTGTGTAAGTGTGTGTGTAAGTGTGTGTGTGCTGTGTATGTGTGTTTGTGTGTATGTATGTGTATGTGTAAGTGTGTGTGTATTTGTATATTCATAATTTTGAGCTCCCGATGTTTTGACACTGTTGCAAGCGCCATGATCGCGGGTTGACTGGAGAATATGGGCGGATGGAAAATATATTGTTAGGAGCAGACAAATCTGTCTACCCTCTTTCTTTGGCTTAAGTGTATATCGGGAGCTCAAAATTATGAACAAACACGGAAGATACCCCGTAAGTGACAGTATAAGTTTAGTTTTAAACCGTGAAAGCTTAAATCAGTGTTTCAAGACCGTTTAGATTGCCATCTATACGCCAATTGCAATTTTGTTGCAAACAGCGCCGACCTTTTTTTTTTTTTGGTGGGTGGGAAATCAGAAACGTAAATACATAATAGTTGATGTGTGATACCGTTACTAGTTTATTTACTTAGTAGCCCGCGACATTTGTCCGCGTAAAAGTATTATAAAAATATTACTTCCCTAATTGAATCCGATTTTGTTATTAATATCCGTTTTTTTTTGCACGGAAACCTAAGCTGTTTCGAAGATTAGCCGGAATAAACAGACAGACAAACAATTTAAAAAGTATTTTTTGTTATAAATTTTAAATGCATTCAGTAAAATGGAGTTTTATTAAAGTACAATAAAATAAAATAAAATACAAGCAGACACTTCAATTTTATTTGTTTGTATAGTTAAAAGATGATGTATAGAAAATATACCTACAAAGATGTACTGATGTACTAATCTTCCCCTAGTGCAAAGCTTCCCCTTGACAACAAAATGATGTGCCTTATCCCGTCTCTAACTTTGAGCTGACTTAGTTACTATTTAACTCCAAAAGTCAACATTGCAAAACTAACTTTAGACTGTGTGAACTAACAAGATGTGGTTAAATGAAAACAGTTATTAATTATTACTATCCAGAGAAAAGCAAACCCCTGTATAGAAATTACTAGCTTATGCCCGCGGCTTCGTTTGGTTATTGTGCCACCGGAATCAAAAGTATTATTATAAGTGTTAATTCAACTTATAAACTATCTGTCCGCTAAATTCAAATCCGTTTAGTAGTTTTTTAGTGAAAGAGTAAAAAACATCTATCCATTCATCCTCACAAACTTTCGCATTTATAATATTACTACCATATGCCCTCGTAAAGTTCGGTAACAGTCCCACGGGATAACTAGGATACTTTTTCAAATCTTTTTTTTTTTAAACTGGTAAATATCTATTTCAAGCTGCATATATTTATTTATATTATATCGATAACTAGCTAAACTTAATCGAACTCAAATAAATATGAAAGAAATAAATCTTAATTTTAAATAAAATATTATTCTTAAATAAAACACCCATAAATAAATAAAACAAACAAAACTCTTATAAATGAAATTGTAGAATATTTTTCGCCGGGATACGAGGTCTACAATTCGTTAGTCGGGTAACTGGAGTATTTATTGTAAAAAATTCAGTGTCTGTGAAACGTAGCTCAACTTTTGCACCGATCAAAACACCAGTCAATTTCCTCCCTCTAAATAAATAACAGGAAAAGCTATGAAAACTTTTTCTTATTTTTCACCAAAATTCCGCGCAATTAAACCAAAGGTCAATGGACAGAAGAGCGTGACAAGCGATAGGGTGGAACGTTAATATAAATCAAGATAAGATAAAGCTAGATAGATACTGTAATATATATATTATAGATACCATATAAATATAGTGTATGTTTGTTAAAGTTCCTAATGATATAATGTACTAAATATGATACTAGTACCTACTGATATTGATAATTTAAACTGTTGTTTGTAAGTATATATTCTAGTCTTAAGTTATTTTGCTGCGCCCTAACAGGGTAATGTATTCATTTGTTTTTAAGCCAAGCTTGTAACGGTGTATACATTGTGCAATAAATAAATAAATAAATAAAAGATTTTTCGACTTCACTGCATATTGTTCCCATTATTTTAAAATGGAGAATTAGATAGATACGGGAACGAGACGATGTTTACGGTGAGATATAATCAGAACTAGCTGTGCCCCACGACCTCCGTACGCGTGAAATTATTATAAAAATATTAATACTTTCCCATTTGAATCGGATTTTGTTAATCATTTCAATGGTTTTATTTTTTTGCACGGAACCCTAATTATTTTTCTAAGACAAATGTACCCTAAGTTAGACTCTGATTCTGAACCCTCCCTTCTGTTCCATACATTTTGACCGTGTGGGTATTGCAATTTTGTAGGAAATACTCGTAGCTGTGTTTTTTTTTTTATACCCGACGAAGAATTTCTGTTAGGGGATCCTGGGGTCCAGTTTGATGTACTGAATACGTGGTAACCGTTTTAGCGTCGGTGTCTCTTCCAACACGTACTTTGTTTGTAGGATTATTTCTCCACTACAAAGTAGTGTACTTTGTAGTGGAGAAATAACCCTATTAACAATCCTATATACATCTATTGGAATTATGACACTGCACACCTTGCCTTCATCCTGTATCACACTGCCTACCTGCATGACTTCATTACAAAATTGGATTACAAGTGCAAAATGTTGTGATCAAAACTAATTTAGCAAAAATTAAATTTAAATTTTGGCCTAATATCTGCCTATTCCAGATTACAAGAGAGGACTGAAATAATGACGTAAATCGATTATTCGGAGTGCGTCCGTACACATTTCGTCCCCTCTAACCAAGTTGAAAATTGTTTGCTTAAATGGATTACACCTACTGTATTTGCTGGACGGAAACTGGCGCCATATCTTATTTCCGGAGCGGAAACTTGAATTTTTAATCTTATTTCCGGAGCGGAAACTTGAATTTTTAAATAATTAAATTTTTGCGAGAAATCGTTTTCAAATTTCTGATTTTATCCATAATATAAAAATAATGATTAAAATGCTTTTTGGGTCCAAGGCTTCTGTTCAGCTGAGCAGTGAAGATATATCGGCTGCAATGCTTTACATGGATATTTATCAATTGATTACTTTTTAGGGTTCTGTACTCGAAGGGTCCTGTTAACCAACGGGACCCTATTACTAAGCCTCCGCTGTCCGTCCGTCCGTCCGCCCGTTGTTGGTCGGTCAGCGGGCTGTATCTCATATGTGTATTTCTGTGAAATAGGTATTAAAAATTAATTAAAAATTAAAGGGGGCGTCACTACTACGATGGTACGGAACCCTTCATGCGTGATTCCAACTCGCAATTGACCAGTTTTTTTTTACTCTAGAAATACGTAATTAAGGTATTACAATTAAGCATTCCACAACTCCAGCATCCTTCTTCTCTTTGCATGCACCTGATCTGTTGCAGTCGACATCAAACGAATAAGTCAAATTCAGTTAGAAAGATACGTTTGAAGAAGCATTATCCCGTTCACATGACAAGTACTACACTATATTTTTTTTTCCATTCCAGTGATTCTCTTCGGTGATTGGACAAAGGAGCAACGTCCTTTAATCTACGGTGGAGCAGCCCATAGTCGTCGATACCTCTTCTATTCACTAACAGTACACCTGCCCGCTGAACACACGGTGGGAACCGTATACTACCCTTTGGAAACCCAGGCCTTTTATGTGTCAGCTGAATACGAGAACATGGAACACGCATTGGAAACGGCTGCTAGTGATCCACTGGCGATCCTGGCAGTCGCTAATTTGTATAGTGTAAGTTTATTGCTACTGTCTGATTTGGCCCTTCCCTTCTCTTCGATTGTGCCTAACCAAAGAGAACATCGCGCGTATTTAGATATACTCGCGCCGATACACCTTTCGTCGTCTTTCGGTTTTCAGAACACATGAGTCAGAAATGGACGTCATAATCGCGTGTTTTTGCGACCGTTCGCTTTGGTTAAGACTAGGACGCATTACTTTGAAAACTATTTCTCTTACGTGCCTAAATAACGATACCCAAGAATTGAAGCAACATTATAAATATTATATACTAGGTTTACACTTACATATAAATCTGAAAATTAAGATGAGGTCCTATAATAAGGTTCTAATAACAAAAGTATGATCTAGTACTTGTGCTTAATATCAAATAAATTAGATTTACTTGTGCCTCCAAATTATAAACTCAAAGAAGAAAAGCAAATATCATCAAGATATTAATTATCCCGTTTCTAGTGTTAATGATAATGTTAGTGACCACACGACAGTTTAAAAGATATTAATTGATTTTAATTTTAATTTGAAGTATTGATATAAGACATCATCATCATCATCTGCCTAGCCTTTTCCCAACTATGTTGGGGTCGGCTTCCAGTCTAACCGGATGCAGCTGAATACCAGTATTTTACATGGAGCGACTGCCTGTCGGACCTCCACAACCCAGTTAGTGCTAGGTAATACGATACCCCTTGGTAAGACTGGTTGTCAGACTTTCGGGCCACTGACTACCTGTAACGACTGTCAAAGATCTATCAAATGACAGCCGGGACCAACGGCTTATCGTGCTTTCCGAGGCACGGAGGAAACTCGGTATGTAATGGGTGGTCACCCATCCACGGACCAACCTAGGTAAGCACGGCTTAACCTAAAGATCGATCCGAGCGGCTGTTCTTATTTAGCCACGAGCTCCTCGATAATTAATTAATTGATATAAGACAATATTAATTAATTTTAATTTGAAATATTGATTTATTGATAATAGTCATTTGTGGATTTAAAGACATCGGTTGCTTATCAAAATAAAATTTAGGCAAGCAAGTAAAATGGATTCTAGGAAACGATTAGGATTTTAATCTAGTAGAAAAAACCTATCTTTAAATTATTTGAATATTAAAAATACTAAATTAGATATCGTATCTATAACTACTTTATGACAAGGTTATTTAATTACTAGTTAGATATAAAAGTTACATTTACTCTCTAACTGTAATTTCAAGAAATTACAAGGAATACAGAGACAGGTACTAACTAAAATAAAAACAGAATCAGGTGTTACTTTGCGGAAATCTATGGCATTAAATGTTATGCGAAATATGTAGTTTTAATTCCGCGAAAAAGATCCAGGCGTGGATCCAAGATGCAGCAGCGCCCTCCCGCCTGCAAAAATATGCACTTGCAGGAAATGCATGCTTTGCACCCAAACCTATACTAGACACGTGTTTCACCTCTCCACGAGGCATCCTCAAGGGTGTTCTCTCGAAAACCGCTCGGGCGCGAAACAGGTGCTATAATGTCTATCATTTCCTTGTAAATTAAACGTATTTGACACGTCAAGTTGTTTATAAATAAGTATCAAGCAATACTTAAACCCAGGCGTACGGCAAACTGTCGCTGAAAAGAAAATAAGCAAGTAGGTATTCCCCAATTTTCGCGAAAGCCCTTTTTCATAGGACGCCCTGAGAACCTACTTGTTGACATAAGGGAGTGCTTCTTGTAAGATTTAATAGTCTACGTGACTGAAAATATTTTGACTTTGGTTCTGAATTTTTATGGAAATTCGTAGTTTTATTTAGCAGAAATGATTTTGTAAGGTTCTGTTGCTAACGGTTTAGGGTAAAGAAAGAAATAAAATACTTTTATTCAGCTCAAACTAGAGACAACAGAGCGTTTCCTAGTCTAGTATAATATTTATGGAAAACGTTTCGACTCACTAGATGTGACAGCAGCTTTAAAAAAAATGCCAAATTTATTATTTGAAACCGATATTCTTTAGAAATTTTGTGTTCTTTTTGGAGCAAAATTGCCTAAATGTTTTTAAGGCGCGGCAACTGACAATCTTCTTAAAGGGATTAAGTACTTAGGAAAGAGATTTGTTGCTCAGACTTTGATAATAATTTTTAAGGTGCAATTCTGAAAATCGCAGTCGACCCTATTGGTTTCTAGGTCATCATCATAGCTGCCTAGCCTTTTCCCAACTATGTTGGTGTCGGCTTCCAGTCTAGCCGGATGCAGCTGAATATCATTACTTTACATGTAGCGACTTCTTATCTGACCTCCACAACCCAGTTAGTACTGGGTAATACGATACCCCTTGGTAAGGCTAGTTGTCAGACTTACGGGCCACTGACTACTACTACTGGTTCCTAGGTAAATTTATTAAAACGATTACGCAGATGGGGTAATTGCCGCCTGTTACAGTATTCCTAGATTTACTTGTGAATTTAAAAAATGAATCTAAAGATGCATGGAGTGGGAGAGGAATACCAAGGAAACGCTGGATGGATTGTGGGAGGAATAATATGAAATAAAAAGGCGTAAATGATTACGTGACTGTCGCTTTCGAAATCGTACCTTTAATTTAATTTTGAACACCACCAAACATTGTTTATCTTAATGAAACGTCTTTTCTTCCGTCGCCTATCTGACTAGTATAAGATAAATCTATTATTTTTAAGTTTTCTTTTTATCCTGATGCCTTGACACCCGTCTTTTTCAAAAAATATATTATTATACGCCGTTGACTTTTTAATCGGATTGAAAGCTTTGAAAGAGATCATTTTGTATTTCTTTGACAGTTTATGGGTGCAAAAAAGTTTGTGTTTTTTCAATTTAAAAAACCGGCCAAGTGCGTGTCGGGCCACGCATATACAGGGTTACTATTGGACAAAACCTGAAATCGTACCGTACGTAACCGTGGTAGAGCCCCCCCCCCCTTTACCAGCTAAGACACACACCAGACTCAAGTGTGCTACCAGCTAACACACTTGAGTCTAACAAAAATTAGCACTTTTAAGCTTAATACCAAACGAATCCCTAACCTATCCAACCACATCCCACATTATAGGGTACGCGAGAAAAGAAATGTCTACTTTACGTGTCCAGGAGGCCGTCTGAAGAAAAAAAACACTCTTCGAGATTTTATTTTACCACTTTGTCGGCGTAACCAACTGTATATTCATGCCAAATTACAGCTAAGCTGCGGACAGACGGACGGACATGGCGAAACTATAAGGGTTCTTTGTTGAATACGGAACCCTAAAAATTGATAATAATGTAGTAATTGGTCTTAGAGTTTCGTGAAAGATAATTATTTTCAGTGACACTTGACTTACGTAGTTAAAAGTTGACGTGCTTTGCTAATGTAATAAAATTAAGACTTGATTCAAAAAGCAGTACTCCTGGACATGGCACTCATAGTGAGGAGGTTCCTCTCTCTAGAGTCCTGACCACCGGCAGCCTGAACCTTGTTCCTGATGCCGATGGGCTACTTTTTTATTTGGTTTTATTGTCTTTAAAAATGTAAAACAATATGTACAAAATGAATGAGAAAATAAATTAAAA
The DNA here is from genome assembly GCA_950022335.1 of Eurois occulta. Lineage (NCBI taxonomy): Eukaryota > Metazoa > Arthropoda > Insecta > Lepidoptera > Noctuidae > Eurois > Eurois occulta. The sequence goes on from OX465488.1 coordinate 16,713,638, forward strand.
TTTGTCAGATATGTCAGAATAAATATTTTAGCTAATCATTTTGAGAACTAGATTTCCTGTTTTTATTTCAGTGCCAGTCAAAGTGCCATGGTTTAGCTAGAACATTTTAGTTGGATGCCTGGTGTAAAATTTAATTATTTTGAAAATTCGAATCGTTTTTCCGACAAAGTTGTCGGTCTTAAGAGGTAGAGGTTGTAAGTTCAACCAATAATTTTATTATTACAGCAAACCCGTAACTCAATCAATTTTATTACTAAATACCTAGTAACTTAACTGCTGTTTCAGAAAACTCCAAAAAACATCTATCATATTTTTTTCTAAGACAGCAGATTACCTAACTTTACATGACAGAAAACACGATAACATAGTTCTAATTTAACAACAAAACAGCTCATCTTTGTTTCAAGATTGTTTTTCATTTATTATTCTATCTTTCATCCCTTCAGGCAGTACCTAACGAAGTGAAGAATTTGATACTACACAATGTGAAACAATTGCCTTGAAAGGTTATCGACCTCACACAACTTGTACACACAGCTCCATTAAGTGGTTACCCCCCCAAAAGACATGTGCGTTCAAATCCGTGATAGGCCCAAGTTGGTTTTTGTATTTTGCAAAAACATTTTATTATAATTAATATATTGTTTTAGTGAACAAGTTTAAGTTTGTATTACATTTTTTAAAGTCTGATTTTAATATTTTTATTATTGCGTATAACGACAAGCAATAATATGGTTAACGTTTACGAAAACTTATTCACCGTGTAAATAGAGCGGAGGTTTCAAGACCACTTGCCGTGCATAAGATTGGAGGTCCAAATCCTAGGCAGGAAAATAATTTGCTTATTAACACGCATCAATATTTTTTTTAATATAAAGTATTTTTCAATTTCTTTTAGTAATATTTATGAATATAAAAATATTAATCATCATTTAATAACATTTATTACTGCTATTATTTAACAAAACTGATCACTCATAAAATTAGACATCATTTAAAAATAATGGGTAAATCGTAGTAGTTTAGTCATCGTCGTTTCAAGTAAAGGTATACATCAAACGTTAGTAGTGTAGTTATAACTTGAGGGTATGGATTAATTTAATAAAGAAAATGCAAGGAAGTAAAATTAATGGATACCCTCAAATTATAACATCTATCGATTAGACAGAGGCCTAAATATAAAGTGACTCTGACGATAATAGATGACAATTTCATCGCTGTTCATATGAGCTCGATGGCTAGTTTCTCAAACTGCATTGATGAACTGGACCTGACTGGACTGAACTGGATGAGTATGACGACGTTCGGTGATGCGATAGCTCGAATCCAAGTCAAAACAATGAACTCTTTTTGAAGTATTCTTTAGATTATTCGTAATGAATCCAATCTTGTAGCAGTGTAACATTGTAAAACTTGAGTGGTTAGCACATATTGACGCTGTGTGTACTTAAAAACCATTGTCTCTGGCTTTTCCTATTTGGATTAAGATTTGTATAAAATGGTAATTTTAAACAAAACTAAGTGGGACGAATGGTTGAGACGCTTTTGCGGTAGACCACGCTCTGGATTAGAATCAAACCCGATACCCCAATATTTCACAGTAACTCACAGACTGTTTAAAAGATTAGTAGTCTAGAAAATAGGGATGGGCTTTTTATAAAATGGGGGAAAAAAATATTAATTACAAAACATTTTTTTAAAAACAAGCTTTTATTTAAATGCGCTAAAAAGAATGAAATGAAACGTTTCCTTTAAAACTTTTACAATCAACTTATAACGTCATTACACAATTTATATGATTTAAAAGCTGTGTAAATAAGAGAGTGTCAATATGAGTTGCATAGGTATTTATTATTAGTACTATAATTGTATTTTATATTTGTGATATACATATTATTTAAAAAAAAAAACTGCTGTTCCATACATTTTGCCCTTGTAGGTATTGCACTTTTGTAGGAAACAACAGATTAAAAAAAATATATAAGTAAATAATAATCTGTATAGAGGGGTTCAAAATGATGTACTGAGTATGCCCCTTTCGGATCAGACACGGTTTTTATAACATATTATATTGTATGTTTTATTAAAATTCGTTATTTACTTTTACACACTGTGTGTACATTTCTTTTTTATCTACTCTCTTTTCGCAGGTATGCTGGAACAGATTTCTTTAGAAATAAACATCACATTTATACCTATTTTTCTGTACCTTTCATCTGTATTTAGTGTGTACATATAAACTGTTAAATATAAAATAGACGCAGTAACATGTAGCTATTTGAACAAGGTAAAGGTCACGACACACCTGTGCGCATTGTAAACACCGCACAATGGTAAATATTTCAGTCCATTATCTCCCAGACCCCAGTGTCTGAAGACGCGTCAACAAATACCCAGTCTAGATTTGACTTTAAAATTTACAGACGTAGGCACACACTTCATTGCAAATATATATTACAGACTCAGCAACTGTGGGCTGCGGGGCTGTTCGAAAGAGATACCGCGGCACTGGAACATAAAGGGCAAAAGAAGGAACATGGATGGTTTTTAGTCATGAAAAGTCTGACACTCCCTTCCGCTCTACCCAGAGCGGGAGGAGTCATTTGATGATCTCCCATCCATGTTTTAAGCTTTCACGGTTTAAAACTCAACTCACACTGTTACTTCAGGATATCTTCCGTGATTATTAATTATTTTGAAATATCACAAAAACATACTTTAAAGTATGTTCAAAAGCAACAGCCGGCATCGTAATAAGGACTCCATAAAACCTTGTGATACCGTGAGTGTGTTTTGCCATGACTTAGTGTTGAGTTCCAGTAGTGCTCGTAGCAAAAGTCTAAGAAAGAGAGGGTAGACAGATCTGTTTGCACCGAACGATTTATTTTCCACCGGCTTTCCCCCGTCATCCCGCGATCATGGCGCTTGCAACAGCGTCGAAATATCGGAAGCTCATAATAATGAATAATCATGGAAGATATCCCGTCCCGACAGTATATTATACTGTCGGGACGGGATATCTATGTGAATTCCCACCATTTATTCAACTTTGATTTTCCGTAGCGAGCGTGTTCATTTAATTTGATACCAAAATCAAGAGTTCGATTTCCCGGGAGCATGTTATATAATTCTTGAGTCTTTATAAAAAGATAATAATTATAATCAAGATCTACACGCAATAAATTTTTTTTCTACCATTAAACATATGTATTTACACATTTTTTCTACATTTTATTTACTTGGTAACAACTGTAATGGCGGACTTCTAAGAAGCTCGTAATTACTGTTGAAGTTTCTAGCTGTATTCTAGATTGTTCCAGGAAAATCACTTACATTTCAATCAACGTTTAACGACTAAAGACTTTAAATTCCAGAAATTGAATACTCAAGTATGTGCAGAGGATATTGCTGTACATAGATTTACTTTGATCTACCCGCTACAATTCAAATACTCAGTTTATTGCGTCCAAGACTACTTTAGAGTTAATTATTTAATTCTCTTTATGTGCTTAGGAACGCATGCATGCACTGATACCGCTGTGTATGATCGTTCGTGTAGTGTATCTATTTAATAGATATGGCAACACTGTCTCACGGGCACAAGTAGTCGGGTAGCTGTCACGTAGGGAACTGTCAGTCACCACGAATGGCGGGAAGTTGGTAGGTGAAGCGACCCGGGACTGGGGAACTTGGATGGTGTGGTGAGCCTGTGATATAGTAGTAAATTGTGTTATCAACCTATTAGCTCAGTTACAAGTGAATACTACAGTTCGTTAAGCACAAATGACAGCACAATTCATTGTTTTTAAACTGTCATGGTCACTAACATTATCATTAACACTAGAACGGAATATCGGGGATCGGGAACTCAAAACAAACAGTACACATGGAAATAACAATTAATTGTGTCATTGGTATTTAACCCGTTGAAGATGTGGTACTACCTAATTTCCAGTTGTTTTTTATTCTTGGACTGTTTATGAGTTAGACATTTAATCACATAATAGCACTCATGCACATCATGAATCGGTTATGACTTTCTTTGGGAAAGTAGTTTATTATCAAGGATAGACTCACCTTCTTGATTTCTAGAAGGATACAGGTGGCGCCACCTATAGGGTCACAAAACTATCCTATCTTTTAAGCTAGAACCAACCATACACATTAAGAAGAAGATTGAAATCGGTTAGGTGGTATCCAAAGACTAGCAAGCACGAATCAGTGAAACGTTACTTTTATATAAAACACAGCGTTCAGTACGTCTAACCAAAGATATCCACGCTGAACACTGTTAAAATGTGTCCATCTATTTTAATGGGACCTTGCATATGATTGTTTCTTATTGTTAAGATAGGGTGGGTCATTCTTCGAGTTTTAAAAAAACCTTATTAATATCTTCTTTCAGTATGGAAACCACACGCACCAAGGCCTGAATGATCTTTTGGTCGCAGCAGAAAAACAGGGCTTGAGTAATGCAACTATCAAATCACATTGTCTAAACTACTTCAACCCTCCGTTCAAAGAGTATGCATGCTATCAGGGATCCATGACTACCCCGCCTTGCACCGAATCTGTTCTCTGGCTTATTAGAGGAAGGTCGCTGCATATTAAGAGGGTAAGATGCTAATTGTACTACATTTCAGGCACATATCGACACACAAACTTTTACCGTGAATTCTGTTCATGGTTCTGGACTAAACACAAATGATTCTCCAAAAATAATGGCTGTTCCATATATTTTGCCCGTGTAGCCACTGCCCTTTTATATGAAACAGCTCTGAATCATATTTTATACAGAATTATTCATAGTGGAAGTTTGCACCTAAATGTCTAAAGCCGAGTTGACACGATCAGAGTATACTCAGACCGAGTTGACTCGGATACCTACTCGGATGCAACTCGTATTGTGGCAACCCATACCAACCCATCCTAGTGCGCTCGGATTATGGGTTGCCACAATACGAATTGCGTCCGAGTAGATGTTAAGAATGCTGCCTTTTAAGCTGTATCTATATTACTGGCTAAACCCGTTTCATTATTAATTTCTATTTTTACATTAATTTCAGTCCTAACTAGTTTGTACTAAGCCAAACCGAATTATTGTGTCAGAATGTACTAGCCCAAAAATAGTAATTACACTGCGACCAACGTGATTGGTACAGTTCAGACCTAACCTTCGATCACTAATAATAGTCACTAATAATAGTGATCGATGGACCTAACCCATTTAGTCGGGGTGCCCTATGATCCTCTTGTAACGGTTTGATCTAGAACAAACCAGTTTGGCCTGGAATCGGGTTTGGCCGGTAACATCTATACTGTTCTGAGCAGAGATCGGTATAGGTCTAGTTTATTTGCCTTAACTTCAAAGAAGTAAGTCACAAATGTAGTACCTCATTGGAAAATCACGGTATTTCTGTCGCCCATGCTGCCCCATTGCTGGGCAAAGGCTTCCCTCAAGTTTTTATATGAACTCTTGTCCCGTGCCACCTCGAACCAACCCTCGCGGTTCCGAAATAAAGCTGTTAAATGTCGACTTCTGGTTATGAGTCAGAATCTTTACAGGTTCTATGTAGATAGGGCTCAGTCGTCCCTGTCCTCCCCGAAAAATACTAAAAAGATCTCCATATCTTTTTAGTAGTTTTCGGGGAGGACAGGGATAAGGATTGGGTCCTCAGGATCCTGACAAGTTATATTATCGAAGGGAAACCCATCGGACACAAAACTTGTAGCAATTAATGAATTTAAAATTGCATTCTAATACAATATTGTGGTGACTGCTATTGGAATTAGATTAGCGGGTTATTGATTTATTAATGCACGAAGACCGTTAGCGTATGACAGTGATTCATGGTAGCATTAGTAACCATTTCGTGTTCAAATTTCTCCTCGTGCATTATTGGATATTTGGTATTATGAAAATAAATCAACTCCGATCAAAAACATTCAATTATTATTTACGAGCGATAGACGGGACAAGACGAAGAAAATCGTAATCCAAGACTTGTTACTACTTAGTAACAAATCGGTCTGTCTGTGTCAAGTACCTTGTCAGGTAGCATTCGTGTGTCAAAATCAAAAATGTTCGGGATCAAAATTTTTGTATGAAAATATTCCCAATGTCCGCTCTATAAGTTTTTAATTCTCTCTGACTCCGATGCATATCAAATTCATCGAATGTATGGTCTCGAGGAAAATAGTCTTGATTTAGAAACTTTTCACGTAATATTGATCGGCGGATCAGGAGTGCTGCTATGCTGGTCCACCTCACACGGCATAAGGATAATTGACACATATCATTGAATCTACGTCTGTTATGCTGGGCAAACCTGTCTATGAAAGTCGTTTTATAAGAGAATGTTGATAAAGACGGATTATTATGATAATCCGCTTAGTATTTTTATTTAACGGTGTGATATGATTTTTTAACAAAATTCTCTAGAATAACACACCGTTCAAACAATTTCAGTGCTATTGTGATGACTACAGCGAACGTTGTTACTGTGGCAGCCGTGACTTTCAGACTGCCTCCTTGGTCTAGTGGTCGCAAGCGCGACTGCTGAGCATGAGGTCTTGGGTTCGATTCCCAGATCGGGCAGAGTGTTATTGGGCTTTTCAATCGAGAATTTCTCAGTAGCAGCCACGGAGTCTGGATTTGTGCCCGGTTTATGGCAATAGGCTCGCTCCTTATTACTGTCTTATCTTGTATTGGGTGTATTAGGGTCTAAACCTTCGGGATTACAGGCGTGCATATGTGTATATATCTTTAGCTATTCCCTTTGGTTAGCTATCAAAACGTAGCGCCGAACAAACCGAAGCTAGATGGAGCGACACCCTTAAAAAATGGGTGGTTCAGACTACACGTGGAAGGCAGAAGGGTGTAAGGAGGGGGCAGCAGTGAACTGCGATTGGCGGAGTTATCTGATGAAACCAATAAAATATTCTGCGAATTGGTTCAGTTTTTTAGGCACTTAGTTAAGGCTTGGCTCTGTTACTTTTTGACCTTAAATTTTCCAGACCAATTTTCCTTAAAACAACCAGAAAATTAATGGTTATTGAAATACATTCTACAATTAAACGAATGCACGCGACATTTCACAACGACAACCCGAACGAAACTCGATACTTTTCATTTTTACAGCAATAGTTTATTGCTAAAGTAAAAGTCTCGTAGTTCATGAAACTGAGTTGTCATTGTTAAAAACGATTTATGCAGCGTAGTGGCTACTATCATGCAAATTGTGTATGACACTATAAAAGAGATTAACTGTTTCAGCTTTTAAAAATAGTGCACAAATATTTTTATTGTATTGTTAGAGTTATTATATAACAAAAGAGCCAATACGTCGTTTTAGGGTTCCGTACCCAAAGGGTAAAACGGGACACCATTACTAAGACTCCGCTGTCTGTCTGTCTGTCACCAGGCTGTATCTCATAAACCGCGATAGTTAGACAGTTGAAATTTTCACTGTTGATGTATTTCTGTTGCCACTATAACAACAAATACTAAAAAACAGAATAAAAAACATTTAAGTGAAGTTCCCATACAACAGACATGATTTTTTTGCCGTCTTTATAGATAATGGTACGGAATCCTTCGTGCGCGAGTCCGACTCGCACTTGGCCGGTTTTTTACTGCTGGAGAGGTTCTGCGAGGAACATAAGTCACAAAAGAACTCCTTTTCCAAAAGCATCCTCTTAAATTATGGCCTGAAAGTAAAATAATATTATCTCTATTGTTTACAAAAAAAAACGGCCTTCATCTTCATCAAAAAACGTGCTTTGTCGGCACGGTTGGCGCAGTGGTCAAGCGATTGACTGCTGCGCTGCATGTCGCGGGTTCGATTCCCGTACGGAACAAATATTTGTACAAGTAGTTGTTCCGGGTCTGGGTGTTTTTCTATCTATTATGTACGTATTTACAAAAAAAAAATGTAAATATGTAGTTTATCAGCCATCTAGCTACCATAACACAAGCATTTGGTTGCTTAGCTTGGGACTAGATGGTGCTGTGTGAAATGTCCAGGGATATATTTTTTTTTTAAAGATAAAAGAGCTTTGATAATTATGTTGCATGACGTATTTAACACGCTGATAGTAAAAGCTGATAACAATCATTATGGGAAATCCTAAAAAAATACATTATTACATGTTGTTAATAAGCTACCGCTGAGTATGAGGTCCAGTATTCATTGTCGGGTTGGACAAAAATAAAGTGTTATTGGATAGTGTTATCCCGTCAGAAAGGACAATGACCAAAGTTGGTACCAAAAAGTCTCGCGCCTCAAAACCAAAATATTATAGTAATTAGTTTCATATTTTTTTACGGCATTATGCGTCGGGGATTTGATTTTTGAACTGGAAATATACTTTTCGAGTTTAAAAGTATGAATATTGTTTTACTCCCTTTATATGACGTTCCGTTTCAACTGAATATAAATGACGTTCCGTTTCAATTGAACAAACCCTTGTCTGTCGAGCGGACTCTAAAATTAATTACAATTAAGTAAGATCAGTACACCAAATCGATTTAGTTTGGTTTATTGCTATTTGCAACAAAATAGATTTTCTCAGCCTAAAGATTTTGATTTATCGATTACATCCCTAAATCCCGACTAGTTTATATCACTTACTATACTCTATGGTTTATAGTTATCTTATCTGTGGCATCTGACATTTGTACTGTACTGACTGACTATTGGCAATGTAAAGGTCTAAAATAAAAGTTTCGTCGAGTTTCAGTCAAGCATACTGTGGATGTTACTTTAACTCGTAATTCTTACTAATATTAGTGTATTACGCTGTTTTTAGAGCAATAATGTACTGTATGTGTGTTAAAATACGTCGTTGGTAGCGTCGAAAAAATATAATAATAATAGACCTACTTTTTAGGTTAGTTTCGATTTTATAAAATAACTCTGAAACGCGGGTTTTTTTTTTCAAAAATAATTTTTGTAGGAGTTAATACGATCAGTGTAGTCTATAATAAAAAACAAGGTTTGCTTTTGATGCAGCATGGTACGGGATTCCATACTTCCATGAGCATTCTCTTTTATTAGTAGTGGTTCAGAGTCTAGATTTAGGTCTGGTTGATGGCAATAGGCCCCTATTAGATGTTAGATGGGACTGAAACAATGAAATGTGGTTGGTCACCTGACTTACTTTTCGGGGAAAACAGTCTTGATTTTATGTTAGTTTGACGGGCCCGTTGTTCTTGTGGTTCACTTACGACTGACCTTGGAGTCCTTAAATTTATCACCAGGTTGTCAAAATTGAGATTTTTCATTTGGAAATTTTCAGTCGGAGCTTGCAACGTGGCGTCGGGGCCCAGTTACCTTGTATCCCTAACATATTGTAATAAGTATTTTATAAAAGCCCTAAGACGTAAGAGGCTTTAAAAGTTATTGCGATCATTTGTTTGTGCAGGACCATACCTGGGAAACTTCTGGTTACGGAGATATTAGAGATTAAAGTTCCAACTTTTTCACAAGTTAATACGAGTAGACAAGTTTTTAATGTAGTAACTTTACTTTTAAAGGTCATCAGCACACATAACAACTCGGAAAGGGATCGACACCGTATCAACTCGAGCCGTTTAGTATTTTTTTGTATGAAACTCCCTACTGCAACGCCTCGGGACAAGCTCACGAACCGCGGTGCGGTGCGTGGTCAACTCGCTTACGGCTCGTCATCCCCGCGCTGACGTCTCTCCGTACCCGAGCTTACGTCTCTTCGTCCACCCTTACGCACACTACTGTTGCCACATGTGCTGTCATTCACACGGCAACTTCCAGTCGTGTTGCCCGCGTGTTTTATTGAATTTGTAGGTTAGATTGTAGAAATATAAATATCAAATACTTTGTTAGTATTTACATACATCCGCTCCATACATTTTTTAGTTATTAGGATTCAAAGTGATCTGGTACCAGCCAGGTCAACCAGCGGCCGGCAAGCCGTAAGCGCGGCGACGCCTAGCTATAGCCGAGTCGACGTATCGGAGCTGCTAATCCGCTTGCTTACGTTAGCTTGACGTCTGTTTGACGGCGAGGCGAAAGGCGATATGGTGCCGATCCTTTTCCGAGTTGATATGTGTGCTGTGACCTTAGTACCTCTATGACCTCTGTAGTACTATTCAATGAATCCATGTGTCACTTAGTTTGATGACCAAAATGCTTGGTCGATGGCTTCATGAAGGGTCCGTTTACACCTTTTATTAAAAATCCTCAAAGTGTAGCTTTCGGCTATTGCCACTACTTAAAAGTATTATCTTTTACAGGAAACGTGGGAAAGAACCAAAGCGTTGATGAACGAAAACGCTGAATCGAAACAGACAAACTTCCGTGTGACTCAACCGCTGAACGATAGGAAAGTATTCTATTTTAAAGGCTGACCCCTGGCTATGTTTAACTTCAATATAAGCCTAAAGGTGACTAATCAATATAAGGTAGCTACATACGTTTGGAGTAAGAACGTCATTTTGCTGCGATATCAATAAAATCGTCTCGCTGATCACCATATTATTATGCTAATGGAGAGAGGCACAAGATGATTTAGATAAGTCGAGGCAATCGCTTACATAGAACTTTTCTGCAGCAGTTTCAACTAGATTAATATACCTAGGCTTTTCGGAAGCACGTGTCAATTCAATACTGTTGTTTTTTCTAGGTATATTTTTCCAAGAGTTTTTAGGTCGCCCATGGGCCGCTGACTTGACTTTACATGCCGTCGAGAAATATCTGTCAGGCCTGCACTGGTTTCCTTACGATGTTTTGTGTCATGCTCTGCCGCAGAGCCACCATTTTAGAAACCGATCAATTATATCTTAAAATGATGTACGTCTAACGTACATAATGTACGTATACCGTTATCGCTGTACGTGCCTTAGGTAATGACAAAATAGCCATTGATTGTGGCTCTGCTGGAGAGCATACTCTCTAGCAGAGCCACCCAGAACATGTACTCAGGAAAGATAAACGCTACTGTTTTTTGATGAAAACTGTTGTACGAATGGTGTTTATTGCGTACGTGTTGAAAAATATCATTAATAGACAGTGGTTTTATTTATTTTTATTTTATTAAATTTTCATAGAAAGCGCCTGGTTAGTTCGTGTTAGCAAAACGTTTTGTAGCAAGCCAGATATTTTCGTTTCGTCTTTGGTCTGTGGATGAGTGATGAAGGTTAAGCAACGACTGCCAAGGTCTGTCTGTGGATGGGTGATGAAGGTTAAGCAACGACTGCCAAGGTCTGTCTGTGGATGGGTGATCCAAGTTAAGCAACGGTTGCCGAGGTCTGTCTGTGGATGGGTGATCAAGGTTAAGCAACGACTGCCAAGGAACTTCGTTCCATCCGGGTGTCCCTTGACAACTCTCAAGTTTAAAAAAAAAATATTTTTAATGAAATGTTACTTGTTTATTACATAATATTACAGTAATAGCTAGTTTTAAATACAAAATAAAAATAAGACTTCTTCTTTTCTTCTTGTTATAGTCATTGTTTAACATAACTAACGAATCACATAACCTATGTTTGTTATGAAAAAAAAATCAAAACTATGCTCTCCAGCGTCTATATATCAGCAGATGGGAATTAACTACAGTATCGTACTTAACAGGAACAGCCTTACGCGCCATATCGTCGTAACATTGCCATTCAGAATTACGCCGTAGACAGTTAGTTTTATAATGACCAACACCTCCGGAACTTGGAATAAATTCAACTACAGCTGCCAATTCAAATATTTTGTCGCAGAGCAGCAATTCCTTTGGAATGTCGCATAGACGCATAGTCATATCTAATTAAAAAAAAAAAAAATTCTCTGAAATTAAATATTCTGTGCATACTTTTCCGGTACAATTATTTTTTTGGCAATCAGAGATTTCGCTTACCAACATGGATGATGCCGATTCATTTAATGAAGCCACACTACCATCCGATATCATTAATATGTTTAAAGGAATAATTGAAACTTTTCTTGTTATACTCATTTCACATTCAGAACAAACTTTGGAAAAAATTGCACTAAAAATATCATTGATCAAAATTTTTTCTAACACAAAAGTAACGTTACAATTGCAATCAATTAGTTCAATATGTCCTTGTACCGTAGATTGATAATGTTTTCGTAAGATTTCTGTTCTAATTTTTAAACAATTTACATTAACATCTCTATGTACCAAAGCAAAAACCAGTCTGGAAAATGCCGAATTCATAGAAGTAATAAATATGGAAATATTTATGTAATCAGTACAAATAACTAACAAAGCGTTAAGTACGGCATCAAAAGCACATGTATTCGTTATAACTACATTTTTTATACCTGATGTGCAAATATTTCCATTAGGTAGAATTTCTATTTCTTTTGTTCTGGGTTTTACTTTTTCTATTAACCGTGTGGTTTTTAGATTTTCTGTTTTATTGCGCCAACTTTCTTCCAGCTTAGGGTTGCTTTTAAACACCGATTCTCGATTAAAGTCACCATTTTTTGAATTAATTTCTTCATTCGCACTATGTTTTAAATCTTCGTCAAATTTTTTACATTTACTTTTTAGAAAATTGTCACAATTAGCTGCTTTCAATTCTCCCGTTATAAACTGTGTATGTTTCATTACAAAATCGTCAACTCTCATCAGTCCACTTCTACTATGCAATAATAAAGTTTTAATATTTTTAAAGTAGCTTTCTACATTACTGCTACTAGCAACATCTGATGAGTCAGAGGAGTTTGGAATGTAGGGAAACATAACATTCGACCAGAGAGGTAATCTTAGCACAAGTTTGCGAAAACATGTAACAAAATTTGGCAAATAATACATGTTTTCGTAGTCCGTTTTTTCACTTAAATCAGAGTGAACAGTTTCAGCATCAACAATTGCATTAAACCAAGTAAGAAAAGAATTTTTAACACTTTCATTATCTTCGTGGGTACCAGCCACACCTTCATCACTTTCGTCAATATTAATAGAAACTTCACTTGACAGTCCAAGAGATTTTAGTGACTGTCGAGCTTTATCGCATTTGCTTTTGCTACCGTCCCTTAAATTTCTATCATATTTTTGCAGCGCAAGGATAATTAAATTTTCAATTATAGTTTTTGCCACCTCAAAATTCGTACAGCTTTTCAGTCCCAATAGATATCTAATATAAAAAGACTTTACACGTATATCAACGAACTTGAAACATTGTAGACGATACAAAGAGTTCAAGAAGTGTGACGTATCCAATCTCAAAAGGCAAGTAATTTTACAAGGTTCTCCTTGGCACAAAACATTAAAGCAGTGTGATAAATATTCCCGGGTTGTAGTAAATCTTGTGAACGCGTTAACAACAGCTCCTATAATTGCAGCCGAGTCATCGCAAATGACTTCGTTCGGCGCTTTCATTTCACTGATCCATTTCTTTAACCATTGAAATATATTGTCCATAGTTTGTAGAGCTGAAATCATTTGTGAGAGTGGCACAGACTTATCCTCGGTCTTTAACATCACGACGTACAAAAACAAGTGTTTACTTTCGTAAACATTTGTAGGATTAGGAGGACGAATTTTCTTGAAGATTGAACCCGTTGCATCAATACTTAGAACGGTATATGCCCTAGAAACCTTTTTATAGAAGTTTAACTGAAGTTCGGTCCAGTAATGTATGAAAAAGGGTTGCAGAGAAACAGTTCTGATGACGTTCACCCACGGTTCTGTAAACGACATAATCCATAAGGCCAAAACAACTATTTTATGGAAACGTTTTACAGCGTCGTGTCTGTTTCTTACATTTTGCAATGATTTCAAGTTTGGTATAAAAGGTGGTTCACGTGTTTCGTTATCTTGCATAGAATCATTAACCATTTTGTTTCGCATGACAATAGGAAACTGGTTTTGCATTTGTAATGATATTTGCTTCGTTTTGTGAGAAGACAACTTATTTTTTGACATATGGATCATATTTCTGTCGACATTTTGAAACGAACATGTTATCCTTACGCTATCACTATTTCCTTGGGTTGTGATATTAATTTTACCATTGCAATCTTTACATGTGCCTGTACACTTTATATGGTAATCATCAGTCACAGAGCTATTTTTAAAAGTCCATACACAACGATTAGTTGTGTAACGCCAAAACCATTCACAAAAAATACTACTCCACTTTCCCTTAGGCATCCTCCTCCTTCTTTTATGTGTAATAAAAGGTTTTTGGATATCGTTTCTTTTGCCAGTTACTAGTTTAGGCTTGACGTTGTGCCACGAATCACAGTCTACATTGAAAGACTCCACGTTATTACTAATGCTATCGCTACTAGAACTTGCAACGTCCTCACCGTTTACAGATTCAGCGCTTTTGGAACTTTCATTATCTTGCAAGTTTTCATCACCAAAAAAATCATTGAAGTGTCTCTTTGCAGATAGATATAATGCTTTTGGTGTCATACGAAACGACAATTTCTTACTAATGTCCTTAAAAACACTACCCTCACTCGATGGCAACTTTTTCACATTTATGAACAAGTGTTTGAAGTCCTTAAATGCTGCTTTTTGTTCATCTAAGCACACTGATAAACATTTTGCACGCTTCATTGTAATTTGATTAGTAATATGTAACTAATAATGGAATACAACATCAATTCCCATTACTAATGTCACTAAGGGTATTGAAACTTCATGGATGTATCAGACTTCGCATATTTTCTCATACTACCTTTTCTGTAGTTTAATTAAAATGTCAAAAAAAAACCCTTGAAAACGAGGATTGTAAATACGTTGAATAAAATTTATTTGCACATTCGAAAAGTTAATAAATGTTTTAATATAATGTATTAAATAGCATGCTAATTTTCCTCGTTTATAAGTAATATTTATAGTAGTGCGCCTAGTCACAAAACGTTTTGCTAACACGAACTAGCCAGGCGCTTTCTATGAAAATTTAGTAAATTAAAAATAAATAAAACCACTGTCTATTAATGATATTTTTCAACACGTACGCAATAAATACCATTCGTACAACAGTTTTCATCAAGAAACAGTAGCGTTTATCTTTCCTGAGTACATGTTCTGGGTGGCTCTGCTAGAGAGTATGCTCTCCAGCAGAGCCACAATCAATGGCTATTTTGTCATTACCTAAGGCACGTACAGCAATAACGGTATACGTACATTATGTACGTTAGACGTACATCATTTTAAGATATAATTGATCGGTTTCTAAAATGGTGGCTCTGCGGCAGAGCATGACACGATGTTTTCCTTCACCGAAGCAAGTGCTAATTATACAATACGCATATGAATCCGAAAATCAGAGGTGCGTGTCTTGGGTTCGAACTCGACACCTATGACTCGGCAGTCCGACGGTCACACCAATAGACTACCACTGCTTTCTGCTCTAGGTCTATTAAAAGACCAACTTCCAGCTTTATAAGTGTCTCATGTTTGAGGAGACAAAGAGGACACATCTATGAAGAGACTGTAAAGAGGTCAGGGGTCCAAGGTGCTGCATTTAATAGGAAAATATTTATAGGATTACAAAAAATATATCGTGATGTAATATTTTAATTCTCTTCAAAGTCAGACCTAAGAATATACTGTTCCTATATCTGATCGCTAGGCAATCTGTATGTATCTTCTTTATGAACAATGTTTTTTTACACTTTTGTAGTTCTTATCTAAAATAACTTAAATCTTGTAAAATAAAACATGAGAATCAAAGTTTTTTTTTTTACTCTGCCAAACTTTTATAAATATTAAAAAACCGGCCAAGTGCGAGTCGGACTCGCGCACGAAGGGTTCCGTACCATTATCTATAAAAACGACAAAAAAATCATATCTGTTGTATGGGAGCCCCCCTTAATATTTTTTTAAATAATCAATAGTAATACATCATTGGTGAAAATTTCAGCTTTCTAGCTATCACGGTTTATGAGATACAGCCTGGAGACAGACAGACAGACAGACAGACAGCGAAGTCTTAGTAATAGGGTCCCGTTTACCCTTTGGGTACGGGTACTCTAAAAAGAGATTACTTCATATTTTCGATTCTCTAAAATACAAAAAAGCTAGTTCTATAGCAGTTTGAAAATGCTGCCCTCCCGTATTCTTAGACTGGATAGACAAAACCGAACAAACCAATCAGTACATACATGTGAGTGGTCAATATTGATCGTTTGAAACATTAATGGGAAATGCAGCGTATTGAACAGGTGATGGACATCGCGTACTTGAAGAAGACTTGTTAGGGTGCGGTTCGGGTAACTTCGTCTATTTTCTTATATGCATGATTTTCTGTACCGCTCCAAAGGGCAATAACCTCTAAACATTAATGAATGAAAAAAAAGGAAGGAAAACCTAGTGTCCCATTGTTTCAATGGCCTCATAATTTAAATCAAAGTATAGAGAAGTGCTGGTCGTCCGGTGGCGAGATGGACAGACGACATTGTTGCCATCGCGGGAATATCCTGGATAAGGCTGGCACAGGAGCGTGGAGCTTGGCACGAGCAAAAAGAGGCCTATACCCAGCAGTGGGTGAAGATTCTGTGGATGATGATGATGAGGATTTTGCCTAGAGACAATCGTCTTGATACTGCTGTTTCTTTCAGAAATGCCTTGTTATTTTTTTAATATCAATCAATGAATCGATTTAACTACTCGATATAACAACTACAGAACAAGGGTCTGCTTTAAAATGTCACATTTTCGAGATATTCAACGTTAAATATGATTTAAATCGTTTCATCGTGCGCCATCACATTGCGTACACTACAATCGAGATTCGATACTTTTGGGCAACGACTTATTTGTGGTCAGGTCCAAGATTTCTTGGAACGGACAAAATCATTCTGATACGCTAAAGAAAACACTCAATGAAACAAAACCTTAAGCCCTATTACTAATACACGTAGCAGCGGAACTGAAATACGGAGGACCAGTTATCTTTCAGATAGTGTCGAGGTAAATCCTTCGATAACAGTGTGACAGATGATCTCGTGACGACCTTACCCATACTATGATCTGAGATCTCGATACTTTGTGTGAAGGCGTTGACAAATATTGAAGTGACAATGAGGAGCTCCAAAATGTCTGCGTGTGAGTAGTCTTGTTTGTTCTTAATTTCCGCTTTTTGGTGCTTTTTCATCAATAATAATTATATCGAGTGAGGATACTGGATCGAAACGCTTGGGGAGAGGTCTGTGGCTTCATTCACACAACAATTCAGTACCATAGATTTATATATCTGTTAAGTAGAATATTTTACTCCATGATTTTGGGATCATATGGCAGTTTTATATTTGATTTAAGTGTATGAATAGTAAGATGTAGAAGTGTGATTCGATTATTTTAGTGTAGAATATCGTACAGAGCAGCGATGTGTGAACGGTCGCTGTGTTAACTTTGTGTCGTCTTTCGACTGAATGATTTTAATAAATGTACGAGCATGTGGTTAGATTAAGTGTTTAAGTCTACAATACATAAAATAGGGTGGCCGTCAGTATTATTATGAACCCGTACTGTAACACTACTAGGGAAAGGCTTGCTTCCATTCCTCCTATCGGTCATGATTCTACGCTTCTCAAATTCTCAAGGAACATATTCAGGTCAACTCGCCATCTCCTTGATCTACCGCGGCTCTGTGTTTCTATTTCTGGGTACAAATCCTGATGTGAAATCCCACCAATTTTACGGGTCTACGGAACGTTTAGCATGTCGCAGTTCATAGAATAAGAATAGAATAGAATAATTTGTTTTTTTTTTAAAGTAGTTATTACAAAAGTGTACATTTAGGTGCAGTAGTATTATTTCTAAACAATTGTGTAATTAGTGCTTATAAGTAAACTATAACTAAAATAAATATAACTGTTGCAAGTTACGATAACGGCCAAATCAAATGTTAGGTAGCGACCTGCCTGATCTAGGTTTATTTAAACCTGTGTTTCAGGCCATCACTTCATATGTTCTGCCCAATCCCAGCTGTCGTATATTCGTAAAAAGGGTGGTACTGTTCGTTTTCTATAAATATCTCTCTCTCACTCTTCACAAATGACGGTTTTAACTGCTTTTGGCTTGCCTTTGGCACCAGGGTTAAAACCCTGTCCTCGACCTTCCCCGTTCAATGTCCATGTATCGCATCATTCTGTGAACTGTTATCAAAAAAGCTATTAGTTTTTGATGTAATAGATCGGTCACTATAGGTCGGGGTAACCTAATGACATAGCAGCTCTAACCAACATAGTGTTGTATATTACAGATCCTAGATGGTTTTAATCAAATGCGTGATTAGAAGCTTAGATTTGTGTAGGAAGGTTTGTTATATTATTATAATAATATACCGGGTGAAAGGGGATATCGACGCAAAAACGGTTACCACGTATTCAATTCATTGTTCTGAACCAACCATTATAGAAATTCTTCATCGGTAAATTAAAAAAATCTTATAGATGCTACAAAAGGCTGTATCCTACAATCCTGATTAATTGGTAGGTCCAGAAATATAAGAAAGAATACTTGGCGCATGCAATATAGCTTTTCATTATACTTATACATATACACTCGAGAGCAATGAATCCGGGTCACTTAAAGAATCCTAAAAATCTCGGAAACTAAAAATGCTAGGTTAATGCAATAAATTGTATTTAATAGACAATGTAATACTCCTTAAATGTAGGTATTAAAACTTCTTAGTTATTGTAAAGTTATATCATAAAAAAATCAAATTTGAAAAAGGGCCACTTTCGAAGATGGAACTACGAAATTACAGCATTTGGTTTTGCTTTTGTTTGTAATCTGTCATTTATGTGGGTACATAAACCATGTTGATAGTGCTCTATATTCATTATTCAAGCTGAAATTATGTCGCTTACGCCTGAAGAATGCACCAGAATACTTACAATGCTGGAAACCGGCCGGAGTCAGTGCGATACAGCCAGGACTGTCGGTGTGTCGCTGTCAACAGTACAAAGAGTTCTCCGACGTTACGAAGAAACTGGTTCTAACCTACGCAGACCAGGAACGGGCAGAACCAGGTGTACCACAGCACGAGAAGACCGATACTTGGTGAACACCATGCTTCGAAATCGCTTTCTCACAGGAACTGAACTCACAAATCAGTTTCGACGCCTCGGAGGAAGTAACCCAAGTGCATGGACAGTAAGACGTCGGCTTGCTGAATCTAACTTAAAACCCCTTAGACCTGCAAACGGCCCTAAACTGGAGCGTGGGCATCGTATTTCAAGACTAAGATATGCCCAGAGCCACGTAAATTGGAGTATTGAAGATTGGTCAAAAGTTATGTTCTCCGACGAATCAAAATTTGTGCTCTACAAGCACGATGGAAGACACAGAGTGTATCGAAGACCAGGGGAAAGATTCAAGCAAGCATGCATCGAAGAAAAAGTAGCCTACGGTGGTGGGTCTGTACTTGTGTGGGCCGGAATTTCTTCTGAAAGTCGCACAGAGCTGGTGATCATAGAAAACGGCTCTTTAACTAGCGTAAGATATGTGGAAGAAATCCTCAATGATCACGTTGGTCCATTTATGGTCAATTTAGGTGAGGATGCTATATTTATGCATGACAATGCCCGACCTCATACAGGTAGGATTGTGAATGACTACCTTCAAGAGATGAACATTACTCGTATGGAGTGGCCAGCGCGCAGCCCGGATATCAACCCGATCGAGCATGCTTGGGACGAGCTAGGCAGATGCGTAAAACAACGAAACCCTCCCCCAATCACGCTTCGTGAGCTCAAAATTGCTCTCACAGAGGAATGGGAGAATAATCCCCAAAATCGTATAAGGAACTTGGTGTACAGCATGCCAAACCGCGTAAACGCAGTAATGGAAGCACGAGGAGGCAATACGAAGTATTAAAATTCAAGAAAATCGTAATAAAGTTCAAAAATTTCATGTGTCCTATTTTTGTTTTAAGGAGAGATCAGCAGTTTTTTTCTTTATGTAATTTTGTGTTAATAAAATGTATATCGACTCATATTTTTTTTACTTTCATTTAAGGAGTATTACATTGTCTATTAAATACAATTTATTGCATTAACCTATCATTTTTAGTTTGCGAGATTTTTAACATTCTTTAAGTGACCCGGATTCATTGCTCTCGAGTGTATTTATACACATAATAATGTTATTATCCTCGAAAAATGGTTCTTATCGAACTACGATTAGGTTCAACATGCAATGGTCACACGCGTGTTTTTTTTTTCATTTATCACAACGTGTGCGGAAATAAAAATTTCCACAGATAACTTATTCTAAGTCCAAATTGGTTCAATGTCTATAGTCGATTGTTGCGGTGATTGCTTTTTTTAATCTCTGCAAAGAGATATGCGTCTTTACGACATAAATATTTTTGAATATTCAAATTGTGTATAACAATAGAATATTAGATTATTTAAAGAAAACTTTTATGAACAAGTTAACATTTATTTGTGTTATAAATTCAAAAATATTTGATTTTTCTATTTTTCATATTAGGCTGTTTAGAGACTTCATACGTTTGCTACTCCTTACACCTAGCGGAAGCAAAGCGCAGAAAAGAAAGGAAATTAAATCATAGTTTCCTAATAATTAATGACAAAAATACTTTTCATTCTAATACGATATTTCTTCGAAAGTGTAAAACGACGACGTGAACGACGTGTAAAACGTCGTTTGATACACATGGGCATTTGTCACTGCAGTTCTCGGCTCCATAAAAACCTGGCCTGGCTCGGGTGTATATTCCGCCTCAAATGCAATAAAAGTTTCCGCGCTATAAGTGCGGAAACAAAATGTACTATTAAAAGGCTCGTGTGAGCAACATGTGCTGACACTTAATAGAAATGAAAAACACACAGATCAAATTGAAATGTGTCGGAACATAAAAATTAAAATAATCCACTACACATTCTTATGTTTACTTCAACCTCGTGTCCGTCTTATATAACAACACTAATCTTTAATATATAGTAGCTAATCTGATAAGAAATACCAGACAGTTAAGATACCAGTGTTATTGTCAATGTCAATAAACTGATAAATATTATAATATTCGGGGGTATTTTAAAATAAGTAGGAAATATTGTTGAGGTATGAATATTAGTTGATTTATCTTTGAAGACCTATAGTGACTATTGAGTATTAGATCTCAACAACTACAAGCCTACCAATTACCCAAGCCGCTGAGGATAATGACACCCATCGGTGACTGAATATCTAAGCCATCGTAATTCGTCATCACATCCCTCCTGCACCGACTAACTACCTCAGGCATCAGCCAGTTCTGCAAAGGTCGAGAGTCTCTGGTCATTAGTCGTTACGTTTATCTGCTCAAGTTTGGTACTTTGAACAACATTCTTCTCTCCTAGATCCTTTTTGGAACTCGTAAGTACCTATAGCATAATCTGCCTATATCATCCCCACTGTTGGAACAGACCTCTCCTCTATGAGATCCCTCTCATGTGTGATGGTCTATAATCCACCACGCGGGCCCAGTGCGGGTAGATGTCACATGTCAGTCTCCTCACGATGTTTTCCTTCACCGTTTTGAGAGCATTGGTGAGGAAATAGATAACACAAAGTAATGCGCCGGCCTGGGTTCGAACCTAGTACCTATATTTAAGTGAAAATCCACAGGAAAACGTTGATTTTCTTTGCTATGATTCACTTAGTCAGGTATATCAATGAACATATATTTTATCAATATATTGCATTTTGATAAGTTAGTACACATGCTCTTTTATGTATTGCAGTAAAACGATAAATTCCTCGACAAGACTGTCGATAAGACTGCCTTGAATTTGTGCCCGGTTAATAGCAATGTGCTCGCTCCCTCGACTCCTCCTTTTACATGGGACTTAAAAATAACTGGCAAAACGTGGTACACTTCTGCAGAATAACAGGCGTGTTTATTTATGTTATGTTATGACATCTTAGTAAACTAAGTACCTAACAATCAGTAGTTGTTAACTCCTTAACTTATGAATGTAACAAAAAAACTGAATAAGTTTTATCTTATCTACAAAATGAATGCACAGTAAATCCAATCACGTGATTTTTATTGTTATAAATTCGACTTTTCACGAGAGCCTCATTTATTGGAACCATTCATTTCAATCTTTTTGAGCAAGAGAAACGATAGCATACATATGAATATTCCTGATCCGGTATACTGGAAACCGACCCCGACGTACTGGGAAAAGACTATACAGAAAAAGTTAAAAAAGGCATGGAATTGACGCAACATATACCGTCAAAATCAGTACTAAACTAAAATTTATCCAGTCATTATGTCAGGGAACTAAGGCAATTAAGTATCACTTTACCTCAAAGGTACCTTTCATTACCGGCGACCTGACTTTTGCTAGACTAATAGAGACTCTAGGGTGTAAGATATAAAGCTATTTTATGGGTTTATAGATAGATATGTTACTGGGGAGCTGGTTGTGCTACTTTATCACTGCTATTACTCTAGGTAGGAAGTGATAAAGGAGTCCGTCTTATGTAATTTTGACGTCCAAAAACTGCTAATTCTCAGCATAATCTACACTAATATTATATAGAGGAAAAATTTGTATTCAAAAATTCTTTCACCATTGGAAAGCTACATTCACCCTGAGTAACATAGGCACCCGTGCAAAGCCGGGACGAGCCGCTAGTACTATTATAAATGCCAAAGGTTGGATGGATGTTTGTTACTCGGTCACGCCAGAACGGCTGAACGGATCTGAATGATATTTGGCACAGAGATAGATTAATCTCTGGAATAGCACATAGGCTACATATTATCGCGCTAATAACTTAGGGGGATGAGGCATAGTGCATTATGTCCATATTCTTCAACTGTTTGACAACTACATTTTTAGATACCCTAGATTTTTATTTTGATACACAAATTAATAGTCATTGGAAAATTATTGTGGACGTTACTGTGCCCATTGTAATTCTTGTTTTTGTAAACACAACAGAATTTTGAATGCCAGTTTGCTTTTTTAGTCTGGGTTAAACCGGAGCAATGCATATGTTAGTGTTTGTGTATACTTATTAAATGAAAATATCAGGCTCCACAAGTGAAGATACTAAAATTCATCTGGCGCTTCTCTCCCGCTACAAAGCTTGTGTAAAGTTTCACAGTTTCAGATAATTAATTATCTATAATTTTAGTCTAAATAGCTTATTTAAGATTTTACTACAAGCAAAATTCGAAACCATCTGCTATTTGAATTTATGATAAAATAAATATTTGCTTTATATATCGCGCTATTTCTAATCTTATCTTTTTTGTTCACATCCTGACATATCTGCGGATTTTAGTTATAGAAACTAATTGAATGAAACACTCACTATAGGCATGGTTAGGTAGGTCGATTAAAATGACGTAGATAAAATCCGACTAAAGTTTCAAAAGAAACTGATGATTAGATAGTTAATGGGGTGGTCAAAATGGACCCTGAAAAATATTTACCACCCATGGCGACCCAAATATCCATCCCTGTTTTTTTTTTGGTTAAACTTTATTCACTCAGTTACAAAAGCACTACGTAGCAGTGGCGAAGGGTCAATTTTTGTAAGAGTACATATCTTTAATTAAGGTCATTATATTGTTTGTCTATAGAATACTGACTGTGCCATTTTTCAAAAGGAAGCCGGTAGGATTCGAGTTGTATGGAACCTTCGCCACTGCTACGTAGTATTTCTATCAATCAATCATATTAGCCTATCACAGTCCCCCCAAGCTGTGCCACAAGCAGCCTGTCCTCGGCCGCCACATCCATTCCATTCGTTCATCTAGCTGGGGGGCGAGGGCGCCCCCAGCAACGCTTGCCGCATGCTTATCTGCTGTCGGTCCTTATAACTAGGTTGCGTCCTACAGTAAAAATGCCGCGTGCTTTTGTATACCTTCCAAAAAGAGCGTTCTGTAAATTCTTGGGTCTCGAATCAATTCTGAATGTTTCTTGGACAGAATCATCATCTGCCTAGCCTTTTCCCAACTATGTTGGGGTCGGCTTCAAATCTAACCGGATGCAGCTGAATACTAATATTTGACAAGGAGCGTATTACCCAGTTAGTACTGGGTAATACGATACTATTTTCTATCTTTATCAATCTCCTAACTTCTGAGCTTCAGTGTGCGTATCATCTGTATGCCGATGACTTGCAGTTGTACTGTCAGGGGAGGGTTGACGAAATACCTGATCTGATCGCCAGTTTAAATAGGGACCTGGCGGCAATAAAAACCTGGTCCGATAAGTTTGGTGTGGCAGTTAACCCTAACAAATGTCAGGCGATTATCATTGGGAGTTCTCGCAATCTCAGTAAGTTGGATGGTACAACCTTGCCACCAGTTCTTTTTGACGGTACAGTCGTTCCTTTTAGCACCGACGTAAAGGATCTAGGCTTGCATATCGATAGCACCATGAAATGGCATACGCAAGTCGCTCGTGTCAGTCAGAAGGTTACTGGTACGTTGCGGGCTCTGTACCGTCTGAAAAACTTTTTGCCGACAAATACGAAAGCAATGCTTGTACAGTCCTTAATTTTTCCTATCATCGATTATGGTGATGTGTGCTACTTTGACCTGAATGCGGATCTCCTCGACAAACTTGACCGTCTTCTAAATTACTGCATTTGATTCGTTTTCAATCTGCGTAAATACGATCATGTCTCAGAGCACCGATCTCTTCTTAAGTGGTTGCCCATACGCCAGCGTAGGGAGCAAAGGGCGCTAACCACCTTGTT
Organism: Eurois occulta; assembly: GCA_950022335.1. Classification (NCBI taxonomy): domain Eukaryota; kingdom Metazoa; phylum Arthropoda; class Insecta; order Lepidoptera; family Noctuidae; genus Eurois; species Eurois occulta. The sequence continues at coordinate 16,738,343 of OX465488.1, forward strand.
TTCTTTCGTTGTGTCTCCTTCTTCCCCTAGTTACCTTGCTCCCCACTTCCAATACATATGTGCCAACCATAATAGGAGTCAACGCTCATCGCATAACCGAGTTCTGCAATGTCCCCCTCACCGCACTGACTTCATTCACCGTTCGTTCTTTGTGCAGTCTATTTCTCTGTGGAATTCGCTTCCCCAGGAAATCAGGATGGCAACCAATCGTTTTTCTTTTAAACTTAAAGTTCGCGAGTACATTCGGAAGAAGCTGGCAGTTTCGTCACAACGGTAATGTTTTCCCCATTGTTTGTCTTTTTATTTTAGTATATCCATTTAAATGTCTATTTATATATTTATAGTATTTTAAATATATTTATAGTATTTTAAATATATTTATAGTATTTTATATGTCCTTGTAGTTTATAGTAGTATAAATAAAATTATTTTCAGTATACACCTACCAGTGCTTGTCTCTGCATCACCCAAAGGTTGACTGGTAGAAAATGCCTATGGCATTAAGTCCGCCTCTGTACTCTGTGCTTGAAGTGTTAAATAAATAAATAAATACCCCTTGGTAAGACTTGTTGTCAGACTTTTGGGCTTTTGACTACCTATAACGACTGTCAAAGCTTGACGTGCTTTCCGAGGCACAGAGGAAACTCGGTATGTAATGAGTGAAAACTGAAAAATGAAACCCATATCCAACCCAAATGAAACCCATCCACACACCAACTTAGGCAAGTTATTATTTAGCCACGAGCTCGCCCACTTCCCTCTCCATTTGTTTCTTGGACACAATAAAAGAAGAATTCGTAGCTATCGTTAATCCTTACATTTACATAATAGCGTTGTCAGGCAAGCTGTCAAAAACAAGATAAAGAACTATCTAATCAGCCTGCTACGATTTGAAATCAAATTGTTTTCGTTGCTCACATAATCTGGAATCGAACGTATATTGTGCACGTTTGTTATACATGTATTAAAGTTTATAGTTCATTGCGTATTTATTAAGAAGGATAATTTTGTAATGGAGAACAGGATAGTGAAATTTAATCCGGTGAGCGTGGGATCTGTGAAGCCTAAAGAAACTCGGACTGATGGTAATGTTACAAGTGTTTCTATTATTTCTAACTAGCTTTAAAATGAGTAGTTCTCACATGGTCTATCACACAGGAGCAGCGGTGGCCCAGTAGTGGCGCCCGCGATTTACGAACAGTAAGTCGTGGGTTCGAACCAAGGCAGGCGCATTACTTTGTGTAACTTTTTTTTTTTTCTCTTTATTTGTTTTGGGGTTTTTATCTAATCAGATATGTCAACCCCATCGTGCCTTTTACGTTGTTACATTAAATCCTACTAGGATACTGAATTTCAAGTATTATACATGTTTCGAAAGGTTGTGGTAATATTTAATAGACCATCAAAGTGAGTAGAGCCCAGTGGTGGCGGCCCCGATTTACGAACAGTAAGTCGTGGGTTCGAACCCAGGCAGGCGCATTACTTTGTGTAATTTATTTCATCACCACTGCTCTCAAAAACGGTGAAGGAAAACATCGTGAGGAAACCGGCATGTCCTAGAACCAAAAATCTGAAGACATGTAACATCTACCAACCCGCACTGGGCCAGCGTGGTGTATTATAACCCATTCTCTCTCATAGAAGGGAGGCCCAGCAGTGGGAACATTATAGGCTGATTATGCTTATGCTATCACACAGGTGTATCAATAATGGAATATGATCAGCACATAACGATTCCACTTCTGGGACACAAGTCGTTTCTCTGATACGGAATAGGTCATAAATTCATAATTCATTACTAGTGATGCTACTTTCATACAAGCCTAAAAAAAATTATTATAAATGGAGACTCATAGAATGTCATACTAGCTTATGTTCGTGGCTTCGCCGGTTTGAATTTAAATGCCATTGCGCGGTTTAAGATGTTATTAGCTAATGCTAATAGCATTTTGAATTGCGTGGTAGCGTTACAATTCACAGTCTACAATTGTCAGCCTTTGTTCTATAGTAAAATATTTGTGTTTAGCGGTTGATAATATCCTTTTTAATGATGAAAAAGTACCTACGAGTAGTTACATAAAAATATAGGTAATATTGTATATGGGAGCTGCATCTGCCAACAAACTGCTTTACAGTTTGGCAGACGTAAATTTTTTTGTAATGCTTAGGATGCCACCACGAATAAACGCTTTTTCATTTTCATTATCTAGCCTTGGCTTGCTCTCATAACCTCCTACTCTTCATGATGATAGGTTTAGGGTTTCTGAATAGTCTGCTTGCCTAATGGGCTTGCCGCATTGTTGATATCTAGGCACGACACTGAATTATTGCGCAGGTCCAGCATGGTTAAAGTATCCAATATCACGTTTTTTCATAAAGCTTTACTCACATATACTTACGTCAATCAGGACTTTCATCGCGGGGTCACAGAAAGACGAACTAACAAACACGCTTTCGTGTTTAAGTACATATATCTGTCCAAAGTACAAAAATGCTTTTATCGTGTGAATATATCTGTGACTGCTTAGTTTTTTTTTTAACTAAACTACGGATTTCGATGTCATGATGATGAAAAATCCTCTAAATGATCGTGAAAAACCATCATTTACAAGTGTATGGGTATAATAGCAAGGGTGGGTCGCAGTAATATAACAAGGTCGGATGTTAAAGGAATGAACAATGCACACAAATAGTTGGGTAGATCACTTACTGTCACACTTGAGGAAGTTAACGATCTATGGTCCATTACGACAGCTTTAAGCGTTGCCTGATTACCTTAAGATTATATAAGTAGATAGAAAGGCGGTAAGGTGTGCTCACTTTCTTGAGTGCAGAAGTGTTTTGTGTGTATAACTAAGAAACCGGCATGTACTAGAACCAAAAATTCGATGACATGTGACATCTACCAACCCGCACTGGGACCGCGTGGTGGATTATAGCCCATTCCCTCTCTTAGAGAGGAGGCCGTGTGCCAGCAGTGGGAACATTTAGGCTGATTATGCTTATGCTTAACTAAGACACAGTATGCTGTTATACTTTGCATGCGGGTGTGTACTCGTTGAGAAATGTATAAAACGTTGAAAAATTTAAAACGGAATAAACTGTAGGTAAACAACAATTACCATCTTACTGACTGGGTGATTATCACCTTCATTGGTAGTCTTGTTCCATCCATTGCTATCACGGCCAACTCACTTTTTTTCGCATGGGAATTACAAATGACTCCTCCCGCTCTGGGCGGAGCGGAAGGGAGTAACGTGTCAGACTTTTACTGACTAAAAACCATCCATGTTCCTTCTTTTGCCCTTTATGTTCCAGAGCCGCGGTATCTCTTTCGAACAGTCCCGCAGCCCTGGCAGACGGCCAACTCCCTTGCGACTGTCTATAATATCTATGAAATGAGCTCAAAATTTGAGGAGCTCGTGTCTAAATAACAACAGCCGCTCGGATCGATCTTCAGCTTAAGCCGCGCTTGCCTAGGTTATTCCGTGGATGGGTGACCACCCACTACATACCTAGTTTCCACCGTGCCTCGGAAAACATGTTAAGCCATTGGTCCCGGCTGTCATTGATACATCTTTGACAGTAGTTCCAGGTAGTCAGTGGCCCGAAATTCTGACAATCAGTCTTAACTTATGGGATATCGTATTACCCAGTACTAACTGGGTTGTAGAGGTCAGATAGGCAGTCGCTCCATGTATAAAATACTGGTATTGAGCTGCATCCGGTTAGTCTGGAAGCCGATCCTATCATAGTTGGGAAAAGGCTAGGCAGATGATGAGCTCAAAATTTGTGAGTTTTATCGAAAGAACATAAGTACATGTAAATTCAATATTAATTACCCGATTTTGTCACTATGTAAAAACCGTATAAAGTTGCCTGCAGAATCAATCGATGCTTTTAAATAAAACGATAATCAAGATGATACTAAAGACTAGTACCTACCTTCGTGAAGTTATCATATAAGTAGCTTCTTCATAATAATCTGATGAACTAAAATATATAAAAGATTATCTCAGAGTTTATCTATCTATTTTTACATCTGTAACTAAGATGACAAAAGCGTGGGTCTAGTGATGTTTAAGAAAAACCCCCGATACTTACCTACTATCAAAATAATCCATTCGATTGTGAAATATATTTTTATACTAGCGACCCGCCCCGGCTTCGCACGGGTGCATGTGTTATACATAAAAACCTTCCTCTTGAATCACTCTATCTATTAAAAAAAACCGCATCAAAATCCGTTGCGTAGTTTTAAAGATTTAAGCAGTCAAAGGGAAATAGGGACAGAAAAGCGACTTTGTTTTATAATATGTAGTGACTTGTAATATGCTGTTTTTTGCACTTGTAGCTGAGATGAGAATATTATAGTGGATCTGTAGAGTGATAAAAATGGATAAAGTAAGAAATGAGTATAGGTATTATAGGAAGTTTGAAAGTTGCCAAAACCAGTTACAGAAAAGTTGAAAAGAAATCGTCTGCCTTGCTTGGTATGGATATTTGAAGACGAGAGGTGAATCGGATGCAAATAAAAAACCGGGAGTTCGACTCGCGTGGAGCGGGTTCCGTACGTTAATTATCTAAATTTCGTAAGTTGTTTTAAATCTAAGATTTTTTTATACGTTTTTCTGCAGTCTATAGGCAAATAATTATTTTTTTGTACCTAGTTTTTTCAAAATTTTTGCCTATTTTTTTCTTAAATAACTTCAAAATTATTTATTTTCAAATTATAAAATATATATATATTTGAGATGCTCATAATAAGCCCTTTTTTGCATATGTTACACAATACAGTTTGCAAAACTTTTTTTTCTTTTTCTATTTTACCCCCCAAAAGTGGTCCCCATATTTAAAATATATTTATTTACGTTACACGTCTGTCTTTAGGCCACCGACTTACATATGTGTACCAAATTTCAACTCAATCGGTGTAGTAGTTTCGGAGTAAATTGGCCGTGATAGAAGGACAGACAGACATGCAAGTGATGTATACAAATGTTGATAGATGGAGAAGAAGACCATAGAAGCGATGGATGGATTGTGTGAGGAATGATATGAAAGAAAATGATAGAGTGACGTTGAGGGTAGAATGGAAGAACAAAAACGTGTTACAAATTATTTTGTTGCTATGCTAGAATCCACAATTATAAGCAGTATTCTGTGGTATCTATCCCAAAAAAATGCAATGTACGTATTTCTATTATTTAGACTCTAAAATTACGACTAACACACAGTGTCGCTTAAAATCTGTCACATTGTTTATCATTCATAAGTATGATGAATTGATGAATGTCAAGATTAATTAATCCCTCGGAAGGTGTGTTTACTCTGAAAGTACCTAATTCCTAATAGTGTATCTAAAATTCTATTCGCTATGAAATCACAAAAATATATTAGCTAGTCAGATACATTTTGTTTAGTTGTGCAAACATAGAAGTTTATGGAAATGATGTATTTTTCGTGATTCTTTATTGATTCCGTTTTACACAACAACCACATAACATCAGGCCTGTATTTTTACAAAGAATTATTAGGCAGAGGTGTACCATTAAGAACCCACATTTCTCCTGTTATGTAGTAAAACATAACATAACGCCTATAATCCCTGAAGAGTTAGGCAGAGGTGTACCTAATACTACTCCAACATTTAGTTAGTTAGGTTTTAAGTCCCATATAATACGGGGTGAGCCTATTGCCATCCACCGGGCACACATCCAGACACCATGGCTGCTACTGAAAAATTCCTGATTGAAAAACCCAATAAAACCTTGCCTGACCCGGGAATCGAACCCAGGATCGAGGTAGTAAAAGTAGATATTAATTTGAGTACGGCACTTAACACTATGTATAGTTTGACTCTCCCAGCTCCTAGTTTTGGTAGAATGAGTACCAACATACTATTTACATTAGTAATAAAAAACGTGCGAATATGAAACTATATTCAATGACACATACTCGTATTATTCTGGGATTATATGTCGAATTCAGTAGATTTTGTGGCAATGTTATGATCAAGTTCAATGTAATGTAATGTTCGAGTGACGCTCGAGCTACTTTACGAGGCTTACTAATGTTCCAATTACAAATAAAATAAAAATAAACAAAAAAAAAAAGCGTTTATTCGTTGTGACATCCTAAGTATTACAAAAAAATGTTACTTCTGCCAAACTGTAAAGCAGTTTGTTGGCATATGCAGCTGCCATATACAATATTACTTATATTTTTATGTAACTACTCGTAGGTACTTTTCCATCAATAACGAGGATATAACCATTAACTATAACTAAACACAAATATTTTACTGTAGAACAAAGGCTGTGTAGTGAGTAGTGAATTAAAATGCCACTACGCAATTTAAAATGCTATTATCATTAGCCAATAACACACTAAACCGCGCAATGGCTTTCAATTCACACTGGCGAAGCTGCGAACATAAGCTAGTATGACATATTCTATGAGTCTCCATTAATTAGGCTTTAACAAAAAAAAAAAAAAAGAAACTTCCCCATTTTATTTTTAAAAGATATTTTTGTGTTACAGCTACTTTCTAAATCAATGTTAACATTGACTTATTATTATTTAATGTTGACTTTAGCGCCATCTAGCGGGAAAATGGCCACGAGCAGACCGTATGATACGCCTTAATGTAAAGTTATCATATCCCACGTTGTTGTGTTTCCATCCCCTAAAACCACGAGCATCATAAATCAACTCGCATTGGTCGGTTCATTTGCAAATGAGACCGAAATGTAATTAATGCTAAATCTATGTTATTCTTATAGTTGTGGATATAGCTTTTTGTTTATATAAGCGTAGTTTGCGGTCCATGCAAGGTTTAAGATAATTTTGAGCGAGTGTGCTAAATTAATGATAAAAGATATGCATTTTATACATGCATGTACATTATCATTAATTTACTGCTGAGTGCAAACAATTAGTAATTACTATCTTATGCCCGCGGCTTCGCCCGCATGGAGTTTGGTAATTTTCCTACGGAATTGTACTATCGTAATAAAAAGTATATTAAGTGTTAATTCAGGTTATTAAGTATTTGTGTTCCAAATTTCATCCAAATCCGTTCACCGTAACCGTATTTATATCGGTTTTTGCGTGTGAAAGAGTAACAAACATCCATCGATACTCACACTATCGCATTTATAATAAGTACCTAGTAAGAAGTATCTCCGTAAGAGTTTAAAACTGTAATTATGTATTCCGTTATCATTTATTTACCGAACATACTCAGTTTTCACCATTTCCACCAATGTCACCAATGAAACTGAACCGAGGCACTCAATTCAATTCAATTCAATTCAATTCTTTATTGCTTATCACATGTGTTTTACAAGATCTTAAAAATAATAATTACCTAAGTTCACATGGACCCTGTCGGGCACAACAATTTATACAATATTGATAGTAGCTGTAGCATTCGCATCAGCCGAAATGGGTTGATGGCTTTCTGCTACCCTGGGGAGACCGTTTAAGCGGTCTTACGAACACGTTAAGATGAGGTTCACAATAGTTCTGTGCAGACAGCAGTAAAGATATATGCAGCGTACGTACCTTAGACTGCGACCTGCACCCGTTGACCTTCCAGCTGCCGTTCTTGATGATGATGATGACGATGGTGTTGGATGACGATAAATCTAATGGCTTAATCAAAGTTCACTCGAGATGCGCGTTGGTCGGAGGTAGGACACGAAGTGATAGAACAATGTTCTCACGATGGCGGATTCGGTGGTTCTAACGGTTGCGCGCTCCGTCCCAATTTTGACCTTTTTGAAAATTGGCCAGTCAGGGCGGCCAGAGACAAGTCACTCTAGATTTTGATCAGTACGTACGCGCATGACAGCCGGATATATTGGCGTCTCGTTATTGCTGTGCACAGACGTACGTGAACCTCGATTCTTTGTGACACGTTTCGTTATGGTAACGGTACAGTAGCATTTTTAAAATAATCAACATTAATTAAAATTCATAAATTAATTCAAATAAGTAAATAATTTTACAAGATAAAATAGAGAAATAAAAAGTCGAATAAAATAAATTATAGTCAGATACATCATTTGTCATTAAAATAATAATCAAAAACAAAATGTCAATAAAATAAAAATAATAGTCCAATACATCATGTCATTAAATTAATAGGCAAAATACAATCATGAGAAAATAATAATCAAATAAAAATGTCAATAAAATAAAATAAAATTATAGCCCAATACATCATGTCATTAAATTAATAGGCAAAATACAATCATTATAACATAATAATTAATAATAATCAAATACAAAATGTCAATTAAATAAATAAAAAAAAACAAAATTCAATAAATAAGTCTGTAGTTCAATCCACTTTTAAGTCATCATTAAAAAAATCATTCAATGAATAATAGCAATTGTCAATTAACAGGTTTCTGACTCGTTTTATAAATATTTTGTCATTATTTTCCATTCTAATGTTATTAGGAATTTTGTTATATATTTTTATTGATTGATGAGATAGGGCGAATTTCAGCGTTAATTAAAGTTTAGGTAAGTACTACATTATACAAAATAAAATATGCAGTATATAAAATACTTTCTTAACAACATTAACAACATTGTTAAACATTACTTAAATTATTCATCAAATGAATATTTTAAAACGCATCAATGGTTTTCCACGAAATTCTCAAGTCAATTTTTAAAGCTGTAATTAAGCTATAAAAACATTTAAAAAAATAAGTAAAATCATTTACTTCAGACAAAAAAGTCCATAGGCAAGGTGTTAGTAACAAGAATTTTGCTTATAACTGATGTTAGTAATAGAAGAAAAGGAAACTAGACACACCGCCTACCCCTGCACAGTAGGCTCACCGGTCTCGCAACACATGGAGTTCCGTGAACCTACTGAGCAAAACAGTATCGGTTCTCTCGCCAATCATCCTGAGGATGCTATTCGGGCTCCCCCGTACTCGCTGCACCACCGACGCAACTTTTGATTAATCGCTATTTTGATTAATTTAAGCTATGAATAATGTTACAAATAATTGATTGGTAAAAGGCCTTCGAGAGACTTGACTTTGGGGGATAGACAAAAGCGTCGTAAGTATAACATAACATCACATCACACGTGTAATCAAAGGGTTAGGCAGAGGTGTAAGTAATAGGTAGTACACCCACATTTTAACAGTTAGAAGAAAAAGGGGCGAGCCATTTGCCATCAACCGGGCACAAATCCAGACTCCGTAGCTTCAAATGCAAAATTGAAGGCAGTCAACCAATCAAATCATATCATGGCAATCTTCAATCTTATGGTTATTGGAGCATAACGTTGTATAATTTTCACTGTGATTGTTTACAATAACAAAAAAAAATTAAACGCAATAAAAACATTGTTATTCGTCTCAGTAATTTGGTATTAATATTTTTACCAAAGATCACGGGATTATAATTCTTACGGGGGTTGGGATAAGGAGGACTGAAACAGGTTATAAGAATAATAAACTGTCCTATACAAGTTTCTTGACCTTTTATGGAGATAAATGTACGTAGCATTCAACCCACAATGACATCTTAGTGATAAGTTTACTCAGGGCTGCCGGACTGTTCGAAAGAGATACCGCGGCCCTGGAACATAAAGGGAAAAAGAAGGAACATGGGTGGTTTTTAGTCAGTAAAAGTCTGACTCTCCCTTCCGCTCCGCCCAGAGCAGGAGGAGTCATTTGATGATTTCCCACGAGAAAAAAAAAGGGATAAGTTTACTCTTCGCTTGCTTACTGCGTGTTGGCAAATAAAGTCAGACAACAGGCAATCGTTATTTCTACAAAAAATACTTTGTAGAGGAACTTGGTAGAGGAAGCTCGCATTTATCTTCTCTAATTCGTGTTTTGTTTTGTTTTCAAAAATTAAAAGGAGTAAAATAAAAAAGAAACATTTTTGCAAAAATGGTTTTCATCGTGATCGAGCGATCAAGATGAGAGATCGCTTGAAGGTTCCTTCCGTTCTTATAGGAACCCTAAGGCCATCTTCAGGTCATCAAGTTTAAATATCTTAGTACTTCTAAAGTACGTACCTAATTGTTTTATTATTTATGTTTCCAGCCGAGCAAATATCCCGCCTCAGGGCTTCGCAGTCACCCCTCGCTATATCCTTAAGTCGGTGCCCTCAATGGTCGTCGCTAGACACACTTCAGTACAAAGGATATTGGGACAACGAAGTCAATGGCATTCTCCTCAACAATGGTTCAACAGGTGAGAAAATCTTCTTACAAATTATAAACTCTAGCTGTTTCCCGCGACATTACCTGTGCAAAGGTCGGACATTATTTTATAGAATTTATAGCCGGGAAATAGTGTCCTTTGTCCAACCAAGGTGGTTCTGTGGTAAATAATTAAAATCGCTGCAGCCCGTAGAAAAGGTTACAGAAAGGAACAGAGATAGCTTCTATTTCTACATTTTAAACTCTCGACTAAATGAAAACAAAAGCTTTAATCACTGGTATTGATAAAGTTGTCAGGTTAACTTTTACTTTTATTTACTAGTTTTTAGAGTTCACATAAAATATAAGTAGGCAAACCAAAGAAGATAACTGAATAATTAATATTCTTAAATTATTAAATAAAAATTAAGCTCTTTATCATTTTATCCGGAGCCCCTTCAAATAGTTAAAATATATATTGTTTATCATAGTTATCGCATAGTTTTGCGTATTACGAGTATATCTACTATCGGTACATAAGTAATCCATTTTTATCAAATATTCTTAAGATTATTGTAAACGTCATGAGTTACTTACCTTTCAAAACAGTTATTTGTTTGGTGTGCCTACTGAATAAGAATAAGAATAATCTTAATTTGCGTGAAATATGGTACATTGAGGTGTTAAAGATGAATAGGTTCTACATATTCCGCTTACTAAAAATTCAAGATGCAAATATTGATATCTAAAATATAAGTTAACAATTAAAGTTTAGATAACAAACAGTGTTAAGAGTTACAAATTCAACTAAAAATTATTAATAATGAGAACCTGTCAAAATATTTATATTATGTAGTATTTTTACACATAGTTAGGTTGGTACTAGTACGTACAGTGAAACCATTAGGTACAGTTGGGCTTGAAAGTTAAAAATTCACTTATTGTGTAAAAAACATTGTTAAACAGCCATCTTTTTAGTTGTTTTTTTTTTTAAAAGTAATTGGGAGTTCTCTTATTTGTTTAGGTATTTTGTTGTAGACTTTGATAGACATACTATAGCAGTTATTTTGAAAAAGTGTGCTCCTGCATCTTGTGATAGCAAGACGAGTGGGATCTCTTGAGACAAATCTTTTGTTTTCTGAGGTTTTAGCGTAGATATCTAGGTATTTTCTCATAAATATTCCTACTTCTAGTATGTATAGACTAGTGAGAGTGAGTAGTAATCCTAATTTTTTAAATAAGGGTCTGCATGATTCCAACGGCCCGACTCCACAGATGGCTCTTATACATTTTTTTTGGGTTATAAAAACTCTTTTGGCGAACGAGCAGTTGCCAATACTAAACTTATGATACCTAGACAGTTTAAACCTCATTTAAGTACTAAAATCTGCCAATATCATAATACATGGTGTATAAGAAAGGGACGTCGAGGCACAAACTGTTACCATAAGTAAAGAATAATAGAACCTCTGGTCTGAACTGGAGTGGCCGATATAGAAATCTTTTTATAAAACTGACTGCGGGCTCAAGGTCGCTCGATGGGGTATAATCTACCCAACTCGGACACAATGTAAGTGTGGAGCCCCAATACAGAATATGCCACACCTTCTATCTTACCCGTCGTAAAAATCAAATCAAATCAAATCAAATCATTTATTTGCTTGAATATGGGTAGGTACATGAGGTGATACATACAACAGAAGTTCTTTAAGCCATGTCCTACCTCAACAGGTGTGCAAATATCTGTTACAATAAAAATAATAAATCTTACATTAATCGTTACATAATTATTCAATTATAGCAAATATTATTATTAGGGTATTTATGTCATTCATTAATTATATAATTTTATTACTGTACACAAGTAATTGCACCATCTAGGACTTGAATAAGGCAAACGACAGAGCTGTCCAGGTCGCTACGTACCTACTGGTCGGACAAAATCTGAGTCATCGATTTGAGAAGAAGAAGTAAAGGATGTAACAAGACCCTTGACAAAGCCGAAAGGCACTTGTTCTTCCCGTCATTGCGATTATTTATTCTAGACCATACCTGGGGACTTTTTGTCCTAAAGTCCTTTCCCAGCATTGATATGGGTTTTTATATGTCAATGTTTCCCAGCAATAATGTTTGCGTAAAGATCCTTAGTTTCATGTACAAAATGCGTGTTTGACGGCTTCGTGAAGGGTCCGTTTACACCCTTTACTTCTTCTTCTCACCACTAAAAGAGTGATGAATATTATAAACGTTGATAGATGGAGAGGGAGAGGAAGACCAAAGAAACGATGGATGGATTGTGTGAGTGTGAGGAATGATATGAAAGATAAAGAAGTAAATGATAGCGTGACGGTTGACAGAGGAGAATAGAAGAAAAAAACGTGTTGCGCCGACCCCAAATAACATGGGACAAGGGCAGGAAGATGATGATGTATGCTTGATGTGTCGCCGCGTGTACCTAGTATTGTGTTTTGATGCCCTAAATCGACCGATACACAAATCAATAGTGCACTTAAAAATAAGGAAGCCAAACGATAAAATAATCCATATTACATAAAATAAAAATCAGTTAACAACCGTGAATGTAAGATAAGATAAGGTTCAGTTTCAAGTGTACAATAATATTTAACATAGGCCATTATCAGGGTCGGGAAGATTATGGAATCGGTTTCAGTTCGGTTGTGTGTGATACGGAGATTAAAGGTTGTGGAAAACATTCACATGTGATTGCGGTATTTACATGGACTTTGACCGTGATTTAGGACGTCATTATCATCATATTCCATGCAATAATGTTAGAAATTTGCCCTTATACCACAGTTGAGAGAAATAAAAAGTATTTATTCGACTCGCACAGGAAAAACAATAAAACATAATTAAATATATCGGGTTGTCAGGATTTATTCCTTTAGTCTCGTACATCATGTGGGCAGAACATGAGTTTCGTGCAATGAAAACACACTGGGTGCGATACACTGTTTCTCTTAAACTATCAAATTTCTTGACATTACAATTTAATACAATCACGAGGCACAATGAATCGGGTACAGTTCCAGAACGTCTCAACTCCGCTGCAATCTGACTTTAAATGTCCTCGTCGCCTCCGAGCTGTAAACATCAGGGCTCTGTAGAAGTACGCAGTGGTGAGGGCAGACTTGTAACTAGGTCGTGTGATGTCGCCACTAGCGTACTTGCAATGACCGGATCCGACAAATAAATAAAAAAGAAACAACAAAATATTATAAAATAAAAATAAACTAATTTTAGTCATTACAATAAACTAAATTGGTCCTGTAAGATCTCAAAATGGTACTGTAACTTTTTTAAATGTCACAGCGCTGATATTTTGATAGAGACAAGTGATGCCACGGTCAGATACAACAAATTAAATAAATAAATTGTATAACGAATAAAACAAAGATAAATATAACAAATAAGTTATAACTTAGTCAGAACTTAGCCAAACATAAGCCATCGATATCAAATTAGCTTGTTATTTGCCTGAAAAATTACTTGTATTGCAGGAATAAATGGATTAAAAAAAAACTGGTTTGCGTTACACAGCTTTATAAGCCTGTAGGACAATGTACGTAGAATTGATTTACTTTACCTACTTACTACTAAATTAATACAACATGTAGGTACATAAATACGGTTCCGAATTTAAAAAAGCATCACACAATATACAGGGTGGAAGAGACACCGACCGAGCTTTTTCATCGGTAATTTTAAAAAATCTGCTGTTCCATACATTTTGACTGTGTATACATATATGCACTTTTGTAGGAAACAGCTCCTTTTTTATTTATTACCGACTAGCACTTCGCCCGTGACTTCGTCCGCAAAAATTGTGATAGCTCGCCTACTATGCATGATATAAATTACACACGAATAATGTGGCTTTCAACCAGTGAAAGAATTTTTAGAATTGGGTCATTCGTTCCAGACATTACTCCCTAAATACAAACTTAGAAATATAACAATAAGTGACATAGTACATTTTTTTTTTTTTCTTTGGGAAAACAAACAGTTACACTTTAAAGTATTACACATAATTCTAATACAAGGGGTGTGATTAAATGTATAACCAACGACATTTTCCAATAAAAATATTAGCATAGATGAAACATTTCTATGTGTATGGTTCAGAATGATGTACTGAATACGTGGTAACCGTTTGTGTACGAGTGAGTAGGTATACAGGGTGAATTTTTCAAGTGGGCGTGGGTGGCCAAATCCGAAACTATGAGGAATAGCGAAAAACTCTCAAAGAAATAAAAGAAATTAACTCTTTCCTTTAGTTTACCATGTCATTAAATCCCAGAATTTGAACCTTATTAGCGACACTATGGAATAGTGTAATAATATAGTATGTATTTTTTTTTCCGAAATCAATGGGCCTGGATGGAATACCTGGCTAGAAATATTGATTTTTCAAAAATCTAATGCTGCAGTTTTAGTTTCCATCAAAATCGGGCTCGAGACTCCTTTGAGCATTTTTCGCTATTACTCATAGTTTCCGATTTGGCCATCCACGTCCACTTGGTAAATTCACCCTGTACAGCCCACGTAAAACTCGACCAAAAATATGGTAAAAGCTAACAAGTATAAATGGTTTCTAAATTCCATTGCGATCTGACTCTTCCCAAAGAGGGGAGAAAACGCGATACATTCAAATTAAAACTCCCATAACATTGGAATAAATGATGTGTTTTGCACAGAAATGCGTCTGTTTACGGGAGTTCGACAATCCCTCCGAAGAAAGGTTTAACTTTACTTAGCAATAACATAGCCAGATTATTACGTTCCTACTTTGGAATGGGCTAATAACAATAAGTGCTTTTGTTATTAAGGGTGCTTCATACAGTTCCTGATTGATACAATGGATATGTTTCATGATGTTGTTAACACTAAAAACTAAATGGAATTAAAATTTAGATCAGAACTGGAAAGCCGGTGATTTTTTTAAAATTCACCTATAAATGATTAAGGAATTGATCGTCGAACTACATAAATAAAGCAAAAAACATAAAAAGTAAAAAAAAAAAGTATTGGACGTTTATTTCTTTACATCCGTCATGTTAGTCAAAATTGAAGGAGTTTAATTTTATGTGACCTACTTATCTACCTTCTCTTGGGACGTTAGGTAAAGTGACGTCACTTTACCTCGTTGGAAGCGCAATTAATTATATTACAACACAAACATTAACAGTTAAAACACAAAAGTTATAAGTTTACGTAACAAATCAAATCATTTAATAATAAAAAAAGCTAAAAGGGCTACAGAGGGGGGAAACAACCTGACCGCGTACTGTGTTCGGATGCTCTCTCTGTTTCAGGTGCTTGAGCCAGCTGTCAACGTGTAGGCGCAACGACTGTCGGATCAGGTGCGAGTCATACAGCGTAATCGTATGCTGGATGACACCGCACTTGATCGCTTGCGGACTGAAATGCAGAGTAGCCATGTCATTGCCACGCCGTCGCAGGCTGTGGTTCCACCACAATTTACCGCAGCACCAAATCGCGATAACGACGTGAGTAATGACATGGTTACTAATGTAAGTACCCAGTGCAGTGAGGATATGAGGAGTGCTTTGGAGGGTGCGATTCGGGAATATCGGTTCATGCAACCCGACCGCAGACCACGCTTACCTCGTTTGCCCATGCATAACAAAAATAGGGTGCTGGTGGCTGTTCTGGATTCGCAGTTGTCAAACTATTTTGACAACTGCGAAGACCTCACCGATGCTCACTCAATCCTGTATTGTGCGGCTGTTGCGGCATGTCGTGTAGCTCATCTTAAATTTTCTGATGACAGAGCTACACGACCTAAACCAGCCGTACCGGCATGGCAGTACAGGATTGAACGACGTATTGATGGGGCCAGAGCACTCATCTCTCGCCCTAGAGTGATGCGTTTTGTGAGGCGGGCGTTCTCGGGTACTGATATCAGTCCTCGAGACTACATGTCCCGTGTCACAGAGCGCATCGACTTCCTGAAGCAGAAAGTGTATGCATGGGCAAACCGTATTCGTAGATATAAGCGGTGGGTGGATCGATACACTCAGAATCGCACATTCCAAAGAGATGAAAGGTGGGTTTATAGGGCTTGGGAGCGACCGGACCAAGGTGTGGCTGACGCGCGCCTGCCGGATGATGATGCTATATGTTCGTTCTGGCGCAGCATCTGGTCGGTGCCTGTTAGCCATACCGAGGGTGAATGGACCCGGGAGGTTGAGTGAGCGTGCGATCCGGTACCAGAAATGGGGGCAATCACTATCAGCCCCCAAGACGTAGTTCGTGCAGTCCGTCCGTTACCTAACTGGAAATCCCCAGGACCGGCTGCACAACTTCTGGATTAAATGGTTTACTAGGTCGCACGCTCGCCTGGCGACCCTGTTCCAGTCAGCCTTAGAGTCAGGGTCGCTGCCCGAGTTCCTAACAACAGGTATAACCCACCTGCTCCATAAATCGGGTAGTACTGCGGAACCCAACAACTATAGACCTATTAGGCCGCGGCTCCATGTCCACGGCGCGGCGCCGGCCGCCGTGTGACGTTGCGGCGCCGCCGCCGTAACACGGCACGACGTCGTGCCGCACCACGGTACCGCAAACGGTGCGCCATCCATTGCCCCTTTCAGTCGATATTTCGCAGTTGATTCGATCGACTGAGGGGCAATGGATGGCGCACCGTCCGCGGCACCGTGCTGCGGCACGACGTCGTGCCGTGTTACGGCGGCGGCGCCGCAACGTCACACGGCGGCCGGCGCCGCGCCGTGGACATGGGGCCGCGGCCTAACCTGTCTCCCGACAGTATATAAAGTTCTTACATCCATTTTGAGAGCTAAAATTAGCAAACACATTGATGACAATTCTATCATGTCCGCTTCTCAAAATGGATGTAGGAACGGGTCCCGCGGTACTAAGGAGCTGCTCCTCATAGATATGGCCATTAGCCAACAGGTTCGCCGCTCCCGAAGGGATCTGTCTACATGTTGGATAGATTATAAGAAGGCCTATGATTCTGTGCCTCACACATGGCTCATGAGGGTGCTGGAGTTGTATAAAGTTGATGCAACTCTGCGTACCTTCCTGATGTCATGTATGGGGCAATGGAGGACAGTCCTTCGCTATCCAGGATGTCGGCAAATCCAGAGGAATAGCGAGCCCATAAGGATAGAGCGAGGTATATTTCAGGGTGATAGTTTGAGTCCACTTTGGTTCTGCTTAGCCTTGAATCCTCTTAGCACGCTGCTGGAGGATTCAGGTCTAGGCTATTGGTTGAGGAGAGGTGGTCAAGTTATATCTCACCTCCTTTACATGGATGACCTGAAACTCTTTGCCCCCAACGATTTGCAATTGATGGAGCTACTGAAGGTAACTGAGACTTTCAGTAGCGCCATCAGGATGGAATTCGGTGTGGACAAATGTGCGGTCATGCATGTAAAGCGAGGGCAGATTGTGGAGTCTGTGGGAACCCAGCTCTCGGATTCCATAAATCTAAGATCTCTCTCAGCATCATCCGCGGTCTTCGGTTATGAGACTGTATATCCCGCGGAGGTGTGGGGGTCGAGGCTTTTTAAACGCCAAGACTCTCCACAATCGCGAGATATGCAGTCTCAGGGAATATTTCCTAGAAACCGACGTGGGGATGCATCGAGATGTGGTCGCGGTGGACAAGGGCCTCACCCCGCTCTCCTTGGCTAAAGAGAACTGGCGCAAACCTGTAGTACTTGATACCAACGACCGCAGGGAGGTATGGCAGAGTAAGGAGTTTCACGGACACTTTTTCCGGGCCCTGCATGGGCCCGATATAGACCTATCAGCGTCCGTAGCCTGGCTACGTTCCGGAGACCTCTTCGGAGAAACTGAAGGTTTTGTCTGTGCAATTATGGATGAAGTTATGATGACGAATAACTACCGGAGATTTATTGTGAAGGACGGCACGGTTGACATATGTCGGGCATGCCACCGTCCAGGCGAATCAATCCGTCACATTATCTCCGGGTGTTCTCGTCTGGCTAACGGAGAGTACTTGCATAGACACAACCTTGTAGCCAGGATTATCCATCAGCAACTTGCTCTAAAATACAACCTTGTGGAATCGGAAGTTCCGTACTATAGGTATGTGCCCGACCCAGTTCTCGAAAATGGCAATATCACATTGTACTGGGATCAATCCATCATCACTGACAGGACTATTGTGGCCAATAAGCCTGATATAGTGGTGGTGGATCGATCAGAGCGGCGCGCAATGATTGTTGACATAACCGTCCCGCATGACGAGAACCTCGTGAAAGCTGAGAAAGATAAGCAAATCAAGTATCTTGATTTGGCTCGCGAGGTTGTCGACATGTGGGATGTGGACTCAGCGATCATTGTGCCGATAGTCGTGTCAGCCCATGGCTTAATTGCCAAGAGCCTCGTCCAATATCTAAGGAGGCTCTCGTTAGGCAGCTGGATCAAGGGCTTGATTCAGAAAGCGGTACTTCTGGACACGGCTCGTATAGTTAGGAGGTTCCTCTCTCTGGAGCCCTGACCGCCGGTAGCTTGGACCTTGTTCCCGATACCGGTGGGCTACAATTTTTTATATTTTTAAATGTTTTTTATGTATTTTTTTAATCAATATTTAAAAATGTAATAAATTTGTTTACAGATGAATAAAGAATTTAAAAAAAAAAAACAAAATCAATCAAATCAATAATCAATCATTTCAATTAATCTTATAAATTGTAATTTCTAGATATATTTCAATGATTCTTTCACATTTTTGTTTCTTCTTATTTAAATTATTAAACTTAATCCAAACAAAAATTATTGAAACTTCACCATTCGGTACAGGCGGGTGGTGAAATCCAATTAGTGTGGATAGACGTTTGGGCTGTATGGCGGTACACCTAGACATCAGTCATAGGCAGTTTAGATTGATCGATCATCGGTAAGACGAGAAAAACGGAAAAAGCAACTCAGTAGGTACAGCTCGACTTGTCGAGCCGATCCAAACATGATTCGACGATAGAGGACGGATTTTTCGATCAGTTTGAGCCGAATGAAAGACAAACGCGTCGAGTAATTACTTAGGAGCTTCTGGCTAACTAATAACAGCCACACGGGTCGATCTTTAAGGTTAAGCTGCACTTGTCCAGGTTGGTCTGTGGATGGGTGACCATCCATTATACAACGAGTTACCTTCGTGGTTCGATAAGCGCGTTAACCCGTTACTTTCGGCTGTCATTTATAGACTTTGACAGTCGTTACAAGTAATGTGATATTAGGTACTAAATAATAATAATTAATTACTAGAAAGTAAGAGTATTAGAGTAATGATATTTTATTATTTATTTTGCTGCGCCCTAACAGGGTAATGTATTCATTTGTTTTTAAGCCAAGCTTGTAAGCGGTGTGTACATTTTTTCACCACAGTGCTGGACTCAGAGACTGGTGCCCAACTGGACGTCGCCTACTTCGACTTCAGGAAGGCATTTGATAGTGTGGATAATGACATACATTTAAGTCGAGGGTCGGTTTTACCCCAGCCCTCCTAGAGTTCTTTGCTAGCTACTTGGGCAACCGTAAACAAATGGTAGAATACGCAGGTTATACCAGTGTCAAAATACTATGACACTGTTGTACGAGTATACCTCGTACAACGCAATAATACAATTTTCCTAACCCGGAATTTAAACCCAGAAGGCTCGGTTGTGATCTTTAAGGTGATAATTACCTTGAACGTCGCCGAATTAGCAGTTTACAAAAAAAAAAAATTACATATTTTTAATTGACTTTCGACCAATAACAAATATTTGGTACGAGCTTTGATAGCCATTAGTTTCACAGTTACCTTCCCCATTGAGCGACGTTGCTGCTACGATTTGCGACTACAAACGCCTTCGAAAGCACTTGAATCAACCTGAATTCAATTGTTTCAGCATACTTCACATTTGAATCTGAAGTCCGGCCGATCCTGCGCGGCGGTCCTCTCATTGGTGAATACGTATTCGAACAGATGCACTTCCACTGGTCCGTCGATGACTTCTCTGGCTGTGAACACTTATTAGATGGACAAGGGTGAGTTTTAGAACCGTACCGTTTACGACATCGGTAAAAAAAAATACCCAGATATGTCTTGTAAATTCGTGCTCTTAATACTATATACAGCAATATTTCTTTATGATTGAATTATTGACCTATGATGAGAGTGTATGTTAAATGACTATGTGTCACAATAGTACGGCCCATGAAGTCTGGAGAGACGACCACGTACTACTACAAGGGATCCCACAAAATAAAACGATGACCTGGTGAAGTCCGCAAGAATCCCCTGATTGCAAGAAGTATAAGACCAAGCAATGTGACGGCTTTCAGCTGTCATGATGATGATTATATTATAATTATTTCAGAGAATTAAGTTCCTACTTCTATCTTTTCAGATATGCAGCAGAATGCCACTTCGTCCATTACAACAGTAAATACGAATCTATGGAGACGGCAGTAGGTCACCCAGATGGTCTGGCCGTAGTTGGATTCCTACTAGAAGCTGTAGATGCTCCAAATCCAAGGTTCGACAGGCTCGTCGAAGGATTTGAAAGAATTAAGAAAAGTGAACACTCTGTTAGAGTAACCTCAGGTAGGTTCTCACCGAAGTAATTTTGTTAAGACTAACACGTGCTAAATTACCTTATCAAAACGAGAATTCTTCTTCTTGAATTATCTATGACTTTTTTCTATGACATTTCTCGATGACTCTGATTGTGCCCGACCAGTACGTAGCAACCTGGACAGCTGCTCTGTCGTTTGCCTTATTCAAGTTCTGGAGGGTGCAATTAGTTGTGCACGACGGGCCGGAGAGAAGGTGTAGCATATAAATGAAACGAGAATTCTAATTTACTTAATTTGAGTTCAACATATACGTATAAGTGGATTGGAATTCGAAGTTACAGTCAAGATCTTCGTAATTGCGAATTTCAATTCATTTAATTATACTTTCTGAAAACCGTTAATATTTTTAAGAACATTATCTTATAATTTGTATTCATCAGAAAGGTTAAAGTAAGAGATAAACGTTGTTTTGTGAATCAAATCTAGCTTGGTCCTGTATAGTTCGTCTTATCTCAATCCATTTGTTTGATCTCTTTACAGAATCCCTGTCATGGATGGACAGTGATGACCTACACGAGGGCAACTACGTCACATACAAAGGATCCTTAACCACACCACCTTACACTGAGTGCGTCACATGGATTATATACGAAAAACCTGTCCATATTGGCACTGAACAGGTATGGTACCAAGCACTATTCAAACTTGCTTGGAAACCATGATTGCCCTAAAAAAAGCTCTACATGGTGTAACATAGTAACGTGTTAGGGGTTCGATTCCCTTACGGAACAAATATTTGTATAGCCTACAGGTAGTTGTTCTGGGACTAGATGTTTATAGAATAGAATAGAATAGAATTTATCTTTATTCGAGTATCCATGACTCAAAAACTGTTAGTAAAACTTATGACTAAGTTAGTAAGCAGCAGTTGTTTATGTATGTGTGTCTAAATGTTTGTAAACGCAACCAAGATACAGAAAAAATCCTACCCCTGTATTCACAAACGCTTCGATTCGAGAAGTATGTATGTCTTTCTTTGGCATTACGAAAGCGAGCGAGACAAACATACGATTTCTCGAATCGAAATGTCGAATCAAAACCAATTATTGGTATTAAATAATGGCACTTGTACATCGTAATTTTGGTAAGTTAAAAATTACAATATGCATATATATTAACAAGGTCGGTAGTTAAAACTTTGCAGCAAAGTAAACAAAAATGAGTCGTAAAAAATTATAAAATGGATTATTTAATATTATACTGAGCAGTAAAATAACTAAATGGGCAGTTACGAGTGCGCAGTTATTCGCCTAAAAAGCGTAGTGAGCGTAGCCCCGCTATGCGGGGCTCCTATTTTTGTCTGCAGGGTTTACACACTAGACCCCGCCATCCCCTTCGAACCTAACCTGTCCGAGTCGGGGTACCCCAAGTCCGAGTGTCTCCGCACCCTATGAACTGCCGAACTATTTATCAAACCACTCATTCCATCATTTTTACCGCTCATTCAGTTATTGGACTGCTCAATTATTTAATTTAGAATTTACTGTATGATAAAATAACCGACTAATTGATTTTTTATTACCGTCCATGTTTTACTGTCGCAATAATTAATCAACCGCCATTAAATTAAATAACTGCTCAATATGTTCTTCAACTGATCATAATAACATCTCGAACATTTAAATAACAGCTCAAAAAATTAGTTCCCTTAAATAATTAACAAAACGTAAAAACAATGAAGCTTTTGTTTCCTATCAGACTATATATGAGCGTTGCTTTTTTTTTTGTCTAAGATACACCCATCGAACTGCAAAGGTTTCTTTCATGAAACATTGTGAGCCTTATTCATAAAAAAATGCATAAATCATTATTATGTAGCTCTTAGCTCTCACTACTAGTAAGAATCAAACTAATCCTCCAATGTTTTTCCTATAGCTGGGACTTCTAAGACAACTGGAGGGTCCCGACAGCATACCCATCGAACGCAACGTCAGGCCAACGCAGCGGCACCCACCCGGTCATTCTGTTATTTATGTGAAGCAAGTCAAGTCTAAGCTCTGAAATATGTTAATATATTGTTGTTATGTTACTAGAAAACCGTTTTATTTCTTACATATAACATAATAACATCACGCCTGCAATCCCTGAAGGGGTAAGCAGAGATGTACCTTATAGTATACCCACATTTTGCCAGTTATGTTGAAGTCCCATGTAATAGGGGGCGTGTTCCGCGAGATGTGTTGCGAGGGATCTGTGCGAGGAATGTGTCGCGAGTAATGTGTTACGAGGAATGAGCGAGCGAAAAAATAGCAGTCAAAACAGTATGGTTACCGCTCGGATCTGAAACGAGCCCGCTACACATCCTCGCTCCGCTCATTTGAGCACCATTTCACAGCGTCGCCACGCATTATACAAAACATTTTATTGATGCCAATCGATCCTGTTTCTAATCATCATCATCATCCACAGCCTGAATTCACCCACTGCTGAGTATAGGCCTCTCTTTTCTTCTGTCAATCTCCACGTGCCTGTGCCAGCCTCATCCAGGTTTTTCCCTCGATGGCAACTACATAATATGTCGTCTGCCCATCTGGCCGCCGGACGACATTTCTTTTCCCCGTTCTTGGACGCCATTCGGTGACAGCCTTAGTCCACCTGTCATCACTGTGCCTTGCTAGGTGTCCTGCCCACCTCCATTTGAGTTCCGTAACGCGATTTCCAATATCGAAAACCTTTGTACGTCTTCGGATTTCGACGTTAGGAACTCGATCTACCAGGCTACCAGCTTTATGCCGAGCATGGAACGCTTCATGGCTCTCTGTGCAGCTCTCAGTCTGTACACAGCCTCCTGCGTGAGCGTCCATGTTTCAGCACCGTACGTCATGGTGGGTAGAACACACTGGTTATAGAGGCGGGACCTTAGACATAGCGGAATTTTGGCTGATTTCAAAATGTCGTCCAATTTACTGAATGCAGCCCACCCAAGCTGTATTCTTCGGGATATCTCCTTTTGTTGATGCTCTTTGCTAAATTAAAGCATATGGCCAAGATAGACATACTGGTCAACCATCTCCAACTCCTCATTTCCAACTTTGACAGAAGGGTTTGAACAGCTGATGTTTGCCATAATCTTCGTTTTGGCCATATTCATCTTAAGACCTACTTTAAAAGAAGCATCGTACAGGTCTTGGATGCGAGACGCACGGGACCGGTCAATGTGGCAACACTTGGTGGAGGCCTATGTCCAGCAGTGGACGTCTTTCGGCTGAAATGACATCATCATTAATTTGTTTTTATGATGATGAAAAGTTATTTTATGAAATATATAAAAAAGTGTACACAAGACAAATAAAGGAAATTGTAATACTAAGTGTGTTTTGTTTTTAAAGAATTTCTTTTCATTGAAAGTTGATTTTTATTTAGACTCGCCAGTTCACCGAATGTCGAATAATCGACACTATTTATTAATCGATATTCGACGAATAACAAAAAAAATCTAGTAATGCCGAATACCGAATAGCGAGTATCCGCGGCATCTCTAGTCCTTAGCATTTCGAGGCGCCTAGCGTGATGGCGCGCGTGCGCAGGTATGGACGCACCTTTACTTACCAAGTCCAGGAGTGGTTCTGATTCTGACAATCAGCACACTTACACCTACTTGCAAGATCTGAACTTGACGTGTTCTATGAACATTTATGTATTTCTTCTCTTTTTTAATACGTGTAAGTACTGCCTAATTGCTATAACTAATTATGCATGACGTATCCAAAATCAAACTTTATCGCCTTTTTTGATAATTTGCCTCTCGAGTGAAATAAAAATTTAGGATTTTTTATTTAATGTTTAATTATTTACACGATCAAGAAATTAAATAATGCCCATGATTGTATTTAAATAAATAAACATGAACTAACTAATTAAAATAATTCAATCAAAATATCTCCTAGTTACGACTAGGTGGTACTTAATGCCGACAAAAATCAAACTCGATCCATCTATTCAGATCTAAACTACTCAATACTCCTGCACACAACTCAATTGTAGCCGCTAGGTGGTCATAAATACGCAAATAGAAAACATTACGCAACATCTGTGCGGTAAAGGGATCAATAATAATATCACTGCTTTTGTTAACCTGCATCTTCATAGCACGCCGTGAACTTTTTGTTTGTTGAAGTTCAGTTGACGGTTTCATGAATGTGTCCGTTACTCTAGCAAATTCTTTCTCAAACAGATCTATAAACTGACTTAACAGACATTTCACCGTGCGATGTTTCTCTTTTACAAGACCGTCACCTTCGTACCAAGGCTTTAACAATTCTGCGTGCGATTTTCGTAATAACTCATAATATTTCATGCGGTCATCAAATTCTTTCGCCATCATCTTTTCTCTCCAAGAACCTATTGATAGATCCCACTCCTCCTTCTTTACCATTTCTTGGTACAGATCATTCATTACATTAACCTCCGTCTGATGATAAAAGCACACTGGATTTTTCATAACAAATATTTCTGCTTCCACAAAGAATTTCTTGTATGGATAAAATTGCGGAACCACTTCGAAAACCTTGTCAATTATGTCTTCAAGAATCTCAAACGCAATGTTTTTAACAGCTGTTCTGTTAATTAATATTTTTAGAGCTCCAACCTTCCTTATTATCAGGGATTTGTCTTTAACTGAGTCAGCGTATAACTTTACAATAAGATTTGTTGTATTGTTGTCAAACAAATTTACGTTAGACATGCTTAGTTCCCAATATTCGGCAAATATATCTGGTTTATCGGCAATAAATGTGAAATATATTACCCTACTTTGACCAGGCGATAAAACGTCTTCGTTTTTGTTGAAAAAGAATACTTGTTCATACGGTTCTTCTGGTATAAAATGAACTATCCGTTTTATTCTCTTCCAA
This sequence comes from Eurois occulta, assembly GCA_950022335.1. Lineage (NCBI taxonomy): Eukaryota > Metazoa > Arthropoda > Insecta > Lepidoptera > Noctuidae > Eurois > Eurois occulta. Next base: position 16,764,038 of record OX465488.1, read on the forward strand.
CAATATCTTAAAGTAACAGTTCCGAGATTCTGGAGAAATAGTTCACACCTACCCGCTCTTTTTGCCGGGACATTGAAGTAGTAAGTCCAAAAGGTACAAAATTTATTATCTTCAGAATCTTCTTTTTGAAATCCAAAAGATGATAAGACATCTAGATTTTGTCCAGGTATTTCCTTATAAAATACATTTTTATTTATTTTTATAGCATAAACGTCACTGAGCGGTTCTATGACGGGATTTTTCGCTTCTTCTATAATAATCTCGGGAAGTGGAGGCAATTTCGGTGGTGGTGGTGGAGGATTAATGCCTCTTATAAATAAACCGTCGATATTTGGCCTGAAACATAAATGTGGTGTTTTACTGCGGTGAAATACCTTGTGGACAAACCTGACATGCGAGTATGGTGACGAAACTAGAGCAACATTGATTGGGTTGGATTCTGAAGTAGTTTTATAAGCTGGTGCATCCTACAATAAATTCCATACCATTATTAAAATATCAGAAAAAAATACTAAGCACACTTTATACCTGAATGGATCAATTTTCTTTATATTTTCAATGAGCTCATCTTCTCGCTTTTCTCTATAATTTTCGTAATCAGCGTTTAATTGAGGACAAGTCTCCCGAAGTGATTCACCGGCCATGCCCAATTCTGTTTTGCGAACATAAGCAGGAACACCGATATGTTCCACTACCTTTGGGTGACCCTTTTCAGCAGGTGTTCTTTTGATTTCATAAGCTGGTGCACAATAACAACGCTGCTTCAGTCTTGGTGGGCGAATCCACAAAGATCCTCTAACCCCCGTTTTCTTTTCTATCTGCGCATGTTCTAAGGCAACTTTGCGTTCTTTGTCCTCCCGAATATTGGCCAACAGGTTCATTGTTAGGTCCACTGGTGGCCGTTGGAGCCTTTTTCCCAGCTCTATAGTCTCGTCTCGCCGGATTTTTATCCATTTTTCCCAAAGTAATAATTCTCGATCCGGAAAAATTGGCCTCCTGTGGGGTGGAATGTTACTATCTTTATTCTGCATTTTTGTTGGTATTTTCGAGGATCGTCATGAAATATTTGCACTTTTTGTTATGTCAAGTGTCAATTGATTTTATTGTGACATTGCCATGGTTTCCATTACGAAATAATGACAAGTAAATATTTGAGTCTTATTTAGATTTTTCGTGTTTTAGTGCAAAATTCAGCAAATGAATAGAAAGTGATGTCCTGAAATTTTATGTAATTTACTTCAATTCAAAATTTTACAAGTATGTCTGCCACTGGTGCCAAAATCACGGCACAAGGAGGTATTTATAACGCTACTACTTCTGCACTTCACTATAAGTCCTTCTCAAAGAATTAAATCCTTAGATTCCCCATTATGCATCAAAAAACGGTTCATATTTTGGTTTCGATAAAAACCTTTGGTCCATGGCTGTTCAGTAATTAGTTCATAGAATCAGGAAGGATCATCGACCACTTTCGTTCATCAATATTGCTGTCATCAATCATCCATTAGTAGCGATGCAACTCATGACATAATTATTTTTTTAGAATTCTGACCCACTTGTACTGGCTACATTGTCAACATATTAAAATTATTCAAGCAAAGTTTGAAGTATTGCTTACTAATCTCGCCTACTCTCCCTCGCTTACTTTGGCCTTGTGTGATTTCGAAACAGCTCTCTGCATTAAACCGAGAATTTAAAATAAAATTTCTTTAGCGCTAAAGTAGCAGAAATTAATGTGTAGTGCCAGCAAACCTAAATTTGTGATATTAAACTGAATAGAGTAGCTTACAAATAAAAAAAATTATTGTCCTTAAAACTATTGAATATACCAACTATGGGGTTGACCTATACTGTAGGCAGCTTCATGAAATTGTTTTTTTTTTCTCTGTTATTATATAGAGGATGAGTACGTACCACCAGAAGGAGAGATAGAGATTGAGGAGCCCCCGTATGGAACCTTGGAATGGATTCAGTACTGGAGTGAATTTGAAGGTCTCTTGCCGACACCTATAAATGTATCTATCACAGATTCCTTGGTATACAGATGCCCTGACCTGAAGTGGTTCAATTTTGATGTCTATCCACATAAGGTCAAGCTGACCAATACTGGATACACGGGTAAGTACTCGTATTTCCTTTAAATACTTAATGTGTGTGTGGATTGTGGAGGACAGATAGGCAGTCGTTCTATGTAAAATATCCGGTTAGACTGGAAACCGACCCCAACATACTTGGGTCAAGGCCAGGGTAGAAGATGATGATGTACTTAATAAGAATTAGCAGCTTTAGTATTTTCTTCATGCCCGCAAAAGCATTTTTCTAATTTAAATATTGAAGTATTGCTTTTCGTCTTTTGATATTAAAATGTTATGATCGTTATTGGAAGTTACTGCTAGATTTTTCGAATAGCCACACCAAACAATAAAATGTAATATCACACTCCTCACTTATGTACTTCTAGCTTGACTTCCAAAACAACAGCAAAACAGTCCACACAGAAGCTTCTAAAAGGCATGAGTAGTTTTGGCTGGAAAGTCCCTACGTAGGCAGGCATGACAGCGAATTAATTATTATGCCTAGGCCAAAGATCTAAACCGTTAGATGTGCCCTCAGGAATCAACCAATCACGTTCGTTGAAATCAACATCGCGTCTCTCGTCTCTCCTGTGATTGGTTGAATCTTGCACGTCTCCGCACCCGACCGTCTCCTTTTTGGTCTGGCCTCACTGCACACAGCTCGCGTAAAAAATGCTGACACTGAGGGGCCGTCTCCACGAGCGAGAGAATCGCGGCGACATTATCATCGTGCCACGTATATTTCTATACGATAATAACGCCGTGATTCTCTTGAAGAGTGAGCTTGTACATCCCGCACGGAAGGATACATTAAACGATTTTCAGCATGAGTGCATCAGAACCATAGGGGTTCAATATTTTGGCCTAACTTTCCGCCATTTTATTTTATTTTCAAAACTGGCTGCCAGGTTTTGATCCTTATTGGCAATACTATCGGTTAGTACAATAATAAAGGTGCTGTTTTTTTTTTCAAAAAACCAAATACTTATTCTCCAACAAAATTCTGGTCATGGTTCCTGTGATCACTTTGCTCTGCTACCCATAGTTTAGGATGCAGCTACATGACCTAACTCAAAAAACCGGCCAAGTGCGAGTGGTACTCACACGTAAAGCTCACTCAGATACTCTCACCAAATAATATAATAAAATATTTTGAAGGCTCATTGATATAATTATGTTGTATTTTATTATATTACATTCAACAGCAAAACTAAATTTATTTTTTCTGCAGTTTGGTGAAAAGTCTCATATCTCAAAAACGGGAAATAATAAAGCTTCCGAAAAACAAATTAACTTCCAACGATCTGTGGTTGACTGTAATGCTAACCTTGGTTAAAAAGAATTATCAGAAAATTAATACAACATTGACCGACAAAAAATGTTGTATTTAACAAACAAACATGAGCTTACTCAAATCACAATTCTACGAAAAATAATAAACTAAACCAAAAAAATAGCTAACTTCCGAAAAAAAAAATACTAAGTTTCCGAAAACATGTTGTGCTAAAATAATCGTTTACTTAAGCTCTATAACTTAGGATGCAATAGCGAGCGAAGCGAGTTCGGGGTTTAGTGGACCCGGACTTCGGACAGGTTAGGTTCGAAGAGGATGGCGGGGTCTTGAGAGCGAGCGAAACGTGTGAACTAAGACCCCGCCATCCCCTTCGTTTAAGGTTACTTTATAGTGCAGACAGAAATAGAGCCCATATTACAACATTTGGATATTTATCTTAACGTTTATTTTATTCCTGTTTTATTTATTTTATACATTAATTCTAAATTGAATGTTTTAAACAGGTGAATTACGATGAAAATTACTAACTGTAGTTTTCCGTAAAACGCAATTTAAGCTGGTGGATATTACGTGAAATGGTCGTTGCAAATGCTGTATTGATTTTTGGAATTTTCAGTATTTTATTCGGTCGTTTCTTTGTCCTGTCAGCTGTTGGAAAATTAGTATATAAATCAGTTCATATTTTGAACATATATAGCTCATATTTTTTTCGAAGCTTTTATTACTACCCCTCAAAAACTAAACATAAAATCTTATTCTGGCCAACAAATTTTCGTTGAAAGTAAGTTTGTTTACGTTCTACAATCCTACATTTTTTCAGAATTTTCCTTCATGTCATTTTTAAAGACATAACTATAGATACTCATGTATTAATAGGTTTGATGTTTTTTTTTTTAGTTTCAATTCCATGTATACCCAAGCCCTTGCCATGTAATACCCTAATCTTTTTTTTGTATAAAAATCGTAAAGCGGCTTACAGAATACATCTACCTACTAAGTTTCAACTGTGTAGTCTTAGTAGTTTCACTAACCGACAATGCCCTCCGCTCTCGTTCAATGTCATCAACGTCTTTAAAGTCAGGGGTCAATTATATGACCAAGGTATTTGAACTTCTGCAAAGGTGCCCTATGTGTATGTGTATATGTAATGTACAGGAGGTACTTTTTCAGGGCTTTTACCCCCAGCATTAAAGACCATGACAGATTTTTTTACAATTTTACGGCATACCATGTACTTTGACTAATGATGCAGTTTTAGTTTTCATCAAAATCGGGGTCGGGACTCCTTTGAGTACTTTTCGCTATTCCTCATAGTTCCGGATTTGGCCATCCACGCCCACTTGAAAAATTGACCCTGTATAGTTTTGTAAATGGCCGCCGATAAAATAAAAAGGCATTAATCTTGATCATTGGCTTTGGGAAATAAAAGAAAACTGCACAAATTAGGCAGCCCAATCAAAAATTACAAGCCATTTTGGCGCGTTAGGACAGATCTAACAATATAAATCTTTGGCCAGATCGTGGTCCTACCCGTTCCAAATAATTACTTGAGCTGAGCCGTGGTCCTTCGTAACATGGTTTACATGGTTATTGGCTAGTTGGTATAATACTGTCATTTGTTAAGCTACTCGCTGGGGAAAGATATGGATAAGTGATGGGGAATCTTAGAAAGGGATCGAAGTGTATTTCGGATAGTGGTTGATTTATAGACGCTATTTATCTGTCTGGGAACTAGAAGTGTAGGGGTTTTTATTCTCGTGTTAAATTAATCAAATTGGCAGTGGTGTCGGCCCCGACTTACCTTTGATTTATAAGCCATGAGTGCAAAACAAAGCACCCCGCTTTAATTCGTGTAATTTGTTATTTCACCGAAACATCATTTTGGAAAACTTGTGGTACTTCACTTCAGCAACAGCAAACAGCACTTTGCCCAGGTTGTGGATTACAGCCCACTGTCTGTCACAGAAACGTGTCCCAGCAGTGGGACCGTTATTTAAAATGTTTATGCTTATTTATGCATTATAATTTTGTCGCCAATTTTGAAAAATACCTTCGAAATTTAGATAGTGTATTAGTACGTCTAACGCTTATGATTAATAATTAAATCCTAAGTTAATTACTGACCAGCTGACCTGTCTTGATAAAATGAAGCAACGCCTATTGTGTTTACGTTCCCAACATGATGTGATTATACGGGATTCACGAGAGCCCTGTCCAAACATGATGGACGTCATAATAGCACCTGAAGCATTCAATTGACATGTCTGGATCACATTAGCATTTATACATGACAGCACAGGTCATCCTACATATAGTTTAAGGGTCCGTTTGTTGATGTGTGATCTCCATGAGATTCCATTGTAATTCCTTGATATGTGAGGAATATAAAGCGTGCTGTTTTTAATTTGTAGCGGAGTTATTTACTTAGGAAGCGCCAGCGTTGCCCGCGAAATTCAAATTTTCTTACGTTTTTTGCATTTAGAAGGTCAGTGTCATGTCGTACGTTGATTAAAATATGATCTGCGGCCGTAAAAATATGGTTTAGCAGAGTTATAATCATTAAAATCATCAATACTACCCTTAATACTACCATTTAATCCCATTGAATGACTATATCCTGAAAAGTCATTTATATTGAATTTCGCGGGCTATCCTGGCGCATCCACAATAAGATTTTTTTTTGGTGAAGGGAGACATCAGGGACTCGTGTCTATGGTCCACAAAGTTTTGTTCTCCACAAAAGGTTCTATCGGAAAACCTAGGTACAGATAGAATCTGCAGATATGGCTTAAGGACATTCAAACACAGTCCTCAGATTCTTTGCATTCTCTACATCACAATTTTTGAAACAACCGCCTATATAGAAGTTAATAATTAACCAGACTAGGCATAATGCATTTTTTCACAGGCACGTGGAAAACTCTGGGCCGGTTTTGTCTTTATTCAAAATCTAAATATTTTATTTCACATAGGCCTACATGGGCACTTATAAAACGTCGAAAAAAGATGCACGATTCGGGTTGGTCGTTCCCTATGGAGAAGAACCGGCAAGAAAGTTCATGGTTACTCTTTTCAATTAATGATTTGGTATTACAATATTAATAAAAAAACATAATTATATTGTCATCAGTGGTAGTCTCCACAAAATGGAGAACGGAACGCCCATATTTGGAAGGTGGCCCATTTTTGGAGAAACATGTGCTGTCGCAAATCCATTTCCATTGGGGCGCTGACATGATGGAAGGCAGTGACCACACAGTCGACGAGAGAAGATATCCTGGCGAAATGCAGGTTAGTTTGACTACTTTGTGTTCTTCATCTTCAACCTTAGGCCACCCAATGCTGAGTGTAGGTCTCTTCCAAATATCTCCAGTTTTGGCGGTTTGTGTTATTTTATGTTTGTTTATGCGGAATGTATTTCATTCTTTCTTACTTTAAATGTTTGTTTCTTTTTAACAAAGTTGACAAACATATTCTTTGACAGTTGTTTAAAATGGCTCGAGCAGGCGTAGTGCATCAATTTGATAAACAATGATCATTTTAGTAAGATTGTACCGTGCATTTCAATAATGTCAACTGGTCAACATCCATAGTTTATTCCCAATGTTTAATAGACTACAAATAGCCAGAAGCAAACCAGTTAATATTATTAGGAGCTACCTTGTGGTATTTATCACACTTTCGCCATTCCCGCACTTGAGCAGGAAAGTATACCACTTATATTTATGTACAAAAGTCAGAGAAGAGTGATTTTTAACCTATTTCTAAAAAGGTGGAGGTTATGTATTCGACCGGCATCTTTTTTTTATTTATGTTTCATGTACTTATGTAATATGTAGGTACCCCGATCACTCCGCGATTACTGGTCCGGTCTTTCTCTAATATCATCTAGTTACAATGTAAAATGAGCACATTACAAGAATTTGTGGGAAATGCCACAACTCAAAAGGGTAACATAAAAAACCTTTTTGCAAAAAACAAATCGACTTCCGAAGTCATTATTGTTTTTTTTTTTGTGTACATTGAAACAAGTCTGCAGACATTTTATATGGTCAAATATTTGGGAATTTATAAACTGTGTCAATTAAATGAAGGGAACAAATTTTTTGAGCTGTTATTTAAATATTCGAGATGTTATTATGATCAGTTGAAAAACATATTGAGCAGTTATTTAATTTAATGGCGGTTGATTAATTATTGCGACAGTAAAACATGGACAGTAATAAAAAATCAATTTGTCGGTTATTTTATCATACAATGTCAATTCTAAAAATAATTGAGCAGTCCAATAACTGAATGAGCGGTAAAAATGACGGAATGAGCGGTTTGATAAATAGTTCGGCAGTTCATAGGGTGCAGGGACACCCGGACTTGGGGTACCCCGACTCGGACAGGTTAGGTTCGAAGGGGATGGCGGGGTCTAGTGAGCGAGCGGAGTGAGCGAACTAAAACCCTGACATACCCTTCGTATTAGGTTACTGTAAACCCTGCAGACCCAAATAGGAGCCCCGCGTAGCGGAGCTACGCTCACTACGATTTTTAGGCGAATAACTGCGCACTCGTAACTACCCATTTAGTTATTTTACTGCTCAGTATAATTATTAAATGATCCATTTTATTATTTCTTACGACTCATTTTTGTTTACTTTACTGCTAAGTTTTAACTGCTGAACTAGTTATTAAACGTGCCATTTATAATGTTTAACTTAGTAAAACCGCTATTTACAACTGCCTCTTTAAATCAATGCCTTAAATAAAGTGTGGCCCACTTGCACGAAACACTTAACTCAGGGCTGATTGCTAAGAAGAGGTTATATTGACAGTTTATCATACAATATTGTCAATTTAACCTCGTGTTAGCATTTAACTCTGAGTTAAGTTTTTCGTGCAAGTAGCCCTAATTATGATAACTAAACAACTCTACATAGCTCAGAAATGTGAACAATTAAGAATATGAGACGAGTACTTCTTCTATAGTTAATTGAGCGAGTCCTATTAATCTTGCCTTCATTTAATGGTGAGTTTCAAATTAGCACGAAATTAGGTACAAGCTTTGTTCCATGGGTACAAGTCAAAAACGATGAGCTGAGCTAGCTACGGAGTTTCAATAGATTATGAGGCCAGCTTATACTGGTTATTATGTTACCACTGAAATGCGACCTACACCGCTACACCACTCATGTAAAGTAGAACATTATTTTCTAGAAAATTCATAATGAACTAGCTTTTGCCCGCGGCTTCGCTCGCGTTAATTTATAATTTGTAGTAATATAATTCAATCATGATTCGAAAGACACGTGGCGCCGTCTATTATCATAAGACCGTTATTGTTGTTTTCCTCGGGAACTGTTCTTTTTTCGGGATGAAAGTAACTGTATGTCTATTTCTGTACACCTGACAAACGTATACGCAAAATTTCAGGATGAACTGTTCAGTGGTTTAAGTGGGAAAAGGTAACAAACAAACAAACTTACTTTTGTATTTATAATATGAATAATAAGTAAGGATAGTAAGGATGAAGCAATCCTTAGCCATGGATACAATAGTATCGTTTACTAGTTGGGTATAGCTTTATCCGAGGTTAGGCGCATGTAACTGATACAATTAAAGTTTGGGTCTATTATAACAAAGGTAGCATTCTAAGTGAACATTTTAACCGACATCTTCAAAAAGGAGGAAGTTCTCAATGAGACTGTATTTATTTTATAGATTGTGATCTTTGTTTACGTGAAATTATTATTACACAAATATATTACTTCCCTTTTTGTATCGGATTTTGTTAACAATTTCAAGGGGTTTATTTTTTTTTGCACGGAACCCTAATTCTTATTGTAAAATAAAAGTACCTTAAGTTAGACCTTATAACATCAGCTATCTGTCAGTAAAAGCCGATCAAAATCGGTTCAGCCGTATAAATTTTCATATTACAAAGAGACACTTCAATTTTATTTATCTGTATAGATTATGACCAGTTTCATGAGTATTTAACTACCTATATAAAAAGCTAAATTCAGGGTGGAAGCAACATATTTTAATCATTAAATAACACTACAATGTTATAGGTACCCTAAAGGCCAGTTACTCAAGTCTATTCATCTGAAGTAATTGAATGGCAGTAAGGTAGTAATTCTCAAAGGCCTTTACCGTATATAAAAAATGCTTTCAAGAAAGGTGTTGGTTTAACACCATCGTTATTCACACGCACTGATCTGTTACGCGGTCTCGCTTTCAATGGGGCCTCTTCATCACCTCTACCTGGGCGATCAATCATTCGTACAGCTATTGGAAGGAAAGTTTGCGGAATGAAAAGGTCGACCGGCACCTATAAACTTTTCAAATCTGTTATTTCATTAACACACTGTTTTTAGTTTTCACTTGTAAAAGTGGCACTTTCTTAAGTTTTTCTCATTTTGCACGTTGGAATACTTAGACCTGCAATAGCTCAGCGGTTAGAAAAAGTAATAATTGGAAGAACTTTGACCGGTTGTAAATATCCAGGGTGGAAGGGTGACCGACGCGAAAACGGTTACCACGTATTCAGAGCATGATGGCTATTTTTTTAAATTACCGATAAAAAAATTCGAAACAGCTGTCTTCCTTTAAGTACAATACCCACACGGTCAAAATGTATGGAACGGCTGATTTTTAGCCTATACTATTCCACTGCTGGGCAAAGACCTCCCCCAATTCCCTCCACGAACTCGTCTTGAAAAGAGTTCGTGTTAATATTAGAGCTTTAAGAATAGTCCGTAGGTAATACTGCTGTATTTTTTTGTGAAACTCTTGCTTGTTAACAAAAGCCCCGTACCTTATCTAGGCCGACTGCCTTCCCGTACCCTGTAATCTGCAATTCGTGATTCTGCATAAAGTTGACTGTTGGCGAGTGACGTCGATGTCGATGTCGCTTGCAGAGAGAGACGTGTAGTGACGTTGCTTGCAGAGACTGACGTGCAGTGACGACCTTTTATCTAAGTAACTTATAGTTGAAAAAACACGCATTAGTTTGACGTCATTTTATTTCGCGTATTTTAATATTTTCATTTAATATCATGGAAAAGCATCAAAAATAGTTTGTTCGCCATCTTCGGGAGTCCGCCATATTGCATTTAGAATGACGTCACTCAGCTAACCATGCATTGTCATCTAAACTAAACATGTATGCAAAATTACAGCTCGATCAAACACCGGGAAGTGGGTCAAATTTAACTTCTAAGATTTTTTCACATGAACTTTTACTGTCACTTACGGTACGGTACTTGAGCTCACGATATTTCAACGCTGTTGCAAGCGCCATGATCGCGCGTAGCAAAAGACAAAGAAAAAGGGTAGACAGATTTGTCTGATAATAAAAAAATATTTTCCATACACCCGCATTCTCCAGTCAACCCGCGATCATGGCGCTTGCAACAGCGTCGAAATATCGAGAGCTCAAAATAACGAACAATCATGGAAGATATCCCGTAAGTGACAGTATAAGTTTAGTTTTAAACCGAGAAAGCTGAAAACAGTGTTTTTTCACATAGTTAGTTAGTTTGTTACAGGTGAAACTAATAAAAGCGTAACAGAAAGAATTTATCTAGCAAAGAATTAAAATGTTACGTTTGTGAAGCTTGGTATATATACTATATGTATTTATATAGCTTATTTTTTTTTTTTTTTCGGGTGGGAAATCATCAAATGACTCCTCCTGCTCTGGGCGGAGCGAAAAGGAGTGTCAGACTCTTACTGACTAAAAACCACCCATGTTCCTTCTTTTGCCCTTTATGTTCCAGGGCCGCGGTATCTCTTTCGAACAGTCCCGCAGCCCATCTATCTATATATATAAAATTCAAAGTCCTGACTGACTGACTGAGATATCAACGCACAGCCCAAACCGCTGGTCCTAGAACAATGAAATTTGGAGGGTGTATTCTTTGTGAAGAGTAGGTATCCACTAAGAAAGGGTTTTTCGAAATTCAACCCCTAAGAGGGTAAAATGGGGTGTTGAGTTTTCTATGAAACTTTTTATTCTCGCGGTCAATGGACTTGAAAATTTGTGTACATACTCTTTATTTAAAATTATGAGAACCGTGAATCACAGTTTTTCCAAAATCATCCCCCAGTATAAAATTCAAAGTCCTGACTGACTGACTGATATATCAACGCACAGCCTAAACCGCCGGTCTTAAAGACATAAAATTTGAAGTGTGTATTCTTTTTGAATAGTAGATATCCACCAAGAATTTTTTTTTCAAAATTCCACCCCTAAGAGGGTGAAATAGAGTGTTTAATTTTCTGTGAAACTAATTACTCTCGAGGTCGATTGATTTGAAAGTCTACATACTCTTCAGTTAAAATTATAAGTGACGTGTATCACAGTTTTTCCAAAATCATCCCCCAACATAAAATTCAAAGTCGTGGCTGACTGATATATCAACGCACAGCCCTAACCGCTGGTCCTAGAGAAATGAAATTTGGAAGGTGTATTCTTTGTAAAGAGTAGATATCTACCATGAAAGGGTTTTTCGAAATTCCACCCCTAAGGGGGTAAAATGGGGTGTTGAATTATCTGTGAAACTTTTTATTCTCGGAATCGATTGACTTGAAAATTTATGGACATGCTCTGCAGTTAAAATTATGAGAAACGTGCATCACAGTTTTTCCAAAATCATCCCTCAATATAAAAAATCAAAAAATCAAAATCAAAATCAAAGCATTTATTTCAAGTAGGCCCGTTACAGGCACTTTTGAACTGTCGAAACAAAGACAACAATGAAATTTAGCTACAGTCCCAGTCACAAGGCATAAACACTGTGAAAGTACTGTAGTTGCCCATTCCCTAACGTAGATCTCTATGGAGAAGAACGGGCAAGAAACTCCATGGACACTCTTTTAAATCAGAATATTTTTACAAAACCTTGGTTACATCATTCATGTTTAGATGGTACATTATGTGAGAGCGATGTAGCAAGATGTGCACGTTAAAAGTGTCCATAGTAAAAACAAGGAAAAGAACAATTCAAAAAATAAAATAATTAATTCAAATAAGCCGTGGCAACCAAGAGATGACCAGTCACAACTGACAGCGCCCGTTCACGAACATGACGCATGTATCAGCACCATTCAACTCAACCATTTTGAAGGGAACTAACTGATCCGACACACGCGCCACCATCAGCGAGACATTTGAGTGAGCATGACATACACTTAACCGCCAGGGCAAATTCAAGTCAAAAAAAAAAAATGACGTAGGTTTCCAACGAAGGATAGCTTTCTATTACATAGTACTCACATAATATGGGCTATGCGGTTATATAATACCAAAAGAAATTGAATCTATACAATGCAAAGATAGTTGTACAATCTTCAGCAGCTCCAACAATACTATTTAATGCTATCCATTAATCAGTTTATGCGCCCCTGTCCATGTGGAGCAGGACCGGCATTGAGCCAAGCATTTTTATCAGAGATATAATCGTCCAACTTGTAATATGCTTGCTTACATAGTGTGCGTTTAATGCATGATTTAAATTTCGTCTCATTCAGTTCAAGAATACTTTGTGGAATTTTATTATAGCATCTTAAACAGTACCCCATGAAAGATGAGTCTACTTTAGCGAGTCTGAAGCCCGGCTGAACTAATTGGTCTCTAGTTCTCGTACTGTAATTGTGTCTGTCACATCTTTTATTAAAAAGATGTAGATTTTTTCTAACGTACATTATGTTTTCGTAGATGTATTGACAATGTACCGTCATGATTTTGATTTCCTTAAACAGTTCCCTTAGAGAATCGCACCTACGAAGATTATATATGGCTCTGATGGCTCTTTTTTGCAGAATAAATATAGACTCAATGTCTGCAGCCCGTCCCCATAACAGAATGCCATAAGACATTATACTATGAAAGTAACTAAAATAGACCAGTCTAGCGGTATCTACATCAGAAAATTGACGGATTTTTCTAACAGCATATGCTGCTGAACTTAGGCGCCCCGCAAGAGATTTCAAATGAGAACCCCATTGTAGCCTTGAATCAAGCGTAAGCCCCAGGAAAACGGTTTTATCTACGAATTCAAGTTTCTCTTTATTCAATACTATATCACACTCGTTACTTTTAACATTTGGTAAAGCAAATCTTATGCATTTCGTTTTTTTTTCATTTAATACTAAATTGTTTGCTGTGAACCAATTATGGACCTGAACTAGGGCATTATTTACGTCATCTAGATTTTGGGCCCGTCTATTTATCTTAAAAATTAGAGAAGTGTCATCAGCAAATAACACCATATTTTGAGGTTGGTTTTTCAATAAATAGGGTAGATCGTTTATATATACTAGAAAGAGGAAAGGACCCAATATTGAGCCTTGCGGAACCCCCATTTTTACTTTTAAACCCTGTGAATTAACACCATTTATTTGAACATATTGTTGTCTATCACTTAAATAAGATTTTACCAAACTAAGTGCAAGTTTACCTAGTCCGTAATGCTCAAGTTTCAAAAGCAATGTGTCGTGATTTACGCAATCAAATGCTTTGGAGAGGTCACAAAATATTCCTATTGCGTCTTGGGATGCTTCCCACGCAGAAAATATGTGCTTTAATAAGGTTACACCGGCGTCAGTTGTACAACGTCCCTTAGTGAAACCAAACTGTTGGTCGTGTAAGATTCTGTTGGTGTTAAAATGATTGAGCATTTGATTAAGCATTACTTTTTCAAACATCTTGCCAAAAACCGGCAACACGGATACAGGTCTATAATTATTAGTATCTTTACTATCCCCGGATTTGAAAAGAGGTATGACTTTACTGTATTTCATTAAATCAGGGAAAACTCCTTGGTCTACAAACAAATTAAAAATTAAAGCTAAGTATGGTGCTACAGTCTCAACTATGGATGTACAAACTTTGATAGACATTCCCCAAAGATCTTCGGTCAGTTTGACTTTTATTTGCCGGAAAGCTTTAATAACTATCATAGGGTTTATGTGTTTAAATTTAAATTCAGCCGGGCAGCCAGACACATTCGCCTTTAATAAACCAATTGCTACTTCAGGAGAGGAATTAAGAGACTCCGTAGTTTTTAACGGTATATCGGTAAAAAAATTCACAAATTCTTGAGCTACTTCCTGATTAGAGCTTTTAGGACCACATGCTGTATCTAAGGTGTAGCTAGTGTTACGTATTTTCTTCCTGTTAGTCTCGTTATTTATGACTTTCCAAACTGTCTTTATTTTATTTTCTGCTGTTTTGATCTTGTTGCTAATGTGCAGGGCTTTGGCAACCTTGCATGTATTTCTAAAAATGTTTGAATACTTAGCAACATACTTATTAAAAGTTTCAGTGTTTATATAAGATTTAAGGTCATAAAGCTCAAATAGTCTTTCCCTACTTTTTCTGATACCTCTAGTTGCCCAATCACTAAATATAAATTTAGGGCAAATACTTTTTGTCTTCTTTTCAAAAGTTTTGTTGTATTCAGTGTGAACTATTGAAAAGAAATGATCATACAATTGATTTATATTAATATCGTCCTTATGATGGCTCATAACACTTAACTTGTTCTGCAGGGAAATATTATACCTATTTAATTTGCTAGTAGTTATAGGTCTAAATTTAATCTGAACATTTTGCAATGGTGTGTTACACCTAAAAGTTACAGTTTGTCCGCTGTGGTCAGACGGCAGGCAATTTACTATGGCTTTATCTAAGTAATCGCAATCGCAGAAAACATTATCTATACAAGTAGCAGAAGATGGAGTGACTCTAGTAGGTTCTATAAAAATGTTGGTCAAGTCAAATGACTTAAAAAGATTTAATAACCGACTGCTATTTGAATTGTCTTCTAAAATATTGATATTGAAATCACCACAAATAATTGTAGATTTATTACTGGCTGCAAGTTTTGCCAGGACATCTTCCATTATTGATTCAAATAAGGAAAAGTTTTGATAGTTTGGGGGTCTGTACACACACACAATTACATGCTTATCTAGCTCAACACAGGACAGTTCGACGCAATGTTCAACCGAGAGACCTACTATGTCAATACGTTGTTTATATTTAACACAATTTTTCGAAAGTATTAGGGAACCTCCACGCAGCATAGATTTACGGTTAAAGCAGCTACCAACCGTATAGTTCTCATAATTAATCAGCAATTTCTCATTTGGTAATCTTTTAGCCAATGTTCGGTAAAACAAATAATGTCAAACATATTTTTTTCTAAAAACAATTCAATTTCTAATAATTTGGAAGAAATGCCTTGGATATTTTGGTGGAATAATTTTAAGGTGTTCTGCTGAGGCCCTTTTTTACTAACTAATTGAGTGCAAGAAGATACCTTGTTGTTGATAGGTTTAACAATATTGTTAAAGGTACCTTCTTTTGTCTCACTACCTAGTTTAAATTAATATTAATATCTGGAGTGAGCCCCGAGACTCCACTACCAGTGGATTCTACTTGAGAATCATCTATAATTACGCATGGATCCTCCGATTAACAGTTATTATAAAAATGTTTATTAGTATGATTACTAATAGTCGCGGTGTTAATAATATAACTAAACTTAGACATACTATTTATGTCTGTGTGAATATTATAATCTAATAGCCTAGCTATTTTGTGTCTACATCTAATAGGTAGATACACCTTACCTCGTGTCGACTTAAGTTTATCAACAATAGTGTTGATATCCAGATATATAAGTCTGTCACTATAGTGACCTACTAAGAAATGTACATGCTTATTTAACATATGTATATAATTGTTTTTTCTACTACTTAAATTTTTAAAATATGGAAAAGCACACAATATGATCTTACTACAGCTTAACTTTAACAAATCTGATACATAGTCGGTGATGTCTTCCTTTTTAATATTTGAACTATTTCCAACACATATAGTAATGGTGGTATTAGGATTACAAACATTATTTATTACCGAAGTCATGACCTGTTTGTAGGTTGACCCGGGCGTGCAATAATTTTGGGTACAATAACTAAGGTTATTACTGATTAATTTTCCTAGCCCTCTACCTATACCATCAGAGAACATAACTGAATGATAACAATTTTTATTATCAGGTGATAAAAATGACTAATCTCAGGCTGTACTACTTGTGACTCATGAAATGTAATGACAGGGTTTGCATCTGGGTTGATGGTGCAGTCCTGAGCGCTCATAGCTTGGGACGGGTCCTCCGTTGCCTCAGGCTGGAGGGCATCAAGACTGGGTTCACTCCTACAAGTACAATGAGTGTTGCTGAGAGTCAGCAAGTCCACTTTGTCTACTAACTCATTAGTGGCTAGAATATGCTCCTTAATTTGGTTGCTAGACATATCATATTTATTATATAATGATTTTAGTGACTTATTCAGTGCCTCAATTTCAGATTGTAAGCGCTGAGTGTCTATTTCATAAATATTTATACTATCTTCCAATTTAATCTGATAGTTATTTAATCTATTCACAAGATAAACACGTTCTTTCCTTAATTGAATATTTTTGGAATAGTGCTTTTGTTGTTTCTTGTATTTATTAAATTTTTTAATGATTTTATTCAATCTTGCATATTTCTTAATTTTATTTTTACTAGTTTTATGGTACGAATTATGTTTCAGTAAGGAGTCCTCTGTGAGGTTTATTGTTATTATGGAATTAGGGTTGCAATTTGTATTTACTAATTC
The DNA here is from genome assembly GCA_950022335.1 of Eurois occulta. Classification (NCBI taxonomy): domain Eukaryota; kingdom Metazoa; phylum Arthropoda; class Insecta; order Lepidoptera; family Noctuidae; genus Eurois; species Eurois occulta. Next base: position 16,781,072 of record OX465488.1, read on the forward strand.
ATTGTACAAGTGTTCAGTTTCTATAGCCTGAGTATGATCCTGTTCCTGTTTCAAATTTAAAAGTTTTACATTAGCATAATTTAATTCATCCTCTAGGTCCCTAACTTTACACAAAGCCTCCTCATACAAGTTGCTACAGTTGTTAAACCCATCCGTAATCACCCTTAGCTGATCCCGTTCATTGACAACATTCAAGTAATCCTGATGAAGGTCTACTAGCTCCCGTTTTAAGCTGGAGTTTTTGCTATTGACGTTATTGACCTCCTCCTCACTGTCCTCTATCTCCTGTAACAGTTGTTGACATTGGAGTTTTGAGTCCTTCAGTTCTTGGAGGGCCGTTCTCAATTTTAACTCCATATCCTGAGCAGTAGCCTTACGTGTCATCACAGGCATGATTTCTGGATTGGGTACTGAAAATTGGAAATAAGGAAACGGTGAGAACTAATAGAATAGATCAATGTTAGAAAATTTAGAAATTAAAGGGGGAAATAAACAGGGAAAAAGTTTGTGTTACTCAAAGAAATGAGGTAGGCTGCTATATTAGCTTGACAAAATTGATATTATCTAACTGAAAGTTCAATTTATTACTAAAATTAAAAGTTCTGACTGACTGATATACATATAAACGCACAGCCTAAGCTGTTGGTCTTAAAGACATGAAATTTGGAGGTTGTATTCTTTGTGAAGAGTAGGTATTCACTCAGAAATGGTTTTCCGAAATTCCACCCCTAAGGGGGTGAAATGCGGTGTTGAATTTTCTGTAAAACATTTTATTCTCGAAATCGATTGCCTTGAAAATTTGTGGACATGCTCTGCAGTTAAAATTATGAGAAACGTGTATCACAGTTTTTTCAAAATCATCCCCAATATAAAATTCAAAGTCCTGGCTGACTGATATATCGACGCGCAGCCTAAGCTGCTCGTCTTAAAGATATGAAATTTGAATGGTGTATTCTTTGTGAAGAGTAGGTATCCACTAAGAAAGAGTTTTTCGAAATTCCACCCCTAAGAGTGTGAAATGGGGTGTTGAATTTTCTGTGAAACTTTTTATGCTCGGGGTCGATTGACTTGAAACTCTACATACTCTTTAGTTAAAATTATAAGAAACTTGTATCACAGTTTTTCCAAAATCATCCCCCAATATAAAATTCCAAGTCCTGGTTGACTGATATACGAGTATCATCGCACAGCCCAAACCGCTGGTCTTAAAGGCATGAAGTTTCAAGGGTGAAATCTCTGTGTCTTCACCCTTCGGCCCTGATACCTACTCTTGTAGATATCAGGGCTGAAGGCACCTAAGAAGCCGATTTCTGCCGGCTTCTATTCAGGAACAAGACGCTCAGACGTAGTGTCTAGGTGCCTACTGTAGTCAAATAGAATATTATGAACACATCTGTGGGTATCACATAGGATTGAAAAAAATTCAAAAATGAAAACATTTTTTATGTCAACAAATAAAGCAACAGTTGGCTCCAAATAAACCGGTGCTCGGGTGTCAAAATTCAGAACTAAAATCGTATGGACGCGTACACGTGACTTCGCGGCTGGCAGTACCGTTTTGTAGGGAGCTCTGTAAGCCGAAGATTATCGAGTTACTACAGGGGCAGAAAAAGAAAGCATGTAGAACGAGATAGAATTAGTAATGGTCGATATCGTATTTGGTACCAACTAGATTTTTTTTTATTTTGATGACTTATTTAAATGAGATAAATTCACTTTTATTTTTTTTCTGCATTTTATTCTTTAATTTTTTTTTTGTCATGTGTGTCGTTTTCGTGGTTTTTGGGGTCGCTTATGACGAAAATGTGGTCAAAATGAAAATTCAAAAAACATATATAAAATATCATTCTCATTTTTTTCTTCGGCTTCCCCTGACTCAATTTTTAACCTTCGCCACTGGTACCTACCAGTGGCAAAGGGTCCACTAAGAAAGGTTTTTTCGAAATTCCACCCCTATGAGGGCAAAATGGGGTGTTGAGTTTTCTGTGAAACTTTCTATTCTAGGTGTCGATAGAATTGAAAGTCTACAAACTCTTCAGTTAAAATTATGAGAAATGTGTATCACAGTTTTTCCAAAAATCATCCCGCAATATAAAATTCAAAGTCCTGGCTGACTGACTGATATATCAACGCGTAGCCTAAACCTCTGGTCTTAATGACATGAAATTTAAAGGATGTATTCTTTGTGAAGAGTTAATATCCATCAAGAAAGGGTTTTTCGAAGAGGTTGAAATGGGGTTGAATTTTCTGTGAAACTTAATATTCTCTGGGTCAGTTGACTGAAAACTCAATGTACACATCACTCTTCAATTAAAATTATGAGACACGTGTATCACAGTTTTTGATATACTCGTAACACGATATAGTTTAATTTTTTTTTTATTTGTTTATTTACGACACAAAAGTGGCTCCCATGTTTAAAATTCATTAAATTACGTTACACGTCCGTCTTTGGATCACTGACTTACATATGTGTACCAAATTTCAACTCCATCGGTCCGGTAGTTTCAGAGTAAATTGGCTGTGACAGACGGACAGGCAGACGGACAGACACGCGAGTGATCCTATAAGGGTTCCGTTTTTCCCTTTGAGGTGCGGAACCCTAAATACTAATATTACATGGATGTTTGTTACTCAATCACGCCAGAACGGCTGAACAGATCTGGATGATAATTGGCACAGAGATATATGATAGGTTGAAACAGATAGATATAGATTACTTATTATCCCAGAAGTAGGCAAGATCCTGTGGGCAATTCCCGAACTGCACGCGGGCGAAGCCGCGGGCAAAAGCTAGTATTTATATATAACTATAGTACGAGTAAGTCCGGTATTAACTGTTTCAGGTGACGTTTATTCGAGCGGAGTATTTAACACAAGAGGAAGCTATGAAACATCCAGATGGTGTGACCATGGTCTGCTACCTGATCAAGGTAGGTACCTTAGCAGCTCCAATATTACCCATAAATCAGCATAGGAGTCATGGAAAGATTCTTTCTGGTTACCGATATCGAACAACACGTTAAAAAGTTAACTCGGGAGAAGTCCTAAGTGATTGCACCAGCTTCAGCCTCAGTCGAAGTTCCATCGGCTGTCGAGGACGAGTCCGAGGTACTAATGCTCCTCCCTTACTGACACAGTTACCACCTACCCACCAGCCTTTAACTGCTTCAATTCTGTCCTACTGAACCTCAGACATTATTTTTAGTATGGCGTCAACCCAGATGACAGACTGGCCTGGGTGATCGAGGGCTTCAGTAGAGTTCAAGAAGCCCAAAAGCACTCTCGAATAGGCCCTTACCCTATGTCTCGACTCCTACCTATGTTCCATGAAGACTACTTCGTGTACTGGGGCAAACTGGAAACGGTGGACGGCCGCGAATTCAAGATCAAGTGGGTGGTCCCAAGAGTCATTCTGTTTGCATCTTTTGAGCAGGTGATTAAAATTATAGCAAATTTTAATTTACTAGCTTTCTCTCGCGGCTTCGGTGTCCCGTTACGTATGAAAATTAACCCACTGGTACGTTTTAAATGTAGCCTATAACACTCGGGGATAATGTGGCTTACCGTTAGGGAAAGAATTTTCTGAATCGGATCAGTAGTCCCGAAGATTACCCTACAATCAACTTACAAACAAATACCTCTTTATAATATTAGTATAGATTACAATGACGTTATTCGCAGTACGCTTACCGAATGAAAAATTGTTTTTTCAAAATCCTGAATTAGGTCTTAGGTCCACTTCTTCTTCTTAGCTTATCGATGGCAAAAAGTTTAAATATGTTTAGCCCAAAACTCAGCCACGCGAACCCCGCTCACTGATGCAGTAAATAAGTCATCAAGAGCGCAGGTGATAGGGCATGCGGTGCAAGATGGAAAGTGGGCCATTGTTTGTTGGGAGACGCCACATACGCACTTGAGAGATCCACTTAGGACTTTAGTCGGGATCTTGTACTACGTCCAACGTCCTCATTATAGTAAACACACGCCCTTTTCTCATGGGGGTAGACAGAAACTATAAGAACCCCATCTTCTACGATAAGTTACCAACATAATTTACGCTTTAAAAATTATTTTTAAAGCGTAATTATCATTTTTTTTAATATTTTCACAACTTCTCGTTACAGATGAAACAATTCCGTAAACTATGGGACCCTTGGGACGAACCCAACTTGAGAAACTACAGACCACTACAAGCACGTGAAGATCGTCATGTCTTTTACATCAATCCACATTGGTGCCAGTACAATTCACTGTTGCCTATACCAAGAGTTCCAGAGCCATCGATTTCTATGTTGTCTCCGGAATATCTAAATAAACCTTGGATGCTACCACCACAAAATCGAATAGATAACAATACGGCCGTGCAGGAAACACAAACCAAAACAGATAATCCTGATGACGAAACAGGTCCAAGAACTTCTGTATAAACGATGAAAATGAGTTTAACTTGGTGACCAAGTGCAACTTGTCGTGTAATAGGTACCATCGTACCTTTTTGTATTGACTGTAAAATTGATTCTGCTTGTGAAAAAAGTATGTTCTTTAAGCAATAGACATGCTTGAAGGAACATGTGCGTTTCAGAATTAGATTTGTAATTCAGAATAACACGATTAAACGTAATCTTCTAACTTATTTAAATATTTTGAACCACGTCACCAACATAAAAAAGACAGAATTGAATTTTGCGGAACCAGAGTATTCTGCGAACGTCAATTCTGTCTTTTGGCTTCCACCTAGAAAAGTTTAATCGAATTCTTTTTAGCCGTAGAATACCTATAGAAACATTTACATCTTTAGGTATAAGTAGGTACCTACTACTGCTATTATTTTTTGTCGCAAGTATATTTTTAAATGATTTAAAGTACTTGCTACACAAAAAAATTTGATGCTTTTCAAAATATTGTTTGAAAACCAATATAAACTATATAATTGTGTATCAAAATTAATTGCCACAATCATTTAATATGACGAAGCATCACTTGAACGATTTGGGCATTTTTTTTGTGTTTGTAATCGTCAGGACATAATTACAAACCTTAGTATGGAAAAAATAATTATGTGTAATAGTTTTGTTGTATTTTTTTACTCACGTTACTTTTCATATTCTTCATTAATTAATTGCAACCGTGTGAAGCCGGGACACGAGACTGGATAGCTAGTAAAATATTAGATTAACAATCGATACACATGATTTTGTAAGTATAACATAACATCACATCACACGTGTAATCAAAGGGTTAGGCAGAGGTGTAAGTAATAGGTAGTACAGCCACATTTCACCAGTTATAAGAAAAATGGGCGAGCCTTTTGCCATCAACCGGGCACAAATCCAGACTCCGTAGCTTCAAATGCAAAATTGAAGGCAGTGGCATGGAACCAATCAAAACATACCTATCATTTATTTATTTATTTACCACCAATTAAAGCATCATTACTGACTCGTCCAATACGATGCTATAATACATACAATATAGAAAATCATACAATATAAACACACAAAATAGAAAAAAAAAATACAATATAAAATAAATAAGATTACACCCATTAAAAACAATAACACCTTAATTAATTGAATAATATGACAAAGTTTACAGTTGCACACCTCTTTCAATAATGATTTGTGCCCTCTGGACAAATCATGGTAATCTTTAATCTTATGGTTATTGGAGCATAACGTTGTATAATTTTCGCTGAGATTGCTTACAATAACAAAAAGAAATGAAACGGTATGAAAACATTGTTATTCTTCTCAGTAATTTGGTATTAAGAATACTATTACCAAAGATCACGGGATTATAATTCTTACGTGGGTTGGGATAAGGAAGACTGAAACAGGTTTCAAGAGTAATAAACTGTCCTTTACAAGTTTCTTGACCTTATAAGGAGGTACATGTACGTAGCATTTAACCCACAATGACTTCTTAGGGATAAGTTTACTCTTCGCTTGCTGCGTGTTGGCAAATAAAGTCAGACAACAGGCAATCGTTATTTCTACAAAAAAGTACTTTGTAGAGGAACTTGGTAGAGGAAGCTCGCATTTATCTTCTCTAATTCGTATTTTGTCTTATTCGTGTATGATGATATAATAATAAATTCTCGTTCCAAAGTAAAATTTATAAACAAGAATTTTATTTCCAATTTTTTTTATAATGTACATTTTTTTTTTTGTATAAATTTATATAAACAATTTTTTTACTTAAGTTTTCAAAAACTAAAAGGAGTAAAATAAAAAAGAAACATTTTTGCAAAAATGTTTTTCATCATGACCAAGCGATCAAGATGAGAGATCGCTTGAAGGTTCCTTCCGTTCTTATATGAATCCTAAGGCAATCTTCAGGTCATCAAGTTTAAATATCTTCCAGCCGAGCAAATATCCCGCCTCAAAGCTTCGCAGTCACCCATCGCTATATCCTTAAGTCGGTGCCTTCAATGGTCGTCGCTAGACACACTTCAGTACAAAGGATATTGGGACAACGAAGTCAATGGCATTCTCCTCAACAATGGTTTAACAGGTGAGCAAATCTTCTTTCAAATTATAAACTCTAGCTGTTTCCCGCGACACTACCTGTGCAAAGGTCGAACAATACTTTAAAGAATATATAACCAGGAAAAAGTGTCCTTTGTCCAACCCAGATGGTTCTGTAGTAAATAATTAAAATCCCTGCAGCCGTTAACCCGTAGAAAAGGTTACGGAAAGGAACAGAGTTTCTTTCGCATTTATATTTCTTTTTAGTATGGATGAATAGCTTCTAGCTGTGTCTGTCCTAGAGGCTAGATGACCTAGGTTAATACTAATAACGCATTTGTCTTTCACTCGGCTCAAACTGATCTGAAAATTCGTCCTCTATCGTCGAATCATGTTTGGATCGGCTCGACAAGTCGAGCTGTACTGAGTTGCTTTTTCCGTTTTTCTCGTCTTACCGATGATCGATCAATTTAAACTGCCTATGACTGATGTCTAGGTGTACCGCCATAAAGCCCAAACGTCTATCCACACTAATTGGATTTCACCACCCGCCTGTGCCGAATATATGGCAACGTTTCCAAACGGTTTTGAAGAAGAACTCTTATTTGTAGATCTTTTTCCTTAATAACTTGTTTTATTTTATAAAATTGATTCGAATTTATAATTCATTTCCCAAAATCGAAATGTCACTGCGACACATTTTTTACGATTTAGTACTTATAAGTTTTATGCTCAAATAACACACTGAACCTGTTCCGTTAGCGTAAGTAATGAGAAAGTCGCAAGTAGCGTTTTTCCGCTTCGCTCGCGTTATGCTCGGAAATTATCCTACGGGATTATCCCCAGTAACATAGTATACTCGTACGACGCAATAATACAATTTGACTAACCCGGAATCTAAACCCAGACAGCTCGGTTGTGATCTTTAAGGTGGTAATTACCTTGAAGGTCGCCGAATCTGCAGTTTACAAAACAAAAAAAAACATATTTTACCTTTTTTTTAATTGACTTTCGACCAATAACATATATTTGGTACGAGCTTTGATAATGCCATTAGTTTCAGTTACCTTCCCCATTGAGCGACGTTGCTGCTACGATTTGCGAATACAACCGCTTTCGAAAGCACTTTATTCAACCGGAATTCAATTGTTTCAGCATACTTCACATTTGAATCTGAAGTCCGGCCGATCCTGCGCGGCGGTCCTCTCATTGGTGAATACGTATTCGAACAGATGCACTTCCACTGGTCCGTCGATGACTTCTCTGGCTGTGAACACATATTAGATGGACAAGGGTGAGTTTTAGAACCGTGACGTTTACGACATAGGTAAAAAAAAAATACCCAGATATGTCTTGTAAATTCGTGCTCTTAAAACTATATACAGCAATATTTCTTTATGATTGAATTAATGACCTATGATGGGAGTGTATTTTAAATGACTATGTGTCACAATAGTACGGCCCATGAAGTCCGGAGAGACGACCACGTACTACTGCAAGGGATCCCAGAAAATAAAATTATGACCTGGTGAAATCCGCAAGAATCCACTGATTGCAAGAAGTATAAGACCAAGCAATGTGACGGCTTTCAGCTGTCATGATGCTGATTATATTACAATTATTTCAGAGAATTTAGTTCCTGCTTCTATCTTTTCAGATATTATGCAGCAGAATGCCACTTAGTCCATTACAACAGTAAATACGAATCTATGAAAACGGCAGTAGGTCACCCAGATGGTCTGGCCGTACTTGGATTCCTACTAGAAGCTGTACATTCTCCAAATCCAAGATTCAACAGGCTCGCCAAAGGATTTAAAAGAATTAAGAAAAGTGAACATTCTGTTAGAGTAACTTCAGGTAGGTTCTCACCGAAGTAGTTTTGTTAAGACTGACACGTGCTAAATTACCTTATCAAAACGAGAATTCTTCTTCTCGAATCGATGACTCTGATTGTGCCCGACCAGTACGTAGCCACCTGGGGCCCAATTCTGCTATTACAATAGTGTCAGAATGGTCTGTCATTGATTTCATAATGGTTGATTTTGACATGTCAAAACTTGTCAAAATCAACAATTGTGAAATCAATGACAGACCATTAGAATTACCATTAGAATGGTCTGTCATTGATATCATAATTGTTGATTTTGACTTGTCAAAACTTGTCAAAATCAACAATTATGAAATCAATGACAGACCAGTCTGACACTATTGTCGTCTATTGTAATAGCAGAATTGGGCCCCTGGACAGCTGCTCTGTCGTTTGCCTCATTCAAGTTCTGTAGGGTGCAATAAGTTGTGCACGACGGGCAGGAGAGAAGGTGTAGCATATAAATTAAACGAGAATTCTAATTTACTTAATTTGATGCAACATATACATAAGTCACGATCTTCGTAATTGCGAATTTCAATTCATTTAATTATACTTTCTAAGAACCGTTTTTATTTTTAAGAGCATTATCTTATAATTTGTGTTCATGACAAAGGTCAAATTATGGGATAAACGTTGTTTTGTAAATTAAATCTAGCTTGGTCCTGTATAGTTCGTCTTATCTCAATCCTTTTTGTTTGATCTCTTTACAGAATCCCTGTCATGGATGGACAGTGATGACCTACACGAGGGCAACTACGTCACATACAAAGGTTCCTTAACAACACCACCTTACACTGAGTGCGTCACGTGGATTATATACGAAAAACCTGTCCATATTGGTACTAAACAGGTATGGTATTAAGCACTATTCAAACTTGCTTGGAAACCATGACTGCCCTAAAAAAGCTCTACATGGTGTAACATAGTGTGTTCGTGGTGCGAGTTCCGACTCATCATATTGAGACCTTCCTCAAGGAAGAGTTTTGGCCGAAGGGTGTCATGTTTCGGCGTTTCCGCGGTAGGCTACGCGACACCACGCAGCGCAACACGACGCCGTCACTTCGTGTACAATAATAACATCTGTTTTCTGGTTTTTATAAATATGTATGTTAGTCTATAAGGTGTATGTTAGTCTATATGTTATGGGTCTTTGTTACCTGAAGTAAATGATATATTATTATTATTATTTATTTATTATAGTAACGTGTTAGGGGTTCGATTCCCTTACGGAACAAATATTTGTATAGCCTACAGTTTCTGGGACTGGCTGTTTATATATGTGTGTCTAAATGTTTGTAAACGCACCCAAGATACGGGAAAAATCCTACCCCTGTATTCACAAACGCTTCGATTCCATTTCGATTCGAGAAGTGGTACGTATCTTTCTTTGGCATTACGAAAGCGAGCGAGACAAACATACGATTTCTCGAATCAAGGGTTTGTGAATACGGGTATAGGTTTTTTTTTTTTTTTTTTTCCTATATCTTGGGTGCGTTTAAGAACATTTAGACTCACATACATAAACAGCCAGTCCCAGAACAATTACCTCATCATCTGCCTAGCCTTTTCTCAACTATGTTGGGGTCGGCTTCCAGTCTAACCGGATGGAGCTGAATACTAGTATTTTACATGGAGCGACTGCCTATCTGACCTCCACAACCCAGTTAGCGCTAGGTAATACGATACCCCTGGGTAAGACTGGTTGTCAGACTTTCGGGTCTAACGACTGTCAAAGATCTACAAATGACAGCCGGGACCAACAGCTTAACGTGCTTTCCGAGGCACGGAGGAAACTCGGTATGCACGAAAAAACCTAGCCAAGCGCGGCTTAACCTAAAGATCGACCCGAGCGGCTGTTATTATTTAGCCACCAGCTCCTCACCCATAGAACTGTTAGGGTCATATTTCGTCAAGCAGGAAACAATGGCTTCATTGTTTTTACGTTTTGTTAAAACCAATTATTAGTTTTTTTACGTTTTGTTAAACCAATTATTAGTATTAAATAATTAACAAAACGTAAAAACAATGAAGCCTTTGTTTCCTATCAGACTATATATGAGCTTTGCGTTTCTTTGGGTCTAAGATAGGCAAAGGTTTCTTTCATGAAACACTGTGACTCTTATCCATAAAAAAATGTGTAAATCATTATTATGTAGCTCTTAGCTCTCACTACTAGTAAGAATCAAACTAATCCTTCAGTGTTTTTCCTATAGCTGGGACTTCTAAGACAACTGGAGGGTCCCGACGGCATACCCATCGAACGCAACGTCAGGCCAACGCAGCGGCAACCACCCGGTCATTCTGTTATTTATATGAAGCAAGTCAAGTCTAAGCTCTGAAATATGTTAATATATTGTTGTTATGTTACTAGAAAATCGTTTTATTACTTACATATAACATAACAACATCATGCCTGCAATCCCTGAAGGGGTAAGCAGAGATGTAACTAATAGTACACCCACATTTCGCCAGTTATGTTTTAGTCCCATGTAATAGGGGGCGAGCCTATTGCCAACAACCGGACGCAAATCCAGACAGATGAAAGTGTGCAAGGTACGTGTTCCGAGAGATGTGTTGCGAGGGATCTGTGCGAGGAATGTGTTACGAGGGATGTGTGCTAGGGACGGACACGAGCGAAAATAGCAGTCACAACAGTATGGTTACCGCTCGGATCTGAAACGAGCCCGCTACACATCCTCGCTCCGCTCATCTGAGCACCATTTCACAGCGTCGCCACGCATCCTCGCACTGCTCAGTGGCCTAGCATATCTCTGGAAACGCAGCCTTACTGGAATTCCACATAATTATCAAGCGTGTAGTTCATTCATGAGACTTAAGTAACAGTCGAATAGACAGTACAAATATAAACACTAGTATGACTGGAATGCAATATTCCAGCTCATAGGATCAGAGCTGTTTGATTACGTGTCCTGAATATTACACGCACTTACTCATTACTCCAGGCAGTGGCCCGGAAATGTATACATAAGCTTGCGACCTTGTATGAACGTAATCACAATTGAGGCCCCTACGAGTAAGCCTTACCTACACAAGGTGGAAACTTTCAGCGGAGCAGTAAGAGGAACCTTAACCATTGCAGCTACACGAAAATGGTCTTACGAGACTATCCATAATTTTTCGTGAAATTTTGATCCCCATTCACAGATTAAAAAAAAAATACAGTTAGCAAGAAAATGGCCATTTTACACAAAACATTTTATTGATGCCAATCGATCCTGTTTCTAATACTAATCAAAAACTTCTATGAAACCAACCCTGGGCCGGTAGTCTCGACATAGATACCGACGCTGTCGCAAACTTTCGTTCGCTTAATTATAACAGAAAAAAACAACGTACACATAACGTTGCTTGCGAGAAATGCAAATCTCAACATCCAAGATGCGTTTCTCGCAAGCATCGTTATTGCAACCGAATTTTTTCGTTCTTATTAAGCGATCGAAAGTTTGCGATAGTGTCGGTATCTATGTCGAGACTGCCGGCCCAGGTTTAGAATGCTAAAGAAGTCAGAAATTGCAAAAAACTTTTCCTTTACATGATATACCTATGAAAATTGTGAGAGTTTCACTTAAATGGCAAATGACAACAGTAGAAGTAGTTCTGCAGCGCCTTTGATGGTGGTGGACAAATACCTACTGTAGTTAAGATGTCCAGGGTTCATTCCTATTATATGTGATCCAAAACAGCAAAGGTAAGGGATTATTAAATAGTTGTCATTGATATCTGCAAAACCTGAAATATTGTGTAACAGGTAGTCGCCAGCTGCGCAGCCGTCGCCCAGGCAGCTTCAATCACTCACGTCATCGTCAAAATTAAACAACTAACGCCATCTACCGGCATTGAACGCAACTAGTACCTGTAACAGCACAGCAGCCCTTAGGATCTACCATGCAGCTTACATAACAGACTTAATAGCGACATCTATCAATTAGTAAAGACACTATAATGTTGTGGTTATTTTAAACTAGCTTCTGCCCGCGACTTCGTACGCGGATCCCGTCGCTTATGCCAGCGACAACGGGGTCGTCAAAATTGAAAATTTGAAACGTCTGATGTAGAATTCTAAGGCTCGGGGACGGGAAAACAACGGGATGAGCGAGACGATTGGAGTCGTTCTTGATCATTAATTTTTGTATGTCAACAGGAAACGCCCATCAGACTAAATAACTTTTGCTAAGACGTCATTCCTTAATATGTTATAGCGCTGCCATGGGCTTTGGAGTTCCACAGCAGGTGTTCCAGATCTTCAAATTTATTCTCACAGCAGAAAATGCTCTTCACGTGGAATATTTCGATGGCAGCAAAGTAGAAACGGACATCTACATTTTTTCGAAAATGCTTTTGTTACAAAAATGAGCTTACATTAATCCTATCTACAAGTCTGTATTAATTTTTTTTCAAAATTCAAAATAATAAAGAAAATTTGACACGTAAATGAAGACATCTACACTGGATTTTTAAAAAACATCGCAGTAGAAACGGACATTTGAATTTGTCCGCCTTTACTTCGGAGCTTTGACAGATGAATGAAACGTCAACAAAGACATCAGTCACTTGTCACATTCTGGCGTGTTCTTATATCAGTCTTATTTTAATTTTATATCAGTCTGTTATTTACCTATTTGGTAATGGTGCTTTTGATAATAATAAAACATAATAATTAATTGCATTTTTATTTAAAAATATATATTTTACGTGGTTTGGTAACTAAATAAATGAATTTAACTGATAGATACCGATGGAGTTTAGTGGTAAATAACTCATTTATTGATAATAATAAAATGTTAAATATTAAAAAAAAGTAAATAAAGATATCTGTTTGCATGTTTGCAACGTATAAACGGATAACAGGCAGATGTCTTCTTCTACGTCAAAGTTTTTTCAGAGTGAAAAAAGACATCTACATTATTTAAGTAAAACAACGATATAGCGATAAAACCTATTACACAATTCATAAAGAAGGTTATTTTAAAGCATTATAGAAAATTTCAGGTTAATCGGTCCATAACTCTCAAAATAACCACTCTTTTAAACTAAATCTGCTCTCCTGTAAAGTTGCGATTTTGTAGATGTCCGTTTCTACTTTGCTGCCATCGATTTTTAGCTATGGCACCATTTTTATATCTCTTATATGTAGCTGGTCTGTTGCGGTTCTGCATCAGGTGTTAAATTTCCAAAAAAAAATATAGCCTTTATTTTGGCCAGACTATACAAAAAAAACTTTTCTTCCCGTTACTCCGCAGCAGATCCCAAGGGTACACTGAATTAACTTCTGTCTCTTCATGCCGTACTCCAGCAATTCTTTCTCTCTCACTTTCTAACTGATTATGAATATTTTGTTGTGCGTGCGTGTACGGGACAACGTATGATAATCTCGATCAGCAGTTAGTCGCGCATAACGTTCATCACTCGTTTCAAAAGACCTGTTAGTAGATGTGCGAATTCGCTGAGAACTCAAGCGTGATTCTGTATCGGTAAACGTTTCTGACTCGCGAGACAATGCATGTCGCTCACGATCAGCAGACAGTCGCGCATCACGTTCTGCACTTGTCTTTAGAGACCTAACAGCAGATGCGTAGATACGCTGAGAATTCAAGCGCAATTTTCTATCCGTGAACGTCTCCGACTCGCGAGACAATGCATGACGTTAACGATCAGCGGAGAGTCGCGCATCATATTCTTCACTGGTCTCTGGAGACCTGGATGTAGATGCATAAATACGCTGAGAACGCAAGCGAGCTTCGCAATCCGAAGAGGTTTCTACAGAGCGAGTTGCAGCCTGATGTTCTCGAACAGCATCAAGTCTATCCTGACGCTCTTCGTTAGATTGTTGGGATCTCATGATCCTCAATCTTTTAGCTCCTTTGGAACGTTGGGAAAGATTTGACCTCTTTCTAGGCTTGGTTATAGTTTTATTCTGAAAATCATCCATCGCTTTCCACCAGGCGTGATCGAGGTCAAGAGCAGCCCATTTTGTAATAAAAAAAATAAAAAAAATAAAAAATACTTGATCAATTAAAATCTAAGTGACTGCTCCCCTGCGTTATCGGGTAGGCTACCGTGTCACGAAGATAAATGGGAAAGGAAATAAATGGGAGTTTTAGCCAGTAGAGTCAAATTTTCAATGATTCATAGAATTTTCATCGAAAATCAGTCCTAAACTGTTACCGCCTTCACCGCGTGGAGGTACTCCCAGCTTATGTTATTTTATAATTATACAGTGAACTCTTGGAGTTCCACAACAGGTGTTCCAGATCTACAATCTTTATACGTCAACAGAGAGTGCTCATCAGGCTGAACAACTCTTGCTAAGACGTCATTCCTATATAGGTTATAGTGTTGCTGGGCTCTTGGAGTTCCATATCAGCTGTTCCAGATCTTCAAATTTTATACGACAATAGAGAGTGTTCATCAGGCTGAGCAACTCTTGCTAAGACGTCATTTTCCTATATAATTATGTTATAGTGTAGCTAGGCTCTTGGAGTTCCACATAAGCTGTTCCAGATCTTCAAATTTTATACGACAACAGAGAGTACTCATCAGGCTGAATAACTCTTGCTAAGACGTCATTCCTATATAAGTTATAGTGTAGCTGAGCTCTTGGAGTTACACATCAGGTGTTCCAGATCTTCAATTTTATTCTCTTAGCAGAAAATGCTCATCACGTGAAACAATTTTTGCTAAGGTA
This sequence comes from Eurois occulta, assembly GCA_950022335.1. Classification (NCBI taxonomy): domain Eukaryota; kingdom Metazoa; phylum Arthropoda; class Insecta; order Lepidoptera; family Noctuidae; genus Eurois; species Eurois occulta. Next base: position 16,796,118 of record OX465488.1, read on the forward strand.
CCATTTTTGTATCTCTTAGATTTTAGATGATCTGTTGCGGTTCTGCATCAAGTGTTCAAGTTTCCAAGATAAATTATAGCCTATGTGTTGCTCAGACTTTATACCTATACAACGAAACAAAAATCATTCAAATCCGTCAAGTAGTTCCGAATATTAGCGTGTACAAACAAACAGACAAACAGACAAACAGACAAACAGACAGATTTTTTTTTTGGTTTCTTGCTCTATTACTGTTTCTAAACCCCCCTCAATTTTTTTTTTTTTAATATATTCAATGTACAGACACAGTTGTTATACTGTTTTATTATATGTATATAGATTATTAATAACGAAATGGCCGCTTTGTCAGAATCATATAATGATAATAATATAATTATACTGGCCACATTTTATTTTTTACTTAGTCATGTACGGCGCCATCTATCGGTTTTAGTGTAAGCTGGCAAAAAAAAAACCTCATTAGAAAATCATTTTGTATAATAATCTACTCATTTCAATGTCAAATTGTCAACTATCATTTTTGCCCAGAAATGTTTTATTGTTTCGCTCAGAAAATCTTAAATAATATCAAATGATTTTGACGTTGACGAAAAGTGGGATGTAAGTTGCCGCAAGATGCATCGAATCAAAGACATTCAAATATTACGAGCAATAGACGGGACAAGACGCAGAAACTGACAATTCCAAGACTTGTTACTGCTCAGTAATAAGTCGATCAGTCAAGTGCGATACGTCCGCTTGTCAGGTCGCATTCATTTGACATAACATTGAATAAAAGAAAAACATTTTTGTTAAAATATGCCTTCTTGCGCTTTGCGATATTGCAAATCTAGTTATGGTGAAACAAGAGGACTTGGAGTCAGTTTATTTTCGTTAGTATTTTCTTTATTTACCTAGTATTTGAGATATAAAAAATCATTTTCTGATAATAATCTAGAACGTTTACATAAATTGCAATAAACGCCCTCTGTTGTTCAGTAGCTGTATCACTACTTTGCTACTGAGAGTTGTTAGTTTATCGATTTTGTGTTATCGATATTTTTCATGTTATGTCGTAAATAATAAATAAATATCAAAAACATAATTATGCTGTTCTGGTAATCATGTTATGTCATTCAAGTGTCAATATGGGAATAAATACGATCTATAATGAGACTTATGCAAATATAAAGCTTCGATTTGTTGCAAAGTTCGATCCTGGCCTTCAGAAAAAATCAAAAAGACAAAAGTTCACGAAACTGATTTTATTTAAAGGGACTTAAGATCGTTTATTTCTTTTATTTAACAATATTTTTGCGTTTATATTTAGTTAACATAACTAAAATTGTTGAATAACTACCGGAAACACATTGTGAAGGATGGCACGATTGACATATCATGTCGGGCATGCCATCGTCCGAGGGAATCGATCCGTCACATTATTTCTGGGTGTTCTTGTCTGGCTAACGGAGAGTACTTGCATAAACAAAATCTCGTTCCCAGGATTATTCACCAGCAACTTGCTTTGAAACACAACCTTGCGGAAATAGAAGGGCCATACTATAAGTATGCGCCCAACTAGTTCGGGTTTGTTTTATTGTTAAGTTAGGTGTTAGATACAAGTATACATATGCTAAAAAAAATATCCCATTGCAGAAAGAAATCTTTTTTTTTTTTTTTTTTTTTTTTTGTTCATCATTTACTACAATCTGTCTCCTTCGTGGGACATTCAGAAGTATGTTGGTTGGTGCTATCGCTGACTCGCTCAGTATGTGACCTGTGTCACATCCTCATTGTTTAAACAGTAGTTATATTTACTGTGATTGGATTAGGTCTTGGGGTATTTTGCGCTTTAGTCGTCGCTTTTTTTTGTGATTCTCCATTAGTGACCGAGCTAGAGTATTTGGGTGTTGTTGGATTCGTTCTTTATAGGACTTGGTATGGCGTACGATTTCCTGCTTCACGGTGGGCATTCGTAGGTCATGGTGTAGTAGTTCGTTGGGTACAAACCAGGGCGCGTTGGTTATCATACGCAGAGCTTTATTTTGAAACCTCTGTATAATTTCTATGTTTGAGTGAGATGCGGTGCCCCATAATTGGATCCCGTACGTCCAGATGGGCTTCAGTATTGCCTTGTAGAAAGAAATCTGAAATATAAATATAAAACGATTTTCATGAAATTTCTAAATAATTATGTCTTTCTATTTAATTCTTTTCTCCTAAGAAAAGAATTAAATAGAAAGACATAATTATTTAGAAATTTGACACGTAGAACTTAATTTCTGGTATACCACCATGAAATCATGGCAACAAAAGAAATATTTATTTAGGTACGTCATGGTCTACATTTTTAGTTTTTTCGTAGTTCTCACTAGGAAGCTGGATCAGGCGCCTGTTTCAGAAAGTGGTACTTCTGTAGACGGCTCGTATTCTTAAGAGATTCCCATCTTTGGAACCTTGTCTGCGGGTAGGTTGGATCCTGACCCGATACCGATGTTCAAGTATTTTTTTAGGTTTTTTTTGTATTCATAGTTTTCACTAGTTTATAAAAATAAATAACTGAGTTTATAATAATAATTATGTTCTTCAGAAGTTAATTGTAACTAAGAAAATATCATAAACGAATTATCGTCCAAAAAAAATGCACCTTAGTGCAAATTTTTGAAGTGAAAACTTCTTTAGCGGCGTTGAGCACTTTTTCTGTAATGGGTATAAAATCTTAAACTCGCGTCAGGACACGTGACCTGATCGAAAAAGCGTAAGACGGAGGGAGTTCTGAAGTGTTAATAATGTAATATAAATTGTCATGTTTGTGTCCGATAGCGCAATAAATGAATATTGTATTTTATAATATATAATAGCAATTCGTGCAAAATTATTCCCTAACCATTTCAAAATATCAAAAATGCACAACGTTAATATTCAAGTTTTCACTTCTGCCGGCACCCGTTGTTTTTTTTTTTCCTAACTGTACTACCCACAGTAGTGCGACCCATACTATCGTAATCTATAGACATGTATGCGTTTATTCTACCCTATTTTATTTATTTCTGTACATCGTGGGGATAGTTTCTATACTATGGTGCCCTATAACTTTTCAAAATAAATATAATTTCATTGCTTCCCTAGTTGTTTATTCACCTTTTTGGATGTATTCAAATATATAACACAAATGTCTAGTTAAATAGCAAATGTTATCGATATGATTTATCGATAATTTGATGCCATCCTAAAATGTAACACCCCTATCACAGATTTTTAACTAGCGCGATCTATCGGGTAATAGCTGAATTACATTCAAATATTTTTTATATTCGTAGTTTTTCTATTCAAAACTAGACAGCGCTACTGACGCACGAGATCAAAATTTTTGTATGACAGGAGTCCCAATGTCCGCTCTATGTGTAAGTATTTTTAATCTCTTTGCATCGAATGAATCGAAGACGCCACGTACGCGTCGTTGTGGAACCAGAGTTTATGATTGCAGTCGTCATCACCTTAGTAGGCTTCTGTTTAGCATTTTTCTTTTTCAAAACCTCTTCATAACGGGTGTTGAAAAGTCATTAAACTATTTCGTATTTTGATTGACCACCATTATAGTCAGCGCTAACGGCATGTACTAGAACCAAAAATTCGAAAATGTGGTAACGTCTACCGACAATCCCCTCAGGGGGGAAAATTGAACCCTAATTTAAAAAAAAACAAAAACTCCCCTATTCCTGTTGGATTATTCCAGTTTTCCCCCTTATTTTTAGTTTTAATTCCTAAGCTCTTTATTAAATTAATGTCTGGTGGTTTACAGCTCATCATTCTCTCACATATTATAGAGTAGGCTTGTATCCCAGCAGAGGGGACATTACGGCTTTAGGCTTTTAGGCTGCCTACGTTTAAGCTTTGCAGATAAAGCGGCAACTGCACGAGCATACAAGACTTGAGCAAACGGCTCCGCCGGTGGAAAAAGCTGATGTTCGAATATCCGCGCTACTGCTCTCACTTCTGCGGTGTTCACTCATGTGGTGCTGCGATGGCGACTGTTCACAGGCAGGAATAGCACACGCTTGCAATTGCCGCGAGGCTATGAACCTGAGCAACGTAGGTACGTGAGTGCCTACCTCACGGAAGTACTTGTATTCTTGGACGTTGTTTTCAATTCTGTTTCAGTTGCATTTGATGGCAAAGTGTATTAATATAGTGGTGCATAAAAACTAGTGTTTTTGCACCACAATCTGCCGCTTTAAATTTTAAATTATTAACTAAAAAGCCCAACAGTCGTATGAATGATAATAATACTAACGGCTAACGGCCTGATGGCCAAGAGCCTCGACGAACATCTGTCGAGGCTTTCTTAGGCGTTTGAATCAAGGGCCTGATACAGAAGGCAGTACTCCTCGACAGGGCCCGCATTGTGAGGATGTCCTTGCTCCCGACACCGGCAGACCACTATTTTTTTGATTTTTTTAATATTATTTTCCGCAAATCGGAAGACGTTGCGTTGGAAGGCCTCCTACTAGGTGGACTGATGACCTGGTGAAGGTTGTGGGGATTCGCTGGATGCGAGTCGCACGGGACCGGTCAATGTGGCAACACTTGGTGGAGGCCTATGTCCAGCAGTGGACGTCTTTTGGCTGAAATGATGATGATGATGATGAAAAGTTATTTTATGAAATATTTAAAAATGTGTACACAAAACAAATAAAGGAAATAATACTAAGTGTGTTTTGTTATTAAAGACTTTCTGTTCATTGAAAGTTGATTTTTATTTATACTCACAAAACTTCGCTGAATGTCGAATAATGGACACTATTATTCGATATTCGACGAATAACAAAACAAAATCGAGTAATGCCGAATACCAAAAATATCGAGTATCCGCGGCATCTCTAGTCCATAGCCTTTCGAGGCGCCTAGCGTGATGGCGCGCGTGCGCAGGTGTGGACGCACCTTTACTTACCAAGTCCAGGAGTGGTTCTGATTCTGACAATCAGCACACTTGCTAATTTGTTTAAACACCTAACTGCAAGATCTGAACTTGGCGTGTTCTATGAACATTTATGTATTTCTTCTCTTATTTAATACGTGTAAGTACTGCCTAATTACTATAACTAATTATGCATGACGTATCCAAAATCAAACTTTATCGCCTTTTTTGATATTTTGCCTCTCGAGTGAAATAAAAATTAAGGATTTTTTATTTTATATTTAATTATTTATACGATCAAGAAATAAAATAATGGCCCATGATTGTATTTAAATAAATAAACATGAACTAACTAATTAAAATTGCAATACTTCAATCAAAATATCACCTAGTCGTAGGTACTTAATGCCGACAAAAATCAAACTCGATCCATCTATTCAGATCTAAACTACTCAATACTCCTGCACACAACTCAATTGTAGCCGCTAGGTGGTCATAAATACGCAAATAGAAAACATTACGCAACATCTGTGCGGTAAAAGGATCAATAATAATATCACTGCTTTTGTTAACCTGCATCTTCATAGCACGCCGTGAACTTTTTGTTTGTTGAACTTCAGTTGACGGTTTCATGAATGTGTCCGTTACTCTAGCAAATTCTTTCTCAAACAGATCTATAAACTGACTTAACAGACATTTCACCGTGCGATGTTTCTCTTTTACAAGACCGTCACCTTCGTACCAAGGCTTTAACAATTCTGCGTGAGATTTTCGTAATAACTCATAATATTTCATGCGGTCATCAAATTCTTTCGCCATCATCTTTTCTCTCCAAGAACCTATTGATAGATCCCACTCCTCCTTCTTTACCATTTCTAGGTACAGATCATTCATTATATTAACCTCCGTCTGATGATAAAAGCACACTGGATTTTTCATGACAAATATTTCTGCTTCCACAAAGAATTTCTTGTATGGATAAAATTGCGGAACCACTTCGAAAACCTTGTCAATTATGTCTTCAAGAATCTCAAACGCAATGTTTTTAACAGCTGTTCTGTTAATTAATATTTTTAGAGCTCCAACCTTCTTTATTATCAGGGATTTGTCTTTAACTGAGTCAGCGTATAACTTTACAATAAGATTTGTTGTATTGTTGTCAAACAAATTTACGTTAGACATGCTTAGTTCCCAATATTCGGCAAATATATCTGGTTTATCGGCAATAAATGTGAAATATATTACCCTACTTTGACCAGGCGATAAAACGTCTTCGTTTTTGTTGAAAAAGAATACTTGTTCATACGGTTCTTCTGGTATAAAATGAACTATCCGTTTTATTCTCTTCCAACAATATCTTAAAGTAACAGTTCCGAGATTCTGGAGAAATAGTTCACACCTACCCGCTCTTTTTGCCGGGACATTGAAGTAGTAAGTCCAAAAGGTACAAAATTTATTATCTTCAGAATCTTCTTTTTGAAATCCAAAAGATGATAAGACATCTAGATTTTGACCAGGTATTTCCTTATAAAATACATTTTTATTTATTTTTATAGCATAAACGTCACTGAGCGGTTCTATGACGGGATTTTTCGCTTCTTCTATAATAATCTCGGGAAGTGGAGGCAATTTCGGTGGTGGTGGTGGAGGATTAATGCCTCTTATAAATAAACCGTCGATATTTGGCCTGAAACATAAATGTGGTGTTTTATTGCGGTGAAATACCTTGTGATAAACCTGACATGCGAGTATGGCGACGAAACTAGAGCAACATTGATTGGATTGGATTCTGAAGTAGTTTTATAAGCTGGTGAATCCTACAATAAATTCCATACCATTATTAAAATATCAGAAAAAAATACTAAGCACACTTTATACCTGAATGGATCAATTTTCTTTATATTTTCAATGAGCTCATCTTCTCGCTTTTCTCTATAATTTTCGTAATCAGCGTTTAATTGAGGACAAGTCTCCCGAAGTGATTCACCGGCCATTCCCAATTCTGTTTTGCGAACATAAGCAGGAACCCCGATATGTTCCACTACTTTTGGGCGACCCTTTTCAGCAGGTGTTCTTTTGATTTCATAAGCTGGTGCACAATAACAACGCTGCTTCAGTCTTGGTGGGCGAATCCACAAAGATCCTCTAACCCCCGTTTTCTTTTCTATCTGCGCATGTTCTAAGGCAACTTTGCGTTCTTTGTCCTCCCGAATATTGGCCAACAGGTTCATTGTTAGGTCCACTGGTGGCCGTTGGAGCCTTTTTCCCAGCTCTATAGTCTCGTCTCGCCGGATCTTTATCCATTTTTCCCAAAGTAATAATTCTCGATCCGGAGAAATTGGCCTCCTGTGGGGTGGAATGTTACTATCTTTATTCTGCATTTTTGTTGGTATTTTCGAGGATCGTCATGAAATGTTTGCACTTTTTGTTATGTCAAGTGTCAATTGATTTTATTGTGACATTGCCATGGTTTCCATTACGAAATAATGACAAGTAAATATTTGAGTCTTATTTAGATTTTTCTTGTTTTATTCAATGACGTATTATATAGTTTTAGTGCAAAATTCAGCAAATGAATAGAAAGTGATGTCCTGAAATTTTATGTAATTTACTTCAATTCAAAATTTTACAAGTATGTCTGCCACTGGTGCCAAAATCACGGCACAAGGAGGTATTTATAACGCTACTACTTCTGCACTTCACTATAAGTCCTTCTCAAAGAATTAAATCCTTAGATTCCCCATTATGCATCAAAAAACGGTTCATATTTTGGTTTCGATAAAAACCTTTGGTCCATGGCTGTTCAGTAATTAGTTCATAGAATCAAGAAAGATCATCGACCACTTTCCTTCATCAATATTGCTGTCATCAATCATCCATTAGTAGCGATGCAACTCATGACATAATTATTTTTTTAGAATTCTGACCCACTTGTACTGGCTACATTGTCAACACTTGTACTGGCTACATTGTCAACATATTAAAATTATTCAAGCAAAGTTTGAAGTATTGCTTACTTATCTCGCCTACTCTAGTCCCTCGCTTACTTTGGCCTTGTGTGATTTCGAAACAGCTCTGCATTAAAACGAGAATTTAAAATAAAATTTCTTTAGCGCTAAAGTAGCAGAAATTAATGTGTAGTGCCAGCAAACCTAAATTTGTGATATTAAACTAAATAGAGTAGCTTACAAATAAAACAAATTATTGTCCTTAAAACTATTGAATCTTAGGAGAACCCTATACAACTATGGGGTTGACCTATACTGTAGGCAGCTTCATGAAATTGTTTTTTTTTTCTCTGTTATTATATAGAGGATGAGTACGTACCACCAGAAGGAGAGATAGAGATTGAGGAGCCCCCGTATGGAACCTTGGAATGGATTCAGTACTGGAGTGAATTTGAAGGTCTCCTGCCGACACCTATAAATGTATCCATCACAGATTCCTTGGTATACAGATGCCCTGACCTGAAGTGGTTCAATTTTGATGTCTATCCACATAAGGTCAAGCTGACCAATACTGGATACACGGGTAAGTACTCGTATTTCCTTTAAATACTTAATGTGTGTGTGGATTGTGGAGGACAGATAGGCAGTCGTTCTATGTAAAATATCCGGTTAGACTGGAAACCGACCCCAACATACTTGGGTCAAGGCTAGGCTAGAAGATGATGATGTACTTAATAAGAATTAGCAGCTTTAGTATTTTCTTCATGCCCGCAAAAGCATTAAATTTTTTTCTAATTTAAATATTGAAGTATTGCTTTTCGTCTTTTGATATTAAAATGTTATGATCGTTATTGGAAGTTACTGCTAGATTTTTCGAATAGCCACACCAAACAATAAAATATCACACTCCTCACTTATGTACTTCTAGTTTGACTTCCAAAACAACAGCAAAACAGTCCACACAGTTAACAGGACAGGCATGAGTAGTTTTGGCTGGAAAGTCCCTACGTAGGCAGGCATGACAGCGAATTAATTATTATGCCTAGGCCAAAGATCTAAACCGTTAGATGTGCCCTCAGGAATCAACCAATCACGTTCGTTGAAATCCACATCGCGTCTCTCGTCTCTCCTGTGATTGGTTGAATCTTGCACGTCTCCGCACCCGACCGTCTCCTTTTTGGTCTGGCCTCACTGCACACAGCTCGCGTAAAAAATGCTGACACTGAGGGGCCGTCTCCACGAGCGAGAGAATCGCGGCGACATTATCATCGTGCCACGTATATTTCTATACGATAATAACGCCGTGATTCTCTTGAAGAGTGAGCTTGTACATCCCGCACGGAAGGATAGGTACATTAAACGATTTTCAGCATGAGTGCATCAGAACCATAGGGGTTCAATATTTTGGCCTAACTTTCCGCCATTTTATTTTATTTCCAAAACTGGCTGCCAGGTTTTGATCCTTATTGGCAATACTATCTGTTAGTACAATAATAAAGGTGCTGTTTTTTTTTTCAAAAAACCAAATACTTATTCTCCAACAAAATTCTGGTCATGGTTCCTGTGATCACTTTGCTCTGCTACCCATAGTTTAGGATGCAGCTACATGACCTAACTCAAAAAACCGGCCAAGTGCGAGTGGTACTCACACGTAAAGCTCACTCAGATACTCTCACCAAATAATATCCAAACTAATATTATAAATGCGAAAGTAACTCTGTCTGTCTGTCTTTGCTTCACGCCTAAACTACTGAACCGATTTGTGTGAAATTTGGTACAGACATAGTTTGGAACTTGAGAAAGGACATAGGATAGTTTTTATTACAAAAAATAAAATTTATTCCGGACATACAGCGCCATCTATTGGTCAAGAGTCGGCATCAATTCAGTACTGAAAATTCCACATTTCATTTTTGAAGAGATCCCGCGAGATCGGGAACTATGTGGGTAAAACCAAAAATCTGCCGGAAGTCACTATTCCACGCGAACGAAGTCGCGGGCAAAAGCTAGTAATAAAATATTTTGAAGGCTCATTGATATAATTATGTTGTATTTTATTATATTACATTCAACAGCAAAACTAAATTTGTTTTTTCTGCAGTTTGGTGAAAAGTCTCATATCTCAAAAACGGGAAATAATAAAGCTTCCGAAAAACAAATTAACTTCCAACTATCTGTGGTTGACTGTAATGCTAACCTTGGTTAAAAAGAATTACCAGAAAATGAATACAACATTGACCGACAAAAAATGTTGTATTTAACAAACAAACATGAGCTTACTCAAATCACAATTCTACGAAAAATAATAAACTAAACCAAAAAAATAGCTAACTTCCGAAAAAAAATACTAAGTTTCCGAAAAAAATACTAAGTTTCCGAAAACATGTTGTGCTAAAATAATCGTTTTCTTAAGCTCTATAACTTAGGATGCAATAGCGAGCGAAGCGATTTCGGGGTTTAGTGGAACCCGACTTCGACAGGTTAGGTTCGAAGAGGATGGCGGGGTCTTGAGAGCGAGCGAAACGTGCGAACTAAGACCCCGCCATCCCCTTCGTTTAAGGTTACTTTACACCCTGCAGACAGAAATAGAGCCCATATTACAACATTTGGATATTTATCTTAACGTTAATTTTATTCCTGTTTTATTTATTGTATACATTAATTCTAAATTGAATATTTTAAACAGGTGAATTACGATGAAAATGACTAACTGTAGTTTTCCGTAAAACGCAATTTAAGCTCGTGGATATTACGTGAAATGGTCGTTGCAAATGCTGTATTGATTTTTGAAATTTTCAGTATTTTAGTCGGTCATTTCTTTGTCCTGTCAGCTGGTGGAAAATTAGTATATAAATCAGTTCATATTTTGAACATAATATAGCTCATATTTTTTTCGAAGCTTTTATTACTACCCCTCAAAAACTAAACATAAAATCTTATTCTGGCCAACAAATTTTCGTTGAAAGTAAGTTTGTTTACGTTCTACAATCCTAAATTTTTTCAGAATTTTCCTTCATGTCATTTTTAAAGACCTATCTATAGACACTCATGTATTAATAGGTTTGATGTTTTTTTTTAGTTTCAATTCCATGTATGCCCAAGCCCTTGCCATGTATTACCCTAATCTTTTTTGTTGTATAAAAATCGTAAAGCGGCTTACAGAATACATCTACCTACTAAGTTTCAACTGTGTAGTCTTAGTAGTTTCACTAACCGACAATGCCCCCCGCTCTCGTTCAATGTCATCAACGTCTTTAAAGTCAGGGGTCAATATATGACCAAGATATTTGAACTTCTGGACTCTGCAAAGGTGCCCTATAGTGGTACAGGAGGTACTTTTTCAGGGCTTTTACCCCAAGCATTAAAGACCATGACAGATTTTTTACAATTTTACGGCATACCATGTACTTTGACTAATGATGCAGTTTTAGTTTTCATCAAAATCGGGGTCGGGACTCCTTTGAGTACTTTTCGCTATTCCTCATAGTTCCGGATTTGGCCATCCACGCCCACTTGAAAAATTCACCCTGTATAGTTTTGTAAATGGCCACCGATAAAATAAAAAGTCATTAATCTTGATCATTGGCTTTGGGAAATAAAAGAAAACTGCACAAATTAGGCAGCCCAATCAAAAATTACCAGCCATTTTGGCGCGTTAGGACAGATCTTACAATATAAATCTTTGGCCAGATCGTGGTCCTACCCGTTCCAAATAGCTACTTGAGCTGAGCCGTGGTCCTTCGTAACATGGTTTACATGGTAATTTGCTAGTTGGTATAATACTGTCATTTGTTAAGCCACTCACTGGGGAAAGATATGGATAAGTGATGGGGAATCTTAGAAAGGGATCGAAGTGTATTTCGGATAGTGGTTGATTTATAGACGCTATTTATCTGTCTGGGAACTAGAAGTGTAGGGGTTTTTATTCTCGTGTTAAATTAATCAAATTGGCAGTGGTGTCGGCCCCGACTTACCTTTGATTTATAAGCCATGAGTGCAAAACAAAGCACCCCGCTTTAATTCGTGTAATTTATTATTTCACCGAAACATCATTTTGGAAAACTTGTGGTACTTCACTTCAGCAACAGCAAACAGCACTTTGCCCAGGTTGTGGATTACAGCCCACTCTCTGTCACAGAAACGTGTCCCAGCAGTGGGACCGTTATTTAAAATGTTTCTGCTTATTTATGCATTATAATTTTGTCGCCAATTTTGAAAAATACCTTCGAAATTTAGATAGTGTATTAGTACGTCTAACGCTTATGATTAATGATTAAATCCTAAGTTAATTACTGACCAGCTGACCTGTCTTGATAATATGAAGCAACGCCTATTGTGTTTACGTTCCCAACATGTGATTATACGGGATTCACGAGAGCCCTGTCCAAACATGATGGACGTCATATTAGCACCTGAAGCATTCAATTGACATGTCTGGATCACATTAGCATTTATACATGACAGCACAGGTCATCCTACATATAGATTAAGGGTCTGTTTGTTGATGTGTGATCTCCATGAGATTCCATTGTAATTCCTTGATATGTGAGGAATACAACGCGTGCTGTTTTTAATTTGTAGCGGAGTTATTTACTTAAGAGGGAAGCGCCAGCGTAGCCCGCGAAATTCAAATTTTCTTACGTTTTTTGCAGTTAGCAGGTCAGTGTCAGGTGGTATGTTGATTAAAATATGGTCCGCGGCCGTAAAAAATATGGTTTTATAGAGTTATAATCATTAAAATCATCAATACTACCCCTTTAAGTCTATTCAATCCCATTGAATGACTATTTCATGAAAAGTTATTCAATGGGCATCCACATTAAGAACTTTTTTTGGTGTGAGACATCAGGGACTCGTGTCTATGGTCCACAAAGTTTTGTTCTCCACAAAAGGTTGTATCGGAAACCTAGGTACCGATAGAATCTGCAGATCTGGCTTAAGAGACATTCAAACACAGTACTCTGATTCTTTGCATTCTCTACATCACTATTTTTGAAACAACCGCCTATATAGAAGTTAATAATTAACCAGACTAGGCATAATGCATTTTTTCACAGGCACGTGGAAAACTCTGGCCCAGTTTTTTCTTAGTTCAAAATCAAAATATTTTATTTCACATAAGCCTACATGGGCACTTATAAAACGCCGATAAAAGATGCACGATTCGGGTTGGTCGTTCCCTATGGAGAAGAATCGGCAAGAAAGTCCATGGTTACTCTTTTCAATTAATGATTTGGTATTACAATATTAATAAAAAAACATAATTATATTGTCATCAGTGGTAGTCTCCACTAAATGGAGAACGGAACGCCCATATTTGGAAGGTGGCCCATTTTTGGAGAAACATGTGCTGTCCCAAATTCATTTCCATTGGGGCGCTGACATGATGAAAGGCAGTGACCACACAGTCGACGAGAGAAGATATCCTGGCGAAATGCAGGTTAGTTTGACTACCTTGTGTTCTTCATCGTCAACCTTAGGCCACCCAATGCTGAGTGTAGGTCTCTTCCAAATATCTCCAGTTTTGGCGGTTTGTGTTATTTTATGTTTGTTTATGCGGAATATATTTCATTCTTTCTATCCTTAAATGTTTGTTTCTTTTTGACAAAGCTGACAAAAAGATTCTTTGACAGTTGTTTAAAATGGCTCGAGCAGGCGTAGTGTGTCAATTTGATAAACAATGGCCTGACTGATGTACTTGGCTGAATTCAGTGGATTAATGATCATTTTAGTAAGCAAGATTGAACCGTGCATTTCGATAATGTCAACATCCATAGATTATTCCCATTGATTAATAGACTGAAATTAGCCCGAAACAAACCAGTTAATATTATTAGGAGCTACCTTGTGGTAGTTATCACACTCTCGTCATTCTCGCACTTGTGCAGGAAAGTATACTACATGTAATTATATACACTAGTAAGAGAAACATGATTTTTAACCTATTTCTAAAAAGGAGGAGGTTATTTATTTATTTATTTATTAAAACTTTATGCACATAATGTACAAGGCGGACTTAATGCCTTGGGCATTTTCTACCAGTGTACCTTAGGGTGATGTAGAAACAAAATCAGTAGGTGCAATAATACAGAAAATAACCTCGTGTTAGCATTTAATTGTGAGTTAAGTTTTTCGTGCAAGTAATTATGATAACTTAACAACTCTTCATAGCTCAGAAATGTGTACAATTAAGAATATGAGACGAGTACTTCTTCTATAGTTAATTGAGCGAGTCCTATTAATGTTTCCTTCCTTAGCCGTGGATTCAGTAGTATCGTTTACAAGTTGGGTATAGCGTTATCCGAGGTTAGGCGCATGTAACTGATACAATTAAAGTTTGGGTGGTTTGGGTCTATTAAAACAATTTTAACCGACATCTTCAAAAAGGAGGAGGTTCTCAATGAGACTGTATTTATTTTATAGATTGCGACCTTTGTTCACGTGAAATTATTATTACACAAATAAATTACTTCCCTTTTTGTATCGGATTTTGATAACAATTTCAAGGGATTAAATTTTTTTCCACGGAACCCTAATATTCAAATTGTAAAATGAAAGTACCATAAGCCGATCAAAATCGGTTCAGCCGTTTCGGAGATTAGCCGGAGCAAACAAACAGACAAGCAGACAAAAAATTAAAAAATGTATTTTGTTATTAGTGCCGTATAAATTTTCACTCATTCAAAAAAAACTGTTATTACCTACCTATCTCAAAGCAGAAAACGTTATGTTGTGTGCATAATAACTGCTTAGTAGGGTACATACCTACACTATAAAAATATCATTTCAGGGTGGAAGCAACATATTTTTATCATTAAATATACCCTTTTTTTTCGGATGGGAAATCATCAAATGACTCCTCCCGCTCTGGGCGGAGCGGAAGGGAGTGTCAGACTTTTACTGACCATCAATGTTCCTTCTTTTGCCCTTTAAGTTCCCTTATATTTCATCATGTGCCCTTATTATCACGTGCCCTTCATTCCTTCATTTCATGTGCCCTTTATATTTCATCTAGATCCGTTCAGCCATTCTGGCGTGATTGAGTAACAAACATCCATCCAAACTTTCGCATTTATAATAGTAGTAAGATAGCTGTAGTACGAGTAAGTCTGGTATTAACTGTTTCAGGTGACGTTTATTCGAGCGGAGTATTTAACACAAGAGGAAGCTATGAAACATCCAGATGGTGTGACCATGGTCTGCTACCTGATCAAGGTAGGTACCTTAGCAGCTCCAATATTACCTATAAATCAGCATAGGAGTCATGGAAAGATTCTTTCTGGTTACCGATACCGAACAACACGTTAAAAAGTTAACTCAGGAGAAGTCCTAAGTGATTGAACCAGCTTCAGCCTCGTGCAAAGAAAATTATCTAATTTTCTTTTCCCATAAAAGGGTAACTTGTTTTAATGCTCCTCCCTTACTGACACAGTTACCACCTAACCACCAGCCTTTAACTGCTTCAATTCTGTCCTACTGAACCTCAGACATTATTTTAGTACGGCGTCAACCCAGATGACAGACTGGCCTGGGTGATCGAGGGCTTCAGTAGAGTTCAAGAAGCCCAAAAGCACACTCGGATAGGCCCTTACCCTATGTCTCGACTCCTACCTATGTTCCATGAAGACTACTTCGTGTACTGGGGCAAACTGGAAACGGTGGACGGCCGCGAATTCAAGATCAAGTGGGTGGTCCCAAGAGTCATTCTGTTTGCATCTTTTGAGCAGGTGATTAAAATTATAGCAATTTTTAATTTACTAGCTTTCTCTCGCGGCTTCGGTGTCCCGTTATGTACGAAAATTAACACACTAGTACGTTTTAAATGTATTTAACACTCGGGGATAATGTGGCTTTCCGTTAGTGAAAGAATTTTCGGAATCGGATCAGTAGTTCCGAAGATTACCCCACAATCAACTTAAACCTCTTTATAATATTAGTATAGACTAGCTGTTGCCCGCGACTTCGTTCACGTGGAAATTTTGTATGTATGTGAGAGACTGCCTCGTTGGTCGAGTGGTCGCAAATGCGACTATTAAGCATGAGGTCCTGTGTTAAAAAAAATGTTTATTTTAATTACATAAAGCTATATCGCACATGATTTAGAGAGATTTTATCACCTTTTGAGCAAGGCGATGCTTGTGTGACTCCGCTCTTCCACTTAACATTAAACAATGTATGCAATAGAAAAAATACTATAATGAATAGTGTTATTGGGTTATTCCATCAGGAATTTCGCAATAGCAGCCACGGAATCTGGATTTCCACCAACATGGGAGTTCAACATAACTGGCGAAATGTGGGTGTACGATTAGGTACACTTCTGCCTAAACCTTTGGGGATTACATGGCGTGATGTGTGATAACTGACTGGCTGATCAAAATGTGATAATGTGAGTGATGACTACAAAAAGAAGTCCCAAACAAAAATAAAAACCGTTTATTTTAGCGCTATACAACTTTATTTTCAAAGTGATCCATCACACGCCTTGTTGGGCACTATTTATTCTAATACCGTTTTGTATACAACAATAATGACTTATTATTTTCCGCAAGCACGTGCAAATTTTGGGCACTGAACAACCAACACATTGACCGTCTGAAAAGCATGGAGTGCACAATTGAATGCCGGTCACTTTTATGGTTTGGCCCCGGGATCTGTTGATCGTCATTGTAAAAACCAATTTTAAGGGAAATTGTAACCTCTTAAATTAAAATGGCAAGTTATTTGAAATGTGGGCATGCGAGGAATTAAAACGCTCTGTCCTTTAGCAGCTCCGTTTTTATAATGTTACTGCCCAGCTCTGTGATACGAAGCCTGGTGCCGTTGCACAGTCTGGTTGCATCAAGGTTTCGCATCACCAGAACTGGAACGCCAACTTTAAGCTCCAGCTGATGGGACGCCTCGCCTTTTAACTCCACGGAGTTGAGAAATTTAACGGGGTAGGCAGTACTATCGTCATTAGCCATCACAGTGTCTAGTGTGTCAGTGTTCTGTCGTCATAGGACGGTCGGACGGCGAGCTAGCCCATTACTCACCGTCCACAGGGTCTAAAGCGGCCGAACGACGCCACCCATCAGCACCTGGTTGCCGCGGATATCCTGCAAGCGGCGGTTCAACGCCTCTAATGCATGCTTCTGCGACATTGTGCACTCGTCCTATAGGCTTAACTTCCACTGCTGCAAAAGGACTGCCTCGTTTTTGGTGATGTTGCATGTTGGGATATCTTCGCTTGCAAGATTCAGCGGCAATTTGAAAATTGAATGTGCAGTCCGGCCACCCTTAAGCAAAGTTGTATCAATGCCCGACGAAGTCACAACCACAGTTATGTGACGGCACGGTTTTTGCAGTGGCTGAGCAATTGACTGCGGCGCTGCACACACACAACATCGTGGATTTTATCAAATTTTATTTTTTTTAATTTTTAGAGATTTTTTTTCTTAATGGGTTGTACGTAGTACTTATTACTTCCATTGAAAGAGTAAACACAAAAGGAAAAATAAAACCAAATTCATTATCAGCCATTCCGGCTACACTTCGACTAAAACCTATTTACATAATTAATTAAATTTATCATAGAAATCGCGTATGAGGTTACTAACTAAATTTTAAACATTAATATCTTTTGCATCTGTTGGTCGATTTGGATGAAATAAACGCTAAATGTTACTCGGAACAATGCTTCTTATGTTTCAATATTTCGATTTTGAATATAATGAGGGGTTTTTACGTGATGCGCGCACAAACATACAGACAAACCGACAAACAGACAAACAGACAAAAATTCTAAAAATGGTAGAAATGGGTTCTGTTAGTGCTCCTTTAACACCCCTACTACTTTTTTTCTAAATATTTTCAATGTACAGAAACGCCACGTCTACAGATTTATTATATGTATAGATTACAATGACGCGTGACGTTATTCGCAGTACGCTTACCAAATGAAAAAATGTTTTTTCGAAATCCTGAATCCACTCCTCCAAGGTCCACTTCTTCTTCTTAGCGTCTCGATGGCAAAAAGTTTAAATATGTTTAGCCCAAAACTCAGCCACGCGAACCCCGCTCACTGATGCAGTAAATAAGTCATCAACAGAGCAGGTGAAAGGGCATGCGGTGCAAGATGGAAGGTGGGCCATTGTTTGTGGGGGGGCACGCCACATACGCAATTGAGAGGTCCAGTTAGGACTTTAGTCGGGATCTTATATTACTACCAACGTCCTCATCATCGTAAACACACGCCCTTTTATCATGGGGGTAGACAGAAACTATACCACCCCCCACCCCCTATAGAACCCCATCTTCTACCATAAGTTACCAACATAATTTACGCTTTAAAAATAATGTTAAAAAATATTTTCAAAGCTTCTCGTTACAGATGAAACAATTCCGTAAACTATGGGACCCTTGGGACGAACCCAACTTGAGAAACTACAGACCACTACAAGCACGCGAAGATCGTCATGTCTTTTACATCAATCCACATTGGTGCCAGTACAATTCACTGTTGCCTATACCAAGAGTTCCAGAGCCATCGATTTCTATGTTGTCTCCGGAATATCTAAGTAAACCTTGGATGCTACCACCACAAAATCGAATAGATACCAATACGGCCGTGCAGGAAACACAAACCAAAACAGATAATCCTGATGACGAAACAGTTCCAAGAACTTCTGTATAAACGATGAAAATAACTTGGTTGTGACCAAGTGCAACTTGTCGTGTAATAGGTACCATCGTACCTTTTTGTATTGTCTGTAGAGTTGATTCTGGTTGTGAACAAAGTATGTTCTATAAGCAATACAGATGCTTGAAGGAACATGTGCGTTTCAGAATTAGATTTGTAATTCAGATAACACGATTAAACGTAATATTCTAACTTGTTTAAATATTTTGAACCACGTCACCAACATAAAAAAGACAGAATTGAATTTTGTGGAACCAGAGTATTCCGCGAACGTCAATTCTGTCTTTTGGCTTCCACCTAAAGATAAAAGTTTCATCGAATTCTGTTTAGCCGTAGAATACCTGTAGAAACATTTAAATCTTTAGGTATAAGTAGGTACTACTGCTATTACTTTTTGTCGCAAGTAAATCTTTAAATGATTTATGTACTTGCAACAAAAAATAAAAATAAATTTTATGCTTTTCAAAATATTGTTTGAAAACCAATATAAACTATAAATCAAAATTAATTGCCTCAATCATTTAACATATAACGGAGCATCACTTGACTGATTTGGCAATGTTTTTTTTTGTTATGTTCGTAATCGTCAGGACATACAAACCTTAGTATGAAAGAAATATTTATGTGTAATAGTTTTGTTGTATTTTTTTACTCACGTCACTTTTCATTTTATTCATTACTTAATTGCAACCGTGTGAAGCCGGGACACAAGACTGGATAGCTAGTAAAATATTAGATAAACAATCGATACAAATGACTTTACACTAAATGAAAAGACTAAGTGCCAGTGTGGTAAACATAAAAACGCCTTACGCCCTAGATAAAAAACTTATGTATGCTTACGCCTCTGTCAGTGTCACTGGTCTGTCAGTGTCATAACAGCAGAGTACATTGTGTAATTTCGTATATCAACAAGAAGGTAACCTACAAAGTTTCGACCCTAGCCCAGTCAATAACAAAATGTTGAGGAATATTTTGCGTACCAGCCGCTGGCTGGCACGAAGGCAGATCAATAATGTAACTCCAGTAGTAAGGCGCCATTGCCCGCGTTCATTGCCAAAAGTCGCTATTATATCGTTTGACCGACAATTTTCGTCAAATCCTCCTGCATCTGAGGTTTCGGATGTGGATCAGGTGGTTTTTGAAGAAATCTGTAACGAAACTCTAGAATCTCTCTGTGATTATTTCGAAGAAATTGTGGACGCATCTTCGAATTTAAAAGGGGCTGATGTCACGTTCAGTGTAAGTGTTCCTATTTTATTTCTTATTGTAAAATGAAAAATAAAGCAAAGTTCCACGGTAGTTCGTTTATATGTGTACAAATAGTCAAT
The DNA here is from genome assembly GCA_950022335.1 of Eurois occulta. Lineage (NCBI taxonomy): Eukaryota > Metazoa > Arthropoda > Insecta > Lepidoptera > Noctuidae > Eurois > Eurois occulta. The sequence continues at coordinate 16,815,975 of OX465488.1, forward strand.
TTAAACGCTATAAATCTAAATTAAGACAATGTGTAAGTTCAATTTACTGTATTATTAACAATTTACAAAGTTATGTAAGTTTTACTCACAGAATATGGACAACAATTTTTCTATACATCTATTATTTACTCAAGTGTATATATACCTACTGTTTGATTGAATGTTCTTATCAACAAAAAGACATGAATTGCAGAGATAAACTTCTACTTGCTGTCTGTTTTTTTTTGTCGTTTATTTTAAACAACTTAAAATAGCTCACTGCTTGTGAAATACCAAGAATGTGACTTCCCAGCCAAACCCTTTCGTATAAGCGGTGTAAGGGACATCAACACATAAATGGCTACCATGAATTCAGCATATGATTAGAGCCCCAGCATCAGTTTTTCAGTAGATTATAAAAAGTAAACAGCTGTTCATACAAAAGTGCAATACCAACACTGTCAAAATGTATGAAACAGTTGATTTTATTTTGTGTTTGTGCTGTGACTATGTTCACATTCATATCTTTATTTGCATTCCATAATGAGCGATGATCTTACAATGGCATTAAAGCTAAGGCACAATTTTATGAACCCTGTAGAGCACATTCCTTACATCTTGTATAAAATCAAGGATACACATACACACTCTAAGCCTTTGAGAATATGGTCATCATGATTTCATAATAGGCTTAATTGGTTTTTCTCATTTCAGGACGGAGTTCTAACAGTGGCCCTCGGTTCTAGCTATGGAACATACGTAATAAACAGACAAACTCCCAACAAACAAATCTGGCTCAGTTCCCCTGTGTCTGGACCAAAACGTTACGACCTAGTACTCAAAGATGGCGGCCATTGGATCTACAAACATGACGGAATGAGCTTACATAAATTATTACAAGACGAAATATCTAAAATAGTAGAAAGCAAACTAGAATTTAATAAGTGTTCTCATAGTTTAGTTTGAATATTGTATATTTTATTTATTTTATAGTAAATAGTTTTTATTGTTTGTTTTTTGTTTAATTTTTTTTATCCAAAATGGAGGTTATTGAAGATGGAAATATTATGGACCGCATCCCTATTTTGTTGCAAAGGGATTTGGAATATTATCAGGTATATTACCTTTTCTTCAGTAGAAAATAGTGTGGTTGTATCCGTTGACACTTGGTCAGTAATAGTGATTTGGTATGATGAGCTACAGAAGTAGATTACCACTTACTTTTTTTTATATTGTGTGCGCTTGTGATGTGCCAAATCAACATACTTTCTTTCTTTTGCATGGTATATAAGTAGACCTAATATAAATTGTTAGTAATGGTAATTGTTTTTTTTTTTTTAAATATGGTGCTCAAAAACGATTTTAGGAAAATGACTGCAGTGTAAATTGATTTTTGTTGCTTACCATAGATACCTAATACTTAGTAGTTGATTCATTGTGATTCAATATTTACCCTATAATTATATTTTAAAAAGATTTTCTAATTAGTTGTGCTACTTGAGAGTAATAAAAGTAAATTTTACTTTTATCGATGATTAAATTAATGTTTGGATATTTCAGAAAAACCAAACAGTACTATCTGAAACCATTTGCAAAGGTGTTGTGGGTGGAAGACTAGATTTTCCAAGAAATGCTTCCTTTGCCTCAGTCAAAATTGTACTCTGGCTTGAAGAGGAATTCTCCATTGCATTCAAGTATGTACGCCAGAACTCAGTGATGTAGAATAATTATCACAGTGGTAGTAGTAGTATTGGCGCCTGCCAGGGCTGCGGGACTGTTCGAAAGAGATACCGCGGCCCTGGAACGTAAAGGGCAAAAGAAGGAACATGGATGGTTGTTAGTCAGTAAAAGTCTGACACTCCCTTCCGCTCCGCCCAGAGCGGGAGGAGTCATTTGATGATTTCCCAACCGAAAAAAAGTTTTTAAAAAAAGTAGTAGTACCTATTGGCAGTCGTAGTTATCTATATCATCATATAATAAATCAACATCATCTTCCTGCCCTTGCCCATGTTACTTACTTGGGATCGGCGCAACACGTTTTTTTCTTCCATTTTGCCCTGTCAGCCGTCCCTATCATTTACTCTTTTTTAGTTCATATTCCTCACACAATCCATCCAGTATAATAACTAAATATTGTAGTTTTGAAATGCAAATCACCCTAAGGAAGATAAGAATGTTAATAATTATAATTTGAGTTTCTGCAAATGGAAGTTATTTTATGACTCAATATCTAAGACTTGTAGTCTTATGGTCATTTTACCTACTAATTGACATTTAAATGTATGTCTAAATAAAACATACTATTGGATTTTCAATTTTCCTTGAAAATCCGGTTTTATTTAGGCCTATTTCAGAACGAGACCGGCGCCGGTCGCGCACATTTCGTAACGTTCGGTTCAAGTTGAACAGTGAGCGCTATCATACAAGGCTATGTATATCGAAACGCCCGACGCACACGAACGGCACCGGTCTCGCTCTGAAATAGGCCTAGACATTCATTTTGATGTTTTTGTGCCGCCTAGTTTTACTGAAAGTGGGCGGCATTCATGACTTAATGTCTACCTTACCTACCTAGAATTATAGTCTTAAGTTTTTACCTAACTACAACTATTGCAAATATTTAGCATGAGGCCTATACCCCATGAGGGGTGGGTAGACAGACGCAGTATCTTAGAACGCCACTTGGTACGTTCCTTACATACTCCTTTTACCACATCCATCCATATTGTACAATAATGTCTGGTCATACATACACGCTGAATAGTGCGAGTATGAACTTATTGTCATGTTAAAAACTGTAATTAGATTGCAGTGAAAGTCTAACTACCTATGCCCTATTAATCATTTACAGACAAGGATCAGGCATGTTTGTGGTAACAAAAGAGGATGACAAAGGAGACTTTGGCGTAGCCAAGACTTCTGATCCAGACAAGTTTGTGCAACTGGCTATCAAGTCTGGTGATTCTTTGTTGGGTAGGTACTTACTGGAAAAGTAGGTATTTATGATTCTCCTGAGAGGGTAAATAACCCTGGGCCGATTGAAGGCAGGGCTGATCAAGCTGGGCAAGGCTGGGTAAACTTTTGTATAAAATGGAGAGAGCTTCTGTTGCAGCTTGTTTTTATTGAACACCTGTTTATTTACGCTTCGACCGTCTTGGCGACTTACCCAACACAAGACGAAATGTTTTTTGACATGACAACGTCTAATAAATCGATGAACGTCGGCTGCATGCACGAAAAGGATGACTCATTGTCCCGTTACGCTCATTGGACGCTTGCGCCGCATGCAAGTATGCAATCATTTCATCAATGTTTTGTTATGACGTTGTCACGTTAAACTATCGTCTGTAAACCAAGTTTACAGACAACCAATTTTTTTTTTTAAATATTGAATGGTCCTATTCTTGACCTCAATCTAGTCCTGAGGTCAGAGATGAGGTGAGATTGACCCTAGTTAGTAGTCGAACACAACCTGATCTTGTTTCCAACTTATATTGGCATGGAATGAGCCCCCCCCACATGAAAAAAACAGCTGTTCCATACATTTTGATCGTGTAGGTATGTATTTCACTTTTGTAGGAAACAGCAGATTTTTTTTTAATAACTTTTGTAAAATATCTATGTGGGGGGGCTCAGAATGATGTAAGTAGGTACTGAATACATACGTGGTAACCGTTTTCGCGTCGGTGTCCCTTCCATCCCTTAGAGGTAATGCACTAGCAGCAGCTGTGATCTAAGAAAGACACGTTTGTCACACATATTACATACCTATGAAAAAATCTTGCAGATAGGACGAAGAACATAACGACACGCGTGTAATTCATGAAAGGCTAGGCAGAAGCGTACCTACCCATAGTAGACCCAAATTGCGTCAAGTCCAATGTTATAGTGGGCGATCCTATCCTATTGCCATAAACCGTGCAGGAATCCTGACTCCAGGCTGTTACTGAGCAATTCCTGATGGAGAAACCCAATAGTTAATCGTTTTCTCGATCTGAGAGTCGAACAGTACCTAGGTAGAAGTGATTGCGACCAGTTATTAACAGCAATAATATAGCAGCAGTTAATATATAAAATAGTAAAAGTAAGCAGAAAGACTGCCAATTTATCTTTACACAAGTTCCGTTCATCATTAAAGTCTTCATTTTTCCAGAGCATCTCCACATGCTAGCTCAAGAAGCTCTCGACCACGCTGATCTCCCGGTACTGACCGCTACGCTCGGAGCCGCGGCGTTGTTGAAGAACAGTTTGTACTGCTATGTGCAGCATATTGAGGATAGTGGCAATCCAGAGAGGTACTCGCTACTTCAGGTAGGCTGTTAAAGAGAAAGCTCCAGAGTAACCCGCGAATTTCAAATTTTCTTAGCTTGACTATTTCATGAAATAGTCATTGAATGGAATTCTGCCGTTTTAATTAAAAAGGGCACAGCTAACATTTTTCATGAAATTGAGATTATATATATACGGAATCAGGCAAAAAAGGCCTATCTGCCTATTTTTTTTGTGATTTTAGCAACAAAATTAACTGGAGATAGCATAAGCTTAAAGGGCACAACTGCAACATTTTTTAAGTTCGATCGATTTTCTCAATATTTACAAAATGTTAGTTGTGCCCTTTTTAATAATGAAGGCAGAATTAAGTAGGTACTTTAATGAACAACAACTAGGAACTAAGAACTAGGAACTTAGAGGGTGGTATAAATGATTATAATTCTGTAAATACATACATACGCGTTACGGTCGCGAATCATATATTGTTTAACATACAGCTTGACAGTTGACACTGACCTGCAAACTGGAAAAAAACGTAAGAAAATTAGAATTTCGCGGGCAACACTGGCGCATACTCCTTAAATTGTTTACACTTTGCCAAAGTATTGCTAGATTGTAAATTGTGTAGTGAGTGATGGTGGACAATGGTGGATGTCCAGCAGTGGGACAATAAAGGTTAGGTAAGTACTAAAAAAAAATGCTGGTCCTAACTCAGGTCATGTTCTAGTCTTGGTTTACGCGCGCCAGTACTAGCTTCGTGTGCATATAATGTTACTACCGCGTTGAAAATATAATGTACCTATGTTCTGCGTGATGCGGGTAAAAAGCAAGGTGACGTGTTTGTTCGTTTTTGTGTAGGCTAGCCCACAGACAGACAGAGTTACTATCGCGTTTATAATAGTAGTACCTTTTTATGGATACGTACGCAAATAAACTAATGAACACTAGCCGAACCGACTCGGATGGAGTTTTTTCGGATTTTTTTTCATACAAACTTTCAACCCCTACTTCAAAAACTTTTGTAGCGGATGCCTACGTCATAATAGCTATCTGTATGCCAAATTCTAGCCCGATTCGTCCAGGTGGCTTGAGCTGTGACAGTCATTCAGGCTGGTCAAATTGTTTTATAAGTACCTACCTACTTATAGAAGATAGATGAACGTACTTATTGCTTTTAAAAGTAAAAAATAGCCCTCACCGCTCTCTAATAAAACGACACCCTAACTCGAGTTACATTACACTGTACCCTTGCAATACGGTGTCACAATACAATTTCCCCGCTTTTAAACCTGTTAGTTCATCATAGCCAACAGATGGCGCTGTACATTTACGTCACGTTTCTGAATCGCGGTGTTAAGATTCTCCGGCGTTGGGTTGGGTCTCTAGTTACCACGATTTCACATTATCTCTGGTTTCCCTTCAAAACGCATAAATCTTTCGCCTTTTACTAAAGATTTCCGTGGAGGGGAACACTCAAATGAGTCTTTTGTATTTTTGAAATACTCTGCTTCGGCAGAGTTTATTAACAACATTGAAATCTAGTGATTATGGATGAATAATCGTTATAAAGTTATAATACTTATAAACTAAAACCATTAGGATGCAACAAAACAAACATCTATAAACAGACTTCAAAAACGAGGAGGTTCTATGTTCGGCTGTATATATATATTTTATTTTATGTATGTTTACCGATTTCTCGGTTATTTGTGGATCGATTTTGAAAATTGTTTTTTTTGTTTGAAAGATTATTTATAGTCCCAAGTTGGTCCCATAGAAATATTTTCATGATCTGATTGCTTGTAGTTGCATAAATTAATTCAATTTAACTATGAATTGAATTGGTTACTCAGTACTAGCAAAAGCCCGAACGAAATTCTTAAATAATTATATTGTAAGTACCTACCTACCTAAACAGTTTAATTTGCCAAGGTGTTTTTATCGCATTGCGGGCTAGGCCTTGGTACTAGTGATTGCTACTACGTTGATAAAATATTTCTGATAGTAAATATTATGACGTCATAATTATATGTATACAGTTTGATAATTATTTCGATGTAGAATTCGCCAACGTCCATAGTAATAATTTAAAAGGCACGCTTTCGCGCTCATTCGCTTTTTTTTTTAAAATTTATTTTGTTAATTTTTTGTTATTTTTATTCGTAAATATAAATACAAATCATTGCTAGTACATACAGGCATTCGAATAAAGAAAGTAAAAAAGATAGCAAAAGTGTATTAATTTGTACACCGTCGCGTCGCTCCGTAGCCAATCTATAGTAACATAATAAGATGACGTCATAGGTTCAGTTCTGATACAGAGTGGTAATTTCGGCATTTCACTCGCCAACGTCCATACTACGTTGAATAAAATTGTATTAATTTTATTATTGCCAGTACGTACAAGCAGTCAGATAAAAAAAATGAAAATAATAATAATAACAAAAGCCGACTTGTACTCCATCGCCATTAAATGATGACGACATACATAGTTCTGATACAGTTTGGATATTTCGGTACTGCTTTCGCCAACGTCCATACTACGTTGAATACACCGGTTCTCGTCCGATCACCGAAGTTAAGCAACATCGGGCGCGGTCAGTACTTGGATGGGTGACCGCCTGGGAACACCGCGTGACGTTGGCTTTTTGCTTTGTATTCTATTCAGTTCTTTTTTGCTATTTTTAAAATATTTTTTTTTGTTCTTAAATTGTATACATTATTGCCAGTACGTACAAGCAGTCAGATTAAAAAATGGAAATGAAAACTATACTATAACAAAAGCCGATTTGTACTCCGCCGCCATTAACTGATGACGACATACATAGTTCTGATACAGTTTGGATATTTCGGTACAGCTTTCGCCAACGTCCATACTACGTTGAATACACCGGTTCTCGTCCGATCACCGAAGTTAAGCAACATCGGGCGCGGTCAGTACTTGGATGGGTGACCGCCTGGGAACACCGCGTGACGTTGGCTTTTTGCTTTGTATTTTATTGTTCTTTTTTGCTCTTTTTAAAATTGTTTTTTTTTTGTTCTTAAATTGTATACATTATTGCCAGTACGTACAAGCAGTCAGATTAAAAATGGAAATAATAACTTTAACAAAAGCCGATTTGTACTCCGCCGCCATTTACTGATGACGACATACATAGTTCTGATACAGTTTGGATATTTCGGTACTGCTTTCGCCAACGTCCATACTACGTTGAATACACCGGTTCTCGTCCGATCACCGAAGTTAAGCAACATCGGGCGTGGTCAGTACTTGGATGGGTGACCGCCTGGGAACACCACGTGACGTTGGCTTTTTGCGTTTTTTTATTCATTTATCATCATATAATTTTTACATTGTAGGAAGTGTTTTTTATCGAGTTTCACAAGCCACACGTTTTCTGATAGCGCCATCTATGTTTTAACGCGCTTCGTCATTTTCAGGGTTGCTACAAACGCTACACCACAATGTCAGAGGCTGTTGGCGAAAGAGTCCTTGATCTACACAACAGGGTGCTTTCCCTGTATATACTACAAGATTCCGGGGGCCGGCCGATAGATGGCAAGACTAGGTCGGTTAACGAGACTGGCACGCCATCTGTGCAGGGGTGGTGGCTTTACATGAATGGTAAGAGAATTATTAAATGAAATCACTTCAAATCAAATAATTTATTTCAAATAAGCCAGTTACAGGCACATTTGAACTGTCGAAACAAAGAACAATGAAATGTACCTACAGTCCCAGTCACAAGGCATAAAAACTGTGAAAGTACTGTAGTTGCCCATTCCAAAGCGTAGAAGAACGGGCAAGAAACTCCATGGACACTCTTTTAAATATTATTACAAAACCATGGTTACATCATCCATGATAAGATGGTACATTATGTGAGAACGATGTAGCAACCCTGATGTGCTCCCTCGCTGCTACACCCATGCTACTCCCTAACTGAAGCTCAATTATTTAAAGTAGGTAATAATTATTTTAACAAACGCTTTTGTACTGTTTGTGTTTGTTGTTACAATTGGTCAATCAAAAACAAAAGGATAAAAAGCTACAGTCCCCCACTTCGTCTCAGTTCTCTGGAAGACTAAATAATGGATAAACTTTTGGTTGCTTTCGCGGACAAGTAGAAGATTATCTGATTTCTATGCCCACAATGCTGATAAGTGTTTGACAATGAAAATTGCACAACTATAAATATTACCTGTTGCTGAAAAATACATGACTTATAATCTAAATTGATGCATTTGGTATTCCAGGTAGTAGAAGGGATCTTTGGGACACGGTACCACCGCGGATGGCGCAAAGAATATTTGCTGGGATGCTCAATGAAACTTTGACCATACTTACAGTTAGATATTGCCAAGTAAGTAGAACACTTTTGTACTCTGTAAAGGTTAATAAGAGTCGTATTAGTTAGTAAAGAGGTATGGAGAACAGGGTGTAAAGCTTTTAATCGCCCATAGAAAGTGAGGATGCTGTCTTTTCTATGGGGTGTTGTGTCTGGTGGGCCACTGCCTGACAGTTGATGTTGGGTTTTTTTATATATTCTCAAGTCGCTGATAACTTTAACTGCGCGATTTAGAATGTTGATGTCTTCATTCATAGAGAATTATATAGTCTTTGTCTTCATTTGTGTCATAGATGGCGCTGTATTACTTTTTGTACTCTGTTGCTGTAGTACTTTTTGTAGTGCCACTACATACTAAAGAGTACCCTGCCATAATGGTTGAATATTGATAATGAATGATCATTCACTATTATCCTCTTACCCTTATCAAAATGTATGTGAATTCTTCGAAGTCTTGTGTTTCTTTCTTTCATACTTCTCAATAATAATATCAGTGAATGAATAAAATGATAATTGAAAATGGACTTAAGTGTACTAATTTTCAAGTTCTTTTTTGATTGTTCTCTTAACCATTTTATCATTAAACGTGATCACATCACTAATCAATCATTCTTCTTCTCCACATTCCAGACTAACACAACAGACAGCACAACCCGGCTCCTTCTCAACGACATCCTCAACATTCTTCTCTGCGTAGCCCAGCTCCTCCCATCCATCTGTGCGAACGGGTCAGACCTAGCAGGATTGGACGCCAAGCATCAAACTCGTGACGTCAGGGATGTGCATGCGAAGTGCAATGAGCTGTTCAAGTGTTTTGTTTATAGGGGAGCTGACTTGCATTTTATACATCAGGTAGGTCATCAGGTCATAATTAGCCTATAATGTTCCCACTGCTGGGCCCACAGGTCTTCTCTCTGTGTGAGGAGTGGGCAACAATTCAGCATGCGGGCCCAGTACGGATTTAAATACAGCTCATGTCGTAGTAAAACTATTTGCCATTCAGCAAGATGGTTGTGGGTCGGACTGTCCAGAAACTTTAAACTTTAATAACGAGCAAACCACTGCTTAGTTACCCCGTGACCAAACTCACAGGGCGTAATTTTTCTTGTTTACAAGCTATTGAACGCCCGCGCAGTCGGCTGGAGTTTTAAATAGAAAATAGTTTTGCGGTGCTCGCATGCGGTTTTAAGCCCCATGCTGCAGTCAAGACACTGTGAAAACCTCACCGTGATGTTAGTATCTGAGTATTTTACTTGGATTTACATATAGGATAGGACTCCCACAATTCACCAGGGTTTTACTTATAAATTATGGCTAAAACAAATAACGATTCGTTGATCTGCAGAAACTTTTGTCTTCAAATATTTTTCCATATAATTTTCAGGAGTTCAAAGAAAGAGATCCTCCATCGATACCACGAGAGTGTCCCTACCCGTGGTTCACATTCGTGAACCCGAAACTGTTCGACAAGTTGGACGACCCGTCTGTGAGGAGTACGCACGACCTGAGCAATAAGACTGCTCTGGGCTTGGAGCTGATTGTGTTGTTGGCACAACCGCAGCCGAACTGGGCGCTGATTGTTAAGGTATGTGCGTATGGGAAAAATCTGATTAAATATTTCCTATTTTATCTTAATTTTGTAGTTATCGTAAGGAAGAACGCTAAGACCAAGACCCAGACTTATATGAACCCTATAAGCTTTGCAAATTTATCCGTGTGCTTGCTATTGCCACACGCTAATCCATATTTGCATGCAAAAACCACAACTGCATGGTACAAAGAGTGACGGAGTGCTTGACAACCGCGAAATGGCGATAGTATAGTCGCCCTCATAATTGCTTTACCCTAAGCTTGATTTTTAGTTTGTTTTAGGCCCTCCATAGCACAGCATCATGCTTTTTTATGTTTAATGGGCCTACTCTTGACCTCAATCTAGTCCGAAGGACAGAGATGAGGTCGACGATGGAACGAGCTAACCCAAAAGAAGCCTATTTACTCGTGACTTAAATAGATTGGGGTCATATGAACTTGGGAACACCGACGAAGGCAGGAATTCCACTCCTTGGCTGTGCGCATAATAAACGATGTAGCAAAGCGCTTCGTTCGAATGTGTGGAACATCGACAAGGAATGGGTGATAACCCGCAGTACGTCTGGACTCCCGATGGAAGAAGCGAGATGGTGGGATGATCTCGTGGAGCTCTTAGGCACACTCACCGAAGTGAGTGGTAACCTGCTTGTCGCAGTCACGACGTGCAAGCTGTCAACTGTTTTTTTGTTCCGTCCTGTTGTATTTATAAAGATTAATAAAATTGTTATGCGTTGTATCTTTATTGTTTGTTTTTTTTTCTTTTGTCATTTTGTATGCACGTCATATTAATTTATAGCAGAATGTCTCTGCGACAGATAAATATTTTGTCTTTCTTTCTTTCGTGTCTGTGACAGGTATTTTCAACCTCAGCGGAGTTTCAGTTAGTAGGAACTGTTACCGCTAAGTGTAATGTAATGTTTAAGACGACATTACAGGTCCTAATGATGCGCGACTGCCACCTCTCCCGCCTACTTCTCATCCGCGCCATCCGTCACATGTGCGCGGACAACCTCAAGTGGCCGGCAGACGGGCTGTGGTACAGTGTGCACGACAAGCAGAAGAAGTGCAGCGGCTTTCTGTGTACCGCTGATGGCTTCTGCAGGTTTAAGGGGGACGTTAATCGTGAGTTTTGCCAGATCATTATATCCATTCCTTAAAAGCTAAAATGACTTTATTAAAGCTACGGGTACTTTCTCACCAATGGCAAGGGCCGCCTTCCGTTCTTTACATTGGTCCCGTTTCAATGCAACTTTTTGCAAATTCCTAGGGAAGACATCTGGGTTTGTGTGCTTACGAAGCAAAAAAGCAATGGAAGCAATGGAAGTCTAAAATAAAAATAAATTTTAGACAAAAATAAGTCAGTAACAGCTGTCAAAAATTTGTTTTATCATGCTACGATAAAAATACAAAGGGCTAGGATATCGAGACCAAATTCGTGCTAAGTCATCCCGCAATCACATTCATGGTCTGCCAAGCTTACGGTTTCAGGGCGTCTAAAGTTTTCATACACGAGGTACAAGTAGAGCGCGCGGCAGGTCACCAATGCGTTGGACAGTCCAAGTCAAAACTGCACTCAATGGTCCACTCCACGAATGTACAAGAAAAGCTACAGTAAGGGAGGAATGGCGACGGATTTTGAAGCTTGCTACTACCCCTGATGTGACGACCAAGACCACTCTGCCAAGAGTGTGACGACGAAGAAGAAGAAAGTTTTCATTATTTTCTTTAGTAAAGTTCTGTTGTCTTGTTTCAGCGGGTGAGGAGCTAGCTCGCGCGGCTGGTGCTCTGACATACATCCTTGCTACGATCGGCAGTAAAGCTGAACTCAAGTCTACGCTATGCTATGCACTTGAGATATCTGCCAAAGACTGGGCAGCGTGTTTGGATAAACGACAGGTAAATTGTAACCTCTTTCACAAACAAAATCTCAACTTTAAACTATGTATAAATTTCATAATTTTATGCTTATCTAACTGTGACAATTTGAATAGTTTTGGAGTAAAGGCTACTGTTTATCACCAAGCTAACTACGCTATCGATGTGGTTTCAAGGTTGGAATGAATAAGAACATATGGAGATCTTCGTTGTATCGTATGCCTAAATAAGGCTTTATTACAATGCTTCTGCTATGGTTGGCCATTCTGCCGGGTGACATCTCGTTTGAGCCTAAAACGTGTCGTGTTTTTGATTTCATCATTTCTTTCTATTTTGTTTGTAGGTTTGGTGTGACAGACGGCCGCCATGGCTGGCTGGGATTCTAGCCATAGTGGGGTCTATTCTACAGTTTATACCTCCGATACTCGTCAATGCTGTTCAGGGTGGGGCTTCGATGTATCAGGTAAGCCATATTTTACAACTTAGCAAATAAGCCGAGTGAGAGAAAGCGTTTTTCACCAAACGAACCTCGAATAAGAAAAAAAACTGTTTTTTACTGTTAAAGCACTAACTTTGGGCAGTTAAATAGCAATACCTGGCACACTATTCATTAACAAGATAGATATAAACAAAATGCAAACAGAATGGGGCCCAATGATATAATTTTGTTTACTTCCAGACAATGGCTCTCTGTTTATCCTGTATATCAAGATCCCTAGACTGCGTTCCTCGTAGTTTCGTCAACGCATGTTCAATCATAGAGGGAACTCTTCCCTCCCATATTAACCCCGTAGGAGGTTCCGTATTACTACAAATGCTTGTAACAGTCACTTACGAAGAGATACAGAAATGGGCTGATGAAGAAGTTGAGAAAGAAAAAGAAGGTAAGCGCCATCTATTGGTGTTGTTAAGTAACTGATTGATTTGGTGAGAGAGCCATCTAGTCATTAAAAAAGGAAGTAAGTTCCAACAGTCCAACTTTGTTTGGCGATGTGAAGCCATTGTCACAATCACCTCAATCTATATGATTTTTTACTTTACTAATAAGGCTAATTTTGTGATTACTTCGTAACGTAAGGATGGCTTACGTGACGAAGTAATCAGCAATTCTGTAGCAATTCGTAAATTGATCGTCTATTTTACTAATCTTTGTTTGATTTGGCTGTAGCATCCACTGCGAACGGAGAGCCTCATACAATGAGCGCAAGATCTAATAGACCGAGGTCTAAGCAAGTTAGGATTGCTGGTATGGGGCATACAAGTAAGTTCTGAAGCTTAATCCCATCCTATCCCTAACTACTAACTCATCACTAAGGTACTACCGAGTTCTCTGACGGTCTGCCACTTTTCACCTTTATGCCCTAAGTAATAAGGTTGAAAAGTGGTCGACCGTCAGTCGTTGTTACCGAAGTGTCAAATTTGTATAACAGAAAAAGAAAACAAATTTTAGGACGTAGGTACATTCATCATTTATCAATAAGATACTTATTTAAATGTAAATAAAGTTCATTTTCCTTTAAGCGAAAGTGAAAAAGCTTTTCGTACAAAAATAAATATTTTGTTTGTACGAATAATGTAGTAGTACAGTAATAAACTAAAAATTCTACCGCCGCCGGTGCCGTAAGTAAAAGGGTCGTATCTGAAGAAAGGGAATAGGGAAAAATGAAGAGGCACAATTTTTGTTTAATTTTTTTTTTCTGGGAGATGCTCTTTAAACTCAAGGAGATATAATTTTTCTACTGCTTGTTTAATATTTCGTGTAATCACCGTAAAAACCGTTTCACAGACACTTCATCATCCCTAAGCTTCGACGGCAGTCATAGCAACGCATCTTCCATAGCCCTGGCCATTGCCGAGGCTCTCTGTTCCATAGATGAAGACGACAAACATACGAGAGACATACAACTGCTCATAGAGCGGGCTAAGAGGAAGGTGGTGTTGTCTGAACAGTTCGGGCTGGAGGACTTTCCGGAATTCGCCGAGTTGTTTGAAGAGGTGGGTTTCTGGGTAGACTTTTTCTCATTTTAAAAGTCGAACTAGTATAGTGAACCAAGGCGCTAGCACGAGGCTAGGGCCTTGGTTAAAAAAAAAAAAAGTGAAAAAGTGTTTATTCACAGAAACAGAAGACCTCATCCATCGCTTCCCACCAGGCGTGATCGAGGTCAAGAGCAGGCCCATTTTGTAATAAAAAAAAAAAAAAAAAAAAAACAATTTTTACATATTATATTTACCTCCGCCAAACTGCAAAACAGTGACTACACTATACCACACACCACTACACTATACTAGTTCGACGCGGTCACGCGGTGTAAATGTGACGTAAATAAGGACGATTTTAAAATTGAAATTACTTATTTCACTCACAACTTTTACTTTATATTAAGAATTTATCAATATCCTATGGGTGATAATAATTGTGGTTGTAATGATAAAAAAACAAACGAACTACCTAAATAACTAGGCAAGTTAAATAAAAGCTTATAAAAAACCGGACAAATGCGAGTCGGACTACCGCATGTAGGGTTCCGTACCATCGTAGTAGGGGCCCCCTTTAATTTTGAATTCAATTTATTTGTTTTTATTACGGCAACAGAAATACAGATATTCTGCGGAAATTTCAACTGTCTACCTATTACGGATCATGAGATACAAACCCGCTGACAGACAAACGGACGGACAGCGGAGGCTTAGTAATAGGTCCCGTTGATTATTCTGCGGGTACGGAACCCTAAAAAATAACCAACGTGCTACAGGATACCTAGTTGAATTTAGGACTTAAAATCGTCGTACTTACGTTACATTTACACCGCGAGTTCGTGTTAGTGCCACTAGAAGAAAAATAACGCATGCAACAATATTGCACGTTGGTACACCTTCTTTTGAATTTTCATCGCGCTGCAGAAGACTCGGACGCCTTTACAGCGTGTACCAGAAAGGTGTGGTCATACTTCAGGGTGTGATTCAGACCATCCAACTGAACAATATTCCCCATGGGACCACCATCGAAATCGATAACCAAAACTAACACCATGAATCGCACCCTGAAATATGTCCACACCTTACTGGTACATACATACACCCATACATAGTACCTACCGTAGACAGAGAATGCTATAGACTAATTGATATGTTTTGTCGCATTCACACAAGAAAAAGAACAACTTATGCCGATGTCGTGTAAAGAAATGAAACAGAACGATAAAATTTTTTGTTTCATCGAGCGTGCCACGTTTTTTCAAGGTCAGCACACTAGTTTGCTAAACAAAGTTTGACAGCTGACGTGCAGCTAGCCATCGTCTTCCTTTAAAATACAGTTTTTACGTGTTATATGTTAAGTAATTTATGTTATATTTTGTTTTGAACAATTTAGACTTACTATTTCAACCATTTATACAAAAAAGTGGTGTGGTGTAGCGTTAAAGGGTGTAAAAGTGATAGTGGAACGAAAATCCCAGGATTGTCTTTTCATTCGTAAGTATGCCACTCTTTATCAGTTCTAGGCATTCAGTAACATTTTATTATGTTCATATATTGTGTATAATGTACGCTAGTCGTATGATTCATCCTTAAAAAGCACAAAAATAACAATTATTATTCAATTATAAATTCTAACCAAAATACGTTGGTGTTGCCAACTTTTCTATAAATTATTACCCACTATTAAGGGAAATAATAATATGATGGCTTCTGCAGTGAGTATTAATTAAATATCTGAAATATTTAATGACTTTTTGCAGTTTCCCTGAACCTGATAATTTACGTCAGAATTGGATTGTAGCTACAGGACAACCCGATTGGACACCAAAACCGTCATCAAAAATTTGCAGCAAACATTTTGAGAATTAAAAAGAAGAATATAAGTTAATTAGAAAGAAGAATTCATAAATAATCATTTTGAAAGTCAACCTTTTATTGGAAACCACAAAGTTTTACTTATTAAGGCAATTGCCATGCACTATTTTGAACTGCGTATACATCACGCAACAAAAGGATTTGAACCTAAGCAAAAAATTAGAAACATACGAAGCTTGTTTTATTTAAAGGACAATAATGTGTTAAATCAATAAAAGCTTATTAAAAATAAACATGTTCTATTATTTACCCACAAACCCAGAACCTACTATCACATCAGAAATGGCAGTAATTTAGAACCACATCATCATCATCCATCGTCACTCCTGCCCTCATCGCAATTAATTTGAGTTCGGCAGCATGTCTTCTCCGCATCGCATGCCTTTGCGTACCGATGGTAACGGATATGTCATTGGCATATTCAGGCTTTGTCTTACGTACTAATTTCCAATTCTCATAAATTGTGGGGTAAATTTTTCCTCACCCGGTAACCCTAAATTCGTGACGTATTTATTTTTTGTCTCTTTTTGCGACACGCTTTGCCGGTGTCTATAGGATACTCTGTCTACGGTACCTACTGATGTATCTGTCACTGTCAGCGGACAAAGTTCAGAATTGCGTCCGCAATTTGTCCGCACCGGTTTGAATGGCTCTGTGACATCCGGACGAACGCCCGTTCGTCTGGCTAGAACATACTAAAAATTATAACTAGTAACTGTTACAGTCTATGTTCAAAATCACTAGTGGCCTTTACCAGACAATATTTATTGTGTAACCTATGTTTTAGGGTGACGTGCCCGGATCTAACGCTGAGCGGGCAAGTGACGCTGCGGCCCTAACTAGTCAGATACTCATGACTGCGCCTGGAAGAGACAGCCTCCGAGTAAGTATCTAATTTGTACTCTCAAGTACACGTATACGTATTCAAATCGATAGCATGGTTACTACCAAGCTATCGATTTGAATACGTATACGTGTAAGCCAATGAACGCACTGGTTTTTTTAACGCGATGCATTTAAAAACGAAGTTTTTTACCGCTCACTAACCATGAGCGTTTCATGGTTATATCGGGAACTCAAAACAAACAGTGGACATGGTAAATATCCCGTTTCTAGTGTTAATGAGGGGGTTAAAATGTTGTATTGAAATGCTGTTTTTTTACTCAGTGATTAATAATAATAGCTTGCGCGTCGACGTCCCGTACATCCTGTATACCATCTTACGTTTTTAGGTCATCTATGAACATCTCGCACTGCACTCGGAATGGATATACAAAGAACTTGGCATTCAGGACTCCTGCGATGTGGCAATACCGATAAATAAGGCTCCATTGCTGTACATCATGTTTCATATCGGGAAACAACCTTTTGACCAGGTGAGAATGTTGCCAACAGCAAGATGGTAAAAAAACAAAAATACCCTCCGTTTTTTGATGACTTACTTTTGAGTCTGCTTCGTTGGTGTAGTGGTGCCAAGCGTGACTGCTGAGCATGAAGTTCTGGGTTCAATTCCCGGGTCGGGAAAAGCGTTATTGAGTATTTTCATCAGGAATTTCTCAGTAGCAGCTACGTAGTTAGGATGTGTGCCCGGCTGATGGCAATTGATTCGCCCCTTATTACATGAGACTTAGACAGCTCGCGAAATGTGGGTGTACTGTTAGGCACACCTCTGTCTAACCCTTCGGGGATTACCAGGCGCGATGTTATGTTATTTTACTTAGTCGTTAGGCTACCACTCAATCCAAGCTCTTGCTTAGCCTAAAAAGGAGTGATCCGTAA
This sequence comes from Eurois occulta, assembly GCA_950022335.1. Lineage (NCBI taxonomy): Eukaryota > Metazoa > Arthropoda > Insecta > Lepidoptera > Noctuidae > Eurois > Eurois occulta. The sequence continues at coordinate 16,833,671 of OX465488.1, forward strand.
ACCACCACGCGGGCCTAGTTTAGCGTTATTTATTTATTTTTGTTTTAGATCATGCTGTCTTCCACTCGATGTAACTTCCACCGTTATCATGGCAGGTGATGACACAAAATGCACAAAATAACGAACTCACAAAATATGCTAAGGTGCTTGCATAAAAATCAAATCGGTGAAGGAAAACATCTTGAGGAAACCGGCATGTCCTAGAACCAAAAATTCGAAGAAAAGTGACATTTACCAATCCGCACTGGGCCCGCGTGGTGGATTATAGCCCATTCCCTCTTATAGAGAGGACGCCGTGTATCCCAGCAGTAGGAACATTATAGGCTTATTATACTTATGCTTGGATAAAGATACAGGTTTTTTACAAGAAAAATTATTATTTTATTTAACATTAAAAAAATATTGTTTATTCTCAGAAAACTAGTCCTAGTAGCTAGTCCATAGAAGAAGCTAGTAACAGAACACACAGTATTGTCATAAGGTGCAAGCTCGTACGGAACGATTGAGACTATTTTACCTGCAACGATTGGTACCGATCCGTGTCGACTTGTTCGTATTAGAAAAGGAAAGATATAGAGAGAAAAAGTATTTATTTGTCTCGCACAGAACAAAACAAAAATTGGTTAAATTTACAATAAACAAAATCATATAAAAAAGTAAACGTAAGAAAAAATAAAAATAAGACAAACGGAATTGGTACTGTACGAAGCGAAAAGACCCCTATTTCAGCATGGTGCTGTTACATCCCTACTAATATTATAAATGCGAAAGTAACTCTCTGTCTGTCTGTTACGCTTTCACGTCTAAACCACTGAACTGATTTTAATGAAATTTGGTACAGAGATAGAGTTGACCTTTCGAAAGAACATAGGATAGTTTTTATCTTGGACTTTTGAAGAGTTCTCTTGGAAACGCGATATAACCGAACTCGACGCGGGCGAAGCCGCGAGCGGAAAACTAGTTAAAAAACATTAACATGTCTGGTAATCTGATAGGGCCCGAAGTGGTGAATAAACAAAACTAAATATATAATCTAACTAATAATTATAAATGCGAAAGTAACTTTGTATGTTACTTTTTCACGCCTTAACATTAAACCGTATATATATGTACCTTTCATCCTGAAAAAAGTACTATTCCCGAAGAAAACAACAATAACGTTCTCATGATAACAGATGGCGCCACGTGTCTTCGGAATCATGATTGAATTATATTATTACAGGAACTTTACTGATAGGTACTGATACTGTTAGCCTGCGTCATCTCACTGCTGGGCAAAGGCTTCTCTCCATGACTTCCAGTTGTTTCGATCCCTGCTGGTCGTTGGTTTTGTCCAGCTCGTCCCGCCATCTTCGACGAGGTCTGCCGCGACGCCTTCTGGCTGTGAAACGGAAACACAGAAACTTTAGTAGTGTTTTAAGAATTAAATTATCAAATTCTAAATTAGCACGAGCGAGGCCGAGGCAAAAGCTAGTGTATAACAAATACGAATTTAAGGAGAATAAAATAATAAATTACTTAGGAACCTGTTTCTTTATACAACCACCTCTAGTCGTTACAAAACCGAATTTAAAAAAAAAACTAATCAATGACTGAGCCACCACTGCTTTCGACCACTTAGCGCATTCTGTTTGTATTGTCCTTAGTTCCTCCGCGGCGAATGGGCTATACCTTGGAGCAAGTTGGTCTCCGTAGCCAAAGCCTGGTCTGGTCTGGAAGGAGTCCGGGTCCACATCAACCGACGTACCGACGTCCGCAATATGAAGACTCAGGGGAAGTCCAATAAGCAGTTGATGCAGCTATGTGCTATGTTCAAGTCCAATAGTGAAGGACTTTTGTAGTCGGGTATCTTCGGGGCACTTCGGGTCTACCAGCAGACGCACCAAAGTTTGATGACTCAGGGGAAGGCCAATAAGCACTTAATGTAGCTGTAGCGGCACTACAAAAAGTACGACAGCAACATAGAACAAAAAGTACTACAGCAACATAGAACAGAAAGTACTACAGCAACATAGAGCAAAAAGTACTACAGCAACATAGAACAAAAAGTACTATAGCGCCACCTATGACGCAGAGGAAAAACTTAATACCGTGTGTGAACACGGCCTTAATATTACGAAAGTCGTGTGAACGTCGCCTTAACGACCAGGATGACTCAGGGGAAGCTCAGCAAGCAGTTGATTTAACTTTGTGCATTGTTGAAGTCCAATAGGTAAGAATCTTTGTAGTATCTGTTGAGTTTTCTAGCACACATCAATGGACGAACAAGAGCTTCTATTCTAAGGTATCCTGCTGTAATTTTATGTCCTTTTATCATTTTAAAATGATAGGAGACTACTATCCTTTGTAGTTGCTAAACTAAAATATAGCACAGCTGTAAACAATGTTCTTAAGTTTTTTATTTAGCAATTATTCTCCCCTACAACGTTCAAGATGTAAACAGAGTCTTCATTAAACCGTCAACATTCTTTACGTCAAACTAAGCAACTCTACGCAAAAAAATATTGCTGGGAACGTTCTTTTTTTTGGGTGAAAATCACGTTTTACTATAGGACTCAATGTAACGCACTCAAAACATTGGGGAGGTATTTAAAGTATAACATTAATATAACATTAAAAACATGTATTAAAAAAACTTGTGAAACAGGTTGGAACTTTGACCACCAATATCTCCGTAACTAGAAGGTTCCCAGGTATGGTCTAAAACAAAAAAAAAATGATCGGACTGATTGGGAGAACAAAATAGTGCCTTTCGACTTCGTTAAGGGTACTTTTACACCCATCTATTTTCATTTATTTATTTCTAAACAAACAACAATATAAAAACATATAAAAATGTAATGAACCCCACCCTACTACCGGTATCCACCACCGGTATCGGAAATAGTCCAAGTTACCAGCGTCAGGGCTCCAGAGAAAGGAACCTCCTAACAATACGAACCATGTCCAGGAGTACCGCTTTCTGAATCAAGTTTTGATCCAGCAGCCTAACGAGAGCCTCCTCAGGTTAGCCATTATTACTAATTTGGACGATATTAATTTGGGACAGACTTTTCGAAGCTATTTGAAAAGCCAAGTCTTAAACACCAGACCTAATTAATAATTGGTACATTATTTTAATAAAATCTACAAGAAGCTATCTTTTCCGCCATAAATCTCAACTACAATATCGAAAAACACATCCCATAAAATCGTCACTACTTGTAAGAAGCCTATCCAATCTGCCGCCAATATCTATAAAACGCCAACACTGACATAAGTCCACAACTCCATATAAAATACAATATTCTACAATAAAATATTCACAAGGACATGAATTGTAAAACATTTTTCCTCTCTAAGAACTGAAGTTATGGAAACTTCCCTCGAAGTCGGTGTCATAAGTTTTATACGGGACTCCATGCAACTTCGGTCCATAGACATTGACATTTTGTAAGTTTAAACACGGTAGATTCTATTAGGGAGTTGGTTGGTAATAAGTTTCCGGAGTGTCGGGAGCCGAGGCTAGAAGATCGTAATTTTCTTCCGATATCTGATATTTTAAACGCGCGACCGGAGTTGCTTTTTGTAAAGTTTTCTTCGTGCGAGGCGACGTCGTGTTTTGTTATTGGAGATCGGGTAAGTTTAAGGCTTGCTGTATTTTTCTCTTGGGTATGGCCGTGTGACAATAACGAATGGAATATTAGGGGTGTTACTTGTTTTAATTTTAAATTTAATTTTATTAAGTATTTGTTTTTATAGCGGCAACAGAAATACAGATATTCTGCGGAAATTTCAACTGTCTACCTATTACGGATCATGAGATACAAACCCGCTGACAAACAAACGGACGGACAGCGGAGGCTTAGTAATAGGTCCCGTTGATTATCCTGCGGGTACGGAACCCTAAAAAATAACCAACGTTCTATAGGATAGTTGTATTTAGGACTTAAAAATCGTCGTATTTACGTTACATTTACACCGCGACTTCGTGTTAGTGCCACTAGAAGAAAAATAACGCATGCAACAATATTGCACGTTGGTACACCTTCTTTCGAATTTCCAACGCACTGCAGAAGAATCGGACGCCTCTACAATGTGTACCATAAAGGTGTGGTCATACTTCAGGGTGTGATTCAGACTATCCAACTGAACAGCATGGGAGCGCCATCGAAATCGCAAAACAAAAATCAGTTGTGCCTTACATTTGGGTCGAGTGATATTGCAGTTTTGTACTGAATAGCTGATTTTTTCACGTTTCGATGGTGTTGCCATGGAGTAAGTTGTTCATTTGACAGTCTGAATCACACCTTGAAATATGTCAACACCTTACTCGTGCACGCTGTATACCTACTTAATACATAGTACCTTCTGATGTATCTGTCAATGTCAGCCGATACAGTTCAGAACTGCGTCCGCAATTTGTCAGCACCGGTTTGTCCAATCCTTAAAATGGCTCTGTGACATCCGGACGAATCGAGCGTCCGTTCGTCGGACAAAGTTATAAAACTTCTGTTCCGTGTTTCTGGCTAGAAAATACAAAAAAATGTAAGTAGTAACTGTTACAGTCTATGTTCAACATCACTAGTGGCCTGTACCAGGAAATATTTATTGTGTAACCTATGTTTTAGGGTGACGTGCCCGGATCTAACGCTGAGCGGGCAAGTGACGCTGCGGCCCTAACTAGTCAGATACTCATGACTGCGCCTGGAAGAGACAGCCTTCGGGTAAGTACCTAATTTGTGCTCTCAAGAGTAACCAAGCTATCGATTTGAATTGGTATACGTGTGAGCCCACGAACGCACTGATTTTTTAACGCGATGCATTTAAAAGCGAAATCTTTTACCGCTCACTGGATTTACAACAGTTGAGCCGAGCGTTTCATGGTTTCATACAATAGTGCAATTAATTCTTACCTACATGGTTAAAAGTTGTATTCAAATGCTGTTTTTTTACCCAGTGATTAATAACAATAGCTTGCGTGCGTACATCCTGTATACCATCTTATGTTTTAGGTCATCTATGAACATCTCGCACTGCACTCGGAATGGATATACAAAGAACTTGGCATTCAGGACTCCTGCGATGTGGCAATACCGATAAATAAGGCTCCATTGCTGTACATCATGTTTCATATCGGGAAACAACCTTTTGACCAGGTGAGAATGTTGCCAACAGCAAGATGGTAAAAAAACAAAAATACCCTCCGTTTTTTGATGACTTACTTTTGAGTCTGCCCCGTTGGTCTAGTGGTCCCAAGCGCGACTGCTGAACATGAGGTTTTGGGTTCAATTCCCGGGTCGGGAAAAGCGTTATTGAGTATTTTCATCGGAAATTTCTCAGTAGCAGCCACAGAGTTAGGATGTGTGCCCGGCTGATGGTAATTGATTCGCCCCTTATTACATGAGACTTAGACATAAGTCGCGAAATGTGGGTGTACTGTTAGGCACACCTCTGTCTAACCCTTCGGGGATTACCAGGCGCGATATTATGTTATTTTACTTAGTGGCTAGGCTACCACTCAATCCAAGCTCTTGCTTAGGCTAAAATGGAGTGATCCGTAAACCACCACGCGGGCCTAGTTTAGCGTTATTTTTGTTTTAGATCATGCTGACTCTCACTCGATTGTAACTTCCACCGTTATCATGGCAGGTTATGACTCAAAATGCACAAAATAACGAACTCACAAAATATGCTAAGGTGCTTGCATAAAAATCAAATCCGTAAAGGAAAACATCGTGAGGAAACCGGCATGTCCTAGAACCAAAAATTCGAAGAAATGTGACATTTACCAATCCGCACTGGGCCCGCGTGGTGGATTATAGCCCATTCCCGCTCATAGAGAGGACGACGTGTATCCCAGCAGTAGGAACATTATAGGCTGATTATGCTTATGCTTGCATAAAGATACAGGTTTTTCCAAGAAAAAAATATTATTTTATTAAAAAATAATAATAATAAACTGTTTCTCAGACAACTAGTCCTAGTAGCTAGTTCATAGAAGAGGTTATAGTATAGTATAACGGGCTGATGTCCGCAACTCCACGTCCAAGCGCGTATTTTGCGTGCGGGTGGGAAATTAATTCGATCCACCCTAATTCCCCGAGGAAGGCCAGCAGCGCCTTGATGCTACTGACAATCTCGCGGAGAGTACTGACAGTACATAGAAGAAGTTAGTATCAGAACACACAGTAATGGCTTAAGGTGTAAGCTCGTACGGAACGATTGAGACTATTTTACCTGCAACGATTGGTACCGATCCGTGTCGACTTGTTCGTATTAGAAAAAAAAGATATAGAGAGAAAAAGTATTTATTTGTCTCGCACAGAACAAAACAAAAAATGGTTAAATTTACAATAAAACAAAATCATATAAAAAAAAACTTTTTTGCAAAAAGTTTTTTTTATTTTTTCATTTTTAGTTGCAATATCTTATACAAATATATTCTATGCTTTTATTTTACATTGTTAACAATACATTTCATGGCACCAATCACGGCAGATTTGCTGTCTATTATTGAAGAGTTCCATTGTATATCTCTGAAGATCAGCATCAGATCTTCACCAAATTTAAATGGGACCACTTCGTAATAAACCCCTTTCGAACAAAAAAAGAATTTTGCAGATCCGTCCATATATGACGGAGTTATACCCGAACATACATAAAAAAAAATATATATATAAACATCCGAAATGATAACCTCCTCCTTTTTGAAGTCGGTTAAAAAGTAAACGTAAGAAAAAATAAAAATAAGACAAACGGAATTGGTCCTGTACGAAGCGAAAAGGCCATGGTGCTGTTGTATTAAAAAAAAAACACATCGCTGGTAATCTGATAAGGCCCGAAGTGGTGAATAAACAAAACTAAATATATAATCCAACTAATAATTATAAATGCGAAAGTAACTTTGTATGTTACTTTTTCACGCCTTAACATTAAACCGTATATATACGTACCTTTCATCCTGAAAAAAGTACTATTCCCGAAGAAAACAACAATAACGTTCTCATGATACCAGATGGTGCCACGTGTCTTCGGAATCATGATTGAATTATATTATTACAGAAGCTTTGCTGATACTGTTACCCTGCGTCATCTCACTGCTGGGCAAAGGCCTCTCTCCGTGACTTCCAGTTGTTTCGATCCAGGGCTAATGTGGACCACTGGTCGTTGGTTTTGTCCAGCTCGTCCCGCCATCTTCTACGAGGTCTACCGCGACGCCTTCTGGCTGTGAAACAGAAACACATAAACTTTAGTAGTGTTTTAAGAATTTAATTATCAAATTCTAAATTAACACGAGCGAGGCCGAGGCAAAAGCTAGTGTATAACAAATACGAATTTAAGAACAAGAAAATAATTAATTACTTAGGAACCTGTTTCTTTATACAACCACCTCTAATCGTTACAAATCCGAATTTTAAAAAAAACTAAGCAATGACTGAGCCACCACTGCTTTCGACCACTTAGCGCATTCTGTTTGTATTGTCCTTAGTTCCTCCGCGGCGAATGGGCAATACCTTGGAGCAAGTTGGTCTCCGTAGCCAAAGCCTGGTCTGGTCTGGAAGGAGTCCGGGTCCACATTAACCGACGTACCGACGTGCGCAATATGAAGACACAGGGGAAGTCCAATAAGCAGTTGATGCAGCTATGTGCTATGTTCAAGTCCAATAGTGAAGGACTTTTGTAGTCGGGTATCTTCGAGAATATTCAGGGCACTTCGGGTCTACCAGCAGATGCACCAAAGTTTGATGACTCAGGGGAAGCCCAATAAGCACTTAATGTAGCTGTAGCGGCACTACAAAAACTACGACAGCAACATAGAACGAAAAGTACTACAGCAACATAGAACAAAAAGTACTACAGCAACATAGAACAAAAAGTACTACAGCAACATAGAACAAAAAGTACTACAGTAACATAGAACAAAAAGTACTACAGCGCCATCTATGACGCAGAGGATAAACTAAACATCGAAATACATCTAAATCCTGCATCGCGCAAGTAAAGTTTTTCGCGACTTAAGACTATATAAGAACCCGATATCAACTGTCGGGCAGTAGTCCACCAGACATAACACCCGTCTGGTCGGAGGATCCTCCCTTATCTATGGGGGATGAAGAACTTTACACCCTGTTATTCATACCCCCAAATAGCTATGTAATAAGTTAAAGTCAAATATTAAAGGACTTTTGTAATGACATCATTATCACCATCATTTAGCCAAAGTACTTCCACTGCTGGAGAAAGGCCTTGCTATTGTACGTATCCAGTGAATTCCCTTTACCAAGCCGGTAGTGACAGCATTCGTGTAACTTCGTGAATTTTCGGGGAATGTCGCTACCGACTTTCGTAATATTACGGCCGTGTTCACACACAGCGTATAGTCAGCCGCTGACTGTGAGCGTCAAGTTCAAAATGTATGAAAAAACAAAGGGCAGTCTGAATTTTCTTCGTACATTTTTTACTTAGCGCTCACAGTCTGCGGCCGATTATACGCTGTGTGTGAACACGGCCTTAATATTACGAAAGTCGTGTGAACGTCGCCTTAACGACCAGGATGACTCAGGGGAAGCTCAGCAAGCAGTTGATTTAACTTTGTGCATTGTTCAAGTCCAATAGACTGCACGGTTGGCGCAGTGGCTGAGCGATTGACTGCTGTGCTTCGTGTTGCGGGTTCGATTCCCGCACGGAACAAATATTTGTATGACCTACAGATAGTTGTTCCGGGTCTGGCTGTTTGTGTATGTGAATTTAAATGTTTGTAAACGCACCCACGATACAGGAGAAATTCCTAGTTTGGGGGAAAGTTTAAAAAAAAAAAAAAAATAGGTAAGAATCCTTGTAGTATCTGTTGAGTTTTCTAGCACACATCAATGGACGAACAAGAGCTTCTATTTTAAGGTATCCTGCTGTAATTTTATGTTCTTTTATCATTTTAAAATGCTATAGAGACTACTATCCTTTGTAGTTGCTAAACTTAAATATAGCACAGCTATAAACAATGTTCTTAAGTTTTTTATTTTGCAATTATTCTCCCCTACAACGTTCAAGATGTAAACAGAATCTTCATGAAGCTGTCAACATTCTTTACGTCAAACTAAGCAACTCAACGCAAAAAATATTGCTGGGGACGTTTTCTTTTTGGGTGAAAATCACGTTGTACTGTAGGACTCAATGTAACGCACTCAAAACATTGGGAATCTATTTAAAGTATAACATTAATATAACATTAAAAACATGTATTAAAAAAACTTGTGAAACAGTTGGAACTTTGACCACCAATATCTCCGTAACTAGAAGGTTCCCAGGTATGGTCTATAACAAAAAAAATGATCGGACTGATTGGGAGAACAAAATAGTGCCTTTCGACTTCGTTAAGGGTACTTTTACACCCATCTATTTTCATTTATTTATTTCTAAACAAAAAACAATATAAAAACATATAAAAATGTAAAGAACCCCACCCTACTACCGGTATCCACCACCGGTATCGGAAATAGTCCAAGTTACCAGCGTCAGGGCTCCAGAGAAAGGAACCTCCTAACAATACGAACCATGTCCAGGAGTACCGCTTTCTGAATCAAGTTTTGATCCAGCAGCCTAACGAGAGCCTCCTCAGGTTAGCCATTATTACTAATTTGGACGATATTAATTTGGGACAGACTTTTCGAAGCTATTTGAAAAGCCAAGTCTTAAACACCAGACCTAATTAATAATTGGTACATTATTTTAATAAAATCTACAAGAAGCTATCTTTTCCGCCATAAATCTCAACTACAATATCGAAAAACACATCCCATAAAATCGTCACTACTTGTAAGAAGCCTATCCAATCTGCCGCCAATATCTATAAAACGCCATCACTGACATAAGTCCACAACTCCATATAAAATACAATATTCTACAATAAAATATTCACAAGGACATGAATTGTAAAACATTTTTCCTCTCTAGGAACTGAAGTTATGGAAACTTCCCTCGAAGTCGGTGTCATAAGTTTTATACGGGACTCCATGCAACTTCGGTCCATAGACATTGACATTTTGTAAGTTTAAACACGGTAGATTCTATTAGGGAGTTGGTTGGTAATAAGTTTCCGGAGTGTCGGGAGCCGAAGCTGGAAGATCGTAATTTTCTTCCGATATCTGATATTTTAAACGCGCGACCGGAGTTGCTTTTTGTAAAGTTTTCTTCGTGCGACGTGACGTCGTGTTTTGTTATTGGAGATCGGGTAAGTTTAAGGCTTGCTGTATTTTTCTCTGGGGTATGGCCGTGTGACAATAACGAATGGAATATTAGGGGTGTTACTTGTTTCGTTTACGGTTGTCTTAATAATCCTAAAGATACGGAGGTTAATTAATTTTCTAGCTTTTGTAAAAAATGGTTACCGCCCCAAAGTTGACCAAAAAGCATCTGTCTTTTTAATGAGGGGCTCCAAATTCTTCAATGTTTCACAATATCCTACAGAGAATGACTCCTGGCATTTCAACACAATAAAACGTCCGCACTAACCTTTAAAACCTCAAAACTAATCAAAGAACACGCTAAATCCAAAACGCAAATCGAAGTGCTTTATAAGCCACGAGAACGGTGTATCGGAAACCGATGCAAATAAACTTGACTGGGGTTCGAAGCCCAAATCTTTAGCGGGCAAACACCGTCGGCTCTGTTGCTACACGTTACGCTCTATGCTGCTCGACATGTTAGATGTAAATTGAGAACCAGTCAAATGATTACTAGGGGTTGCGAAGTCGAGTAGAATTTGTAAGAGCGAGTAGGTACTTAAAAATATTTCGGTTAGCTATAAAAGATTTAGTGTTTTAAATGTAGCCATAGGCTAATTTAGGTCGCTGTGTGGCTATCTCCCGGGCCCCCGGCTCTTGGTAGTATAAAGAACAGATTTTATTCAGTAAGATTACGACATAACTCTCCATTCTTCACGGACGAGAACATGGGGAATCCACATGGAAACCCTATTCATGTGGATTTTCCATAACAAAAAAAAAAGCTCACAGTTATCCATAAGTTAACACCCTCCTGAAGAGCAGTGTCTTGTTTTTTTATGCAAACTGTCTGTTGCATACAATTTAGTTGCATGAACGAAGTTATCATGAGTTCTAAACCGACCAATATTCCTGTTCATTTCACCCTTATACTCAAATATCTAAAATCGAAGAAATGTAAAAGACTATAGAGAGTCTCAAGTGACTTTCCGACTTAGGGTAGCGGTCGGATCACCGAAGTTGTCCCGGAATTGTTTATTCAAAGCGCGCCACGGACGTGACGCGATTGTTACATTCCGGGACGATTCCAATCAAATTTTGATTTATTCCTTTTGTTCCTCTTTACATTTTCGGTAATGTCCGACTGATTTTGTTGGGTTTTGACGTGGGATCAAGTACTTGAAAAGGGAATGAAATAGAAACGTGTTTACTTTAGGTGTGGAAAGCCCGAGCTTCCCATTGTTTGCTATGTTATTACAGTTTTGAATTTGGCATATTCTCATGGCTCTATTCCGATTTCCATTGAAACCCACGTGCATTAACTGTAAACATTTCCTGCGCATATGCATATAATTATGTAGTTACTGGAACTAGTAGTATATACAAATGAAATTGTGCTTTAATGGCCAATCATTTACATCGAAATGGTTAATTTTGTCAGTTTTGGTAATCTAATTGAAAGGCATCTCGACACCATTGAATGCATGCAATTATCAGTCGTATTTCCAAGAAGTAGATATTTTCAGGTTCCACATGCCTTCATGTTCTTAAAGCAATGTCTCATATGTTTGTAGACATAAGGTCAGGATACAGAGCAGTATAATGCTCAGTATCTGTCTGTGGTGATCCGTAGTCAGCACAGCTTACTTTTGTCATAAGTACTTAAGTGATGGTTACTCATCATTGCTTAGCCGTATCCCAATATTGATGAAGTCGGTTACCAGTTTCACCAAATGCATCTACCAGCATCTATAACATTGAAGTCCACAGATCTCAACTCAAGTGACGGTCACTGCCATAGTAACACGTATTTCAAACATTATTTTTTGTTACATCCCATTTTTTTGCTTTGAAACATTTCGGGGAATCTCTGACGATAAATTGGATGGTATCAGTTCGCATTCTACCTTTCAATTTATTGATGCAATATGACTCCGTTCCCGAAAAAAAATGTTTGGACCTAGCATTTTTTAACTCCACCGCACCGAACACCAAAGCTCTATTTAAGTATGGTTTAGTGCGTAATTACGGTTAACCATGGTTTAATCGTAGTTAATGACGTAATATATTCATGTGTCCTCTAGTTTTACGACTAGCTTTATTGTGATCAGCAGTAAGTATGGGTGGATATGGTAATTATTAACATAATTCATCCCGTAAAATCCTGCTGACATTAAATGGGGCTCTCCCTACATGCTCTCTACCGACGCTTCTAACAAATTACCCAAAGGATACATTCCTTGTAGTTGCATAATGTTAATGACTAATGCTTGCGTTATGATGTCTTGATTTGTCTGAACTATACCTTCTAATGATTTAGCAAGCAATCGAAAAGACGACCGCTTTCTTATGAAGTAATCAATCTTGCTTCCCAAGTTTATGCTTTGTTTCAATTTTTTTATCTGTTGTCTTCTTGAAGGACGGGCCCCAACTTCCCAATTTTAATTTATATTCAAAAATATAAATTTAAATTATCACACAGCACAAATAATCTGTAAAATTTCATATTATTGGATGTCACCTAACGTTTGTTAACAATCCAGCCAAGATTCCTCCCAAAAGATAGTTCCCAGTCTCCAATAATTTTGTTTCCCCACATAACCCACTATTTCGTTTCTGACCACCACGAAACGTTCCCATTTTCTCCCGTCGCATTGCAACCAGCACATTGCACCTTATTACTAATCATACGATATCCGAAACACATAAACAATAGGTTCCAATTTCCTACACAGGAGCAACCTCCTCGTGCAATCTTCGAAAACTATTGACGAAGTTGTGGAGTAAGCATAAATTGTGTCTCTAGCCAATAGTTTGGAAACTAAATGCCCGCTTTTGTGAGCTATCTAGTAGCACTGGGCGCAGTTGGCTTGGCGTGTATTTACTAAGGAAATTGAGACCAGCTTTGTCGCTTCCCTCTTACTTCAAGTAATAAAGGCAGTAGACGTGAGAAAATTAGTGTTGGAAAAAATTGATTAAGCAAAGAAAAGCGAGGGCTACAAAAAATCTTGGGTCCTTTCAGGTTTGTTTAAACATTATACCATTATTATAACGTCCACCTGAATTTCGGCTCCGAGCTTGGAATAAGGTACTCATTAAGAATTAATAACCAGAAAAACCTTGAGAACTTCAAACTAATGGTCGGCAGTTGTGTGAGGAAGAGAAACTAATTAAAACACTTAGGTATAAAGCTTAACGACTATGACGTAGGTACCTAACTAGCCATCTACTTTTAATTTTAAAATTAAAAGTTAATTTTAAGTTTTTTTACAACATCAAACGTAATTAAACATAAGTAAACCATTTGATAAAAGATAAATTAAAATAAATACCAGCTAAGATGAAATTGAATTTCAGAAAAAAACTACACGAAAATTTCAGTCCAGAACTAATTAAACCATCTACCCAAAAATTTAAAAAGAAAATGACAGCACCACACGAAAGAATAAAAACTAATTTCAATAAAAACTTCTTTTTCTCGTGTTCTGTTAATTAAAATACTCTCCGAGATCAAGCCGACGTAGCTTTGAACTGAATTGATAGAACGGAACATTGTCTTCGGAAGTCTCTTTGTTTCATCTCGCAATACTAGGGCTCCTATTAAGCCAGATAGAATATTGTACTAATGTTTGTCGAGAGAATTTAATTTGATGGAAATGAAATTATAAATTGGACAGGACTTCAATTTAGAAGGTAAGTCATCTGAAGATTGTCAAAATGTCGGAATTTGTTAAGAATTAATAAACGTAAGTATCTTATTTTTAACAACTAGGTATTATTAAACAGGAAACTGGTCTTAAGTAGGTAAGCAGTGAATGATGGCGACGTCTCAGGTGAGCCCAGACATCGCCAAAGGAGTATGATACCCGGAGGCGGGCTGCGATGGATGGTTTGCGAAAGTCACGCGTAGCAGTTCTCGCGGCTCATCCTATCCTGTATCTGTCCAAGAACAAAGATATAGGGAAATAGCTTTCGACATTATGCTCGCTCCCTTGGCTGCGTAGGTACCAATACTATCTCTTGGCCATTAAAAGTCAATAGTCTTATTAATTGATCATTGGCAAAATTGGGTGTATCTTTTCCTATCAAAATCAAAAAAATCAAAATCAAAGCATTTATTTCAAGTAGGCCCGTTACAGGCACTTTTGAACTGTCGAAACAAAGACAACAATGAAATTTAGCTACAGTCCCAGTCACAAGGCATAAAAACTGTGAAAGTACTGTAGTTGCCCATTCCCTAACGTAGATCTCTATGGAGAAGAACGGGCAAGAAACTCCATGGACACTCTTTTAAATCAGAATATTTTTACAAAACCTTGGTTACATCATTCATGTTTAGATGGTACATTATGTGAGAGCGATGTAGCAAGATGTGCACGTTAAAAGTGTCCATAGTAAAAACAAGGAAAAGAACAATTCAAAAAATAAAATAATTAATTCAAATAAGCCGTGCACAGCGCCCGTTCACGAACATGACGCATGTATCAGCACCATTCAACTCAACCATTTTGAAGGGAACTAACTGATCCGACACACGCGCCACCATCAGCGAGACATTTGAGTGAGCATGACATACACTTAACCGCCAGGGCAAATTCAAGTCATAAAAAAAAAAAAATGACGTAGGTTATCAACGAAGGATAGCTTTCTATTACATAGTACTCACATAATATGGGCTATGCGGTTATATAATACCAAAAGAAATTGAATCTATACAATGCAAAGATAGTTGTACAATCTTCAGCAGCTCCAACAATACTATTTAATGCTATCCATTAATCAGTTTATGCGCCCCTGTCCATGTGGAGCAGGACCGGCATTGAGCCAAGCATTTTTATCAGAGATATAATCGTCCAACTTGTAATATGCTTGCTTACATAGTGTGCGTTTAATGCATGATTTAAATTTCGTCTCATTCAGTTCAAGAATACTTTGTGGAATTTTATTATAGCATCTTAAACAGTACCCCATGAAAGATGAGTCTACTTTAGCGAGTCTGAAGCCCGGCTGAACTAATTGGTCTCTAGTTCTCGTACTGTAATTGTGTCTGTCACCTCTTTTATTAAAAAGATGTAGATTTTTTCTAACGTACATTATGTTTTCGTAGATGTATTGACAATGTACCGTCATGATTTTGATTTCCTTAAACAGTTCCCTTAGAGAATCGCGCCTACGAAGATTATATATGGCTCTGATGGCTCTTTTTTGCAGAATAAATATAGACTCAATGTCTGCAGCCCGTCCCCATAACAGAATGCCATAAGACATTATACTATGAAAGTAACTAAAATAGACCAGTCTAGCGGTATCTACATCAGAAAATTGACGGATTTTTCTAACAGCATATGCTGCTGAACTTAGGCGCCCCGCAAGAGATTTCAAATGAGAACCCCATTGTAGCCTTGAATCAAGCGTAAGCCCCAGGAAAACGGTTTTATCTACGAATTCAAGTTTCTCTTTATTCAATACTATATCACACTCGTTACTTTTAACATTTGGTAAAGCAAATCTTATGCATTTCGTTTTTTTTTCATTTAATACTAAATTGTTTGCTGTGAACCAATTATGGACCTGAAGTAGGGCATTATTTACGTCATCTAGATTTTGGGCCCGTCTATTTATCTTAAAAATTAGAGAAGTGTCATCAGCAAATAACACCATATTTTGAGGTTGGTTTTTCAATAAATAGGGTAGATCGTTTATATATACTAGAAAGAGGAAAGGACCCAATATTGAGCCTTGCGGAACCCCCATTTTTACTTTTAAACCCTGTGAATTAACACCATTTATTTGAACATATTGTTGTCTATCACTTAAATAAGATTTTACCAAACTAAGTGCAAGTTTACCTAGTCCGTAATGCTCAAGTTTCAAAAGCAATGTGTCGTGATTTACGCAATCAAATGCTTTGGAGAGGTCACAAAATATTCCTATTGCGTCTTGGGATGCTTCCCACGCAGAAAATATGTGCTTTAATAAGGTTACACCGGCGTCAGTTGTACAACGTCCCTTAGTGAAACCAAACTGTTGGTCGTGTAAGATTCTGTTGGTGTTAAAATGATTGAGCATTTGATTAAGCATTACTTTTTCAAACACCTTGCTAAAAACTGGCAACACGGATACAGGTCTATAATTATTAGTATCTTTACTATCCCCGGATTTGAAAAGAGGTATGACTTTACTGTATTTCATTAAATCAGGGAAAACTCCTTGGTCTACACACAAATTAAAAATTAAAGCTAAGTATGGTGCTACAGTCTCAACTATGGATGTACAAACTTTGATAGACATTCCCCAAAGATCTTCGGTCAGTTTGACTTTTATTTGCCGGAAAGCTTTAATAACTATCATAGGGTTTATGTGTTTAAATTTAAATTCAGCCGGGCAGCCAGACACATTCGCCTTTAATAAACCAATTGCTACTTCAGGAGAGGAATTAAGAGACTCCGTAGTTTTTAACGGTATATCGGTAAAAAAATTCACAAATTCTTGAGCTACTGCCTGATTAGAGCTTTTAGGACCACATGCTGTATCTAAGGTGTAGCTAGTGTTACGTATTTTCTTCCTGTTAGTCTCGTTATTTATGACTTTCCAAACTGTCTTTATTTTATTTTCTGCTGTTTTGATCTTGTTGCTAATGTGCAGGGCTTTGGCAACCTTGCATGTATTTCTAAAAATGTTTGAATACTTAGCAACATACTTATTAAAAGTTTCAGTGTTTATATAAGATTTAAGGTCATAAAGCTCAAATAGTCTTTCCCTACTTTTTCTGATACATATGATACATATGATACATATATAAATTTAGGGCAAATACTTTTTGTCTTCTTTTCAAAAGTTTTGTTGTATTCAGTGTGAACTATTGAAAAGAAATGATCATACAATTGATTTATATTAATATCGTCCATATGATGGCTCATAACACTTAACTTGTTCTGCAGGGAAATATTATACCTATTTAATTTGCTAGTAGTTATAGGTCTAAATTTAATCTGAACATTTTGCAATGGTGTGTTACACCTAAAAGTTACAGTTTGTCCGCTCTGGTCAGACGGCAGGCAATTTACTATGGCTTTATCTAAGTAATCGCAATCGCAGAAAACATTATCTATACAAGTAGCAGAAGATGGAGTGACTCTAGTAGGTTCTATAAAAATGTTGGTCAAGTCAAATGACTTAAAAAGATTTAATAACCGACTGCTATTTGAATTGTCTTCTAAAATATTGATATTGAAATCACCACAAATAATTGTAGATTTATTACTGGCTGCAAGTTTTGCCAGGACATCTTCCATTATTGATTCAAATAAGGAAAAGTTTTTATAGTTTGGGGGTCTGTACACACACACAATTACATGCTTATCTAGCTCAACACAGGACAGTTCGACGCAATGTTCAACCGAGAGACCTACTATGTCAATACGTTGTTTATATTTAACACAATTTTTCAAAAGTATTAGGGAACCTCCACGCAGCATAGATTTACGGTTAAAGCAGCTACCAACCGTATAGTTCTCATAATTAATCAGCATTTGGTAATCTTTTAGCCAATGTTCGGTAAAACAAATAATGTCAAACATATTTTTTTCTAAAAACAATTCAATTTCTAATAATTTGGAAGAAATGCCTTGGATATTTTGGTGGAATAATTTTAAGGTGTTCTGCTGAGGCCCTTTTTTACTAACTAATTGAGTGCAAGAAGATACCTTGTTGTTGATAGGTTTAACAATATTGTTAAAGGTACCTTCTTTTGTCTCACTACCTAGTTTAAATTAATATTAATATCTGGAGTGAGCCCCGAGACTCTACTACCAGTGGATTCTACTTGAGAATCATCTATAATTACGCATGGATCCTCCGATTTACAGTTATTATAAAAATGTTTATTAGTATGATTACTAATAGTCGCGGTGTTAATAATATAACTAAACTTAGACATACTATTTATGTCTGTGTGAATATTATAAGCTAATAGCCTAGCTATTTTGTGTCTACATCTAATTGGTAGATACACCTTACCCCGTGTCGACTTAAGTTTATCAACAATAGTGTTGATATCCAGATATATAAGTCTGTCACTATAGTGACCTACTAAGAAATGTACATGCTTATTTAACATATGTATGTAATTGTTTTTTCTACTACTTAAATTTTTAAAATATGGAAAAGCACACAATATGATCTTACTACAGCTTAACTTTAACAACTCTGATACATAGTCGGTGATGTCTTCCTTTTTAATATTTGAACTATTTCCAACACATATAGTAATGGTGGTATTAGGATTACAAACATTATTTATTACCGAAGCCATGACCTGTTTGTAGGTTGACCCGGGCGTGCAATAATTTTGGGTACAATAACTAAGGTTATTACTGATTAATTTACCTAGCCCTCTACCTATACCATCAGAGAACATAACTGAATGATAACAATTTTTACTATCAGGTGATACAAAATGACTAATCTCAGGCTGTACTACTTGTGACTCATGAAATGTAATGACAGGGATTGCATCTGGGTTGATGGTGCAGTCCTGAGCGCTCATAGCTTGGGACGGGTCCTCCGTTGCCTCAGGCTGGAGGGCATCAAGACTGGGTTCACTCCTACAAGTACAATGAGTGTTGCTGAGAGTCAGCAAGTCCACTTTGTCTACTAACTCATTAGTGGCTAGAATATGCTCCTTAATTTGGTTGCTAGACATATCATATTTATTATATAATGATTTTAGTGACTTATTCAGTGCCTCAATTTCAGATTGTAAGCGCTGAGTGTCTATTTCATAAATATTTATACTATCTTCCAATTTAATCTGATAGTTATTTAATCTATTCACAAGATAAACACGTTCTTTCCTTAATTGAATATTTTTGGAACAGTGCTTTTGTTGTTTCTTGTATTTATTAAATTTTTTAATGACTCCGCATCGCTCCGTGGAATAGGTTACAATCCGTGAGCAAGGTACAGGATTGATTTGGATGAATATTTTTTCATCCTTTTATTTACTTCAACTTTATTGGATAAACAAAATCTAGGAAGGTCCCAAAACCCACCTATAAAAGGTCTCTTAACCTTTAGTACCCAAACACATTAACAGCCCAACCTATGTAAACAACGCTAACAGGAGACCTTTCTCTAAATGTTTCACTGGTATGTCCCCTATTGAGTGCCACCGAACTCGACCTGCACTAAAGTGCTTCCTTACTAAGCTCAGACTTGTTATAAAGTGCTTTGTACTACACCAGCTGACTCTGTTACTAAGTACAAATTGTGTAGACTACGGCATGGGTTAATGAAGGTTGTATGAATATGACGTACGGAACATGTGACATTTTGTAGTTACTGCTTCTTACAATGGGTGAAGTGTATGAGTTTTTGTATATGTGTGTAGGCAAATGTAGGCGGTAGCTATGATGAAGGTCATCATCTGCCGCTAGGCAGTTTTCCAAACTATCTTCTGGTCAGCTTCAAGTCCAACCAGGACGCTGAATGCTAGGTAGTATTTGACATGAAAACACTGGTGGTCAGAGTTCCTTAGCTTCTAGGGAAGCCTTCTTATATCTAGAAATAACAGCCGGAATAAATGGTTTAACGTGCTTTCTGACTCCAACCAATATATCTCTTCAATAGATTTGATCTACTATTGAAAAGTTTTGAATGTAGAGAAAGCATTCATTGCCAATGGATCATCATTATTTCCAGCGAACCTCTTGTTTCTCTATTTCTACTCATGGATGAATCCTATAATCCCACTGCAAGTCATAATAACGTAATTACAAAACATTCCACATATTAACTATCATCCAGCAAATCATAACTAAATAAAACACCCACATATTTCACACCACTCTTAACTGTACACAATTGCAAAGCGTTATTCAAATTAAGGGCGGCTTATGGGATTATTTGCGGCCGTCTGCACCATACATAAGTGTTCGCTCATATTTGTTAGAGCATTAGCAATAAAATATTACCAGAGATATTTGGGTCCCCCTTATGTTCTTATACGTAATTGGGGACGGTATCTTGCGTAGTAATAAACTCTGTAGGAATGGTAATGTTTTGAGATGCCTAGCTCATAGTTTTCAACCGAGCAACGTATACGTATAGCGTATACCTCAATGCGTCTTTTAGAATTGTCACAGCCAGACTCAAATAATGAATGCAACAACACCAACAATGCCTCATCACATTCATCAATACACGTCGCCGACAATCAAAAGGCGACCTCCACTACTAAGCGCCAACAATGGCGACAAGTTACAAAAGTCATTGCAATCTGCAAGCGGACGGTCCATATTGCACCGCCCACAACAATGGTGGAGTAAGTTTCACAATTTGTGGTCGGAACGTAAGAAAATCGATGAACGGGAACTTCCCAACTATTGGTCGCGGACACAATTTATTGGTGAAGAGAACTTGCACAATGGCTTAGTTATACGGTGTCGATCTTGATTTGAGTGTTTTAAGGGTCGCTGGAAGTTTTCAGTTCTTGCTTATTGGCCCTTCGGTGTTATCTTTGTAAGGGTTTGTTAATGAAAAGTGGAACTTGAAGGGGCTTGATTTTTCATTAATCGGATTCGCTTGTAAGTTGAGAGGTAGTTTTGTATTGTGAAAGTCTTTGTTAATTATTGTTAATTTTTAATTAATGTTCTTTTAGAAGATTGGCTCTTAATTGTGTAAATTGACTTTTAGAACGTTACTGTAATCGTTTTTGATGTTTCATAAAAAGCTTGTTCAAGTACATGTAAATGTATGAGCATTATTTTCTGAACCTAGTATGACCGTGGTTTCGAGAGTTTCGTCAGTATGTCAGTCACCGAATGCTATGATGATTACTGAGGAGAAGTTAGTTAACCTATGTTTAGTGTCATCACCATTGATATGATAAAACTTGAGTTTTAGTGTCGGTAAAATCAAACGAACTTCATATTGCACAGGATAAACTGTGATAAAAGTACCTACTACTAGTATGTAAGTACCTAAGTATATACAGTGGAAGCCACCACCTAAAATATTATCGTCTCACGCTTGGCTGCTCTTAAAACCAATACACAACGCAATCTTTTTTTATAGTCTACTGAACGTTAGTAAAATTTTGTGCAAAACTAACCTAACTTACTCTACCTGTGGTGATATCGCTGTTAGTGTAATTTTATGGCCTGTTATCAATGCGGAACGTAAAATATTTAAAAAAAGAGGTATAGAAATAGGATAACAATGCCGGCTAGTTATCTCAACGCATGCAGGACAAAAGCATCTCTCATACAGAGAAACCACGAATTTTGTTAGAGAGTTCAGTTTTTTTTCGTTTATATTTTAAAAGAACTGCCGAGAATGTCCTCCTGAGACGTCAACTACCGGCGTTCCCACTCACATCTGCCTTATTGGCGAGCTTCTTCGGAAACGACAGGTGAGTAGTACTCGCAATCTGCGTGCGTGTATGACCAGCGTTATGGTTGCTAGGAAGTTAGCTGCAATTGACGAACTGGGTGGGTTCAAACTTTATGGCGGCTCGGAAGATCTAGCTTAATGCTATGGGAATGGGAAGCTATCACTTCCTTCTGCGAAGCAGTCATGTTAGCGAAGGAGGTGGCGGAACGTGAGAGGGACAGAACCTCACGTCCCAGTCACCGCGGGGGACGGCCCGGGCATCGGGGCCAAGTGGTGGCTCCCGGCCACCGTAGGCGCGGGCCTGTGGACGGTGAGTATTGGTCTAGCTCGCCGTCCGTCCGTCTTATGACGACAGGTCGAGTCGACGTTAAACGCGCGCCTCAAAGAGATTTCAGCAAACAGGAAGGGGCCGATGCCTGCCGGGGCTGCAAGATTTCGAAAGAGATACCGCGGCCCTCGAACACAAAGGGCAAAGAAGGAACATGGATGGGTTTTAGTCAATACAAGCCTGACACTCCCTTCCACTACGTCCAGAGCGGGACGAGTCATTTGATGATTTCCCATCCGAAAAAATAAATAAAATGCTGAGTAGTGTTTGATGTTGAAGATCAACTAAGTCTTGGCAGTTACCAGATTTTGAACTCATTTCTTCCGTCAGTGTGATGGGTAAATAGTTCATCTTTTACCTACATTTCTACTTCACAAGTAGCACATATTTAAAAATACAACCTTTACTTGGCAAGATGCTTGCAAGAAACAATTCAGAAAACGAGCGCAAAGTTTTGATTTATGCGCACATTCGGAGTAAGAGCTTAACTGGCTTATGATTAACGGTTACATACGTTGTTCTCCAGGAATTGCTCTTTAAGTAGTTATAACGGTACTTATTTTTGTATTGTGTTGTAATATAATGTTCAGGCGGAATTATAAGCGCTAAAATTTGATAGCGAAACATGCAATAAACCTTGGCACATAAAGTAAAGCATAGCATACACATAATTAGTTCTTCAAATTACCGGACATCGAAACTAACGCAGTGAGAGTAAACGAGACCTCATTATGGGATTTGTCAGTGCAAAAAGTACTTGATTTCCCTCCCTATACTTACAATCTCTTTACGGGATAATTTTCTATATTTCTCACATATAATCACGCCTGAATTTACCCCAAACGTTAGGCAGAAGTGTGCCTAATAGACATCCATATTTCGCCAGTCATGTTTCAAGGTCTATCTAATCATGGATAAGGAACTCCTGCGTTCAAATTTCTGGACTAAGCGCTTTAGTGAATCATCATCTGCCCTGCCTTTTCCCAACTATGTTGTGGTTTGCTTCTAGTCTATCTAGATGCAACTGAATACCAGTATTTTACATGGCGCGACTGCCTATCTGACCTCCACAACCCAGTTAGCACTGGGTAATACGAAACCCTTTGGTAAGACTGGTTGCCAGACTTTCGTGCCACTGACTACCTGTTACGACTGTCAAACATCTAGAAATGAAAGCCGGAACCAACGGCTTGACGTGCTTTACCAGGCACGGAGGAAACCCGGTGTGTAATGGGTGGTTATCCATTCACGAACCAACCTA
Source organism: Eurois occulta (assembly GCA_950022335.1). NCBI lineage: Eukaryota > Metazoa > Arthropoda > Insecta > Lepidoptera > Noctuidae > Eurois > Eurois occulta. Next base: position 16,856,856 of record OX465488.1, read on the forward strand.
GGCAAGGACGGCTTAACCTAAATATTGACCCAAGCAGCTGTTATTATTTAGCCCCGTGCTCCTCGGTTTAGTGAATCAATTTAAGATTTTTAGTACACGTCACTGATACTACGTAATGAAAAAAATATTAAAGTATCTTAAAAAAAACGTAAGGTCCAGCGAGGCTATTGTAACTACCGGGAAAATGCAACTCATCTAAATAACTTTCCATAGAACTGTTTTTTTAAGATAGTGACATCTAGAATCGTTAGGTGAACTACTAGTCTTCGTAGCAAAATATAGATGGAGTTACTACTGCGTAAACTGTTTTGCCTGGAGTGTCATTTAATAACCGCCACTTTTACGGCAGTGTTGACAAAACCACCGGCGTCAGAATTTCGAGTGAAAAAATTGTAAATTCCCAGTTTTTCGACAAGAGTTTTATGTGGTGAGCAGAATAAATGAAAGGTGAGTCCTTTTAATAATATAATTCATAAAAATGCTGCTTCAAATAAGTAATTTGGCTACAGATACATTTGCCCCTCGGAATCGCATTGTGTGGCTATTGTGACTTTTAGGGTAGTTGCAATTACCCCATCTAATTTGTATGAAATTGAAAAAAGCTAGTGCTGTCCTCATGGTCGATGATAACATCGATCATAAGGAAACACAACCTTACTATAAAGTAAGGTTTGGTAATGGTATTTAATATTTTAAAATACATTTTTGGCGCAGTCGATATTAACTACGGAGTATCTGATGGCGGTTTAGACTCCCGAGAGCAGAAAAGAAAATATATAAATCTTTGACTTGGACATTATATTTTTAATATAAACTTTTATTATTTTGTTAGTCAATCAATTGAATATTTTTTTTAGATGGTGCGGAAATATAAAAGGAAAAAGGAAAAGCAGATCCAGCCCCAGAAACACTTAGCCAGCTGCAAAATGCAATCCAAGAGGAATGGGATAATATACCACAACATGTGATCGTGACTCTCATCCGATCGATGAAGAACCGTATGGAAGCAGTAATAAGAGCTCGCGGAGGGAATACAAGTTATTAAATAAACGTTTCTTACATTTTTTTTTCATTTACGCGTGTTGTTTTACCCATTTCCTTCATATTCCATACAGGGTAAAACTTACTCATTATACAAAATACGAAACCTATGAAGACTTAATTTGAATTTAGAACAATAACATTAGGATTTAAAAACCTCATACTACTCACTATTAAATGACATTTTACATTTATTCCTAAATATACACATTTTTCTGATAATCCTTATCAAATCATAAACTGCGAGGTGTTTCGATTTCTTTGATGAGAAGTGTATATATATAGCATAAACTTGTACTTACCAGGCTCGGCCTCGGATAAAGAGATAATAAAAATTTATTGTCGATAAATTCGCCATATTGTCCCATCACTATTACTATGAAAAGAAGTTGCAATAGCCCCTTTAATTTTTTTAGATCTTTTTACTGTAAATCAATCCATCATACTGCTGTATAGGGTACATTATCGGGAGAAAAATGCTTTTTTTTATAAGACACGACCGTTTTAGGTTTCGAATTCTTATGATAGTGATACCCAACCAACGCTAGTTGCATTTACCCCGGCAAGGGGTTACTGCAACTATTTACGTTATTGTTGAGAAAAAATTACAATTTACACTTCAAGCAGTCTTTTTATCTCTTTTTGACTAATTAAGAATATTAATTGATACATGTGCAACTTATATGTTTTATTAATTCAACTCCAAAATTCTTACTGATGGTGATACAACAGTTTGAATTTTTGGTTGCAACTTTTTTAGTTACAATAGCCTCGCTGGACCTTATAGAAGCGTTTATAAGCGATTCGCTATGTATAGTTAAAACATTATTAAACTTCTCAGGAGCTATGTTGCTCATTTATTTGGTTCTTGTTCAGAGAATTTCACTGTGGACCGTAAATATGAGCGATATATTCTGAAGTTTCTGAGAATTGCCTTGAGCATCGAGGTATGTTCTTAGTACCTAAGCACGTTTTGCGTCTTGTTTATTTACGTTACCAGCACTTAAGTTGTTAGTTACATAGAAACTTTGTATGTTTAAATTACGTAGTTTGTATTTGTATTTTCTATCATGAAATCTTTTTCATAATTTTCATCAAGTAAAATGATGGTCAAATTAACCGGTCCAAAATGTAACCCCCCTTTTGGATGCCGCTGCAGTCGGATAAAAACGGTTTTCATTAAAGTCTGCACAAAATTCTGGCATTTTTTTTTAATATGAAGCTCGTTTCGTTTTTCCGTTCCCATACATCGGAAGGTAGGTAGGTACCAGTAGCGAAGGGTAATTTTTTTGTAAGAGCTAAGCTGGAGTACATTTCTTTAATGTGATTATATTATTTGTCTATAGATTACTGACTGTGCCATTTTTCAAAGGGAGTCCGGTAGGAATCGAGTTTTATGGAAACTTCGCCACTGGACATTGGAAGTCTAAAAAGACCTTCGTTACTTTATTATATAAGCGTCGGAGATCAGTAGTTCGAAGTAGGTAGGTACTTAGATGTTTTATTTAGATGGCTTTGTGAAACAATTTGCACGAGTATTTTAAAAGTACTAAATAACGCGACTTCTACGTCTTTTTAAGATACTTAAAGGATTTCCTCATTTTTCTCATTTCGTAGTTTCAATGATTCCATGTACAAGCTGCCTACTAAATAAAAAAATTAAATTCATTCACTACACCGAGGAACTCGTAGCTAACAGCCACTCAGGTTAATCATTAAGTTAAGCCGCACTTGCTACGTAGGTCCGTGGAATGGATGGGTGACCACCCATTACATACCCAGTTTCCTCCGTGCCTCGGAAAGCACGTGAGATCCCGGCTGTCATTCGTAGATTTTTGAAAGTCGTTACATATACATTATTTAAAAAAAAAAACATTAAATTTATTCTTTCGTGATTTTTTTTCTTGTTATTTTTTGAAAAAAATAGTCCCAATCGTTTCGAGTTCGATGATCGAGTTCATGGTATTCGGTTCCAGAACGACCTAAAAATAATGGTGTATACTTATACTGTTACTTACGGGATATCTTCCGAGGTTATTCATTATTTTGAGCTCCCAACTTATTGGGAGCTCAAAATAATCATAAGGTACCTTTCATCCCGAAAATAAGTACTGTTCCCGAGGAAAACAATAATAATGTTCTTATGATAATTAATGGCGCCACGTGTCTTTCGAATCATGATTGAATTGTGTAGTAGTGTGTTAAAAGTTATTTTCTAAATTAACGCGAGTGAAGTCGGGGGCAAAAGCTAGTATGGAAATAATTATTTTATGTGAATATCAAATACGCCTTTTATAGTCCCGGGTAATACAGCACCAACACACCTTTTTCAGGAACACGTAAGTCAGTTACGTAAAATTTTTCTGCTATCCCATTCAGTCAAAAAGTTTCCAGAATGTACGGTTGGCTATATTTTAATTTTTAACAACTAGCAGTGACAACCATTGTTCGAGAAACTTCCGATGCTCGCGTGTAATGTTCGTTTGGGTTTTTTTACTCAGTTTTGCTTCTGTCACTTCGCGATAGTTTAAAATTTTAAACTTTTTTTACGAATTTTTTCGACTGTTTGTTGCACCCCTTGTACGGGTATGTAAATCAGAGTGGGGAATGTTTTTTAGATGTTGAGGGTAGTTTCTGATTTGTCGGATTCTTGACTGGAATTGTGAGCGTAGATTTATTTGTACAGTTTTAAGGTTCAGATTTCCTCAGGATTTTGCTTACTTTTATACAGTCAGCCATTGATGACTAGTAAGTAATTCTAAACTCCAATTCCAACAAAAGATCGTTTATTATCTAAATCGGATTGTCAGGATTTATTCCGTTAGGCTCGTACATCATGTGGGCAGAACATGGGTCTCGTGCAATGAAAATACACTGTTTCTATTAAACTAACAAATTACTTGAAATTACAATTTACACAATAATACGGTGCACAATGAATAGCGGTACGGTTCCAGGACGTCTCAACTCCACTGCCATCAGAATTTCAATGTCGTTCTCGCTGCGAGCTGTAAACATCAGGGCTTTGTAGAAGTACGATGTGGTGGGGGTAGACTTGGTCGCGTGATGTCGCCACTACGTACTTGCGAAGTTGCAATTAATTTTAAGGCCGTACCAATGACCGTATTCGACATATATTATATCCAGACCTATATTATACTAGTTTTAACCAACTTGGACAAACTCAAACTCAAACTCAAAGCATTTATTTCAATTAGACCATTACAGGCACTTTTGAAAGTCAAAAACAAAAAAGCTAAGCTACAGTCACATTCGCAAGGCATAATAACTTGCGAAAGTACTGTAGTTGCACATTCCAAATCGTAGATCTCTATGGAGAAGAATGGGCAAGAAACTCCATGGACACTCTTTTTAATCAAAATATTGTTACAAAATCTTGGTTACATCATTCATGTTGAGATTATACATATATGTGAGAACGATGTACAAAGACGTGCACATTAAGAGCGTCCAGAGTAAAAGATTAAACTAACAATTTAAAAAATAAAGTAATTAAAATAAACCGTGACAGCTAAGAGATGACCAGTCCCAACTGACAGCGCCCGTTCACGAACATGACGCATGGATCAGCGCCATTCAACTCAACCACATTGAAGGGAACTAAATGACCCGACACACCCGCCACCATCAGCGAGACATTTGTGTGAGCATGACATTCTCTCAGCCACCAGGGCACACTCAAGTCAATGAAGATAACTAAATGTAAATGGTAGCTTTACAGTACATAGTACTCACACATGTGCTATGCGATTATATAATACTAAGAGATTGAATCTATACAATTCAAAGATATTTTTACAATCTTCTGCAGCTTCCACAATAACTTCACATGGTAATCAATTAGTTTGCCCCTATGGTTGTGGAGCAGGACCAGCGTTGAGCCAAGCATTTTTATCATCAATGTAATCCCCCAACTTATAATATGCTTGCCTACATAGTGTGCGTTTTATACAAGATTTAAATTTCGTCTCATTCAGTTGTAGAATGTGGGGAGGTATTTTATTGTAACATTTTAAACAGTACCCCATGAAAGATGAGTCTACTTTACGACACCTAAATTAAAGACTAAATCTATTCAGCCCCGTTTCCTGAGATTCTAACAGTGTAATAATATTTAGGCATTCATGTTGCCGTTGCTTAGCACTTGTAAAAACGGAACACACAGAATTCGCATAACATCACGCCTGTAATCCCCGTAGGGTTAGGCAGAGGTGTACCTAATAGTACACCCAAATTTTGCCAGTTATGTTTCAGTTCCATATAATAGGGAGCAAGCCTATTGCCATCGATCAGGTACAAATCCAGACTCAGTGGCTGCTACTGAGAAATTCCTATTAATAATTTGCCTGACTCGGGACTCGAACCCAGGACCTCATGCTCAGAAGTCGCGCTTGTGAGCACTAGAGCAACGAGGCAGACAATTCTCATCGATAGTAAAAACGTTCTTATTCCCAACTTGATGCCTCAAAATTGGGTCTGCCATTCTGGCGAAAACCGATGGCAAAAAAAAAACAAGACATCAGTACAAACAACTCAAATAACAAGTAACCTTATATCCTTTTACCCAATTTCCATTTCGTAAAAGGTCGTACATTCCTTAACGCCAATTGGCTTATAAGAATGGACATCTACCAAGTACATCTCATATCGTTTGGCAATCGGCCCAGCTACTTTTAGACGTGTACTTTATTTTCCTATCGGTTCTGGAGGAGTCTTGGATCGTTTTCAGAAGTAATTACAATATGCTCATAAAATGGTAAAGGATTAGGCCGGAAGAAGTGGTTTGGAAATTGGAATTTTTGTGGTTTAGTATAGCAACATTTAATAGAAGAAAAAAGTAACTTTTGCTGGATTTACTAAAGATTTCGTAGATTTAAGACTCAAGTTTCAAAAGTAAAGTAGGTGCTATTAATAAACACGTTTATTATAATTATTAGCCTTGTGTGTCCCACTGCTGGTCAAAGGTCTCCCCCATATCTTTCCAGGTACTCTTCTCCTGTGCCTCCTCGAACCAGCCTTCGTGATGTGCGTCTTGATCATCTCGCCACTTCTTTCTAAGCAGGCTTCGGCGGCGCCGTCCATCCTCAGGCACCCATCGTGTTGAGTTGCCCAGCAGTAGTTATGCATGCGGCTCACGTAATCTGCCCAATCCCACATGAGCTTGGCAGCCTTTTTGCCTACGTCCATAATAAACACGTAGTTTATCTATATATAAAATTCAAAGTCCTGACTGACTGACAGAGATATCAACGCACAGCCCAAACCGCTGGTCCTAGAGCAATGAAATTTGGAGTGTGTATTCTTTGTGAAGAGTAGGTATCCACTAAGAAAGGGTTTTTCGAAATTCTACCCCTAAGAGGGTAAAATGGGGTGTTGAGTTTTCTATGAAACTTTTTATTCTCGCGGTCGATGGACTTGAAAATTTGTGTACCTACTCTGCAGTTACAATTATGAGAAACGTGTATCAAAGTTTTTCCAAAATCATCCCTCAATGTGAAATTCAGAGTCCTGACTGACTGACTGATATATCAACTTACAGCCTAAGCTGTTGGTATTAAAGACATGAAATTTAAAGGGTGTATTCTTTGTGAAGAGTAGGTATCCACTATGAAAAGGGTTTTTCGAAATTCCACCCCTAAAGGGGAGAAATGGGGTGTTGAATTTTCGGTAAAACTTTTTACTCTCGGGTCGATTGACTTAAAAGTCTACATACTCTTCAGTTAAAACTATGAGAAATGTATATCACAGTTTTTCCAAAATCATCCCCCAATATAAAATTCAAAGTCCTGACTGACTGATATATCAACGTACAGCCCAAACCACTGGCCCTAGAGAAATGAAATTTGGAGGGTGTATTCTTTGTGAAGAGTAGATATCTAATAAGAAAAGGTTCTTCGAAATTCCACCCCTAAGAGGGTAAATTGGGGTGTTGAATTTTCTGTGAAACTTTTTATTGTCGGGGTCGATTGACTTGAAAGTTTGTGTACATACTCTGCAGTTAAAATTGTGAGAGATGTGTATCACAGTTTTTCCAAAATCATCCCCCAATATAAAATTCAAAGTCCTGGCTGACTGATATATCAACGCAGAGCCCAAACCGCTGGTCCTAGAGAAATGAAATTTGGAGGGCGTATTCTTTGTGAAGAGTAGGTATCCACTATGAAAAGGTTTTTCGAAATTTTACCCCTAAGAGGGTAAAAATGGGTGTTGAGTTTTCTATGAAACTTTTTATTCTCGAGGTCGATTGAATTGAAAATTTGTGTACATACTCTTCAGTTAAGAAGAGATTAATTATGAGAAACGTGTATCACAGTTTTTCCAAAATCATCCCCCAGTATGAAATTCAGTCCTGTTTTTTTTCGGTTTTTTCGTCATGGGTGTCATTTTCGTGGTTTTTGGGGCCGCCAATGACGAAAATGAGGTCAAAATATAAAAATTCAAGACGACGCCCATGAAGATTTTAGGTTTTTTCGTCATGGGTGTCATTTTCATGGCTTTTGGGGTCGCTGATAACGAAAATGGGGCCAAACTGTAAATCGATTATGGCGCCAGCAAAAAAAATCAGTTATTTCGTCATGAGTGTCATTTTCATGGTTTTTGGGGTCGCTGATAACGAAAATTAGGTCAAAATGAAATTTAGGATGGCGCCGATGAAAATTTTTGGTTTTTCATCATGAATGTCATTTTCGTGGTTTTTGGGGTCGCTGATAACGAAAATGTGGTCAAAATGAAAATCCAAGATGGTGCGGACGAAAATATTTGGTTTTTTCGTCATCGATGTCATTTTCATGGTTTTCAGGGTCGCTGATATCGAAAATTAGGTCAAAATGAAAATTTTAAATGGCACCAACCATTTTTTTGAGATTTTTCATCAGGGTTATCATTTTCATAGTTTTTGAGGTCACTGATAACGAAAATGAGGTCCAAATAAACATAGGAAAAAAAAACAATTCTCATTTTTTTCTTCGGTTTCCCCGGACTCAATTTTCACTCTTCGCCACTGGTACCTACTAGTGGCAAAGGGTCCACTTAAAAAGGGTTTTTCGAAATTCCACCCCTTTTTTTTGTTTTTTTGGAGGGTGGGAAATCATCAAATGACCCCTCCCGCTCTGGGCGGAGCGGAAGGGTGTGTCAGACTCTTACTGACTAAAAACCACCCATGTTCCTTCTTTGGCCCTTTATGTTCCAGGGCCGCGGTATCTCTTTCGAACAGTACCGCAGCCCTGGCAGGCATCGGCTCTTGCGGGCCCTCCCGTTTGCTGACATCTCTTTGAGGCGTACGTGGAACACGAACGCGCCGTCGACACGGCCTGTCGTCATACGACGGACGGACATAGATAGTGTCGATAGACTTGAAAGTCTACATACTCTACTTACAGTTTTTCCAAAATCATCCCGCAATATAAAATCAAAGTCCTGACTGACTGACTGATATATCAACCACTGGTCTTAATGACATGAAATTTGAAGGATGTATTCTTTGTTTTGAAATGGGGGTTGAATTTTCTGTGAAACTTAATATTCTCTGGGTCGGTTGACTCAAAACTTAATGTACACATCACTCTTCAATTAAAATTATGAGACACGTGTATCACAGTTTTTGATATACACGATGTAGTTTAGAAATATTTTTATTTTCATTTTTTAATTTACGACCCAAAAGTGGCTCCCCTGTTTAAAATTAATTTATACGTCCGTCTTTGAATCGATGACTTACATATATGTACCAAATTTCAACTCCATCGGTCCGGTAGTTTCAGAGTAAATTGGCTGTGACAGACGGACAGGCAGACAGACAGACACGCGAGTGATCCTATAAGGGTTCCGTTTTTCCCTTTGAGGTGCGGAACCCTAAATACTAATATTACATATTATTATATATCTTACATAAACTATTTATTAATGCGAAAGTTTGGATGAATGGATCTTTGTTTCTCAATCACGCCAGAACGGCTGATCAGATCTGGATGAAACTTGGCACAGAGATAGATTATAGTCTGATACAAATAGATGTAGATTATTTATTATCCCAGAAGTAGGCAAGATCCCGTGGGCAATTCCCGAACTGCACGCGGGCGAAGCCGCGGGCAAAAGCTAGTTAATCTATATACATAGAATGGTAAACTGACTGACTGGGTGATATATCAACACACAGCCCAAAGCGCTGGTCCTAGAGTCGTGAAACTCGGAGAGTGTGTTCTTTGCGAAGAGTAAGTATCCACTCAGTAAGGATTTTTGAGAATACCACCCTTAAAGGGGTAAAATAAGGAATCGAAGTTTATATGAAAATTCGTCAGTTTTGAAGTTAGGATCTTCAAATTTTGTGTTTAGGCTGACGATTGAAAATTAATTTATAAGTGTCTCAGCGTTTCTGATAATTCTACCCCCGAAGGGTTAAAAAGGGGGATGAAGGCATGTAACTATGTTTGTTACCGTAACCTTGATGTTAATAGGTTACTTTTTAATCCCGATAGTACGTTCCCGTCTGATATTTTTCGACATCCACACGGGCAAAGCCGCGGGCAAAAGCTAGTAATAAATATAGTAGTGTTTTGGGTAAATTTAAATTATTAGCAGAAATATACTCACATTCCATAATTATATTTTTGGCAGGTGCCTTCATGCTTCCTAATCGTTTAACTTTACTAAATATTGCAATCTGAAGGGTTTTGAAGGAAATTCCTAATCCATTGCTTTATGTGTTAAAAAAATCAGATTCTCGACAATGTAAGTGACGCTATGAAAAATGTGGAATTGTCAAAATAGGTAGAAGCATTGAAATTAGATACATACATAACATCACGCCTGTAATCAACAAAGGGTAAGGTAGAGGTGTACCTAATTGTACACCCATATTGCCAGTTATCTTTAAGTCCCATGTAATAGGGTTCGAGCCTATTGCCATCAATCGGGTACAACTCCAAACTCCGTGGCTGCTTCTGTGAAATTCCTGATGGAAAAACCTAATAACACTGCTCGATCTTGGAATCGAACCCAGGAACTCATGCTCAGCAGTCGCACTTGCCACTAGACTAACGAGAAATGGAAATTGTTACGCAATAATACCGCTAGATAGGAATTAATATCTGCATTTCTAACGGTACGGTACAACTCCTTGCTTGCACGAAATCTCTGCAAGCGGTTACCGAATCCTGCAGTCACCATTTCTAATCTTATTCTACTAAACTAGTAGATTCATAGTTTTCAGGTTAACGAATTTTACCGCCTAATATTACCATAGTTTCAAAGCCGTGGTATTTAATAACATTTGAGATATGACTCGATTTCTAAACGTGGCATACATCCAAATTAATAATGAATAGTGTAGCCTGCAAATAATAAAAAGCATTCTCAGAAATTGATAGCGACGGTTAAAAAGTTAAAACTTTTTGGTTCAGCTTCGTCAGGCAAATATAAAGTGCTTTTACAACTTCATATTCTAGGGTCACATCGGTGACGGTCATATTAATTAGTTTGTAGTCTATATTTTTGTTTTTAGTTTTATTTTTTGAGGCCTGGCAGAACCTCTCCTCATTTTATGTGTGAACTCCGATCAGTCTTTATCTTAGACTGATTACTCTTAATCCACTCATTCGCAGGGCCAACAAATTTAGTCTTTTAGAGGTCCACTCTGCGGATCGGACTCGCCTGGTCTTATATCAGTGCAGTGGTCTAATTGGCCACCATCAAAACAGCTAAAACATTTACTTTAATTCTTGAATGTTTCCTCCACACTGTCAACCTCCTGCACAAATCTACAAGAACTTAGATTAATTTCAAAATTCCCTACCTTTTCAATTTTATCACAGACGGAACCTTAACACAACTTTCTCATTAGCAGTACCTCATTCTTTTTAGTTTATTTCCAGCGATAATTAAAAAGCAAATTGCTACACTCCCAAGATCTCGATTCTTTCAAAATCTCTGAAGTGGACTGGCAAAAGGAAACGTGCTACTGTACCTAAGTACAGTCACGAGCATAAATTCCTAACAATTACGTTTATGATGTTTCAAAAAGTCAGTTGCGTAACGTAGGTCTTGGAACCGGCGTCCGTATGACCAGGGGGTCTAAAATGGCCGCTTTCGCAGAATCATAATAAGATAATTGTATGAATTACGTTTAAATTCGTAAAATAGACACAAGGTGTCAATTCATAATAGCAGATAGGTACGTCTGTGACCATTTTAAGAATTTAAACTTAATTCATATTATTATCCTATTATGATTCTGCGAAAGCGGCCATTTTAGACCCTCAGATGTATTAATTAATGTGGATGAAGCTTAAGGAGTATGTAAGGATCGTAGCAGGTGGCATTCTGTCTTCTCTGCCTCCCCCTTGTGAAAAAGGCTAGAGTTTATATATCATTATTAGCTGCCCAGCGCTACTTCGTTCATGTGGTGTCCTACCCCTTACCCTACCCTACTCCTAACCTACTCCTACACTACTCTTATCCTACTCCTACCCTACTCCTACACTACTCCTACCCTACTCCCTACTCCTACCCTACTCCTACACTACTACTACCCTACTCCCTACTCCTACCCTACTCCTAACCTACTGCTACACTACTCCTACCCTACTCCTACCAAAAAAAAAGTATCCTAGTGTTGTTTTTAGACTTATCCAGGCAATTTTTTTAATTTTTCCGTAATAACCATCCTTGAACCTCAACGAACATTTAAAAAAAAGAATTGGCCAAATTGGTCCAGGCGTTGTTGAGTTATGCGCTTACCAACACATTTTGCGATTCATTTTTATATATAGAAGATTATCAGCCTCTGCTGGACATATATCTCTAATTGAACGCCACTCATAATATCTTTTCCTGGTAACTCTCATACACCTGCGAGCAGCGGTGGCCCAGTGGTGGCGGCCCCGACTTACGAACATTAAGTCGTGGGTTCGAACCCAGGCAGGCGCATTACTTTGTTTAATTTATTTCATCACCACTGCTCTCAAAAACGGTGAAGGAAAACATCGTGAGGAAACCGGCATGTCCTAGAACCAAAAATTCGACGACATGTGACATCTACCAACCCGCACAGGGTCCGCGTGGTGGATTATAGCCCATTCCCTCTCTAGAGAGAAGGCCGTGTGTTCCAGCAATGGGAATATTAAAGGCTGATTATGCTTTTGCTCATACACTTGCTTGCTACCACCCACTCTGCGTACGAGAGTTTATGTATGTAAAGGATTCATATTTTCTGCTGTTCCAAATTTAAAATATTCTAAACCATATTTTTAATTAAAAAGGTCTTTTCTCATTAGTTCACGAACAAAATCACTTAAGAATGTTGCGTACGTAAGTATTTTTGGTTATGCTTGTACGTACTTCGTTGGAGCGGTATCAATAATGTCTTCGTAGCTTCGGGCACGTATCCTTCCAGTGAAGAATAAAACGTGACTGTTACTCAAACGCTAAGAATTAATAGACTCCCGTTACTGCTCTTTATCGAAGTACGTCGGTTATTGCAAATATGATAGGAACAATATTAAAAAAAAATAAGGATGAAAAGGATCGCGTGGCTAAATAAGTCAAGCCGCACTTGCCTAGGTTCGTCCGTGGAAGGGCGACCACCTATTACATAACGAGTTTCCTCCGTGCATCGGAAAGCACGTTAAGCCGTTTGTCATTTATAGATCTTTAACAGTCGTTACAGGTAGTCAGTGGCCCGAAAGTCTGACAACCAGTCTTCTCAAGGGGTATTGTATTACCCAGTACTAACTGGGTCAGACAGGCAGTCGCTCCGTGTAAAATACCGGTATTCAGCTGAATCCGGTAAGACTGGAAGCCGACCCCAACATAGTTTGGGCAGCGACGCTTGGGGGATGTTCAGTTGTGGACGTCTTAAGGTTGACACAGTGATGGCAATTAAAACAAACCGTGCAGGTTTATCTGTTTCAGTGTGAGTTATATCAAAATTTTGGATGGGTACACAACAGTACGACGTGTATATTCACTTAAAGTGTAGGGTTATGAATAGCACCCATTTTACGCGTTATCTGCAATTTCTATGTGTCGGGGATTCTGAAAAGCCATTAACCGGGCTACCAGTCTTTTCTATTCGTGTATCCGCTATACAATAAAACTTTCAGTAGCCTTCTTAAGTATTTACGTAAAGCGTAATCCCAGAACGCAATGACAAGATCAAGATTTTATACCCAATTTCCCTTCGTATACCCTCAGAATCTTCATAAAGTTCACGTAAACAAAAACCAAGCGGAAAAAGAATTCAATAAAACACGATTGCCATAAAAGAAGTCTTTACCTGTCTCATTTGTGCCACCCAAATTTAATATAGCAAGAAATATAGTTGCAATATGAGTCAATACATGCAATCAGTGTCTTGTGTTGGAACCCTGCCAAAGTAAATGGGGCGGTGTGTCTATGAAGTTAGTGAATTCATTGGCAGAGATACAAATCTCTATGCAGTCTTCTTGGGACGACAAAACGTTTTAGTGTGAAAGGAATTTAGGTTAGTAAGGTGAGGAAGCTAGGTTGTGGAGGTCAGATAGGCAGTCGCTCCATGTAAAATACTGGTATTCAGCTGCATTCAGTTAGACTGGAAGCCGACCCCAACATAGTTGAGAAAAGGCTATGGAGATGATTATGAAGATGAGGAAGCTAGGATTTGTTTTACGAGGCTAAACTGAAATGGAGCGCAGCATAATAAGGTGTTAAGCGAGCAGATCGCGCTAGAAACACAATCCTGCGCTCCATAATTCAGATGTTAGAAATAAAACAGCCAGGCTGAAGTGGGAGCGGGCAGGCCACGTCACACTGAAGCACCCGGAGAGATGGACAAACATCGTTACACACTGGACTCCTGAGGAAGAATTGCGTGGCGAGACAATCTGAAGATTTTTGCGGGGTTAATGGCCAGAGATCGTACAGGATAGATAAGGATGACCTTTGTCCAACAGTGGGACAGGTAGGCTAGTAAAATAAAACTGAAATAGCTATTAAATATCCTGAGCGTTGATCAATATTGGGGATTCACCCATCTGTGGCGTTGGAAAGAATGCGCGACAAGGTAAATTAAATTATTTTTTTAAGACATACAATATATCTATGGGTGATACTTATTGAGTGGATAGTGGTATTATGTGATTCAAATATTGTTCGAATTCACGTCGACAGAGGATTGAACCTATTGATCACATTTTTTCATACAGAGCTTATAGTCTTTTCAGTTATTTAACCACTGCCAATTCAAAAGAAACCTTATTGCAACGAAAATAAAAGACTGTGAAAGGGTTGCAAGTATCTGCTTAAAAAAAGAAGAATCATCATCATCATCCTCTTGCCTTTGTCCCAAATCATTTAGGATCGGCGCAACATGTCTTCTTCTTCCTTATTTCTCTATTACTCGTCATCTTAGTAGTCACCTTTGTAGCCATATCCTCCTTCACATAGTCCATCCATTGCTTCTTTGGTCTTCCTCTACTCTTGTAGCCATCTACATTCATACTCAACATTTTCCTCATTTAAAACAGAAGGATCAACAAGCGAAATAATTGAAATTTTATTTGATATTTAGATAAAAATAATACTGTCTGTTGTTTGGAACTGAACCCGAAAGTTATAGTGCCAATATTTACGGTTTCAATATAATTATAAATTGTGACCTACTGTCAAAAGTTTGTCGAGTTTCACTTACGCAGCTACTTAGTTAGTTTCAACATAGAATAGGTATTGTACAAAGTACTACTTTACTTAGGAATATCACTCATTCGTCCACATTTTCCCAAACGTACAATGTTGCCATGTCCGTGAAATGGCCGGGATACTCAGAGCTTCGACAGTCGTCGGTACATACGTAATCCATTAGATTACAGGCTCGTGCAACGACATTCCCCGTTTGTAGGGGAAGTTACATACATACCTATGTGTTACGTGTTTGTAGATTTAGGTATTTGCTTCCATTTGAGATCAGTTTGTAGTCATATTTTCCACTGGTGATCATACGCTTAATATTCCAATAAAAAACAGTGAACTAATTGTTCTCATACTAAAATCCTTTCGTTAAAGATAGATAACGTATACGTGTATTTTAAATTAAATTAATTGCTAAGGAGATAAACTCGCGTACGCTTTCCTAAATTAATTATTTCCTGCAATTCGTAATAAAATACCTATTACAATTGTAGGCAGAGTAGTGTAGTTTAAGGTTTTTTTTACTAAGCCTTTAAACTTACGTATCTTTAAATTAAACTAAGCATTGTCCACGACTTCGCCGCATGTAGAGCGGAAATAATTGTACGCGGTCGTAAGTACCTCTTCTTCCTGCCCTTGTCCCAGTCTATTTGGTGTCAGCGCAACACGTTTTCTTCTTCCATTCTCCCCTGTCAGACGTCACCTCATCATTATTACTCCTTTCTCTTTCATATCAGTCTTCACACAATCCATCCATCTTTTCTTTGGCCTTCCTCTCCTTCTCCATACATCAACATTTATATTCATCACTCTTTTAGTCACACGCGTTTCATCCCTCCTCATTATATGTCCATACCAAGACAAACGACTTCCTTTCAATTTTTCTGTAACACGCGCCACTTTCAAACATCCTCTAATATACTCATTCCTTACTTTATCCATTCTTGTCACTCACTAAAAATTATTGCTGGGAAATTAATTTTTTTTTTGGGGTGAAAAATCACGTTTTACGGTAGGACTCAATGTAACGCACTCAAAACATTGTAATGATTGATGGATTGAATAGTACAGGGGTCGTAGAGGTGTTTAAAATAAAGTTCTTATATTAAAACATGGATTAAAAACAAAAATGAGAAAAAGTTGGTACTTTGACCCCAAATATCTCCGTAACTGGAAGTTTCCCAAAGTGGTCTAAAACAAAAAAAAATATTGCAATGACGGAGAAAACAAGTGCCTTTCGGCTTTGTTATGGGTATTGTTACATCATTTATACTTTCAAATGCATTCAGTAAAAAACTGTGATTTTGAAATTACAAACAGTCATTTCAATTTTATTTATTTGAATGTATCTAGATTAGGTAATCTCAATATTAAATAAATACTAATAAACAAATAAATACTTTTATTTCTCTTTCTAACACCACTACGACAAGAAACTTTTACAAAATTCTAACAAAAACAGTCCCTGAAAACTATCTCGAAATGCCAAAGGCTAATACCTAATAAGCATGACGGAGCTCCGGCCATCTTATTTTATATTCCGAGCTGCCCCATGCACGTTACGAGTCCTATACACGAGAATGCCCGACAACATCCAGACGTGCAACCACAGTATTATTACAACCAGTAAACCAACTATGTCCTATATCTTTTAGGTGTATGAAGAACAGGGTGTAAATTTCTTCATCGCCCATAGAAAAGACCGGTGTTGTATCTGGTGGGCTATTGCCCAACAGTTGTTGTCGTGTTTTTCCATATACTCTTAAGTCGCGGATAACTTTAACTGCTTGATTTAGGATTTTGATATTAGTTCTTCATTTGTGTCATAGATGGCGCAGTAGTTTTTTTTGTCCTATGTGACTGTTGTACTTTTTGTATTGCCGCTACAATGTGAAATCAAACGCGGGTGTTAGGGATGACAATTAAACTTATTGTTACGTTGATGCGTTGCACTACATGTAAAAAACGTTGCCACTTTTCTCGATGCGACGGCTCAGAGTTACTCACGAGGAACCTATTACTTTAAGCAAGTTTAGAAGTCACGCTGTGCATGTTTGTGTGTGTGAGCCGATTTCGACCATTGTACCTAGTAGGAATATTGTATCATTATCATCTTCCCGCACTTGTCCTATGTTACTTGGGTCGATGCAAAACGTTTTTTCCTTCCATTCTCCCCTGTTAATCGTCACGCTATCATTTACTCCTTTTTCTTTCATTTCATTCCTCTTACAATCCGTCCATCGTTTCTTTGATCTTCCTCTCCCTTTTCATTTGTCAACATTTTATATTCACCACTCTTTTAGTCACATGCGATTCATCCCTCCTCATTACGTGTCCATACCAAGACAGACAATCCCTATCCCTACTAATATTATAAATGCGAAAGTAACTCTGTCTGTCTGTCTGTTACGCTTTCACGTCTAAACCACTGAACTGATTTTAATGAAATTTGGTACGGAGATAGAGTTGACCTTGAGAAAGAACATAGGATAGTTTTTATCCCGGAGTTTTGAAGAGTTCTCTTGGAAACGCGATATAACCGAACTCGACGTGGGCGAAGCCGCGGGCGGAAAAATAGTTATAATTAATTAAAAAAACAGCTATTCCATACATTTTGACCGTATTGGTATTGCAGTTTTGTAGGAAACGTCTATTTATTTTAATAACCGACGAAAAATTTCTATGTGGGTGGGTTCAGAATGATATTGTACTGAATACGTGGTAACCGTTTTAGCGTCAGTTTCCCTTCGACTATCCTATACAATTTTTTTACATCATCCTTTTAGTTGGAATACTGTATGCTAACACTGATATATCTACTGTGGTGCAAGGCTCACCTATGCATGTCAAAAGTTCGTCTTGTATAGGATGAATGTATTTTTGGATACACTATGATGTCAATTTCGGACGTTTGAAGCTGAAAATAGGGTTGCAATCGTGTTTTTATTTATTATGCAAGTGCATGTGTCTGTGTCAGAACGTATTTTTTTGTGAAAATATTTTAAATAGTACTGTGTTGTATTTTGGTTTAGTTACTTGATTTGTGAGAAAAAAAGGAAATAAAGAAGAAAACCAGTTTTCAAGTCAGGCTACAACTTTGAAATGTCTTGAAGCTCTCATGTCATGTCTTATTATAATATTTTCTATCTCTTTTCTCTGATTATAGTGCTTATCTAACAAAAGCTATTTAAGATAAAGAGTAAGCTTTAGCTAAGCCTACGTATAAAGTTCAAACTTTCCACGACTTTCCTCATATTTTTCACTTCGTAACGAAATTCCCACTGCCTTACTCAATTATTTCGAAATAAATTCTGTAATTCAGCCGTAAAATGTACCAATAATGATCAGAGAGACTCAATTTATAATTGATAAAAAAATATAATAGCAATCAAAATGTTTTCTATTGGTATTCACAAATAGATATAATTTTCAAGAATCTAAGGTTCAAATATTGGAACATAATAATATACTTACACAACAAAATACTACTCATATTTGATTAAGAAAACAAATTTTAGGCATTTCGACCTTGAAATGCCTAAAACTTGCTTTTATTTTATTTTGTGATTCCAATTCTATTTTCTAGTTACCTAACTAGAAAATAAAATTGGAATCACAAAATAAAGTAATGTCTGGCTTTCGTATTCATAAGTAAACGGTCTTAGTTCGTTTAATTTGTTCTAACTGACTTTATAAGTAAGTAGGTAACCATTTTGAGTCTTATTGCAGACTAGCTTTTTCCCGGGGCTTCGCTTGCGTTAATTTTGAATTTGACATCCGATTCGGGTTGTACTCTGCTTGTAATAATATAATTCAATCATGATTTTAAAGACACGTGGCGCCATCTATTATCATAAGAACATTATTGTTGTTTTCCTCGGCAACAGTATTTTTTTTCGGGATGAAAGGTACCCTATATCTGTTTCTGAACAGCTGACAACTTATATGCAAATTTCAGGATTTCAGGATGATCGGTTAGTGGTTTAGGCGTGAAAAGGTGACAAACAAACAAAGAAACTTACTTTCGCATTTATAATATTAGTTAGGATAGGATATCTTAATACGAGTAATACAGATGATCTCGGCAAGTTGTGATAGACTGAACAACCTCCCCAGAAACATAATCTGTCTGCTAGTTAAGAAGAACCAGGTTTTATACAATAGTTTGTAAGTTAAAATTATAACAATACATGAAATTAAATTATTGTCGTCATGTCAGCTAGCAGAGACAACATCATCGTCATCTGCCCAGCTTTTTCCAACTATGTTGGGGTCGGCTTCCAGTCTAACCACTAGTATAGCAGCTAAATACTAGTATTTTACATGGAGCGACTGCCTTTCTGACCTCCATAACCATAATAAAAAATAAAACATAAAGATATACTCAAGCGTAAATAAAGTCTCCAGGCATAAAGGGCGTGCCCGCTTACACGTGCAATGTTGGGTTTTACAATATATAGCAGTAACTCGAAACTTCAATGAACATAATTATCCAAGTGGATCAAAACAGGATAGAGTAATGTTTTGCTATGAGTCCTAAAATAACATAAGAATACGTAATCGGAAATGGTCAAGCAATTTATCGAAAGCTAACTAATGAATAACGTAGTACCTAATTCAAATTTATTCAGTCTAGTTAATTTAAATAAATCCAGCCATATTATTCTTTCATTCACCAGCAAAAATACCAACCAAACTAGATGTACAGAGAAAAACATTCGCAGCAAACAAAAAAAAAGAGATTAGAACGGCAATATTATACACAAATGCAATATTAGAGATCAACATTGTCCTCCGTTCTCCCAACGAAAACATTTCTTAATTAAATAAGCCCCGACAGGTGGATACAGTAGCAAAATCTAATATACCAGATAGGAATTCCCTTTATTTATACTGGGGCGTCCAAGGCCGCGATCAAATTGTTGAGAAATCAAAGCTGAAAGAATTTTTTGTTGGGTCCCTCGTTAATTTCCTTTAAAGCGTTTTACAATTAATTCTATGACTGTCTTTGTTGGTTCTCTTGTTTGTTTACTGAGGCATTAATAAAAGATTTTTCGGGTAATTTAGGCTCGTTATTTTGAAGTTTGGTGTTTTGTAAGATTTTATAATAGAGTAATACTTCGTCTCACACTGAGAGGCTCATTGCTTCATAATACAAACCGCATGGGTTTTTCTTCAGGGTTAAGCAAAGCTTGCTGAGGTCAATCCGTGGATGGGTGACCATCCATTACATACTGAGGAACCTCCATGCCTCGGAAACCAAGTTGAAAAGTTGTTCCCGGCTAACATTTGTGGAACCTAGACATTCATTATGGACGTCAGAACTCTGAAAATGTCACACCCAGTCTAGCGCAGAATCTTGTTAATCTGATATTCAGCTACATCAAGTTTGATTGGAAGCTGACCCCAACATCGCTAGGAAAAGACTATAGAATCTAGATAGACGATCATGACTTCGGCTCTCAATGTAATTGTCTTCCGTCAATACCTGCTGATATTGAAATGACCATTTATACTCAAAAGAACTAATCCTATTATACAGATTTAGAAATGAGAAAAATAAACATAAGCAGGTACACGAACTTTCAAGGTGAGGCTAACTTTGCAACGCACATTTTCCTTCATTTTCAAATCAACACCCAGAAAGCTCTTTATAAATTTCACAACAGCAGGATTACAAAGAAACAGCTCCTCGTTTGAGCTCAATTTAATTACGCTACATACAAATCTTTAGGCCCCGTTTACGGCTTGACCACGAACTCTACGTATAAGCGCCACGCGTGTTGCGACAGTTACCGAGTTACTGCTTAATCAAGAGATACATGCTCAAGCTACGCAACACGCTTGTTGGTTTGTGACAGTACAGAAAAATAAAATTGAATAAATTGCTGCGAAGCACTACAACGCGACTTGCGGAGCCACGACGACGATGCGACGCGACAGTACTCACGCGAAAGTAATGCGACTCGCTCGCGTATTGCTTGCTTTGTGTACAAGCTTGCGTCGGAAGTCCAATCTCCTGAGATGTTCGTCGTCGCGTCAAGTTGATTGTGTGTGTGTCGGAAGACGCGCGTCGCTTGAGCGTGTAACTCGTGGCCAAGACATTATACACATACATCTCTAGTATATTTTATACAAAGTTTCATCCGTACAATTGTAGTCCTTGCTGAATAATATATTTTTACTTTGCGTCCAATTGTCGAGCGGGCGGGGGATACTTCTAATTCACTCGCTCCGTACGAATTGAAGGAGTCACGGCTTTTTTTTTCTTATTTTAATTTATCTGAGTTTAAATCGATGTTTTCTTAATTAAGTAGTGCTTGGAATGGACTGGCTGGTTAATAAGGTGTCTCTTTTATTTTATTTAGATTATATTGCTTGGAAATTTTGCTCGGAAGAGTGAAATTCCTAGTATTATATGGCTATACCTAGTGGCCGTTTTTCAGCAGTTTTGTCATAGACTAAAGTTGCGACTGTGCATAAAGACAATACAATATATACTATCGACTTAGTTTACTCAACAAAGTAGGTGCCGCTTTTCTTAGAAAAAAATCTTCTGTAACACATCGTCTCAAGTTTATTGTCTGCGTCTTTTATTTACTAACGAGTCACAGTTTACACAAGAGAATTGATGTCAAAGATTTTGCTCAGCACAAAAGCTTTAGTTACTACCAAAATATTTGGCCGAAATTTTATTGTCTCACTAGTGTGGAGACTGCAAAACAGCGGAGGAATAATTAGGTACTGATCACCTCCACAACTTGTAACTCGCTTACCCTTGGAAAGACTGGTCGTCAGATTTTTGGCCTTTGTTGTAACAGATGATCACCCATCCACGGACTAACCTCGGCAAGCGTTGCTTCACCTTGAAGATCGATTCGCACGCTTGTTATTATTTAGCCACGAAACCCTCAATTTTGAATTCGATACGTACATTTATAAATTGTACATAAATTCAATGCCTACGCCTTACAAAAGATCGCAATCAGTTACTGTGAACTATTGAAACACGTCCGTTTGAATGCCACGAGCATTTAAACGGACGTAGTTCTCAAAGATATTGAAATTCATAGAATTCGTGAGCTATTATCTGACTTCTAATAACGGGTTCTGTAACTTTAAAGGGCGGTTCAATTAGCTGGTTTATTTGACGACTCATAGTTTTGTTTCTAAGTTTACTATTGGTAACAATAGCACGATATTATATACTCATTTTTGTTATTATTTGAAGGAGTTGACTGCCTCGTTGGTCAAGCGCAACGGCTGAGCATGAGATCCTGGGTTCGAGTCCCTGGTCGGGCAAAGTATTATAAGTTTTTTCCATTAGAAATTTCTCATTAGCAGCCAAGGAGTCTGAATTTGTACCCGGATGGCAATATGCTCGCCCTCTATTACATGGAACTTAAACATAACTGACGAAATGTGGGTGTACTATTAGGTACGTTACACCTCTGCCTAATCCTTTGAGGATTACAGGCGTGATATTGTGTTATGTTATGTTGAAGGAGTATGACACATATATTTGGATCGGCATAATACGACATAGCCGGATTGCAAAATACAATGTTATGTAGATACATTCATTCGGGAAAAAGCAGAACTGCTTAGCTCAAATTATATGATATGAACGTGATTCAGCTTAGGTATGTGCCGAACGAGTTTGCTTATCGTCGATCGGCATGAAAGTGGTGTGAAAGCCCTGAAGAATAAAATCCGGCTCGAAGGACCACCACAAGCATGTAGAATAAATGCTTGTAGATTTTTAGTAGTAGACTGTATTTCCAACATAGGTTAATATTTTACACAAGAGCAAAAGTAACATGTCGGCGAGAGAGAAAATTCTAATCTTCCAATGTTAATATTATCATAAAACTAATGCTAACCATACAAATGTTGCTATTGCAAATACATAATTTGTAATTAAATTAAATTATTCTTAAACAACAATTCATGTAGTAGCTACTTGCTGCTTTGCTGTTCAATAAATACTGCCGAGTCGAATGCACCTACTAGCACTTGTAAGCAACCCCTAACTACCTCTATTAACACCTCTGCCTAACCCTCCGGGGAGTGCAGGTGTTATGTTATGTTATAATGCTAGTTCCTCGTAAAAGACGTCAAAGATTATGGTCATTAGTTACACAGCCACAAAATCAATTTTGATGGGAGTAGAGTTTCATGTTTGTTGAACATTATCAATGTTGTTGAAAGATTACTGTCAACTTAACTATTTTGTTGTTGTTGCATAGTAAATAACTGCAGTGTTGTTTATAAAGGGTATGACGCCGTCAGTAAAATTGCGATTGTTAAAGAGTTGCTGCACTGCAGATGGATAAGACATGGGTAAGCGATGTTTGGGTTTTTCCAAACATTATTACTTAGTATTTACATTAGTACTAACTACATTATAATTAATTAACCACGGCAGACCGAGGAGATGGTGGAATGAGCTTTCCTTTTTTTGGAAAGGAATGGCTGGCACTAACCGGGTATAACTCTATCTGTGGGACAATAAAGCCTAGTAAGTTAGGTAGTTTATGAAAACAGACTCAAAATGTACTAACGAACGCATATTAACAAAGACCCTAATACCTCTGAAGATTTTCCTGTGTCATTACAAAATCTAAGCCTTCTTACAAAATATTTAGAATAAGATCCTTGTACCAGTTACATTATAGCTAGTCTGTGAATCTGCAATCGCGACGCAGAATTAAAGTTTCGCGAACTTTGAGATCAACCAAGAATACGCGACCTATTTCATGAAGATACTAGCTTATGCCCGTGGTTTCGCTCTAGTACAGGTTGTAAATTATCTTCTGGGAATCCAGCATCTAAATACCCTCGTGTTGCAAAGGCTGAAAAGCCGAAACAGCTTTCTGAAGTGTGTCAACCCACTTACTGGCGAGCAGTCTACGGAAAAACTAAAGCTGTGGCGAGGTAGTCCTTACCAAATCCATTCGTTCCACCTGCAGAATATCACCCACCTGGACATGAGTTGACCTCATCATCTTCCTGTCCTTGTCCCATGTTATTAGAGGTCGGTGCAACACGTTTTATTCTTCCATTCTCATCTGTCAACCGTCACGCAATTACACCTTTCTCCTTCATAATTATTCCTCACACTATCCATCATCGTTCCAGGAGATGAGTTGACCTGGAAGTCATTAAATAGACTCCGTACCCAGGTGGGCTGCAGTAAGGAAAACCTGCTCAGGTGGAGATTCGTTAATAAGTCTTCCCTGAGTGAAAATTTGGTGCTGTTCCAAAAACGATGGGGCACTTATATTGTGTCCTGCGTGTCCTTTTGTTTGTTCATTACAGGAATTGATGGACGCGACTGAAGGCGGTGTGTAAAGGTAACGAAACATACAGACCTATAGACAGACAGATATTTCCGCGCATATAATTTCAGTTTAAACTAGTTTCTACTTAGAGCTTCCACTCATGTGTAGAATCAAGTTCAGTGTGATCTTTATGTTTATACATTTTATGCTTAGGTTCTATAGAGAAAGCTACAACATCTTTAGTTAGAATGTTTTACTGACTGCGGTGGCCTTTTTCTATTTATGATGGGATCAGTTTCTTCTGTCATAGGATGCAGTTGAAAATGTACGAGGAGTTTTATATTGAACTAGATGTTGCTCGTGACCTTCGTTCGCGTAAAATTATTATTAAAAAAAAATGTTACTTCCCTTTTTCAATCGAATAATGTTACCAATTTCAAGGGTTTTAATTTTTTTGCACGGAACTCTCAATTATTTTTCTAAAATAAAAATAGCCTATGTTCGACCTTATAACATCAGCTATCTGCGCCAAAAAGTCCCGTCAAAATCAGTCTCGCCGTTTCGGAGATTAGCCGGAATAAACAAACAGACAGACAAAACTTGAAAAAAAAAGTGTTTTTGTTTATAAGTACCGTATATACTTTCATATGCATTCAGTAAAAAGCTGTTATTCTCACTTATACTATAGACACTTCAATTTTATTTATTTGTATACATGTATAGACGACGGGCTCTTTGAACGTCGCAACTACTGGATTGTGACGTTCAAAGAGGCAGTCCGAGGCCGAGGTCAGGCTTACCAAGGGGTTCCATGTTACTCAGTACAACTGTATCCATGGGACCAATAACAAAATCGCACGTTTTATTCCATGTAGTTAAATTGTGATGCTATGTGTAAAATAGGAGAGCATTCAAATAGCCGTGTTTAACATTCATACCTAAATGTAGTTCTGAAATATTTTTGGCAGTCAACAATGATTGAAATGAAATGTTTTTTTTTTATTACAGTTTGTGTACTAGGTAACATGGACCCCATGGTCTACCTGGTTGTCAAACTTTCAGGCTTCTACCTGTAACGACGGTATGGTTTGTGTAATGTAAAAAGTATCCCGTATTGTTTCATGTAAATTAAATAACTTATTTGGATGCCTTTTTCTCTCTCTAAAGTCTAAACTGTAATAAAAAAATCATTCAATTTCAATCATTGTTGACTGCCAAGGTTATTTCGGAACTACATTTAGGTAAGAATGTTACGGCTATTTCAATCATTGTTGACTGCCAAGGTTATTTCGGAACTACATTTAGGTAAGAATGTTACGGCTATTTGAATGCTCTCCTAATTTACACATAGCATTACAATATTTCTACATGGAATAAACCGTGCAATTTTATTATTTGTCCCATGTATACAGTTGTTCACTTTGATGAATAAGCCTATGCATAATCAGGCTTTAATGTTCCCACTGCTGGGACACACGAACTCCTCTCTATGGGAATGGGCCATAATCCACCACGCGGGCCCTTCTTCATCATCTTCATCTTCGAATTTTTGGTTCTAGGACATGTTTGGGCTGCGGGACTGTTCGAAAGAGATACCGCGGCCCTGGAACACAAAGGACAAAAGAAGGAACATGGATGGGTTTTAGTCAGTAAAAGTCTGACACTCCTTTCCGCTCCGCCCAGAGCGGGAGGAGTCATTTGATGATTTCACATCCCAAAAAAAAGAGGACATTCCGGTTTCCTCACGATGTTTTCCTTTGCTGTTTTTGAGATCAGTGATGATGAATTTAATTACACAAAGTAATGCGCCTACCTGGGTTCGAGCCCACGACTAACTATTCGTAAATCGGGGCCGCCACCACTGGGCCCTACTCACTTTGATGGACTATTAAATATTACCACAACCTTTCGAAACATGTATAATACTTGAAATTCAGTATCCTGGTAAAAACACAGCAACTCAACAGAAACAATCACACCAACTCAACTATCTGTGGTAAAAAGTAAACACACTCGTGAGTGCAGCCACAACGCTTCCAGTACAAACTACTAGAAGAAGTACAATGAAGTTTAGGAACTGGATACTACCTGGATTTCGAAGTTTCGTTTTTGTTTTCCTCCTAGATCCATTAGAGAAAAATAGAAGGGGAATGTTCATCAATCCGTGAAAGTTGCAAAAGTTATTTGAAGGCAGGAAAATGCTACTGTCTGTGTTTTAAGCCGTAAGAAAAACATGGGTTCAAGCACTTTCTATTTTCAATTTTGCGACTGCTGTTATAAACTATAAAGAAAAAGCATATTAGTGTAGAGGAAACCATCTAGAACCTAGAAATATAAGACTTAAAAGTCAATCACCAATTCTTCTTTCTATAAAAAGCATTTTAAGGCGCTGCCTGTCTGCTCCACAGCCACGCTACGCAAGAATGCGTGGCTGCAAACAAATGAACCGCGCAACTAATGTAGGTGACCTCTCCGGGTATATCTTACGTAGCAGTGGAATATCGCCTTTATTGCTGTTATATTGCAATAAAATATTATGGTGCTTTTCCATACAATGTCAGCCTTAAAATGAGACAAAATGTATCACATTATCAAGATGACATTGCAAGTTAATAGAAGCTCGTGGCTAAATAATAACTGCCGCTAGGGTCGTTTTTAGGTTATGCTGCGCTTGCCTAGGTTGGTCCGTGGATGGGTGACCACCCATTACATACCGAGTTTCCTCCGTGCCTCGAACAGCACGTTAAGCCTTTCACAAATGACAGCCGGTCCCGGCTGTCATTTGTGAAAGGCTTAACGTGCTTTTAGATAGAGTAGATCTTTGACAGTCGTTACAGGAGTCTGACAACCAGTCTAACCAAATCGTATTACCCAGAACTAACTGAGTTGTGGAGATCAGATAGGCAGTCGCTCCACGTAAAATACTGGTATTCAGCTGCATCCGGTTAGACTGGAAGCCGACCCCAAAATTGTTGGGAAAAAGCTAGGCAGACTTGCAATGTCATCAACATTGCAAGTTAATAGGGTCAAGAACATACATAATACGTCACAAACATTTTCCTATTCGTTTTTATAGTTATTATCGCATTTTCCTTATATTCGTAACACGAGCAGTCCTCAATAATTTGTCAAATGTGGTAGACGTGATCCATTACTTCTTGCCCTGATGCTGTCTAGGATTGATTTATTATGGTTGTTGGCAAATAGAGTATTTGTATGGAGATTATGCCTTTTAGTAGATAATAGTGGAGTCTTTTTTTTGCGTAACTGAATTTGTGACTTCGTTAATGAAAATAGAAAAGCATTGATATATGAAAAGCAACTAGATTTTTGAAAATAGTGTGTTGAATATAATATCGTCGGCTTACTGCAAGAACTCATTAAGCGACGTTACCATAACTTTGAGAAAACATTTCTTTACTTTTGATCTCATTGGATGTCCTTTATTATAGGACAATAGGAGATCAAAAGTAATTAAATGATTTCTCAAAATTATGTTACCGTCACTTAATGAGTTCTTGCAGTAAGCCGACGATATGGAAGCAACGTTTTTTTAAAAAAAAAAAAAACAATTATGCTCCGATGAATTCAGCCAATAGTCGTTCGCTGCTGTAAGCGTCTCGTATGCTCAGGAGTCAGAGTTTTAATTACAATAGCATTTTTTTTTACTTTAAATTTGCCTTTTCTTTCCGATAGCTGGGCAAATGCCTCCCTCATTCGTTTCCAATCCCTCCAATAGCATTTTACCACGAAAAAAACCAGACATGCCAAATTCCAGTTTTATTAGTCTAAAACGGAACTCAGCAAACACAGCCTATTCTCGTGCCCAGAACAATCTATCAATAGTCGAAAATGTCAAACACAGTCAAGATAGATTGATTCAAACTATTTTTGGAACTTTAATTTCGATACGAGGCTAAACTAGACCTAACCTAACCTTTAAAGCCAGGACATAAGACTGCAAATAGAATTGCAGGCTTTAATAGAACCTTCGAACAATTCCCTTATCTCTGTCATTACAAGGGACCTTCCTCTTTCTGAGTCCTAAAAATATCTCGACGAACTTAGGGCTGGCTATTCATTAGGGTACGGGGAATTTCTTGCCCCATTCATTGAGAAATAGTGATGCTAAGGTCTCACACAAATTAAGATAAGACACAACTTGTTAGGTCGAGAAGATTTTGGGCTGGGTCGTCTAATAGTTTGGGAGGTACTGCTCGATGTTCACGAGAAATTGTATAGTTACCAGTAATAGGAATAAATAAAATAAGTTTTTTTACTACTTTGAGATGCTGTGATTTTGCGGAAACTCAGATCTCTTTTCCTGAGAAACCATTAATTGTTATGATTTTAAGCTGGTATAAACATACTTGTTCATACTACCGCCACCTCCTTCTGTACTACATAATGTTACACAAAAAATGTTACACTTATTATGTGTAACATTTTTATAAAATTTTTGCATACCTTTATATAAATGATCTTAAATGATCCTTAACGAAGCCGAAAGTTACTTGTTTTCTCCGCTTTTGCGATTTTTTTTTTCTAGACCATACCTGAGAACTTTCTAGTTACGGAGATAATGGGGTCATAGATCCAACGTTTACATAACTTTTGTGAAATAAAAATTTTGAATGTTTTAATTTTACTTTAAATACCTCTACGATCCTAGTACTAACCAGCACCATGTTTTGAGTGTGCTACATTGAGGCCTATCGTAAAACGTGATAGTTCACCCCAAAAAAAATCATCTCCCAGCAATAACTTTTGCGTAGAGTTACTTAGTTTGATGTACATAATGCTTGATTAATAGCTTCGTGAAGGCTCCGTGCACACCCTGTAGATAACAAAAGAAAACAACAATTAATACATTATTGTATTATCTTGTTTTTTTTTATTCTTGACAGTACCCATGAAAATTATAAATGAAAACTGTTTCTGAAGATTAAAACGAAAATTAGATGAAAATAGGCTGGAAAAACTCTGCCTATCAATATTGCAATAAGGTACCTTGCTGGTCTTTACCATGGCGAAACTCGAAAGTTTAAAAGTACCAAATGAAGAATGTGTAGTTTCGTTAGCATCTTCAAAATGTAATTGTTACGGTGAGTGATAGGTTTAAAAAAACAATCATGAACTATCCGTAAAGTCTGGTTTTGGCGTGTTCTTGGCGTGTTCATTGTGCTCAGGCTAGCCTGGAAAACCAACGGCTAGATTTTTGGCACGTTATAAGATACTATGTTGAAGCCAATTTCCAGTAAGTGCCTGTTATGATATTTGATCACTTCGCAACGGGAGATCGCACTTAGCCGCTGAATCCTTTATACATAAATACATTTTACGGAAGAATAATAAATATTTGTACAACAGTATTACATGTAAAAACGAAAACAAATATTTTGTCTACATCTTAATACGAAAATAACGTATTCGATTACCCGTAAAAGCCATTAGTTTGTTTGTGTCTACTTTAAGGCAATTTATTTTCTTTTATATTTGTTTGTATCGGATTTCATTCAAGGCTAATTTCTTTGGAACGAACAATGTAAGTACTACAAATATTCGTCGGCTAAAAAACGATGTTTATGTTTCCGTAGAGAAACAATAATTTCTTGTTGTTTTCACAAGACTTAGGAAATGGATTACTTCTTACACGTACGCCATACAAAACAACTTTAACAGCTTGACCACGATATAAACGCTCAAGCGATACACGTGTTGCTACCTTCTTAAATAAGGATCACGCTCCAGGAGCGATACGTCAAAAAACACGCATCTGTGAATAGTGCTCCTGGAGCGCGATAACTCATAGACGTTAAGTTTAACCGTAATAAGTCGTATCGTCGTTGTATCTTTCCTACTCTAACTTACCCAAATTGCAGGGAAAAGAACAAGGACGGCATTTAGTCACACGTCTAGTCTTTAAGACACACCTACGGTTAGAAAGGATTTGCTTAGAGCATGCCTGCGAGTCAAGTTTTTTTTCCTGTGGCAACACTACAGCTAACAGCTGATTTGAATTTGTCCATGTAATTTTAATTTTAAATATTGTATTTCCTTATTAATAAGGCCTATTTACTGTCAAATAAGTTGTATAGAACACGCATATTGTGAGTTATAGTGTTTGTGTGGTGAACTAACGCAAATAAAGGGAAAAAAAACCAATTGTGAAACTGACAGTTACCGGTTCGAAGGAATCTTGCATTATCATCTTACTATCAGGTACAATACAACTTATTTTACTTGGTAGTATATTGTTTACGTTCTCATAATTTACTGTCAATTAGGTGAATCACTTTTTTTACGGCTACTTGATGCCGATAACTTTTGAAAAGTAAACATAACCTGTTTGGCTGAGTGACAGGACCTCTTAGTTTGTTGACCTTTTCGTTTTCTTTTCAATTTACCGTTACTCAAACAATTCTATTGCACCTATTCTTTTCATATCTTGTTTCTATTCTCCTTAATCATGATTATGACGCGCAGTATGCGCGCTCGCCTCGAAGAGTCCAAACTCACTCAGGCTTTGAGCGAACTAAAGGCGTGTAAGGAGTCCTGTTCTCAACTAAACAGGGAAATAGATGACAATGAAAGGGTGCTTTCTGAAGCCCATGAGAGGAACAATAAGTTGAAAAATGAAATGGCTCAGCTTTATGTTCAGCTTACTGATGCCCTAGGAGACCGGGATAGGCTCCAACTCATTGTGGACGGGTTTAGCCAGTGTAGCGTTGAGTACGAACAAGCTCTGAGTCATAAACATCTTCTACAACAACAGCTACACGAGGCTAGAAGTCAAATTTCAGATCTTGAGATGACAAACCTTAACATTACAGCCTCACTAAACCAAAGTCTTTTCAGTGAATTGGTGCCTATTGTTCCACCAATGTTTTCTAATAAATGCCAACCTGACGCTATGGATTTGACAGTTGAGGATGACCTAAAGGCTAATAAATCAGTGCGGGTATTTTCAAGTAAGAATAAACTAAAAAAATATATTAAAATAAACAAATACATTGTAAAAACTAAGAAAATGGTAAAGAAGCAAAAATTTTTCATTAAAAATGTAAAATTAAATAGGGAAAGATTAAACCTTTTAAGTCAATTAGATATGTATTCTTTAAATTTAAATAAAAGTAAAAGGAAATACCAAATAGACACAGAGAACTTGCAATGTGAAATTGACCGTCTTCAGGACAAACTAAATTCACTTAACATTAAATATAAAGCCTCCGAGAACCAATTAAAGGAATATGTATTGGCTATGAATGAGCTAGTAAGTACACAAAGTAGCAACTGTGATCATTGCACAAGTCCATCTGTTACACCCACACTGGCCCATTCATTGTCTGTATGTAATATAACTATACCGCAGTCCTGTGATAGTCTACTATTTGAGGATATTAAGTGTATAACAGAACCGACTGTCAACAAAGAAATTGTAATTTTTTCTGATGAAATTGGAAAGGATTTAGGCCGCTTGTTGACAAGTAAGAATCCGGGATCTTCAATAATTAACTTTTGTATGCCTGGCTGTTCCTTAAATTTCATTATGAGAAAAGTTATTAATTACAAATTCAACCAAGATTCCATATTACTGATATTTGTTGGTAATAGAGGTAATGTGAACAAAGGGGAATTGTTCCAATATTTTAATTCATTGAGTAAACTTAAGTTAGGAAAAATTCTAATGTTCACATTCCCATACAGTCACAGTTTGCCACAGGAAGAAAACCTTTTAAGATTTGAAATTAACATGACATTACATAAGTTGACATTTAATAATAATATGTTTCATTTAATTGATATTAATAATTATATTGGTAATAATTTATATTTGACAAAAGATAGATTCCTAATAGATAGGTACTATCTTTCTAGGTATTGTAAACGACAGATAGCGGTGTCACTGTCTTATTATTTTAGTATAACAGCCAAGAATTTAGCGAAAGAGATTGCTTCTATTGAGCACCATGACATGTTGAATAATCCAGTGAGAAATTTAGTGCATAATATTGACATTGTAAATCATTTAAATTAGAGAATAGGACAATAGAGGCAAACTCTAGCAATCATGTACAATCTCACAAAACTATGTCTAATAAAAAGAGCTTAAAAACAAATACCATCAACCTGGTGCATCAGAACATTCAAGGACTGAGGAACAAAGACTTAGAATTAGAACTATTTTTGAATTTTAATAATATTGATATTCTTTGTATTACAGAACATTGGCTTCAAAGCCTAGTAATCACCAGGTTGGTAGCACATTCAACAGAGTTAATGCCATTCATGGTGGATCACTAATTTTAGTAAATAATCAGATTAAATTTAAAGACCGAAAGGACATAGTGAGCCTATCTGTTGAACGCATTATTGAAATAGCTTGTATAGAATTGGAGCAGTTCATTATATTAAGTGTGTACAGGCCCCCCTCGGGATCGTATGACTGCTTTGAGAAGGTAATGGATGAAGTTTTACACAAGATTTGTAACACAAACAAGTCCATTATCACTTGCGGTGATTTTAATGTAAATTTATTAGAAAACTCAAGTTCTTGTAGTAAAATTATGAGTCTGTTTCAGTCCTACAATCTCGTAAACCTATTTTTGGAGCCTACAAGAATAACGCCTACTTGTGCCACATGTCTAGACAATATTTATACTGATGTTATTCCAATCCATAAAGAAATTATAAATGCTCTAGACTCTGATCATTGCGGTCAAATGATTACCATTGATAACCAAAAAATCAAAGTGGCTAAAAAGGATATCACTGTTAACCCAAAAACGGTAAGATACTTGGAAACATTTAAAAATAAACTAATAAACAACATACCATTATTGTCTACTGACAATCCTCATCATCAATATGATGAATTCTTTGATATGTATTGTAAGCAATTTAATTCCACTTTCATTCCCAAGACTATCTCAGTAAATTGTAATGCATCTTTTAGTGACTGGGCTACCATTGGTATTCACAAGAGTAGAACAAGGCTTTATGAGCTGTATAATGAAAGAGTTTTTGTAAATACTGCCGAATTTAATTTATACGTTAAAAATTATTCAAAATTGTTTAAAAAAGTGTGTCATATTGCTAAGTCACATTATTTGAGCTCCAAAATTAGAAACAGCAATAATATTGTTAAAACTACTTGGAATATTATTAATAATGAAACGGGAAAGTCCAGTAAACGTAATAGTGACTACAGCTTAACAATTAATGACAGAGTAATTACATCAGATTCGGAGGTCGCCGCGGCTTTCGAAAGTTTCTTTTCTGACATTCCCGTTTCAACGACGAAATCCCTAAACTCGTCACCTACTGTTGCCGAATCTTTGCTAAAAGAAAATGTTAAAGCTTGCGACTCAGAATTTCATTTTGAACATGTCACATGTAGAGATATATTAAAAACATTTCACACCTTAAATGTTAAGAAGACTGCGGATCTGTGGGGTAACTCTGTAGAAGTTGCCAAGTCTATTATTGATATTGTAGCACCTACCTTAGCTTCTATTTTTAATAATTGTATTGATTGTGGGGAGTTTCCTGACCTTATGAAAAATAGTAAAATTATTCCTTTATTTAAGGCAGGTAGTACATCAGACCCCACAAATTATAGACCTATTTCAGTACTGCCAACTTTCAGTAAAGTTTTTGAGAAATTAATTTTAGACCAATTACAAACATTTTTTAATAAACACAAATTGTTACATAATAAACAGTTCGGTTTTACGAAGGGTCGCTCAACTACTGATGCCGGTGTCGAACTTTTAGGACATATTTATAATGCATGGGAAGATAAATGTGATGCTTTGGGCATTTTTTGCGATTTATCCAAGGCATTTGATTGCGTCCTTCATGAAACCTTAATCAGGAAGCTCCGCCACTACGGAATACGAAACAGTGCTCTGGATCTTCTTATCTCATACCTGAGTGATAGGATCCAGAGCGTTGACGTGAACGGAAAAAGATCACCCGGATCTATTATAATAATGGGAGTCCCACAGGGCTCGATTCTTGGCCCTTTCTTGTTTCTTATTTATATTAATGATTTGCCTCACCTCATAAAGGATAATCACGATATAGTACTATTTGCGGATGACACTTCGCTTTTATTTAAACTAAAACGACAACAGCTAGTTGTTGACGATGTAAATACCGCTATTTCAAAAGTGGTGCATTGGTTTAATGCTAATAATTTGCTTCTTAATGGAAAAAAAACCAAATGCATTAAGTTCACACTGCCTCACGTTAGGCAGGTGAGAACTTGTGTGTTGGTAAAGGGCGAAGAGTTGAACCCTGAAGATAGCACGGTGTTCTTGGGCTTAACTTTAGACGCTAAGCTTCAGTGGGGGCCTCATATAGATAAATTGTCGAAAAAGCTGAGCTCTGCAGCATACGCAGTTAGAAAAATTCGTAATTTAACCGATGTAGAGACAGCCCGATTAGTTTACTTCAGTTATTTTCATAGCATAATGTCGTACGGCATTCTATTGTGGGGGAATGCCGCGGATATACAGACCATTTTTGTTTTGCAAAAACGGGCGGTTAGATCAATTTATAAATTGAGTCCAAGACACTCTCTCAGAGAAAAATTTAAGGAAATTAATGTAATGACTGTTCCTTCTCAGTATATTTATGAAAATCTTGTGTATGCTCACAAAAATATAAAGCTGTTCAAGAAGTATAGTGATATTCACAATATAAATACAAGAAATAGACATAAATATATTGTACCCACAACAAGGCTCAAGAAAATAGGTGGATCTTTCAGATGCCAATGTATTCGCTTTTATAATAAACTACCAAGCCACATTCAAAATTTAAGCCTTAATAAATTCAAATCCTTTATAAAACGTAAACTTTGCCAGAAAGGATTTTATACTATTAAAGATTATATAGAGGACAAAAAAGCTTGGGATTGAACTGCTCCAATTTGAATTGACTTTACTTATACCTATTTTTATTTTACTTTTTTACAATTTGACATTTTATGAATTTTCTTTATACACATGACATTGTTTACTTTTTCAAGTATGATATTATTTTTTTTTTTGACGAATATTTACATGTTAAATATTTTATTTTATTTTTTATTTAGTTTTCTGTATATTGACATTTAATGAATTGACATGATTATTTAATATGACAAATATTTTATTATTTTTATATTCTGAATGTGAGGACCATGTGGGTCTTTTTCTGATTTTGACTATTGTCTGGCAAACTGCCGGACAATGGTTAAAATTAGAAAAACAGTGCTATAAGCGACCCACCCAGATGTCCTTTCTTTGGTATTGTTTGTCGTGATGTTGAGCTCCTTGAGTTATAAGTCGAGCTCCACGATAACTGGCAAGTGCTTGCATTGACTGAACGTTTGTGAATGTGTGAACAGTGTAGGCCTTGTAGATTCCTAGAGGTGTGATAACTTTTGTTAACCTCTTATCTTGTTTTCCGTTTTTTTGTGTAGTAAGCAACGACTTATTGTCGGGCCTATGCTGTCCCCCCATACTTGAGTACTAATGCTGTAACATGAAAATATTGTAAAATCTAATCATTTTAAAAGAGTAACCATGGAGTTTCTTGCCGGTTCTTCTCCATAGGAAACGACCAACCCGAACCGTGCACCTTTTTGTCGACGTTTTATAAGTGCCCATGCAGGCCTATGTGAAATAAAAATATTTTGATTTTGATTTTGATTTCAAGTGAAAGAAGCTAGTGAAACCTGCGTGCGTTCCTTAACGTAAGTCACATGTAACATCGCAAGTAAAAATTCAAATCGTAAGTCGCATGGGACCAAGTCGTGAACAGGGCGTAAACGAATGGGAAAAATAAGCCAGTCCACGAAGCTTGATTTACAGTTTTCTTATTTACCCAGAACAGGCAACGTGTGATCATGTATTCCAAAAAGCCACAAACATCCCAGCCCGTCTGCCAAACGACAGAACGTCAACAAAAATAGACGATGCCGAACTTCGTCACGAGAGAAGCGTTCCCGAAATATTTTCGGCGGAGAATCCTCGGAGAGTTTCACAAACGGTAAACGTCAAGTTACTCGGCCGATAAATTAGGCAATTTGCGGTTACCGTTTGGGCTGGACTGCGTGTTTCGTCCCAGTGTCCGGGGCTCGTAATTAATTATCCACATGTACGAACCGTTGCGTATAACTTAATCAACCATCAGAATGCTAACTATTGGTATTGATTGGAGTCTTTTGCTTGTTCATTTCGTTGAGTGTGTGTTTATTGGGGATGTTTGGCTTGTTCGATGTTCGGGATTGTGTGATTGGATCCCGGTGCGTGGATGTGTTTCGATTGGATGGGCTGTGTTGGGTAGCTTTCGCTGTCGGATGACGAGTTCTGGAATAGGTGTGGTCAATATTTGAGTTTGGTTACCTGCCTAGGATTTTGATTTTAGGTGTGATTATGCCCTACAAAAATGCAGGAAAGAATGAAAAATTATACGGGTTTGAGTGTCTGGTATTGAAGCAATAATAACATGTCACCTGTTTTTTCCGAAGGGGTAGGGAGAGGAGAACCTTTTGTACCCACATTTAGTCAATTACGTTTGTAATAAGTCGTGCCTTTTGCCATTGCACATTGAAAAAACCCAATAAGTACTGCCTGACCCTGGAATCGAAAACCTCTTTCTCACTTTGAATTTACTATCTTTTAGTTGGGTTATATGAACCTTAAAACGTTTTTCCCGATTCCCAATTTAATAACTTGTCAGAGTCAACACCAGAAGAGGACTTGATTAAAAAAAATATTGGACTTATTAAAAAAACAGACTTCTAGATTTTAAAATCACAAAGATCATTTTATACTGGTGTCTTTACAAAGCACAAAACACCAGATTATTTTGAACCTTGAACTTTGCTGACCTTCCAATTTGTGTTTCCAATTTTCCGTTCGAACAACTCCCCCTTAAAAGTTAGGAAACCACAGCTTTGTCGTTTCTTTGATGAATTAAACCAACTTTGATTTTTATAATAATCCAATAAGGTTTTTCCACAACATTGAGATTTTGAAACAACCACATGGAGGTTTCTTCGCAAAGGTTTCTTCCGACCTATTACGTATGCCATTTTCTGAGAATCACCACACATGTTTATCAGACTGTTATTATGATACGTTTTTGTCCAACCGGCATGCAGCCTGTACCAGATAATGTTTTTGACACAGACTGACTTCAATCGCTATCATTATGGTTTTTTTAAAGAGGACGTCAAACGTATTGCCAAAATCTTGCTTGGATTAAAAGTGTGAAAATTCATGGAAGTCGGTTAAAAATAGCCTCGGCTGGACTACTTCGTTGGTCGTGTTGTTGGAAACGCAACTGCTGAGCATGAGGTCCTGAGTTCGGTTCTCCCTGCCTAACCCCTTAGGGATTGCAGGCGTGATATTATGCTGTAAGAATAGCTTTTGAAAGTGTCACTAAATTACACTTCTTGTGCTAATATCACGTTTGTATTTATGTATGTTATTACCCAAAAAAAACAACACTGCCACTAATAACCACAACCCAAGATTTAAATACAATCCATTTCTCTCTGTCGTGAGCAGACTTAATAAGCTAGCTGTCCGCCTAATGGGCGGGAATAGGAGCCGATAAATAAGAACATTGGCGACCCTGCACACGTGGCGGTCGACGGAAATACTATTAATTACTCCTATAAGCTGTACGTATATGTTGGTGTTTACTTGACCGAGAGTACGGGAATATTGGCTGGAAAAGGGTTTTGGAGGACCTACATGTTGTAGGTACGAACAGAGTAGTATTAATATCTTAATCAGCATAGCATGAAGAATGAATGATCTCAGAAACATCAAACGATAGAAACCGAATACTATCTGTGTTTGAACAAATCTTTTACTTTTGCAAGCTGGTCCTTGGTCCAGGCCCTGGCCAGGTCCTGGTCCTGAACCTAGTCTGAAAACACATCGAGAGTAATATTAATTTAAGTAAGTGTCAATCATACGTACCCAGCTACGTGATTGCTATGAGATAGCTACGCGCTTGCTACGAGATTGCTACGCGCTTGCTACGAGATTGCTACGCGCTTGCTACGAAAACGCCTACGAACAAGCTATATCGCACTCACTTTCACATTTTTACTTGCATTAAAGAATTTTAGCACAAAAAAATACTTGTTGGATAGCAGCCGTATAGGCTGACCCAATTATTCGCGGTACAAAGTAGCATTTTAAATATTTATAAATAATGTGATGTCATTTTGAGAGTGACACTTAACACGGGTCACTTAATAGAGGGACGGAACTGAGGTAGGTAGCCTCCGAACGTGTGTGAGAGGAATTACAATGTGCTTGGTTTTTCGATAAACGTCCGGGTTTAGGGTAAAGTAAGAAAAATGGGGTTTTTAGTTTTGTGCTGATAGCGTGTTTTTGTGAGACATGATCAAAATAGATACTATTTTATTCCATTGGCCAATCAAATTTTCGATAAAATGATGAAATCAATATGAGATGAGATTGGTTATTGGGAAATATTTTTGATTTTGCAGTAATAGTTGATCTGTTAATCAATCAATCAATACCGGGCAGGGTTCAGTAAAATCGAATAATTGCATTTACAATATACAGCATTTTTATAAAGAAGCACCAAAACTTACCTTGCCACTTATCTTTATATTCATACAAATAAATAAAATTGAAGTGTCTCTTTGTAATTTAAAAATAACAGTTTTTCACTAAATGCATAATTATTAAAGTATAAACGGTAATAATAACAGAAATACATTTTTAAAATTTTTGTCTGTCTGTCTGTTTGTTCCGGTAAAATCTCCGAAATGACTGGACCGCTTTTGACGGGACGTTTACTGGCAGATAGCTGATGTTATAAGGAGTAACTTTAGTAGTGCTTTTATTTTAGAAAAAAGATTAGGGATCAGTGCAAAAAAATTTAAACCCATAAAATTGTTAATAAATTCAGATTTAAAAGGAAGCAATATTTTTGTAATAATTCACGCGGATGAAGTTTGCAGACAACAGCTAGTCTTACATAAAATTGGGGCTTTAATCTCCGAAGGGATAAGCAGATATGTGTACACTGACATTACTCCAGTTATGATTAGCCATGTGATAGGCGCGAGCCTATTATATCAACCGGGCAAACAAATCCCGAGTCCAAACTACTACTGAGAAGTTATTTTGACTACTTATTACTTTAGCAAACATTTACATTTTAGCAACACGACCATCACAGCCAAGTATACAAATAACTAGCCCACAGAAATTGCAACACGAAATGTCTGAATAAAATCCAAGCATAAATAAAATAAAAATGCAACAAATAAAATGACAGTCACAAGTATGCGAGTACGTCAAAAATATTTGTAGCATATATACAACTGCAAGGCGTGAAACGTCCCATATTCAACTGAATTTCGATATCGACGGAAAGTTCCGGTTGCAAAGATGTATGTAGCTGGTGCATTAGAATGTTGTCAGTATCAAAATAACGAAATATTGGCTACCCTGGTACTAAAGGAGACCTACCCCTCTGCCTTACCCTTTTGATGATTTGCTTTGTGTGATGATAATTATAAATAAAATGAAAGAAAAAACGCCTGTTTACGTAATAATAATTATGATAAAATAATAATTGTAATAAATAAATTTACTTAGCGGTTATGAATGTTTAAATTCAATGTCAATAGCGGGCAAGGGCAAGGAGCCTATTGCTATCAACTGAGCACAAGTAAAGATTTCGAACTTTAAAAAAACCACAAGGAAAAGCGCGCAATACCACTGCCGAATTCAGAATTGGAACCCACGCACGACCAGGGTTTG
Organism: Eurois occulta; assembly: GCA_950022335.1. Classification (NCBI taxonomy): domain Eukaryota; kingdom Metazoa; phylum Arthropoda; class Insecta; order Lepidoptera; family Noctuidae; genus Eurois; species Eurois occulta. The sequence continues at coordinate 16,896,676 of OX465488.1, forward strand.
TCATCAAAACTACTACACGTGTGTTGAAATTTAAAATGAATAAGTTTACGAAAATACTGACAGACTGCTGAAATGACGAGTAATAGAGAGGTATGGAAGAACACGACATGCTGCGCCGGCCACAAATAAATTGGAATAAGGGCAGGAGAATGAAGTTGAAGTTTACGAAAATTGTGAAATAAAAAAAAAACAAGAAATTTTAGTAAGTAAAGATATGGAAATCCTACTGTGGGGACAATAGGATTTCCATTTTGCAGACATTTATTTCTAACCTGTTGTCATCTCTTTTAATATTAGGTATTTAATTGATCAGTTTTGGTCTATTTTCGGACGTGTCTGATTAATGTTAAAAGCGGAAGCCAACCATAGTTTTAATTACGCATCTCATAAGGACAAAAGATGATCAAAATAAGTCCAATTTTCTGATTGCCCAGAAATACGAACTCTTACACTGGAAACTAAATATACTGTCTTTTAATTTCCTTCTCCCGACTCAATTATAACCAAATTGAAGCTATTTATAACATCATCATCAGCCTAGCTATTTACCAAACGTGTTGGGCTCGACTTCCATTCTTAATTAATAAAAGCCAATATTTTACATGGTCCGACTGCCTATCTGACCTCCACAATCCAGTTACTGAGTAATACGATACCCCGTGGCAACACTGGTTGTCAGGTTTTCAGGAAACAAGAAAAATATACCAACTGCTGAACGTGCTTTCCGAGACACGGATGGGTATGTAATGAACGTATCCACGCACCGATAATAGCAAGTGTCGCTTGACATTGAAAATCGTCTTAAGCGGTCAATATTATTTCGCGTAAAACCTAAGCTATCTTTTTAAACTACAAACAGTTTTATTTTTCATAAATTCTAGCAGCAGTTTAAGCGAACAAAAACTTGAAGTAGGCATCATGTTACTCTCAGCTACTCGACACGGCCATAACTGGGGCGAGACACGATGTAAAACGAACTTTTGACTGGCTTGTTACAGTAACATAGTATGTAGCGGTAACACGTTGCTGCTACTAATGGAAAATTGTAATTGGAACTACATATTTCTGTTTTTGACATGGAGAATGTTTTTTTAGTGATTGTTTTTACTTGATAACATCGTATCTTATAGCTTAGACTTTATAAGTAATGCATACAATAATGTGTGTGTAGTTATTGCTTTCAGATTTAATGGGGCAGAAATGAATGAATGAAATGGTGAATAAAGGTAATAACACTAATTCAAGCGCTTAGCTTAGATTGCTAAGATATGAAATGAATAAAATTACATACATTTTATGGTATTTGAAGCTCATGGATGTTTATTTCATATCGATGGCCCCACCGAATAAACGTGTAAGAGAAAAATGACAACTTTTCAGGAAAAAATAAAAACGTTAAAACATCAATAACGCTCATTTCATTCTATATAGGTATAAATAATGTACTATCGAATTATAGGTAAAAAAATAAACTATTGACTTGTATACTTACTTTTTTTTAAACATCAACAAGTTTCAAGAAATTCATGAAAAACTATTTAATTTTTTTACTCTTGTGAAATTTGCATGACTAGGTCGCAGTAATATATCATTACACGTTTATTCGAGTAATAATACACAACGAATAAAACGCACTGTAATGTTACACTATTATTCTCCGTAAATCAGTTTATTTTGGAACCCAGCTATAACTTTTTACACGCTTGTTTACAGTACATTGTTCTGCTATTATATGATTGTAAAGATCGTATGCAATTATATTAGTGTTAATAAGATCAATTTTTATTTATGTAATACATCTTTGTTAATGCATAGTAAAATAATATAAATAATTTTGTAAAAGGATGAATTAAAATACAGATGTAGGTATATAGAATTAAAAAATATAATTATGTATTATTTATCCACGTAAAAACAAAGTACTAGTATTATTGATTAAAAAAAAAACGAATTGCAATTTTAGAAACACTAATCCTCTCTTTGTAGTCGTAAGTAGTTTTGGATTATATTTTTCCTGAATATTTTAGTAGGTAGGTAAGGAACTTTAAAGAGAATGTAGGAATCGACGAGACGTCAATGATTGGTAAAACGAGGGGAGATTATGGAATCCGTGGGAACCAAAATCTAGGATTCCATATTCCTTAGATCCCTCTCCTCAACCGAGACCTACAAGGTATGTCCTAAGCATTAGGCATCAATGCTGCTGACATGAAACAATCATTGAAGGAGCACTTCTTTGGTCGCCTGAATAAAGTGTTAAACAGTCTTTTATCAGGCGGAAACAAGGGGCGCGCCTTTAATGGTTGGGTCATGCCGGTTTTGATGTATTCTTACGGCATACTCAAATGGACTCAGACGGAACTTGACGTCCTGGATAGGAGGGTCCGCACACTATTGACCGCAAACCGGATGCATCACCCACGGTCATCGGTGATGAATCTGTATATCCCGCAGAAGTGCGGTGGTCGTGGCTTCTTAAATGCTAAGACCTTGTACAACCGTGAGGTATGAAGTCTCAGAGAATACTTTCTCGAAACCGACGTGGGGATGCACCGAGATGTGGTCTCAGTGTATAAGGAACTCACCTTGGCTCTCCTTGGCTAACGAGATCTGGCGCAAACCTGTGATATTGGATACTAATGACCGTAGGGAGGTATGGCAGAGCAAGGAGCTACACGAACGCTTTTTCCGGCCCCTACATGGACCTGATGTAGACCTCTTGGCGTCCGTATCCTGGCTACGATTTGGTGACCTCTTTGGGGAAACCGAAGGTTTTGTCTGTGCGATTATGGATGAAGTTATCATGACGAACAATTATCGGAAATACATTGTCAAGGACGGTACGGTTGACATCTGCCGGGCATGCCACCGTCCCGGTGAATCGATCAGACATATTGTTTCCGGTTGTTCTTCGTCTTGCTAATGGTGAGTACTTGCACAGACACAATATAGTAGCCAGGATTATCCACCAGCAACTTGCCTTGCAATACCACCTTGTGGGTTCTAAAGTACCATACTACAAGTGCCCGACCCAGTTCTCGAGAACGGTCGCCAAATAAACCTGATATTGTGGTGATAGATCGCCGAGAGCGCCGTGCAATGATTGTTGACATCACTGTCCCTCATGACGAGAATCTTGCGAAAGCTGAGAATGATAAAAAATCAAGCATCTTGATTTAGCACATGAGGTTGTCGACATGTAGGACTTGGACTCTGCAATCATTGTACCGATAATCGTTACGGTTAATGGACTAATAGCAAAGAGCCTCTATCAACACCTTAGGAGGCTCTCACTAGGGCACGCCACAATAGTGGCAAAAAGTCCCCTCTTAGAGGAGTGGCTAGAGAGGCGCCACGGCGCCCTCACCTTCCGCCTGACGCAGGTCCTCACCGGGCACGGTTGTTTCGGGAGGTACCTGCACCGAATCGGGCGGGAGGAAACGCCCGCGTGCTATCATTGTGAGGATCGCCCGGAGGACACCGTGGAGGTCCGTGTCCTCGTAGCGGCGATTGGCGGCGGCTCGCGTCCGGCCCTGGTTCAAGCCATAGTCTGGGGCAAGAGGGAATGGGAATCCGTCACATCCTTCCACGAAGCAGTCATGCTAGCGAAGGAGGTGGCGGACCGTGAGAGGGAGATAACCTCACGTCCCAGCCGCCGCGGGAGACGCCCCGGGCGCCGGGGGCCACGTGGTGGCTCTCGGCCACCGTAGGCGCGGGGTGGACGGTGAGTAATGGGCTAGCTCGCCGTCCGACCGTCTTATGACGACAGGCCGTGTCAACGGCGCGTTCGTGTTCCACGTGCGCCTCAAAGAGATGTCAGAAAACAGGAGAGGCCCGCAAAAGCCGATGCCTGCCAGGGCTGCGGGACTGTTCGAAAGAGATACCACGGCCCTGGAACACAAAGGGCAAAAGAAGGAACATGGATAGGTTTTATTCTATAAAAGTCTGACACTCCCTTCCGCTCTGCCCAGAGCGGGAGGAGTCATTTGATGATTTCCCAATCCCAAAAAAGGTGGGTTTGCTGGGCGATAGATTTTTTTTTGGGATGGGAAATCATCAAATGACTCCTTCATTTGATGACTTCCCATCCCAAAACAAAAAAAACGGAGGCTCTCATTGCGCGGCTGGGTCAAGCCCTTGATTCAGTGCGCAGTACTCCTGAAATTATGTAATAGTGCGCATATAATCGCAACAAGACTGACCTTCCGAGCTAATCACCTAATTTTACTCGCATCTTACGTACGATTGCAATAGAATTTATCGCGTAAACATTTGTTTATTTACCGTTACTAGCTATAAACTTAAACTAATATGCAAAGAATATTAATGTTTGAATCTTTAACACAAATGTTAAAAAAAAAAAAATATAGTAAGAGACAACGCAATGCTTTAATTTTAATAACCTATTTATATTCAAACTTCCATGTTGTGCGATAAAACATTACTAATTATAATTTGCATAAATTTCTACACGAATAAACGTGTAAGAAGACATTACCCAAATTCGAAAACAATCACAAATCTTCTCAAACGTCTGTAGGTTTTAACATGTTTATTCTTGTGTACTTGGCGACTCAAGAAGCATGTAATCAGACCATAAACTATTATTCCTGTATTTTTTAAATTAATTATTTCTCTAGAATAAAGATATTCACTATTATAATAGGCGTGTTTTGAGTCTAAAATTCATAAAAAAAATTAAGTAGGTGCAGGATAGGCAAAAGAAACGAAAAATGAAATAAAAAAAAATTCGTGTAAGACCTCTTGCACGTTTATTCGGTGGGGCCATCGAATTATGATAAAACATTAAAGTGTATTACGTAGCTTGTGAAAATATAATTATTTATAGACACAAAAACGTGCGTATAAGACCAAAAGTATGACCGTACACGAAGCAAAAGCGATATTTAAAGATCGTAGCATGTGACGTTATTTGGTTCTGCTGGAAACTCCTCATAACTAAAGACGTAAGTTTATGTTACAAAGTTTTTAATTGTAATGCTTAGGTATTTCTTGTTACTGTCTGCCTTCATAGCTCAAATTTCTACACCCCCACCTAAAATCAATACCGAAACCCAGCTTTGATTAGTTGCATCAGCTCCAATACCCGATCATTACAGCAACAAGGCCGAACGCCTCGGCCAATTTCCGCCGAGACGGCGCCGAATGTCGAAAGCCGAATCAGCCAAGAAGCCATTTTTGAAATAGCCACTCGATCGTCCACCTACAATGAGACAGGGTAGTAATCGTAGTGGATTTATCTCAAGAGATCTCACCCATTGAGTCAGGGAGCCATTGTGCTTTAACTGATTACAACAGGTAATAGATGTGAGAATATCACAATGGGATGTTCATCGCGCTTCAATGGGTGGGATTCATAACGGCAATGGACGGTGAGCGTTCTAGTACAGTTTTTTTGCGTTGGGAAATGCGTGTTACGTCAATTGTACTGTGCTTGCGTGTGAACTATGTAAACTCGCATTAGGATTTTCTATGTGATTTAATATGGATGAGTCTGCTGTGACAAATAGCTGAATGCGTGTAATATAGTTTGGACAATCTTGTGTAGTAAATAATTTATTTGTACTTTTGAACCAGCATTAATTTATTTGAGTAGGTCACCATCATCTTCATTATCGATGAAGATGCGCCAGCTATTTAAATGAGGCTAAAAAAAAATACAAAAAAAATGCAATAATGCTGAAAAATAAATAAAATAAATTTAATAAATAAATTTAATGCTGTTTTTTTATTAAAAATGAGGTAATTACATTTAAATAGTTAAATAAAATTTACAAAAAAAAAAGAAAATAAAAATTGAAAAAAAAAAATGAAAACAAAAAATTAATGAAAAAAGAATGAATGGTTTGATTTAAAATTTACGTAGTGAGATTTTTACACAACACCACGAAAACGTCTCGGTTTTGCAGAAGTAAATAAAAAATAATATAATTATGTCCAAAACTATTCTACAAAAGCTATCAGCACTTCTTATCCGTATATCACCACTGTCACACGGGTTCGAGTGAGAGCGATTCCTGAATATCCTTACCTCGAATTCGAGGGTGGGTCCTCTATTCAATTTTCCTGAGAGATGGTACATGTTCGTAACCGTCTAATCTAACCTACATTAAAACCGTACGACGTATAAAGTGGGGTTGGATCGTCCAGTATATGCTGATATGAGCTTTTTATTATTATTTTGTTCTTTTGTATATGCAACAATGTTGAAGGTATTTTGGAAACAATGTACTAGGGACGCATGAGAAAGTCGGGGGTCGTGGGGTTTTTGTATGTTTATGGATTGTTGAAGCTGTTTACAATTATTTTATTGTGTAGAAACTTGGTAAGATTTTCTTTTGGTTATTTGTGTTGTTATAGCAATTGTGGATGGGACATCGTTTTCAATAGATTTTAGGTTTGTTTTAGTCCTGTCTGTAAACGACCAAATAAAACAGTAACGTCTATGCTACCCTTTTTCACACTTCAACAGAGCCTTTAATGGAGAACCATTGAAAAAAAAAACAACAATCATACATCTCAACTACACCTGATTCAAGATAAGTTGTCCCTTTCCTTTTCTATACAAATAAATAAAATTAAATCTCAAAATAAATGCTTTTTACTGAATACATAATGAAAGTACGGTACGATACGGTAATTATAACAAAAAAAAAAACTGTTTTTAAATATTTGTCCGGCTGTTGGTCTGTCTTTCAGTCTGTTTGTTCCGGTTAATCTTAGAAACGACTGGATCGATTTTGACGAGACTTTTACTGACAGATAGCTGATGTTATAAGGAGTAACTTAGGCTACTACTTTTGTTTTAGAAAAAGGATTAGCATTTCGTGCAAAAAAAAATAAAACCCTTGATATTGTTAACAAAATCCGATTCAAATAGAGAAGTCATATTTTTATAATAATTTCACGCGGACGACGGTCGCTGGCAACCAGTATAAAATAAAAGCATATTTTATTACCAACAGCGCTCCTCTTTCAACGATATTCGAGATCTAAAAGACCCTCGTAGCGTACTATACCTACATATAGCTACCTATCAACTACACGTAACACCTTTCAGCCAGACACCTCACAAGCCACATCTAAGGGCAGTCCAGGTAATTGGTGCCCAATCATGGGCCTCAATCACCGAATCCTTAATCACTCGACGACTCGGTTCCATCAACCACTCGACTAGGATGTATTAACCTCAAGCCATTACGAAGCATAAAGGGACTGATCATTTATTACCGTTACAATCGGTATCGTTAACTCAGTAAGTCTGTATACAGTACGATAAAATGATTGCTGGAAGAGTAATATTTGGGGTTAGTAAGAGGGGAATGATACTTCCAGAGATATTTTAAGAGGCTTAATGTACCATTAGAAATATCTTTGAGGCATACTGTTGCTCACGTCGTGATGGCTCTTGGCCACCGTAGGCGCGAGCCTGTAGACGGTGAGTAATGGGTTAGCTCGCCGTCCGTCCGTCTTATGACGACAGGCCGTGTCGACGGCGCGTTCGTGTTCCACGCGCGCCTCAAAGAGATGTCAGCAATGATGAGGGGCCCGCAAGGGCCGATGCCTGCCAGGGCTGCGGGACTGTTCGAAAGAGATACCGCGACACTGGAACATAAAGGGCAAAAGAAGGAACATGGATGGTTTTTAGTCAGTAAAAGTCTGACACTCCCTTCCGCTCCGCCCAGAGCGGGAGGAGTCATTTGATGATTTCCCATCCGAAAAAAAAAGGCATACTGTTGCTCTACGAGGTACCGGTGCTCTACGAGGTCGCAAATTCGACAGCTGTACGAGGTATCCCGGCTCATGTCCCCGGGAAGCGGATTTTCCAAAATGAAATTTGCAGAAGCAACTTGGAGTTTAAATTTCTGCCCAGTCAACGGCAATGTTACCTCCTACTTCACATAAGAAAATCGGTGTAATTTGTTACTATGCACCTCTGTTTACCACTTCTGCGAATAATAGGCGTAATGGTGAGAGGCATGGCAGATAACGCATAAATTGTATTATTTAGTAGAAAGAAGTTTACAAAAGTGAAAGTGTGCCGATAAATTTTAAAAGTATATTAATATTAATCAAACAAATATGCGTAAGTGTGAGCTGTGTTAAGGATGACCGGTGTATGTGTAAAAAAACACAAATACACATGCACACACACACACGTGTGTGTACATGTGTTTTGTACCTTTTTTGAAGTGGTAAATATGTCAAGCGATGTATGATAGCAAAGACTCGATAGATAGTTAATAATAGTTCTGCTGCATGAGCCAGTTAGAAGTGTTTTTAAATATTTTAAAGTAATTAAAACTCTCTCTCACAATAATTTTTCATCAAGATGTCAATTCTGTTTTCCCATGGCAACTACAACCATCCTGTACCAATAGCTACATTATTATGTTCCAAAAACACGTAACGCACTTCCGAAGACTGATTACGTTCACATGTTCAACTTTGAACAGTTACGAAGATAAATTAAGACTATTAGTATTGAGAACGACGTATAGACTTATACTTAAAGTGTTGTTGACCTCGAAACCCAGGGTACACACGTCCCATTAATTTTATAGAAGCTTATCAATCAATTACTTCGGAGCGGTTGTGTATGGACGGACTTTAATTGAATTTAATTTATGGGGAAGGTACTGCAGATGGTACGTTGGGAAAGCAATAAGTTAATAAGGTATTGAACGTTTCAGGAGAATAGAGGGGTAATGTTTTGTAAGGTAGGGTAATATAGGGGTTAAAATTGTCGAAATGATGAATTGAGGAAATGGTTTTTGAGTCATAACTATTTGCTATACAGGGTCAAATGAAATTACCTAGCAGATTAGATAAGCGAAAAAATAAGCCGAATACAAAACCTCCTCCTTTTTAGGACTTGGTTAAAAAATAAAAGATTTTCTTAGGGTATGTATAGATAACAATTTCGCGGTGTTCACTAGCAATTTGTATTTGAACTTTTAGTCAATACAGTGATGAAGTTACACATTTGTCGTCATTAATATTATTATCAATCGTGCCAAAATTTGATGTATACCCTAAAGCTTTCTTTGTGTTGCTCTTCTGCTTGAATCCGTCTATTCGCAGTTCACCACCGGGTTTTTCACCACTGGTTTTGTCATCAATTAAAATTCCCAATTGTTACCACTGCACTGACGACAAACTGGAAAGTGATATCCCATTTGTTGCCAGTGAGAACATAGGACACAAATAATATGTTCCCAAATGACACCACCGCCCGCTACAGTGCCCATGAAATGACTACTTCTAAACAACTCTAGCTTTAGGTGCACATAGCTAACTGAAATTGTCTTGTTCAATAATATGAAAATAGAAAACGTGATTTCATGACCGACGTACGTAGCAGTTGCTTGGACTTTCTTTTCACGGGGGAAACCTTCAAAAGGCGACCAGTCTTTGAGGATAAGACCGGGGATTGCTTGGATTACCTACCAACCGCAACCTGCCAACCAATAAATATCGAACTACTTTCATACAATACCATATCAATTAAACCTAATACACAATTACCAAATCTACATAATACAAACTCCTAAGACATAAAGCGGCATATACACTATTGATATCAGACATACGGTCCGATACATTTCCTGCATCATTCGGCACAGTGCATGCAACCGGCTCCCCCAGACGTGGGGACTTTACGCATATCTTCACAAGCCACATTCATTGGGGGTTACCGACGGCTGTGGGTACGTACATGGGGGAATGTGGCTCTCAGATGAGTTAACATACATGATGGTTTGGGATTGATGTTGGCAATTGATGTTGGGTAGGTGTGATGTTATACAGAGTGGTATTGACGGACGATATACTTAGTAGTACTGATAGTACCTGTGTGGTGGTTTAATTGAACTTTATTACCTAACAAGGATTATTATTTGCTGTATACTGGTATGTTTCGAATGTTTGGGTTTTCATTATTTGAGATGTGGTTCTCAATTGGTTGAACAACGAATTCTGGAATTCGAAATTTCAAATTCCTGTTAATATTAAAGGAAATATTCAAATGTTGGTAGCTTGCAAGACGATAGGTCTTATTGTCGCAATTCTTTAGTCACCTTTCTTCTCGTCCAAGATTTAGGGAGTTCTTTAAGTTTTTCTTTTCACCACTGACAGACGAATCGTATAATAGTCTGATTGATGATAGGCAAAAAGTACGCTTTGGGCTGTCTGCACTGAGCTTCAATACTATCAATTAGCACTAGATTTAATTTTAAACGAAGTTAGATCACGATACCCGCTTTGAGCAACAAAGCCAATCCGGGTAATTGTGTTCGGGCCGTACGCCCGCCCGTTCGTCATGCGTGCAACGTGCATTCTCCTTTATGAGATTACCTCAGCTTAGACCATAACCACAGAGTACTGGAGTACCTAGTAATTACAGCAATTGGGGTGGATGTCCAATCACACGCGGGATAATTAGACTAGTTTTAATGCTTAACTAATTGAGTGGGCGACAAATAATTAGTAATTGCGGTGTTTAAGTGGATTTCAAAGACGTAAGGTTTCATTGAAGTAAAAAATAATTCTATAACATAACGCCAGTAACCGCTGAAGGGTAAGGTAAAAGCGTACCTAACAATATACCCACATTTCGTCAGTTACGTTTAAGTTATGTAATAGGGGGCGAACCTATTGCCATCAACCGGGTACAAATTCAGAACAGAAAAAATCAGACCTAATGGGAAAAACCCAATAACACTTTGCCTGACTTTCCAAACTTAACATTATAAATGCGAAAGTAAGTTTGTTTGTTTGTTACCATTTCACGCCTAAACCACCGAACCGACCATCCTGAAATTTTGCATATACGTTGTCAGGTGTACAGAAACGGACATAGAGTACCTTTCATCCCGAAAAAAAGTACTGTTCCCGAGAAAAACAACAATAACGTTAATAGATGGCGCCATGTGTCTTTCGAATAATGATTTACAAGCAAAACAACGAACCAACAGAGCACGAGCACGTACAAAAAACGAGTACGTACAAATACGTAATTACTACAAGCAAAGTACAACCCAAATTGATTGTCAAATTTTAAATTAACGCGAGCGAATCCGCGAGCATAAGCTAGTCAGAAATAATTCCTTCCGTATAAAGGGTTCGAAGTAAATTGAGCTTACCTATAGCAAAACGACTCATAATCAAAATAATACTTTAGAATAACGTCCTATTCGCAAATCGTGCTATGAACTAAATTATAAGCGATTGGCGGTAATAATATGGGACTTTTTAGGGCCGTAAGTGTAATATTCTTAAGAAACACTAATATCATAAGTAAGTCATGTGATCTTCACCTTTTTGTTAGTCTTATTGCATAAGATTCTGTAATATCTCCTCTTGGGAGAGGGCACTGGCTCCTGTAACACAGGTCTGTCATCTAGCGCAGGAGTCAGAATAAAACTTCAAATAATTTTGTAACCAGTTTCTTGTGTAATAAAGATTATTGAGATTATTGACATATTATCTGAGACAGGTACGATAAGAAATTGTAGGCAGGTTAAGTCTGTGTTTACCCACTTACAAACTAAAACCAATATTATTTCCCAATGAATTTTGACATTTAAAAGTAACTTTAAAGGTCTAATTGAAATAAACGACTTTACATGTTAGAACAAAAGTCTCGCGGCTTAAAAAGTCGTAAACTATTCTTAGCCGATGCCTTGAATCAAAATAGACTAAAAACAGCGGATTAACTAAAATTAGCTCACTCCGAGGTTCCACCCACGACAGACAGAGATAGACTAGAACGATTTATACGAACACCCACGGATCCCTGAATAAGTTGAATAAAACAAACGTTTTAGACGTTTTAGAGACGGGATTATTGTCTTCTGATTTAATTAAAGGGATTTTGTAATGAAAGTCGGTTGTATTTTTAAATTAACTAACATAACGCCTGTAATTCTCGAAGGATTAGGCAGAGGTGTATTTATACTAGGTATCTACAACCCCATTTCGCCGAACGAGTCTATTGCCATTAATCATCCTTTAAGAATGGTTTCCACCAAACGGCTCACATCGCATCGAATCGGAAAGGCTAAGAGCGGATGCGATGACAGCCGATCGCGTGCGGCAGGATGTCGACGTATACAATCGGCTCCGTACCATCGCTAGCGAACGTATCCGTTTTCGCGCCTAGTCCAGCCTAGTCAAATATGTAGTTTAATTCCTACCGTGTTGACGTATTCTAATTTTTGTTTTGATCCGTCCGGATACGAAGACAAGCGAACGGAGCCGATCGCGCGTTGCAGCATACTTTCGGTGAACGTGTGTTACGATCGTGAGTCGCGGAAGACGCCCGCGTTCAAACTGCTGTACGCGGCTTGGTAATATAGACTTTAATTACTGTATACACGCTTTAATATCTTTCAAAGATTGTAAAATCCGTTCTCATCCGGTGCGATGCGGGCCCTTTGGTGGAAATCATCATTAAGGCCTGCGCGGACCGCGGGTCTGTGGACGGTGCGTAATGGGCTACCTCGCCGTCCGTCCGTCTTATGACGACAGGCCGTGTCGACGGCGCGTTCGTGTTCCACGCGCGCCTCAAAGAGTTGTCAGCAAACATGAGGGGCCCGCAAGGGCCGATGCCTGCCAGGGCTGCGCGGACGAGAGACTTTTGTCCGCCGGTTAGAAATGACCATTCCTGTTCATTCGTTGTTGTGTTGTTTTCTCATCTATTGGTTGACGTCCATTGGTTGTTGCAAATTGTTCGCGGAAAAATAGTTTCTCGTCTGCGCAGATCTTTCAAAGGCTCGAATGCAGACTCCGGGATACTACTGAGAATTTCTTTTTTTTAGAGATTCTTAAAAATCCCTTAATTATTATTATTTCGATAAGGTCACATTATGAAGTAGACACTTGATTGGTTTTTAATCAGCATCCTCGTGCATAAGAAGCGAGCATCCTTACTTCCAAATCTCGCCTTCACTTAAATGCGACATAGATTAATTGGCACTTGAATGACATTGACATGAGGGTTTCATTAAATTGTATTGAAAAAACAAGATGGCCGAGCCTGTTTCGATTCAGGCCCCGCGCAATATAAAACATGTTTAGGCCCGAACTCCACAAGGCTCACCGGTTACCGCACGCTGCTTACAGCACACCGCTCACGTCTATTCTCGTCTCCGCTGTGTCTTGTCGCCGAGTGCGGAGGCTGGCCTAAGCAATTAAGAGACATCGCCTTTCCTCTCGAGAGCAGCGGTGGCCCAGTGGTGGCGGCCCCGACTTACGAACAACAAGTCGTGGGTTCGAACCCAGGCACTGCTCTCAAAAACGGTGAAGGAAAACATCGTGAGGAAACCGGCATGTCCTAGAACCAAAAATTCGAAGACATGTGACATCTACCAACCCGCACTGGGCCCGCGTGGTGGATTATAGCCCATTCCCTGTCATAGAGAGGAGGCCGTGTGTCCCAGTAGTGGGAACATTATAGGCTGATTATGCCTTTCCTTTCAGCTCAACCATTTCCACTAAATCTACGCGGAGACGAGAACTGTAAATAACAAAATTCTATTGGTGTATTACAACGCATCTCCTCTCCTCGTCTCCGCTTCGGTGGAGTCCGGCCCTGATCAATATTTCTACCTTTCAGACCTTGATCAATTTCATTAAGAAACAAAACAACAGCCTAAAAAACTCACCAGTCACTAACTCACAGAGACTCCAGTGCCTCGACAAACTTACTACATATTTCATTGTGTTTCACAACTCCGCACGTAACGAAAGATTCTCCAAGATTTCTTGTTGCCTCACATATAAATTAGACTGTACTGTAGGTTGTAACAGCTGATGTCTAAGTTCAGGTTCAAACTACCTTCAACCTAGGATGTTTTGAAGATGAGTTAGTTACAATAATGTATAGTCTTGCATTTGGTATGTTTTTTTTTGTAAGGGTTCTTTATTGTTTCAGTACTTGAAAATGGAATGATCTTATTTGGAGCCTTCTGACAAAAAAATCAAAAGCCAACTTTTAGCTAAAAACATTGATTTAGTACATCAATGCGTATCTTTCCTGCTCTTATTGATCTTCCTCTTGATCCTCTCGGTGTAGGCAGCAACTATGTTAGACAACAGTGGTAAGGCTGAAGACTTCACATCATCTCTGACTCCTACTTCAGTACACAAATTTTCCCTGAAAAGAGAAAAGCAGCTTCATGTTTAAGATCATAAGAATCAAACTGAGAGAGTTGATTTCTTTGCTCAGTTCGAAACTGAATCATCAAGGCTATTGTCCTTGTGGACGAGTTTCCTGGTTTAAAGTTGGCGATTTTTTTTTTACACAAAAGAACATAACATAATTATCATAACATCACGCCTGAATTACCCAAAGGATAAGCAAATAGTACACCCACATATTAAACATGTTTAAGTCCCATATAATAGGGGGCGAGCCTATTGGCATCAATCGAGCACAGATCTAAACTCCCGACCACCCACCAACCACGGAGCTACCGAGAAATTCCTGATAGAAAAACCAAATAACACTTTTCCCAACTTGGGAATAGAACCCAAGACCTCATGCTCAGCAGTCGTGCTTTCGGCCACTAAACCAACGAGGCAGTCACACACCAAATAATTTGATTTAAAGTCATCTTGTTCTTGATAAATGGTCTGGTGGAGCTGGTCGGGCATCCTAGACCTTGGGAAATAGTTGGCTTTAAGCTTAAGGAAGTGTACTAACGTATAAAATTGCCTTGACTAGAGGAAATATAGATTTTCCCCGAACAAAGACTGCGTGGAGGTCCATATAGGGCAATTACTAACGGGATAAACAACTTATAATCATGGTGTCCGTGTACCAAATAATGATCTAAAGGTAGAAACGAAGCTGTGAAAACGAAGTAGACAGGCAGTTACTTTTTTATGATTTGGCTAAAAAGCCACATAAGATATATTTGGAAGAAAAACCCTCATCATCATCAGCCTAGCCTTTTCCCAACTATGTTGGGGTCGGCTCCCAGTCTAACCGGATGCAGCTGGATACCAGTATTTTACATGGAACGACTGCCTATCTGACCTCCACAACCCACTTAGCGCTAGGTCACTGACTACCTGTAACGACTGTCAAAGATCTACAAATGACAGATGGGACCAACGGCTTAACGTGCTTTCCGAGGCACGGAGGAAACTCGGTATGTAATGGGTGGTCACCCATCCACGGACCAACCTAGGTAAGCACGGCTTAACCTAAAGATCGACCCTAGCGGCTGTTCTTATTTAGCCACGAGCTTGGAGGAAAAACCCTATTATGCTATATTGTATGAACTGTGGCCCAAATGCTCATGAAAGACAAAAGTAACATTACCAGCGATGAGAAGCTGTAGTTTACTTTTCGTTTTGATATGGCATGCCATCCTCTAATTACAAATAAAATCGAATTAGATAAAAAGAATAATAAATTAAGGGCTTTACCTAGTTCTCTTATCTTTCGGCATAGCAGCTTCAGACATCAACACAGAAGCGGTGTACAAGTATCCATTCCACTCCAGATACTCCCTAACCAGCTCATTGACTAGAAGCACTTCATCGGTAGGAGTAGGGGGTGTTGAAATTACCCCTGTGGTCTGCCGCTCTTGGAGAAGACCTGTCACTTTAGCTCGAACCTGTGAAGGTAAGGACAAAGTTAAAGCCTTGCTACTAGTTGAATATGAGTTAGGATCATACGTAGTGACCGTACTCATTGAAGTGAAATCGGCGATCACAAAGAGCTCCGTTAAGGAGCTTTGTGACTCGTAAAGTGACTTTGTGTCTGTTCTTGTTTTCGAGGTCTACAAGTATATCCGACGTGCGACAGATAATATACTGAGGAAATTAGCGTATTCTAGAATCAAGAATTCGCATTTAGCAACCAACATTTATTTTGTGAACCACCAGTCTGAGGAATTCTATATAATTGAGGTAAACAGAAAATCTCATAACTTTTTTATTTCTGGAGATATGTGATATGAATGATTTTTCACTCACAATTTTGTTTCTTCTTAATAAAATAATTAAACTGTAGTATCCAAAAAAATGGAGACCTCTCCATTAGTCATAACTGATGGCATTTCAGTCCCTCACTTAAAAAGGCATCTCATTTTCCCAGAATGATAATTGTAATACTCTGATCCATGTTAATTAAATATTGTTATTCCTTTATTTTAAGGAGACGAGAGCAGCGGTGGCCCAGTGGTGGTGGCCCCGATTTACGAACAGTAAGTCGTTGGTTCGAATCCAGGCAGGCGCATTACTTTGTGTAATTTATTTCATCACCACTGCTCTCAAAAACTGCGAAGAAAAATATCGTGAGGAAACCGGCTTTGTCCTAGAACCAAAAATTCGAAGACATGTGACATCTACCAACCCACACCGAGCCCACGTGGTTGATTATAGCTCCTTCCCTCTCATAGAGAGGAGGCCGTGTGTCCCAGCAGTGGGAATATTATAGTCTGATTAAGCTATTCCTTTATTCATTTAATCTTATTTTGTATTTAAAAAAAAACAACATTTAAAAATATAAAAACTAAATTATGCCCGCGGCTTCGCCCGCGTGGAGTTCGGAAATTGCTCACGAGATCTTACTTCTAGGATAATAAGTAACCTATGTGCTATACCAGACTATAATCTATCTCTGTGCCAAGTTTCATCCAGATCTGTTCAGTCGTTCTGGCGTGATTGAGTAACAAACATTTATCCATCGAAACTGTCGCATTTATAATAGTTTGTGTAAGATATAAATGTGTAATATTACTTTTAAAGTTGAATAGGTAATAAAGAATAGTTAGTAGGTATTTAATTTTATTTGAGTAATACAGAATAACACTCGCATTTTTAACATGTACTTTTGAAATAGAATATATTTAATGTAATGATTTAGTGAATTAGTCGTTGGTGTAAGAATAAATAAATAACTTTCAAAGATTAGTTCATATTACTATCAAGTTACATTACACTATGTGAAATATGGATACCTTTGTTTAAGATTGGACACCGGTGACGACAATCAAATGATTTATTAGGAATCTATTTATATACATAATACTTTTACATAATATTTAATATCAAGGTCGCGTATCACGAGCCAACGCGAAAATCGGAATTTCACATATATTTACAGACATGTCTAGCTCAGAAAAATCCCACCTACTTACTAATAGGTATATACTCTCGCGCCCCGCATGCCCTATGCAACACTGCGCTGCTGGGGTGAGTTTCGAAGCCCTATTTAACTCTGTTGGGGGATGATTTTAGAAAAGCATATACACGTTTCTCATCATTTTAACTGAAAAGTATGTTACTCAAATTTTCAAGTCAATCGACCTTAAGAATAAAAAGTTTCACAGAAAATTCAACACCCCATTTCGCCCTCTTAGGGATAGAATTTCGAAAAACCTTTTCTTAGTGGATACTTACTCTTCACAAAGAATACACCCTCCAAATTTCATGTTTCTAGGTACAGCGGTTTGGGCTGTGCGTTGAAATATCAGTCAGTCAGTCAGTCAAAGAAAACAAACATATTTATTTGGCACATACCGTAAATGCACAGGACTTTTTGGCCATCATTAGGCCATTGGCCGTAACGACAATCGGCACAATGATAGCCGAATTCACATTCCATGTGCCAAATCGAGATATTTATTTGTTTCTCTTTCGCAACTTAATTAAATACATTATAATTTAACCAATGAAACAACGACATTACGAGAACAGATCCCGAAAAAATCCAGTAACACACGTAATGCATTTCGGATCAGCGCACAAATTAAATGAAAATGATCACTGCTTAATTTGTATTTAAACATTGGGTTTAATTCAGCCCAACACTTTAATGGCGCGTATTATTATGCTAACCACATTATATAGCGACCACGATTCCCGGTAGCAAATAGTTCTGCGACCGAAACGGAGAGAGACATTTTTTATAATGGAATTCTTTGGCGCAGTTTTATTTGTTATTGGTGATACGGCGAAATTGTTTTTTTGAAAATGTTGGTGTAATACCTGCATTTATGTTTACTAGAAATAAAGGCTTTACTGGATGTACCAAACAGTTTTACAAAGGCATGTTGCATTACAGTGTAACTGGGTTGCGAAGGTCAAATAAGCAGTTGCTCCATGTAAAATACTGGTATTTATCTTCATCAGGCTAAACTGCCAGCCGACTACAGCATAGTTTTGCTAGGAAGATGATGAGTAAACGCACCATAATCTACACACTAGCCAATTAACAATTACTTACCTCTGCGTTTATTTTGTTTAAATATCCATTTTTCTTTAGAAGATCCTTGATTGCAACCAGTAGTTCTTTCTCCGAAATGGGTTTTTCACTCATTTTACATGAAATTATTATTGTTTCCGAAAACTGACAATGTAAAATGACGTCACATGTGACAGTTGTGCTTTATGTCACGTTTTTTATCTATATCCTGCCAGTGGTAAATCAGGTATGGAGATAAAAATCAACAATTACGCACTCTAGACACCGGCAAGATGATCAAGAAGGCCGTTGGAGGAAGCATGAGCCGATTGGTTCACGCTTGAGAACTTAACAATCCTCAGCATTGTAAGCAAAACCTTTTTTTAAATCCATTTTGAAGACAAAATTAAAATGATTTAAAAAAAACGCTAATTAATATTACAATATTGCAAATGGACAAAGTAGAAAAAATCGTATGTATGCTACTGTAGTATTTCTCACTCAGCTTCCCAATTCTAGTTCCAAGAAAAACCAATCCCAATTTGACGAAGAAAAATCCTTCTAAAATTAAACTTGCCTTTACAAAATTAGGTAACCTTGGCATAAAATTCAAATAACGGAGCTCCGGGGAGGCTTTAAGTGATTCAATTCCAGTAATAGGAAGTTGACTTGAGATACAGACTGATATCTTAGACATAGCTTCGCGTATGAGACTTCGTATCAGTGACGTAACTGGCTATATTTCAAAATTGGTCTCCGAATTAGAGCTTGGAGAAAAATGTTGGTTTAATTCTGAAGACATTTTGTTGAGCTTAGGTAAGCAGTTATAGTGAGTAGATATGGAATTAGAATTAGAATTACAATGGCAGATTTTAGGGAAACAGGAGCACTATAATGATGATGCCATCTAGCTGATTTCAGCCATAGCGAATGCATTCGATGTCTTTCTAGGGTGGTTGTCGAGAGCTTTGGTGAGCAGCTCTTTTATTTGCTCTCAAATGTCTATCATATTCAACTTTGGCCATTATTATTCTTACTTGACAGTATTTATTCAAATCGAGTTATCAAGATCTTTGAGAGTTCATTTGATAGATCAATAAAGTCAAGTTGTTTTTATCAACATTCCAGTGAGCTTTTATGCACTTGATAGTACTGACAGAATCATACGTTCACTACAACCTCATGAAAACGTTCTGTGATATAAAAACATCATTAAAGTGATTCACTTCAACACTGCGCTCGAAAATGGTCGAAATTTCACATTATTCAACTTGTACCGTGTGCAAAACTAAAAGGTGTGCAAGCAGCTCACGACACCTACTTTTCAATAGTTCAATACCGTGTTGTTCACTCAGTGCACTTTCTGTAAAGAGGCCAAGTTTTTTATAGCTCTCCTGAAAAAAAAATACGACAAAATATAGATGAATTTAGACCAAAATAAAATACCTCATTAAAAAAATTGGCTTTGTACGTGTAAGCGGTTTGAACAGCCAAATTCAAATCGGACACATATTTACTCACAAAATAATGTAACCTAAAAAGAAACTTGACAGCGGTCTGCAAAGTGTACACCATGTCCTAAGTTCGCCAGCACACATCACCATTTCACCGTTAGTACACAAAAATAGCTCCACGTCCGTATTTTTAACACAGAGCGACTTTGACGTATGGTATAACGACCTGTGGCCAACTGCAAGCGCATTCTTCCTGCAGTCAGAATAACCGTGGCCGTAACTAATGTTTAGCGCATTAACTTGAAACTGTTTCGCTGGTACGTCTGTGGATAAATAACTGTTTGCGGACAGCCCTATATCTCAAGCTGCATCGAGGGTTCGCTTATAGAATAGAGAGGTGCTATTTAGCTTTCTGTCTTATACGGAGCGTTTCGTTGTTTTAATGGTTGGGGGGTACATTAGTTGATTAGGAGTATAATTGTTTGTTGAGGAAGTTACAGTAAAATTGGGTACTGGCTTATTTTGTATGGTATGAAATTTTTATACGTTTTACTACAGGTACTTATAGGCTTCTCATAGAGAAGGGATCTGTATCCCAGCAGTGGGAATCAACTTTAGGCTGATTATTTTTAATGTAAGTAGTCACTGAGAACCAAAAAATAGGAGGGTTGATCACAAAACCAAATCGTTTGTTGGCAGTATAGTACGGGAGAAAATAAACTGAAGCTACACACAGCCATCAATCATAACTGACAGTAATAATATAGCTATTGCATGTTACGCGCAAAAGATTGTGACCACATAGACATGATAGATAACATCTTATGTACTTACCATTGTTTAATTACAAGTTCATTATTTTTGACCACATAAGTATACTATTATCTTGTTGGTATTTTCGCTAATCTATTTTGTTTTTAAAGAAATTAGGTCCTGAGTGTCAGTGTCAGTTCTACAGGGATTTTTCCTCTTTCAGTGCGGTTTATTGTGGGTTATTTGTGAAAGTGTTTAATGAAATTGTGCTGAAAAAAAAAGATGGCGGAGTAGGTTCCAATTTTGTCCACGTGTCAGAAGATCTCTACAACTACGAGGGCGGCACTGAAAATTTCGGGAATCAAGGAAGTGACACAACATTACTATTTAAAAATGTATTTATTGCTTTTCGAAGTATTCTCCGCAAAATTTGACACATTGTTCCATACGATGGAACCAATCATTGAAGCAACCATTCCATTCGGAAGTTGGGGTCTCCAAAATGGCCGTTTTGTAGGCGTCCACAGCTTCATCAGGTGATGAAAATCTCTGACCACGCAATTTATTCTTTATTTTAGGGAAAGTATAGAAATCATTAGGGCTTAGGTCGGGGTTGTACGGCGGATGGTCTAATAATTCTATGTTTTCTTGCTCTAAAAACTCTTTTGTTCTGTGCGCGGTGTGAGAACTCGCATTGTCGTGATGGAGGATGATGCGGCGGTTGCAGTTCTTTTTACGGAGTTTAGAAACGACCTGTGGCAAACAAAGGCTAGCATACCATTCTGCATTAACCGTTCTTTGTCCCTCAAGAGGAATAGTCGCAACATGGCCGGTTTTGCAGACAAACGTGGCCACCATTTTTTTTGCAACACTCCGTGAACGAACAATTTTTGTTGGCTTTAACTCATTTTCGAACACCCAAACTCGTGACTGGTTTTTTGTTTCGGGTTCGTACGCGTATATCCAGGATTCGTCACCTGATACGATGTTGTATACAGCATTTGAGGATCCTGCGTGGAATCTTTCGAGAGTTCTGACGCACCAAGTAACGCGAGCCGCTTTTTGCTCTTCACACACAACTTTTTTACACCTAATTGTTCATGCAAGATTATTTGTATTTGACTCATGCCAATGTCTAAAGTTGCCTGAATTTCGCGGTGTGTCACATGTCGATCTTCCTCAATCAGCTTACGCACAGCATCAACGTTTACTTGGGTGACTGCAGTTTTTGGACGACCTTGACGGGGATTATCACTGAGCTTGACACGTCCACGTTGAAATTCAGCAAACCAGCGATAAATTGTGGTTTTGGATGGGGCTTCATCACCAAATGCAGAAATCATCCGGTCAATACACTGTTTTTGTATTAAACGACTTCGAAAGTCATAATAAATCATCGCTCTTGAATTTTCTCGAGTCAATTCCATTTTCTCAACGACTAAACAAGTTTGACAAAACCTTGTGACAACACCGAGAATCTTTTTTTAAATAAATAAATGGTATTCGATTTTTAGAACCAAGGAGTTTTCAATTAAAAAGATTTTAATATGACAGGAACAATGGAAATATTCCATTCCCGATACTTTTAGTGCAGACTGCGTAAACAAAATTAAAGTTAGGATGACTTACCAGATATTATGTCGTCATAAATCTCTGTTGCTATGGATATATTTATAGTATTTTATATATCCTTGTAGTTTATCGTAGTCATCATCTGCCTAGCCTTTTCCCAACTCTGTTGGGGTCGGCTTCCAGTCTAACCGGATGCAGCTGAATACCAGTATTTTACATGGAGCGACTGCCTATCTGACCTCCACAAACGAGGTAGTACTGGGTAATACTATACCCCTTGGTAAGACTGGTCGTCAGACTTTTTGGGGCACTGACTACCTGTAACGACTGTCAAAGATCTACAAATGACAGCCGGGACCAACGGCTTAACGTGCTTTCCGAGGCATGGAGGAAACTCGGTATGTAATGGGTGGTCACCCATTCACAGACCAACCTAGGCAAGCACGACTTAACCTAAAGATCGATCTGAGCGGCTGTTATTATTTTGCCACGAGCCCCTGTAGTTGTAGTTTATCGTAGTATTAAATAAAATTATTTTCAGATATACACCTACCACTGCTTGTCTCTGCATCACCCAAAGGTTGACTGGCAGAAAACCCTATGACATTAAGTCCGCCTCTGTACTTTGTGCTTAAAGTGTAAATATCTAATTAATTGTTGCCTTGTCATTGACCCTAATTACCTCTTGTGGTTATGAGGTTGATGATATAATTATGACGTAACGTGATAGGAGGGAAAGCAGGACCTTTTGAAATGGAGAGCCGAGTATATCAATTACGTAATAAGTCAAAAGGGACAGATTGAGGTCAATAATCGCACAGCTTTGACCTTATACGTAGAAGGAATTAAATTGGCGCTTGCTACAAAATTTAAATCATCAAAAAGTTGCAATCACAGTTTAAGCTTGTTTTTCAAGAAATGTAAGCACATTACTTTTCAGTACACTGAAGTTAACAGAAAAACACATGAAAAGTCCAAATAGTCAGTAGTATTTCTGACTACGTAGTTCAATGGCTAAAACTGAAGATCTATGATGATATTGAATTATTGCTGAAAGCATCGTCATTATGATGAAGATATGCACACACACAAACACACACACACTCTCAGGCACACACACACTCACACACACTATTTTAAGATATTTCTTTAAGCCTATTTTTCTATTATTTAGTATGGTTCAAGCCTTGTCTTGTTTTAGTTTTAGATTTTAGTTGTAATTTTTTGTCTGAATTGTATTTTCTCTTTGTAAATCACTTTTACCATTGCAGAATTTGTCATTGAGGAGCGGGATCTCCTAGCACAGGTATATCTTTTACAAAGGAGGTCCCTATGTAAGATTTACTGTAAAGGGTGTGCAAGTTTCTGCAATAAACCTTATTATTATTATTGCCTGACTGAATTTCGGTCATCACGTCCAATCTCAGCGGAGACACATAAGTATACTCTCCCTTCCCTTACTCTCATTGTCCGATGAGACGGCAGTCGAATTCGACTGTAGGGAGATTAATCAGGTAAATAGCTTACAAATAGTCATAATTCCTATTATTTTAACATTATGCTTTGCACGTTGACACTCACTTATACCAGCACTTTCAACGGAGTACCGTCTCTCGTTTCAGAAGCTGACGTCAAACAAAGAAACTTTTAAAATCATTAATGAAATAAAGTGACAAAACGGCACCCAAATCGCGAGTACTTACACTTGGCACAAAAACGGTAACAGAGCTCCGACGAACACGGAACAAAAAATTCAAAAGGACTGTCGTTTTCATAAAAACATCATTCACCTGGGAACCTTTGATCGTATCCACTCGAACATGTAAGATTGAACTCGGGACGTTACATTTATCAAAAACTAGCTTTTGTCCGCGACGTCGGCCGCTAGGCTAGGCTAACTGCTTTTGTTTCTTTTACTGAACGACATGAAAAATTGGTTTGTTTTCGTGTTGAAAGTTTGGGTGTATTTCTGGGTTTTGTGACCTTGAATGACCTTTGTGGACACCAATTTGTGACTCCACAACCTTTGAAGGCAACGACTTCCTAAAATAACTTTGTTGCGTTTCAAAAATGTCACGAGATTTTTTTATTTGACGGCAGCGTGTTTGCTATTGTTCGTCACTTACAAAACAAACAACAAAAGTAAAGATTTTTTTGCATTTTTCCTTGAATACGTACCTTGACGAATAAATCCTTGTATAATCACGAAAATCTGTTGCCATGAATAACATATTTTTCTGATAACTTGTTAGTCACAAACAAGAATATTTTATTTATGACGGAAATTTGTCGTTCATCTGAAGTTGTTAAGCATTTTCCGATGACATCATTTAATAACAAGCTATTTGTTGTGAGGCCCTAGACATAGTGACATAATATCAGCGATAGCGATGATGAAAAATCTCTTGGATTAACATTAGGTACCAAAAAACTAGTCAACCCTGTTGGAAGTCGTTGTGGAGAAATACCAAACACTTTCAAAGCAGTTGTCACTTATCTAGACCACCATCACCATTTTGATATGAATATATTTAGCAAACAGAAGCGGAAATGTTCAAAACAGACAATAAGGTACACAAAATAATGAATACAAAATACAACCGTTTATTCTAACTAAGAACAAAATATCAATCACTGAAACTAGCCTAAACTGCCCCAAATCATAACGAATTCAATTAACACGTAATTGTTAAGAAAAATAGAGAGTAAGTACACAAAATAGGAAATTACAAATCTTACAGCCCTTTGAGCGATATTCCTGTAGCGGCACTACAAAAAGTACTTCAGCAACATAGAACAAAAAGTACTACAGCGCCATCTATGACGCAGAGGACAAACTAAACATCTAAATCCTGCATCGCGCAAGTAAAGATATTCGCGACTTAAGACTATATAGAAGAACCCGACAACAACTGTCGGGCAGTAGCCCACCAGACATAACACCCGTCTGGTCGGAGTATCCTCCCTTTTCTACGGGGGTTGAAGAGCTTTACACCCTGTTCTTCATACCCCCAAACTGGTGACCCCGAAATGGACGTCAGCGCAGCCTTCGAGCAACGTGACGTCATCAACATCACTTCCTCAAACTTCCTCAAGCTTCCTCAAAACTTCCTCAAGCTTTCGAGCAGCGAGTCATACAGCCAGCCAGCTTCAAATGGGTATTCCTGACCACCAGCATGCAGCAGAAGCATTCCTGGTCAGCACCCTCAGCCTCATAAAGCTACCTTGGCACTGCACTTTCGGCCGGTTGAGTGCTCATCCTCCCGGTCGACGCGAGCAGTCAGCCACATCGCGGCGCTGTACTACGTCTGACGCAACGGAGCACATGCAGCGCCGACCCCGACTCAAGGGGTTCGCACTACCGCCGCAGACAGTTCCGACTCACCGTGAACAATGCGGCAACGACTTTCTTCTGGCCTGGCAAAAACATCACCAGATGTTACGACTCATTCTACTACCGACCCTGGTCTCCGGGGGGGAGTGATGTAGCGGCACTACAAAAAGTACTTCAGCAACATAGAACAAAAAGTACTACAGCGCCATCTATGACGCAGAGGACAAACTAAACATCTAAATCCTGCATCGCGCAAGTAAAGATATTCGCGACTTAAGACTATATAGAAGAACCCGACAACAACTGTCGGGCAGTAGCCCACCAGACATAACACCCGTCTGGTTGGAGGATCCTCCATTTTCTACGGGGGTTGAAGAACTTTACACCCTGTTCTTCATACCCCCAAATTCCCAACAAGAGTCTCTCGCGACCAGCGACAATTCTCAGTTGTCACTCCTTGCCATAGAACTAACATGTACTACGTAAAACCTCATTTAATTTTCTTCCTTATACTACGTAAAACCCCAGTTCTTCCTAACAATATATTAACAACACCATACAATATCTTATCAAAAAATTATCTTGACAAAATCCATCAAGTAGTTTGAAATCCGTTGGACGTAAAATCGAAATCTGTATCGATGTTTGACTTGTTGATGCAGAACTTGGTTTTATTAAATACGTTTTTTAACACATTCATTTTTGAAAAGTACCTACTCAGACAAACTACTACATTTTATGCTATTTCAAGATTAGAGAAAACGAAGACAAAACGATACCCTACTTGACAGTTGTTTTGGCAATAAGTTCTTAATATGCATGGATGATCAAAGAAGTGGCGGAAAAACTTGTAAATAAAAGAGGTCGTTCTGGGAAAGCCTACTTGCCATGCCTATTTCTGTCGACAAGTCGCGTTGCTGTGTTACAGTTCGAAACGTATTGGTGGCGGTTTAATATGTCGTAGTACCTACATACCAATAATAAAAAACTTTTTTTGCAAAATATAAAACCGACTTCAAAAACACAAAAAAGTGAAAAATAATTTTAGCTTCGAAGTCAGTGACTTTTGTTTGTTTGATTCAGTTTTTTGTCAACGACTTCTGAAGTCATGGGACCATTTCAGAATAAACCACTTTAGAACAAAAAAAGAATTTTGCATCTGTCTATAAATGACGGAGTTATACCCGAACATTTATTAAAAAAAAATACAACCTTCCGAATTGATAACCTCCTCCTTTTTGAAGTCGGTTAAAACTAGATTTGACGGCGTGGTTGGCGCAGTGGCTGTCATGGGTTCGATTCCCACACGAATCAAATATTTATATGGCCTACAGGTAGTACCGGGTCTGGCTGTTTGTGTATATGAGTTTAAATGTTTGTAAACGCATCGACGATACAGGAGATATTCCTACTTAGTTGCAAGAATAAAAATATATATAAATATATAATAACAGTTATATCACTCCATCTTACAGAGAGGTGGCCTGAGACGCAGCCGTTGGAACGTAATAAGCCGATTATACTTTTGTTATGCGAGACCTATGAAAGATTTATCTCTGGCCTGTGCATTTCGCAGAGCTGGCGGTGACCACCTTCGGGTAGGACCTCGACTTGCTTATACGTTGAAATACTGAATATCAGTAATTTCATGGAGCGATTGCCTAACTGATGGACTATCCACTTGAGCTGAACTATAAACAAAAAGTTTCAATGAACTGATAGTAAACTAATGACTGTTTAGTCATTAGTTCGTTTACTGATTAATATCATACTCCTTGGTAATACTGGTTGTCAGACTTTTAAGATCTGACTACACGTAAGAATTGTCTAAATCGTGTAGTAATCGTGTGGCGTTGCAGTGAGTCAGGGATGTTTGCGGCGGCGCGTGTAGAATGTTTTTACACAATAAGGCGTTAGCGCGCAGCATCGATGGTGGCTCGAGTTGCTGGCAGAGTCGACTGTCCTTATATTCACTGCTGTCAGTTACATGCATCACCGTATTGTGTTGTTTACTAACACTTAGTTTTTAAGGATTATGTTACTAACTTTATATGAGCCTCCACTTGAAGTAAATATTTGAATTTGAAAAATCTAAGTGACACAGAATAACTAAAAAAAAATACTTATAAATGATTTTCTTCAGCTCCTTGGTAATTTTTTACGAAAAATCACCCTAAATTCGTTTCAGCTGGGACCGGAACAACCCCAATTTATGACGTCTATTCAATATTTCATCTGTTATCAAATCTCTTGTCCGGTGATTTGATTTGCTGTTATTCGGTCAACCAATCATAACATACCTTCATAATAATTGACTACAGATTTTATTTTCAGTGACTTGAAGCGGCTTTAAAAAGCGTGTCACATATCTATGTCGATTGAATGATATCAACGTCATATTTATGGTTAGTTTTCAATTTTAACCGATTTATAGAAATGTGGAGGTTTTGTATTCCGCTGGCAAGGTACACCGAGTACTCTGTGATTACTGGGCCGATATTTTTTTTGTGTGTGTTCGTGTTTTTTTTATTTTTTATTTACGTGATTCTTCTTTCTTTTGATAGCGGTGCGTGGTGATCTCATATAGATTTTATTAAATTTGCTTGAGTAGTTTATGTGTTAGCTCCTTTAATACGTATTTTTCTTCTTGATGATGATCTCTTGGATTCTAATTCAACAGACGATATGTTTGCTGATGGATGGACGAAGATTTTATTGGTATGTCAGAAGTACTGTGAGAGAAATTTATGAAAGAGTTGTTAACATTCTTTTATTTATGTTTCCACTTCAATTATTTTGCTTTACTTTGTTATTTAGTCAAAATCAAAATCAAAGCATTTATTTCAAGTAGGCCCGTTACAGGCACTTTTGAACTGTCGAAACAAAGACAACAATGAAATTTAGCTACAGTCCCAGTCACAAGGCATAAAAACTGTGAAAGTACTGTAGTTGCCCATTCCCTAACGTAGATCTCTATGGAGAAGAACGGGCAAGAAACTCCATGGACACTCTTTTAAATCAGAATATTTTTACAAAACCTTGGTTACATCATTCATGTTTAGATGGTACATTATGTGAGAGCGATGTAGCAAGATGTGCACGTTAAAAGTGTCCATAGTAAAAACAAGGAAAAGAACAATTCAAAAAATAAAATAATTAATTCAAATAAGCCGTGGCAACCAAGAGATGACCAGTCACAACTGACAGCGCCCGTTCACGAACATGACGCATGTATCAGCACCATTCAACTCAACCATTTTGAAGGGAACTAGCTGATCCGACACACGCGCCACCATCAGCGAGACATTTGAGTGAGCATGACACACACTTAACCGCCAGGGCAAATTCAAGTCATAAAAAAAAAAAAAAAATGACGTAGGTTATCAACGAAGGATAGCTTTCTATTACATAGTACTCACATAATATGGGCTATGCGGTTATATAATACCAAAAGAAATTGAATCTATACAATGCAAAGATAGTTGTACAATCTTCAGCAGCTCCAACAATACTATTTAATGCTATCCATTAATCAGTTTATGCGCCCCTGTCCATGTGGAGCAGGACCGGCATTGAGCCAAGCATTTTTATCAGAGATATAATCGTCCAACTTGTAATATGCTTGCTTACATAGTGTGCGTTTAATGCATGATTTAAATTTCGTCTCATTCAGTTCAAGAATACTTTGTGGAATTTTATTATAGCATCTTAAACAGTACCCCATGAAAGATGAGTCTACTTTAGCGAGTCTGAAGCCCGGCTGAACTAATTGGTCTCTAGTTCTCGTACTGTAATTGTGTCTGTCACCTCTTTTATTAAAAAGATGTAGATTTTTTCTAACGTACATTATGTTTTCGTAGATGTATTGACAATGTACCGTCATGATTTTGATTTCCTTAAACAGTTCCCTTAGAGAATCGCGCCTACGAAGATTATATATGGCTCTGATGGCTCTTTTTTGCAGAATAAATATAGACTCAATGTCTGCAGCCCGTCCCCACAACAGAATGCCATAAGACATTATACTATGAAAGTAACTAAAATAGACCAGTCTAGCGGTATCTACATCAGAAAATTGACGGATTTTTCTAACAGCATATGCTGCTGAACTTAGGCGCCCCGCAAGAGATTTCAAATGAGAACCCCATTGTAGCCTTGAATCAAGCGTAAGCCCCAGGAAAACGGTTTTATCTACGAATTCAAGTTTCTCTTTATTCAATACTATATCACACTCGTTACTTTTAACATTTGGTAAAGCAAATCTTATGCATTTCGTTTTTTTTTCATTTAATACTAAATTGTTTGCTGTGAACCAATTATGGACCTGAAGTAGGGCATTATTTACATCATCTAGATTTTGGGCCCGTCTATTTATCTTAAAAATTAGAGAAGTGTCATCAGCAAATAACACCATATTTTGAGGTTGGTTTTTCAATAAATAGGGTAGATCGTTTATATATACTAGAAAGAGGAAAGGACCCAATATTGAGCCTTGCGGAACCCCCATTTTTACTTTTAAACCCTGTGAATTAACACCATTTATTTGAACATATTGTTGTCTATCACTTAAATAAGATTTTACCAAACTAAGTGCAAGTTTACCTAGTCCGTAATGCTCAAGTTTCAAAAGCAATGTGTCGTGATTTACGCAATCAAATGCTTTGGAGAGGTCACAAAATATTCCTATTGCGTCTTGGGATGCTTCCCACGCAGAAAATATGTGCTTTAATAAGGTTACACCGGCGTCAGTTGTACAACGTCCCTTAGTGAAACCAAACTGTTGGTCGTGTAAGATTCTGTTGGTGTTAAAATGATTGAGCATTTGATTAAGCATTACTTTTTCAAACACCTTGCTAAAAACTGGCAACACGGATACAGGTCTATAATTATTAGTATCTTTACTATCCCCGGATTTGAAAAGAGGTATGACTTTACTGTATTTCATTAAATCAGGGAAAACTCCTTGGTCTACACACAAATTAAAAATTAAAGCTAAGTATGGTGCTACAGTCTCAACTATGGATGTACAAACTTTGATAGACATTCCCCAAAGATCTTCGGTCAGTTTGACTTTTATTTGCCGGAAAGCTTTAATAACTATCATAGGGTTTATGTGTTTAAATTTAAATTCAGCCGGGCAGCCAGACACATTCGCCTTTAATAAACCAATTGCTACTTCAGGAGAGGAATTAAGAGACTCCGTAGTTTTTAACGGTATATCGGTAAAAAAATTCACAAATTCTTGAGCTACTGCCTGATTAGAGCTTTTAGGACCACATGCTGTATCTAAGGTGTAGCTAGTGTTACGTATTTTCTTCCTGTTAGTCTCGTTATTTATGACTTTCCAAACTGTCTTTATTTTATTTTCTGCTGTTTTGATCTTGTTGCTAATGTGCAGGGCTTTGGCAACCTTGCATGTATTTCTAAAAATGTTTGAATACTTAGCAACATACTTATTAAAAGTTTCAGTGTTTATATAAGATTTAAGGTCATAAAGCTCAAATAGTCTTTCCCTACTTTTTCTGATACCTCTAGTTGCCCAATCACTAAATATAAATTTAGGGCAAATACTTTTTGTCTTCTTTTCAAAAGTTTTGTTGTATTCAGTGTGAACTATTGAAAAGAAATGATCATACAATTGATTTATATTAATATCGTCCATATGATGGCTCATAACACTTAACTTGTTCTGCAGGGAAATATTATACCTATTTAATTTGCTAGTAGTTATAGGTCTAAATTTAATCTGAACATTTTGCAATGGTGTGTTACACCTAAAAGTTACAGTTTGTCCGCTGTGGTCAGACGGCAGGCAATTTACTATGGCTTTATCTAAGTAATCGCAATCGCAGAAAACATTATCTATACAAGTAGCAGAAGATGGAGTGACTCTAGTAGGTTCTATAAAAATGTTGGTCAAGTCAAATGACTTAAAAAGATTTAATAACCGACTGCTATTTGAATTGTCTTCTAAAATATTGATATTGAAATCACCACAAATAATTGTAGATTTATTACTGGCTGCAAGTTTTGCCAGGAC
The DNA here is from genome assembly GCA_950022335.1 of Eurois occulta. NCBI lineage: Eukaryota > Metazoa > Arthropoda > Insecta > Lepidoptera > Noctuidae > Eurois > Eurois occulta. Next base: position 16,928,052 of record OX465488.1, read on the forward strand.
ATCTTCCATTATTGATTCAAATAAGGAAAAGTTTTGATAGTTTGGGGGTCTGTACACACACACAATTACATGCTTATCTAGCTCAACACAGGACAGTTCGACGCAATGTTCAACCGAGAGACCTACTATGTCAATACGTTGTTTATATTTAACACAATTTTTCAAAAGTATTAGGGAACCTCCACGCAGCATAGATTTACGGTTAAAGCAGCTACCAACCGTATAGTTCTCATAATTAATCAGCATTTGGTAATCTTTTAGCCAATGTTCGGTAAAACAAATAATGTCAAACATATTTTTTTCTAAAAACAATTCAATTTCTAATAATTTGGAAGAAATGCCTTGGATATTTTGGTGGAATAATTTTAAGGTGTTCTGCTGAGGCCCTTTTTTACTAACTAATTGAGTGCAAGAAGATACCTTGTTGTTGATAGGTTTAACAATATTGTTAAAGGTACCTTCTTTTGTCTCACTACCTAGTTTAAATTAATATTAATATCTGGAGTGAGCCCCGAGACTCTACTACCAGTGGATTCTACTTGAGAATCGTCTATAATAATTACGCATGGATCCTCCGATTTACAGTTATTATAAAAATGTTTATTAGTATGATTACTAATAGTCGCGGTGTTAATAATATAACTAAACTTAGACATACTATTTATGTCTGTGTGAATATTATAAGCTAATAGCCTAGCTATTTTGTGTCTACATCTAATTGGTAGATACACCTTACCCCGTGTCGACTTAAGTTTATCAACAATAGTGTTGATATCCAGATATATAAGTCTGTCACTATAGTGACCTACTAAGAAATGTACATGCTTATTTAACATATGTATGTAATTGTTTTTTCTACTACTTAAATTTTTAAAATATGGAAAAGCACACAATATGATCTTACTACAGCTTAACTTTAACAACTCTGATACATAGTCGGTGATGTCTTCCTTTTTAATATTTGAACTATTTCCAACACATATAGTAATGGTGGTATTAGGATTACAAACATTATTTATTACCGAAGCCATGACCTGTTTGTAGGTTGACCCGGGCGTGCAATAATTTTGGGTACAATAACTAAGGTTATTACTGATTAATTTACCTAGCCCTCTACCTATACCATCAGAGAACATAACTGAATGATAACAATTTTTACTATCAGGTGATACAAAATGACTAATCTCAGGCTGTACTACTTGTGACTCATGAAATGTAATGACAGGGATTGCATCTGGGTTGATGGTGCAGTCCTGAGCGCTCATAGCTTGGGACGGGTCCTCCGTTGCCTCAGGCTGGAGGGCATCAAGACTGGGTTCACTCCTACAAGTACAATGAGTGTTGCTGAGAGTCAGCAAGTCCACTTTGTCTACTAACTCATTAGTGGCTAGAATATGCTCCTTAATTTGGTTGCTAGACATATCATATTTATTATATAATGATTTTAGTGACTTATTCAGTGCCTCAATTTCAGATTGTAAGCGCTGAGTGTCTATTTCATAAATATTTATACTATCTTCCAATTTAATCTGATAGTTATTTAATCTATTCACAAGATAAACACGTTCTTTCCTTAATTGAATATTTTTGGAATAGTGCTTTTGTTGTTTCTTGTATTTATTAAATTTTTTAATGATTTTATTCAATCTTGCATATTTCTTAATTTTATTTTTACTAGTTTTATGGTACGAATTATGTTTCAGTAAGGAGTCCTCTGTGAGGTCTATTGTTAATATGGAATTAGGGTTGCAATTTGTATTTACTAATTCATTGTACAAGTGTTCAGTTTCTATAGCCTGAGTATGATCCTGTTCCTGTTTCAAATTTAAAAGTTTTACATTAGCATAATTTAATTCATCCTCTAGGTCCCTAACTTTACACAAAGCCTCCTCATACAAGTTGCTACAGTTGTTAAACCCATCCGTAATCACCCTTAGCTGATCCCGTTCATTGACAACATTCAAGTAATCCTGATGAAGGTCTACTAGCTCCCGTTTTAAGCTGGAGTTTTTGCTATTGACGTTATTGACCTCCTCCTCACTGTCCTCTATCTCCTGTAACAGTTGTTGACATTGGAGTTTTGAGTCCTTCAGTTCTTGGAGGGCCGTTCTCAATTTTAACTCCATATCCTGAGCAGTAGCCTTACGTGGCATCACAGGCATGATTTCTGGATTGGGTACTGAAAATTGGAAATAAGGAAACGGTGAGAACTAATAGAATAGATCAATGTTAGAAAATTTAGAAATTAAAGGGGGAAATAAACAGGGAAAAAGTTTGTGTTACTCAAAGAAATGAGGTAGGCTGCTATACTAGCTTGACAAAATTGATATTATCTAACTGAATGTTCAATTTATTACTATAATAAGATTTTCTTATCTAAGAATTTAACTTTTTTTTATAAGTGGGTAGATTGCCTAGAATGAAAACTTAGAATTTTAAAGTACTTTTACTTCAAGACGTTAATAAAATAACTATCACGAACGTTATATTTAATTAATATTGAAAAGACTGATGTAAACAAAGTTTAAATAGTTAAAGTTTTACTTTTTACGAACTGACATTTGACAACAAAGCGATTTTGAAACAATACTGGGTACCTACTAAATTCACAAAAAAGAATTATTATTATTTAAATACGATTGTGTGCTATTATAATATAAAAGTAAACAAATACTCCCCGTATATATCCGTACAATTCCGTAGTTAGACCGTCAGCTGTTGTTGTTTATACGTTACCGGTAATGTCGTATAACCGAATACTTTATGAACTATCAGGAAAACAATTTTCCTAGGTATTTACACATTTAAAATACGTTATCACATTTAATTACACCATAATACAACCTAATTTCTAATTAAAATTAATTTTTAAACACGGAACAAAAACTTGACATTTCAATCGGGCAGTCCCGTAGTAGTCCCGTAGTATATTTTAATATGTGTTATAATTATCTCTTTTATTTTTATAATTTTAGTTACTGTAATTGGTTGTAAACACAACCGTTGTCATTAAATAAATTCATAACAAGAATTTGTATGCGATACTGCAACTTAAAAAAGTGAAAACATAAAACTTTTTTGTAAATACATACAAAGTCACCGACTTCCGAAAGTACAGTTATTTTTGGCGGTATTTTTTAAAAGGTTTTAGTTATTTTTTTGGTCTAACCATAACAGTAGAATATTCGACACTTTCTCTTCAGTTTGAATCAAAGACATTAATGTATTTACGAGCGATAGACGGGACAAGACAAAGAAAATCGTAATCCACTACTTGGTAATAAGTCATTCTGTCTAATGTCATACGCTCGCTTGTCAGGAAGCATTCGTGTGTCAAAATCGAAATATTCGGGATCAAAGTTTTTATATGAAAACATTCCCAATGTCCGCTCCATAAGTATTTTTAATTATTAAATCTCTTTGGTTTGAATACACATAAACAAGAAGTTGAGATTTTGCTATCAACAAAAGATATTTCACATAAAAATATGAAATAAAGGTGGCGTAAACACAATCTCAATAAACTTGCAAGAAAACACACGTTTTAAGATATTGGACTGATCCGTCTCCTGCATAACTCTATTTCATAGATAACAAATATCCGATGCTGGGAGACGCTACAGAAAATACCGAATAATCATGTTGCACCGCGTGCCGAGCGCACCCGAAGCTTTCCGAGCGACGGTTTTCAAACTTGGAATGCTAGCCGAAGTAGAAGCGCAGTTTGCCGCCGACCGTTGTTGTGTGCGGACGTGCTTGGTCGGTTGAACAAATATCGTCGTCATACGTTTGGTGTAGTGGTGAACGAGTGGTTAATGTTGTTGTGTTTGACAGTATGAGGACATAAATGGTGTTTGCTTTGGAAGATTTTAGGACGTAATAAGGTAAGATTTTTTTTTTGTGTGTGTTCGTATTCTTATTTTTTTGTATGTAAAGAATGTTAAAATAAACCTTCTTTTAATCACCACAAATATTTAGACAGCAAATTCCAACGTCTAACAGGTCAAAGTTTGAATAGCAAATTGGGCTCAAAATTAGAATATGCACACGATATTCAAGCGTAAGTAACATAACGTTAAAATTTCATCACACCACCTCGAGAAATCTCATACATAAATGTTAATTCTGAAATAATATCTCTGAATTCATTTCGCAAATTAAATTAAGTCCGCCGTATCCGCAAACGTAAATGTGTGTTTGAAGAATATCTCGTAGCGCTTTCGCTACGCCGTGCTACGTCGGTGCTACGCCGTCGCTACGAGTTAATAGTAGTTTAATTTTATTTTCTACTGGGAATTGAGACTGTCGGGAAGGAAGTTAGTATTAAGATTTAGTTAAGAGTATTCATACCGGCGCGGGCGTTTATGTATTCATGGCATAAGTTCAGGAAATTGGTTTTGATTTAAAATAGTGGGATTTACATACGAAGGATTTGACGGCCGATTTTGTGTTTCCTGTTGAAATCAGATTTTAGAAGTCTCAAAAGGAACTTTTTATCAGCTACCGCGCGCACACACACACACACACGCTATCGAACAGTTTATAACAATACTGTTGAAAATCTTTAAAGAAATATGAAAGTCTGAAAGCGATTGATTTGTCTAGACCCATACTAATAATAAATTATGTGTTGTCTCATTTATTAATATTAATCTTTACTTATCTTTACTGAGCTCAGAGTACAGTAAATACTTTGAGGAGAATTTTAGTTAGTAAGGAGTACCTCTTTTTGTAATACCTAGACTTTACATCGAAATTGAATAATGAACTTCACAAGCGCCACACTCTTGTAAGAGTGTGCCGCTTGTGAAATTATTGATTCCTGTGTAATGAAATTGTAGATATATTTTACGTTGTTAGTTTTTATCTTTAATCAAGACTAGATTAATGTATGCCTAGTAAAGGGAATTGAAGAAAGAAATACTTACTGAAATTGCATGAAGGGAAAATCAGATCAGGTGGATGGATTTAAAAATTGGAGTATGAGATTATTAATGTGAGTTGGCGGGTTGAGGGAAGAAAGATTTGTGCTGTTATATTTTTGGTACTTAAGGTTGGGCTGTGTCGTTGAGGCAGGTCTAGAAAGAAGTAAGATTACTATGATTTAAGTAGGGAACAATAAGTACTTAAAGAACAATAGTATAAAGTAAAGATAAATAATTATTGATATGGATCTCCTGTTGCTAGTAAGACATTGGTTGGCATAAAAGTGTATCGAACAGATATAACGGTAACTCATGGGGTACTTACTGGATTTTGTCGTCAATAGCCTGTACGTTACATTCTAATAACTTATTATTAATATACATTTATTTATTCGTTTTTTAACATATTATTTTCATTTTTAAATATTTTTATTACCAAAAATTGTATAAAAAAAGATTTAAAAATATAGAAAATAGTAGTCCGCTGGTGTCAGGAGCAGGGTCTAAGCTACCGGTGGTCAGGGCTCTTGAGAGAGGTACCTCCTAACAATACGCGCCGTGTCCAGAAGAACTGTCTTCTGAATCAAGCGCTTGATACAGCTGCCCAGCGAGAGCCTCCTCAGATTTTGGTCGAGGCTATTGGCTATTAAGTCATTGGCCGACACGACTATCGGTACAATGACTGCTGTAATCACGTCTCACATGTCGACAACCTCGCGAGCCAGTAATATACATAATTATTAGTGGTTCACTTTGTGAAGTAATAAATGCATTAATCATTGATCAATCAGCCTTATCAATATTAATCGATCAGTATAGATAACAGCTTTGTAATCGTACTTTGGTATTACTATTTAATATGAACAATGATGCTTTTTGCCATCTGAATGAGGGATTTGTTTTAAGAGAACCTATCATAAGAATTTTCTTTGATCTATTTCGACGACCATCTACAACCTTCCCATAAATTATTAAGAGAATTTCACACTCACCCCAAAAACGAAACATCTCTCCACAAAAACTTGAACAAAATAAATCACACGACAGTATTCGGGGCGCATAACAAAACATTCTCCTGAACTATTTACAACTGCACGTGTGTAAGATAAGTACAATACGGGAATGTCCACTGAATTACAAAGTTAGGAACGTTAAACAAAAGCAGTTAAATTGAAAACCTAGTGTCGTACGGTCAGTGTAACTAAGTTAGTGAGATATTGTCACGACCACTGAGTTTATCATCACCATCATTGTCCTGCCCTTAATCCAATCTATTGGGAGTCGGTGCAGCATGTCTTTTTCTTCTCTTTTTCTAATACTTCTCCATTAGTCGTCATCTCAGCAGTCGCTTCTTTTTAAGCTATATCATTCTTCACACAGCGTTAGTCAATAACACTGAGTTGCGTGTTATTATTGTCAACCTAGTGATATTAGCACAAAGTTGGAGATAAATTGTCATCAGTTTTACTGAGAATATCAGTGAAATATCATGCTATGCAAGCTTGTGAGATATTATCATGATCACTAAGTTATATTTCAGAATTGCTTATTAGGTGAGCATAAACTTCATGATAGGTATACAAGCTCGTAAGCAATGGGGATGGTAACTGTGAAACTAATGGCGCTAGCATAGCTGGTTTCAAGTATCATCATTGGTTGAAAAACTGGTAATGTCACTTTACATTTCAAAATAGCTTGACCTCATTGGTCACAATGAGATCTAGCTGTGGTCGCGCCATCTAAAAAGAGCTTTTAGAGGTCTTCGCCATTGTCATAATCACTAAGTCATGTGTCAGAACTACTAAGCTTGTGTGGTAAGCATAAAGTTCGTGAGATATCGCTACAATGACCAATGTAGGGGATCAAGCTCAAATTATTTAATTGATAGGGTCACTAAGTGTTGAGATGTTGTTAAAAGTTTTTTAGGCAATAAGCTAATGTGGTTTTGTCGTAGTCAGCGGATAACGTTTGACGTTTGACGTATGATGATGACGAAGCCATCTAGCCCTTTTCAGTCACAGTGCCTGCGTTCGATGGCTTTCTATTTGGTGTGCTGCTCTTTCATGTGCTCTCATGTGGCATATCCAACTTTGGCCGAAGAACTCCGAGCACGATGTGGACATGTCAGAACACCATTGACGACATCGACATATTATACACTTAGTTCAAATGACATGCTCATTAAGTCTAGGAGATGCGGCCACGATTACTGAGTTCGATAAGTTACTGCCAGCATCTCTAGTTTAAATAAAAAAGGTGCAATAAGAACAAGAATTTCCTTGACAGAAATACCAAGTAAGGAACAAAGAAGAAAGCGTTATTCAGACTACCCGACAAAAGACATTTATACTAACACGGAACATTCCATATCGTTTTATTGGGAACCCGTTTCGCTTTTTTTGTAGAAAAACTTTTATTTTATACGAAATAGTGTTACGATTTTAGCTTTTTCCGTATCGTTCATATGAACGGTTTTGGTAGAAAGTCGTGCCCAAGTTTTTTAAGTTCAGTTAGAGCTGTCTAAAGTTAGGCTATGAGTTTGTAAGTGACGGTTTCAAATTGGATCGGTTTAATTTTAGTTGTTTGAAGATATTAATTGTTGTTGTTGTTTATAAAGTCATTTTGATGGGATATTTTGCGAAGTCGTCAAACAACGATTATGAATTGCTTCCAAGGATGGAAGGAATAAAAGTAGAAATGTTTTTTATTTGGTTGGTTCCTGTTTGATAATGATTACTTATCATACGTAGTCAACTTATTAGGCGATAAAAATTGGCCCATCAAAATCGCAGGTATCATTTTAGTGGTGTAAGCAGACAGTGTCAGTGATCCAAGACAGTTAAATTGTTTTTCTGGGACTTCATCGAGCTTCATTGTCTCGGTGCTTTTCTGGGGGTTGCCACTGTTGGTTCTGGCTTTCAGGAGTTGCAGTGGTTTGGGAATAGTGTGGCGGGCTTGGTGCAAGAAGGTTAGGATGATTTATTGCTGAAACTGTTTATGTATTTTTAAGATGTTTTTCAAACACCTATTGGAGTACTAAATCGTTACCAATTAAATTATTTCATTGTCTCTATTGTTAATGTCAGGCGACGCTATAATAAGAAAAGTCTACTGCTAAGCAAAGGGCTTTTAATCGTTCAGTAAATAATAAATTAGTGATTGTTGTTTTCAAAGACATCAAATGAAATAATAAGGCTAGAATATTATTTTCTAACTAGCTTTTGCCCGAGGCTTCACTCGCGTTAATTCAGAATTTAGCAATCAATTCGAGTTGTACCCTGTTTGTAATAATATAATTCTTCATGATTCGACAGAAACGTGGCGCCGCCTATTATCATAAGAAAGTTATTGTTTTTTTACTCGGGATTAGTAGATTTTTTTGGGATGCAAGGTACCTCTTGTCCGTTTCTGTACACCTGACAACGTATATGCAAAATTTCAGGATGGTCGGTTCAGTGGTTTTGACGTGAAAAGATAACAAACAATCTTACTTTTGCATTTATAAGTAAGGATAACAACAATTCATCTGTCAGCTAAATAACTACTCTTAAGTTTAGGGAGTTTAATTGTGTAGTTGTTTATTTTAGTTTAGTTGTATTTCATTTCTAGAGCCTCTCGGTTTAAATTTTATACTCTTTTGTGTTATCAACTAATCACTTATCTTTGTGAATACTGGTTAACCAGTAATTGGCGACTGTGTAAGTCCTAGACTGTAAAATCTGTACTCAATACATTTTGTACACACAAGCTGTTGGTAAACCTTTATTAAAAAATAATAGGGGACGAGCCTATTCCTTTTAAGTGGTCACAAATCCTGGCTCCTGGCTGCGGTTACACGGTTGGTAATTTCAGTTGTAAAAACCCAAGAACACTTTTTTCCGATCTGATAATCGATCTTGGGTCACCATCCTCAGCATTAGCGCCTTCTTCTTTATCGTGTGGTTAGTGCCTAACCTGGTGTCAGAGTTTTATGCGGCCCATAGCCCTCTGACTTGACTTTACATGCCTACCAGAAATATCTTTCAGGCATGCTGGTTACCTCACCATGTTTTCCTTCGCTGAAGCAAGTGATAAATATACAATACGCACATGAATCCGAAAAATCAGAGGTACGTGCCTTGGGTTCGAACTCAAGACCTATGACTTGGCAGTCCGACGGTCAGGCCACTTACCACTGCTATAACAGCACGTATGCTGTTATAGCAGTAGCGCCTGTGACCACTATTCTAACGACGCAGCTATAATAGTAACTGCAAACTACTAATTTGACTCCAAATGAAACCAACTGAAATCCCTTTGGGCCTTACCCGCAAGGGAATAAAACTTTAGGGAAACGAACAAACAAAATAATCAAAAGTAACTTAGCAAACGCTTAGTATAACAATTTGCCGCCTGTTATACCAAATAGTAGGTCGTTGTAAATCATAAAGAACAAGAAAGGGGAATATTTCCTCACTCATAAGTACGACAATAACACTATCAATTATCAAGTTGTGTCGTTATGAAAGTTGAAGTAATTAATTCTTCTATGTACGGTTATTTTGATGAGATATAATTTTGGGGTACTCATTTCATTTTCCTGCTTCTTATAATTGTGTCGTATATATGAAAAGTTTTATCAACATATAATTTTTTCCTAGTATCGTTTCGATCTAGATCTTTGAGTATGACTGTGGATAGGTATAAGAGTAGAGGAAGACCAAAGAAAAGATGGATGGATTCTGTGAAGAATGATATGGCATGAAAAAAGGTGTCTGATGAGATGACGAGTAATAGAGAAGAATGGAAGAAGAAGACATGCTGCGCCGACCCCAAATGAATTAAGACAAGGACAAGAGATGATGATGAGTATCGTTTCGGTCTTAGTCTTTGAGTATGACTGTGGATGGGATGTAGAGGAAGACCAAAGAAAAGATGGATGGACTCTGTGAAGAATGATATGGCATGATAGAAGGTGTCTGAAGAGATGACGAGTAATAGAGAAGAATGGAAGAAGAAGACATGCTGCGCCGACCCCAAATGAATTAAGACAAGGACAAGAGAATGATGATGAGTATCGTTTCGATCTTGAGAGATTGGGCGGAATCGGTCCAAGTATCGTCGAGGAAAGAGACACGTATTATCTTGAAACTGATTGAGAGAGCATCTTTTTTTTTGTTATTGCGCCAAAAAAAACGTCGTTTTGTAGCACTACGTTGCTATACGATTGTTATATTCATGACAAGTTAACTTGTTTCTCAAAAAAATTAACGTAACGCCTGTTACCCCGAAGACTAAGACAGAGGTGTAGCTATAAAAATATTATAAGTTTATAGAATTCTGGCGTTTATAACATCAATTATGGTCATTACAGCTACTGAATCTTCAATTTCAACCAGGCTGAACCGTATGTTAGGTTCTGATTTTCCATAATATCATCAAAGATGAAGTTACCTTTATCCAATCATAACCTTTGCTCAGTAACAATCTTTATTCAGTTAGCAATTTCCTAAAACAAATAGATGTAACTACAACCCTCCAATCATCTAGTAAAATACTGTTGCGAAGGCAAGTTTCTTATAAGAAAGAATTCATAAGATTTCTGTTTATTAAAAAAATCTATACGTACCTACATACTACGTCTTATAAATTTGGTCATTAAAGAAACTTGAATGTATTATTGTCGTTACTTAGTCGATGATAACAGTGGGGGCCCAGTGATGGTGCTAGTGGTGAATGGCATGCCCTAGAAAAATGTTAAGACTTGTGTCATCTATCAACCTGCTTCGAGTTCTCGTGGATAATTACGGTTTGATGTCTCTCATAGAGAAGATTACTGTGTCCCAGCAGTGGGAACTTTTAAGCTTGATTCTGTTAATTGGTAAACAATATTATACCTAGATAACGCTGGCATTTAAATAAGTTTTTCAACAAATTCAAACGAAAAGGTTTATCCCATTATTCATTCGTTTAATAACTCATTACGTGTCATGTGAATGCGACCTTTTTATTATTATTTGACAACTATGAAAGTCCTTTTAAGCTGTCATGTTTTATGATGTTAAGGATTAATAATTATTTGATATGGTTATTTAATTAATATGTTACGTGCTAATACTAAGGATTAATTATTTTTGTGTCTGAATAGTGAATATTCGTTTTACAAAGTAATACAACCTTTGACCGGACTTCAACAACCGATGTGTGCCTGTGCCTCGTCCACGTGACGGATTCAGTACAGCCCACCCCTTCTTACACAGAGAAGGACGATGGGCAAGCAGTAGGTATGTAAAAGGCTAGTTACGCTTATGCTCAAATCCTTTAAAGGTAGACAGCAATAATCTCCACTAAATGCTTTTCCAGAGAATCGATTTTTTTAAACTTATTTATGAACCATGGATAACTTACAGCTAAACAAAACAGAAAAAATTGTGAGTTACACTGACAGCCAAACACAAGTTTTCACTTATAAAAAATAGACTGGTGAAGATGGTGTGAACAATACAGCACTGCCCACACAAAATAAGCGGGACAACATCAAACGCTTAAACTAGAAACAACAACTAATACTTACATCTACCTACTGAGGTTATATTTGAACATACCTACAAAATATGAATCAGCTATCTAAACTAAAAAACAGAAAAGAAGAACAATAAAACTTGGCACTTTAATTTCTTTCTCATGTAACCTTTTGTTAAAATGGCTAACCAAAACATCAATTTAAAAGTGCCAATTTAGTTGTTATAAACAATAATAATTATTTATTCTTTGAAAGACAACAAAAAAATATTAAAAGGAAAGTTGAGGATCAGAAAAACAGTGGATAAATCTTAAGCGAAGAGTTTTTCGCGTAAAAATAAGAGATTTTTCCTATATCGCCGTGTTTTGTTGTAACAATTTTCTTTGCAAAGTTAACTTTCCGCCAGTACATAAATTACAATGAAATGGAGAATACTGGAAGGGTAAAGCGATGTAAAGAATGGAAGAAAGCTTTTTAATTAATGCTTTTTGTGTGTGCTTCTCTTTTTGTGAGGAGGTGTAAAAATGTTACGGTTATTATTCTTGTAGAAAGTGTAGGTTTGGTGTTTGGTGTGAGAGTGTATCCCGCACTATAAACTTTAATTTAATTTAATTGTATTTTATTTTAATTAGAAATGTTACTAACATAGTTTATGTGTTATTAACAACACTATGAACCATTTGTGTTCGATTTAAATAAATAATAATAAACTCAGCGTAAAAAGAGGACCACTGTTTTCCATATCTGTTGGACATAAACATTTTTTGTTCTCGCCAATTTGGTTACCTATAAGGATATCAATTTATTAAAAAAAGGCTAGTGGTCGCGTGCACGACTGCTGAGCATGAGGTCCTGGGTTCGATTCTCAGGTCAGACAAAGCGTTATAGGGTTGTTCCAACAAGAATTTTTCAGTAGCAGCCATGGAGCCCGGATTTGTGCCCGGTTGATGGCAATAGGCTCGCCTCCTATTACATGGGACTTAAACATAACTGGCAAAATGTAGGTGTACTAATGGGTTCACCTCTGCTTAACCCCTTGGGGATTACAGGTGTAATGTTATGTTGTTTTTTCCAATCCTCCAACTGGATTTGGGAAACACTTAGTATGACTAATTGCCCGACCAGATTATGATAAGATAATATATATTTATTTGCACCAAACATGTGTACACATACAATATTAAAAAGTATATGCAGAATAACATTGAAGAAAATTGGTTCAGACATGTTTGCCACATACTATGGCGTGCAAATGTTTAGAATAATATATTGTGATTTTTAAAATATCATTTCAGTTCGAGAGAAGTCTATTTAACAAAAAAATACCAAATGGGAAAATTACATATTATAAAAATAAAATCCATACCCCACAATGTTGGTTCATCTGTTCATAAAGTAATTGTTTGTGTTGTCTCAATCGAGTAAAACGGTTTTCTATCACGATCAGACGGATTTTCAACGTGTGACACGGAATTATCCCACTAGTGCGCAAATTAACTATAAGCAAATGACTGTCCTTACATCTGTGAATAACACAAAACTACAAAACCGTCTGCCAAGCGCTGTGATTCCGCACTAAAAGTAATTTTATCAACCAAGCACACAGTGGTTTGTTTCCAGATTTGGCTCTTATTTAACATTGCTGACCATTTCGAAACTTGATAGTTTCAAGCTTATGCTTGAAACTGCCCTTTTGGCATGAATACTGCGGGTTAAAAATTGATAAAGTCGCACTATGCCGTGGCAGGCTGCCAGCTGGTCGCCCATGTTCTTGTTCAAATGTATCGCGTGCCTCTAATTTTTTTACAAGTAAAGGATGTTACGGAAATGAATAGTTATATGTTTTGTCAAAATGTTCTAGGGTTAATGGATAATTAAAAAAAAACCGGCCAAGCGCGAGTCGGACTCGCGCACGAAGGGTTCGGTACCATTATGTTTATGACCGTACCGTTTATGTTTATGAAATTAAATGTTTTTATTTTTACATTTGAGTTGATCGAATGAAAGGTAAATTGCGGTTTACGGTTTATGACGTTTTAAAAAAAACTACTTACTATATCTCGTTCAAACCAATTTTCGGTGAAAGTTTGCATGGTAATGTACATCATATATTTTTTTTAGTTTTATCGTTCTCTTATTTTAGAAGTTACAGGGCGGTCACACATTTTATCACTTTGCTTTGCTTTTTTTCTTGCGCAAAGTTTAGAAAAAAATGATATTAGAAACCTCAATATCATTTTTGAAGACCTATCCATAGATCCCCTACAGGTATGGGTTTGATGAAAAAAAAAAAAAAATTGAGTTTCAGTTCTATGTATGGGGAAACCCCCAAAATTTATTGTTTTTTTTTTCTATTTTTGTGTGAAAATTTTAATGCGGTTCACAGAATACATCTACTTACCATGTTTCAACAGTATAGTTCTTATAGTTTCGGAAAAATGTGGCTGTGACATACGGACGAACAGACAGACAGACAGATATGACGAATCCATAAGGGTTCCGTTTTTTGCCATTTGGCTGCGAAACCCTAAAAAGGATTCAAAGTACAGACGCTGGCACATCAAGCTATTACAATCTGTCAAACTTTAATAGATCATTTCCAACATTATCGCTAAAGCAGATGAGAAAATTTGACAGTTTCGAGTAGCTTGATGTGCAGGCGTCTGTACATTAAAAGAAGAAACACGAAGCCAACTTGAAACATGATTCATCCATGGTAGATGCCGAATGGAATTAGCTGATCGGTTTGGACCAAATGAAAACCGAATACATACATACATAAGCGCCTTTTATCCATGGGGACAGGCAGAAACCACAGAACGCAGCGTACTACGATCCCCACATACTCTGCTCGCCTCGTCCACGTTCATAGGTCAATGAAAGCTGACTATAATAGTAATTGCTGAAAGTTGGCTTTATAGTTCAACAAATACAGTCGAATCAAATGTGAAGCAACCCTGAGATAACTCAACCAATCATCATACCAGTTTATCGATAGTACCAAGCTTCATCCATCAATATGATCCCAAACTAGGCAGAGCCTGTACTATGGCAACCAGACAAGTGATTAACATACTTATGTATTTCTGTACATACATATTAAAGATAAATTACACACCCAGATACAGAACAAATAATCGTACTCATCGCACAAAAAATTGTCCTGTCTTTGAATCGAACCCACGACCTCCGTCCTAGCAGTCAGGGTCACTAACCACTAGACTAACAGGCCAATCAAAAAATGTATTAAAAGTACAAAAAAATATAATAAAAACGTTACAGGCACACTATACAACCCTTTACACCTTCAAAGGACAGACCTCGTTACTCAATGTCACGTCAAAAATAATCCTCAATGTCACGAGACAATCTATTACTGTTCATTGGAGTTTTTAGGCTTTTATCATAAATAATGGGTAAAGCATTTAGTACCTGTAAAATGGGTAAAACGTTTCTGAACGATATCTCAATCAGGTGAAGTTAGAATTGGTTATATTTTCCAGAAAATATTGTTACTTTGGAGAGCTTTGGCGTATTATTTTGATAGTCATATTTTATATATATACTATGGGCCTACTCTTGACCTCAATCTAGTCCTGAGGACAGAGATGAGGTCGACGATGGAACGAGCTAACCCAAAAGAAGCCTATTAACTCGCGACTTAATAGATTGCGGTCATATGAACTTTTTGCTTCATCAACATCACCATTGGGTCCTGACTCCAGGTCCACCTACTAGCCACTCAGAAATTTCTAACGAAAACACCAAAGAACACTTCCCCTCTTAAATAATACTGCATGTAGCTTAGGTAGGGTTAGAGTTTATTCCGAAAGATTTAGGTACTTCATACATTCATATTAAACTTATACTTAAATATCTAAATCTCGATATTTTGTCCAGATATGAAACCATGTGAGGTAGGAAGCGGGTCACTTAAAAAACACACCAACGGATAAATGTGACACCTCGCTCACCAGAAATTTCCTGGCACCATTAGTACAAAGGGGTTATTCCCAAAGTACTCCATTCTTTTGTTCTAAAAAGATAAGAATCTCATACATTAATTCCCAAGTTACTCCAATGAATTATTATTATTTCAAAATACTTATTATTTTGTTCCCATTCTGCTCCATAGGTATCTGGAATTATTCTCAAAGTACTCCACCGATTATTCTTTATCAATTCTCAAACTGCTCCATCTAAATAATTACCTATAAAATACATATTTTTCATTACAGTCAGTCACAAAAATTCTTAAAGAGAATGACTAAAGTTTAGCATTTTGTTATAACGTCAATGTATATTTAAAATTGTGGGCTTTTTACAATAAATCCCTCGTTCGCAAAAAATAATAAATAAAATCAAATATTTGTTGAACATAGGTTAGGTACAGATATACCAGATGGTGATGATGGTTGGTGATGGTGTGTCAGATGTATGTGTGATGAAACTGTTTATTTCGAACGTTATCGTTGCTGTCCCAGAGTAAATAGAAGCCGATAATCTATAAACAGGGATCTAAAACTGGCTTTGATTGTAAAGCAGTTAAGAATAGAAAAAACCGGCCAAGTGCGATTCGGACTCGCGCACGAAGGGTTCCGTACCATTATCTATAAAAACGGCAAATAAATCATATCTGTTGTATGGGAGCCCCCCTTAATATATATTTTTTTTAATTTTTAGTATTTGTTGTTATAGCGGCAATAGTAATACATCATTTGTGAAAATTTCAGCTTTCTAGCTATCACGGTTTATGAGATACAGCCTGGAGACAGACAGACAGACAGACAGACAGCGAAGTCTTAGTAATAGGGTCCCGTTTTACCCTTTGGGTACGGAACCCTAAAAATATTGTGCTGCAATCATTAAAACAAATTAGCAAACTATTTGAAATTTGTTTGTACATGTCTCAAAATAGTTTTAAGTCTGCTTCCACATACTTCAAATAATTCTACATTACCTTATTTTTATCATAAGTAGTTACTTAATGTGATAACTTTTATTAAGGAAAGAACGACTGTGATTTTTAGATTTATAAGTATTTTTTACCATGATAAGTAAAATTTCAAATGATTATTGGTCGAATTTTTAAAATATTTTATGTTAGGCTTAATTGCCAGATATCATTTTAGTTTTTTTATTGTTTTTCATATTTTTTTAGACTTCTGAATCCAGAGCCCCACTTTGTGAATTGATTTTTGAATATTTTAAATTATTGAATTAAAAAAAATTGTTTATAAGACTCAAAATGATTGTTGAATTATATTATAAAGTCTTTTATTTTTAAAATCCTAATACCTAAAAATATATTTACAAAGCTTTTGAGCCTGACTGTACATCAGCTACCCTTTTATAGTAATCCGGTACATTTTTAAATTAGCTTTTTGATTTAAATTGGGTGGAGTACGTTGAGAACATTTTAATATTATCATGGAGTAGAATGAAACCTAATTAAAAAATATTATATTTTTCATGGAGTAGTTTGGGAACTCTTTTTGGAGTACTTCGGGAATAACCCGTACAAAGCTACCAACAAAAATATTAATAGAAAATGTTCACCAAATACCTACAACTCAAAGTAACTCTTACCGGAACCGACAACAATCCACTTTTTGATGGATGTAAATCGATCGAAACTTTGTTATTGAACCGCAGAGGACGTATAAAAACTTCGGAAAAGTACACTTTTTTCCTTAAAAAGTTTAAGAACGGAAATGTCTGAAGTTGAAGAAATGACGGGAAGTACCGTGACAGATGAAATTATGGAACGGTTTTAATGGATCTAAAGCCGTTTCTATTATTTTTTTTATTTAAAAATAGCTTTTATGAAATCATTTCTTTTTTCAAGATATTTATAAGGATGTTGTTGTTTTCTATAGTTTTTACATACTGTGTCAGAAGGAAGGTTTTTGCATTATTGCCGGGGGTTTTTCAAATTTTTTTTCTATAGTAAAATATGATAATTATCAGTTTGTACTAGGGAGATTATTCCACCAGTTCCTTTGTTCAGCTAAAATACTAGGAAAAGGCAAAAGTCAGGCGTTTTCTTAACTTTTTAATTTTATTTTGACTATGTACATTATACACAGACTAAAATCATCATTCTCTTGCCCTTGTCCCAATTCATTTGGGGTCGGCGCAGCATGTCTTCTTCTTCCATACTTCTCTATTACTCGTCATCTCCTCAGACACCTCTTTTCGTGCCATATCATTCTTCACACAGTCCATCCATCTTTTCTTTGGTCTTCTTCTACTCTCTCTCTCTTCTGTTTTCGAAACTTTCCTCACGACATTTTCCACATTCCTCCGCATCACATGCCCATACCACGATAACCGATTACCACACAACTTTTCAGTCACCGGCGCCACTTTCAGACTTCCTCTAATGTACTCATTTCTTATTTTATCCATTCGCGTAATACCACACATCCCCCTTAGCAAATGCAAATGCCTTTCATTCATCCCTTTTGTAGCCCAACATTCTGATCCATACAAGACAGCAGGTCTAACCATTGCTTTATAAATCTTCCCCTTAAGTTTAAGGGGAATGCGGGAGTCGCAGATTGCATACAGACTAAAAATAGAACTAAAATAAAGATAAAAAGAAGACTAAAATAAAGTACCTATATTTATACAACGACGACATTAGGACACGTTTTAGGCGTCAAAGTACTCCTCCGCATCGTCATCCGGGAACATGCCTAGAAGACTGGCAGCATTGCCACGTTAAATGGCAATGCTAATTCTTTGGCCAAAGAAAGAGCCAGCCCTCTGGTCACGCGAAGTGTCGACCAGTCGGCGAAAGATTTCTTTAAGAAGGAGACGCGCACTCGGGTCCCATGACCCGAGCGTTTCGACCCCAAACGGATCAAAACTGTAGTCACCAATAAGGTTACAGTATTTGCGCCGCTCGCTCGTTGTGCAGGTGGCTATACACTGTGACTTTTTAGTGGTCTTACAAAGATGGTACACTCAATGTATCCGACATAAAATACCTATAGGCGCGATTTTTTTTAACCTTTAATAATTATGACATTAGGTACAAAGAAAAATAAATAATACTTACATTAGAATTATGAAACATCCTGTTAATAATGTTTGTGTCAAACGGTAGAACATACCTACCCAGCACTGAGGACACGAGTCGAGTAGATCATCGCTCGCAAGAGGGTGTTTCAACAACGTCATGCGTCATAATACTGAATAATATTTTTATTTTTAAATTATTAAAATCACATAAATACGATTTTTTTTTTCGTGAATGTTTAGTAGTCATTGGTTACATGAAGTGGGCTGCCGTTGTAAGACGACAAAAAAGTCACGGTGTATATTGGTCTCACACAATGTGAGTTTTATCGACAAGTAAAGAGAAAGAATCTGAAATTTAAACCTTTTATGTCAGACCAGTCTACATGCGAGGGAGGCCTCTAGTTAACCTACTCGTAAGCGTAACTTAACTTTAGTACCTATAGAACTACATCGAGAAACTTATAAACTACCTACTTAGTTTAAGTACTCAAGGCTTACGGCTCAAACTGTTGGCATATGAACAGAGGAATCACTCGTAAAGTTTAGATAGTTCAATGAATAGTCTTCTATTCAAAATACCGGGAATTATTTTGGATTATTTCGCACTTTACAACTATGTTCGTATGGTAACATTTCTGGAAATTCATATTTTAGCGGGCTTGGATGTTTAAGAGGAATTTAATGAGATCTTTTTGTTTTATAATTTACTTAAACTTTTAGATGAATATGTTGTAAAGCGTTAATATTTTGATGCTCTTTAAAAAAATACACTGTCACTTACGAAATATCTTCCGTGATTTTCTAATTATTGTAGAGAAGTTTAGTTATAACCGTGGAAACTTAAAACAGTCTTCTTATGGGAGGTCAGATGCTAGTACTTGCCACTGTCGAATCATGTGTGTATGACCAGATGTATGGACGTAGACGAAGCAAAATAAGTATGTAAGTATCAAAAAATAGGCAAAAGATTTGAGTTTATGTATGTACATTATTTTGATAAGGTTTTACAGAAATCCTTGTGCAATAAATCACAATAATTCCATTAAACTCATTCTGCCCCTTACACCACATGGATCATAAAACTTTGATGGGCCAGTAATGCACTCGCGTTTATCAGTACACCACAGCATCGATCGCATTATGACGTAGAAAGTTACATAATGAAATTCGTCGGTTGCTTGAATTTCAATCAGGAAGTTTGTGATAGATTGGTGTTTGTGATGCATTATTTTTATTACCTTCTTCTTTTGGGTTATTACGCCCTGGTACTTTTGTTGTAAAATATTGGTTTCTTTTAAGGTTTCAACTGGCTCTTTTATGGACTAAATAATTATGCATATAGGACCGGTTTGTTATTATTCTAAGACCAGGACTTCAGGAAGCGGAGACGAGCCTTGATGTGTTTTAAACCACCAATACAATTTCGTTATTTACACTTCTCGCCTCCGCTTAGCTTTAGTGGAAACGGTTGAGCAGAGTGGAAAGGAGATGTCTCATATTTGATTAAACCAGCCTCCGCTTTCGGTGGCCGAGAAGGCAGCGTACAGCAGAGGCCAGGACAGTCGTGGTCGCTAAACTGGGCATGAGTAGCCTGTACACATATTCTGTTCTGGTCTAGCCAGTACGCATTTCCACACAGCTTCGGTGGATACACCCTTGCTCTTCCTCTCCGCTTTGCACATCTCCCATTTGGTGGTATCCGGGCCTAATGCGGTGCAAAAGTTTTTAATTATCAAACAATCTTTAATAATATTTTCCTTTGCCAAATTTTCCTTACACCTGGCTTTTTATTAAACACACACAGAAGTCAACCTCAAACAAGATTCAAATCATTTCTTTGTCAGAAGAGGGACAATGCTTTTTCTGTACTGAATAAAGACATTGTTAATTCTTTATCTTGATCTAAACTATCTCTATTTATTTTCAACTCCAGCCGTGCAAATAGCTGTCTTTTAAAGCCTTTGAAACTAATTAATCAGTTAGCGAATAATCAGATTATTCCACAAGTTTCAAGATATATGGCGTCGCTTTGCTGGTATACAAGTGATTACGATGAAAGTTGATAAACAACGAAATTGTAATTGGTATTAAGTTTCAAGTTTATAGTAGGTACACAGTCTTTAATCTTCATGTTGCTCTGTTAGTAGTAATATGCTATTTACTCTTCCGTCATATCGGAAAAACTGTAACTGCAAAAAGTACTACGGCAGCATAGAGAAAAAAGTATAACAGCGCCATCTATGACACAAATGAAGAACTAATATCAAATTCCTAAATCACGCAGTTAAAGTTATCCGCGACAACAACTGTCGGGCAGTACCAGACATAACACACGTCTGGTCAGAGGATCCTCCCTTTTCTATGGGAGATGAAGAACTTTATACCCTGTTCTTCTTATCCCTAAAGATTCATAAAATAAAACGTTGGAATAAAGGCTTATTCATAATGATCCTGCTAAAGGTAAGCTATGGTGTTATTTGGTCATGGAATTTTTCAAAGGGAACTAATTTTTTAAACTGTTATTTAAACATTCGAGATGTTATTATGATCAGTTGAAAAAAATAATGGGCAGTTATTTTTTATCGGCGGTTGGTAAATTTGTGCGACAGTAATAAAAAAAAACAATTGGCAAGTAATTTCGTCTTACAATGTCAGTACTAAAAATATGTAAGCAGACTAATAAATAAATGGCCAGTAAAATGATGGAATGGGCAGTTAGATAAATAGTTCGGCAGTTCACAAGGAGCGGAGAGTTTTTTTTAACTTACCAAAACTACTATATACAACTGCCACTTTAAAACAGTGCCTTTTTCAAAATATTTAAAAAAATACCTAAAGGTGTACGATTGATAACACATAATTTCGTGCAGAACCCTCTCGTCGTCCAATCTCTAACGCTACCAACCAATCTTCTGGACTAGCCAATCTGTTCACAACATGTACCACTGATACCAGGAAAGGAGGTTTTATAACTAACAAATCTTCACGAATAAATTGTCGTATGTAAAACCAGTGTGCTCACGGCTCTTTGGATGGGCAAGTATGCACTCGTGTTTATCAGTACACCACAGCATCGATCGCATTATGGAGTAGAAAGTTCCATAATGAAATTCGTCGGTTGCTTGAATTTCAATCAGGAAGTTTGTGATATATTGATATTTATGGTGCATTATTTCTTTTTATCTTTTGTAGGTTATGGCGCCCTGGTACTTTTATAAGATTTTATAAACTTTTAGGGTTTCAAATTTCTCTCTTATGGATTGATACTGATACCAGAAATGGATGTTGTATATACCTATAACAAATCCCCACGATTAGATTGTCGCATGTAAAACCTGTGTGCTCACGGCTCATTGGCAACGCGTAATCGTCTCGACGCCTTCGCAGGCATTCACGCGGGTTACATTATCAGAACAGATTAACCCTGTGATCAGTGTAAACACTGCCTTAATTTGAACTGACGCTTTTACGCATGCAGGTATTGCGTCAGGTGTAAGCTCGTTGGTTCTTTAAGCTGTGTTAATTAAGTGGGTTAGATAGATTTTACATTATAAAACTTCAATGAAACAGGGCAAATTAATAATATAAATGATAAATAACATCACTCTTGAATTGTCTGAAGGATTGGGCTGGAATATTTAGTACACTCATGTTTCAGTACTTGATTTAGAATCCCGTTTATGAAGGTGAGCCAACGTAACGTTTAACCAGTATGTTATTTAGAGTAAATTTTGAAATACGTATAAATTTTCCTATATAAGCAAAACTAATACACCTAAATCAAGATTTGAATCAGATAATCTTGCATATAAGTTCTTTTTCAACCATATCTGTCCATTATAATAGAAAATTTAATAAAAAAAACTTTTGTGCATGAAATTATTAGTTTAATCTCAAATTAAAACGCGACTGCAGCAGAGCTATCTCCGAGTACCGTTTCAATTAAAATTCTTAGCCAGCTTTAAATGATTTGATATGGAGAATATAGAGAAAATTCTCCTGTTGTGCCCCTGCAGTTTTTAATGTTGAAAGTTCGACAATTTCTGATACCTATTATGTAGTTTACTTTTATAATGTAAACTTATACTGTCACTTACGGGATATCTTCCGTGATTGTTCATGATTTTGAGCTCCCAATATTTCGACGCTGTTGCAAGCGCCATGATCGCGGGTTGACAGGTTTTTTTTTTAGAAAAAAAAAACGTCCTAGAACCAAAAATTCGAAGATATGTGACATCTACCAACCCGCACTGGGTCCGCATGGTGTATTATAGCCCATTCCCTCTCATAGAGAGGAGGCCGTGCGTCCCAGCAGTGGGAACATTATAGGCTGATTATGCTATTATGATTATGCTAGTTCTTCTGCGTATGGTGTGACCTGGATTTCGAGGACCAAGGGCTTTGCTGGTTATCAGAGCTCAAGAAAAGAATTACAATTTATCTTGGGTGCTGTTACAGGTTGCATAACATAACATCACGCCTGTAATCCCTGAAGGGTTAGCCAGAGGTGTATCTAATAGCACACCCACATTTCGCCAGTTATGTTTAAGTCCCATGTAATAGGGGGCTAGCCTATTGCCTTCAACCGGGCGCATATCCAGAGTCCGCGGCTGTTACTGAGAAATTCCCGATGGAAAAATCCAATAACACTTGGCTCGACCCGGGAATCGAACCTCGGATCTTATGCTCAGCAGTCGTGCTTGCGTCCACTAGACCAACGAGGCAGGGTTACTGGATACGTTGACACTCATTCCGATTTATAACATGACGTTACTAAAGTTAATCCAACTGGTTAAATTTACATTTCATTTTATCAAATCCTTTGGCTTTCCAAACACTCGTCTTAGGTAAAACGCTTGGTCAATACATGGTTTACTCGATTTATTTTCCGTCCATTCTGAGTTTTTTCACAGGAAATTGAATTCTCCGCTGTCCGCGGTACGTTTGTGAGGAAATCTGTTTAATTTTTTTCTTTTTTTTTCCCTTTAGCTTTCTTTTATGAAATGTGTTCCAGTCTTTCTTTTATGAGGTAAAAGTGTTGAGGTTTTTTTCTTTTTTAAGTAGTATAAGGCTAAGTAACGGTATGGTATGCTTCTTTTGTGGCTACTTAGAACATTTTGGGGTTGGCATAAACTGGAGTTGGTAAAAGCGTTTTGTACTATAAAATGTTTAAAGAGGGTTTTGACAGCTCAAAGCTTTGAATAACGTAATTTTTATGAACTTGTTTAGTAATGATTTTTGTGTTTTATAGCTTAAAACAGTCGTAAAATCCTCCAGCACGCCCAGAAATAAAATCGCAATTTTAATACAACTTACAATCCATACTTCCATATTAGTCCATACTTACTTAGGTATATATTATATATTAAATGCGAAAGTAAGTTTGTTTGTTTGTTTGTAACCTTTTCACGCCTAAACCACTGAATAGTTCATTCTGATTTTTTGCATATACGTTGACAGGTATACAGAAACGGACATAAGGTATCTTTCATGCCGAAAAAAAGTACTGTACCCGAGAACAGCACCAATAACGTTATCGTGTCTTTTGAATCATGATTGAATTATATTATTACAATCAGAGTACAACACGAATTGATTGAAAAATGTTTAATTAATGCGGGCAAAAGCTAGTTTTTTCTGTATTTTTTTAATACTGCTTGAATACTGATTCGTTAAATAAGTCCATTCCACACAAAAGTAATAAATAACCATTTTTCTACAGAAATTCTGTTCTTCAAACCATGCTCATTAACACCGTATCTAAATTGCTTGCCACCGTATTAACGTTTTTCGCATTTTCAATGAAGGTATGTTGCGACTCCGAAGTGATTAAAAAACGTTCACTCATTATGGAATACGTTGTTCTCACATGCAACGTGATATTGCGTCCAATTAGAACGTTTTATAATAACAGATCTAGGGCTTCAGAATGAGCGATTTGTTAAGGTACTACCGCGCTCACTGACAGTCGATCACTTTTCAACCTTATTACTAAGGTCATAAGGGTGAAAAGTATTATATTATATTATATTATAATAAAATGATTTAAAAGAATGGATGGGCATACTATTTGTCTACCTATTCCATACACAGTCGTTAAGATACTAATAATATCTTCATTTAACTCGATTCATTTAATATCATGGTTACCAAGCCGGCACAGTTCCTCGAACGATAGAAATAAATTCACACTACCCCCGCTTAAGATACTTATCGAATCCCTATCTAGATCGACGCCCTGGTCAGTTTATATGGCGCGCTGTTCATGGTTGTGATAGACATCCAATGGGTAATAGAAAGGGTTACGCATACGCAATGACCAACGCCGGCCACCATGGCCCACGAGCAATGGTCTACTTGAAGTTCTAAGGCCGCGGCCCCATGTCCACGGCGCGGCGCCGGCCGCCGTGTGACGTTGCGGCGCCGCCGCCGTAACACGGCACGACGTCGTGCCGCAGCACGGTACCGCGAACGGTGCGCCATCCATTGCCCCTTTCAGTCGATATTTCGCAGTTGATTCGATCGACTGAGGGGCAATGGATGGCGCACCGTCCGCGGCACCGTGCTGCGGCACGACGTCGTGCCGTGTTACGGCGGCGGCGCCGCAACGTCACACGGCGGCCGGCGCCGCGCCGTGGACATGGGGCCGCGGCCTAAGTGCGGAAATCAATCCCGATAACTACGACTACGTTTAGAGTGGGCTGATGTCCTAGAGAAGGCCGCAGTGAATTGCTGAATGTAAGAACCACAGCACCGGGCGATGTTCAGTAGTAGACAAATGCCGCTAGCACGCGTAGCATGAACACCGTCGATACGGGTTTTGTCGACGGAAGAATCGACAAAATGACAGTTTAACAAAAGAAATCTGTCATTTTGTCTATTCTTCTTCGATACGCGTCTAGGAGTACACTAAAGTTGTAACCTTATTTTTTTTCCAAAATTATTAGCCAGGAAGAGTGATATGGCTAGAAAGGAGGTGACTGCTGAGATGACGAGTAATAGAAAAGTATGGAAGAAGAAACATGTTACGATGACCTCAAATACCACCACGCGGCATACCATCCGCACTTGGTTGATATCCCGACAAGTCGTACTCGGCGCTTCTCCTCCACGTTTATCATGCGCACAGCCAAGATGTGGAACTCTCTGCCGGCATCTGTGTTCCCTCCCACATATAACCCGTCTGCCTTCAAAGCAAGAGTGAACAGGCATCTTCTGGGCACGCTCGTTTCATCATAGACCTCATCCATCGCTTTCCACCAGGCGTGATCGAGGTCAAGAAGAGCAGGCCCATTTTGTAATAATAAAAAAAAAAAAAATTGGGATAAGAGCTGCGCAGGAGAATGATGCTGATTATAACACATCATAATAACGTTTTGATTCTACTCTTATTCAGAACAGAACATAGAAATCACAATATTCCAACGTCTTTTAATTAAATGAACTGCTCCCCGCCATGCTAG
Organism: Eurois occulta; assembly: GCA_950022335.1. Taxonomy (NCBI): domain Eukaryota; kingdom Metazoa; phylum Arthropoda; class Insecta; order Lepidoptera; family Noctuidae; genus Eurois; species Eurois occulta. The sequence continues at coordinate 16,953,971 of OX465488.1, forward strand.
CAGCCATACACAAACGCTTGTAAAATTTAAACCGGTGCATTGTACACTTATGGCGTTGAATCTGTGAAATTTAATTTACGGCAGGAAACACGTTCCACGGAGGAAGCCTTTTAATGAATAGAAATGTAATTGTGCTCGACAGTGCATGCGAGTCGATTCTTCACGTCATTACGTGTGCTATTAGCTCGGGAGTGTATTTCGTAGTTCATTTGTTTCTGTTTTGGTAGTTGCTGCTGGCTTTGGGAAATATTTGATGTGTTGCGAAGTTCATTAGTTATCGGGTAATGTGTAATTCCTGGCAACGGATAGGCTGTTTGGTTTTATTCTGAATCTGTCTACGTACAGTATACACACTTGCCGAGAAGTTTGTCCCGTCACTTCGTCTTCCCAGCTAAAATACTAGGAAGGGACGAAGAGCCAATTTTGGGGCACTGTTTCTAGTAAATTTTAACGTTCAAAAAGTGCTGGTTATCATTCTAATTTGAATCAAAATCAAAATCAAAGCATTTATTTCAAGTAGGCCCGTTACAGGCACTTTGAACTGTCGAAACAAAGACAACAATGAAATGTAGCTACAGTCCCAGTCACAAGGCATAAAAACTGTGAAAGTACTGTAGTTAATAAATGAATAAATGAATGACTTTTTATTTGAATCGTGCGGTATCTAGACAATTTCTTTAATTTGTATTTTCTACAGTTGCCGTCAAAACACACGTCATGTCGCTTTAACGTCCGAGCAACGAGTTGAGCGGTTAGCTAGAAGATTTAAATTAATGTGTATAGTTGAACTTTCAAAGCCTATATAGCGAAGGCAATAGATCTTGAAGTGAAACTGCAAAAAATATTTATTTTGAGTATGCGGCTACTCAAAATAAATATTTTTTGCAGTTTTACTTCAAGTAAATATTTGTTCAAGCTTAACTTACCTTGGTTAATGTCACGAACTTGTAAACTTGCAATACTAACCACTAAAAACGGCGATCATAAAATACGACTACGATCAAAATGACATTACATGCTCGTCACTTGGTCCCAAGACAGCACGTGTCACGTTATTATAAAAAAACCGGCCAAGTGCGAGTCGGACTCGCGCACCGAGGGTGTATCGACTTGTAGGTATTTTGTTATTAAACTACATAATTTACTGTCAATCAGACAAAAAAAAGTAAGTAAGTCAGTGAGTGTAAGTCTGACAACCAGTCTTACCAAGGATATCGTATTACCCGGTACTAACTGGGTTGTGGAGGTCAGATAGGCAGTCGTTTCATGTAAAATACTGGTATTCAGCTGAGTTCGGTTAGACTGGAAGCGGACTCCAAGATAGTTGGGAAAAGGCTAGGCAGATGATGATGATGATTTACTGTTTTCAGATTTTTTCCTTTACATGTGCTGTAAGACATTGCCACTTTCTTAATTTCCTTGAGAGTGTCGAAATACATGTTTTTTGCGGCATAAACAGCCGTATCTTTTTTTTACGTTAACTTAGAAGTTTGATTTTTTCACAGCTTCAAGAGACTGTAGACTTGAGTATATCGTTTTAATTTCAACTCGATAGCTCCACGCGTTCCCGAGATAAAGGATCTTGACAGACAGATATATGGATGGACAGACAACAAAGTGATCCTATAAGGGTTCCGGTTTTTCCTTTTAAGGTATGGAACCCTAAAAACGTCTTATCGTTATGTTACCCTTAAGTATTGGTGCGGTGGCAATAAAAGTATTATAAAAAAACACTAGGAGCTTTAAGTGCTTGTAAACGAGCCTCCGTGCGAAAGTTAATGTTTGTTACAAAACGTCCCGTGGTGCGGTAAGAAGTAGAAAGTATGGATCGTTCCTCGAAAGTTCCGATCGATAGAATTATGAGGAACGGGATGTAAACTTCCTCATCATCATCTGCCTAGCCTTTTCCCAATATTTTGGGGTCGGCTTCCAGACTAACCGGATGCAGCTGAATACCAGTGTTTTACATGGAGCGACTGCCTATCTAACCTCCACAGCCAAGTTAGTGCTAGGTAATACGATACCCCTTGGTAAGACTGTTTGTCAGACTTTCGGGTCACTGACTACCTGTAACGACTGTCAAAGATCTACAAATGACAGCCGAGACCAACGGGTTAACGTGTTTTCCGAGGCACGGAGGAAACTCGGTATGTAATGTCCGTCCACGGACCAACCTAGAGATCGACCCGAGCGGCTGTTTTTATTCAGCCACGAGCTCCTGAAAACTAAACTTCCTCAATCCCATTGAAAAGGGAGGATCCTCTGACCAGACGGGTGTATCTGGTGAGCTATTGCCCGACAGTTGTATGCCTGGTTTTTAATGTTTTTAACTCACGACGAACTCTAATGTCGCGATGCATTATTTTGATTTTAGTTCTACATTTCTCAAGCAACATTGATTAATTTCAAAATCTTGTCAATATAAGAATTAGACTATTTTTAGATGAGATTAGGATACGAACGTCCTTAAAATATTTAATTTCCTCATTGATTTTTGTGTCACCGCTCAAGCCGCGCATTTATCTATGCAAGTACAATCCTCCTGAAAATTCAAGAATCAATCTTCTAGTAATCGCTGTAAAAGTTACCTACACCAAAAATACAGAAAAACATAACTCGCCGTCGATAAAGCCATCTAAAAACGAAACAAAAATTATCTCAACATTTTTCATCGTAACTCCAATCCAAATCCTACAACGATGCAGCTAGAAGCCACAACACTCGCAAGACTTGACACATAATATAAAAATATTCTTCGCCACTTCGTAACCCTTAAATGCCAGTGTGAAAAGTAATAATACTACAATAACACTAGGACCGTAATGTAAACCTGGGTCGGACTGTTATGGCGAGATTCCAACCGTAATGCAGAGATAGTTCGCAGTTTTCTAGCCGCTTAAAGCGCCAACAGTTTTGGTTTGCAATGCTGTTTTTCTTTTCACCTACGCTTTAAAATAGGCGCTGTAAAAGCTATATATTTTTTTGGCTTGGATTGTAAGGTTTTTGGTGAATGTGCTGTTTTTACGGAATGTTTTTTCAACTGTGAATTTTTATTTGATTAGAATTGCGTTATTCCTCTATAAAGTATACATTTATCTTTACTCAATTATGTTGGATTGTAAAATTGGTTGGTGCTGTAAAAAAAAAAGACAAAAAAGAACTGAAAAGCACACTCTGTGATTTACGTGTTACATCACAGAGTGTGCTACTGTTGAGTATGTGATCGGGTACCTATCATAGCGGTTAAACGCCAGTTCTTTCAATATAAAACGACTGTGAGTGATATTTTCTTACGTTGTCTCCGTTTTCGTTCTAAGCTAAATTCCCAACATGCCCGTAAACTAACACAATATCAAATAAAAGAAATCCAACAATTCACAATCACGGCACCCCATTCTTCACCCACACACGGTCGCCGTCAACGGTTTAACCCTACACATGTTTTTGTAGTTTTATTCCGAGTCTAAACGAAATGTCAAGGTACGGCACGGTTGCGGTCCGAACTACCGTTGTACCGAGAGAGGGGCACCGTATCGCGTCCGACAATTCCAAATATATTTCCCTGTTGAAATTTTGACGTAATCTCAACGGTTGCGCGCCCGTAAATTCAAGTTAAAATGCGGATTTTAAATGTTTTTGGTTTATTTTTAAGTGGAATGCCTATCTGATTGTAAACTGTTTTCATTTTAGGGTTGATGTTTGAATTTAGCATGAGTTTAGTCGGAATTAACCTATTTTATTTAAACCTGTGTTGTTCAACCGCTGGCAAAGGTCTTCGCAGTTATCGTCTGTTCCCTGTTCGTTAAGTTTTACAGCCAATTTCTGGCCAAAAAAGATATGTAAAAGTTAAAAGGTTAAAAAAGACTTACGACAACCACTTTCATGATTCAGAAATGAAATAACATAAACCTTTTCTAATTAGAACAATCGTAATAATGATATACAATAAGAAATTAACACAATAGCAGACAAACCCTATACATTGTATTGGACGTAACGTAGGTATATTTCCGTTGACAGCTTCACAATGTTACCGCTCTATGACACGTTCTGGAAAAATCTAGCCCTTTTCCAATCATAAAATGAAACCTTGCTAGCTGCCTCTTTGCTCTAAGAGTTGAAAAGCTGTACTGCTGAGCACGAGGTTTTGGATTCAATTCCCAGGTCGAGCAAAGTGTAATGGGGTTTTACCATTAGGAGGTTCTCATTAGCAGTTCGAAGTCGGTGTCCTAGTTGATAGAAATAGGCTCGATAATACTTGGGACTTCAGTTCCAAATTGGGTGGATGGGTGTGCTAGGTATATCTCCGTCTACACCTTAAAGGGAAACAGTCATAATGTTATGTAATGTCTATTAGACCACAATTCAATTTCAATTTCAGCAGTGATAGCCTAGTGGTAATTGCTTGGGTGAAGGAAAACAGCGTGAGGAAACGAGCATGCCTGAGAGATATTTCTTGACGTCATGTAAGGTCAAGTCAGAGGCTCACGGGCGGCATAAAAACTCTGGCACCAGGTTAGGCACTAACCACACGAGAAAGAAAGAATTCCACAATGTTACCGCTTTGTGACAAATCGACACAAATTATGGTAAATTCCATAGAGAGTAAGCTTCATCCCGCAAATAAAATAAAGCCCATAATATCTTATTAAATCCACGTCATTGCCATCTGCCCGAACTGACAATTGATTGCCATGTTTCTGTCAATTCATTGCCACGTTTCTGTCAATTCATTGCCATGTATCTGTCATTATTACCGGTTTCATTTCCGTTACGTTACGATATTCTCTGGTTGTCGCATTATGCACCTTTATTAATAATGACGTGCTGTGTAATGGAATATTTTTGGGGCATGTCATTACCATTCCTGGTTGGTAATGGAGGAATATTATATTTTCTCGACTGTATTGTCAGAGTTCCAGGAAAGTTTATGTTGATATTAAATAATTAATGATGTTATTTTACAGTAACGGAATTTTGCTTAACGTCATTTGAGCTTAAAAGAAAATTAATTTGAATATTAACATGATAACGAAAGTAGAGCGAAAGCCTCTTTTTTGCACAGGACCCCCAATTCTTTTCATAAAATAAAAGTAGCCTAAATTACTCCTTATAACATCAGCTGTCTACCAGTAAAAGTCCCGTCAGCTGTTTTGGGGATTAGCCGGAACAAACAGATGGACAGGCAGACAGACAGACAAACATTTAATAAAATGTTTTTTGTTATGAGTACTGTTAATTTCACATGCATTCTTACAAACAGATACTTAAATTTTATTTATTTGTATCTATAGATACGTGTATATATTTGTGTACGTTCAGGGTAAACTTTTTGAAAAATAGGTAGGTACCAAGCTATGCAAAACCAAATTTAACCGATCTCTCATTGTACAGTAATCTCATACAAAGTGAGGTAAGGTTATATTGGATATGTATAGCTTAATGTGTTGCCGTGTGTACAATAGTGACATTTGTTTTTTTGCTTTAACGACTTGTATTTTAAACTTTAGGTAACCATACTATCAACAACAAACAAAAAAACAAAAAAGCGGAATATGAAGAACTATTGTGTACCTATGTGTTATAAAATCTGTAAAATACCATATTTCAGGTAAATAAATGAATCTGAATCTGAATCTGAACAACTAGACGAATAAACTGTGGAAATAAGCTAAGTAGATGCATAACATTCGTACTGATAAAATGATGAATGATGATTATTAAAAAAACCTGTAAAGTTGGGTATCTACTAAAAATATAATAGTGTGTGCAATGGCCGTGTTTTATAGCGACATAGCCAAAACATCACAAGCGAAACCTTCCTAGGTTTCAATGAAGGAAGAGTTTTTCAAAAATTTTGGATAATATTGGGAGCAAACATATAGGTCTATAGGGTGTGACGTCACTCGGTAGTTTCCATCTTTGTAGACCATAATTATTTGGGATACTTTCCATATTACAGGGAAATGTTGGAATCTTAATATCCCATTACACACTGTTGTGATATAGGGTACATCTTTTCGGGGCAGTTGCCTAATAATTTATTTGGTTATTAGGTCAAAACCCGGGCTTTTTATCCCTTAGCTACTTTATTGCTCTCCACACTTCCCGTAATGACACAGGTTTTGGCGGTAGGTCCATTAAGAAGTCTTGGTTTTGAGTTATTCACTTGGTTATCAAACTCTTCATCCACAGAATCATTTGAGCAGAATACTTTTTCTAGATGCTCAGCAAACAGGTCTGCTTTTAGATGTGGTTTTCTCACCCATCCATCATCGCACTTCAAGAGTGGTTTAACAGCTTACGGTTTGTCAAAATGTTATTTGTCAGAGCGAATAGTTTGAAGACTCTGTAGCAGTTAGGTTTTCTAGCTTTTCTTAAAATGAGTTATGATGGCAGTTTTGCAATAGTGACTTGAGATCTTCTACAGCTCTGTCAAGATTAGTTTTATCTTCAGTAAGCCTACTTAAATGCCGAACTCTTCGAAGTCGTCTCTTTTCTAGAACATCCTTTTTAGGGTTCCGTACCCAAAGGGTAAAACGGGACCCTATTACTAAGACTTCGCTGTCTGTCTGTCTGTCTGTCTCCAGGCTGTATCTCATAAATCGTGATAGCTAGAAAGCTGAAATTTTCACAAATGATGTATTACTATTGCCGCTATAACAACAAATACTAAAAATTAAAAAAATATATATTAAGGGGGGCTCCCATACAACAGGTATGATTTTTTTGCCGGTTTTATAAATAATGGTACGGAACCCTTCGTGCGCGAGTCCGACTCGCACTTGGCTGGTTTTTTAATTCTAGAGGATAGTTATTTCATTCTGGACTGTTTCGATGGGATTGGATTTCAGGAGTACTTATTCAGCATGTTTTAATTATTCCTCTGTAGCAAAAATAATTACTAGTTCCATGCAAAACAAGCAACATTTTAAGTAACGGCAATACTATGATCCGTGACACAAAAATTAAAAAAAACTTGTCTGTCTCTGACCCGATCGTTCACGTCAGTGTGTTTGCAAGTGTTGAAAGCAAAGAAAGACTACTATGGTAGAGTTGAAAGTTTATCTAAAAGTAGTGTATTCGTGATATTTTCTTCTTATTCTAAGCTAAAAGATACAAAAAGAATTAAACATAGTTGTAAGTGCTTTGTGCGGGCCTGAAGTCGGGTAAGTTAATTAGATTTTTTTAAATATTTTTTGAAAATGGGTATTTTTTTTTAGACCTTTGTTTTATCTTATATTTAGTACACTGTTTAATTATACTGCCACATGTTTTAGCAAATATGTTGAAGCATTAAGTAAGCTTACAACATGTACCAATACTTTTAATCTACGTATAAGATTTATATAAAAAAATAAAAAAAAATCTGGGTTCAAAAACTTCTGGTCCGACAACAATTTTCACAACAACTTGGGGTGCTTGTAAATAATAAATATTGTACTATGCAATGTGGTTTCATTTATTCTTTTGGTTAAGAATAATCACACCATGTATTTTAAACCGTAAAATGTATAGGTCAACACTTTTTTTTTTTACTATAGTCATTTATTTGAAATCTGAGATAAAAATTGCCTGTGTTCATATTTACAACCAATTTTGTAAATGAAAGCAATCATATTTTCAAACTTAAGTAACACAGTTTAAAAGACTAGTTCATAATCAGTAGAAAAAACATTAAGGGTTATCGAAATATACTCAGAATGCAAGTCATAATCATCGTTTGTTTACAAAACGTCGCGCAGTGACGTCATGCCGAGGCACTTGAGCGCGTCACGCGTTGCGCAGATGGTCGCTTGTGCGGATTGTTATAATTTATAAATAACGTAGAAGTAAAGTAACAATAATTACCATAAACGAGGACGGCAACAACTTTGGACATGCATTGCTTTCAGACAAGTATTAGTTCAGTAACATACCCACTAGTACTATTTCCTATGTTGAAAGTATTGCAATTATAAAACCCACAATTTTAATACATAAGATGAAAAGTCAGCAAAACACATTTTGTGCTATGTTCCTATTTTTATTGATGATAGTCTTTTTATTTATTTTTTCCAAATTTTGTAAATTTACATTACCACTAATATTTTAAATTCAGATAGAAATATACTCGTATATGGTCTTTAATATTTATTTTCTTTTACGTAAGTTTTTCGTTAAATAATAACTAAATCACGATTGAGAACTTAAACAAAAACGAATGGCAATAAAATTGTAATACATGGTTATTAAAGTCATAGTCGTAAAATTATAGGAAACATCTTTTTTTGTTAGAAAATTCGAAGCAAAAAGTGACTCATAATAATTATAATGATCATAATTTATTATCTCTACTTGTAAGAGGTATCCATGTACAAAGAAAACTAACTAAGTACTCATTCTATATAAAATACAAAGGCAAGGCTGTATTTTAAGAGTCCGTTGTTAAATTCAATTGTGTGACTAGAACTTACAGTAATGACCGTCCTTTGTGATATTTTATTTGACTAATGGTAATGAGGCTTAGTTCACAAGTTTCTTAGTGAAATGTCTAGTTAGATTATTAAACAGATTAACTGAGCGTAGTTCTGCCAAAATGTACCAACCCACATAAAAATCATATTTTCAGAAGTAACTGTACAGGGGGGTTATTTACTATGACGTCTTAAAGCAGGAGTAATTTCAGTGTGGGAAAGAGACAGAGCTATACAGGTCGCCTAGCGCCATCTCTTTCCCACACTGGAATTACTCCTGCTTTAACACGTCATGGTAGGCCACCTGGTTGTGCGTAGTTAACGCAATTTACCTAATTTTAAAATTAAAATGTTGGATTAGTTTCAGGTACTGAATAATTATTTTTTAATCACCCTGTAATTCTTTTCCCATTTTGATACTTTTTCATGTTTTTAATTGTGTTATTATTGAAGATCTATTTGTTTTTAAATAATAATTATACATAGGATGTAATACACTATTTTTGACAATGGTAGAACTAAGCCCAATTAAGGTATAAATTAATAAGAACCATTTCGTTCGGAAAAGCGTTATACCTCTATGAACTTACTCGTAAGTTTGTCAGTTCATATCAAAAAAGTGTTTTTTAGAAAAGATTTCCTAACTCGTCACTGAGGTAGTTTCGATCCTGTAGGATTAAAAAGTTCCCAATTTCGCAATGAAACATCCAAAAAACTATCGGATTGAATTTCCGACGAGTCGTCGAAATATCGTACGAGATAAGGGATTTTCCCCCTGACACAGCAGTCTAACCCGACACGACACACCAAATAAAAATCACGATACCAATTCCGCACTCACAAATACCATATCCGCAAACAAAAAATAAATTTAACCTTTTTTTCACATTTACAAAATTCAATTTGTACAAAACGCCTTCGTCGTAATATAATGACATTAGTAAAAAAATAAAAGTAGGGTAGGAGCACTAATAACACGTCTATTTACCACCGGAAAATTGCTAAATCGCTGGCGTGGCTCGCCATGACAAACAAAGGCCGTTCGATACAGAAAGGGGAAGATAAAAAGAGGTCGTGTCTGACAAAGCTTGGCTGTGGTCGCGAATGCGTGAGCAATACGTAATAACCGGTCGTTCGTACTGGTTTCTCCATGTTTATATACGTGTTTGACAAAGGCTTTTATTTTCGTCTACGGATTTTTGTGACGATAAAGCAAGACTGGAGAATTTTGCGGTTTATTGTCAAGAAAATGGCTTGTCAGTACATACAAGACAATAAAATGGAACACTCTTTGCCGTCGTAAACTACATTACGTATGCTAGTATCATATCGCCGGCGCGTTTCATCATCATTACCCTTTTTCCAACCACATTGGGGTCAGATTCGCATACATGAATTCTTACTCGAAGTATCTTTCGACTTTTATAGACCTAATATTACTGTCTACCGATATTCAAGCTTCTTCTTTTCTGGTATCGGCAATTTAATAGCTTAGTTTCTACTCATTTTCTCCTAAATAAATCTTCATTTATTCGTCATTTTTGAGACTAAGAAATCACATAGGGCACCCTTGTTATCTAATAAATATTAGACCTAGGACTAACGGACTTGCCTTTGGCCGTGGGGACTCTTCTGATTTCATCGAGCCTTACAATCTTTTTATTTTTATGACCTATGTTTTTTAATTACCGGTAACTATGAAAAAGTATCAGTACCTTTACAAAACGTGGGAAGGAAAGCACGAAAATAATCAAAACCTCAAAATCTTTTGTTTCAAAGCAAGAATCGGAGTAACGAAACACAAGGCGAAGGCTCTGTCTGTGTGATTTAGGTCATCGTTCTGACTTATATTGACGAGATGGAATGCTGTTCCACATTCTGTGGTAGACGGTAGGCCTTAGCGAGAGAAAGTATTAAATAAATTCCGACATGAAGTGACATGGAGACACTTAATGCCTTTTTATCTGATATCAAGTGGGTTACGTCAGGGCTACTGTCAATAAAATGTTCTTATTGCTGTTTGTTGGTTTCGTGTAGTGTAAATGTAGTTATTTATTTATTTTATTCGGGAAAACAAACAGGTACACAAGTATATGAAAAAATATGGTAACGATGGAAAGAGGCTTGTATTACATGGAGTATTCGTTTATCTATGGAGCACATTTAAGAGAATTTTAGTTTCAATTGTTAAGGGCTATAAAATTAATGGAAAACTCTTAAAAGCATAGTACATAATCAACCTATAATGTTCCCACTGCTGGGACACACGGCCTCCTCTCTAGAGAGGGAATGGGCTATAATCCACCACGCGGGACCAGTACGGGTTGGTAGATGTCACATGTCTTCGAACTTTTGGTTCTAGGACATGTCGGTTTCCTCACGATGTTTTCCTTCACTGTTTTTGAGAGCAGTGGTGATGAAATAAATTACACAAAGTAATGCGCCTGCCTGGGTTCGAACTCACTACTTACTGTTTGTAAGTCGGGACCGCCGCCATTGGGCCACCGCTGCTCTCAATCTCAAGCTTTTAAAATGCCTCGTATAAATTTCTATAAGAGATTTCTACACGATTTACGGGAACTTTTCTGCAGCTTAGATTAATCTATTTCCACACTTGTTTGACTTTTCCGTCATCGTTATCGCTGGTCTCTTTGTCTAGGCCCTACGGTTCATAGAATAATACCTACGGTACGGTATCTTGGTTGCTGCCGTTCAATTGTTTTGCCCAAAAAGTTGTTTTTGTGCAAACCCGATTGATTTTGTAGTCGTCGATCTTGATGGGTACATGAATGTAATCAGAAACTTATTCCCATTATAATTTGAGAAGATTTCATAAAAGTAAAATGTTCAAAATATTATCAGCTCTGTATTATTATTCTAAGAAATTGAGATTGTTTTTCAAAAATAACTAATAAGTTTTTTTCTTCTTTTCAGATAAACATAGTGGTGTATAGTGAAAATGCGAGTGACTTAAGTGTAAAGTGTTCAAAATGAAGACCTCTAATTTAGTGTTGACACTCATTTGTGTTATTTCCCTCACCTGCACACACGCCAAAACAGGTGAGTTTTAGATTTAAACGCATAATTGGGACATTTACCCTATAATGTGGTGGCACTACACTCATAATTATATTATAACCAGCTTACGCCCGCGGCTTGCCCGCGTGGAGTTCAGTAATGTCCCACGGGATACTACTGTCGAGATAAAAAGTATAATATGTGTTATGTGTTACAAATTATCTGTGTGCCAAATTGCATCTGAATTCGGTCAGTAGTTTTTGCATAAAAGAGTAACAAACATCCATCCCCACAAACTTTCGCATTTATAATATTAATTAATATAATATAGTAGGATTAGTGGGTTACTAAAAATGTTCTTTGTTGAACATTCACATGTTGGAGTCGGCTTCCAGTCTAACCGCATGCAGCTTAATACCAGTTTTACATGAAGCGACTGCCTATCTGTCCTCCACAAACCAGTTAGTACTGGATAATACGATCCCCCTTGGTAAGACATACCTGTAACGACTGTCAAAGATGAACACATGACAGCCGGTACCAACACCCATCTACGAGCCAACCTAGGCTAGGCGGCTTAACCTGAAGATCGACCCTGAGCAGCTGTTATTATTTAGCCACGAGCTCCTCTAATCTGAAGATTGAACATCAGTCTCTATAATCAGGTCATATTATTTACTTGTAGTAACTTTTGGTAGACGTAATAATGAAGCAAGTAACTCCAAAGTTGAGTACTGCGTGCAACTAAGTTTGGGATAATAATATCTAGGTATTGTGTTACAGAGTTGGGCCTATATTGTTTTGTAGACTTTATATAAGTCTTCACAGACTTCAGGCTTTGCTTTCTATTGTTTAAACAAATTTGACAATGTTATACAGCGTGTTTCAGAAAACTGTGGTCATATCTGAGGGTGTGATCGAGACCATCAAAATGAATACCCTTTTCCATGGGATCAACACCGTTACCGCGAAAAAATTATAATCAGCTGCTCCATAAATTTGGGTACACTACATATTATTGAAGTTTTGTATGAAACAGTTTATTATTTTTTCGCGATAATGATAATGGTGGTGATCAGTGCGGAAGAGGCCTTTGCCCAGCATTGGGACAGTAATAGGCTGGTTTTATTATTATTTTACGATGATTAAATTATCACGGAAAAAGGGTTAGAAGAAGCACGCCTGAATCGTGAATCACCCCCTTAAATTCTGATTACTTTCCTGATACATGCAGCCTGTTTTCACATTTCGCCAGTTACTTTTTAATCCATGTAATAGGGGGCGAGCCTATTGCTATCAACCGGGCACATATTCAGTGTTCGTGGTTGCTACTGAGTAATTCCTGAAAAGCCCAATAACACTTTGCTCGACCCGGGAATCGAACCCAGGACCTCATGGTCAACAGTCGCGCTTGCGACCCCTCGACTAACGAGGCAGTCGTCTTATTCATCTGGTAGGTACTAATCTTTCATAGGAGTACTATTTTTCTTCCAATCAATCATAATTTCTATAACCATCAACGTCTTCGATTGAACGGCAAAACAAAAGAGGATCTATTCGGATGATTGATGGCAATCAGAAAGTAAGAAATCTTCCTGATTGCGAGCTGTCAAGCAATCAGTCTTGATTGACTTTCATTGTGTGTTCGATATTAGTAGCGACTTTGATTGAGACTTCAACTTGATGGGATACTGATTGCTGGATGTTGATTGCTGTAGTATTGGGGCTCGTGGCAAAATAATACCAGCCGATCAGATCGATCTTAAGGTTAAGCCGTGCTTGCTTAGGTTGGTCTGAGGATGGGTGACCCATTACTGATCGAGTCCGTGCCTCGAAAAGCACGTTAAGCCGTTGGTCCCGGCTGTCATTTGTAGATCTTTGACAGTTACCAGTCTTACCAAGGGGTATAGTATTACCCAGTACTAACTGGGTTGTGGAGGTCAGATAGGCAGTCGCTCCATGTAAAATACTGGTATTCAGTTGCATCCGGTTGGACTGGAAGCTGACCCCAACAGAGTTGGGAAAAGGCAAGGCAGATGATGAGCTGTAGTATTGGCTGGCATGGAGACGTAGAACAGTTTTTTCCATTTTTCGGTTCCGTAACTGAAGGGTAACCAACGGGACCCTATTACTAAGCCTCAGCTGTCCGACCGTCTGAATGTCAGCGGGCTGTATCTCATGATCCGTAATACAACAAATTATAAATTAAGGGTACCCTACTACTGCCAGGGATGCGGAACTGTTCTTCCAGGGCTGGGGGACGGTTCAAAAGAGATACTGCGGCCCTGGAACACAAAGGGCAAAGAAGGAACATGGATGGGTTTTAGTCAGTAAAAGTCTGACACTCCCTTCCGCTCCGCCCAGAGCGGGAGGGGTCATTTTATGATTTCCCATACCAAGAAAAAAAAGAAAGGGTACCCTATTACGATGGTACGGAAACCTTCATGCGTGAATCCGATTCGCACTTGGCCGGTTTTTAACTATAAACAAGGTTGGGACAAAGAAACCATGGCCGTCAAAAAGAGCGTTGGGTTGACGATATCGTCAAAGTTACGGAAGCAGTTGGATGAGGAACGCACGGGACCGAAAAGTATGAAATGATGTGGGTCCCACTATCATATTAGTGCCCTTATTCCAATTTGCTTGGGATCAAAATAATATAATCTACCTATGTCTTCATTGAGATGAAGATGATAGATGGGCAACGATCGTCACTAACTGGGCGCTCTCGGAGGAAATTGCCATTGAGGTGGACCGCGGCGAAGGTGGTGTGACGATCTGATCTAGTTTGCGGGGCGAACATGGCCAGACATCGCACAGGAGTGAGAGATTTGGAAGGAGAAAAGAGAGGCCTTTGCCCAGCAGTGGGACACTCAAACAGGCTAATAATAATAAAAAAAATATCTTCACATATCATTAGCCGTTGCTCGTAATTTCAATAATAAATGTTTTAAATTGTTGTATATGTATTCCCATCCACTTATTATTAAGTGCCTGTGACTCGAAGCAAGCAAGTAAAAATTGAATGTTCGTGCTATTGACTTTAAATTCATCGACCTTAATTCAAGAAGAATTTACCTGTAACCTTACCTTAAAGGTATCTGTTATCAACTGCATTATACGTTGCCACATCAAAAGGGTTGAGAGCAGAAGGGTTTGTCAATTTCCGTTCAGCCCCGAATAAATTAAAGTTGGTTAAATTGATACCTGACGTATCATACGTTGGGTTAAATGGTTCAAAATTGAATTTGAAGCTTCGATTTTCTGAACGCGAATCAATATTGGAAACCAATCACACGAGCCTTTAAAGATTGTGAATTTAATATTCGAATTTTCGTTTTCAATTGTTTTAATGTTACGGGCGTTTAATTGAAAATTTGTGTTGTTCAATGAGTGTTGATTGTTTTCATCAGAAACCGGAAATTTTTGGGTTTTGGACAAAACAGCCAGCTTGTAAGGTAAGATAAGACACTGTTCAGGATTGGGTTTGTTTGGGATGTATGAGACAGGAGTAGACGGTCGAAGTAGATTGACCGCAGTCTAGTTGCTCTTTTGTTTTTCTTTGTCTTCCGACGTGTGTATTCGCGATTCAGACCTTAGATTCAAAACGAAGCCTGCCAGGGCTGCGGGACTGTTCGAAAGAGATACCGCGGCCCTGGAACATAAAGGGCCAATGAAGGAACATGGGTGGTTTTTAGTCAGTAAGAGTCTGACACTCCCTTCCGCTCCGCCCAGGGCGGGGGGGTCATTTGATGATTTCCCACCCACCAAAAAGATTCAAAACGAAAAATTCAAATTCCTACGTAACATAGATCTCGGGAAGAACCTCTGACTGTGTGAAATGTCTTTTTTTTATGTAAATTGAAATTGGTTTGGTATAAATTATAAAGAATATACTCTATCTGGCAAACGGTGAAGAAATTGGGATAAAAAAAAATGTATTTTTATTTTTAAGTTCGTAACCCTAAAAGTCGCTATCTCGTGTCTCGGTATGTTTATTTTCCAAGAAGTAATCAGTTCTATACAATTACTAGCTTTTACCCGTGGCTTCACGTTAATTTAGTATTTGACAGTCAATTCGGGTTGTACTCTACTTGTAATATTATGATTCAATCATGTTTCGAAAGATACGTGGCGCCATCTATTATCATAAGAGCGTTATGGCTGTTTTCCTCGGGAACAGTACTTTTTTTCGACATGAAAGGTACCCTATGTCCGTTTCTGTACACCTGACAACGTATTGCAAAATTTCAGGATGATCGGTTCAGTGGCTTTGGCGGGAAAAGGTAATAAACAAACTTACTTTTGCATTTATAATATTAAAGTATGGATAAAACACAAATTCAAATAAACATCCAGATTGCCATATTTCAGCAAGACCACATATAGTAGTTCCTATGTAAATCAAATGCAACCAACTAAAGAGGAACCGAGTCCGTGCAGGATTCGTTAACAGAAATGTTAATCCTATTGAAATATCTCATTACAAATTCACTTAAAGCAGCGCTAGAAGTGTTTAAATCAAAATGATTTGTTGTTTCAAGAATAATGGGCCGAAAGTTAGGAATTAAAGAAACCTGACAGTTTTTTACCAGACTGCGGTAAAGACTAGAGATTATGTTTTTAATGGTGATATTTTGAGGTCGTTCTTTTGATGGGTGATCATCCATTAGGTATTGAGATCTGCCCATGCCTCGGAAAGCTGCTCATCCTATATTTGATTTAAAAATCAAAGCTCAAGTCAGAAACCCGATTGGCTGACAGCTAAAAAGTATTGTGTGACCCCGTTACTGCGTTATTACGGTCAGGTAGACAGTCACTTTTAGTATGAAGTCGATAAAAAAAATAGGAAGCATCCAGTTAGACAGGCATCGGCGCTTGCGGGCCCCTCCTGTTTGCTGACATCTCTTTGAGGCGCGCGTGGAACACGAACGCGCCGTCGACACGGCCTGTCGTCATAAGACGGACGGACGGCGAGCTAGAAAGCCCCTGCCCTGGACCCTGTATTTTTTTTTGTGTTTTTGTATTTTTTGGGCCCTGTTTTTGGGAAAAGGATAGGCAGACGATGATGCTGAATATCATCATCTTTCAGCCTTTGTGCTACTTCACTGAGGGTTTGCGCAACACATTTTCTTCTTCCATTGCCCCCACTGAACCTGCACGCTGTCAACCACCCCTTTTTCTTTGATGTCATTTCTCACATAACCTATCCATATTTTCTTTCGCCTTCCAAAGAAACAGCTGAATCAGCAATAGGTATACGTATAAAACAAAACCAATATTCGCACATATAATCAATACCTTGAGAAAGTAACAACTGCTCATATGGTGTTCGATCAAAAACCAATACATATAAAGCAATGTGCGTGATCTCTAATGTGCTTTACACATCGTCATGTCACGCAAGGCAGGCGCTTAAAGCGGCTTTACGATTTAGAGGGACTGCTGCAAGCCTTACATGCACTATCCTGTTTGAGCTGGATGGAAATTGTGTTACAAAACGTGTGTTGGTAAAATTTGTGAATCTGCAGTAGATTTTGGTCACTATACAAACTATTCGGCGCAGTGAAATTATTTTAGCTACTGTGTGCAGCAGTAATTTATTTATTTATTTTATTTATAATTTTACTTCAGAATATAAATTCCATATAAAATTGTTAGTAAAGCTTATAACTATGTTTGTACCTTATAACTACTTAAACAATTACAATTAAACTAATTACTTTGTATAAAAGGACACCACCAGAACAGTAATGTACTACGGTGGGTATAACAAGTTGATTGCATAGCGGTAAAGTTAAACTCTGTCGGGAAATTGGCATGTCCTCATCATCTGCCTAGCCTTTTTCCCAACTTTATTGACATCATCGACTTCCAGTCTTATCGGATGCAGCTAAATGCCAGAATTTTACATGGAGCGACTGTCCTACTGGGTAAGACGATACCCCTTGGTAAGACTTGGTTGTCAGACTCTCGGGCTACTGACTACCTGTAACGACTGTCAACGATCTACAAATGACAGCCGGTACCAACGGCTTAACGTGCTTTCCGAGGCACGGAGGAAGTTTGGTATGTAACGATGGTTGGTGACCCATCCACAGACCGACCTTGGCGAGCGGATCGACCCGTGCAACGATTATTATTTAGCCATGAGCTCTTCCTCCTATAACCAAAATTTCGAAGACTTGTGACATCAATACATGTGATGAATCATCATCATAGTCTACAAATTCGAAAGTGTTCATTTCTATCTTCATCATTTGCATAGAATTCTCTACTATGTACTCGTAGGTTGGTTTCTAGTCAAACTGTATTTTACATGGAGCGACTGCCTTTTTTTCACGTGTGCTCAATTCTTAATGGGTGTCCTCCGCCATGGGGCCGATGGTGGGGTCTGTCAGACTCCTACAGACTAACACCCTCACTGTGCTCCTCCTCGTCACTTCTGGCCGGGGTTGCGGGTACACAAATTGAATTCTCCACAATCACCCCAGCAGTGACGGTTTGCTTGCGACAAACCCCGTCTCAGGTAAAAGGGAGAGGTGAGCTGCCATCTGAACTCCGCAACACTGTTACTGGGTAACCGCAATCCTCTCCGTCCTCTCTTTTGACTACCCGTAACGACTGCTAAAGACCTACAAATGACAACCGGGACCAACGGCTTAACGTTTTATCCGAGTGAGTGGTCTATAATATTTGTAATGGATGGTCACCTATCCACCAAACAACCTTGGCAAGCGATGCTTTACTTTGAAAATCGATCCGTGAAGTTGTTACTATACAAATATAAAAATAAACAGCTTTTCCTACTAAACTGCAATACTTCCACTGTCAAATGCATGGAACAGCTGTTTTTTTTAAATTACTGATTAAAATTTCTTTTTGGGGGTTCAGAATGGTGCTCTGAATACGTGGTTACCGTTTTATAGTCGTTGTCCCTTCCACCCTGTACAGACTCGAGTCCCTTATTTTTTTAAATTAACACCCCAATAAACCTCCACACGCAACCCCATACAGCTAACAGCCAAACGTATCATATTAGTATCATATCCCATTGTATGGTACAACAACAACCCCGATAATATTCAGTTTGCGTGTTGATTTGCCACAATTAATTGGTTAGGACTGTGTTCATTGGATTTAGTAAGTAATTACGGCTTTATATTGTAAAGTACTAATGTTATTGCGGTCGTTGGATAGTCGATATGTTCGCTCGTTATTGTTAAAGCTTGTTATGTGGTTCGATACGAAATATTTTATACTGGTAAGTTTAAGGTTGTGTAGAATTTTTGTTGCCAATTCGAAAACAATAAAAGAAAACCTCGGCTACATTGGGCCAAGTTTCAGTTTATTTTTCTTTTTGTGCCAACATATCAAAATCATTTAACTCGAAGTATTGGCTACATTTTAAGAAGATTTTCTAGAAGTCTTTTGCTAGATATAGGCCTCTCCACAAGTTGCAGGACTTCAGTCAGATCTCCACCTACCCATTCTAAGTGTCTCCCAGCAACCTTTGTAACCAGTCATTCTAGCATCTGTCGCTACGCTTGTCAATTATTTGTCTTTCAAGAACCTCCTTTAAAAACCAAAATATTTTTAAACTCACAAACGTTTTCACCGTATACTCTACAAAACCAAACCGACACAACGCTCAGGTAACCAAATGACTTATTGATTCTGCCCTCCAAGCCAGGACTTATGCACGGAACCCTCGAATCATTTATGCATGAATGCGGATATCCGCTGGCTTAGTTGTGCATATCATTTATAACTGTTAGGCAGATATGAATGGAGGAATTGAATTGTATAATTTGATTATATATTTTGTGTTCTAGTAGCAAGCTAATGTATTTTTCAGAGTTCATATTGTAGCAAAAATGTCTTATAGGTACTGTTTGGCATAAAGCCAGGCACATAAGGCATACAACAGTGTGTTTAGAGAATCCAAATTTAAAAGTTGTTTGTTCTGAGAATCAGCACAAAATCGGTGGTAATCGCAAAATCGTTATCGTTGTTATGGCCATGTGATGCAGAGGAATGAAAAAAATGTCGTGAGGAAAGTTTTGAGTATGAATATGGATGGGTATAAAAGGAAGACCAAAGAAACGACGGATGGACTGTGTGGATAATGATATGGCAAGAAAGGAGGTGTCTGATGAGATGACGAGTAATTTATAAGTATGGAAGAAGAAGACATGCTGCGCCGACCCCAAATTAATGGGGATATGGGCAAGATAATGATGAATTAGCACAAAATCAGATTATCTCCCAAAACATCAAAATTTTGCCATGACGTGTTTTCGCTGGGTAGAAGAAGTGGAGCAACTAAGTTCCAACACATTTGTGTTTTAGCAACGATGTTTGGTAACTGAATTTATTATTTATGGTGTTAGTGGTTTCGGAAGTTCTTACTCAAATACTTTTATATATTATACTATTAACTTTATATTTTTAAAACCTGTCTGTGCTTAAACTTATGAGCATACATGATTTTGAGCTCCCAAAATTTCGACGCTGTTGCAAGTGCCATGATCGCGGGTTGACTGGAGAATGCAGGTGGATGGAACATCGTCGAAATATCGGGAGCTCAAAATCATGAACAATCACGGAAGATATCCCGTAAGTGACAGTATAAGTTCAGTTTTAAACCGTAGAAGCTTAAGCACAACTTTCTTTGTTGGCACTGAGCATTTACCTTCTACTAGCTCAAATCTATATTCCACTCTAAAAAACGGAATACAGAAATCAAAATAGAGAAACCCGTTAAAAAATAAACCGTACATTTCCAATAAAAACTTCAGGTCAACAACCCTATGTAAAGTAATGATGTTATCATTGAAGAACGTTACCCCAACCCACTCGATAGGTAGTCAATTCAGTATGTAGGTCAATCCATGTCAGGTGTATTTACTTTTAATTTCCCAGTATTATTTGTACGGTTCTTTAATTGACCAATCAGCGGATAAACAAGTTTCTTGTGTTGGTGCTTACTTAATTTAATAATGTCAACATTTGTATAAGGATTACGTAAAATTCTTTCCTACTTTGAAAGGGACGACTGATTGCCTTGTTGGTCGATTTTCTGCGAAAGAACTTTAATAGTAAGGAGAAAAAAACCGCGCATGAAGGGTTCCGTACCATTGTAGTAGAGGAGCCCCTTTAATTTTTAATTTATTTTTATTGTTTTTTGTTATAGCGGCAACAAAAATACATATTCTGTGAAAATTTCAACAGTCTACCAATTATGGATCATGAGATACAGCTCGCTGACAGACAGACGGACGGACGGGCGGACAGCGGAGGTTTAGTAATAGGGTCGCGTTGTCTCATTCTCGTTGTCCCGTCCCTTGGGGTACAGAACCCTAAAAACACATTGCAACTATTTTAGCAAAATGAAAACCGATTTGATATAATATTTTACAACCCATAATCTCACTATTCTTTATCAGCGATATAAAAGCAGTGCAATTTCCCAAGGAAACTTTCATTATCAACACTAAACATCGTAATATGAACGACTCTTATAAACACACCTTTACACACCTTAGTTTATAGTAGACTATAACAATAAGCGCTTGGCTTTTGTTTTGATCGTTTCGGCAATATTATGGTAACTTTGCTCCAAGAAAATAAACACTGGCTGTTATTTAGTTATTTTTGCAACGCCGACAGGGAGTAGATTTTTGGCAGAGGCCAAATGGGGAACTGTTTTCAAAAGTTATTCCTTCGTTTGTTATTTCTTCTATTAATCATAGGACTGTACCCAGCATAGAATATGGTACGGCTTAAATTGTATAATGATTGTATGATGTTGACAAGTTTTCCCAATTATTATAAAGCGAGTTTGCCTTTCATACCATGGAATCAAAATAAAATAGGATAACCTTGTATTAAATCGCCCAATTAATGTGGTTGGGGTCGTTTGGAACCAATTTTCAATAGGTACCGGCTAAAATTAAACTATTCTTACGTTTTTCGCAATTTGCATATCGGATGGCTGACCAAACTGTGATTTGTGACCTTCAAAAATACATGAGAAATCAATGCAAATGCATACTAAAATCTAGAAAAAAATGTATTTTCAACGGCTACTCTGGTGATTTCGCCTTAGACGTTAAAGTTTAGACAAAATACAGTATATAACTGGTTTCATAAAACTTCTCACAAATAAAAGTTTTATGTAGTAGTGCTCTATTGCATCAAATTTGTATGGAAACGTGAACCTTGGTCTCTGTTACTCTATCTACTCCTTTGCCAATAGCTTGTAATAACAACGGTAGTAAACTTCGTTCGGGAGTTATTGGGACTTTGTTTTGTTTGCGATTTATGCGTATATTTTGTTACTGCTATGTGATTTCCAATAGAGGTGACCTTTTTGCTTTCCGTAGGGACTTTCTTCCCCGAATTAATTAAGTTATGTTGTGATTACTTATCCTCCAATCAAGTAGATAGTTTCAGCCATTGTTTTACTTTAGTTGGGTGACCTTGCTTGTGTTGCTCGGGTAAAAAGAACATACATAACATCACCCGTAATCCCCGAAGGGTTAGGCAGAGGCGTACCTAATAGTACCCGCACATTTCGCAAGTTATGTTTTTAAGTTCCATGTAAGAGGGCGAAGCCTATTCCCATCAACCTGACACAAATCCAGACTCCATGGCTGCTACTGAGAAATTCATGATGGAAAAACCAAAAAAACACTTTGCCCGACCCAGGAATCGAACCAAAAACCTCATGCTCAGCAGACGCGCTTGCGACCACTCGACCAACGAGGCAGTCATTTAACAAGAAGACTGCGCCGTTTTTATTTTGTTACGAATAAATGTAAGAAGGGAAATATTTACGGGAACTACTGTCATAATTTCAAATGATTAAACTTGTTAACACCACAGTCATAATGCCTTTTTTGCGCTCACAAGAATCGATATTTTTATCTTTAAGCATAGTTGGAACAAAAGCAATGGCACTCACTTACAATTTATTATAAAGGAATTTTATCCAGGGCTCCCAGTGACTGGCCCATCTTTCTAGGTAGATAAAAGTCAATCCTGAAAATAGTAAATAGAATAAAAAAAAACCCCAGAATTTATGCACTGAAATCCTCTCTCATACGGACATCTATACAAAAGCGATAAACCGTAGCTTACAAATACTTATCAAAGAAAAAATATATAGCTGCTCATCTGCCCGTAATATAAAGCCTGTTTACACTAGCATTTCAGAATATCTCGTAAATATAAGGATTTCCATTTACAAGGCGAACCTTTAAAAGGAATGAACTCGTATGAGGCGATAAAATGCGAGGCCGCTGAGTTATGGGCTACCTACAGACATATTCACGCAATTAGGGCTGTCCCTTGGATGTGTAGTAACATTATAGCTATAACTGTTACTGACAGTTTATAGTTAGTTTCAGTGTCTGTTAGATTTTTTTTTCTTTCTCAAACCCAGATCTTGATAAATGTTTGCGAATGAATGGAAGGTGATCCTGTCAGAATGTTTGAATTTTTGTGAGAAGAATGCATGACTGTGTTAAATAAATTATATGTTTAAATAGTGTAATTGGCTTCGGCCGTTCTATTTAAATAAATAAATAGATTTTATATGATGTACTGTTTGTTGGCTGTCATTTTTAGATTCTTGATAGTCGTCTTGAAAATCGGCCGACCAGACATGCCAATGGGTTTTACCTAATAACTGGGTTATGGAGGTCAGATAGGCAGCCGTAGATCATGTAACATACTTGTATTCAGTCAACTGCATCCGGTTAGACTTAAAGCTGACCCCAAAATAGTTGGGTAAAGGCCAGGTATTAACATAGATAGATCCTGCCAGGGCTGCGGGACGGTTCGAAAGAGATACCGCGGCCCTGGAACATAAAGGGCAAAAGAAGGAACATGGATGGTTTTTAGTCAGTAAAAGTCTGACACGCCCTTCCGCTCCGCCTAGAGCGGGAGGAGTCATTTGATGATTCCCATCCCGCAAAAGGTATTAACATACTCGTAGATTAGACAGTATATGATTGTTATATTGTTGTGTTTTATTAGCATTTTTATCACAGCAGCCAGCCAGCGTGTAACCTGTACCTGTGTTATTTGTTTGTGCTTTATGATTATTGTTATTTTATTTTTTTTGTATGCACGTCATGTCCCTGCGACATATAAATATTTTTTCTTTATTTTTCTTTAAGAATAATGGCAATACCAAGAGATGGTTGCATAAGTCCCAAAGGTCGCTCCAAAATACAGATTTCTTTCGTATTTACATCAATCGATTCGAAATATCTACATTTAAATGTAAACCAATACATAAATATAAAACCTAAACCATTATCAGTTTGCTTGTAACTTTTTCTAGCATTTCTTTTATTGGCCTTCTACGAAAGATTGGATGGTGATAACACAGACTCCTATTCGAAAATAAAAAGAAATCTGGCAACCCTATCAAGCCTAAAGCATTATTGTCTTGAAAAAAGGCTTTATTTACCGTCATGGACTATCAGTCGAAACTAACTGTTTCGACTAAGTTAAGTTGTAGTTGAATTTGCGCAAACGAAACTGAACTCGAGCTGTCATTATAATTATTCTGGTACAATGATGACACTGACATTTTTGGTAGCATAGGACGGTACGTGGATAGGTGACCACCCATCCATTATATACTGAGTTTCCTCCGTGCCTCGGAAAGCACGTTAACCGGTTGGTCCCGGATGTTATTTGTAGATCTTTGACAGTCGTTACAGGTAGTCAGTGGCTCGAAAGTCTGGCAACCAGTCTTACTAAAGGGTATCATATTACCCAGTGCTAACTGGGCTGTGGAGGTCAGATAGGCAATCGCTCCATGTAAAATACTGGTTTCAGCTGTATCTGGTTAGACATGAAGCCGACGCCAACATAGTTGGGAAAATGATAAGCAGATGATGAATGATGACACTGACAGGTCTTGAACGCGGTTTATAGTGATAGCGTTCAGTTTCAATGGTGTAATCGGCCCGTAAGAAAAACATCTTGCATTTGAAGTTTATTAAGTCGCAATATTTTTAGGGGTAAATCGTAAATGTTTGTTGAGGGTAAGTCCATGTTTGTCATTTGTCGTGATACGAAATTGCTTTCTGTCTCTCTGGGAAATGTGTAACAGATAATGTACACGATATAAAAATGTTGAACATAATATTTTTTTCTTTTGTAACCTTTGATTAAAAAAGCGTACAGTATATCGATTGTTTATTAGGAAACATTTCCGAAATGGATCCAAGAGGATCTTTTTGATATGGTTTGTCGAAAAATAGAGGTTTTATTTTTATTTTGTGGTGGCAATGATTTTTATTGGATTATTTGTGTTAATGAGTAGGCAATTTACAAATACGCGATACAACTTAGGTTTAATTATAGGACCTCTACTGCAAGACTCCAGTTTTGTCTTCGCAGTCCTCATGGTTAACGCAAATATAAAACAAGACCAATTTTTTAGTTAAGATTTATTTAACTGTAACCAAAGTGTTTGTTTCTGGTCGACAAAACACAACAATTGCAACATTTTAAGGTCGAATATCACCAATAAACTGATCGCGATTAACGCGCCCAAACTGCGTTAAAGAGCTGTCAGTGCCATTATGTCTATTGGATTGATACAGACTTAACAGATCACTGCTTAAAACACCGTACTTAAATAAACCTCTTCCTTCTCACCAAAATCGACTTTAGCTATATACCAATAAGAATCTGTCTACCTACCGACTTCCATCCATCTCGGTACACCACATAATATATCCAATATTTAGGTGTTGGTGTAATTTCACGCGGTGTCGGGTAGGGAAGGCATGGGATTTTGTTCTATCCCCGTACCCATGGTTGCGGTTTTCAACCGACGACCCTTAAAATGCAAAGCCATGGGTTCCGCCTCTGAATTTTTAATAGGTAAGTATAAGGTCGAGGTCACACAGCGAGCGTAGCTAACCCAGCTCAGTTTAGCTTAGCACCTAGCTATCCATGCTAAAGATAATGATGTGAACTTACACTGTCACTAACGGGATATCTTCCGTGATTTTCAATTATTCTGAGTTCCCGATATTTCGACGCTGTTTCAAGGTGCCACTAAGGCAGGATGACTGGAGAATGCGGGTAGATGGTAAGTAAATTGTTAGGTGTAGACAAATCTGCCTACCCTTTTTCTTAGTCGCACTACTGGAACTCGAGGGTAAGTTTAGTTATAAACCAAGCAAGACACGAGTGTAAGCTTAAAACATCAAATAAGATAAAGATGTAGTCACAAATCTGCGCTCCGCAGGCGTAAAGGAATACATAATGACGGCGATTCACTTGTTATAACCGGAAAAGCCGATTTAGTTAGCTCTCATACTTCTGTTAACACGCTTAGGTTAGGTAGATCTTTAGTTTGCGTTGTTCAAGAACCTGTGGCGATTTTGCTTCGCCTCAGCTTCCTGAGTTGAGCTAGCATAGCTTAGCTCACGATGTGACGTGTATCCTGTATAGTGTATGCGAACAAAGTATGTTTTGAAACATGTTGTCTGACGCTTCTGTTCTTCTGAAGAACTTTGCATGACAGGTTGTTGTTTGTTGCGAATTAGACTTAACTGTTTAGAGGTTGTGACCTATTTTAGCGTGTAGAAATGATCTACTTATCAACTGTGTCGAAGTTATTTGTATAAGTCAATGTGATTATTAAATCGCTTGTCTCCTTCAGTCTATAGATGTTCCTTGCCAATATTGTTTTAATAAGTCAGTGCGAATATCGAAACGCTTGTCTATTTCAATCTACTCAAAACTAAGAACTTCCATACAAACTTTGATCCCTAATCTTAGATAGATTCCTTGGGGATGAAATTCCAAAAATTGTACAACTGTTATGCAAAGTTTAAAATAATACTTTTAAACTCAGAGCTTTAGGTGTTGCAATACAACAAAATGTATCCGTCCCACTTGAATACTTTAAGAGTCTTTCTCTTTCATACCTTTTTTACATTGAGCATAACTAATATAGTTTAGACGCTAGTGTACCTCTCCTGCCAAATAAATATAATAAAATAATAAGTGGAAATTATAACTGTGTCTTCCATTGGTTCTCAAAACCCAACATTAGGCTGTGCCTCGTCTGTTAGTGGATTGAAAATGTGTATCTGTTACGGGTAATGCTAGAAAAAGAGGTGAACCTAGGTTTACCCAGGTTAGCCGGGTTAACTTGACATTATCCGAGCTTGTTGAGTAAAGTTCGAACGTAACTGTATTACGGCTAAAAGCCGAAGTACGGTTACAGCTAGTTCTAGCTGGCTATAACTAGGTGCGGCCAGTAGTAGTTGATAAAACTTAGCTCTATTATTTTTATAGCCAGCACACCAACGAAATGGTTTAGGTTGTGTTAGAATTGTGACCAAACGCGTTACATCCAAGATAGACTAGACTTATAATTTTATTTTATTTTAGTGATTATTCGACTCGACTTTTACCTATATAGCTTGGGTAATACTAAGTTTACCCGGGTAAACTTAATTTCTACTTCTGGTTCTAGCATTACCCGTAAAATATCGATTACTTCGTCAACTTTCTATGTATAAAGGGTGTAACCAGACCCTTAACGAAGCCGAAAGGCAAGTCCCTTTCGGATTGCGTCTCCCCGTCATTGCGATATTTTTTTTGTTCTAGACCATACCTAGGAACCTTCTAGTTACGGAGATATTGGGGGGCAAACATCCAACTTTTACACAACTTTTTTTTTCCAATACATGTTTTTAACTTAAGATTTTTACTATTAACACATCCACGACCCCCGTACATCCTTTATTTTTCGAACTAAACTCAACGATTAAATTAAGCGACTACCCGACTCCTAATCTCTTACAAACCGACCGATATTGATTAAATCACTCTCTTAGCCTCGACAATATTGAACTGAACTTTCATCAACAACTTAAGTAGGGGAGATGGGCTGCGATTTCTCCATACAAATTTTGACGAAATCGACGTTTCGTATTCTCCTTTTTCTTCTTGAATAATGCCTCTAGAGCTATCTTTTTTTTTCGTAAAATCAAGGACAAGTGTAGACACGTCCCTGTCATTTCCTTTTTTTCATTCAGCGACGAATAAGAAAAGGAAACATGACACTCCAAAATTGACAAATAATGCCCCATTTTTACGGCCGTGATTAGAGGACTACAAGACAAATTGTAAAAGATTTCTAAAAGAAAATTAAAAAAAAAATAATGTAAAAAATAATTGAATCGGCTAATTTTTCGAGGAGAAAAAAGGGGAATAATTTTTGCACTATAATCGGTCTGAGCTGCAGCTGCCCCTATCGCACTCTACGGGGGCAGCCTTGACGCAGCGCGGTGGCAGTAGTTTCTACAAATACCTATTTCTCAAATTTCTAGCAGGCCCTGTCTCCTCTTAAGTCTCTTCCACATTTTATTTAGGGAAAGTTTTGAAGATAAAAATGCCTTGAAGAAACTTTTCTACGCTAATAGTTTTCTTTGAATATAATAGTACGACAGTTCTTTCTTCTTCAGACTGTGTTGCCAATTTCCTTAATAGTCTAGGCATTTAGTCACGCTCAGATTCCAGGCATTCATTTAAAAAACATTAATCTTTTATGTTAACGATGTTCCTGTCTAGCACTAATAGGCTTTTAGTGTCCCGTTAATGGATGGAATACCTTTGTTCTGTGCTGAAACACTGCGTAACATTGTTATATAACGTACTGAATGACGTATGAGCTAAAATAGGTAAAGTCTATTCAATACCTTGTTGTCAATTGATGTGATTACCAAAAACATCAGCTTTATACGACTGCCTCGTTAGTCTAGTGGTAGCAAGCGTGACTGCTGAGCATGAGGTCCTGGGTTCGATTCCCGAGTCGGGCAAAGAGTTATTGAGTTTTTTCATCAGGAATTTCTCAGTACCAGCCACGGAGTCTGAATTTGTGCCTAGTTGATGGCAATAGGCTCACCCCCTATTACAAGGAACCTAAACATAACTGGCAAAATGTAGGTGTAATATTAGATACACCTCTGACTAACCCTTCGGGTATTACATGGGTGATGTGATGTTATGTTATCAGCTTTATATTAGTGTTTTTAAAATTAATTTAAAAATTAATAATGGAACTTTTTGTGAAAACTGAACTCTTTAGTGGGGTTAAAGTTACGAAAAACAAAATATTCGTTTACATGTTCGGAAACATATATATTTACGAACGCAGGTTGTATTTTTCGTTTTTCGCCGCCCCAATGACATTTGAATGACGTATTTGCTGAAACACATTTTTATATGACACAGGGTGATGTTAGGTTTCATGTCATAAGCTATAATAAGCTTTTGGGTTTAATATCAAATCATGTCAGACATTGTATTTATTTTAGGTTTTTTCGTTTTATTGTTCAATGTTCTTGTGTTCCAATATATAACTGTTAGGTAGTAAGAAACGTAATTGTTAACATTAGTAAAAAGGCTCAGTGTTACGAGTATATAATTTTTACTCATAAAAATTAACAACTGTTACTATGGGACCAAATTTGAAGTAAGAAAAAATCTGTCGAACCTAATTTTGATCTTGGAAATATAGCTCTTTTGTAAGGGGTTGCTAATAGTTTTTTTCCTATTTTCGAAAACGAGACCCTTTCAGAAGAATATCATCACTGTCTATCTCAAAATTAAAGATTTTCCAAACGAGTTAAGCTATGATATGATTGTAATCCAGCATACTAACATAATCCGTTAGAACTTTAAATTAACTTAGAGCAGTTTACCAGGAAACGATTACTTTTATTCCAACGCGATCAAATCTAACCGACTGTTTCTACCAACTCACCAGTGTGTAAAACGTCTGCAAAGAATTAAATTTAAATACCTGATCGATGGTTTGCGTGACCAGAAAATTAGTTCGTAGCACAAAAGATTAGCGTTTCTATTCAGTGGAAAGGCTGTTCGCTTAGCACGCCTGATTGTTTCTGAATAAATGTTAAACTTCACGCGTCACTGGGTCTGTGTTCAATCTGATTTGTACACGGAATCAGGTACTGTGATCATTGGGACATGGAAGCGTAATTTTTGACGTTGTTCAGTCAAGAGAATTTTGTTATCTGATGTAGGCTTTTTTGTTGAAGAATTGTGTAGGTAATATTCGTGTTAGAATACACTAAATGCCTAAAGAATACATTTTACAATACTTTTTCTATGTTATTCTAAGCTACATTTACTGAAATAGTAAAACTAGGGTATTATAAAAAGCAAAAAAGTAGGTATATAAGTGTTCTGTGTTTCAGATTGGAAAAAAGTGTTAGTATGTACGTTTAGGATGTACAACGTTTTTTCTTGCGGCTTTTAGTCTAACCGAATGTGGCTTAATACCAGTATTCTACGTGGAGCGACTGCCAATCTGACCTCCACAACCCAGTTAGTACTGGGTATTCGATATGGTTGGACTGTACTTAATTAATTCATGTTCTAATTACGTTTGAAAAACGTTACACAATTTTAACGATTATGAAACTAAAAATGTTAGTTTATAATTATATAGTTAGTTAGTTTATTATTTAGCTGAAGAAAGTATGGAAGAATCGAACCATAATTATATTGATTTAAATTAAGCTATTTTATTAAATGTTGACCGAATTCAATTGTTCTGCTTCCATTACCCCACATTTAAAAATACCTCAACAAAAACTCTACCACAATAATATCTTTTGTTAGTATTCCATTCCGCTCCGTTTTTGCATATCTCTTTCGGTCATAATTTACAACCTACATACCAGGGGATAAGATCTATGAATGTCAGTTTAATAATGTTATAAAATATAGCCGGTGGTTGTTCAATTCTCGGTCTACAACGAAGGTAGGTATTCCCCTTTTGTAAATTCATCATTACAATAATTTAATATGCTCAGGCGGTTCGCAAAAGTAGGGCGGTACAATCGAGCGCAGTGCTTGTAAAGGATATTATTATTAAATGGTTGAATAGGATAATGAGAGTGAGAGAATGAATTATTTTGCCGTGGGCGTTTTTTCTGTTTCCTTTTATTTGTTGGGAGATTTAAAATTTAGTAGCTGCTTTTAATTTTGGCGATTTTAAATGTACAATTTTGTGAGTCGCCCGTTGGGTACGCTAATGAAGCTCAAATGTAGAGTTAATATTGAAACAGTTGTGAAATTGTAGAAACTGTTGATGGAACTTGAATTTAAAAAAAGTTAGTTGGTTCCGATTAAAGCCACGCACCAACAAAGCCGTTTCAACAATGATTTTGATATTCTTTTACCATAAACCAAACTTTTTTATGTGCATCTGCATTACACACAGTAAACAAGGTAAATATCTTGTTTCTGGTGTTAATGATAATATTACACATCATCTTTTTTTCATAAAATTATTTAATTAATTCAACTTCAAACTATAAATAACACTAACACTCACCATTACAGTGACACCCAATAGACGAATTGAACTAATAAAAACAACAAAGTTTCTTTGATCAATTAGTTCGAAAGCATTTTCTCCACCAGTACTCCACACACGGCGTCGGTAGATAATTTAGAAGCGCTAATCACAGGCTGCCGGTTTCTCTTTGTTGAGGGGAAAGCTTGATTGATGATCCGACTTTGCCGATGTCGGGTTAATCTTCAAACAACACACTATTAGGTGTATGTGTGGGGATATGAACTCGTGAAACGAGGAGAGTATGTTTTCTGGCGAGTTTTTGTAAGCTAGATTGATTGTTTTTTGTTTTTGTTGTTTGTGCGGATTTGGAGATACAATGAGAAGTGACAGTTGTGTTTGTTGAATTGTGAAATATTTTCGACGTACCTACTGCCCGTAAGACGACCCACTGACCTAGCAACAAAAAGAGAGAGAGATATTAGTAAAAATTGCACTTTAAACTACACAGCAAATAAAATATGCTCAATCATTTAGTGAAAGGTTACCTACAAGTTGAATGTCCTAGTAGGTATAATTATGTTCAAGCATTAATATTACAGTTCAACTATATTTCGTTATTTCCCAAACTATCATTAAAATTATGGGTAGGTACTTAGAAACTACTTTTAACGTTTTTTTCCAATTTAATATAATAATAGCTTCGTTAACGACATCGTCCTCGACTGTACTTTTAAATTAACGTTTTTATTTCGTGAAAAGTTAATTGCTGGTTGGTTTAACTGTAGGTCCTAATCAAATCAGAAGAGGCTGGAATCGTGACTTAGATTTCGTCTTATGAAAATTTGTAGGTAATTTTGGAAAGAAAATTAGGAAGTCTGATTTATTTCACAAAGTCTGGATTTGTGCCCGGTTTATGGCAATAGGCTCGCCTCCTATTACATGGGATTTAAACATAAGTGTGGTGGAATGTGGGTGTAGTATTAGGTACACTTCTGCTTAACCCTTCGGGGATAGCGTGTTATGTTATGTAAAATTAAGTAGGTATCCTATCTATGTTTGCCTCAACCGCTTCTTGGTTAGTACGCATGTATGTCAGCATACAAAGTATTCAGCCGAACTCAAGCCAGATTTATTAGAACTTGGTCAAATTCAGGCAGAACGTTCACTACCTCAGACATTTGTCTAGTGAACCAAATGTGTCTCTTTGTTTCCTTCCTGTGAGTACGGACATAACAACGGTCAAAACACAACAAGATTGTCGCTTGAACGTGCAACTCGAGGTCATCATCTGCCTAGCCTTCTACTAACTATGTTGGGGTCGGCTTCCAGTCTAACCGAATGCAGCTGAATACCAGAATTTTACATGGAGCGAATGCCTATCTGACTTCTACAACCTAGTTAGTACTGGGTAATACGATACCCATTGGTAAGACTGGTCGTCAGACTTTCTGGCCGCTGACAACTTGTAACGACTGTCACATATCTACAAATGACAGCCGGGACCAACAGCTTAACGTGCTTTCCGAGGCACGAAGGAAACTCGATAAATAACGGGTGGCCATCCATCCACCGACCATCATAGGCAAGCGCGGCTTAACCTAAAGATCGACCCGAACGGCAGTTATTATTTAGCCACGAGCTCATTACGTGCAGCTCTATGTCAAGTGGCAATTTTAGTCAGACACATCGCGCCATTCAATGTAGTCCACATTGTTATTTAGTAATACAAAAAGTATGAATATTAATAACAATAGCCCAATCACTTCGCTATCAGCTCACATACACCAAACATTCCTGAAACAAAAAATAAAAAACAATGAAAAAAGAATGAAGCATTCTTCGTCCTCCCAAATTGTTTAGCTTATTACCAGACGTCGCAGCATCACGTAGACCGTGTCCCTCATAAAACTGATAGGCTGACATTGTACTACATAGTACTTACAAATTATTCAGTCGATGTCATGCCACATTTCTTCAAATTTGGTCAGTAGCTGCCATAAAGCCGGCTATAGACCATAGGTTATGCACGTGCAGTTTTGCCTGTACAGTCAAACTGTTCGCTTGAACGTGTGTAGGACAAAATTGTACAGTTATCCTGGCCTGTACATGCAACCTAAAGAATATCGAAATAGATATTTTTCCGCTTGATTATGCTTGCGCGGTATGACTGCGCAGGCGGCAGGCAGTTGTGTATTTGTCCTCTACCGACTTGATTTTGCAGAAAGGTTTTGAATCCACTTTTAAAACATTCATTACCTATCGTCTATGGCTCATTTAAAACAACCATAATTTTCATGTGTTGCAGGTGATGGTATGCTTGCCAATGAGCCAACCGACAGGCTTATACCGTACTTGTACGTACCTATGTGTCCTCTATGGAACTCTGTTTTGCATTTCTATTTAAAACTGTCATGCACAACTTATCGTATATGGCCAACTTAGCAGCAAGGTCAAGCAACTAGCCTGTGTATCAGTATACAATAAACATACCTACATAGAAATTAAATAAATATATATGTATTTGAATAATATCATCATCATCATCTGCCTAGCCTTTTCGCAACTATGTTGGGGTCGGCTTCCAGTCTAACCGGTTGCAGCTGAATATCAGTATTTTACATGGAGCGACTGCCTTTCTCACTTCTACAACCGAGTTAGTACTGGGTAATACGATACCCCTTGGTAAGACTGGTTGTCAGACTTTTTGGGTCACTGACTATCTGTAACGACTGTCAAAGATATACAAATAACAGCCGGGACCAACTGCTTAACGTGCTTTCCGAGGCACGGAGGAAACTCGGTATGTAATGGGTGGTCACCCATCCACAGACATATTTAAGAATATAATAGCTCTAATATATATTAAACAGATTATCAAAGTAAAGAAGAGAGGTAATGTTCTTTGACTTGTTTTCATAAGACAGAGATAGTTTTAGCGTCACGATTCTTCTGAAAAAAAACAATGAAAAAAATTAAGCATCCTTCCTCCTCGCAAATATTTCACATCGACGCTGTTATCAGCTTATTACCAGCCGTCACAGAATCACGTAGACTGTGTCCCTCATAACAATGACAGGCTGACATTGTATTAAGGACGGAAAGTATTAGGCACTCCTCCTATTTTTTATTCCGGCCGTGAGAGTGATGGGGCTTGAATACTAATCTTTGGTCTTTGGAGACACCATGACGTAAATGTATGGGCCAGATTATGGGTTCAGTTGAGGCCTTTGTTTTGAAATGTACCGAGATTTTGCTGTGTGACAAATTGCCTTATGGCGAATCGAAAAATTCACTATAACCTTTCAAATTGTTCTATTTCTTCCCATCATTGCGATCAATTTTTTTTCTGGATATCTTCTGGACCTGGAAAACTTTTGGTTAAGGAGATATTCGAGGTCAAAGCTATTTTTTCTGAAGTTTTATTTTTATAAAATTTTTTAATGTTATAAGTTTACTATTATTACCTACATGACTGTGCTATCAATGCTTAGACCAGTACACTGTTTTGAGTGCATTACATTAAGGTGTACCATGAAAGATGATATTTTACCCCTAAAAAATGCCGTTATCCAGCATTTTTTTGCGTAAAGTTTATGTTGTTTTGATGTAATGCTTGTTTGACGGCTTCGTGAAGGGTCCGTTTACACCTTGTATAACGCACAGCCAACACCGCTGGATCTAAAAGCATGGAGTTTTTCACTATACCTTCAAAATTCCCCAAACTAACGAAAACGAGGTCTAGGGAAAGATTTTCGAAAATCAATCATGCGTCATTTTAGCGGAATTAATGGGAAATCGCATCGGGCATATAGCTTGTATAACAAGCCTGCCAGGACTGCGGGACTGTTCGAAAGAGATACCGCGGCCCTGGAACATAAAGGGCAAAAGAAGGAACATGGATGGGTTTTAGTCAGTAAAAGTCTGACACTCCCTTCTGCTCCGCCCAGAGCAGGAGGGGTCATTTGATGATTAACCTTCTGAAAAAATAAGCTTGTATAACAAGCGCTTGTGCCCGATGCGAGCTTGTTTTTGAATACGACACATTAAAAAAAAAACAATCTATATTATTATTATACATATAATAAAACAGTAAAAAAACTGTGTCTGTACATTGAATATATTAAAAAAAAAATAATTGAGGGGGGTTTAGAAACAGTAATAGAGCACGAAACCAAAAAAAAATTTCTGTCTGTTTGTCTGTTTGTTTGTACACGCTAATCTTCGGAACTACTTGACGGATTTGAATGATTTTTGTTTTGTTGTATAGGTATAAAGTCTGAGCAACACATAGGCTATAATTTATCTTGGAAACTTGAACACCTGATGCAGAACCGCAACAGACCAGCTAAACTATAAGAGATACAAAAATGGTACCGAAGCATTAATTGTTTCACGTGATGAGCATTTTCTGCTAAGAGAATAAATTTGAAGATCTGGAACACCTGATGTGGAACTCCAAGAGCCCAGCTACACTATAACATATATAGGAATGACGTCTTAGCAAGAGTTGCTCAGCCTGATGAGTACTCTCTACTGTCGTATAAAATTTGAAGATCTGGAACAGCTTATGTGGAACTCCAAGAGCCCAGCTACACTATAAGCTATATAGGAATGACGTCTTAGCAATAGTTGCTCAGCCTGATAAACACTCTCTGTTGTCGTATAAAATTTGAAGATCTGGAACAGCTCATATGGAACTCCAAGAGCCCAGCTACACTATAACCTATATAGGAATGACGTCTTAGCAAGAGTTGTTCAGCCTGATGAGCACTCTCTGTTGACGTATAAAGATTGTAGAACTGGAACACCTGTTGTGGAGCTCCAAGAGTTCACTGTATAATTATAAAATAACATAAGCTGGGAGTACCTCCACGCGGTGAAGGCGGTAACAGTTTAGGACTGATTTTCGATGAAAATTCTATGAATCATTGAAAATTTGACTCTACTGGCTAAAACTCCCATTTATTTCCTTTTCCATTCATCTTCGTAACACGGTAGCCTACCCGGTAACGCAGGGGAGCAGTCACTTAGATTTTAATTGATCAGGTATTTTCAGAATAAAACTATAACTATGCCTAGAAAGAGGTCAAATCTTTCCCAACGTTCCAAAGGAGCTAAAAGATTGAAGATCATAAGATCCCAAGAATCTAACGAAGAGCGTCAGGATAGACTTGATGCTGTTCGAGAACATCAGGCTGCAACTCGCTCTGTAGAAACCTCTTCGGATTGCGAAGCTCGCTTGAGTTCTCAGCGTATCTACGCATCTGCTTCAAGGTCTCTAGAGACAAGTCGGAACATGATGCGCGACTGTCCGCTGATCGTGAACGTCACGCATTGTCTCGCGAGTCGGAGACGTTCACGGATAGAGAATTGCGCTTGAGTTCTCAGCGTATCTACGCATCTGCTTCAAGGTCTCTAGAGACAAGTGAGGAACATGATGCGCGACTGTCCGTTGATCGTAAACGTCACGCATTGTCTCGCGAGTCGGAGACGTTCACGGATAGAGAATTGCGCTTGAGTTCTCAGCGTATCTACGCATCTGCTTCAAGGTCTCTCGAGACAAGTGAGGAACATGATGCGCGACTGTCCGCTGATCGTGAACGTCACGCATTGTCTCGCGAGTCGGAGACGTTCACGGATAGAGAATTGCGCTTGAGTTCTCAGCGTATCTACGCATCTGCTTCAAGGTCTCTAGAGACAAGTGAGGAACATGATGCGCGACTGTCCGCTGATCGTGAACGTCACGCATTGTCTCGCGAGTCGGAGACGTTCACGGATAGAGAATTGCGCTTGAGTTCTCAGCGTATCTACGCATCTGCTGCTAGGTCTCTAGAGACAAGTGACAGAGGAACATGATGCGCGACTGTCCGCTGATCGTGAACGTCACGCATTGTCTCGCGAGTCGGAGACGTTCACGGATAGAGAATTGCGCTTGAGTTCTCAGCGTATCTACGTATCTGCTGCTAGGTCTCTAGAAACAAGTGCGGAACATGATGCGCGACTGTCCGCTGATCGTGAACGTCACGCATTGTCTCGCGAGTCGGAGACGTTCACGGATAGAGAATTGCGCTTGAGTTCTCAGCGTATCTACGTATCTGCTGCTAGGTCTCTAGAAACAAGTGCGGAACATGATGCGCGACTGTCCGCTGATCGTGAGCGACATGCATTGTCTCGCGAGTCAGAAACGTTTACCGATACAGAATCACGCTTGAGTTCTCAGCGAATTCGCACATCTACTAACAGGTCTTTTGAAACGAGTGATGAACGTGATGCGCGACTAACTGCTGATCGAGATTATCATACATTGTCCCGAACACGCACACAACAAAATATTCATAATGAGTTAGAAAGTGAGAGAGAAAGGATTGCTGGAGTACGGCATGAAGAGACAGAAGTTAATTCAGTGTACCCTTGGGATC
Source organism: Eurois occulta (assembly GCA_950022335.1). Lineage (NCBI taxonomy): Eukaryota > Metazoa > Arthropoda > Insecta > Lepidoptera > Noctuidae > Eurois > Eurois occulta. Next base: position 16,991,245 of record OX465488.1, read on the forward strand.
TGCTGCGGAGTAACGGGATGAAAAGTTGTTTGTTGTATAGTCTGGGCAACATAAAGGCTTTAATTTATTTTGGAAAATTAACACCTGGTGCAGAACCGCAACAGACCAGCTAAACTATATGAGATACAAAAATGATATCTTAGCAAAAATTGTTTCACGTGATGAGCATTTTCTGCTAAGAGAATAAATTTGAAGATCTGGCACACCTGATGTGGAACTCCAAGAGCCCAGCTACACTATAACATATATAGGAATGACGTCTTAGCAAGAGTTGCTCAGCCTGATGAACACTCTCTGTTGTCGTATAAAATTTGAAAATCTGGAACAGCTCATATGGAACTCCAAGAACCCAGCTACACTATAACCTATATAGGAATGACGTCTTAGCAAGAGTTGTTCAGCCTGATGACATGATGCATTTCCTGTTGACATACAAAAATGAATGATCTGGAACGACTCCAATCGTCTCGCTCATCCCGTTGTTTTCCCGTCCCCGGGACTTAGAATTCTACATCAGACATTTCAAATTTTCGATTATGACGACCCCGTTGTCGCTGGCATAAGCAACGGGATCCGCGTACGAAGTCGCGGGCAGAAGCTAGTTTACAATAAAACTTAAGTAAATATTCAAGTACCTAATTAAAAAGACCTTTGTCAAACATTATATTATACTTACACAGTTTATACATAAGTATTCATTTTAAATTATCTACTTTACACAGGCGAAATCCTCTTAGGCTGTGTTCAATCTACGTCGGAATCAAGCGTTAATTTGTAATATTTTTTGCTGACGTAATATTCCAAAGGAAATCCAAATGTATATTTAATTAGTGTCATTGACCTCTGCGCGCTGAAAAACGCGAGAGCAAACGCGCCATTTGGTTTTTTTTTCGTACGATAACATTTAGCATTTAGTAATCCATTAATGAATTATATCGGGATAACTTTCTATGATAAAAATACATTTGGCCGCATATTAAATAAGTACAATACATCGAGATGTCAATCATTTGTAAGTTTAATACATAACATCACGCCTGTAATCCCCGAAGAGTTAAGGCAGAACTGTACCTAATACTACACCCACATTTCGCCAGTTTTGTTTTAAGTTCCATGTAATAAGTTTTCATTGTTACTAACAAATATGGAAGTGATTCTGACATAAAAATGTTTAATATGATTATCCCTTAGCACCACTCGCTATTTCTAGTCTCACAATTACATTCGTGGGGGAGCTAACTCCCCCGTTCATATAACGAATATTAAGAGCTTGATTGTAAAATCAAAATTGGATTTCTTTTCGAAAAATAAATTAAAGGCTTATTACAAATGTGGGAAAAAAGTTTTATTAAAATTGGAAACATAAAAACGACATTCCTAGCGCCTAACCAAAAAATTGCCAAAATACACTGTCACATTTTCAATGCCTAGTTCAAAGGTCAAATACCAAATAAACTTAGTTACTAAAAACAAACTTAGTATTTTCTCTCAACAGTCATATAATCTAAAATACAAAACAATCATAAAATTCTATAATTCTCATATAACATGCAAAATCACAGGGGTAACGTACATCTTTGTTTACTTATCAAATAATTATCGAACTCGTGATCGTGATGGTGGTGTTTTTGCCCACTTATACCAGTTTTTTTCCATAAAAAGCATTACATCCATCACCCTGTTCTTCTGTGTTCTCTAATTCTTCATTTTCTGAGTCACTTTCAAGCTCTGCCTCGCTTTCTGTTTTGTGGTTGCTAAACTCTAATTCCGCGTCATTCAAGTCAGATAACACTCCAATAAAACCTCCTCATTTCCACTGTCAACCAACTCTGGATTATTTATTAGTTCTTCAAGCTGTTGAAGATTCATATTATTTCATATTTACAAATCCACAAAAACACAAATATATAAGAAATTAGTTAAAAAAAATATTACTTACGTAACTACACTCGTGGGGGAGCTAGGTCCCGCAAAAGCACGTACCTGCTGAACTGTATGCGGTAGCCCGACGCTCGTCAGCCAATCACGAGCTCTCCTATGGCACTGGGATTACACGGAGTCGCGACCGCTTGACCACCAAAATAAAAAAAAATATTCACGCAAATGTGTGTGTTGGGGGACCCTACTCCCCCACGAGTGGTGCTGAGGGTTATTATTAATAGGGGGCGAGCCTGTTGCCATCAACCGGGCGCAATTCCAGACTCCGTGGCTGCTACTGAGAAATTCCTGATGGAAAAATCAAATAACGCCCAACCTGGGAATCGACCCCAAGACCTCATTCTCAGCAGTCGGGCTTGCGACCACTAGACCAACAAGGCGGTCACACACCTAGTCACAACAAGCGACTTGATTTAATAAATAAATGTATCGTTAAAGATGTATGTTCGTGTAAGGCAGGTACTAAGTACCGAGTTCCCACTTTTCACCCTTATGCCTAAAGTAATAAGGTTGAAAAGTGGTCGACCGTCAGTGAACTCGGAAGTATCTTCTAACCAATCTCTAGCGTAAATAGGGACATGAGAAAATTTATCGGTTCCCGTTCCTATTTATTTAATGGCACAGGTGTTTGATACGATTTCGTTCCCAGTACGTATTGTGTTTCAGAATTATGTGTATTGACTCTATTCGTAGGTGATTCCAGTCGCTATTATTTTTAATCAAATAAATTGCTAATATTGTTTGTATATACAAACAACAAAAAAAAAACAACAACAAGACCCATAACGGAGCTGATGCACTTCTTCTCTCCATCATTGCTATATTTTTTTTTGTTCTAAACCATACCTGGGAACCTTCTAGTTACCGAGATATTGGGGGTCAAAGTTCCAATTTTTTCACAAGTTTTTTTTTTTAAATAGGTACATGTTTTTAATGTAAGATTTTTACCTTTAAACACCTCCACGACCCCCGTACTATTCAATCCACCCATGAGCATAATGTTTGGAGTGCGTTTCGTTTGAGTCCTACCGTAAAACGTGACCCCAAAAAAAGTCGTTCCCAGAAATAATATTTGCGTAAAGTTACCTAGTTTGATGTACAATAATGTACATAATGCTTGGTTGTCGACTTCATGAAGGTTTTGTTTACACCCTGTAGGTATGTATATTATCGATTTCATTAAATAGTAAATGGTTCTTTATGTCTGCTAACGTAGGTTTGATATAATGGTTTGAGAGAGTATGTCTGTTTAAATAGATATTTTTTTTATAATTGAAAAGAAATTAAAAGTATTCGCGAGTATTTGTTTCAATGATTTTAAATATAATTCACAAATAAACCGCACACTGCTGTTAAAAAGAACATCGGTGTATTTTTTTTCAATGATTTTAAATATAATTCACAAATAAACCGCACATTGCTATTAAAAAGAACGTCGGAGTATTTTTTTCAATGATTTTAAATATAATTCACAAATAAACCGCACATTGCTATTAAAAAGAACATTGGAGTATTTTTTTCAATGATTTTAAATATAATTCACAAATAAACCGCACATTGCTATTAAAAAGAACGTCGGAGTATTTTTTTCAATGATTTTAAATATAATTCACAAATAAACCGCACATTGCTATTAAAAAGAACATTGGAGTATTTTTTTCAATGATTTTAAATATAATTCACAAATAAACCGCACATTGCTATTAAAAATAACATCAACTAAAACAAATTACAATGCGGGCCAAAACAACTAACTCACATTGTGATAACATTTTTATTTACCTAGCACCAGTCTGTCAACACGAACTATTACGACATTCATATTACCTCGACCTCACTTTAATACACTCTCTGTCAACGACATGCTATCAGTTATCATAACAGCCGTCTCACACAAATATCACAAAGCATGTTCCCTACTAGGTATAAATAATACCAATTCAAAGTCACCCGTAACCGTAAACCGTGCCTCACATAATTTCACATACAGTACAAGTAACACAAAGAGTTACAACACTAAGCTTCGTCGTTCCTCGTAAAACTTCGTATTTACTCGTATTCATCAATCAAATGGGGTTATTATATTGTATAGTATACATAGACGGGCGGGTACGAAACAGGTTGATCACGCAACTCACGCTCCCCGCATTGTATTAAATCTTTATTCCCAATGACGAATGGGTTTTTCGTTGATTATTTCCTCTCTCGATACGTTTCGCACGCTTGGGGATGTAGGAATTCGTTTAGTGATTATTTTATGATTGTAATGGGGAAAATATTAGATGGGACCGCTTGTATATTTTTTTTTTGATGATCGATTTATTTGATCCGGGATATATGGATTGGTTTATCACATCTAATAGTATTTTTTTTAAGGTATTCGTTTCATAGCAGTTAACTTTCTGGGGGTACCGTATCAGAAAGGCAGTCGCTTCATCTGTACTAATTACTATAAATAGGTATTATTTGTTTGTAAGTTTGTATGTAGGGGGTAATCTACGGAACTAATGGTCCAATTTTTATTATGTAGATTTCTATCAGTGAAGTCACTACATAATTATAAAACAAAGTCCTCCACCGCGTCTGTCTGTCTGTTCGCGATAAACTCAAAAACTACTGCACCGATTCTCATGCTGTTTTCACCAATGGATAGACTGGTACTCGAGGAAGGTTTAGGTATATAATTTGTCATACATCCACGCGGGTGAACCCGCGGGCATCAGCTAGTAGTCTATAAATTATTCTTATATCATGCATATTAGCCGAGCTATCACACTTTTTGCGGACGAAGTCACGGGCCAAGTGCTAGTGTAAAGTATACGTATGTAACTACAATCGGTTAGACTAGAAGCCGATCCCAACATAGTTGGAAAAAGTATTTGTGTACAAGTTTACTTTTCAGTACCTTACCGGTAAAGTAAAAAAAACAACAACTTTATTGTGTACAATAAAGATGATTACATCCTAGATCCTTAACTTTAAAAACGGTCCTAATTTATTTACAGGCTAACGACTTCTTTAGACTAGCTATTACTTTAAGGTGAGGTATTAACCTTATTAGTTAGGTTTAGTGGACAAATGATCTCATTAAGAGCGTTTATGACTTAAGGCATTTCATACAAACTTTCAAGCCCTTTTGTTTCGAAATGACTGTCACTCTCGGCATCTCTCAGGCAGAATAAGAACTTACCTAACAACACAAAACATACTGATATCATCATTATCTTGCCCTTATCCCAATTCATTTGGGGTCGGCGCAGCATGTCTTTTTCTTCCATACTTCTCTATTACTCGTCATCTCATAAGAGACTTCCTTTCGTGCCATATCATTCTTGACACAGTCCATCCATCGTTTCTTTGGTCTTCCTCTACTCTTATACTCATCCACAGTCGTACTCAAAACTTAAACTTTCCTCACGACATTTTCCTCATTCCTCCGCATCACATGCCCATACCACGAGAACCGATTACCACACAACTATTCAGTCACCGGCGCCACTCTCAGACGTCCTCTACTTCTTCGACTTCCTTAACCTTTATATAAAAAAAAAAAACATAACAATAGGAACAATAAGAATAACAAAATCGCTAAAACATTAAGGAGGAAACTCTATTCAAAGAAAATAACATAAAGGAAAAACTTAAAAAGCACAGATTTATTCAAAAAAGATATTCAGTGCGTTCCTCTTGGATTGCGAAGGTTTTTGTTACGGAATGGAACAAAAAAAAAAACTAAATTCTGCTCACGTACTTATTGGATAGGGTTGGCAAAAGTTCACATGGTTTGGATTAAAACCAATTAGGTATAGAGTAGCTTCTTCTCATTTAAATGTGTGTTGATTTGATTACGTTTGTATATAACGAATTATATACTGAATAATAATATAATTTTCATAGAAGTGAGGACGCCTTCGATGTTTATAATTCGGTTTGTATAATTTTGACGTTCAAAATATACTGTTTTTCTAGCGTAATTTGAATAAATAACTTAGATTTCTTTTTCGTCATTTACATTTAGTTTTGAATTCATTTTAGTCTACTAGTTTTTAAATAAAGAGTTTAACAGTTGATATTGATCCGATAGTACAAAGTTTGTAATTGTGGTTCTAGCTCTTTAGTCCTTGTCTTGGCTAAACAAAAGCGTGCGTGTGCAATGAGAGCTATTTCAAGTAAGTTTGTTTTAAAAAAAACATGAGGTTACAGCCCTGAAACATGTGCCTCGCGTCAAGACGACGACATTTTGATAACGTTTAATATTTAGCTTTTCTTTGTAGACGAAAATATAATTGCATCCTCTTTAACACAATAGACTTCCTTAACCGTGTCGTTCCGACCTTAAACTTAATGCATGTCTACCCTTTTCCCCAAACTAGTGATCGGCTTCCAGTCTTACCGGATGCAGATGAATACCAGTATTTTACATGTGGCGACTGCCTATCTGACCTCCACAATCCACTCCTCAACTGGGTAATACGATATCTCTTGGTAAGACTGGTTGTCAGACTTTCTGACTACTCAAACTATACACGTCTATAGCCAGGTTATTAAGATACATAACATAATAATGTTCTAGATATTTTGCGAATAATTCCTAATAATATATTTTTTTATCCAAAGAGACATCCCAGGCCCCACATTAATAACGGTCCTGATTTATTTACAGGCTAATGATTTCTGTATCCTAACCATTACTTTAAGTATAAAGAGTCGGAAAATGATCTATTCTGTGGTTATTTCAGTATCCCAAAAAGATATATTTATTATTTTCTGAAATAAATCTCACTAACCAAACAATTTGTCAGAAAGACAGATTTATTGAAGCCCTATTTTTATGTACCTAGATATGTTTACTGCCTCGTTGGTCTAATGTCCTAGATGGGTAAGCGCGTCTTTTAAGAATGAGGTTCTGGTTTCGATTCCCAGGTCGGACACAGTGTTATTGGGTTTTTCCATCAGGAATTTCTCAGTACGAGTAGCATCCACGGACTCTGGAGACGCGACCATAGGCTCGTCCCCTGTGATTTGGAACTTAAACATAGTGAAATGTTGGTGTACTATTAACCAGTAGGTATGTATACCTACACTTTCCTAAAGGACAATGACCAAAGTTGGTACCAAAAAGTCTCGCGCCTCAAAACCAAAATATTATAGTAATTAGTTTCATATTTTTTTACGGCATTACGCGTCGGGGATTTGATTTTTGAACTGGAAATATACTTTTCGAGTTTAAAAGTATGAATATTGTTTTACTCCCTTTATATGACGTTCCGTTTCAACTGAATATAAATGACGTTCCGTTTCAATTGAACAAACTCTTGTCTGTCGAGCGGACTCTAAAATTAATTACAATTAAGTAAGATCAGTACACCAAATCGATTTAGTTTGGTTTATTGCTATTTGCAACAAAATAGATTTTCTCAGCCTAAAGATTTTGATTTATCGATTACATCCCTAAATCCCGACTAGTTTATAGCACTTACTATACTCTATGGTTTATAGTTATCTTATCTGTGGCATCTGACATTTGTACTGTACTGACTGACTATTGGCAGTATAAAGGTCTAAAATAAAATCGAGGTTCAGTCAAGCATACTGTGGATGTTACTTTAACTCGTAAGTCTTACTAATATTAGTGTATTACGCTGTTTTTAGAGCAATAATGTAATGTATGTGTGTTAAAATACGTCGTTGGTAGCGTCGAAAAATAGACCTACTTTTTAGGTTAGTTTCGATTTTATAAAATAACTCTGAAACGCGGGTTTTTTTTTCAAAAATAATTTTTGCAGGAGTTAATACGATCAGTGTAGTCTATAAAAAACGAAGTTTGATTTTGATATCAGTGTAGTCTATAAAAAACGAAGTTTGATTTTGATGCAGCATGGTACGGGATTCCATATATCCATGAGCATTCTCCTTTACAATAAATTTTCGCGAGAAATAACGATTGTAACTTGGAGATAGGATCTTTTTCATAAAAAAATATTAGTTCCAGAATACTATGCTCGTAACTAGATGGAATTTTAATCAGCACAGTAGGAGAAAAACACTTTTAAAATTTGTTAAGTGTTTACAAATTGGTGCTCGTGACTGTACACCTCTGCCTACCTCTTCGGGGATTACAGGGGTAATATAATGTTATGCTAAATATATTTTTGAACATTTTGGAACCTATCCAATACTATTGTCGTTTGTTATTATTACATGAACGTTAGACTATACGCAAGGGGTGCTTCGAATAGTCGTAAAATGTCAGTTTCAAAGGTCATAATAACCTCTTGGCGTGTATCAATATTGTTATGTATTTTATGAATACACGACGATAAAGACACTGAATTTCAAAGTGGTTGATAAAAGTGCAAGCTTTCATAATTTTATTACAATTATTGAACTAGCTATTTTCCGCTGCTTCGTTCGCGTGGAGGTCGGTGATTATCCTAAGGGAACGTAAACTCCTATCTTCTAAACAATGGTCTTACTGTATGATTTTAATTTGTTTGTCCCGTGAGGTGTGAACAGGTAGACAGACTAACAGAGTGGTTTTCGCATTTATATTTTAGTAGGTATGAAAATGGGTATAGAAAAAAAATGTTCTGATTTGATAAATGATGTTTGTTTTGAAAATAGGCTTTTGCTAACACTTTTAGAAGTCGTCGTCTTTTGAAACTAGATGAGGCCGTTTAGTACTTGACTACTCTGTGTAGGAATCCTACAATATTAATTGGAAATACTGCCGTTTTATAATGTCTTTAATGTTCATTCGGTCTTGACTTTACTTCCGTCTACCATTACTGTGCAAGCGTTGTAAATTGTGTTCCGTGCGAAATATATTATTAAAATAGTTCTTGGGTTAAATTATAAATGCAGTGTTTCACTAGAAGACCTAGAAACTCTTAAAAACTACAGTCCACGCTCTAACACTCTGAGAAGAAACAGCCGAAACAAACTCAGTGGTCATAGTCTATTTTAAGGTCCAGACATAATCTTGGTCAACTCACATGAGGATTATTGCAGATTAGTGTCTGAGATGGTCGTTTGAAGAAAGAACCGCACAGATTTAGTGGACCTGTCCAGTCAGTGCAAGCATTTGTCAGTTCTATAACTAGACTCATAAAGTCATAACTCAAGGAGCACATTTGATTTCATATACCAAACAGGCAAAAATAACATCCATAACTAAACATCACGCCTGTAACCCCCAAAGGGTTAAGCAAAGGTGTATCTAATAGTACATCCACGTTTCGCCAGTTATATTTAAGTGCCGTGTAATAGGTGGCGAGCTTATTGGCATCAACCGGGCTCAAATCCAAACTACGTGCCTGATAATGAGAAAGTCCTGATGGAAAAACCCAAACAGGCAAAAATCTTCTTCTAAAATAAGATTACAATATTAATTTGCCCGTAAGAGTACGAAAATAGATTGAGTAATTACGAAACAAGAATAACGTTTCATCAGTGTCGAAGGTTCGGTTTACAGAATGCTTTAAAAGTATTTTTCTCTTAGTTCCCGAAGAAAGAATGTCTGTCGTAAGAACGTTTGTAAGTTATTCGCGCTCCCTTCGAAATATTATTGATCCTTTTGTAATCGTCCTTGAACTGGAATGTGCTTTCAATCTTTCTAAGATTTCTTTGGAAATAAGTCAAAGGCGTACGTGTTCAAGAAAACTATGAACACGATAAAAATAAGTTTCAACTAGAGCCTCGCACGGAAAATATGTTTTCAAGGTAATAGTTGAAAATGGTTTTGAACATTGATTCACTTTGCTGACAAAAAAAAAGTATGAAAGTATCTTCATACTTTTTTACTTTTCGCAGCAACCTGACAGTATTTTGTTTATTAAGTATGTGTTTCTACAGGTACATAAGAGGTACCAAATCTACTTATAGAGTGTACTTAGCTACATAATATATTGGTTAGCAGTACACCCGCGGTTCTGACATCAGGATGGCGGGTGTACCTAATTTTTAAAATATCATTGTACGGGTGTAGGTACACAGCTTTTCAAGAGAGGTACGTAACGCTACACAGAAGATACCAAATAATTGCAATAAATTTAAGCAGATCTGAAAAGTATACCCGCGGTTCTGACGTACATGAATTATAAAGATCATGCATATAATCCTCGAAGTCTTAGGCAGAGGTGTACCTACTAGAAAATGAGCGTATTGCCAGCATCAACCGGGCACAAATCCAGACTCCGTGGCTATTACTGAGAAAGTCTTACCTTGAACTGAGAATCGAACACAGGACCTCATGCTGAGCTGTACCACTTGCGATCACTAGACCAAGGAGGCAGTCCTGAAAACAATTAAAGATACTATAACGTATAATTAATTTAAAACTATTTTAAAATTCCTCACAAACTCATTTCCACACAAAACATCTGTTTTCAAAACTCACCAATGATATATCACCACTACATTTCACCATTAAGATAAAAAAGAAAATGTTGAAACAGAATATATTAAAACATAACAAATTAACGACACCCCCTGGCTGTGGGGCTGCCTAATAAATGAAGACAATTTAATCCGCTAGAAATACAAATCGCTTGTCTAATTTATTTCGCGAGTTGAATTCAGCGAGATTTGCCAACTCACCTCTCATGGGAAGTTACGTGGATGTAGAGAAATATATCGCGTTCTGTGCGTACCGGTTTTTTTTTTATTAGCCCTTAATAATCTACTGCTGGGCAAAGGCGTGTGCCACCTCGAACCAGCCAGTGCGTTTCGAGGTCATCTCGCTACCTCTTTCTGGGCTGGCTTCGGTGGTCACGTCTATCCTCATCCATCCATACTGATTTATACCATTAAATATCCAACTATTAGTTGACGTTTCCCATGACCCATGGACTGGCTTTTACCTTGGCCGGAGGTTAAGCGTTGCCTTATAACGTGGTAAGGCCACCACTCTCTTAGGGATATTATCGGTTGACAGCTTTAGGGAGGAGTTTTAGTATGCTATACTTCAGTTTGCTGTAAGCTTAGGTTGTTTTTTAATGGTTATTTCATTTATGATGAGCCCTTAAGTAATGATTGTATTAGTATTGAATTTTTATCATGGTTTCGGTGACATCATGGACTCCATGGCAAAATTTTTGTCATGAAATCATTCATATCAGCAGCCGCTCGGGTCAATCTTCAGGTTAAGCCACGCTTGCCTAGGTTGGTCCGTGGATGGTTGACCACCCATTACATACCGAGTTTCCTCCGTGCTTCGGAAAACACGTTAAGTCGTTGGTCCCGGCTGTCATTTGTAGATCTTTGACAGTCGTTAAGGTAGTCAGTGGCTCGAAAGTCTGACAACCAGTCTTACGAAAGGGTATTATGTTACCCAGTGCTGGCTGGGTTGTGGAGGTCCGATATTCAGTCACTCCATGTAAAATACTGGTGGTATTCAGCTGCATCCGGTTAGACTGGAAGCCGACCCCAACATAGTTGGGAAAAGGCTAGGCAGATGATGGTAATGATCCCTTACATCGTCTATAAGGTACTATTAATCCCTATGATGGGCAGGATAGGGTATATGTATTTGGCTTTAAATAAATCGTACAGACCACCTGCAGTATTGTTTCTCTCTTTCTCAAATCCATCCAATGTTGTCTTGAAAAGATTATTTTTAGCAGTAAGACCGCCCATTGTGTTACCCTATGTAAAATGTTTGTGTTTATGTAAATTGAAATTTGTATGGTGTATATAGTAAAGAATAGTCTATGTTCTCCAACGTAATCGCTTGCTTACCTAAAAACCGTATGACCGTACATTAAAAACAGATAAAATCTATTAACGTCACCTAATTCTTTTTACCAAATAAACTCTTTAACAAGAAAATCAGCCTGATAACCTCTCTCCTCTCTCTAAATACCGGAGAGCAAATTGTCTGTGACACAAAGTTCCTGCCCACTTCGACTCAGATAAGTTTATCAAGATGCAGTGAAAATTATCAAAGACGGAAAGTTGGTCAAAGTTAGTAAATCGATTATTTTAATCTGCCTCTTACTTTGAACTTTGTTCTTGAATGAAAAATGTCGTTCAGAAAAATTTAGTTTTGTTTTTATAATATTCTATATGTGCAAAAAGAGTAGACCACAATTTGTGTAGTCGAGAATGACGATAAAATATTTTTACTGCCACTGATAAGAATTTGCTACCACCAAATTTGGGCCTCTCGTCTGGTGACGATGGCAATCGCCAGAAAAAAAATCGGGTTGATTTGAGTCCGAAAATCAGTTTTTTGTTTAGTCAAGTTCAAATATCGATATCCATCAATTTTGTGGCGTTTTGCTAGCTAATTCAATTTGACCCTGTGACTCAACAAAACTCAAGAAAACTCGATGCATAGCAGAGCATTTCTCTTATTTTATGCCAGAAACAAACACCTCCTTCATAAATACATAAAGTCACGCTATTTTCTCATTGTTATAGGCGGAAACTATTAAAGGTGTATGGGACACCAACGCAAACGCTTGCCACGGTTTTCGATAATTAAAAAAAAAACCAGCTCTTCCATACATTTTGTCGTGTAGGTATTGCAGTTTTGTAAGAAACAGCAGATTTTTTTATTTCTATGTGGAATGATATTAGTTTATTTTATCTGTATCCATATATGTATTAGTATGTGCCCATTTATATGTATCAATTTCTGTTACCAAAATGATAATTTTATCATTTATTTTTTTGTACTCTACCACAATGCTGTCCTATTTGACCCAAAGGTTGACTGGTAGATAATGCCTTGTGGCATTAAGTCCGCCTATGTACCACCCTTGTACATGCAGTTTAATAAATAATGATGGGGCTCAGAATGATGTTCTGAAAACGTGGTAAGCGTTTTTTTGTCAGTGTTCCTTCCAAACTGTATACGCCTTCTGCTCCCCTTGTATACTCTTTTGGCTTCGTATACCTAGTTCAAACAGTTCAAAAATAATGCTGGTGTACTGCATAAATTGAAGCCAATCGCACCAATCTTAAACATATTTATATGTACAGCCATTGTTCCGTCCCTCCAATACCCGTGTACAGCATGACTTGGATAAGCAAGAGTTTATAATGAACTTCGGAAGTGCTGGCTATTGGTCGCGATGACTGGCACTTAGAACTTTGTTACATTACTAAGGTATACGTTTCTGAACATTTGGGTTGAGAAACGCTTTATGGTTACTTTGAAATGGTCTTAAGTTATCTGGGAATATAGCTTTTAGTTGCAGAGTTGTCGATACGTAAACTACGCATGCGTTTAACAGGCATGGATATGCAACTACCTTATACATAATTAGATAGTGAACAAACCATATAGCTTTGTATTCTTGTCTACCAGAGAAAATATTTTCTTTAAAGATATAAGTAAGAAAACTAGAATTCTTACGCTTTTTATTAGGTATTTTCAATATTTTGAAAAACTAATCTATTTTCATAAAATATTGTGTGTTTCGAAGACTACGGTAACCGAACCGTAAATACCGAATACAATAATAATGGCCACGAATGTTTGTGAAACATCTTTAGACGCGCCTTGGCAGTAAAACCGACTCGTATACCGTGACGGGAAATGGCATGACGCTGTCATGCCGTGATGCCCCTTTGTAACTCCCTTGTAAAATCAATCTTTTCCCATTAAAATAAAGTTTGTTTTGGATCGATTGTTGATCTATAAACATGGGTCTCGTTTTCATGGTTTTCGGGAACGGTGATAACGAAAATGAGGAATAAATGTAAATCCAAGATGGCGCCGAGGCAAATTTTCGGTTTTAAACGAAACTCTATTTTTTACTGCATACTTCGTAATAGGTTTTTATTAATTATCTTTAAATATAATAAATCTGTAGACGTGGCGATTCTGTACATTGAAAATATTTAGAAAAAAAGTAGTAGGGGTGTTAAAGGAGCACAAACAGAACCCATTTCTACCATTTTTAGAATTTTTGTCTGTTTGTCGGTTTGTCGGTTTGTCTGTATGTTTGTGCGCGCATCACTTAAAAACCTCTCATTATATTCAAAATCGAAATATTGAAACGTAAGAAGCATTGTTCCGAGTAACATTTAGCGTTTATTTCATCAAAATCAACCAACAGACGCAAAAGATATTAATGTTTAAAATTTTGTTAGTAACCTCATATGCGATTTCTATGATAAATTTAATTATTTACGAGTACGTAAATAGGTTTTAGTCAAAGTGTAGGTAGTCGGAATGGCTGAAAATGAATTTGGTTTTATTTATCCTTTTGTGTTTACTCTTTGCATGGAAGTAATAAGTACTACGTACAACCCATTACGAAATAAAATCTCTAAAAAATTTAAAAATGAAAACAAAATTAAAATTTGATAAAATCCACGACGTTGTGTGTGTGCAGCGCCGCAGTCAATTGCTCAGCCACTGCGCAAACCGTGCCGTCACATAACTGTGGTTGTGACTTCGTGGGGCATTGATGCAACTTTGCTTAAGGGTAGCCTGACTGCACATTCCACTTTCAAATTGCCGCTGAATCTTGCAAGCGAAGATACCCCAACACGCAACATCACCAAAAACGGGGGAGTCCTTGCAAAAGGACAGTGGAAGTTAAGCCTATGGGACGAATAAACAATGTCACAGAAGCATGCATTAGAGGCGTTGAACCGCAGCTTGCAAGACATCCACGGCAACTAGGTGCTGATGGGTGGCGTAGTTCGGCGATTTTAGATCCTGTGGATGGTGAGTAATGGGGTGGCTCGCCGTCCGACGTGTTCGAGTCGACGGCGCGTTCGTGTACCACGCCCGCCTCAAAGAGATCAAACCTTCGAATCAAACTAAGCAAAACAGAAGGGTTTCGCAAGGGCCGATGCCTGCCGGGGCTGCGAGACTGCTCGGAAGAGATACCACGGCCCTGGATCACAAAGGGCTAAGAATGAACATGAAAAAATAAAGAGTGGTTGTGTGAGTGGGCAGTGCTGTCGCCACAGAACGAGTGGGTCAGTAAAATAAACAAACAAAAAATTGACATTGTTGTCGGCGTTTCAAAAGTATACACATCCATAGACACTGTGATGGCTAATGACGATAGTACTGCCTACCCCGTTGAATTTCTCAGCTCCGTGGAGTTAAAAGGCGAGGCGTTCTGGTGATGCGAAACCTTGATGCAACCAGACTGTGCAACGGCACCAGGCTTTGCAGTATCACAGAGCGGGGCAGTTACATTATAAAAACGGAGCTGCTAAAGGACAGAGCGTTTTAACACGTTTTACAAATAACTTGCCATTTCAATTTAAGAGGTTACAATTTCACTTAAAATTGGTTTTTACAATGACGATCAACATATCCCAGGGCCAAACCATAAAAGTGACAGGCATTAAATTATTGTGCACTCCATGCTTCTCAGACGGTCAATTATGTGTTGGTTGTTCAGTGCCCAAAACTTGCACGTGCTTACGGAAAATAATAAGTCATTTAATGTTATGTACAAAACGGTATTAATAGATAGTGCCCAAAAAGGCGTGTGATGGTTCACTTTGAAAATGAAGTTGTATAGCGCTAAAATAAACGGTTTTTAAGCCATATCGTCGCCATTTAATTTTGTTTGGGACTTCTTTTTGCAGTCATCACCCAGATTATCACAGACAGTCAGTTCTCACACATCACGCCATGTAATCCCCAAAGGTTTAGGCAGAAGTGTACCTAATCGTACACCCACATTTCGCCAGTTATGTTGAACTCCCATGTGATAGGGGCCGAGCCTATTTCCACCAACTGAGTACTAATCCAGATTCCGTGGCTGCTATTGAGAAATTCCTGATGGTAAACCCAGTAACACTATATTTATAGTATTTTTTTCTATTGCATACATTGTTTAACGTTAAGTGGAAGAGCGGAGTCACACAAGCATCACCTTGCTCAAAAGGTGATCTCTAAATCATGTGCGTTATAGCTTTATGTAATTAAAATAAACATTTTTTTAACACTGCCCGACCCGGGCGTCGATCCCAGGACCTCATGCTTAGTAGTCGCACTTGCGACCACTCGACCAACGAGGCAGTCTCTCACATACATACCAAAATTTCCACGCGAACGAAGTCGCGGGCAACAGCTAGTTAATTTTAATATGAGCATGGATGTTTCATATCTGTCAAGCGTCCCGTGACGACCAACTTTTTACAATCACCTCGTCTCATGTCTGACAGTACGTAAGAACAACAATAAATATATGCAACAGACATAGTTTTTATATCTTGTTGTTTTTATATGGCAAATACTCATGAATTATCATTGCTACCTATGCTCCATTTAATGCAATCACGCCTCTTGCTAATACAAAAAACCCGCATCATATCAGGTGAGTAGCGGCCAAACGCAAACCAATTGTGTAAAAAAAAAAACTAGCACTCCGGGAGTGCCGGCAGAAGTGAAAACTTGATTATTAACGTTGAGCATGGTAATTAAAAGTGTGGAAGTAATCTGTCGCACATAAAAATGTGTGCGATACATCTTTTCACAGGCGCTTAGTAAGCACGTAAGCAGGAACGTCACATTCGATCTTACTACAGAATTAGCTGAGAATTTATCGGTTTCCTATACCAATAACACTCGTGCTTTTTAACTTACTTGTAAATACTTGTAATCAAATCATTTTTAAAGCAGGTTTTTAAATAAACTGAACTTTATTTTACCAAACAACAAACGCCTTAGTGAAAATGTTTAGCAATTTAATACTCGGAAGGTACTTATTGCGATTGAACGACGAATCCCCCAAAGACCACGGTTCTATCACAATCTTAAGGACGATGAAGATAGCCAGATTATTTTTGCGCAGTGTTACTTAGTTTCATGTACAGAATGCTTGGTTGACGGCTTCGTGAAGGGTCTGTTTACACCCGTTAAGCAGTACGATAGACTCGATCGAAACCTAACCTTAATTATAAAATTATATTAATGAATAAATGAAAATTAATTAAACCTAACCTAACCTGAATAATAAAATTACATTAATTAAAAATTAAAACTTATTAAATTTTCATCTAGTATATTTATAAAGTACTCACTCATTTTCTTTCGCTATTTCTTCATCACTTTTATCATTAATAGATGCACTTTGTTCAATTTCCATATTTTAAGCACTTTACATTCACGAATTTTACGAATACACAACAATGTGATCAACTGATCACTACACAAACGGTCGAGCCATCAGCTGTCACCATCCATGGATGCGCGTGGCAATTTATTTAATAGATTTGTCAGCTTTATCCCTAAAGCATTAGGTTCAAAGTTGATTGGAAACATTTAAAAATTTCTTATGATTTTAAACCATAAAATGTTGAAGGTTAAGTTCAAAATCGAATGAGAAAATTGATTGGAAACATTTAAAAATTTCTTTAAATGATTTTAAACCATAAAATGTTGAAGGTTAAGTTCAAAATCGTCTACTCTCCATCCGTCTTACGCTTTTTCGATCAGGTCACGTGTCCTGACGCGAGTGTCCTGACGCGAGTTTAAGATTTTATACCCATTACAGAAAAAGTGCTCGACGCCGCTAAAGAAGTTTTCACTTCAAAAAAGTTGTGTAATTTGAAAAACGAACAAAAAAAAAAACAATTCACATCTAGTAACACAGACTCCTTGCGCCATGTTTGAATACGCAACGTGTTCATCAGTTGACTCAAGCCGTCATTAATCAGATGTTTTTGCCTCGTCTAACCCGATGCGGGCCTGTAGATAAATTTCGACGAATTACTACAACACGATTTTCTTTTGGGTAATCTCCGGAGACGAGAAAAAACTTGAGTACTTTTTTTGTCGGTGATATATATTTTTTCGGCTCAATTGAAGTTACATAGCGTGTCTGATTATTTTTTGGAAAAAAATGCCTGTGGAGGCTCGCAAAACGAAGTAGTTTTTCTCTAGAAAAAAAGTTCACAAGAGAATGTTTAAATCTAAGATGTCCTTACCATCGCCGACCGAAAACTCTAAGCATTTTTTACGCATTTTAGGCAGTAATATACCACTTTTTTAACTATAATTTTTATTACTTTCATGCTATACATAAATAAAAATAAATCTTCAGTGTCTCTAAGCTTTTCATTTGGTGACCATACATTTTTAACTACAAAGCAATGAAATAAACCATTGCACAAAAATAACGATGACTGAACGAACAACTTGTGATAAGATATGAAAAACAGACAAAAATATCAAATATGATTAAAATATCGTAGCTCCAGTTTAGTTGTTAAGTGAATAATCATAAAGTTTCTTTTAACTAGTAACCCCATACTATAAATAGATACATATAAATATTTACTGTAATCAAGGCAATTCGTTTTCCTAGATCATACATACACAGTAATATATTCCTACCCCATCTCACCTTTTCTTGGAACACTAGTCTAAGATCTTGTAACCTTAGTATGAAGCAAAGAGAATAAAGGATGAACTTAGTGTTTCTTGGGAAACTGTTTCATGTTCCAAGTTAAATTTAGACTGGCTTGTACCTGACTGGCTTTGTTGTATATTCAACATCTATAGGTTGTTGTGGTTTCTGAGTTGAGAAATAACATACTAATGCTAACGACTCCTCCTGCTCTAGATATTATTTATGTTGAAATGGTGTAGTATAATACAATATTTATAATAAAAGGTATGACGACTCCATACAGTTGTGTGCCTCATGTAGTCGTGGTTCATTTAATTTTATAGATCATTAAATAATGATGAAAACTTAAAAAAAGTGCTATTGATTTGTGACATGGGACTTAAAAATTACTAGCGAAATGTGGGTGTACTATAAGGAACATCTCTGCCTAACCCTTCGACGATAACACTCGTGATGTTATGATGATGAATAATAATTATACAATATATAAGACAGCTAAAAAGTCACAATAACTTTAAACTTGACAACAGTTGCTGAATCGACTTCTGAAAAATATAGAGTAATATTTTACAGTCACCACGGTCTCATTGTGTTCCATAATAATATGTTTTTCAATGATTGACACATCGACGAATATCAACCCAGCCTTTTCCCAACTATGTTGAGGTGGAATTATAGTTTAACCTATCGCAGCTGAATATCAGTATTGCACATGGAGCGACTGCCTAACCTATCTGACCTCCACAACCCAATTAGTGTTGAGTAATATGATATCCCTTGGTAAGACTGGTTGTCAGACTTTCGGGCCCATGACTACCTGTAACGTCTGTCAAAGATCTTCAAATGACAGCCGTGATCAACGGCTTAATGTGCTTTCTGAGACACGGAGAAAACTCTGTATGTAATGGGTGGTCACCCATCCATGGACCAACTTAAGCAAGTGCGGCTGATATCACAATGATTATGATATTCTAAAACAACATGTTTCTTTGTTCCAGGTTACTTTTGGCACATCACGGACTTCCACTATGACCCCCTCTACACTTCTCAAGGCGACACTAGAAGACGTAGGTATAAAATGTTAACCATTTCTAAGTTACTCAAGTTATTAACTTGCGTAGGAACCGACTTAGTTAACTTCAGTTAACAGTGAACAGTTTAAAGAAAACACACTAGTTACTTAACTAACAAGTTACCGGTAAGGCTTTGAAAAAAGTTACTTCGATTTGTGAAGATTGTGTAATGACGTCAATCAAAATTAATGCAGTGGTTTGTTACAATGTCTTGAAAGTTGAAAGAAATTTATTTTTAGACAATCAACTTACAAAAAAGTTGCTCAACTTTATATTAAATGCTGTTTTTATGTCCTATGCATTATTACTGTCAACGCGCCATTTACATCGTATAATAAATAATAAGAGGTTAGAGTGTCGCCTTAGAGGCCAATAGAACGAGGACTTAAAAAAAATAATCTACCAATTTTCTTGCAGCAGCTGGATAACCTTAGCCATAGAAACCAGCCATAGAGGTCCTTAAGGGTCTGATCTTTTTTTGTAATTTTTATGATGCGTTCATCCCCAATTTTTTTAAAATATATTTTATTATTTGTTTGCTCGTAGAGCCCTTTAGCGTATACTTTAACTCCAACAAACCACCTATGAAACTCCGACCAGATGTACGTCAGTAAAAATATGCTTACCCACCAACGTCCGTGACATGGCCAGCTAGTGAAATCGCTTTCTGGATCAGATTAAGTTAATTATTTCGATAGTTTATGTCAACACAATAGGTCCTTTTTTGACTTTTCTAGAATCGTTAACGCTGATAGTATGTCACTTTAACTACTATGCTCTCAGATAACATAGATCGTCCTACCTACTCTGGACACAATTCACCGGACCTATTAAATTTGGGGCCCAATTAAAGTTAAAGGGGCCCAGTTATTAGTTTGCTAGTGTCAATGGAAACTGTAATTTTTATTTAATTATTGTTCCCAATCGCAGTACCTATAAATAGAAGAATTGTGTCGCTTTGACTGATTGCTTTTATCAACACTAACTGTGGTTGAACTAATGTATCGTTACTAACAAATGAGCATTTAGCAGTTCCCTTAAAACCCATTTTTAATATTAATCGTCGTTATAATTTTTGAGACCTCTTATCAAACAAATAATGAATAATTTATGGTCTCAATGAAAGTTATCAAGAGAAAATTTAACGAAAATATTGTTCAAATTCAATTAACGGAAGAGGTTGCATTACTTAATTAAACTTACAGTAAGCAGGTATAGGGTACTTGGCAGACAGCATGATTGCTTTCGCATTATGAGAAAAGTAGCATGTCCCAGGCTTGAGAATTCGGAGACATGTGACTAATGCCAGCTCGCACTGGGCCCAGGTGGTGAATAACTGCTTTCTCTAAAACCCGATTTACATTACCAGTACAGCAGCGAGTAGAAAGTAGAGAGAACCTAGACAGTGACTGTTTCTACTGCAAGCCAAGTTGATTCGCTACCGACCGATTGGTTTACACCATTGTCCTTACTCACTGTACTTATCTACATCGCTAAACACCTAAACAATGTAAATCAGGCTTTAAGTCCAGTACACGACCTCAGACGATGCGATTTGCAACAAAACACACATTCGCACGAAGCGCTTTGCTACATCGTTTATTATGCGCACAGCCAAGGAGTGGAATTCCTTGCCTTCGTCGGTGTTCCCAAGTTCATATGACCCCAATCTATTTAAGTCGCGAGTTAATAGGCTTCTTTTGGGTTAATTTGTTCCATCGTCGACCTCATCTCTGTCCTCAGGACTAGATTGAGGTCAAGAGTAGGCCCATTTAATATAAAAAAAGACTTGTGGGCGGGACAAGCGACGTACACTACTAACTGTCAGCATTGCCTTTCATTTGTTTTTGCCGTAGTCAGTGTTGCTCTCGCTATACGTGTGTCACGTGGACGTATCAAACCAAAAGGTTACACAAAAGAGTACTGTGTCCCAGAAGTAAGAACGATATAGGCTTAAGCTACTTCTACTTCTGTTCAGTACAGGTCCTATCTAACCACCATTCTACTATAGATTGTCGCCGAGCAGACGAGCGAGGCAGTTCCGGCCACCACCGAGCGCTGGGCCGTTTCGGAGACTACTCCTGCGACAGCTCGCTCGAGCTGATCGAGTCGGCTGCGCGGTATATGCGCACCAGGCATTCAGAAAACGTCGAGTTTGTGCTTTGGACTGGGTGAGTTTGATGACCTAATTTGAGTTTAGCTGTTTAGTTAGTGACACTATAATTTTACAACATGACGCGATATTCACAGAGTTACTTCATGGTATGATCCAACAGAAGGAACGTGATGTTAATATTATCATCTACAATCTAAATTTTAGGTTAGAACGAATACCCATACAACTGCTCACATGAGCATTGATTTGTCTTTTTAAACGACTTTAAAAAGGTGGAGGTTATACTCTTGTAGTTTTCGTTTACAGTCATAAACTTTCTTTATTAAATTCCAAATGAACGCACATAGGTACACATAATTCCATTAACAAAAGTTTTTTGTGGTTAGGTAGTATGACAAAAGAAGTATAGAGAACATCTAGTTTTTTCTGCTATGTGCACCGTGACGCAGTCATAAGACGTCACGACAGACTTCGTATAAAATGGCGGCATGACCTTAACTAAACCAATGACCTGTGGTTAATATTAGTACTGCATCGAAATCACTGGAAGTCATAGAGGTCTTTAACCAGGATTGGGATGCGGGCTAACACACTTGGCTAGATTGGGTATAATCCACCCATTTTGGACAAAATGCGAGCGTGGAGCCTAAACAAAGTATACACAAAAAAAAATCCATAAATATTTATTTTACCTCAAAACATTGTGTCATACATAAACTGAGGCAGCCCCAGTAAGTTACAAATAGTACTTGTGTCGGGGCTGTCTCACTCTTTCCTTAAGTGATATCTTACAATGGTATTTTATATGATAAAGCTACTAAACAGGAAAAAATTTAAAAAATAAAAATAAATTAATTAAGCAGCTCTCGATGTTGAGGAGTGCACGTATTTGAATGTGCGTGCGTGTGGGAACACACACACAGGAACACTTTGCTACGTCATATACAACTAATTCCACCCTCCAGGTTGCTACGTACTGGTCGGACTAAATCTGAGTCATCAATTCAAGAAGAAGAAGAAGTAACATATTTTGTCTCTAACGTCAAAATTTCTTGCAGCGACATCATAGCTGCCCGCTACACAGGCAACGAAGATGACAAGATCCAAGCCATCAGGAACATGACTGATCTCCTGAGCAGAACCTTCAGTTCACACTTCGTGTTCCCAGTACTGGGACACTTGGACCCAGCGCCGTCCGAAAGCCTCACCAATTTGTGGATGCACTGGCTTCCTCTGGAAGCACTGCAAACGTTTAAGACTGGTACGTATTTTCTTTTGAGATATTTGTTTGATTTTGGTACCTATCCGTTTTTAAAGGAAAGCAAAAAACGTATTTCAATCCAAGGGAATTGGAAGAAATTCTTAGTCCATGGCTTTAAAAAAATACGTCTGCTAGAATCAATAAAAAATGCAATAAATGTTGCTGAATCGTCAAAATGGAAGCTCTTGTGAGTGACAAAACTAAAAACATGGCGTGCAACGCAGGTTCCATTTCTTCCTTCTAGCTTGATAATCCACATTATCTTCGAGAACGTGGTCAATGGATACTTATTCCAAACACCAAACAAATAATAATATAGCTACAACACAACATAATACCAACTTGACTTATACTGAGGTAAAATCCCATTAAAGCCAGCGCTCCCAGGAAACTAGATTTTAATAAAGCCCCAAGATACGATCTTGTTATAATCCTTCAAAATAATACTCTCTGCAATCAGCCAGGAGCTGTATAAGAACATAATGCCTTATTCTAGATGCAACGGCTTCGCAAGCACTGCACACTTTTAAATATGGTGATTGTTGTGACGTCTTTAGACTGGAACGCCTAACTTTCCTGCCATCAGTTCTAAGTTACCGCCTGAAGTCCGCTTTATAAAAGTTTAAAGTTCCCGGGAGTCGACGGGAAATAAGAAACACGAGCGCTGAACGAAACTGCGTGTTCGGCGTTTTTGTAGTTTTCGCTTTGTGCATTATTCCTGTGTGGTGGTTGAATGGGGGCTATATTCAATGGGGTTTGATAGAAAGCTGATTGAGGTTAGGGGTAAATAAACATGAGATAGTTGAACTCATGGCGTAAAATAACAGTCAATGGATGAATGATAAACAAGTAGATTAGCAATAAATTGTGGTTTTTAAATGCCTTGTGCATTTTAGCAACAACGCCTACCTTAGCTACTTCAATTAGCGGATTGATATTAATGAAATAAACAGCAACTTTCTTTATCACAAAAATTAAGATTTCCTTATTCTGTTACCAGTTTAACTCCCTAATATAAATCTCAATCATTGCATTACCAATTTTTATCTGTCTGTGTTTAATCGTAAAATTATTTTCATAAACAGGAGGCTACTACACAATAGAGCAGAAACAGAGCAAGCTTCGGATAGTGGCGCTGAACACGAATCTGTTCAGCGTCCGGGATTCGAACAGCGTGCAGGCGCGGAAGCAGTGGGAGTGGCTCGATGCTGTGCTGGATAAGGCCACTACTAATAAGGAAATGGTAAGTTATATACTTTTTCAAGAACGTGGAGCTTGGCACAAGCAAAGAGAGGCCAGCCGTGGGCGTAGTCGCACTGTGGATAGTGATGAAGTTATTGAAAGTTTTCTAATGATATGAAAAATTGTCTTAAATTTAAAGTTTCGGGACTTTTCCACATCAAACGGGAGGCCAACGCGATAAATGAAAAAATGAAACAAAAAGTCTCATAATGACTGGAGGAAATTTTTGTTCTTACCTATGTTTGCATGTTGGTAATAGTAGATTATGCACCAAGGGTCAGCAATGTCTTACGTCACGGGCGTTATTTTGAATTTCGAACGCAGCGAGGGATTCTAGCGGAGTGAGAGAGTTAAGACTAGAATCCTGAGAGCAGTGAGGGATTTAAGCTCCCCAAAGACGAAAACACTTTTACTTTTCACACCTACTGAGAGGAAATTTGACAGTACGTTTGGCACGGTGTCGCGGGTTCGATCACTGCACGGATCAAATATTTGTATGGCCTACAGAAAGTTGTTCCGGGTCTGGCTGTTCGTGTATGCGAGTTTAAATGTTTGTAAGTGCACCTTATAGTTTCGCCATGTCTGTCTGTCTGAGATTTTATTTTACCACTTTGTCGGAGTAATTAACCTGTATATTCATGCCAAATTACAGGACAGACGGACTCACATGGCGAAACTATAAGGGTTCTTTGTTGACAACAGAACCCTAAAAAGCCCTCATCATTAAAGGGGAAGCGCCAGGGTAGCCGCAGGGTAGCCGCAGGGTAGTTCATTTGATCCCATTGAATGACTTCTTACTTCATTTCATTTCATTTTTTATTTATTTGTCAGAACAATGTTACAATAAATTAGTCTTAAAATTATTACAATATCCAAATTAATTTTGAATTAAATTCAGTTATCCAGTTTACTTAATCCGCATAATTATTTTGATAGGCAACTACGGAAGCCTACATTGTGCGTGGCCCGACACGCATATACAAATCGTAAAAATAGGCGATTTAATTTTTTTTTTATATTTTGTCGTAATAACTCTAGTGAAGAACACAGCGTTGTAAAATATGGGCTGCGGGACTGTTCGAAAGAGATACCGCGGCCCTGGAACATAAAGGGCCAATGAAGGAACATGGGTGGTTTTTAGTCAGTAAGAGTCTGACACTCCCTTCCGCTCCGCCCAGGGCGGGGGGGTCATTTGATGATTTCCCGCCCTCCAAAAAAAAAAAAGTGTTGTAAAATATACCGAGTGACGTCAAACAAACAATTTGTTTCCTAAGTTTGTAAATTTTGCACTGTGGGCATTGTTTATTCATTGTTTTGTAAACAGCCATGATTTTTCAGTCAGATTTTATGTTTGTTTTCCAAATATCAATGAAAACTGTAAATAATATATTTGTGATTGATTCATGTTCTACTTTTGGTTGATTTAACGAGAATTGTTGTTAGTTTCATGTTTTTATTCACTGGGTTTTTATGAAAAAGTAAATAATGATCAGTCGG
The DNA here is from genome assembly GCA_950022335.1 of Eurois occulta. Taxonomy (NCBI): domain Eukaryota; kingdom Metazoa; phylum Arthropoda; class Insecta; order Lepidoptera; family Noctuidae; genus Eurois; species Eurois occulta. The sequence continues at coordinate 17,016,709 of OX465488.1, forward strand.
TGTATGATTACAAAATAGGTATTTTTTATCTTGAACAGGATCAAGTCCATTCAGGAATTTTAATCTATAGTCGATGATTGTGTTTACAACAAGCCCCTAGGGAAATATAAAGAACTCATGTGAAGCGTTTCTTCTATTTGTTATTTTGATAAAATCTACGATCACCTCCAGCTCGTTACCTAAGCATCGGCAGATGGCTATCCTCAAGCCAGCCCATGCACAGTACCAGTATGGATCCCATTCATAGGATATGGCTCGTTTTCTGCCTATCTGGTACAACCACCTGAAAATAAGCGCCTATTTATTAATCCCATTGAATGACTTTTTCATTGTATTGATAATGTTAATGATTATAATTTAATAATGAAAATACATACACGTTACATACGTGTTACGATCGCGTAACAAAATTTAATCAACATACAACCTGACACTGACCGTCAAATATATTATTTAGACCTTTAGACTTTTAGATAAGTAATTATTTAAAACTAGATTAATATTATAAACTAGCTGTTCCCCGCGGTGTCACACGCTGCGAGGCTCCTAAGGGTCGTAGCGTAATGTTATATAGCCTATAGCCTTCCTTGATAAGTGGGCTATCCAACACAAAAAGATTTTTTCAATTCGAACCAGCAGTTTCTGAGATTAGCGCGTTCAAGCAAACAAATAAACAAACAAACTCTTCAGCTTTATAATATTATATATATAATAATATATATATAGTATAGATTGTACAACTTCTTTACGCATGCGGAGTTTACCTGTAAGCGATTGTTGCACTATTGCATTTACATTTTTGCATGTTACTTTTAGCATACCACCTGTAAACAATTGTTGGTGAACCAATAAATAAATAAAATATGTCAAAAGACCCTGGCTACCATGACGCTTTAAACCGATTTAAGAGCCCATTCTATTCCAACCCTTGGTACAAAAAGTCCGATTTGACGCACACAAATAACAAACACTACATTGTAAACTACCTTCATAAATATGCGCACTTCGGCCGGCTCCGTTTCAAAACACGGTTTTAACAAGAGTGGAGCAACTACATAGTGGTACTACGGTACCGGAACTGTAGGAAGTCCGGTCCGGTCTGGCCCGGTCCGGTACGGCCACCGCCCCGTAATATATTATAGATTAGAAAATCGTTAATCTAATCGTTTTGCCTTAAATTGTTGTTTGGCTTTTTTTAAGGAATGTTTGGTGAGTGGAATTTAGTGGAGTGGAATGATTTTGTTTATAAGTTAAAAATACTTATGTTTTTGGTTTAGTTTATGCTAAAATACCAGCGTGTTACTGTTTCCCTGCTAGGTAAAGGATCTCTTCTCATTCAAAGAAGGCAAGAGCATAATAATAAATTGTATTATGTCCAGATTTGACAGTTGTTTTTTCATCTACCAGTCATTCAAAACATTCGATTTTACACACTGCTTAAAAAGTATACGGAAAAGTGTAGATTCCATATCTACACTTTTTCGCTTACTTTTTCTGCAGTGATGTTGAGTTAAAATTGATTTACCGGAACGTCGAAGGGTGGAATAAATACGATGGTGGAATAAACACAACGTTTTTTTTTTATTTTACTTCTTACCGTTACAATTTACACCGAATGCATTTGTAGATTTGCATAGATTACCTGCTGAAATGCCAGTTACTAATCTAATAATAGTAGAGGTCGTCCGACAAAGCCAACCAAATATAACATAGACACCACTACTACTCACAAATTCAATAATGAAGCCTACCACAGTACCTCCCTCGGTACATTCAAAACAACTGATATGAATTCCTCGGCCACAATTATGAATCATTCTGGGTCGGTTGTAATTCACAGCCGTAAATAGCAATCGTGTACCATTGTGTGGTGGCTAGCAGTGAATCAACTACGAACGTAATTTTCTATGATTTGGTGGTTGATTCATAAAGTAGGTACGATTGTAGTTCATGCGGGCATGTAGCTATTTTGTAATGAACTATGTACAGACGCAACCACATCAGTCTACTACAATCTGTTAAATTTCATTAATAGATTTTCAACTTTATCGCTATAGAATTAGGTTCAAGGTTGATGGGTCTGTACAATACTTTCACAGTTAATTTACCTCTGCTAGCAGAAACTAAACAGCAAACTTATTGAAAAAAAAAACAAGTACGAGTTGGACTCGCACACAAAGGGTTCTGTAGCACCAACCAATTAATAACAATATTTTTAACAATCATTCTTACGTCAATTTACACTCAAATGAAAAAATAAATTTGTTTTTAATATGAAAATGAAAAACAAAGCTGTAGTTTTACAAAAAAGTCTCATATCTCAAAAACTTATTATAAAATCTTATCCAAAGCAATAATAATTGTTGTTGAAAGTTCTTTTTACGTTCTGCAAACCCACATTTTTTCTTCAGAATTTTCCTCCTCTTACTTCAAAATTAAGTGGGGGGGACATTATTTTTACGGCTTTAGAAGTGGACATCAACCATTTGATTTTTAGTAAAAAAGTATTTTCGAAACCTCGATATATTGTTCTAAGAGCTGTCGATAGACAACCCACACAGTTTTATTATATGTCAACTTTTTTTGAACCCTCACTTAAACCTCCTGTAACATACAACAGCAAATATTATAGTTCTTTACAAATTATAAAAGATTTCATGACTGCATAATTTACCTTCTATAACATTTTCAACTTCGGCTGAAGGTCACCTTCTACAAAAAATAACACTACACCACGATAAAAAAAAAAAACACAATAGAAATAAAGGAAAACCCTCGTATTATTTTGATTCATAAATACCATTTCTGCAGCCCAAGCATCAATCTTTGTCGCGTGATTATAGTCAGGAATGTTCCCTTTTTGTATAAATCACATAACCACACTAATATATTCTGACTACGAAAGGTGACGGAATAATTTTGATGATGAGAAATGTTTGAGGTTAATCGAAATCGCGAAGTGTGATTTCGACAAAAAGGATGTTCGACGAATTTCTTTCAACTTATGAAGAAAAAATATGGTTGTGGGAAGAATAACAGATATGAAACAAAGGAGATTTAGGTAAACGGACGTGTCTTTATTTAACAGCTAGCTTAAGCTCGCACTTCGCCATACATTATACTTATCTACTTTACGATAACAATATATTCATGAAAAACTAGTTTATGACAGCGGCTTCGCACACGTGGAGTTCAGTAATTGTCCCACGGCACACCCGAGATAAAAAGTATCCTATGTGTTAACCCAGATTATAAAATAACATCATCATCGTTTCAGCCGAAAGACCTCCACTGCTGGACATAGGCCTCCCCAAAGTGTCGTCATATTTGACCGATTCCGTGCGTCTCGCATCCAGCGGATCCCCGCAATCTTCACCAGGTCATTGGTCCACCTAGTGGGAGGCCTTCCAACGCAAACTATCTGTGTGCCAAATTTAATCTAAATCTGTTCAGCCGTTTTTGCATGTCATAGTAATCCACTCCTCACAAACTTTCGCGTTTATAAGTAAGTAAGAAATAAAATAAGATTATCAATAAATAAAAATATTTGTATTTGTATTTATATATCACTTAAAAGGATTATAGACTAAGTAAACATTGATCCAGTATTTGAGTCAAGCACTGGCATCCACTGACACTGTTTCGTTTCTAGATGTGAACAACTAGTGCTGCTAATTCAAACGCTGCATTAAAATACTGGATCAATGTTTACGCAGCTTGAGAAGACAAATACGAAGATTATCGTTGGTAATACAAAGACTGCCATCGATACGCCAAACAATTTCTTTTTTTACGATAAAACCAAACATTGTTCTAGTACCTTTATTTAATACTTTCCATCACATACTTTAATTTTATACCCTACCAATCCACTCATCCTTTCATATAAAATTATCAATAAAACGCCAATACCACTCATTAAACAGAACAACCTTATCACCATCCATTGTAACGTCCACATAAAAGAGAAAAAGGCTTTCCCAAACACATTTCAGACTCAAAGATACGGGTGTTCTGACTTCTGATACGACAGAAGTCAGACCGTGTCGGAAAATTCAATTTATTCCACCCATACTGTCAATACATTCTGAGCTGGGGATTTAAAGTCAATTTTATATATGAAAATATATACTTCTACTGTACCCTTTGTTCGGTTTGGTTATACCTCACACTATACCCTTTTTGGTAGGAGGTTCTTGAAAGGGGTAGTCAATACTTGGGTTTAAGGGCTGAGTAAACGGAGGCTGTATGGCGTTAAAGCTGTTGAATAGATCGTTTCTGCGATTTGAATGGATTACTATTTTGTTAGGCAAATTATTTTGTACTCTGTTAGTTTTGTCACTGATTTTATGCTTTCAATGAACAGTCAGATGGAATATTTTTGGAGTGACACATATCTATGGTTAGGTGAGTAGACACAGTAGTCGCTCATATTTGTCGTCGTAGTCGCATTGTTTGTCTTGAGTATGAATGTAGACGGGTATAAGAGTAGTCGAAGACCAAAGAAACGACGGACGGACTGTGTAAAGGATGATATGGACACCGAACCCAAATGAACTGGGTTATAGGTAAAAGAATGATGATGATGTATATTATATTATGCTAATTGTCAACTGTACACATGAAACAGAAAACCAAACCAGTCATGATAACCGTAACTAAAAGGATACAGGTATTCCAAAATCGACCGTAATGGTAAACACAAGCGGCAAAGACTGTTGCTGTTTTCACAAAGTTAGATAGAAAATGTCTTGATAATTGGACGACTTTGCCGCTAATAAACCAAAATAGTTCTCCTAACTGCTGCTTGGAATCCAGAACACAGTCAGGTTTATTTTATTCTCTGGTATGATAACAACTCGACCCTGTCAACTTCACTCCAGTGCTTTCATTATTGAAGTATACCTTTTGAAGCTGTGTCCTATCCAATTCTTCTTGCTCTGTTTGTTCTATTGATGTACAAATATTACGTAGAAATGTTCGCACAGAAAATCCTTCAATACGATAGAATATCTAGAGCTCAAGCGAGTAAATAGCGGGAATTCGTGCGTTAAAACCAAATATCCCAAAATCCCTAAAAGAAATTGCTATTCAGTGAATTGTTTCATAAAAAGTAATTGCTGAAACGCTGAGCCATTTATCACGAATTAATTTAGGAAACAAAATGGAAAACATCAAACATTTAATTATAACAACTTAGTCTTAATCGGGTGCTTTATTGCAAGCACTAAACGATCCTTGGACAAGTTACAGGGTTAATGACTGAAGACTCACTTCCATACTAAATGTGTTTTATATCCACTAACATTTTAATAACCACTAACATTTTATCATTCACCGCCTTGTCGTCAGAAATTAAAACCTCCAGAGGGAAATTGCGATCTTAAAATAAAACATACTTTCCGTTTAATCAACGTTTCCCCAACCAAATATTTTGCAACTAAAATATCTTGTAAAGTACAAAAAGTCTTTATAAAGATTCCTCGTCCTCAGTTTTGCAATTCCGTCTCTTTGAAGGTGCACAATATTTTCAAAGTGTCAGTAGAAGATAAAATTTTATGCGAGCATATAAATTCGGGTCTAATAGAAAAATTTACGTCACACAAGTTTATGCAATCGAAGCTCCGTGCACCAGTAACGGCAGTAATACTCAATGTCTCAATAAGACTTACAAAGATGTTTCCACGTCGATTTTATGGAAATTTATACTCGTACATTTTTGGTATACAGGACATTATATTCTTTGTTAGCAAGTCAGTTAGAACAGTGCATTCCTGATCCTTAGATGTTCAGAGAAAAGACTAGGCATAGAAACAACACGCAGCGATCGACATAATGCTTGAAATTGTAGTGTAATGGTAAAAGCTCTCAGTGATTGCAAGCAACCTTAATAGATTGACCCTCACTGGGCCTGTGTGCTGGACTATGGCTCATCCCTCCCCCACAGAAGAGGCCTGTGTCTGGCTGATAATGCAACTTATACTATGATATTAAGCGTTTTTGTAAATCACTACTTGCAGTATTAGGATTACCATCAAGATTTTTCAACAGCACCCTGGAATTTGCCGGCTCAATGACTTAAAACATATATCTGGCGAAATGTGGTTAAACCTTTAGATATTACAGGTATAGTGTTATATCAATTTTTATACTGTGATTAAAAGCGTTTTACTCCACCACTATTTCTATTCAACAGGTTTACATCGTGGGCCACGCGGCCCCAGGGTCGGACTCGCGGCATCCCTACGACATGTCTGCAGACGCCAACGCCAAATACCTGCGCACGGTCAGACGACACGCCAAGATCATAGCCGGACAATTCTTCGGACACCTACATGCTGATACGTTCCGGGTTATTTATGATAATGGTGAGTAAATATCCATGGAGTGGTATCTCGGTGAAGACTATGGACAGGGATCTTTTTTAGGGTTCCGTACCCAAAGGGTAAAACGGGACCCTATTACTAAGACTCCGCTGTCTGACTGTCTGTATGTCTGTCTGTCTGTCTCCAGGCTGTATCTCATAAACCGTGATAGCTAGAAAGCTGAAATTTTCACAAATGATGTATTACTATTGCCGCTATAACAACAAATACTAAAAATTAAAAAAAAAATATTAAGGGGGGCTCCCATACAACAGATATGTTTTTTTTGCCGTTTTTATAGATAATGGTACGGAACCTTTCGTGCGCGAGTCCGACTCGCACTTGGCCGGTTTTTTTAAACCTGATTTTGTAAATCAGCTGTAGCACCAATACAGATAATAATTATTCCACACTATTCTTAAGAAAAAACTAGTGATATTATCACCCAACTACTTGCTTTGATGATCAAAATTAAAATCTGAATTAACAGAATTGAATCGAACACCCACATTCAATACTATAATATTATAAACTACATGTACCATTTCAGTAACAGTTCTAGTCTCTGAATTCCCCATAATTTACGCACGAAATCTACTCTAGCCTCATGAAAATTCAAACCTAGCCGGACGATATCCAAAATAATGGAAATATGGAAACAGATACTACCAAGCGTAAACTACATAGCTATAACGTTCCAGGATTTGGTACCAGCCAACTTTCATTCCAATATAAAACTCCATTCTTGCTAAAATTGGAAATTAAAAGAAAACAGACTGTGTCAACCACGTATGTTCGGGAGAGTGGTTCCCATCTCCACGAGTGTCCCAGTAATCCAATTTTCTTAGTTGACTCTCACAATTTACTTTTTAAAACGCAAGGCATTTCTTGGTTGCGTTATTTTGGTATGTTATTACATTTTGCAAGAATGAACTTGGCCAGCCACACGTGGTTTTATTTCTTGTCAATGAGCTAAACACTATAAATCAAATGAAAGAAATTGTTGAGAGCAGGCCAAGTCAATGCTTGCAGACTTTGCGTGAGTACTGTGTGGTGTGACAATTGATAAAGTAAGGAATAGCGAAGTATATTTGAGCAGGTTTGAAAATTACGTGGTATGGGCATGTGTTAAGGAAGGAATAATCGCATGTGACTAAAAGAGTGATAAATAATATAAATGTTGTTGGATGGAGAGAGCGAGGAAAACCAAGGAAACGATGGATGAGTTGTGTGAGGAATAATGAGAAAGAAAAAGAAGTAAATTATAAGGTGACGGTTGACAGAGGCGAATGGAAGAAAAAGACTGTTGCAGCCTCCCCATGTAACATGGGACAAGGGCAAGAAGATGATGCGTGAAAACCGACGCGACGCGACGCAAGTCGCATCGCATGATGGATCGCCCAGGGCCCTGTTTAATAAAGCTGACAACCCGACAAGTCCGACATTATGTCGTATTTTATTGAACGCAATTTAAATGACAAATACGTCATGATTTCACTTGACGATTTTCGACATATTTATCACTTTTATTAAACAGCCTAAGCGTGAAATAAAATATGTAACTTTATTTCATACTTGTACGCTGAAATTAAAGGCAGAATAAGAGAACAATTCTGTACATTTTACCAACCTTCTGTACCTTATAAGCAAATAAATAATTTTGTATTTTTTTTTTATTTCAAAATTCTACAATTTTGTAACTTTTTGACATAAATATCGAATTGTCAGCTTTATTAAACAGGGCCCAGGCCGTGAATGGCCCTGATGCGCGTAACATAGCGACACGTGCTTCTACGCGTGTTACTGTATTTGTACCCGAATAACGTGAAAACGAAACATGTGCGTTATTTGTTTGCGTGTTTTGCATTTAGGATTTGTAGATACAATTTACTGTGGCTCCCAGTATCCCTATCTCAGTGACCTAGAACAAAAATTATCCAAGACATGTGACCTTCTCCATCCTTTTAGGATTCTGTAGTGAACACGTGAAACGATAAGAGTTCCTATCGTTTCGCCATGTCCGTCCGTCTGTCCGCAGCTTAGCTCAAAGACTCATAGTACTAGAAAGCAGTAATTTGGCATGAATATGTACAGATTATTTACGCCGACAAAGTGGTGAAATAAAAACTATTTTTTTAGGATATCTCCTGTCACCATAAAGTGGGGCTGTTTATATATATAATAACATACACTCTGTGCGATGTTCCCCTAACAAAAGTGGACTTTGTCCGTGATCTCGGCATTATCCTTGACTCCAAGCTCTGCTTAGACTTGCATATTAGCAAAATAGTTAATAAAGCGCACCAACTTTATGGATTTGTCATGCGCTCGACATTAGATTTTAAGAATCCCTCTTCATTTATTTGCCTATATAAGTCTCTTGTACGCTCACAACTGGAGTTTGCCGTGTCCATCTGGAGTCCATATTATAAAAAATACATTGAGGCGATTGAGAGTGTTCAACAGAAGTTCCTACGTGCTATGCATTTTAGATGCTTCGGATATTACTTACCTTATCAGGACTTACTTAATAAGTACAAACTCACAACGCTCGAAAGTAGACGTAAGTACTTGGAAGCCATGAATCTTTATAACATTGTTAGTAGTAGATTTGACTGCATTGAGTTAACCAACATGTTATGCTACGTTGTCCCTAGAACAGTGTACAAGCGAAAGGTGCGCGCTGGTAGGCTATTTTCCACGCGTACCTGCCATTCTAACACTGGTTTGCGCTCACCTGTCCGCAGAATGATAGATACCTACAATGGGACTTTTGAACATATTGATATTTTTGCTTGTTCTCCCAGTAAGTTCAAGGGTCTTATACTCAAGGAGCTCTCTTGATTGATGTGTAATAGTACATAAGCATGATAGTTAAGTAAGTTTAGTTTTAATTATTTTGTGTAATAATACCCTAGCGTTTATTATCTGTAAATCATATTCCACAGTTATTCTGTGAACAGCGTTGTGGGCTACAATATTGTTCCAATTTTTATGTGTATGCTTTTTCTTATATTATATATTGTAACTCTTTGCTGTTCCTCTTGTATAAAATAAAATAAAAAAATAAAATAAACATATTTTCCTAAACAATGTATGGAAGCACAGGTTGTTAAACTGCAAATATAAGTTTGTTTTTTTATTATTACAATAAAAATCATTGTTAGGAGGCAAATCGAACCGGTAAAGACCAGAGACTATTTTGATATAATGTACTTCTGAAACAATAAAGTTGGCCTGTGTCCTAGCACTGATAAAGTTTTAAGCTGAGAAGGCTTTTCATGTGATTGTGATCCTTTGAAGTCGTTCGATGCGTGGTGGAAATTTTATTGCTACCGAATTGTGTTTATTGATGTACAAAATTAAACTCTCGCGAGCTTGTTTCTTTCTGATTACTTAAAAATGCGGCTTAATTTCATACATTATATTGTACTCTGTTTTTATCTTGTAAAAGCAGTCGCATAAAGTAATTATCGGACTCGAAATACATAATAATTACTTTATAGGATTACTTATTAAGTCCGTATATTTATTTATCATTTCATTTCCCTTCAGTAGCATACTGTCATATGCATTCATTAAACAGTGTCGGCGCGGGCATGCTGATTATTTGCATGCGATACATTGGAAATAAGAGGCCGCTAACAATGCCACTGTATTTATTCGTTTGTGATCAATTATATTGTATTTGCTTATTGCATTTGGTTGGAGAATTGGTTCTTTATTTTTGTGGATTATATAATATGTTCTGGGTAGATATTTAGCAGGGTAAGATGGCCTTAATTTATGATAATCAGGCTGCCTCAATTAGATATTCCAATCAGTTGGTAGTTCGGCACTTCAAGATTATTTCACTTATAATGTTGTATGTATACATACGTTCAACAATATAACAGACATTTCTAAATGTACAGTTCAATTTCTACTTCAAAAATATTTTTGAAGTTTAATCAATCATTTGCTGTCGAAAGAATTTCTCGACTGAGTTCTTTGGCAAACAAACTGCTCTTGGAAAGCCAAAGGTCCATCAATTCCTATAGTATCTATCTGCAAAATGTTTGGACTTCGATTTGAAATACAACGTCAAATCCACCACAAACAACTCGATTGCAAAGAATCCAAAAGAGAAAATGTCACAAACAAACCATAGAAATGAACATCGGTAATTAAATAACGTCAGCAGTGAACACTCATTGCGTTTCAGCAAAAATCAGCCATGATGTTTTATTTGCCCGAAGCTGGCATTCGAATAATTACCGTAAAACCGGTTTATTGGCTAGGAGCCACAAAATAGATGAATACAGAAAGTCACCTCCGTACAATGAGCAAAAACACTAACCGCTTTACAAAGAGCTTCACGCTCAAGAGGCATGCGTGTTGTGACAGCGACTAAGGATAAAACAAATGGAAGAAATTGCTTTAGGCTTTCACGAGTCATCGCAAGGCAACTTGCGACTCGACGTTATTTACGCGAAGAAAACTAGTGAAACATACGTGTCTCTTGACGAAAATCGTGTCGCTCGGGGAGAGCACACAATAACACAAACATGCTTCACGTACAGCAAGACTCTCGGGAACTGTATATGTCTAAGTACGACTGAGGTTTTCGACTGTTCGTCAGTGATCGTTATTTTTATCTTGAGCTAGCCTAGCGTAGTACGTAGTTTTAAAAGGTCCAGCCTTGACCCAGTTTTCACCAAAGCAGTGCGGAAATGTGCACGATTCGACCAATCACACAGAAGATAATAGAGGCTTGATATGGATTTCAATCAAAATTTGGTTGGATGGTCGATGATCTTGAATTTGTTAAACCGGACCTCATACTGATTTAAACGTGTGCATTTGTTTTTGCTCTATTACTCCTTGCATGGATTGACCTTCTGTTCCTATCAGTTTCATGTAGGAGATGACATTTTTGGGAACCAATAAATTGTGAAACGGTGTCTGGTAGTTGTCATGAAAATTTCGCGACGAAATTAGTGGATTTAAAGTGAAGTAAAATTGTTTTATTGCTAAGCAGTTTCCGTTATGGTCGTCCATTCTTATTATGTCAGCGTCAATTAAAATGGCTAAATTCAAACACCGCTGCTTCGGTGCGAATAAAATATATAGTAGTATTTAAACTATTTCTGGAATTCAAACACTGTTTTATGCTTTCACGATTTAAAACTAAACTTATACTGTCACTCACGTTTCTTTATAAGGAGCTCAAAATCATGAACAATCCCGTAAGTGACAGTATAAGTTTATTTCTGGAATTGGTATGGTGTCTTTTTCATTACGAATTCGGAGCTATTCCCAGAATTATGACCCAAATAGTGAAAACATTATAGGCTGGTATGCTATTTATTTTTCATGAATGCATTGATCTTATTTCCGAGTTTGAGTCATCGTGGTGAAAGGATTCGTCAGCTAGACTCGTTACCAAGTGCTAGCTATCCAGGGTGCGCCGGGCGTTTGGAATCACAGTACGATATTTTTAACGCCACTCGGGGAAGCTCCTTTCTTGCACCCCAGATGAAACAGAAGACGAAGCTATAAGACATTTTTCAAATTCCAATGTTTGAATTTGGGTATGACAATTTGCTATCAAAAATTTGGTGAGCAAAGACTCACTGATGATTCGGTCAAACTGGTATAGACGCAGCTCCGATACTTCGTTATTGTATGATGTGTCTATTGGTCCAGTGGTCTCAAGAGCGATGGCTAAGCATCAGTTCCTGGGTTCGATTCCCAGATCGGGAAAAGTGTTATTTGGTTTTTCCATCAGGAATTTCTCAGTAGTATCCACGGAATCTGAATTTGTGTCCGGTTGATGGTAACCAGCTCAACCCTCAAAATACTTGTGCCAGGCTGATGGTAATGGGCTTGCCCCCAATAACATACAACAACAGGACTTAGATACCTATCTGGTGAACTGTGGGTACACTATGAAGTACACCTCTGCCTAAACCTTAGGGGATCACAGGCGTTCGTGTGTCGAGCCGCATCCACAATCATTCAATATCAATTAATCCGCTGCTGCGATGCTTTAACCGTATATTTGCATAATAGTTATAACGAGTGTTTTATCTGTTTGTTTAGATCGACCAGTATCCTGGACATTTATGGCTCCGTCAGTAAGCCCTCACCGTGATCCATCTGATTCTTCCAACCCTGGTCTCAGGCTTTACAAGTTTGATACCAACACGGGAAAGGTAAGTTAAAGTAGTTATCATTATTCTTCTTTTTTACACGACTGCTGTCCAAAAAGAAGAATGTTATTACTTTGGATAAAGTAAACATATTACTTTATCCAAAGTAATCACCACGATATTATTATGAATAACTAGTTTATGAACGCGGCTTCGTTGGCGTCGAGTTCGATAATTCAAACTAAAACTCAATGCATTTATTTCAATTAGACCATTACGGCACTTTTGAATGTCAAAAATAAACAATAAGAAGCGAAGGTACAGTCCCTGTCACAAGGCATAATAGCTTGAGAAAGTACTGCAGTTGCACATTCCAAAGCGAAGATCTCTGTGGAGAAGAATTGTCCCACGGGATCGTACTACCGGGATAAAAAGTCCCTATACCCCATTCTATGTGCACCAAGCTATAAACTATGTGTGTACCAAATTTCATCCAAATCCGTTTTACAGTTTTTGTGTGAAAGAGCATCAAACATCCATCCATCCTCACAAACATTCGCATTTATAATTGTAGTAAGAAAATAACACTTGTAATATGTCACCCACGTACCCTTTCCACTCCCAGGTGTTAGACTACACCCAGTACTTCTTAGACCTGGCGGCCGCCAACCGTAACTTGGCAGAATGGACGCCGGAGTACAACCTGACCCAGTATTACGGGCTGCACGAGGTCTCTGCCATCTCCCTGCACAATCTCGCTGATAAGCTGCAGATAGGCACGCCGCATGAGACTAATATATTTCACAAGTAAGTGTTGGAGAGGAAAGTTACCGTATTGGTTTTACGAGTCCTGTTGTAGAAATACTGTAAAAGAAACTATTGAAATAGTCAAACAGGTTGCTTTATTATTCAACTTACTAAACACGAGAAAAGCTGTCTTTAAGCAAATCTTAACTTATCTTTACTATGAAAACTGCGTACTTATTATAGGTACCGTAGTTACCACAGACATAATTATGTAGATATATGTACCTAGATAATGCAAGAGTACCTACTTTCCGTGCTCGGCTTAAGCATTTTATGCTTAAGCCGTGGCTACTGTCGCAGCTAATTTGTTTAAAACAACAACGTTACAACTGAGATAGAGTAGTCAGTAATATTTTTACGTAACTTTAGCACCTGATACCTGAAACCGTCAACCCAAGCTAGCAGATATTCATTCGTTTATATGACATGTTTATGTTACTACTAGGTTCCACCCAGTTTGGTAATCAGAAAATAAGTAAGGTCTGGTGGTCCTGAAATCTTGCTCTAGCAATTCGGTACTTTATAGAAAATACATGCATTTTTTACTGAAAACACCATTATTTTTCTTTCTACCAGGTACTTACGCGCATACCGCGTCCGTCACGAAAGCTCAGAGTCGTGTGACGGCGCGTGTGCTCACCAACACTTCTGCGCTATCACGTGTTTGGAACACGTCGCCTACCGCCAGTGCGTTGAAGCGGCCGCAAGCGCTCTAGCGGCTGCCGGGGACTCTGCACCGCTTACTTTACCGTTCGTCAATACTTTGCTAATTTTCATTGCTTGTGTCATTGTTATTGGGTAAAATGTATTTTTCAAAGCTGTTTCCACACAATATCTTGCATGTAATCCCTGAAGGGTTAGGCGGAGGTGTACCCAATAGGTACCCACATTTCGCGATATTTTTTTCATTTCATTTTCAGTAAAAATTTTACGTTTATTTTTTTTTGTAAGGAAGGTTTTCATATACCTTCGCTTACGACTTCGTTTTTAATACGAGTATAATATTTTTATATATTGTTTCAAATCCCTACCAGATTTTAGACTAAAAAAAAGTTTTCAACAAGGGAGGAGAGCAACTTTCCCTGAACGCCATAGAGACAAATCTACAGGGTTAAATTACACGAATTCCCGCTTAGACCACGTGCTTGGAACACGTGAGAGATCGCATCGTGTTAGCCGCGAGGCTTCCGATCTGCTCAATCGTTTGCGAAATAATATTATCGGCGTCATATTATTGCTGCCATGTCGGGCCATTTTTATTTTTATTTAAAAAAGTTCTCAATTCGACAGAATGTTTTTTTTTTGTACGTTTGTTTAGTCATATCTTTGCCAGTTGTTTAATGATTTCGATTTTTCCGGACTATTTAATACTATAATTAAAGTAATAATAATAAATATATTTTTTTATTACTTTTCTGTCTTTGATTTGCATGATTGTGTGTAAATATTTAGTATTATATATGATTTAATAAAGATTGCTCGATTTATTTAACGTGACTTGACTCCCAGTTTACATTAATCTAGAAGCACATTCAAGATTTTTACAAATTTTACATAAAGTGTCATCATTCTATTCCACAATAATCAGTCCATTTATTTACTCAATTTCATAATTACGAGGATTCTGAAATTTACATTTTGTCGTGTAAATATTAATGTGCTTCAAAAGTAACATAGGTAATTACAGTGTAAGTAAATGTAGGTTTATAATGAGCAAAGTGTAATAAGGTATAGTAGCTCAGATGGCATTTGTGATAACGCTTGATGAAATGTGAAGTGAATAGGATAGTAAAAGTTTTATTATTAATAATAATAATTGTAAAAAATAATGCTTTAGACATTCTAGTCTCATAGTAAAATAAAGTAAATTGAAGAAAAATTAACGATGTAAAAAATCGAGACTGTAAAATTAATAATTACATTTTCAGTTCTTAAAAACTGCATGTAAATGGAAAAGTGTATCTATTACTATAACAGAATGTTTCATAATTCAGTAAACATAACTTTTTATAAATTAAATTGGCGTTATTAAGTGACTTCTTTTGTAAAAAAAAACTATGTCATTTAAGTATGCTTGCTTTGAATGTAAAATCGGTGTGTTTTTACTGTACATAAAAATTACGTAAGTAGATTTTTTTATAAAGGTCATTAAACGCTACAAACGACCTATTAAAAGGTATAAATTAGTAATGAGTACCTAGAAGTGTAATTGAAAGTTAGTTAGTTTGAAATATTGACTAATTTAATTAACCGCTGTTTGAAAGTTTGTCGTTTGATAATTGGACTTTCTTTATCAAAGCAAATACAATTCTGAGTTTATTTGTTGTTTGTATTAATTATTCTGCCCTTTATGTTTAGTTTGTAATAGTAATATAATTATAAAATAGAAATAATTGTGATGAAGACAAAGTGATTTCAATGTAGAACTACGTCACTAGGTACCTCCTTTTTTTGTAAATTCCTAAATCGTTTTTAGCAAATAACTGAACAATTAAATCTGCTCCGATATTCGTTCAATTTTATCTTAGACTTCTAATAGAACCAGTGTTTTTGGTGTTCTTTGTTTTAATTTATGTACTTACATCTGTAATCATCTGTAAAATCAAAACATTAAACAAATATCCATAAGATTAACGTTAAAAGCGCTGTAAATAAGTTAGATGTGTAATTTAATTTTGAAATTGTAAATGAGGAACAACTAGTACATAAGTAAATATTGAATTGCTTATTCCAATTTATTTTATTGCGGACACCAATTTAATCGGTGTATGAGAATTGAAATTATGACGTGGAAATTACAGTTGACAGTAAAATTATTTGATCCGATATAAAAAAAGATTTTTCCAATTTCATTCAAAGATAATTATGTTTTTCTCGAAATAAGTATCGATTCCATTTATAACTTTGCAATCAACTGTAGTTTGCAGCAAATTTTCGTAGCGGAATACCTAATGTTTCCTTTTCAACTCATGAATGTTCCCATATTTGTATCGACTGGATGTTTCAATTAATTTTTAATAAAGAATTGTAATCAATTTGGTTTGTTTTATTCAATCCTTTTTTTTCTTTGTATAGACACTTTAAAATGCAGAATTGGGAGATGACACAAGTTACGTAAGTTCGACTTTTCTCGTTACAATAAGACTAATTAATGTCTTGATTAATCAGTCAATTGACGTAACGGTGTAGTGTTGCCACTCAAAATTCAGCCCAGTGTTATTAATTTCCCACTTCACTAATGTTTAAGGTGGTAGGAATCTGGCAGTCTATTTGATGGAAGTTGTCCAGATTCAGTGCAAACACGTTGCAACTCCAGACATTCAGCTATAGTACCTCCAATGCCTTCAAACTGGTACATCGCAAAGTTGCTTGGTGACAGACTCCTCCAAATCTTCTCTATTGGCCAGAATATCACATGGCAAAGTACCCACTTCATATGCCTAGACTTTTCCAAATTAACTTGAGGTCAGCTTCCAGTCTGAAACAACACAACAGAGGTCTTCTATCTTTTTCGTGTGGTTAGTGCCTAACCTGGTAGTATTATAGATTGAGCAACGAGGATCTGGCCTCCACAATCCAATCCACTGGGTAGCACGATACCACTTGGCGAAATTCGTAGTCAGACGTTCGGGCACTTCATTACCCGTAACGACTGTCAAATATATTTAAAAACTAGCTGTGCCCGCGACTTCGTCCGCGTAGAATAGTGACTTTTCGGGCAGCATAAAATTTTGAATTACATGAAAGCATACAGGCTCCTAGTATTTAAAAATGACGAATAAAGTATACTTATACCAACATATTTGAGTAGACAGTAAAACAAAGAACTATAATACATGTAAGAAGCTTGACATAATTATTGTTGTATTTTTTCTTTACAAGCAGCGACATCTTGACCTTTTTTTTTTCGGATGGGAAATCATCAAATTACTAAAAACCATCCAAGTTCCTTCTTTTGCCCTTTATGTTCCAGGGCCACGGTATCTCTTTCGAACAGTCCCGCAGCCAGCAATATCTTGACCTGCAAAATTAAACTGGTCGTACTGTACATATAATAATACGGTTCAAAGTACTCTGTCGGGATGATGTGAAGTACGTGACGTTAGAAAATCTGAGCGGATTAACTATATGCCTGGAATTGCGGCAACAGTAGGTACCTTCTGCCGGTGACGTCATCGGCTTGGATACGGTGAGGTTTCAAAGAGTATTTTTAGCAATCAATCTTTGAAGATTTGATTTAGAGCAGCAAGAGAATTACTGATAAGGATTTTCCTGTTACGAAAGATGCGGGTGTTATAAGTACTTTCTTTAAAACTTAAATTCGTGTTATGCGGTAGAAATGTGTGTTTTTTCAATAAATCAATACCTTCCTCAGCATTGCTATCCAACGTGACAATGCTGCCAGCCTTCTGGGTACTATTCCTATTGACAGCGATGTGGACGAATTTTTTGACGCCCTGTGACCCTTTTGATACTTGTACGTACATATTTTTATAGCTATTATAAATTTGTAGTTTGTAAATAATGTAATTATCGTGAAAATAAATATATGTAACCAAAGACATTCAAATATTTTTAATCTATTTGTATACAACGGACAATTATGATACCTTCCTTCGTTTATAATTAACCTGACACTTATTTTTATCATAATTATTCAAAAGGTATATTTTAATAATTAATATTATGACATTGAAGTTTTGGTTGTTTATAAAAATCTTTAAAACGTTTCAAATATTTTTATTAGGTACACCTAAAACTGTTACTACACTGTAACTAACACAATGTCACTATGGAATTCATGATCCATATTTTAGTGCAACATAGAGATAATCACATTTGTTATTCCCGAAGAGTTAGGCAGTGGTGTACCTTATAGTACACCCGCAGTTCGCCTATTATTATTTATTTATTTATGTTAAAAAAATGGTACGTATTCTTATAAACTAAGCCCCACAAAACCGTAGTAATGGTTTGACTGTGGGGTCAGCGAGTCTCTATTAAACGTACTTAAAACCAATTATTATTTTTTTATGTAGCACTTTTACACATTTCTAAATCTCTCTCTCTCTCTTTAATTTATTTTTATACGTTTCACTCCTTATGTTCTTAAGCCCCATGTAATAGGAGGCGAGCCTATTGCCCTCAACCGGGCACATATCCAGAATCGTGGGTCGCTAAGAACTTCCTGAAGGAAAAATCGAATAACACTTTGCCCGACCTGGGATTCGAAACCAGAACCTCGTGCTTAGCACCACACCGACACACCGACACCGACAAGACGGAGAGATAGATATTTCAAAATTAAATTAGCTATATTGATAAATTAATCAAAACTGCGAATTATTTCAGAACTCTCTTGCTTTAAATGCAGAGCCGTAATCGGTAGGAACACTGATTTCAACATTTTTTCTTCACGTGATTGTTCGCACTCAAAATACAAAGATTAATCTCGTAGAAAACTTGATCAGGTTAACGTTATACAGCATAATATTAAAGGGTATCATGCTCAGCATAAACAAGTGGCGAGTATGTATATCTTGACATGCAAATTTATGCTAAATACAAAAGTCGATACAGCGTCTCTTGATACGGGAACATCTTGCAACCTATGTATAATATTATGTTCTGTGGCAGTCGACAGATGTTTGCAGTAAAACATTGTACAAAAAAACGTTGAAGAAATGTAAAAGGTTTCGTTATATCGCTCGCGTTAATTTAGAATTTGACAATCAATTCGGGATTTACTACGCTTGTAATAATATAATTCAATCATGGTTCGAAAGACACGTGGCGCCATCTATTATCATAAGAACGTTATTGTTGTTTCCCTCAGGAACAATACTTTTTTTCGGGATGTAAGGTACCCTATGTCCATTTCTGTACACCTGACAAAGTATATGCAAAATTTCAGGATGATCGGTTCAGTAGTTTAGGCGTAACGAAAAGTAACAAACAAACTTACTTTTGCATTTATAATATTAGTAAGGATAACTGTTAGTTAATATTGTTTCTAACTATTATTGTATACACTAAGGGCATGTTGTAGAGATATTTTTTTAATTTTTATCACCTTTATTTGTGGTCCATCTACAACAAAAATAAATTATTTATCTAATCAATTCTATAAAGAGTTGGGTAGGAATAAAAGGTAAACTTTCTTCTAGTAAGCAAGTGGATAGGTGGATGACTTAAAGAAGATTGCGGGGAAGACCGGGATGAGATTCACATATCTGATCAGGGAAGCAAGTCAAAAGCGAAAAGGCTTATACTCAGCGGTTGGTGGAAGATGGCTGCCAGTGATGAAGATGATCTTACTGGTTCATCAAGGGTCTATGTGTTCTTTTTGCTCTCAATGACAGTAGTGGTTTTAGGGCATTGTCCAAAATCGCTGTCCCTGGAATATAAAAGCAGAGAAAAATATTATTTTCTTACTTTTTAATCTATATCCATCCCTATCATGATTGTCTGTGTTTCGATTTTATGTATGTAGGTACATATATTTTTATTAAGATAAGAAGAAAACAAAGAAAGATAAGAAGAATAAAAAAACACGATTTTTTATTTATTTAAACATACAGTTTTAATACAGGTTCGTGTTTGTTTTGTACCATTAAACCAGAGATGGTTTGTAGTGGTACTCACATTCGCTAAAACAACACTGCTTTATCACTTTAAAAAAAATATTATACACACATGGCATGCAAGATGTTACATAAAATTATATAATTATCACAGTTATGTCTTTCCTGAACGGCGTGTAAATATAAAAAGTATACTTAATTAATTTTAAATTTATTATACGTATAGATTATACAACAGAAAAGTGTGGTTACATTTTAAGGTGCAGTTCAGACCACCAAATTGAACAATTTTCTTCATGGGTCCACCATCGAAATTGCGAAAAATCTTCAATCGACACCTTTCTGGTACACGCTGAGTAGTAAAAAAAATATTTGCTCTAATTTTATTTTCTAGGGAGAAAACAGCGGAATATTTTTGTATGGGCTAAACGCTGGCGCCGCTAACCTTGTGTCCGACCTCTTTCCAAAGACAGCTCCAACATGAATTACTGCTTCTCCTTCATAACAAAGAACTTACCATGTATAATCTATGTACATATTCTCAAGTTCTGTATGTACAATGCTGTAGCACTTTTAAGTATACATCTTGTAACAGCTGACGACGACCTCCTAATTAACTGCTAGAGATCCTTCCAAGGACTTAGCATTATCACGCGACGTAAAAGTAACGTGAATTGGAAAGCTTTTTATTGAAAATACAAAGTCTTCTGGTAGCATTTTGGTCTAAATTTACATTTAGAAAATACTATAACTATAATATATATAAACTCATAGAAAATAACAAAGTCTTCGACTAAGTAAACATTAGGAGCGAAATCAACGATTTCAATTTAAATCACATACATGACAAAATATCTATACAAATTCATACATCTATACAAATAAATAAAATATAAGTGTCTGTTTGTCATACCAAAATAACAGCTTTTTACTAAATGTATATGAAAGCATTTACGGTACTTATAACAAAGACACCATTTTTTTCAATTTTTGTCTATCTTTCTGTGTCTGTTTGTTCCAACTAATCTCAGAAACGGCTGGATCGATTTTGACGGGACTTACTGGTAGAAAGCTGATGCCATAAGAAGTAACTAAAGCAACTTTTATTTGAGAATAAGAATCAGGGTTCCGTACAAAAAAAAAATTAAAACCTTTGAAATTGGTGTCAAGATTCGATTAAAAAAGGGAAGTTATATTTTCTTAATAATAATTTCACGCCGACGAAGGTCGCGGATTTGAGTTTAAATTATAATATTAGTAGATGTCCATTTATTTATTATTGAATACTTTAACAAATTAAGTACAGAAACGGACTATTCACTTTTAAATAATTAATTACCGAATCACTACAAAGTAATTGGTTTAATATTGAGCCTCGTAATTTGCAATATTGTTAATTAACAAACAGTAGTCGCTAATTAGAAATGTAATATTAATATCGAAATCGGAAATAAACTGTTATTTTTAAGCCTAAAGCTTGAAATTGTGATTGATTTATTCACATTAAGCCTCATATATAATTCTTTCAGCACTCAATCCCGATTGAGACCAGATATTATATTTTATGATTTATTTCATGACCCGTTTTCGGTTATTCTAGGTAGATATTTTAATACAGTCAAATATTATTGGAAAAGCCACTTTAAAAATATTATGCTTATTAATCTTACTAATATTATAAATGCGAAAGTTTGTCAGGATGTATATATGTCTGGATGTTTTTCTTCTTTCACGCAAAAACTACTGAACGGATTTGGATGAAATTTAGCACACAGATAGTTTATAACTTGGATTAAGCCATAGAAAACTTAATCTCGGTAGTATGATTCCGTGGGACAATTATCGAACTTCACGCGGGCAAAGCCCCGGGGTCCAACCTAGTTCGAAATAAAATAACATAACATTAGTTATCTCGAAATGGGTCTTCGTAGTGGATTACAGCCCTCACATTCTGTAGGAAGTCCTGAGTCTAAGCAATGTGAATATTATAGGCACATATGCCTTGAATTTGAGATGCCTAAATATATGTTCCTAGGTTTTAATTAGGTTGGGGATTAAAACTATGATTCCATATGGGTATATGGAATAATAGTTTTAATCCACAAAATTCCAAGGGTCTCGAACTCTATTTGCGTAAGTAGGTTTGCCCTTGAACGTCTACATTTCAAATTAAATTTTAATAAATCTTACGTACCTATATACTTAATGAAGTACATAACTAGGTGGGTACGAGGTTAAATTTTACAAATTCAGTACGCTATCCTAAAAAATCAATAACCTTTGGCCCAATCCTTCACTCACAATAAACCAAGGTTAGAGTAGATGTTCCATGATGTCACGTGGAAGGATTTAATTAAAGAATCCAGTTTGACTGGAAACTGACCCATACATGGTTGAGAAAAGGCTAGGTAAATGATCATGAGGATTTAATCAGATTATTATTATTTATTTCAAAAGTTTGTTGCAAGATTTTTAGATTCAAGACCATTAGAATTGATTAAGTTACCTGACACAACAGTATTTCTGTAGTTAATCATATAAATGTTTACCATTTCAAACACATATTCCACTACTCCTACAGATTATGATGTTAAGAAACATTTTGTCTAGAATAGAATTTCAACAATGTAGGGATAAATTTTCATATCGATGACCAAAAAAAACCTGGCACAAAGTTCATAGCTACTCTTTAATCATAATACAAGTTATTTTACTCTACCTGTCCATCTTTGTTATAGAATTCCTACTAGCTGCCTGTCTTTGTTATTATATGTAGTTACTAATTTGTTCTTTCAAAACAAAGAGATTAAAAAGAGCGGTAGAGCGGACATTGGGAATATTTTCATAACATTTAGATCTCGAACATTTCAATCATCTATTTTGACACACGAATGCTACTTGACAAGCTGGTATATGACAGAGCGACTTGTTACTAAGTGGTAACAAGTATTGGATTACAATTTTCTTCGTCTTGTCCCGTCTATCGCTCGTAATTTTTTTTTTATCTCTCTGGAACATGGCAATCTGTGTCTACACAATAGGCCAATCGCTTGGTATTAATATTTTATGATCAATGACATCATAGGCAAGAAAGTTATTTTTTGTTTTTCTTTTTCCTTTCATTATTTGAATCTCGCGGTTAGCATAGGGACTCCATGTCGCTCGTAAATGTTTGAATGTTTTTGTTCCAAAGCCTTATCGTCCCGATTCACAAACCCAACTTAATATTATGTACGTAAAAAAACGTGAACGATCGATAAGAATCAAAGGTCAGCAGCATTGTCGCGTGAACAACTGCGTTCACCAACTCACAATTATGTTTAGTATATTGTTTATTTATTATTTTGTTATACAAATGTTGTTTAATGTTGCCGCTTGCTCTACTTATCGAGGTCAAGCCGAAAGCCTTGGGGGTCCAAATAACAAAGACGTTTTCAGCCTTCATGAGAATTATTGTTTGTAAATGTAAAGAATTAAGTTCGGAGCTTCTTCTATTGTTGAAACCGGTCAAGCCCGTGGGACGCAATGAAAGGTTCTGCAGTCGGAATCAATGTGTACGCATACACAGTACCTACAGAATTTATCAAAAACAAAAATTATTCTGCAATTCATAGTATTTATAGTTTTCTTTTTTGTATTAAATACAAAGTTACCGTTCTGTTGTGCTAACCGTACTCGTAATTTCACTACTGCATAGTTTAGCGGGATACAGAATGCATCTACTATTTTAATTGATATGATGCCAATAGTCTCAGAATGAAATAACTGTGTACAATCTGCTCAGACAGACAGACAACCATAATGAAATTCAAAGAGTTCTGTTTTTTTTGGCCACGGAACCTCAAAAAAGAATCTACTTATATACTTTTTCTTCTGTCTTGCCGGCACGTGTAAACTTCTACTGACATCAAATCATTCATGAGGAAATAAAGCTTTTCTTTTTTTAGTTCAAACATATATTTTTATTAGATCTGTGTGATAAAAACACTGGAGCATAAATGTAGCTATAAGATTCTAGTACTATTCTGTTTGGAGGACTACCACTAAACCTATTTCAGCCTCTAAGCAACCCGGCTATGTTCCAGAAGGAAAGTATGATGCCAGTGCATTTACAGGAACATGAGGCTATTCAACTATGATTCTGGGATGACGACGCATCTACATTGCCGTATTGCAGACTTGTGAGATATAATATTTTCTAAGTATAATCGTAATCAACAGGTTTTAAGAGATGCCTTGTAGAGGGTTTCTTTTAAGAAAGGAAATTCCTGTTACAGAAGACCTCCCTCTTCCATATTTATGTGCAAACATTTCAGATAGGCTGTTAATAATTTAAAAAAAAAACTAGGTAAAATAACCACAACTTAGACAAAAGAATTAAAAAAATTGTTTTATGTGTGCACGTGTGCATGTGTGTATGTGTGTGTGTAAGTGTGTGTGGGTGTGTGTGTGTATGTGTGTTACCATATTGTCAATGTGAAGTATAGTAGACATTCGTTTATTAATTAGACGGCGTTAACTTTAATTTCTTGTGTAAAGCAAGTTTCTGATAAGTAGTTTATTATTAACTCAAATATTTCTACTAAATGTGGAAGTGCCTCAGTTTCTTTATATGTTAGTCATGCAGTCGGGGTGTGTTTCATTGGTGACTAAGTGGGCAGCAAACAAATGGGCAGTCAGCATTTCCAACAAAACCTATAAAATTCAATATCGTCTGTTACAGCATATAGACATTCTCATGAAGACCAAAAACAATTTATTGACAAACGGTCAGTAAGTCCGTACTCCGGAACTATCCTATCGCAAACTGCAAAGTTCCACAAAATAAATATACGTTAAAGATCTAACTGAAGTTAGCGCTAACGGAGTTCAAGCGGTCACTGTAAACAGTACGGTTAAAGTTAACCGGTTAACCGTTTAATATCGACGGCCGTTGGGTACTTAGTTGTGCAATGGTTACTGTAGTACTGTCAATGTTGGACGTGCATTTTATTGTAAATTGTATTACCTAAATGTCTAGCAGTTGTTTTTATTTACAAGAGCTTCAATTCAAACTCAAACTCAAAGTATTTATTTCAATTAGACCATTTGAATGTCAAAAAATAAAAAAGCGAAGCTAAAGTCATAGTCACAAGGCATAATAACTTGAGAAAGTACCGTAGTGGCGCATTCCAAAGCATAGATCTCTATGGTGAAGAATATCATTGCGATATCACTACTAGCGGTTGTCGCTGTATGGGCATGTGATGCGGAGGAATGAGGAAACTGTCGTGAGGAAAGTTTTGAGTATGAATGAGAGTAGAGGAACACCAATGAAACGATGGATGGACTGTGTGAACGATGATACGGCAAGAAAGGAGGTGTCTGATGAGATGACGAGTAATAGAGAAGTATGGAAGAAGAAGACGAGAGATGCTACGCCGACCCCAAATAGTCGCGAGTTAATACGCTTCTTCTGGGTTAGCTCAAGGTTAGGTGGTTTTTAGTCGGTGGTTAGAGTCCGACAGACCCCTCCGCCTGCCCCAGGGTGGAGGACATCCGTGTGGATTTTCCACTACGGGAACAACAAAAAAAAAGGTCAACAGTAGGCCCATGTAATAAAAAAAAAATGGATTGGGATAAAGGCAGGAGAATGATGACAATGAGTTTCATTGAGATTAATTTTTTTGCATTCAGACGGTTTGACTGCAACGCTCATTCGTACCTACGATGATGGGTACAATCACTCGTCGGGCAAATTTTTATTGGGTTTTCTCAGTAGCATCCATGGAGTTTGGATTTGTGCCCATTTGTTGGCAACAGGCTCGCCACCTATTACATGGGACCTAAAAACATAACTGATGAAATATGGTTGTACTATTAGGTACTGCCTAACCCTTCGGAGATAACAGGCTTGGTGTTATGTTATTTATAAAGCGAGGCAGATTACGTTACATAAACCATCCATAAGAACAACCGTTAATTTAAGTTAAAAAGCTCAATTTGTATTTCTTTACGTTCCGATGCATTAATGTATCACTGAACAGTATTTGCATGTCGGTTGTGCGTTTTTTTTTTCTAAAATAAGGGCGTGTTGGCTTTGAAAAAAACGCTGACAGCCTCCCGGCGGTGTGCCCGGGGCCCGGGTATTGACTTTCACATGCAGCTTTATATTATTATCCTCTTTAATATTCAGATAGGAAGATGAATGTATGGTACTTATGTTTTGAGGTTTTTGTAAGAAAGAATGAAATAGGTATGTTGTAAATGTGAGTGAATAAATAACAGTGGAATAACGTGCTTGAAAAGCTACATTATTAAGCCTGGATATAAGATATAATAAAATCTTTTATTCTTCTGCTACTTAATGTTATTTAACAAAATCGTCAAGGACAAAAACTATACTGAAGAATGATAGGTATCTGGTTAGACTGGATGCCGACCCCAATATAGCTGGGAAGATGTTGACGATGGTGAAGTTTGAGTACGTGTTTCGGTGTACGTATTTACGGTTTTAGAAATGTGTAGTAGAGCTGGTAACTGCTTTGCTGCCCTAATATTTAATTTTACTTCATAAAACGTCAAGGTCTATTTTTGCTGTAAGATCACGCACCCACGTTCCTTCTACGCCAAGCCACAATTTCACAGCAAATACCTACAAGAAGAATAGGGTTTCCAAAACTATTTAATTGTTTTAACTATTCAATTGTTTACCGCGCCTTTTTGTCACATATTTGTGTCGTTGGCCAACAGGGCACGCGCTTGCTTGTCAGGTATATGTGGCAATGGCAATGGCATTCAAAAGGTTAAATCAAGGCTGCTCAACCTAGGGGCCCGCAAGGGCCGGTGCCTGCCAGGGCGGCGGGACTGTTCGAAAGAGATA
This sequence comes from Eurois occulta, assembly GCA_950022335.1. NCBI lineage: Eukaryota > Metazoa > Arthropoda > Insecta > Lepidoptera > Noctuidae > Eurois > Eurois occulta. The sequence goes on from OX465488.1 coordinate 17,043,461, forward strand.
CCGCGACCCTGGAACATAAAGGGCCAATGAAGGAACATGGGTGGTTTTTAGTCAGTAAGAGTCTGACACTCCCTTCCGCTCCGCCCTCTGCTCAACCTCAGGCTTGCAGACCATATGGCTCGCCAGTTGAATTGGCCCGCCAACAGTGGTCTACTGACGATAGTCTTCGAAAACAGACTTCAAAATAATTTCAAATCAGATTGAAAAAATCCGTTTGTCCTGGCTGTCATTTGTAGATCTTTGACGGTTGTTACAGATAGTCAGTGGCCCGAAAGTCTGACAACCAGTCATACCAAGGCCATACCGTATCGTATTACCTAGCACTAAATGGGTTGTGATGGTCAGATAGGCAGTCGCTCCATGTAAAATACTGGTATTCAGCTGCATCCGGTTAGACTGGAACCCGACCCCAACATAATTGGGAAAAGGCTAGGCAGATGATGGTGATGATGGTTTTAGTCATTTTTTTTTCGTTTTTGTCATCCCGCGAGCTTGGCGCTTGCAACAGCGTCGAAATATCGGGAACTCAGAATAATTGAAAATCACGGAAGATATCCCGTAAGTTTAGTTATAAACCGTGAAAGTTTTGCTTGTTCTCCCAGTAAGTTCAAGGGTCTTATACTCAAGGAGCTCTCTTGATTGATGTGTAATAGTACATAAGCATGATAGTTAATTAAGTTTAGTTTTAATTATTTTGTGTAATAATACCCTAGCGTTTATTATCTGTAAATCATATTCCACAGTTATTCTGTGAACAGCGTTGTGGGCTACAATATTGTTCCAATTTTTATGTGTATGCTTTTTCTTGCTGTTCCTCTTGTATAAAATAAAAATTAAATAAAATTAAGTTTAAATCAGTGTTAGAAGAATTTCAAATTCACACACGCTGAATCTATGTATAAATAATTTTCATTTAGAGCTTTAATAAAAATCCTGCATCGTAAATCTTCAGTTGCTATTCTACCTAACAATCCCAATTGAATCCTTTCAGTTCCTCCTAACTTTTAATATTCATGTATTCAGTAGGTACCTATCCAGGGAATATCTCCGATGCTGACCTACCTCTGGTTAGTTTGTTCGTTTTCGCTCGAATAACTACGAAACTGTGATGCGGGTTGTCCTCGAAATAAATAGGTAAGAACCTACTTTAGTATTGTTCAATATCTTAAGAGATGTTTCTTGGTGAAAATGTATAGTATACGCGAAGGGTTCTTGTGAACTAGATATTTCGATTTATTAAGCAATGGGCCTAGGTAAGTGATATCTTTATCTGCCTAGCCAACCCAACTAAGTTGGGGTCGGCTTCCAGTCTATCCGGATGCGGCTGAATAACAGTATTTTACATGGAACGACTACCTATCTTGATCTCCACAGCCCAGTTATTACTGGGTAATACGATACCCCTTGGCAAGGTTGGATGTCAGACTTTCGGCCCACTGACTAACTGTATCGACTGTCAAAGATCTACAAATGATAGCAAGGACCAAGGGCTTAAAGTGCTTTCAAAGGCACGGAGGAAACTCGGAATGTAATGGGTGGTCACCTATCCACGGACCAACCTAGGCAAGCACGGCTTAACTTAAAGATTTTTGCCGCTGTTATTATTTAGCCACGAGCAATCGCTTTCAAATTGTTTTTTAATAATTTTTATACATTTACTTTCAACAGGCAAGTTTTCAGTACGAGTCATTCTAATATGTTTTAGTCTTTTTGTTTTATTTTTTCGTTGACTTTCCGTCTTCTATACCCCTGATAGAATGTCACTTTGTCCAGGCATTCAGGAGACAAAGTCGCGTTGACACGATCAGAGTATGCTGGGACCGAGTGGACTCGGACATCTACTCTTATTGTGGCAACCCATACCAACCCATCCGACTGCGCTCGTATTATGGGTTGCCACAATACGAGTTGCGTCCGAGTAGGTATCCGAATCTACTCGGTCCGAGCATACTCTGATCGTGTCAACTCGGCTTAAATAATGTTTCGATCGAACCGCTATTACTGACAAACTGCGGACAAGGCTCAGGACATTGGACTGTGACAGAAAATTATGTCAACACATTCTGTCACGGTATCTATCCGCAGCTGGTCCAGAACACACTAGAAAGAAATCTGCACTTAAATTGTTTTACCTATTTAAGTGCAGATATTAAACGGAATGTGACATTTCATGGAAAGCTGAATATTCATGATTGCTTTTATAATCCTTTATTCATGGATTTTACTATTATCAGGAACGAGGATACCAGCGTTAAAATGTTTTTACAGGCACATAAATGCAATTTACGTCCTAATAAAAAGGTACATAACTTCGTTTCCTTCTGTCTATGTATTTCTTTGTACATTTATTTTAAAGTCATGTGGTCGATCGATAACTCAACATAACATAGTTGGAAAAGGGCGATGATGGTGATTCGGAAAGCTAATGTGTATATTTTTTCTTTTTAGTAACCTGTACTTGCCCAGCAGTGGGCTGACCCGCTGCTGGGCAAAGACCTCCCCCAATTCCTTCCATGTGCTCTTTTCCAGTGCCTCCTCGAACCAGCCCTCGCGGTACGCGTCCAGATCGTCTGGCCACCTCTTTCTGGGTCGACCTCAATGTGTGTTTTTATATTTATAATTAAAATGACATATAGTGAAGAAACCTGCTCAGGTGGAGATTCATTAATGACTCTTCCTTGGTCCCTGGAGTGTACATGGTTTGCTGTTCCACAAACGATGGGCAAGTAACTACAACTAATATTGTGTTTTTCGTATCCTGTTGTTTTTCATTACAGGAACTGATGGATGCTACTGAAGGCACTAAATTAGTGGGTCAGTTCTGGGACGACACAATTTAGATTGCTATCGACACACTTAGAAGACCAAGAAACCTCGATATTTTTGCCAAATCATAAGAATCGTGAAAATCGCTATAGTAATCATTATTTAAATTACTCCACTTATTAACTTATTCAAAGATTCCAGGTCTAAAGTGCCCCAAAGGTCAAATTAATAGCAAAAAAAAAAAACATAAATTCGCACCACTTCTATTCAAATACAATTTGCTTTGATGTAATTATTCTGTTTTCGTATATTTTTCTTGTTCAGTGTTTTTTTTCTGAGAACCTGTCGGCAGTACAAATGGTGGTAATGGTGTGAATTTAATTTAAGATGTCGCTATGTTTTTAGAAACAGATTTCCATGAGTAGGTACTACATTAATAATTATGGCGATTCTTATGATACACCGCGATGTACTGAGCTATTTCTCAGAAGCATCTTCAGAAGATGTTTTATTGCGTCCGAGCGTCCGTTAACTCAAGTTCTCCTGTTGTTCTGATGGAAGGGCGAAATACGTGTCGAGTAACAGGTAGGAATAGGTTGCATGTACATATTTTTGCGGACGGAACGGCAGTGCATTCTACATCTCCACCGGGTTATAGTCTAGGTTGAATCAAAAACAAACATTTTTGCATAACTAATCAACTGATTTGCCGAGATAGTATCGCCACTGTGCACCATCCCTAATACTACGCTTCCAAAAAATATAACACTTCTTCCACACTCACATAAACACATACATAACCCTCCACAGGTCACGGAATAACGAATTTTATTTAAATTCAACACGGCGAAATACAAAACGAATGGGTGCGGACGCAATTAGCGACTGCGCAGCACACACAGGGTTAACGTTACGGGTTTTTCTGATTCCACTCGTAATTTACGTTTAGCTGTATTTGATGACATGTTAAAATCACGTACTGGATTTTTGTGTCCTGTGTCACTCTTTTTCGATTACGCGAAAATGATGGTTTCCAAAATGGTTGTGCATTTTTTTTTAAGTTTTTTGGATGGTAGTTGGTTTGGGAATGCTATCATATTTTTTTGGTTTTGATTTGTCTTTACGAGTACCTTTTAACCCTAGACAGCATCACGGTAGACCAAGTCGAAGATGGCGGGAAAACCTTGACTTCTACTGAAAGCATAATAGATAAGCAAAACAGAATAATTTGGAAAAAGAATAGACAGGGATTTTCCCGACTGTGGAAAAAATCGGGTATCAAATTGTGTGTCTTACTGGCTGATATTTACTAATTATTCTATAGTGTTTTTCTGAATTCTTAAAAGTTTCGCTTAAATGTACAATGGAGTTTTCCATTGTACATTTTTCTTCATCATTAATTCGGGAAAGGAAAAGAATGATAACACCAAAATGAGACTGATCAACAAGACCATAATTCACAGCCAATTTTCAACTAAAAAAAAATTCCGGGTAATCTTTATCATAATAATCTTTTTGACACTCACCCTTTTCAGCGATTTTAAACAAAGATAGCAGCTAAATCTTCCTCAGTTATAAAATCTCATTAACATTTTTGGAAATGACAATGAAACGGAAAAGGTCTTTGCCACTTAAAAATAGAATAAATTCACGCCTAGAAAGAAAGTTTAGCAAGCAAGGTAATCAATCTTAATTCGTGGGGACAGTGGACTCAAAAGAATATATTTTTACTTTGACTCGTAGAGACGTTTCATTATTTTCATCTCCTCTCGCTGTAAAAAGAAAGTATTATTGTTAGGAAAATCGATTGCAAATCTGTCATGTTGAGCCTTTTGTCGTGTTTTTGGGACCGTCATTGTTGTCAAATCTTATCGGGCTCCTGATTCGTCAGCGATTCGAAATCGAGTATAATTTCTTGTCTATTATTCTTTTAATGTCCGACATATTCTTTCCAATGTCGTCGTTATTTTTTTTCTATTGTCGACTTTAGTTTGTCTGATATATTATTTTCATTGGGTTATGTTCTTTCGGTGATTTTAAAAATAAGAAAACTAAAGCAAATAAAATCTAGAGTAGCTACCGTGTGTTGTTTCCTGATATCTACGAGTATCTTCGATTTTTTCGTTTGAGATAGACTAGGACATGTGGGTTTCCTCATGATGTTTTCCATCACCGTTTTAGAGCAGTGGTGATAAAACAATTAGTGTATCAAAGTAAAGTGCGGGCGCTTTGGTTCGAATCCGTGACATACAACTCCTACTCAACATTAATACGGAAAACCGTATCAATGTTGAAATAATATGAGACTAAAAAGTTTCTCATTTAATTTGATGTTTGTTTTTCTCTTTATTTTCTTTGTCTATTCTAAAGATCCAATAAATTAAACGAATTTAGTCGGACCCACGAATTAAATGAAACATTCATGCAAATTCCAGAATTCTGCTTCACTAAGATCACTACCTAAGTTTATCCAGTTAACCTTTGGCTAGCCAAAAACTAATTCGAACCGTCTTTAACAAGTCAATGTCCCGGCGCCATCTTTAAAGACGTGCCATTGAGGTGAATGCTGACGTGATGCACCCGAATCATTTATCCAGAAAGGGACAACTATAATCTGGCATTACACCCTGTTCACGATCATGAAAGATGCGACTACAGACACGACTTGCGTCAAGCGCCTCGCGCGTGGGTCACTGTTTTCTTCGTGTGCCTACCATTGCATTATTATAGTCGCGAGTGAGGTGATAGCGTAGCGTAGCATGCTTTAAAACCGAAAACTGACGCTTTAATTTCTGTTTATTCTGTGCCTTTTATATCTGAACAAAATAAATAAATTACTGAGCCGATTCAACGCTGCTAGATTTCGACAATGGGCTTCTTTGCCTGCGGAATAATATTAAATGGGACGACCAAATCATTGTTCATTCTTATTAAATACAATTTTAAAGGTGACGCATAAACACAGAATGGAACAAAATTGAACACTAAATCGAGTGAACCGTTAATTCGGGTGAAGCATCTGCCGTCGGCAATTATTCCGGGCTTCGTTGCCAAATGGAAAAAAAATGGAACCTATAGATTCGTCTTGTCCGTCTGTCTGTCTGTCCGTAAATATCACAGTTATTATACTCCGAAACTATTGAGACCACACAGTTAAAATTTGGAGATTTGTCTCCTATGAACCGCTACACAAAATTGATGTGAAGTTCAAAATTAAAACAAAATGGGGTGGCCCTCCATACATGTAGCTGAAAGTTTGTGTTTTTTTATTTGACTTGAATGTGCCCTGGTGGCTGAAAGAATGTCATGCTCACTCAAATGTCTTGCTGATGGTGGTGGGTGTGTCAGGTCAATTAGTTAATTCCCTTCAATATGGTTGAGTTGAATGGCGCTGATCCATGCGTCATGTTCGTGAACGGGCGCTGTCAGTTGTGACTGGTCATCACTTAGCTGCCACGGTTTATTTTAATTGCTTTATTTTTAAATTGTTGATTTAATCTTTTACTCTGGACGCTCTTTTAATGTGCACGTCTTTCTACATCGTTCTCACAAATATGTATAATCTCAACATGAATGATGTAACCAAGATTTTGTAACAATATTTTGATTTAAAAGCGTGTCCTTGGAGTTTCTTGCCCATTCTTCTCCATAGAGATCTACGCTTTGGAATGTGCAACTTCAGTACTTTCTCTAGTTACCTTGTGACTATGACTGTAGCTTCGCTTCTTTTTGCTTTTTTTTGACATTCAAAAGTGCCGTAATGGTCTAATTGAAATAAATGCTTTGAGTTTTGAGTTTTTTTCTACATAAATACCTGTATGGTGTCTATTGACAGCTGTTATTTCATTGGTTTTCACAGTAGCTGTCGCAATACGCGTGGCATTTAACTTTGTAGCTCGTGGCCGAGCAGTTAAGGCATTGCACCCGAATCATTTATCCAGAAACTGAGAGACGACCAAAACTCGGCATTATAATAACCCAATTGTATCGCTGAGCTTCGCCTGTAGTCACGTTCGCATTGCGCTTAACACCAATATTTGGCCATTAAAACAGGGCAAACAATGCTGTTCCAATGTTTCTTGTTTGAATTATCTAAAGTACTTCGCTGCCTGATAGTGGAACTTAGTGGATTAACTGATGATAATGCTGGCTGAGCTTGGCTTAAATGTTTTAGGAACTTAAAGGTGGTTAGAGATTACCTATGATTTTCTGCAAGTAGGAAATGCAATAAGGTGTAGTTTTCTGTTTGAGCTCTTAGTTGGATCGGGACTAGCAGGATGGTCACGTTGATTTGCTTGGTCGTTTTTGATTGATCACTTCTTGTAACGTTTAAAAGTGCCAACTATTGAGATAGAGGCAGAAAGTTGATAGTTATTAATACGGGGTGGAAGCGACACCGACGCGAAAATAGTTACCACGTATTCAGTACATCATTCTAACCCCCCCCCCCTCCCACATAGAAATATTTCATCGGTTAGTAAAAAAAAACAGCTGTTTCATAGATTTTGACTGTGTAGGTATTGCACTTCTGTAGGACAAAGGTGTTTTTTTTTTGTTTTAGATGGGCTCAGCATGATGTACTGAATACGAGGTAATCGTTTTCGTATCAGTCTCCCTTCCACCCTATATATTGAAAGAAGCTTTTCGCTACATAATCCGATACATTTTTAACAAGTTTTTATTATAGCTTCACCTGTACCTAAGAAGGTAAAAAATCTTAGAAGTTAAATTGGACCAACTTTCCAGTTACCGATTGACCTGAAATTTTGTATACTTACATGTTTAGTTTGGAGGACAATGCATGGTTAGTTATGTGACGTCGTTCTAAATTCCACATGGTGACTTCCCAAAGATAACGGACTAGTTATTTTTTATGCATTCCCAAGATATGGGTATCAAATAAAGAGGTGAAATGTAAATGGATATTTTTTTTTTTTTATATATATAAAGAGGTTTACTGAGAAGAATACGAAAAATATAATGACGTCATTCTAAAGCGTGTTTTTTAGTTTTTATTTTAATATAATATTATTTACTGTTCCATCACCGTTATCACTGATTTAATCTCATTCAGTCTAGGCCACAGTCTAACCGAATGCAGCTGAATAGAAGTATATTACATGGAGCGACTGCCTATCTGACCTCCACAACACAGTTAGTACAGGGTAATACGATATCCCTTGGTAAGACAGGTTGTCAGAATGACGGGCCACTGATTACCTGTAACGACTGTCAAAGATCTACAACCAACCAACGGCTTAACGTGCTTTTTGAGGCACGGGGGAAACTCGGTATGTAATGGGTGGTCACCCATCCACGGACCAACCTAGGCAAGCGCGGTTTATATTTAGCTGCAGTTGCGGCTGTTATTATTAGTTAGCCACGAGCTCTTCTAAATGAATATGCATGGGTAAAGAATGAAATATTTCAGCTTTTCTCAAACAACAGGAAGTGTTTTAAAACTAGCCCCAACAATAACAGACCAATTTAATCAACTCCTGCTTTTCTTTTATGAGTTGTTTATTATACAGGCTCATCAACATCACTTTGTTTTGGTCAGAACTTTCCCAGAGCTCAATAAAACTGTTATGGTTGCACTGCAGTTGAGGATTTACAATGATTATGAAAACTTTTTACAAAGTAGGGTAAAGGCCCATGTCGTAAACTTCGCAAGGGCACTTGAGTACTTTGGCTTCCAAGGATTAGTGAAAGGTGGATAAGAAGAGACTTAAAAATATTTATTTTTCAGAACTGTTTGCTCCTTAACTAATTTACTGTAGTATACAACTATAGCGGGTGGCTATAGATGTATAAACACTGAACGTATTGTCCTATGGTGTGAAGTGTGAGTTTATGTATGTGTTAGCCTGTATTTCGTAACATATATGTATTTTTTATCCTGGTACCAAGTAATTTGTACAGACTAGGACTAATTTTTTCACATTCGAATTGTTTTGGATGTGTGATCGTGTGTGTCAATTAGTGTCATTAGGGGTCGCCTACAATTGTGGTCGCTGTCTTCGCTATCCTTTTCCGCCGATCTCTATTGGCTGCATAGCGAGCACATTCTGCCACAGGGATCTTGGTGACTGATTTGATGGAGTCTGTCCATCGTGTTGGTGATCGAACAGGTGGTCTCGTGCCTTTGACTCTACCCTGAATTACCAAACGCTCCATGGCATCATTGTTGCGGGAAACGTGTCCAAAGAATCTGATGTGTTATCTAAACCATGCATACAGGATAAAAACATTATAAAATGATAAATTGATTAGTAGAATCAATCTTGACTTGTAGGTTGGCAGTATAATATGAAATCGAAAATATCACTTGGCAAAAAAATAAAAACTTAATTAATTTCACTAATTAGGTATACAAACTTTTCGAAAAGTATACAATCCGAGAACGCCAAAGGCACAAAAGAAAGCAAAGCTTAAGCTCGACTCTAAAGAAATGCCTTCTGTGTGTTCAGACAAAACTTTTTGCCACTTCTGCTCGGCCCCTTTCTCAATCCACTGTTTGTATTTGACAAGAAGATTTATGAGAATTATTTTCATTTTTGAAACTTTATTTTTGTTTTAAAACACGCACCTTTTTTTGTTTCAAAGTTAGGCAATTATTTTTTAAAGATTTATGAAGGTTGTTTAAAGTTTGAGTTTTGAGTGTCAGTTAATTTTGAACTAAATTTATCTGGACCTTGTAAGGTCTAGCGTCTTACTTGTATTGTGGCAGTAATATTTTCCTGCATTTTTCATAGAAATTGAAAACCAACGGTTCCTGTCATAGACGATCGGTTTCAATATTTGTACAACAGATCAACGCACGGTTAGATTGAAACTGAATAGCTCAAACTTTGTTTTAACTTTCACTGAATGTTTTTTTTAAAATTCTATTGTTTTTAAAAGTTTTTAAATTAAGCCCAAGATTAAAAAATGTAGGTGGAATTTGAAAAATTGCTGCAAAGTTTTTTTTATATCCATTGGACCTACTTATTTTCTACTTATTTTTACGTCAAAATATTAAGTTTTTTTTTAAAGAAATGTCGTAAATAGTAGATGTTAACTTAATTGTCAAACATAAATGTCGACATTCAAAGACGAAACCACATTAGAAAAAGAAACCTCCTCGAATTTGCAAGACTAAGAGCAAAAGGCTAGTAACTAACTGTCATGATGATATCATTCTTCTCCTTGAGATCTACGATTTTAATGTCCAACTACAGTCCATTCTCAGTTATTATGCCTGTGGCTGGTTTAGTGGACTGTAAGGTAGCTTATTTTTGATTACGTCGGTCTATTTGAAATAAATTGAAAATTATTGATTTATTGTGTTTAGTTTGTCTTAAATCTATTCTTTATATTAGAATCAAGCAAAAAAGTGACACACGAAGTGTTTGTGACCTGTATAAACTTTGATAACTCATATCAATCGATATTTCGATAAGTCATCTACCGGCTGTCAACGTTTGGACTGTGGATTTGAATTCTTCGAACCGGGGGAGTATTCTGTTTTAATTAACATAATATTGTGCACTTATTTACATACTATACATCATACAAACACTGCTCAGGGCTCTGAGCGACGTCCAGTACACACCGGCTACGTTTATGTCTCATTTTGCTTGACAAATTGTGGAAGCAAAATCGAGGACGGAAACACTTGCCCAGACATAAAACACTTACTGCAAACCCTACTTCACACTTACTAATATTTCTCTGGTATCCTGTCCATATTATAAGTAAACCATTTGGTTCATAATATAGATAGACTTTGTTCCTACTTAAACTCATGTTCTTACTAGTCCTTGTAGAAAAAAGTAAATCCAGCAATCAACTTAAATGTAAAATAGCCTTTCTTTAAAGTTTTAATTGTTATAAGCTTGAGAATATTAAATCAAATACCTAGTTATGGAAGCACCACCAATACAAATTGTGCGTATGTCAGCATAACAGCAGAACGGTACTGCTGTGCTTGCATAATTCCTGGAGAGATAAAGTTGCTTGTATAGATTTAAGTTTAGACCTTAGGACACTCCGTGTACGCATCCCATTCTGTGAGCACGTAGCCACGTATTAAATAATTAATTAATCTACTTATTAATTTTTATTTTTTTAAAAAGTCGTTTACGACGCTCCCAATCCTGACTGGCGCAGCCGGTAGGATCACTGAGGAAGCTGTCCCGCGTTAGTGAGTTTTCGCGAATAGACTTTTCCGATCTTCACAACGGTACGCGTGGTGTACGGCGAAGTGATCCAGCGAACCAAACAAATATCGTCAGCGACGAGGAGCTGAGACCTGATGATGGGCGAGGCAGGCTGGTGAGTACGACTTTTCACCTCCTTTCTTCTCCTCATATCCATCATACCCCTTGTTAACTTGGAATTGGACGTTTTTCATTTTAACTGTTATATGGTTTTCTTAAACTGATTGTAAGAATATTATGTGTCTAGTATAAATACACGGAAAGTAAAATAAATAGAGAATAGAGTCTTGAACTTACGATAATTTTATTGAATTCTAAGATAGTTACTTAATTATAGGCAATTAGTTATAATTATTGTAATAAATAAGTAGAGTTCATAGAGTTAATTTTAACGTAAAATTTAAATTATCGCCGAAATGTCGGAAATTAAACTCATTCCCAACGAATTATATAAAATTCTCCCAAGTTTCGATGGTAATAAACGCCATCTGAATTTATTCTTGCGTAAATGTGAGTATATAATTGACAAATTTAAATCATCCGAACTACAAAATGAATATTTAATGCATGTTGTGACTAGCCGCTTAACGGGCGACACAGCAGCGCTGATAAGCGAGCGCGTAGACATTCGGTCGTGGGCGGAATTCAAAGAATTGCTTGAGATACACTTTGGTGATCCACGAAGCGAAGAATGTTTGGCCATAGAATTAGAGACATTAAAGATTAAAAATAACGAGAGTCACACCGATTTTTGCGCACGGATCCAATCAGTAAAATCTATTTTGTTATCAAAAGTAAATCAAATAAGTGATCAAAATTTACGAGTAAGTAAGACTGCCATCTATAATAATACAGCCTTACAGGTATTTTTATACAATTTACCTGAAAATATGGTACGCGTAGTGCGTCTAAAAAGGCCGCAGTCCTTGGAAGAGGCCTTGTCCATAGTTTTAGAAGAAATTAATTTCTACGAGCAATATCAAATGAGAGGTAAAATGCTAAATGACATGGCCGGAATTTGTATAGAGCTGTGCCCTTACAAAAAATATTCATGTACATTGACATACAGTACGTCAAATTAAAGCTTACAGGTGTGTAATCATAATAGTTTAAGTTTTATGATCAGAGAAGAAGCGAGAGATACTATAAATAGGATACAAAAAATGTGCCTAAAAATTTTGAATAGCAATGATCATAAATTCCGAAACGAAACAATACGAGAAATGCTATTACCAATGGATTTAAAGGCCGTTTCTTCACTATCCGACACGACATTTCAAATCGAAGAAGAGCGAGTACTAGTCGTGTACAGATATTTCTGGATATTATGACTTCCAAGCGACCCAAGCGACTAGCAAAAAATGTACAATTGGATAGGCAATAAAACACTAAAATGGTATTTGAATTTTTATTTAAGAATATCTAATTAGGTAGGTAGTATATATACCTACATTTGCAAAAGTATAAAATATAATTATCTACTTCTACTTCTTTTACAGACGTTTTAAGAAAAACATCATTGCAATTACTCAGACAAGACACATTCATTGTTTTCAACCACTTTTAAGCCTATTCATCTTCAAAAATCAACAAAATATTATCAAGGAATGAAGCTGGTGCCGTTATATTTGCTTGATGCCTGGCCCAGCCTAAATACCATAACAACGTCATGACATGGCAACAACATCCAACTGTCCGTTTACCAACTAGGCAACTACAACAATAGCCTAAAATGGCATCCAAGGGGTTGGGGCTAAATGGCTCCCTGTCATACAATAACGAAAAGACAACACAGTATTACGTGATAATATCAACGCAAGACTGCACAGATAGTTTTGAGCTCTTTGGTTTTGAGCGTAGAAACGTCAAAATAACTCTAGGATATTTGGATACACACTCTTGAAAATAAATATTTGAATATATTCATCAAGACGCGCGGCAGGTCGAAAAGTGGTGTCTGCGATAATCGTGAAACCGTTAACTTTTTAAGGTACCCTACAAATACAATTTGACAGTCACAGCTGTTTTACATACATTTTAGTCTGACCTTCAGGCGTAATTCAGATAGATACGGTGTTTGTCTCATGCGTGTATCCAAACGTAGATGCATTTTGTATTGCATTCAATGAAACAAAACCACAAAAAAACTATTAACACACTTATTATTTTGAGATTTTTTGTCGCCTGTTCTAGAGATATGTAATTGTTGCGATTAATTTTTATTTATTTTAGAAGTAACTTTAATATAATAATAATTAGTGTACATTACGAATTATAAATTGATTCTGAGGGCAGGATTCGGCCATGTCCTTTAAACCATAATTCAAAACCACAGCTTAGTGGAACTATGGCACCTCAGCAATCATTTAAATTCGGTTTACCTCAACAGCCTACAGGCTTCAGATTTCCGATGATGCAACAAAATCAACCATTTAAGTATAATTTTGGTACAACACCCAAATTTAATTTCGGAATCCCACCGAATAAGCCTTTCAATTTACCGCAGGGACACCATCCATCCCAAGGCCAATTTGGGATGAATAAACAAAACTATGTGCCAATGCCACTCCAGTATGGATATCGACCTAATTTCGGTTATAGACCGCCTGGCTATCGACAAATGCTACCAATGCTTCCACAACAATTTGGTAGTAACAATCGTTATAGTAATACGGTTCCACAACAAAATACACAAAATATACCTCAACCAAATAACACAGATGCTACTATGAGAACTGCTCCGCAAAGAGCACCTCAGCAAGGTTTTCCTCTTAATGAATTAGATCTGTATCCTTACAATGATGATTATTTTATAAATCCCGTGGAATATTACTATGACGCTGGTGCATATTACCCTTGCGAAGAAAATACTTCTCTGATCGACCAGGTACCTGAAAACACAAAGATAGAGTTAGAAAATAATGATAGTAGTAACCAGACAGCTGAATCCATCCCACAAGTGGAAAATTTTTATATGCGGGCCTCCACGGAGCAACACCTGAAAGAATAACAATTAATTATAATACTGTAAAATTAAAGTTACCACATATATACATACCGGAAATAGGAGGCAAGTTCATGATAGACACGGGTAGTACTCGTTCATTTATACATCCTAGAAAAGCAAATCAATATTTCCCTAGCTATATTTCATACGAACCATTCGAAGTAATTAGCATACATGCCTCAAGTAAACATAATCAGGTAATACAAATTCCCTTATTCTCTATATTTCAAAGTACAGATCATCATAAATTTTACGTATATAACGTTGACTCTCTATACGATGGGTTGATAGGAAATGATCTTTTAAAGCAGCTAGAAGCCGTTATAGATTTAAAAAGACGTGTTCTTATAACAAAGACAGCGGAAATACCTATCTGTATAGATTCGGATATTAACGTTATACATGCTGTGGAACTTCCTCCGCGAACAGAACTTCGAGCAAAAATACCAACTAATATAATGAATGGTGAAGGAATACTTAATTGCATTGAATTTTACGCAGGAGTGCGGATGCCTACCGCGCTCGTGAAATGTATTAATGGTTATGCAACAACCGTCATACAAAATACATCTGATAAACATGTAGAGCTATGTGTCACAAAGCCTTTTGTAGTATCTGAATATAATGAAAATGAATGCCTTGTTAATTCCATAGACAATTTAAATGTAGAGACTGACCAATTATTACGCGACAATCTAACTAAATTACGACTAGACCACATGAATGACGAAGAAAAAACATGTATACAAAGGTTATGTGAAGAATTCAGAGATATATTCTATTGTGACCAAATACCTTTAAGTTTTACTAATCAGGTAAAACACTGCATTAGAACGAAAAATGAAGATCCAATCTATACTAAACCATATAGACAAGCCCCTGTTCAAGCAGCAGAAATCAATAGACAAGTCGAAAAACTTTTAAAAGAAAACGTAATCCAGGAATCCTTTTCTCCCTGGAGCTCACCAGTTCATCTTGTGCCCAAAAAACCTGATGCTTCCGGTGAGGTAAAATACAGAATGGTGATCGACTACAGAAGACTTAACGACATTACGATAGATGATAAATACCCCCTTCCTAACATAACTGACCTTTTTGATAAACTGGGTAAAAGCACTTACTTTACAACTTTAGATTTGGCTAGCGGCTACCATCAGATTGAATTAAATAGGGACGATGTACCGAAAACTGCCTTCAGCACCCAAAACGGGCATTATGAGTTCTTAAGAATGCCGTTCGGACTTAAAACAGCTCCGGCGACTTTTCAACGAGCAATGGACAACATCATGCGAGGTCTGCAAGGAATACATTGCCTTATTTACCTCGATGACGTCATAATTTTTTCCTCCAGCTTTCAGGAGCACTTACAGAAACTTAAAGCCGTTTTTAACAGACTACGACAGACTGACTTAAAAGTACAACTGGACAAATCTGAATTCTTACGTAAAGAAGTTTTGTACCTAGGACATACAATCACGAAAGACGGACTAAAACCAAACAACGATAAAATTCAAGCCATTCTCGAATATCCTCTCCCTGAAACAACAACACAAATTAAAAGTTTCCTTGGTCTCGTCGGATATTATAGAAAATTTATTAAAGATTTCGCTAGAATTACTCAACCTTTAACGTCTTGTCTAAAGAAACGAAACAAAATTATCATAGATCAAAACTACATAGATGCTTTTAATAAATGTAAAGAAGTACTTACTTCTTCCCCCTTATTACAATACCCCGACTCTACTAAACCCTACATTTTAACAACTGACGCATCTAATGTAGCACTCGGTGCTGTCCTGTCCCAAGGGCCTATTGGATCAGACAAACCAGTCGCATACGCAAGTCGCACACTTAGCGACACGGAAACACGCTATAGCACAATAGAGCGAGAGCTTTTAGCTATTATCTGGGCTGTTAAACATTTTAGACCCTACTTGTACGGGAACAAGTTCCAAATTTTTACCGACCATAGACCTCTTGCTTGGCTATATTCCCTGAAAGAACCAAACAGTAAATTGACACGTTGGCGCCTCCGCCTTCAGGAGTATGACTTTACAATTATTTATAAAAATGGCAAACAAAATAGTAATGCCGATGCATTGTCACGTATAAAACTCAATGCAATAGATTCTGAAGACGACGTATCAATGGATGTTAATGTAGACGAATCAGACATACAAAAAGTAATAAAACAATTAAAAGACCTCGAAAAATTTACCAGTAAACCTGACACTGAAAATAAAACAGAAATAATAACGATTCCTGACTCTGACTCCGACTCTGATGTGACCACGCCAGAAGACCTATTCCAAGAAAATTTCCCCATTCGCTCAATAACCAGTAGTAGTAAAACAGATACAATAGCCTCCAATATAGAACCAGACTCATTAGGGATTCCAATCTTAAGAGAGGCAATTGACACTAAACCAAACCAAATATTAGTGTTTTCCTGGTTTCAAAATAAATTGCAAGTCCAAAATTTGTCCAGAAAGAATCAAAAAGTTTTAGAAGTATTTCTCCCATTAGATAACGAAGAATTAATCAAGCAATTTTTAAAAGAATACATTACACCCAAGCGAAAATATTTTATATACTTTGAGAGCGAAATACATAGAAGGTTATTTACTAAAGTTATAATAGAAATTTTCAAGAAAGACTCAGTAGAATTCTTTGAGTGCACTGATAGAGTAATATATGTAGAGGATGAAAAAGAACAAAAAGCTGTTATATTAAAGCATCACGAAGGAAAGACATGCCATAGAGGAATTAAAGAAACAATAGTTAGGATTCGTAGAAACTATTATTGGGAAAACATGCAGGATACCGTAGCAGCAGTAATAAATACGTGTGAGCCCTGTAAACAGATGAAATACGACAGAAAGCCCATAAAACCGATGTTACAATTGACCCAAACACAGGATGCCCCTTTCCAGGAAATATTTATTGACTTATTTAACATAGAAAAGAAATATTATTTAACACTAGTAGACGCTTTCAGTAAACTAGGACAGGCCATCGAAATCCCAAGTAGACAAACAACAGAAGTAGCGCGAGCCTTATTAAAGTACTTTTCAATATACGGTGTGCCTAAGAAGATATCTTGTGACCCTGGCACTGAATTTAACAACGAACTCATGCGCGAGCTTTTAGCTATGTACAAAGTAGAGATCCACATAACAACGCCAAACAATCCCAACTCTACCGGCATTGTAGAGCGATTCCACTCTACAATTATAGAGATATATAGGCTTGCAAAATATGAACGTAAATGTACAGACGCGGCTTCTATAATGACCTATTCCATTATGGCGTACAATCACACTATACACTCTACTACAGGATTAACACCTTTTGAAGTAGCATTTGGACATACAGACTCCGGTAAAATATTTGATGTAAACGTAGAAAAGGCGTATACACAACAACTAGTAAAAGATCATGCAAAGCGCACAAAATATCTGTACAGGTACATAGCTGAAAAGATTCTTGCCAGTAAGCAAAAAGCTAGAATAAATAAAGGCGGCGAAACTGAGCTAAGGTTACAAGAAGAAGACAGTATTTTTGTAAAAGACATTAATATACGAAAAAGTAAAGATAAACCTAGGTACCATAAAGCAAAAGTAACAGGACAAATAGATAGAAACGTAGTACCAGTACAGATAGGAAATAGAAAAGCTAAAGTGCCTCTTAAAAACGTTAAACGTCCTTCACAGGTCGTGGCGGATCATCGTGATCTTGAACATCGTGATCAAGATCCAGGGCCTTCAACTTCAAGAGATTAAAAATAACCCAGGCATACTACCCGTTAAGCAAGGGCAGGCGGTAGTAGAGAGAGACAAATGGACTATAGTTAAGATATTAGATTTTAAGGCGATAAATGATGATTTAGAATTTAATATTAATAGATATAAAGAGTTTAGCAATATAGTTTACATCCATAAGCCATACGGAAATGAGTTCCAAAATATGAAACTACAGGTAGAATACTTACGTAACTCTACAGTCATGAAATTCAGGCAGCTTATTCCATCAAAACGCTTTAAACGCGGCCTCATTGACCCTCTTGGTTCAATTATTAAAACGCTGACCGGTAACCTAGCCCATGAGGATGCTATTAAATACGATACTCAAATATCTCAACTGAAAATTGGCCAAACTCACATAGATAAGAAAATAACTATCATTTCAAAAATGCTGGATTCCATCACTAATAAAAGTACATCTCTACAGGAAAATATACAGATCCTGGAGGAACGCATGAAACACATAGAGAGAATTGTTAAGAATATAGGTACAAAAGAAAATAACTCTATATACTCTACATATATTTTAAGTATGTTTCACATGTTTGAAAGTAATTTTAGGACAATATATATAGTTTTAAATGAAATCGAAACTGCGCTATCATTTACAAAAGTTTCTGTTGTACATCAAGCCATTGTTGACCCATCTGAACTATTATCACTGTTAAACAATATTTCTAAAACTGAAAGCTTAATTTATCCTGTAACAGAAAAAACTTTACTGATGTTGGAAAGAACTATGTCTGTTAAAGCATATGTAAAAGAAAACCAAATAACATTCATTATGGAAATCCCATTAATAGATAAAAATACGTATAACTACTTCAAAATTTATTCATTACCAATTCTTAATGACAATTGTATAACTACTGTTATAATTCCTAAATATCCTTACCTACTGGTGAAAGGTCCTATATACTTACCGCTAGCCAGCCCATGTGAAGAGATTGCAGCCAACCAATTCCTGTGCAAGGAAAGCCATGTTGTATTGTATCCTGAAAGTACGTGCATAGAACAATTGATGAATTTCGCTTCAAACCTCAGTCTGTGTAAACCGCTCGTGGTTAACCTGGAAAGCCTTAAAGTACAGCCTATTGATTTTATGAAATGGATAATTTATACAAGAAATGAAATAATACTTACCGAAACATGTTCTGATGATATTATCAGGAAACCAATCAAGGGCACATATATATTAGAAATTCATGGAAAATGCAGTGTTTATTTGAAAAATATCAAACTGCACAAACGACAATTTAATTCAGGGAAAATGCATTATCAAGTAATTCCGGTTGCTGCTCTACCTAAATTAAAGGAAACATCTATTGACTGGAACAAGACAGTGAACCTAAACCACCTCAATTTCGACGATTTGAAACACCTATCCTACTCATTAAAAAGTGAAATAGTGGAAAGTGATAGTGCAGTGAAAACAAATAGTGTTAGCTTAGCGACTATACTACTTTATGTAATTTTAGTTATAATATGTCTTAGTATAGTACTTTGGAAGAAAATGTCTTGTATAAGTAAACGTCTGCGAAATCATCGGAATCCAAATATTACCGATAATTTCGCACTTGGTGAGGGAGGAGTTATGGAAGCACCACCAATACAAATTGTGCGTATGTCAGCATAACAGCAGAACGGTACTGCTGTGCTTGCATAATTCCTGGAGAGATAAAGTTGCTTGTATAGATTTAAGTTTAGACCTTAGGACACTCCGTGTACGCATCCCATTCTGTGAGCACGTAGCCACGTATTAAATAATTAATTAATCTACTTATTAATTTTTATTTTTTTAAAAAGTCGTTTACGACGCTCCCAATCCTGACTACCTTTTCTATATCTTTAGTTTTTTTTTCTCTGATACCTCCATATTTTCATAAACTTTTCTAAAACTTTATCTATTGCTTTTATTTAATTTTTTTTTTGGCTTTAGAAGTTCAAAACTTAAATATTTTATCTTTCTACTTTCAAAACCCCTCTTACTTTCTCAAGTTTTCAATTAAGGTAATACTTACTTTACATATTCAGCTGTTTCCTATCACATTTCAGGTGTCACTTGAGGTAATCAGTCAACATGATGACCCGTGGAGCTACTGTTCGTGACATGAGTGACAAACTGAAAGCAGCGCTGAGGGAGCTGGATTCATCTAGGAATGAGTGCAGCAAGCTGCTGCGGGAACGAGAAGAAAGTGAAGTTGAAATTGAGTTAATAGTGAACAAAAACACTCAACTCAAGAGCCAGCTTGCTGAACTACACACCCAGCACATGGATATACTGGACCAGCATCATCATCTCCGTCAACTAGTGTCAGATTTTCAGCAATGCCATGACACTCATGACCAGGCACTGAGACGTATATCTGAACTAGAAGCAGAATTGTGCAAGGCACACAACACCATTACCTCCATCAACTCTCTGAAAGCCTGCGAAGAGGTTACTAACACCAATAACCTGTACAATGAGCTGATTGATGATGTATCCGGACTGAAGTGTAAGCAGCCCACCATCACCATAGATTTAACTGGGGATGATACCATAACTAAATGTCCAATTCTAAGTAGCCATAATAAAATTAAGAAATATATTAAAATCAACAAAAGTATAAAGAAGTATAAGAAACTTTTAAAAACTCAAAGTGTTTATAAACATAATGTTAACCTCAGAAGAGAATTCAGAAATTTACAAAACCGATTAAGTATATGTAATAGTAAGTTAGAAAGTAGTACACAAATGTATGATGTTGACATACTGAACCTTCAAAGGGAATTACTGAGTAGGGAAAATACACTCAAGGAAATATTTTCTAAATATGAATGTAGTCAACAGATGTTGAGTGAGCGCATGCAGGAGGCCTGTGAGTTGGTGGACTTGGTGAAGTATAGCGCAGAGAGGTATGAGTCACTGACTAACAATCTTACCTGTAGATGTGCTGCCACTCCGCCACCTCTCATGTCACAACATGTTGTTCCTGCTGTTTTACCCATATTAAATCCCACCCAAAGTAATATTTTATTGTATTCTGATAGACTAAGAACTGGTTTTGGATCATTGTTAAATAACCGTTCTAAACATACAGTAGTGAACCATTGCCATCATAACCTGCATTTCAATGAGCTCATTCATAAAATTCAACACACACAATTGAATGAGGAGTCTACTGTAGTACTTTTAATTGGAAATAGCCTTAGTATATCAAAAAAGGACATAGTTAATGGTATTGACTCCCTTCTTAAGTTAAGATTAGGAAAATTAATATTATGTGCATTGCCATACTCTGACTATTTACTTGATGAAGAGAATGATTATATTTCTGGTATAAATAACCTGATGCATATTTTATCATGTCGTCATAGTGACCGTTTATTGTTTTTTGATACTAACAATTTTGTTAGAGATTTTGTTTTGATTCGGGAACATATGTTTCTTCCCAAAAAAAGTCAACATTTGCTGGCTACATTGTTAGCTTATATTATACACGCAGTTATTGATAATTTAACTGAGAGTAGGTTAAGTGATGACACAGTATTATCTCGTATCGCTGATAATACTGTAGTAGATTCTTTAAACTATTAGAGCCGACAAAAGAGAAGATGAATAGTAATATTTTACTTTATCATCAGAATATAAATCGCTTCTCCGGCAAAATTTTAGACGTGGAAATGTTAGTAGACAAATACCACATGGATATTTTATGTTTTTGTGAAACTTGGCTTAAACCAGATAGGATGTTGTTTAATGTGAATAATTTTTCAGTTGCCAGTGCGTACAACAGATCCACCGTGGGTGGTGGTACCCTAATACTTTGTAATAGCTGTCTTAGATATAAGGAAAGGAAGGATATCACTGCTTACTCTGTTGATCGCTTATGTGAGGTAGCATGTGCAGAGGTTGAAGGGCATACTTTCTTATGTGTCTATAGACCACCAGCATCAAACTTGTCATTGTTTTTAATCACAATGGAAGAAATATTAAGTAAACTTTTCAGAGATAATAAATTAGTTTTTGTTTGTGGAGACTTAAATATTGATCTATTGGTCAATTCACCAGAAAGATGTAAGCTCATCTCATTGTTCAAATCGTTCAATTTAAAATATTTATTTAATGAAGCAACCAGAATAACAGCAACTTCAGCTTCATGCATAGATAATGTATTTACTAATTGTAAAGTAAAAGATTCGTCCTTAATTAGTGGTGTTAGGTCAGACCATACTGGTCAACTTGTATCTTTTGAGTTAGACAAAAAGTTAACCTTAGCCAAAACAATTCGATTAAGACCTCTTACTAAAAATAAATTAAAATCGTTTAAAAATAATGTTCTTTGCAATCTATCTAACGCTAGTTTTGATTCAAAAGACCCCAATATAAATTACGGTACATTATTTTCTACAGTTTGTCAAGAATTTAATAAAACGTGTCCTGTAAAAACAGTTAAAGTTAATTCCAAATCTAAATTTAGTGAATGGGCCACTACGGGAATAAGGATAAGCAGAGATATTCTATATAATTTATACCACGAAAAATCTCTGACTTCAGATCAAGCTTTTCACACTTATGTTAGAAGCTATTCAAAAATATTCAAAAGTGTCTGCGCTCAAGTAAAATCTCAATTAATAGTCAACAAAATTGGTACCTCTAATAATAAAATAAAAACCGTGTGGCAGGTGATTAATAGAGAAACCGGAAAGACACAACAACGAGATCAGAATGAATTGTCTTTGAAAATAAATAATCAAACTATTTCTGATAAGCTAGAAGTCGCTGAGACTCTAGAAAATTTCTTTACCAATATTCCGTTAGAGGTTACGAAATCTCTCCCCTCTTCATCTAAATTAGCTGAAGCACTTCTTAAAGAAAACTTTACTAAGGACATTCCAAACTTTAAATTTAAACCAATATGTATTGATACAATTATAAATGCATTCAAAAGTCTAAACATAAAAAATACTGAAGACTTATGGGGGATATCCGTCAAAGTTCTTGGGGATATTATTGACTCTATTGCTCCTCTCCTAACTGGCATATTCAATCAATGTTTGGATAGCGGCAAGTTTCCTGACTTAATGAAACATAGTAAAGTAATACCAATATTCAAATCGGGTTGTAAGGGTGACCCCTCCAATTATAGACCTATATCTGTGCTTCCAGCATTGAGTAAAATCTATGAAAAAATAATGCTGGACCAGATGCTGTCTCACTTCAACTCAAA
This sequence comes from Eurois occulta, assembly GCA_950022335.1. NCBI lineage: Eukaryota > Metazoa > Arthropoda > Insecta > Lepidoptera > Noctuidae > Eurois > Eurois occulta. The sequence goes on from OX465488.1 coordinate 17,066,451, forward strand.
TGGGATTCTGCATAGTCAACAGTTTGGTTTCACGAAGGGTAGGTCGACAACAGACGCGGGAGTAAAACTCATCAGTCACATTCTGGAATCCTGGGAGAAGTCCCAGGATGCCATTGGTATTTTCTGTGACCTCTCAAAAGCGTTTGACTGCGTCGACCACAACACACTAATCTGTAAATTACACCACTACGGAATTCGTGGACAAGCTGCTGATCTTGTTCTCTCATATTTATCAAACAGGCAGCAAAAAGTAAATGTAAATGGGGCGACGTCCTCCGGGTCTCTAGTAAAGATGGGCGTGCCCCAAGGTTCAATTCTCGGGCCTTTCCTATTTCTGGTTTACATTAATGATCTCCCTTACATGATGGCCAAATTATCGGATATAATTCTATTTGCTGATGACACTTCGCTAATTTTTAAAATAGATAGAAAGGATACGGATGTCTTACATGCCAACGAAAGTCTAACTGTTCTCTCGAAATGGTTCGCAGCTAACAATCTTTTACTGAATGCGAACAAAACAAAATGTCTAAAATTCTCTTTACCAAATGTACCTCAACGGGTTATAAATTTAAATCTTGACGGCAAAAAACTTGATGTTATAGCGGAAACTGTATTCCTAGGGATTACTATCGATTCAAAATTGCAGTGGGGACCGCACATTAGAACTCTTTCGGGTAGGTTAAGCTCAGCTGCATATGCAGTAAGGAAAATAAGGCAGTTAACTGATGCAGCTACAGCTAGGTTAATATACTATGCTTATTTCCACAGTATTATGTCTTATGGCATTCTGCTGTGGGGATCGGCGGTAGACGTTGACTCAATTTTCATTTTACAAAAGCGGGCAGTCCGCGCGATCTATAAAATGGGTCCTCGCGAGTCCCTCAGAGAAAAATTTAAAGAGATCGATGTACTGACTCTGCCTTCCCTTTATATCCTAGAATGTATTTTATATGTCCGCAAAAACCGAGGGCTTTTCAAAATTAGAAGCGACTTCCACAATATTAATACACGCAGTAAACACGAAATTGTAATACCCAAATTCAGGTTAACAAAAACTAGTAAGTCTTTTCTTATTAACAGTATACGTTTTTATAACAAATTACCTAAGTCAGTTATAGAACTGACCGATGGAAAGTTCAAAAATTACATTAAACGTGTCCTTATTAAAAAAGCATATTACAAAATCAAGGACTACGTTGAAGATAAAGAGGTTTGGCTTTAGTTCCTTCTGCGCATGCGGCTTCCCTGGTAGCTCATAAACAGCACAAATATGTGGATGTCTCTAACTATTCTCAAACAATTATTTTTTTTTTCCTTTCATTTTAATTTACAATGGTTTTTTTTTCTTTTTTTACAATGGTTATCACATCACTTAAACACCCTTTGTTCAGAATAGTTGCAGCACTGATGACAATATTTTTGTCACTTGTTTAATTTAGTCTTTTATAATATTTTCTTGCCTTTGTATAGATTCTTTTTAACGATTTTTTGTGAATGTGTGAACAGTGTAGGCCTTGTAGATTCCTAGATGTGTGTTAACTTTTGTTACCCTCTTATCTTGTTTTCCGTTTTTCTTGTGTAGTAAGCAACGACTTATTGTCGGGCCTATGCTGTCCCCCCATACTTGAGTACTAATGCTGTAACATGATAATATTGTAAAACTAATCATTTTAAAAGAGTAACCATGGAGTTTCTTGCCGGTTCTTCTCCATAGGAAACGACCAACCCGAACCGTGCACCTTTTTGTCGACGTTTCATAAGTGCCCATGTAGGCCTATGTGAAATAAAAATATTTTGATTTTGATTTTGATTTTGAAATGCTTTGAGTTTGATATTTGACAAGATTACGTCATCAAAATAAACCTTTTTTTTTGTTCCCGTGTTGGAAAATCCACACGGATGTCCTCCGCCCTGGGGCAGGTGGAGAGGTCTGTCGGACTCTAACCGACTAAAAACCACCCCGGTGTTCCCTTCCCACACTTGCACTGGGGATCATGGGAACTAGTGCGCCTTCTACAATCCCCGGCTAGTGCCGGCCCGCATCTGCGGGCCTCCTCAAGTCTGCGGGGGGAGTGAGGTGCCATACCTACCATAAGTAGAATACTAGAATATAGAATACATAATTTAAAAAAGTGTACATTTAGGCGCAGTGTGTTATTTTTCATACAATAGAATAATTAGTACCGATAAGTAAACTGTAACTAAAATATATTCAACAGTTACAAGTAATGATAATGTTCAATTCAGATGTTTGGTAGCGACCTGCCCGATCTAGGTTTATTTAAACCTGTGTTTCAGGCCATCACTTTACATAGCCAATACAATAAGTAAAAAATAATTTAAAGAAAAACAAAAAACCCGACTGTGTAAAAACTAATTTTAAAAAATACGTGAAAAAATTAACTTAAATAAAAACTAAAAAGAGAGAAACAAGCCCAGTAGTTTAAATCATAAATTCTAATGCAGAACAGAACGACTCACAGTCGGGGCCCTTGGGAAGATTTGATTGATAAAATTTGAATGGGCCCCGACTGTGAGTCGTTCTGTTCTGCATTAGAATTTATGATTTAAACTACTGGGCTTGTTTCTCTCTTTTTAGTTTTTATTTAAGTTAATTTTTTCACGTATTTTTTAAAATTAGTTTTTACACAGTCGGGTTTTTTGTTTTTCTTTAAATTATTTTATTTTATTTTATACTTTTTAGTTACGATTCATTGACTTCGTTATAAGATGGTAAATTTCGCAATCTAGTCATTTCATTGAGGGAGTTAATATCGTGGGGATTATTTAGTAACTTGCGGTGGTCTAAACTACTGATGATTAGTCCTTTTAGAGACCTAACTCGGGTCAAAGCTACATAATTATGGTTGACCTTTAGCAAAAATGCGTGAACTTAAGTCAACCACAGCTCGGTCCAAAGTAGTTCCTTGGAGCTTGTGTACAGTTACACCCCAGCACAACATCAGTGGCAACATTTTTCGCTCTATTTTACCCTGTCCGCGCAGTGCATCGAATTCTGTCTTCGATGGTTCGATTCTGACTCCTACTCCAGGAACATTGTTTTTAATCGCTTTGTCGTCAAATTCTAGATAAACAGCCTGTGGCAATTCTCCGGGTTCCGATTGGTCCCTCCGAAGAGCTGGCCACTCAATTGTTCTTATAACACCCATGGCTCCGTTAACAAGTCCATGGATAACATTCAAATTTCTTCGTAACATAACTCGTGATCCTAAACCGATTGTTAAATATTTAACGATTCCTCCAGTTTTGTTAGGATCATCAGAAACATAAACATCTTTCGGTTTTTGACCATATGTTTTCGATTCTACTGATATATCAACTGCATGTAATTTATACAACCTAGTAGTTTTTGCCAATATAGTTGTCATCTTTTGATTATGTTCATCGACCTGTCTAGTAGTTGGGAAAACTCGAATGATTTCATTGAGATCGTCTACCTCTACCCGTCGACTATCTAATATCTCCAATTGTTGCATTGTCAGTTGACCGACTCTAAGATTATTTAATATATCCACAAATGTTGTGTCATGTCCTTGTCTCATATTTTGTGGTAACTCACAGAAATCAAATAGATGCCAGAGGTTGACTTCACCTATTAACGTCGCAGGTTGTCGATAGCAATAAGCCCCGCCAGTTGTTTTGGACACAGGTGGCAATTGCATTAGATCACCAAATAAAATAATATTACAACCACCAAAGTGCAGTCGATTATGCTTCATTTCGTGAAGGCGTAGATTAATATTCCGTAGCGTTACGTAAGGTACCATAGAAATCTCATCTATTATCACCCAATCTATAGATTTCCATTTCTGTCGTTCTCTTTGAAGGCGTTCGCCAGTTAAAGGCCGCAGGTTTTCAAGTTTAACTCGCAGTCGCAGTTTTTAAGATATTATAGCGAAAAACTTATTAACTACTGATGTACCCTACCTACCGAACTATGAGTCGTGAATCGTAATAGTTTTGGTGACAGAAATGTAATGATGATAACAAAAAACAATAGGAATCCAAATTAAATATTTTCTTCATGCTTTTTCACTGTTTTTTTTTTGTTTTTATATCGTTTATACTTGAAATAAAAACAAATCAATAAGTAAGAAAATTAGCGAGAATGATGGTTTTGTTAAACAACTTTAAATCGTCATATATCCTAAACTATTATTTAAAATGAAAAATGATAAAAGGAACCTAAAGATGATTTTAAAATACCTATTCAACGATACCCCACTTGACATAGTTCATCGTTTTTTTTTTTTTCATTTTGACAATATAGCGTCTGGTTGTCGCTGTGGTGAATTTTGATTACTGTCATGTCTTTAGTGACACTCGCAAGGTTAAGACGAATCGATTGACGTAAGAATTATCAAAATCGGCCTACGCATTTGGTCTCTAGAACGCCACATAGAAACAAACATACATACATAGACTGATAAACACATTACCCTCCTTTGCGTCGCGCAGTCGGGTAAAAAGGTAATGTGTGTCCAAAGTAATGTTCCCAGTCCTTACGTATTCCAACGCTTAGTTCGTCAAGTTCTTTTCGATTAGGAAAGTTCCTCGGCTAAAGGGTGAGTTTGGTGTGCACAGAATTAGCCCCACACGGAACGAACTGTCCAAAGTTTGGTGTTGGTGTCGGTCTATCCAATTACGGACGAATCACTTTACTTATATCCTGTTTGAAGTATATGTGTCGATTTAGTAGTCGGCTCACGTTAGAGCTGAGATACTGATTTGGTTGGCAAACAGGTGGGTTTTGTGGTGAAGTGGTCTATGCCATCTTAGAATAACCAACTAGGGCTTCGTGCAGTACAGAGCATTAAAAATGTATCAAAATTAAATATTTGAAACAGTTAGTACCGACCTGGCCAAACATCGGTACCTATAACATTTTAGTTTGTCTTTGAGTATTTAGTACGACGACACTAATTTAATAAATTTTCTTATATTTAAAATAATTATGGAAGATTGAACTCTTACATTTTTTACTGCTACGTTAGATATACAAGGCGGATGGGACACCGACCCATGTTCATTTAATGTGTATCCTTAGTTTGTAAGCCCTGTCTGGGGGCCTTAAAGTAATTTTTGGCCACCACAGGATGGTCCGGTTAAGCAGCTTCAACCTTAGAGAGTTGTTGCGCTGCGAGAGGCCACACAAAAAAAAACGACGCTAAAACTCCACGTATTCAGTACATCATTCTGAACCACATAAAACATTTTCCGTCTGTTATTGTTGGGGTCAATCACCGAACAATAATAAACATGTCAGCGTAATTGCGACACCGTGCTTTATGCCTTGAATATTTTATGTATTACCTAAGTAAAACCGTCAGTAGGTTACGGACAGCATATCGGGGGCGACTCAATCTCATCTCATTCGCCTCATTAGTTTTGATTGTTATCCCATTTGTATTACTGAAATATAGCTAAATTTTAGTTTATCTTAATCTCACCCCAACCCCGAACACTTATTAAAAAAACAAACAGTTTGTGCCCATAAAACTGCAATACCTACAGTTCTACATGTCAAAATGTATGGAAAAGCTGATTTGAAAAAAAAAATAACCGATGAAATTTTTTTTGTGAGGGTTCAGAATGATATCGTGGTGGTAGTGACCGTTTTAGCGTCGATGCCCCTTACACCGTTTTTTTTTAGATTCTTTAAACCTAAATATTATTCATACCTAAAGATCTCCAGTAGGAGTTTTACGCATGTTGGAGTATCAATTCAAGGGATACAATTTATTACATTCAACCAAATAACAGTAGCAGCTGTTCACAATGTTGATGAGAACTACCAGTGATATCTTAGTTCAGTTTCTCAAAGTAACAAAAGTTATAGCGCACTTTGATTCTCTTCCTTGCAATTAAAACTGGGAACAGAAAGTAAAGTTTTTGTCTGTATTTTGTCCTACTTTTGCAAATTGAGACATGAAAAACAGAATACTTTATTTATTTATGTATTTAATTTTTAGGAAAACTTACAGCGAAACAGACAGTGGGTAGTCATCACCATCTGCCTAGCCTTTTCCCAACTATGTTGGGGTCGACTTCCAGTCTAACCGGATCCAGCTGAATACCAGTATTTTACGTGGGGCGACTGCCTATCTGACCTTCACAACCCAGTTAGTTCTGGGTAATACGATACCCTTTGGTAAGATTAGTTGTCAGACTATCGGGCCACTGACTACCTGTTACGACTGTCAAGGATCTACAAATGACAGCCGGGACTCAATGGCTTAGCGTGCTTTCTGAAGCACGGAAGAAACTCGGTATGCGATGGGTAGTCACCTATCCACGGACCAACCTAGACAAGCGCAGCTTACCCTGAAGATCAACCCGTGCAGTAGTCGTTTACACAAAATATGGCCAATTACAAGTTTCCACATGTAGTATTTAAAATATGAAAGAGAAAATTTATAAAAGACTATAATTACTCGTATAAAACACAAAACAGAAAAATGAAAATTACTATTTACGCTCAAAGAAGCCGTTCGATAAATTTTTAGCTTTTTAGCTTTATTTTAAATTAATTTGAACGAAAGTAAGCCATTTATATATTTTTTTGGTGACTTAACTAAAAGAAATGCTCGTGTCTTTGTGTGCATTAAGCTTTGGTTTTCCTCAGACATTAGCTAGTTCTCGAACTCACAATAAAATATTTCGTTGACTAAACAGTCAAAATGATAAAGATTCAACTCCCTGTTTAATCATATAACCACAGATTAATCACCTACCACAACAATTACATCACAAAATCCCTCACCAAATTTTAATTCAAGAATACATAATACCTTTTACAAGATAAGTAGTACCTGTCTTAAGGCGCAGAGGGTCGCATTTATTCGGTAATTCGCCTAGCAACTTCGTAAATGCAGGGATTAAATTGCCCGGGTCGCTTCGCAGGAAAAATGTATGAGGACCGAGAAGACAGGGGACCATTTCCAGGGGACTGAGACCATGGAAGCTCAATTAGTGGCACGAGATAATTCCCGACCTCTCCTTTGCGTACTTATTTCGTGATGGGGTGATTACGAAAGAAAAAACCGTAGAATGTGGTAAACATGTTGATGTATTTTTGAGTACCGGATGAATAAGGTTTTGTCAAGGATTCTTGCCAAATTATGGTGAGAAAATTAAGTGCAAATAGAAATGACGGTGCAAACGTGTTGGTTTTTGATGAAACCGCTGTTACTTCACTTGATGAGGATTTTCCTTCTCTGCAAAAACTATCTCCAAACACCGAACTAGCTGATAAAGTCACAGCGAACTATAATAAATACACACCAATCTCAGGGCATACCTATCCATGATATAAAGTTGGTTACTGGCACAGCTTAACACATACGATAAGACTTACGAATGCAAACGGTTATGGGACCCGTACTGCCAAAGCCAATCTAGGCTATCACAGCTTCGCAATCAAGGCAATGCCAAACAAAGTACTAGGAAGACATAAAACCGAGGCAGGGATACGTAGAGGCGATCTTAGAGCTGATGTTTGGGTAACCGGCGTTCCATTGGGCACCGTGCCAGGTCGCCGGGGCCCGATGCGTCACACCAAACTTCGTTGCAGAATGTTTGTACAGTGATTAGCAAGTTTTGTACGGATTTATAGGATTGCAGTTGGTGTGAGGATTTGTTAAGACAGTGAATTGGTTACTGAGAACTTTAATTAACTAGTACCATTTGGGAATCCGCCAGAAAAATCGAAGAATTGTGGCCCCTTAGCCGAGAATGGGCCAATTCCCTTAAGTGTCGTAAATGGCAGCAAAGTGTTTTTGGTAATAGAAAAACAGTCGATTCCTACTTCTGAAATCGTAATGATATTGCCTAAATTGGTGATCAAAGATGATACGATTTTGGTCTTCTTTTGAGTGCCAGATAAATTCAAATGGCTTCAATTCAAATCAAATTGTTTACACGAAAAGCTCGTAACCATCCTAATAAATATAAACCTCGAAGTTAACTCAATTTCCACTTCAAATTCTAAACAACCAAACTTTTCAAAAACAGTACTTAAATGAATGCTTAATCCAAAATATACAACTCATAATCACTTGAGCCCCTAATAAAATACTTAGGAAGATAATAATCGAGACAGTTACGGTGTAAACAAGCCTGATAAATTTATCTTCATGAGAAACGTAGTAATTCTAAGCAAGATATAAATTGAGACTTATCTGGGACCTCATTAAGGGCAGTTATAGTCACGAGCACCAATATGTACACACTTTCTTATATTTAGCAATTTTCGCGAGAAATAATGATTGTAAATTGGAGATAGGATCTTTTTCATAAAAACATGAGTTCCAGAATACTATGTTCGTAACAACATGAAATTATAATCGGAACAGTAGGAGAAAAACACTTTTAAAATGTGTTAATTGTTTACATATTGGTGACTGTACACGTTTTTGGGTTTTGTTTAGTAATTTTCGAAGTCATGAAAAAGTTTGTTATGATATTGATGTTGTAGGTGCCCATGGATCGAAAAACATGAAGGTTATGGCAAGAGGTCTTGCCCAGCAGTGGGATGACATACGCTAACAGGATCAGTATCAGGTATTTTTTTTTTTTTTTTTTGGGGGGTGGGAAATCATCAAATGACTCCTCCCGCTCTGGGCGGAGCGGAAGGGAGTGTCAGACTCTTACTGACTAAAAACCACCCATGTTCCTTCTTTGGCCCTTTATGTTCCAGGGCCGCGGTATCTCTTTCGAACAGTCCCGCAGCCCTGGCAGGCACCGGCCCTTGCGGGCCCCTCCAGTATCAGGTATACCAGCTGAATCGACAAGCGTAAGGTGAGACGCTCCTAGGCTCAATAGATCGACAATCTTTTTTGATCGATCGGTGGCTGGTAGCAACAGGATGAGAGTTGCCGAGAATCAATTTAAGTGGAGTGCTATTAAAGTGGTCTTTGTCCATTAGATTATTGCTGTAGGCTGATGATGATGAGGTATACCTGATAGATTGGTTAAGTGAGGAACGTGAAGATAAAAAGTTGTATATTGTAAATAATTCTCGTAGTGTCGTGAGACTCGAAAGTTCCATAAGTCATGAAAATTTAATTTACAAATCGCATGTCCTCTAATAACAGTTTCAACAATCTGAAAATTCGTTGAGTGGGGTATCCCACTCAACGGATTTTCATGTTGTTGTTGCCGTCAATTGTAGTTACTGACTTAATAATATAACTGCCAAGTCCTCAAGACCCGTAAAAAGCAGGAGCGAGTTGCTATAGTATCTGATAAATATAGGCACAGGAAATCATACCTTACTACACATTTATTTTGTAGGGTTTTTATACAGAATTAACATTTATACAGAAGGGTCATAATTCTATGTATAACTACCTACACATTTTCCTATTCCGGTCGTCAGTTGAACCGATTTGAATGGCATCACCAACAATGGCCGCCTAGTGTATTGTCCGTCTGCTTATAATAAGCAATGTTATATCTATAGCAAGGACTATAATAATAGACCCTAAATTATATCTGTGTGTTGGTACAGCTAGATAATTCTATAAGCTTGACGGATTGCAGAACTAATAATAAAATGGTATACAATATAAAGCAGTTGGTCCCAGCTGTCATTTGTAGATCTTTGATAGTCGTTACAGCTAGTGACCCAAAAGTCTAACAACCAGTCTTGCTAGTAATAACTGGGTTGAAAAGTTCAGATAGGCAGTCGCTCCATGTAAAATACTGGTATTCAGCTGCAACCGGTTAGACTGGAACCCGACCCCAATATAGTTGGAAAAAGGCTAGGCAGATGAAGTTACACAAGACTACGCCTGTAATTCCCAAAGAATTTGGCAGAGATTACACCTCGAATCACCTCACCTCTGTGTTTTCTCGGATAGTTGGGTAGTTGTTTTTTTATACTTCACCCATATTTCGACGGTTATAAAGTCAATCTGGCCCAGATCCATAGCCCCAGCGAAGAATGTTTGTAAAACATTACCAATTTGGAACGCACATTGCACAATGTTGGTCTATCATCATTTAAAGACCATCCCTGACAGTCAACTGCAACAGGCTCAGTTCTTCGTCAAAAGTTGAACGCCTCTGCAAACTTCACCGAACATTCTGATAACTTTCTTTAAAAACGGAAAGTTAACAAAGTAGAAGAATTCATGTGGTATATGCGATTAAACAAAAAACAAAAGAATTTAAATAAAAGCCGTTGTCGAAAGAATTTGCTAATAGAATAAACTCTGTTATCAGCGATCCGTGTTTTCAAATGTCCGTACCTTCGGGACGGGAACGGAAAAATATTCCGAAGTTCTAAAGGAAAATACGCTGCCGCGCGGTAGAGGAAAAACAAGTTGAGCTCAAAAGCTTTAAGCGATAAATATTTTCTTTGGCGCAATATCCATTGGTGGAACACTGAGCAAAATGTAGCGCTTAGTCAGGCTTATATCTAGATCTAATTGGCAAATACGTTGTAGTCGGTTTGGATAAAAATATGAAACTAGATCGCGAATTTTACATGGCTTGGTATCGAACAAATTGATTGTAAATATGTAGGTACTTTCGTATGGTAATTTCCCTTGTGGTCAACTATTGCAGAATTTCATACATCATTGGTTAAGTTGAATAGTTATACGAAGAAATGCTAATTAATAACAAATCTTTTACTATGATAATATGCTTTTGGTTTCCTTTTTCAGACATCCACACTAATCCTATTTGCTCACACACACACACACATACATACACACACACGTACACACTCATAAACACACACAATTTTTTAAATTGTCTAGTTTTTTGTTTTGCCTACTTTTTAATTATTAACAGGCTTTGTAAAATGTTTGCACATAAATATGGAAGAGGGAGGTCTTCTGTTACAGGTATTTCTATACTTAGAAGGCCTCAACAATGTATCTGTCAAAACCTATTGATTACGAAATAAATAACTTATTATTATTATTTTAAAAAAAAACGTACAATTATAAACCAGGGTTTTGGAAAGTACGAAACATGGTCAGAGTTATGTTATTAGCTTACATGTGAATGCAGTCATAAGCCCATAGTCGTTTGTAAGAGCTCCCGAAGGAAGGTGTAAATATTATTCGATTGAGAATATTTAAACTAATCGGGAAAAGCTAAGCTGATGATCTTTTTGTAAAATTGAGGTTTATTTGGGAATACATTTTACTATTTCTGTGGGCATCAATTCGTTAGTAATAAAATATGACTTTGTTCGCGCTTATAACTACGGAGATGTTTTGGGACTGCTTGACTTGTAACTTCGATGACTAATCACCTTTTTTTCATTTCATCATCCGCCTAGTCTCTTCTCAACTATGTTGGGGTTGGCTTCCAGTCTAACCCGATGCAGCTGAATCCCAGTATTTTACATGGAGAGACTCAGCAACCCAGTTAGTACGGGGTACTATGATACCCCTTTGTAAGACTGGTTGTCAGACTTTCAGGCCACTAACTACCTGTAACGACTGTCAAATATCTACAAGTGACGGCCAGGACCAACAGCTTAGCGTGCGTTCCGAGGCAAGGAGGAAACTCGGTGTATACTGGATGTCACCCATCCACAGACCAACCTTGTCAAGCGCGGTTTAAACTGAAGATTGGTCCGAGTGGCTGTTATTATTTAGCAAAATTTTCGAAAAGAAGTTTCGTTTCAGTTCCAATCTTGTCAGGCAATCCAGAACAAACACGTGAGTAAATAGAAACCTAGATCAAAATACAGTAAGAGAATATGTTGCCTGATCATAGGTATTTATTGTAAGTACTAAAGTTAGACAGTGCTATTTATAATTGAACAGGGGCAATAAAATAATATTCTAACCATATTTTGTGAATGTTTCAAAAAGTCTTCACCGAAAACACATTTTTAATTTCGAGTCATGAATAAGGTTCGTAATGTGATCGTCTGCAAATTCAATATGAAAATTTTGATGAATATCTGAATAAGTGTAATTTTTGGGAGAAAGTGGTTTCTTCTGACAGAACTAGATTATTCGTCTATCATAATACTTTCAATCATCTCGTCTAGAAGATTATTGACCGTTTCATTTTATTAACTTACTTGTACCTTGTCAAATTGTAGTCATTCAAGGTCGTGTTATACATCTCTAAACTTTCTTGAAGGTAGATCTGATTGAAAACCCGCTGATATCCTTGCTGATTCAATTAATCACTTGGCCACTCACAATCTTCTCCAAAGATGCGCCACAGCACCCTGTCTTCTGCCTTTCACGTCAAGGCTGACTCAGCCACCTTTTGAATGTTGGGGTGGCGTCTAAAGCTACGCTTTTCGATTCGCAAACTCACTGATTAACTTTTATAACGGGTGTGAAAATACCCTAAGCGAAGCCAAAAGGCATTTGGCCTTCCCGTCGCCGTGTCGCGCGTCGGTGCGATAGTGTTTTTGTTCTGGCCTATATCTGACCTGAACCTTACGGTTACGGATATATCAGGGGTTCAACTTTTTCAGAAGTTAATTTTAGGTAACTATGTTTTAATGCTAATACTTTACTTTAAATACCTCCATGACTAGGGTCATGGAAGTATTTATACTATTTAATGCATCCATCAGCACAATATTTTGAGTGCGTTACATTGAGTCTTACCGTAAAACGTGATTTTTCAGCCCCAAAAAAAGCCATCCTCTAAGCAATAATTTTTGCGTAGATTTACTTAGTTCGATGCCTGCGCGTATGGTCCGTTTACACCTTGTATTTACCACGTTATGACTTTCTCATATAAAGCTCGTGTCGACATTATCAGATGATACAAGCAAGATTCTATGTACTTTAAGTTTTTTAATTTACTTCCTCGAAATTATATAAATTGTAAATAATTTAGATTAGTAATAGTTAATACAATTCTTGTCTACATTACGTAAATTTAAGTTACGGAAGAGTGGGGTGTTTTTGTTTTTGTTTGGGGTGTTAGGCATTTACTTGTTTAAAAGGACACTTCTATCACTAGCTACGTAGTACATTAAAAAAAAGATCTTTCAAAGAAACCTCTATTTCCGGGCAAAGACCTTGACTTTCCCAAAGTTAAACAAAGACTAGAAAAGCAAACAGCCAAATTATATTCAGAACATCTTCACTTACATACCTACAGGTGTGACGTGTCTTGACGTACCTCTATAATTGCCACTTGCGATCCTGTGTCACACCCATGTCAAACGGCCGCCATTTGCACTGAAATATTCCCTATAAATTGGCTTTCATAATGCCTTGACGACGGTTTATCAATAAAACCCTTGGGTTCTATGGAGGTATCAAACGTTTAAATTGGTTTTTTGATTTCACATTGCTCTGTTTGCGTAGGACTGTGTGAAAGAATTGCAATGAGGAAAGGAAAAATGTTTTCGTTATTGAGAGAGTACTTTTTTGATAAAATATCAATTTTTTGCATTACCAAACTACTTCCAACCTTTAGCTTCTTCATACATTTCTATTACTCGTCATCTCAGCAGTCACCTCCTTTTTTGTCATATTATCCTTCACACAGTCCATCCATCGTTTCTTTGGTTTTCTTCTACTCTTATAGCTTTACGCACGACTAACATAATAAAAATCGACGATATAATATGCATTATTTTGATAGTGTATTAGCCTTCTGAACGGCAGAGCGTGAACGCACGCGTGTGCGTTCTACGCCAAGCCACAATTTTCCCGCAAATACCTACAAAAATAATAGGGATTCTAAAACTATTTAATTGTTTATTTCGTGTTATAGTGCACCGCATTTTTTGTCACACATTTGTGTCGTTGGCGTACAGGGCACACGCTTACTTGTCGCGTATATGTGACGGTGGCGTTATAAGGTTAAATTAATTATAAATGGTATCAGATGGGCTAACTGCCAAGATATAACTGTTGCTTAGTGTAAACAATTGTCAATATTTCAGATTCGACATGCAAAGAAACTCCAAGAAACACCCACTTCATTGTCCTACGGCTGTGTTTTAGCCTTCTTACGAAGACCATTGCTAGCGACCACGTAACATTCATAAGTCATCAGTGCGAATGCGATATGAGTAAGCTACAGAAAATGAGTAGACCTAATTTTGTTCGTAACCTGTCGTACCTGCTTCTATATAAACTGCCGAAAGTAAATAATGAATACGGTAGATGGGTCTGGACTTATGCTCTTCCAAGCAGTCTAAATACATTGCCTACGGAAATAGCCAAAAAGCTGGAAAGCAAAAAGCCTCGACAGATAAAAAGCATTCTGAAGACTTTTTTTACCGTTGAGGGCTTGGAGGGGCGTACGTGTGGGGCCACTACCGGACAGACCTGTGAGTGGGTAACCTGAACCTAACCGATAGCGCACATAATCCTGCCTCAGAAGGATTGAGCGTTATTTTTAGTTGTAATAGTCGTGATAAATACTTTTGGAAATTAATATTTTTTTTTTGTTTTAATGACCACTCGCCCTGGTAATGGACTTTCATCTTGAGACAATGCAGTATATGAGATGAGAAAAACGCTGTCCACCCGAGTTGGATTTAACGAAGAATCTCTTTCTTAGAGTGGGACCTATCTTACTAGACAGTTGGTTTTAGGTAAATGAAATCGACAATTCGTCATCAACTTCTTGTATCTGATCTCCAAGAAAGTAGGTATTATATGAGTATTTAATATGTCCACCTTTGTTTTGTCCATGTTCATGTTCAGACCCATCCTAAACGGTAGCTCTACTGAGGTGTTCAAGAACTGCACTAAGGTCCTTCTAGGTTTTAATTAGTCGCGCGGAGTCAATTGGACTCCACGTGACTTGTTCCGGTCGTATTTCAGCAAAAATTATAAGTGCGTGACTGTTTGTTCCTAACTTTCTGCTCACGCCCCTCTTGAAGTTTTAATATTTTCGTCAAGTTAAAATGTTGTTCTTGAAGTTCCAATATAAAATAAATATATGCACTTATTTAACTTGTTTTTTTATACAAGTTAACTCTGGAGTCACACGGACCCCACGCAACTAATAGTGTAAGTTATTGGGCGCGACTAGCTAACAGCTAGTCTCAGCCATGTCTACTATGACGCAAAACCAAAAGATAATGATTTACTCGCCATTGATGTTGACCTAGAACCTTATACACATCTGGGTACACCGGCTCCCAAATCACTAGATACCCAGAGCCCTTCTAACGTAAACATAAAACATTTAGATATTATTAGCTAGTGCCCGCGGCTTCGCCCACAGTGTGTTCGGTAACACGGGAACATAAAAAGTATCCTATATGGTAATCCAGGTTATAAAATATCTATGTGCCAAATGCAATCAGTAGTTATCGCGTGAAAGAGTAACAAACATCCATCCAACCATCCATCCTCACAAACTTACGCATTTATAATATTAGTAAGAAGCAGGATATTCTGTTTCGTAATCACAGCCGTCCATTAGTCCGAGGTAACTCGATCATGTACCTACCGACTACCCTTATCAGTCCCGCCACAAAATTCCGCTTATAACCAGATGTACATCGCTCTAGAACTTCATATCAATGTTCATTACACGTGTCGACTTATCAACGAATGGGTTATCCAGAGTCCATTCAGTGGAGCATATGTACGTTACACACCTATTGGTGACCTTTATTTGTATGTGAATGTCATGTTTTGGTCTACGATGGTAGTTATGGTGGAGTTAGAACCTCTTAGATATTTTAAAAAACCCGAATAAATCAAAGTCAAAGACATTAGTCATTCAGTCAGTCATTAGTCAAGTCATTTATTTCAATTAGACCATTACAGGCACTTTTGAAAGTCAAAAACAAAAAAGCTAAGCCACAGTCACAGTCACAAGGCATAATAACTTGCGAAAGTACTGTAATTGCACATTCCAAACTGTAGATCTCTCTGGAGAAGAATGGACAAGAAACTCCATGGACACTCTTTTAAATCAAAATATTGTTACAAAATCTTGGTTACATCATTCATTGTGAGATTATACATATATGTGAGAACGATGTACAAAGACGTGCACAGAGCGTCCAGAGTAAAAGATTAAACCAACAATTTAAAAATAAAGCAATGAAAATAAACCGTGGCAGCTAAGACATGACCAGTCCCAACTGACAGCGCCCGTTCACGAACATGACGCATGGATCAGCGCCATTCAACTCAACTATATTGAAGGGAACTAAATGACCCGACACACCCGCCACCTTCAGCAGGACATTCGAGTGAGCATGACATTCTCTCAGCCACCAGGACACATTCAAGTCAATAAAAGGGTTCACTATCCATTTGCATAAAATGTTAAGACCTAATATAACTTAGCATAATTTTGTTTGGCATAATTATATTTTCGCATAATATAATTACGCATAACAGCTTACGCATAATTTTTTAAGCATAATTTCTCTAACCATAATAATGATGAAGCATAATATTCTAAAGCATAAATTTATTAAGCATAAAGTTCTAAAGCATAACTTTTTTATACGCCCTAGCTTTTTTGCCCGAAGAGGATAATTATCGTCTTCGGGCAAAAAAGCTAGGGCGATCCAATTTATTTCGACGATTGGAAAAAAGCCATATCTCCTGAATCAGGTAATAAATAACATATTAATATAATATACCGTATTGAACAATTTTGTGGGTTTTTTTTTCGCTGTAGGAAGCATGAAGCAAGCAAGCATACAGCATGCAAGCAAGCATGCAAGCAAGCATGCAGCAAACAAGCAAGCATGCAGCATGCAAGCAAGCATGCAGCATGCAGCATTCAAGCGAGCATGCAACATGCAGCAGGCAGGGTTTCTGTCACGGCTCCGGCGCTGCGGGCCTCCGGCGGCCCCACGCGCCTACGCGATTTTAAATTACACTCTAGGGGTATGACAAACAAGACTACGTGGAGTCGGTTTTGCCGCAATTCGGTTCTGTCACTAACTTTTGTTGCACAGCATATTAAAATAACCAACAATATTTTGTATGCCTAAATATTATTATTCTAATAGTCATTAGGCCTACTAACGTTATGCGAATCAAATTTATGCCAAAACAAATTAGTTTTTAAGATGATTATGCCAACATAAAATGTATGCCTAAAAAAATTATGCCGAAGTATTATTATGCCAAAAAAAATTGTGCCAAAATCGTTATGCCGAAGTATATTAGGAAAAAGAACATTATGCGAAAAGAAGGGATCCCCAATAAAAGATAACAAAATATGAATGGTAACTTTACAGTACATAGTACTCACACATGTGTGTTATGCAATTATATAATTCTAGGAGATGGAATCAATACAATGCAAGGATATTTTTACAATCTTCTGCAAATATATACAGACGCCAGCACATCAAGCTAACCGAAAGTGTCAAATTTTCCCAATCAACCTTGAACTTAATGCTTTAGCGATAAATTTGAAAATCTATTAAAGAAATTTGACAGATTGTAGTAGCTTAATGTGCTGGCGTCTGTACAGTACATGTAGTATAACTTTTTCGTTGGTCTAGTGGTCGCAAGTGCGACTGCTGAGCATGAGGTCCTGGGTTCGATTCTCAAATCAGGCAAAGTTTTATTGGGTTTTTCCATCAGAATTTTTTCAGTTGTACCACGGACTCTGGATTTGTGAACGGTCGATGGAAATCGGCTCGCTCCTTTTGCATCATCATCCTCGTTCTGCCCTTGTCCAATGTCAATTGGTGTCAGTGCAACACGTTTTTTTCTTCCAATCTCCTCTCTCAACCGTCACGTCTATCATTTACTTCTTTTTCTTTCATATCTTTCCTCACACAGGTCATCCATCGTTTTTTGGCTCGCCCGCTATTACATGGGACTTAAACATAACTGGCGAAATGTGGGTGTACTATAAGGTACACTATTGTCTACCCCTTCTGGAATTACAGATGTGATGTTATGTTATGTTGTATAATGTTGGTAATCATTTGCCAAGCTCTCTTCCAATTAGGTTCGAGTTGGCTTTCAATCTATCTGGATTCAGCTGAAAACCAAAATTTTACATGAATCCACAGCCCAAAAAAAAAGACCCATATTGCCCAGTAGAACCTCGCAACACTGACTCAAAGGGGTTCCGATGGTGAATGGTCCCCGATTTAAATAAAAAAATTTGGCTGTTTAGAATACCAAGGGAAAAAGAAAAGAACCGAGGAAATAATGAAGCAACTGAATTTGTAGTAAATTGTCTTCCAATAAATTTAAAAATTGTATTGTTATAGTGAGTTGAAATTGTATAAAAATTACCTATTTTCATATCAACTAATTTATAATTATATTGTTGCGGACTAGAACTCGGCCACTCAGAATTATTTTGTAAGTTAATTTTATATTTCTACACTGGCAACGGTAGTGTATGGGAAACTTTTTAATATTAAGATCTTAATGTATGTTCCATATCCTCAGAAATAAATAAATCTTATCTTAACTTTTCTGAGATTCACACTCAGCCACTGGTTAACACGATACCCCTTGGTAAGACTGGTTGTCAATCTTCCGGGCTTCTATTAAAGATCTACCAATGATGAAATGATTTTTGTGACGCGGAGGGGTATCGATATGATGTCTAATCTACTCGTTCCGGTCACCCGGTTTTCGGAATGACCTCGACAAGCTCAACCTTGAAGTTTGATCCGAGCGGCTGATGTTGCTCTCCTCTCTATAGGTAGGGTAAGCCACTGGAGAACGTATATCTCCTGTTGAAATACCGAACACTCTTGAACATGTAATCACAGCCGATTTTAATTTGGTATCGAGTAAAAAATGTAATATCACTCGAACACTCTCGAAGCTTTTCATTATCAAATGTTACTTCCACTCGAGCTCACGGCTCGAACTCCGATATAGAAATAAAAATAGGTGTCGTGTCTGAGAGGGTTCTTTTTTTCATTATTGTAACTGGCCAAGTGTGAGCGTTTGGAGAATGAATTTTTGAGACTTTGCTGGGTGATGGAATAAACATATAATATAGTGAGATATTTTGATTAAGTACACACGGAAGCTCATGAACCTGTACATTTCCAGTAAAAGTTTGCCTCGCTTTGTATAGATTGCCTATACAATGAGAGATCCGCATAAACTGATTTTGTATAGCTTGATTGGCCGTCGTGCACTAATCCAAGTTCTATAACTAAAGAGAATCCAGGCAGAAAATGATTTACCTGACGAAATCAGTTCATAGAACCGTACGTGATACCTTCAGCTAATTTCGTATTAACATCTGTAGGTATTCTGAAAGCCCAATTAAGTGTTCCAGATGAAAACTAGCCAAATTATAATATTTAACAGTTACTATTATGATAATGAGTTAGCTAAGTGATTGACGTGACAAAATATCAAGAAACAATCATAACCAATTGCTATAAGGTACAGATTCAACTGGACTGGCTAGGTAAGCAAAGCTGTCAAAGCGAACCCTATAGCTCACTCTGTAAATGGGGGTACAAAACGCCTTAACTAATAAAACTGCAAACTGAAAAGGTTTTTCTTATTCCGTTATAAGATATGGAACCCTAAAACTCAGGTCGAGAGTATACCTACTTCTTAGCTTCACAAAATTACAATTTCACACATTTCACTGACCCCCTTGATATATGAGCTGTATCATTTAAAATATTGGGGTAGACTCCCCAGTTGTCGGCCGTCGTACTTTCTTGATAATGAATGATAATTAGCTTTGTTGATCGGATCGGGTTTCGAAAGTAATTGGCATTTGCCTGTAATAAAAGTCACGAAAGTGTAGGTTTTCTAATAAAAGAGGTCTCGTTAAAATAATGGTAATTCATGACCATGGAAGTAGCTATTCAATTACTACAATAGAGTACTATAATTATTGTCAATTTAGAATTCGTTATTTACCAGTCATTTCGATTTTGCTTAACTCAGACCTTTTTCTCCATCAAAAAATATAAAAACGTCTGCTACAAAGCCGTAACCGGTACACTCACCCTATATGGTATTCGTTTTACCAAGCAAGGTAGCACGAAGACTTGACGACTGAAGACTTCACAGAATATGAGATTTTTTACAAAAAAAAAATTTCATTATGATATTCTTGATATAATATATTGTACTGTAGAGTTGTCAGATATACTTACTCATCATGCTTTTGTGATATTTCTTTTACTTTTCCATTGAACTTTCGATATTTAAAGAGTTTCTTTCCTGTTTATAATTCGAAAAATAAAGAAACAATATTTTTTAGGAGAACTGTTTTGAAACAACATTTCAACTTTGTATGACCTTCGATTAATGCAGAAAAGTTAATTAATTGCTAAGTTTTCCGTGCATTGAGAAATGAATAAACTCGACTATAAAATAGTTATGTATATAGCAAACATAATTAAGTTAACGAAAAGAACACTAGTGACATCTATGACGCAAATGCAGACACACCAAGATCCTGAATCATGAAAAAAAAATTAACTGTGTGTTAAGACCTCAAAGAAAAACGCAACTGTAACGGCCAGTAAGTCACCAGTGAAGTCGCGTCGCGAGTAATATGAGATAAGGAATTTAACATCCTGTTTGTACTCTTAAAGATACTTATATCGATGTTTATTTATGTAATGTAATTAAATTAAAATATTAAATTCTTGTTTTTGTGTATGTACCTACTTTCTAAGGCTAGTTGTGGCGATGGGCAAAAACTATTAAAAAATATTCTATTACGGTTAATCTAAAACATGGACTATTATCGACATCCATTTTGTCGTTCAGGAGTTTCTAACACGTTTAACAAGCAATACATTTCAATTTGCAATCGGTGGAGATTTGTAGACGTTTCCAGCCTGGGCCGGCAGTCTCGACATAGGTACCGACAATGTCGCAAACTTTCGATCGCATAATAATAACAGAAAAAAACAACGTACATAAAGTTGCTTGCGAGAAATGCAAGTCTCAACATCCAAGATGCGTTTCTCGCAAGCAACGTTATTGCAGCCGATTTTTTCTGTTATTAGTAAGCGATCGAAAGTTTGCGACATTGTCGGTATCTATGTCGAGACTGCCGGCCCTGGAGTGCTAATGTGTTATTGTTCCACAAACAAATCGTTTCATTGCATCTGATGGATGCTAGTGATAGCGTAAGGATGCCTTTCCACCAGAGATGTGTTATACAGCTATGCTGCGAGAATGTAAAAGCCAAGCTACGCAACTATGTGACCGTTTCCTATGATGCTAAGCTGTGTAGCGGAGAGAGTAAGATGCATGCTATGAAAATGCGCCACTGTAAGGTTGCTGTGCGCAGAATATACGCAGCTCGAGCTATGTGACGTATGGACAACAGTAAAGGCACGGTAAGCGGCGCACGGTGGGCCGAAAATCGGCTTTCATAGACTTAGGCATTTTATTTTGCAAGTGCCAGTTTTTATGCCGGATATCACTTCTATTAGTTATAACAATATACAAAAATGACACCAGAATTGATTCTGCACAAAAACGAAGGAATTATAATTTTTTTACGAAAATTTTGTATGGAGCTAGTATGAAAAATTGAAATATCTCTAAAACGGCAGGGATAACCGTAATATCCTTATAGGGGGTTATAGTACTAATTATTTGTGATTTTTTGACATAAGTTACATAATGGTTGTGAATGCCGTTTTTTTTTTAAAAATCGTCAAAATATTTTCATTTATTTTTACATATGAAGCGTTCCTTTTAGTGTTAAAGTTGAAGACTTCAGAGCTTTAACAACTCTTAACATAAAATAGCATGACCTCTATAGACCTGAAGGACTAGACAGAGGTGAAAGAAAAGTTATTTTGTAGGTTATTGTACCCTTTTTTGTGGTTGTTTTTGAAGGCGGTTATATTTTGTTTGAAAACTCGGTGTAATCTGGATTGATATAGTGAAACAAGGCTCGGGAACTACCAATGACGG
Organism: Eurois occulta; assembly: GCA_950022335.1. Classification (NCBI taxonomy): domain Eukaryota; kingdom Metazoa; phylum Arthropoda; class Insecta; order Lepidoptera; family Noctuidae; genus Eurois; species Eurois occulta. Next base: position 17,088,305 of record OX465488.1, read on the forward strand.
GAATACCGCAAGGAAATTTTTCGAGTTTCCCAATAAAACTGCAGCTATTACTGGGTTGGATCAAGACCTGATAAAAAGATTTGCTGTTATTTTGCAAGCAATTACATCTGGTGAGAAGATAGATGTCATCAAATTTAAAGATTTTGCTCGCAAAACAGCAGAAAAGTACGTGGAATTATACGACTGGTACTACATGTCATCAACCGTACATAAACTATTAATACACGGTGCTGACATAATCGAAAAAAATGATATTGTCTCGATTGGGACTCTCTCGGAAGAAGCCTCAGAGTCTCGAAACAAAGATTTTAGGAGGTTTCGGGAACATCATTCGCGGAAAAGAAGCAGGCAAGATTCTAATCAAGATATCCTAAATATGCTTGTTGTTTCTTCGGATCCTTTCCTAAGTGCACAAAGGCCGAAGTTAGATGCCAAAAGGAAGGCAACCTTTTTTGCTGAAACTCTCGACGTAATACAGTTTCCGAAATTTTCCCAATCATTTTTTTCGATTATGTCAGCACCGTGTATTAATAGTTTATGTACGGTTGATGACATGTAGTACCAGTCGTATAATTCCACGTACTTTTCTGCTGTTTTGCGAGCAAAATCTTTAAATTTGATGACATCTATCTTCTCACCAGATGTTATTGCTTGCAAAATAACAGCAAATCTTTTTATCAGGTCTTGATCCAACCCAGTAATAACTGCAGTTTTATTGGGAAACTCGAAAAACTTCCTTGCGGTATTCCCGTCATTGGTAGTTCCCGAGCCTTGTTTCACTATATCAATCAACAGATTACACCGAGTTTTCAAACAAAATACATATAACCGCCTTCAAAAACAACCACAAAAAAGGGTACAATAACCTACAAAATAACTTTTCTTTCACCTCTGTCTAGTCCTTCAGGTCTATAGAGGTCATGCTATTTTATGTTAAGAGTTGTTAAAGCTCTGAAGTCTTCAACTTTATCACTAAAAGGAACGTTTCATATGTAAAAATAAATGAAAATATTTTGACGATTTTTAAAAAAAAAACGGCATTCACAACCATTATATAACTTATGTCAAAAAATCACAAATAATTAGTACTATAACCCCCTATAAGGATATTACGGTTATCCCTGCCGTTTTAGAGATATTTCGATTTTTCATACTAGCTCCATACAAAATTTTCGTAAAAAAATTATAATTCCTTCGTTTTTGTGCAGAATCAATTCTGGTGTCATTTTTGTATATTGTTATAACTAATAGAAGTGATATCCGGCATAAAAACTGGCACTTGCAAAATAAAATGCCTAAGTCTATGAAAGCCGATTTTCGGCCCACCGTGCGGCGGTGCGGTGAGACATATCCATAGCTCCCATCCATAACACGCATTTTTCCATATTAAAAAAACCGGCCAAGTGCGAGTCGGACTCGCGCACGAAGGGTTCCGCTTCCGTACCATGATCTATAAAAACGGCAAAAAATCATATCTGTTGTATGGGAGCCCCCTTAATTTTTTTTTTTTTAATTTTTAGTATTTGTTGTTATAGCGGCAATAGTAATACATCATTTGTGAAAATTTCAGCTTTCTAGCTATCACGGTTTATGAGATACAGCCTGGAGACAGACAGACAGACAGCGAAGTCTTAGTAATAGGGTCCCGTTTTACCCTTTGGGTACGGAACCCTAAAAACGTAGCTTAGTGTTCGACTTGCTCGTTGGTAATAAATGAAAGTGGACTGTATTTTTTTATTTTGTATTTTTTTTTTGAAGGTTCGGGAGTATCGTCCGTCGCGGTGGGCTCTGAGAAGGCGAGTGTCCGCCGTTCCGGCCGGCTCCCCACCACGCCACCTCCGCTCGCTTGGCGATGCTGATGACGCGTTGGTCGGTCACGTCGCCTGCGCGTGGCGTCTGCGTGTATGTTGGGTGTGATTCCCAACACTTAGTTGAATCAGTTTCCACCAGTCCAATGATATGTGGACCAATGAATATGATTGGTGGGTATCAAATGCATCCATAGCAACGTTACAGAGCAAATCTCTGCTGGAAAAACAACCTTAAAATTGTAACTGGAAGTAGATTGGGCCGACTCAATATAGATAGATTGCTACCGAAACGCTAAAAAGAAGATTTAGCACGTTTCTTTACTGCTAGATGCATGGTTCTGAAAGAAACCCAGGGTCCTTTCAGATCCTGAAAACAGCAGAGGCCCTAGGGTTGCTGTGCCCTAGGGTTTACTATAAAGTTCTACTCAAACATAACCGTTCCCTAGCCCCGTGAACTTGCCACAACTTGCGACTTACCGATTCACGTGTGCCACAAACTTTCAAGCCGGATATTGTACAGGAGATTGCAGAACTCTGCTTAAAAGCCCACAAGGGATTGTCGTGGGTATTTTGTTATTTTAAACGCCTCTCAAATATATTGCCATTTTATAGTGGCAATATAAAGTTAGGGCTCCAGTTACATACATTCGATCTCCATGAAATTGTTCAGCGAGGAATATTGGGATTTAGATGTCCATTTTATATTTGGTGGATATTTTTTCTCTTTTTTATTGGTGTAGTTTTTAGTCGGTGTGTTGGGAGGTGCGATTTTGTGTTGTGAAGCGATTTTATTGAAAAAACAAATAATTAAAAAAATTAAAAAACACGCCTGCCATATCAAAAAGTGAACTAAAAAATTCAAAACAAGTTACATGATTTTAGTGTTGAATGGCCAAAAGGTAGGTACTAAATAGATTATACTATTTACTGTGCAATTAAAACGCCATTGTGCCAAAAGTGGAAAACTGAAAACCAGTCTTTTCATCGAAGTCGGGGGACCTGTAAAGAACTATTCCAAGGAACCGTCCCCCGACTGCAATGAAAAGACTGGTTTTCAGTTTTCCACTTTTGGCACAATGGCGTTTTAATTGCACAGTAAATAATATAATCTATTTAGTACCTACCTTTTGGCCATTCAACACTAAAATCATGTAACTTGTTTTGAATTTTTTAGTTCACTTTTTGATATGGCAGGCGTGTTTTTTAATTTTTTTAATTATTTGTTTTTATTTTAATCCCTTTAGTGATAAAACAATATTTTTGCAAACGCACAATGTACCACGAAAGGTAAATTTCATATTTTACTGGCATATGCCCGCGGCTTCGCCCGCGTGGAGTTCGGGAATTGCCCACGGGATCTTACTTCTGGGATAATAAGTAATCTATGTGCTAAACCAGACTATAATCTATCTCTGTGCCAAGTTTCATCAAAATCTGTTCAGCCGTTCTGGCGCCATTGAGTAACAAACATCTATCCATCCAAACTTTCGCATTTATAATAGTTTATTTAAGATATAATGTATTGTGTAAAATTAGTTTTTACTTTTAAAGTTGATTAGGTAATAAAGAATAGTTAGTGTAAGTATTTAATTTTATTTGAATAATTCAGACACACCCGCATTTTTTTACATGTACATACTTACTTATTACTTGCAAATATAGTTCATAGTAATATTAAAATCAATTATATTACTTAAGTGAAATATTGAAACCTTTTGTTTTGGGTTGGGAAATCATCAAATGACCCCTCCCGCTATGGGCGGAGCGGAAGGGAGTGTCAGACTTTACTGACTAAAACCCATCCATGTTCCTTCTTTTGCTCTTTGTGTTCCAGAGCCGCGGTATCATTTCGAACAGTCTCGCAACCTTGGCAGGCATCGGCCCTGGCGGGCCCCTCCTGTTTGCTGACATCTTTTTGAGGCGCGCGTGGAACACCAAAACGCGCCGTCGACACGGCTTGTCGTCATAAGATGAACGGACGGCGAGCTAGCCCATTACTCACCGTCCACAGGCCCGCGCCTACGGTGGCGAGGGCCACCACGTGGCCCCTGACGCCCGGGGCGTCTACCTCTCTAACCACTACTCGAAGAGGGGACTTATCGCCACTATTGTGGCGTGCCCTGGACGGGGTTGCGACAGTCGCTCTCTCCATGTCGCCATGAGATCGCGCTGGAGGTCTGTCCGCTGAGCGACAATTTGCCGTGGCAGCGGAATTTCCCCCCTCGTGCAGGTGCGCGAGGACTATGTCGCCTCCAGATCTCATGGCGGCACCGCACGATCTCCGGCGAGGAGGCGATCCTCCTTGCCGGAGATCGTGCGGTACCCACGGACCAGCCTTACGGCTACCACCTTTTGGGGCGGGTTCAGGTAGTGGGCGGCTCGCCACCTCAAGGAACGCGCCCCTACCGGAGCCCCGTAAAGGGCCATGGACCGCACGACCCCCGCGTAGTGCCTCCGGCAGGAGGCGTTTGGGCCCCTCAGGTTGGGCAAGAGCCGCTTAAAAGCTGCAAATATTGATACCTTGGTTTGAGATTGGGCACCGGCGACGACAATCAAATGATTTATTAAGAATCTACTTATAGACATAATACGTTTACATAATATTTAATATCAATGTCGCGTATCACGAGCCAACTCGAAAATCGGGATTTCACATATATTTACAGACACGTCTACCTCAGAAAAATCCTACCTACTTACTAATAGGTAAATACTCCCGCGCCCTGCACGCCCTGTGCAACACTGCTTGCCATGCGCCTGTCTACGTGAGTTTGTAAGCCCTATTTGACAATGTTGGGGAACGATTTTGGAAAATAAAACTCTGATACACGCGTCTCATAATTTTAATTGAAGAGTTTGTACACCAATTTTCGAGTCAACGGACCCAGAGAATATAAAGTTTCATAGAAAATTTAACCCCCATTTCTTAGGGGTGTAATTTCGAAAAAACCCTTTCTTAGTGGACCTACTCTTCACAAAGAATACACCCCTCAAATTTCATGTCTTTAAGACCAGTGATTTAGGCTATGCATTGATATATCAGTCAGTCAGGACTTTGAATTTTGTATTGCAGGATGATTTTGAAAAAACTGTGATACACGTTTCTCATAATTTTAACTGAAGAGTACGTACACAAAAAATTTCAAGTCAATCGACCCCGAGACTAAAAAGTTTCATAGAAAATTCAACACCCCATTTCACCCTCTTAGGGGTAGAATTTCGAAACATCCTTTCTTAGTGGATACCTACTCCTCACATAGAATACACCTTCCAAATTTCATGACTCTAGGACCAGCGGTTTGGGCTGTGCGTTGATATATCAGTCAGTAAGGACTTTGAATTTTATGTGTAAAGATTTAATTTCTCTTTTTGTTTATTAGTGAACGAATGCATATTGAATACTACTGTTACATATTTTTGTTATGTACTAAGCAAGCTCTAGACGATGATAGTATTCGTAGTCAAATTTTCATGAAAAAACCAAAATATTTCAGTTTTTTTCAGGAACCATGGCTCCCCCTTTATATTTTTGAAAATGTTCACTAGCCTATGCTACCCGGAATAACTCAACGCTTCTAATGATACCACATACATTGAAATCGGTTAAGCCGTTTAGAAGTTATGGTGGAATAAAGAAACTCACAAACATACATACATACATGAACCCTAAAAACATAACACTCCTTTTTTTGGGCAGTCGTGTAAAAAAAATAAAATGATTTTCGGAGAAAACGTCTAATATACTTAACACTAATATCCAATTTATTTAAAGTTACTGGTAATTTTATTTTTATGAAGAGATAAAGGTAACTCTTTCAAATATATAAATTAACAACAAAAAAAAAGGGATCTCGACCCTTTTTTTTTGGGATGGGAAATCATCAAATGACCCCTCCCGCTCTGGGCGGAGCGGAAGAGAGTGTCAGACTTTTACTGACTAAAACCCATCCATGTTCCTTCTTTTGTCCTTTGTGTTCCAGGGCCGTGGTATCTCTTTCGACAGTCCCGCAGCCCTGGCAGGGTAAGTCGAAATCCCTTAGATTAAAAATAAACGCTTTTTTTACTTGGTAAAATTTTCTGTAAAAAAAACATTCTAAAATAATTAAGTCACTTTGAGGATTTCAAAAGATAATAAAACCACTTTTTTATAATCATCATTAATTTATTTGTAATACTTTAAAACATTAGAAGTTGAACATTTGAAAGAAACAAAGTCATTATTAGGTATTCATTAATTAGTTACGATGAAAAATCTTCAGAGGCTTACATGTTTGTTTCCAACTACTCACAATAATTTGGTATTTCCTTGAAGTTATACCTAGTTACTCTTTCAAAGTAATCAAGAACTAAGTTTTTTCTTTTACTTAAACCTAAGTTATTTTATATAATACAAAGTAAGTTTATATATTTTATGTTTAGTATAGGAATCATCTTTGGTTAGACTGTTTTTAGGTACTAATTTCAAAACAATATATTAATGACATTCTCTAAACAAAAATTTAAACAAAAAGATGCAATAGATTCTTCACAGTAAACATATAATTTTTCTAATGAACGAAAATGAGGAGACATCACAAAATATTCATTCCCTAACTAATAGAACATTACCATATAAAACTCACTAATTCTATTAAACAACAAATCTTAAACAATTAAATAATACAGGACGGCAATACATAAAACCACTCAACAATTCAGCAAATTGCTAGAAGAAAGAGTAACTAAAATCTATTTTAAGAAGCTTAAATGAGCTAAGGTACCTACTAAAGATAGCTCGCAGAATAAAATATAATATTATTATACCAATTCTCCGCTTCACTGAGTTCTAACAGTGATATTACGTAGCAAGGCTGCAGATAAACCTGCATCTATTATTATACGTATGCACCAACTACCGCTGTGCGCAACTGTACAATGGCCCTTTGCAACTGCTCTTTTGGCTTCCGCATCATTGTACAGTCGCTAACAGCAGTGTCGGAAAGGTTTGAAATTTTAAGGGTGGTTACAGACCTAGGCTAAGCTGGTTTTTGCCACACGCTCATGTCGTTCATGTAAACGGGCGTACTGCCAATACGCTCGCATGAAACAGAGACTCTGTCAATAGTAATAATACGTATCCTATAGAAGATTGTCACCTCATACGAGCAAAGCGTATGTCAAAAACGTACATTTACGAGCGTATGAAAATAAAGTGATATAATGGAAGTGAGTAAACACACCGACGTGAAATCAGGTTGAGTTGGTCAAAAAGGGCTTTACACAAGTAATAAAAGCAAAAAAATACGTCATTCGCCTCTTTTCAGTTCGGCCGATGTGATTCGACATCGCGAACTAAAGTCTATTTCACGTCGATGTGTATAATCACACACAATATGCGGAAAACACTAGTGCGTAATCACTGTTGTTAAGTTACTGCAGAGTTGCTCCATGCTTCTTGATTTAGTCTCAAACGATTTTCGAGTCGACGTATCCAAACGCCCTAATTCTGCTGAAACCGCCGTCTGGCGCCATCGTTACCCTAATGTGTGTGATGACACCCGAATCACAGTCGAACCAGTGCTCATTATGGGCTGATAGCTGTAATTGAAAATGGAGGCTTTAATAAATTGGATTTTGTAATTCAGTTGCGGTTCCCGTTTTATTTACCCTTGCTAATGATGAGTAATCTTCAGGAATGGTACCGCTGAGGTTGAAGGATAAATTATAATTTAATTTTGGATCGAAAAATGAAAATATTTAAAAACAAACTTAAAAAGACAACGGGCAAAAGTAGTCCAAAATGTCCGCCGCTAACGTGACCTACATAATTATGCATGTAGGTTATTATTAAGGAGAATGTTTAATTAAGACTCCTATCAAATAACATTACAGTATTTTTTTAAAGATTCTCTCTATTTATTCAGTCTCTTGGATGGCGGACATTTGGATCCATGCATTTTTGCCTAATATCCTGTATATATATTTAAGGGTAGTAAAAATTAATCATCGGGAGACCAACAAAATGCTAAGTCAAAAAGAATCATAATCAAAAAACTTTCTTACCTTGCTAGGCTTTAGAACATTACTCCATTTGCCATCTGTCTCCGGGTACCCATCGTTACCCAAGTACGCCCCCTCAATCTTGACGGAGTCAGGATAATTGCCTTTAAAGTGGTTGGTGTCCACACAAATTTGCTTAATGTTGCCCGGGAAGCCCAATTTGAAGACGGCCCATTCTTGACCTTTGTGAAATAATATTAGTGTTAGATGCTGGCAGTGATTTTGAGTTGTATAATAGTCCATACTAATAATCTAAATGCGAAAGTAACTCGAGTCTGCCTGCCTTCGTATACTCGAGCCAAATTAACACCTATACTCGCGTACGGTCCGACAGAACGAGAGTTTGAAAATCAATTTCGGGTTTTTTTTTCAAATAACAAACGTGGATATTATATTCTCTGAGAATATACTACGAAGTATCGTAAAACTGATAATTTACCGAAAATATACCGATCATTTACTGAGTATATCCTTTCATTGTAGTTTCTGAAAAATAGTTAGATTTTTGTACGAGGTCGTAAAATTTTAGCAAAGGTGAAAGATTTGTTTTCTTCTAACATACTTACAAACACAAAAGATACATTAATATAAACAAAAATAATTTGATATATAAGTATCAATACTTAATTTTATTTTATTATATTTTGTAACACCTATACCCGCGTCGGACTCACAGACCGATATTCGCCTAATAAGACTATATGCGCTATTCGCACCAATACACTTCTAGTCCTGAAATTATCGTAGCAACTAATCAAGCAGCTAACAGAAAGTACAAAATGCCATCATTGATTATAGCAGAAAAAGCCTAGAAATACTGTTTTATAGGTCTCACAGACCAACGCGCGAGTATAGGAAGGTCAACTTTCTCGCCAAAATGGCTAAATAGATTTCAATGACTATGGTCTATCCATGTATGGTATAAAAGGTATCTTAACACGGGCTGGATTAGGACATTGGAAACATTTTATCCCGGAAATTCGCTAAAGAGGAATAATTTCCGACCTTTATTCGGATTAAGCCGTGGGAATGCTGATATAAGTTCTAATTAGTGTTGACAGAAAATATTGATACTAGTTAGGACAAATCAACTATTCATAGTATGTATTGAATTAAACGTCACAGGAACAATGGATGAAATATTGATCAAATGACTGCTTTCTGGAATATTGAAATTGACAAACATTGTTTACTCGTATATTGAAAACTTATTTGGGAATAATTCTGTTTACCTGTGCTTTTCATTGTTCCATCATCATTGGCTTCGATTACATTAGGCCTGTCCATTCTCCTGGCAGTTTCCCAACCGTCAGACATACATTTTCCTTTTGAAGGCTTAATTACGTTTTTGGGATGTCCATAATGGGCATTTGAAAAACCTGTGAACAAGGATAATATTATGGTTAATTTACGTATGCCCCTTGACCTACCTAATAATATAGTAACGATGACAAATTACACTATACTATTCATAAAAATCCAATAAAATTAGTTTGTTCGAACCAAAAATTTAAATCGTTAGACTCCAGAACCGCGGCAAAGTAGGATAAAGTTTCTGTTCTGTTGACAATGACTTTTGAATAATTATTATCCTCATATTAACACAATGCACTTTCGTAAAAATGGCGGTTTCGAGAAAAGTACGTCAGATACATCTAACAATTTAAATCTTTGGTGGGAATTGTATTCCACTCCTCTGATAGTACTATAAAGCCAACATAACCAAATTAATTGAATATTCTGTACTAGAACACATCACACATCCAATATTATTATCCTTACCTAGGCAAGAGGCTCCATTCAGTAAAGACACAAGGTCTATAATTTGATTTCTCGGAGGAAGCTCAGGTCTTGCCTCCCCGAAAACCCTCAGGCGAGCAATGCCTCCATCCGGGTAGATATTCACACGAATGTGGGTCCAAGCATCGTCACTTAGTACCTGAAATAAAAATAACTTGAGTGTAGTTTCATGTTTTAATTTCTACGAGTTTATTCGTGGATTTTAAAATTTCACTCTGGTGTGCCATAAATTAACGCTAGAGGCGAGAATGTCGCGAGTTTGTTTCAAACTTTCTATTTGAAGTTATGGTGTTATTTTTGGAAATTGAATTTTATTTTAGTGAAGTTACTACTACTCCGTTTTAGGATATTGTGCTCATTTGGCAAGTTTAAGGAAATTTTCACACTATGGTGTACACAATAAAATGATATTTTATTATTAGACTAGCAGTTCTGCTTTATCATGAGATGATTTTTTTACACTTTTAAAAAGTAATTAAGATGTCTCAGTTATAATGTTACTTAAACCAAATCATTTTAGTTTATTTTTCTCAGAATGCTACTCGTACCATGATGAGTTTCCAACGTCCAATCGGATTTATTTTAAAAGTCTTTACACTGCAGTAACACCAGTACTATCAGTCTTATTTTCAGAAACCCAATTTAGACGAAGTGCTATTTCGCAAAAGTTGCAATTTGAAAGAAATGATATTTATTGGGGATTTATATAAATTGGTATTTGGAATAGAGGAGTCAATCATATTTGCCGTGCCATTTATTGCATAGCTTCTAGACAAATGTTGCTTAAAATTTCCGCTGGAAAAATAAGGGCTTGGGAGGCAGACCAGAAAAAAGTTACGGAAATATTGTCAACTGTTTTTCCCGTAAACAAAAAAATAACGTTAAATGATCAGCTTAATTCTATCCTACTAATATTATAAATGCGAAAGTTTGTAAGTATGGATGGATGTTTGTTACTCTTTCACGTAAAAACTACTGACCGGATTTGGATGAAACTTGGCACACAGATAGTTTATAACCTGAATTAACATATTGGATACTTTTTATCCCGGTAGTGCGATCCCGTGGGACAATTACCGAACTTACGTGGGTGAAGCCGCGGGCATGAGCTAGTACAAAATATACCGAACGAATGTGCTTTCATCTACCCGTAATACCTATCTAACAATTTTATCTCGATTTTAGGAGAGTATAAATTCACGAGAATAGCACATGAAAACCACAATTTTCAGTACCATGTTAATGAACACTTCTATAATGAGAGGACAGGTTAGAATTGTGGTACCTAAATGAATTAAAGACAATAACATAGCATTCATAATGTTATGTTATTGTCTTTTTTATTTAGAATAAAGTAGATCGTCAAAGTTAATTTGTTACGTTGCGTTGTAAAGAATTCTATTCGTTTGACAAACCAACTATTTCCATACTATATAACCAACTAGTTCATAAAATCAGAGATCCTCTCAGGACTAAGTTCAACTCCTAAATTAAGAACTAAAAAATATTATCTTTGGAAAATTACCTTCTGGTAATTGTGCCTGGTTTCCTCATAGCCGGGCCGTAAGGCTGTAACGGGCACTAACTCATCCCATTTGTCTGAGTTAAGGCGTTCGATATGTTTCAAGTCGAATTTGTTGCATGCCGACCCCAACTTAGAGATTCTCGTTGGAATTGATTCTTCTTCTGTAAAGAAAAAAAAAAATAGTTTTTAGTTGCTATGTTGGTTTCGGCTACGTAAGTTTACATTAGTAGTTTTTATTTTATCCCTACTTCCCAACTTCCCTACTAATATTATAAATGCGAAAGTAACTCTGTCTGTCTGTCTGTCTGTTACGCTTTCACGTCTAAACCACTGAACTGATTTTAATGAAATTTGGTACAGAGATAGAGTTGACCTTGAGAAAGAACATGGGATAGTTTTTATCCCGGACTTTTGAAGAGTTCTCTTGGAAACGCGATATAACCGAACTCGACGCGGGTGAAGCCGCGGGCGGAAAACTAGTTATTTCATATTTTTTTCAAAGAGCAAATTCGGAGGTAAACCCTATCTTACGTTCTTTTATTTTCTACATTGTCTGTCGTTAGTTTTATTCTACAAAAAAAATACATCTGACTTCAGTAAAATCAGCCTTATAAAATATTTGTGTCTCTCTACCTTCTAACCTTAAGGTTAAGTTACCTGGATTCTATAAAAAAATCTAGTCAATTTCGTAAAAAATCTGCCTCGTCCCCAATTGGGTAGAAGTGCATGGCTAGAAGAAGTACAAATGACCTTAAAAGCAATGCCTCGTTTGTATAAAACTATGCCATAAGATAAATAGTTCTTTTTCTTCAAGTATTCGACACTCCGTAAATAAAATTAATAAACTGAATACGTTTTACCATTGTAGTAACCACTTTAGTAACAGGTATCCATAGTCTAATAAACGCGGCATTTTACGGTATAGTCCTCGGCAAGACTACTCATACCGCCCCGCGGGTATCATAAGATACGTCTAAACATTACAGTAGGTAAGCAAATGAGCACTAAACTGTAAAAAGTTTTCGTCTCTAAGGATAGTAGAGGACACTGCGTTCCTGGAAAAGTAGGGATAACAAAAAAAGTAGTTCATTTAAGAAAAAAATATTCCTGTAAGCGAACCTGTTTAATTCCATCCGATACAAACTATAAATTAATCTGCCGGTCAGAATTAAATCAGAGTGGTGGAAAGCCGTGATAAAATCACTTTTTAGTATCAAATTGGGCAAATCATAAGTACGGATAAAACAAATATATACATATAAGATCATAAGATATAATATAATAACACAATAATTCTCAAAGACATTACAACAAAGCTTTTGACAAACACTTCATACACTAGAAGCAGTATCACTTGCTATGATTGATTAGGTCCCGGGGATAAAGAGTCTCAGTTTCCAAGACCTCTCTTTGGCAAAAATAACGAGTGTCCGGTAAATAGCATTGGCAAATTGCCAGGACACGCCTCATTGGACTAGAACTAAGTGCTTTGCTAGAACTAGGTATGTGGGTACAACCGACAAAATAAATGACTTTATAGGCTAGCTTGTGACTACTTATGATACATTTTTTTAAGTCACTCTTCTGTGCAAAATGTGGGTATACTATTAGGTGCACCTCTGCCTAACCCTTCCGGGATTACAGGCGTGATGTTATTATGTCTTCTAAATCTGTCTTAATTTTATTTATTTATTTATTTAGGGATGCTTATGATCGCAATGCGTATGTCAGTCCTATCGAACCCGTAATACACATTGTACAAATAAACTCTTTGCTTAATCGCCAATTTTAATATCGTAGGAGGATTTATGCGAAAACTGATATACTCTTGGACCAAACAACTCCATTCACTAGCTCTGACGGAGCCGTCGTGGTGTATTACTTCCCACTGTCTCTCACAAAGAGAAGCCATGAATTCAAGCAGGGGGAACTTTTGACTGATTTTCTTTAGAAGAAAGTTAGAAAACTATAAATAATATTTTCAGCGTAGTGAAAGTCCGTCATGAAATTTTGTCAGTATGTCTGTCGGACAGCCAGTATTACCAAAGAGTATCGTATTGCCCAATAACTGGGTTATGGAGGGCTCGGTCGAATATACTGGAATCAGCTGCATCTGGTTAGACTGGAAGCCGACCCCAACATAATTTGAGAAAAGCAAGACATAATTGTGATGTGTATACCTGACTCCTATATTGACGGTACTTGAATGAGTACTTGTGGCCAATGAAACGTGTGGAGGTTTTTTGTAAAACGGAGATTTACGGATAGCAATCGATTTCTGGGAGGAACCTCTCATTGTTAAGTGAGCTGTAGTCCTTAATGTAACTCAGTCCAGGGTTTTTTAGAGATCTAGATATGTGTGTTGACCTGAAGATACCTATTTATCAGTTGGATTGAGGAAAATTGCATTATTTTTCTAAGTTGGCATTAGACAATGACTTAATACGGTAAGTGCCATTTTCCTTATTTTTAATTATAAGTGCATACCTCAATAATTGATAAAAGGAAAATTAGTACATCATTCATCTTGTGGGAATATTAAGTCGTTTTCCCTATTAGGTTGAACAGATCTGATTATTATAACAAAAGTGAAACGTTGGTCGAGTAGTCGCCAGCATGAGGTCTTGGGTTCGATTCCCGGGTCGGGGAAAGTGTTATTGGGTTTTATCATCAGGAATTTCTTAGTAGCAGTCACAGAGTCTGGATTTGTGCCGGGTTGATGACAATAGGGTCACCCCCTATTACATGAGATTTAAATGATGTTATGTTTATGTATACTTATTTATGTCTATTTTTAGTATGCGACACCTTAATAGAATGGCTAAAAATATTGTACTGTTGGCGCTAAGCTGAACGTTGAAAATCGAGAGTGCGGCTTTATTAACGCGTTACATTTAGGTGCCGCCTAGCTTTAGTGAAAGCACAAAACACTCACCTTCAGGCGTTAAGCACGCCGCTTGTATGGAATACTTTGGCGCATTGTTTCCTGTGAAAAATGCTGTGTCGACCAATAAACCTGAAACAAAACAAAATCAATTTGATCATCATCATTTTCCTAGATGTCACCTATTGGCTGGTTTTTATAAATAAGCACGAACAAGTGGTCTACCATGTCTTCTTAAAGCAGGAGTAATTCCAGTGTGGAAAAGAGATGGTCTCTCTGTCTCTTTCCCACACTGGAATTGAAGAAAAAAAAAAGTGAAGGAAGGTTTTATGAAACCTAATTGGGCCCTTTTTTATTGCCGCATTGGTCTCGTGGCTGCGCGACCTATGAGGTTTTCGATTCGATTTCAGGTCGAGCATGGTGTTATTGGGTTTTTCCACCACGAATTTCTCAGTAGCAGCCACGGAGTCTGGATTTGTGCCCGGTTAATAGGAATAGGCTCGCCTCACTGGCGAAATGTGGGTGTACTACTACGTACACCTCTGCCTGTAATAGGCTTGCGTTTTGCCGCAACGGGCCTACCACGGTTAAGTATTTTGTTCTGTCTGTCTGCAGACTCTAAAAATAGGTGGTACCCACAAAATAATGTGGCCTATTAACGTCCAACCGTTATCTAACACATTATTTTTGTAGGTCATTGTTTGTTACATAGTAATTATCTTAAAACAACAAACACTACCTAAAATTATTAACTTCAATAATTGACCTCCACATAATCCGTTTGTTTAATAATTTTGTCTATTAAATGAAATAACCAATATTTTCATCTTTTTAAGAACAATTGAAATTACTTGTCAGCTAATAGCTGTACCAACTGCCTTTGCCAATTAACAGTTTTGACTACATTGTTGTATGTTCAGAATAAATTCTCAAAATACTTAATGCTGAAACCCGCATCAGAGCGGACAAAGATACACTAAAACCGACCTTATGTACACTAGCGAAGAGAACTTACCACGAATAACACACTTGGTCGCCAGTTTCAGTATACACCAGTCATGTCCCGCTATCCTCCTCCTGCGCGTCTCCCACCCATCCATCCACTTGCCGTACTCCGTGTACTTGTCCTCGATGAATATCGGCTCGGAGTCGGCTAACATGTTCTCACATGTTGCGAAGAAGTCGTCTGATGCGAAGACCACTTCTCCTCCAGCCTGTGTAGCAAGTATTTTAGTTAGGCATGCTACTGATATAATGCGCGTACTAAGCTGAGAGGCAAAATCGAATCTATATTTGCCACCCAGCTGTGCTGTATCAGGCCGAGCGAATTTTTAGCACACCGTAGCTGAATTTTGATTGAAACGAAAGTAATTTAGATTATTGTCAATGTTTAGTTACTGTAACTGTCTTTAGAACTTCCGCCCAGTCACAAAATTGTTGAATAGTTCACCTTTTTGGTGAATTTGCAACTTTAGCTAGCTAAGTCATGAAAGGACAATGACCAAAGTTGGTACCAAAAAGTCTCGCGCCTCAAAACCAAAATATTATAGTAATTAGTTTCATATTTTTTACGGCATTACGCGTCGGGGATTTGATTTTTGAACTGGAAATATACTTTTCGAGTTTAAAAGTACGAATATTGTTTTACTCCCTTTATATGACGTTCCGTTTCAACTGAATATAAATGACGTTCCGTTTCAATTGAACAAACCCTTGTCTGTCGAGCGGACTCTAAAATTAATTACAATTAAGTAAGATCAGTACACCAAATCGATTTAGTTTGGTTTATTGCTATTTGCAACAAAATTGATTTTCTCAGCCTAAAGATTTTGATTTATCGATTACATCCCTAAATCCCGACTAGTTTATAGCACTTACTATACTCTATGGTTTATAGTTATCTTATCTGTGGCATCTGACATTTGTACTGTACTGACTGACTATTGGCAATGTAAAGGTCTAAAATAAAATCGAGTTTCAGTCAAGCATACTGTGGATGTTACTTTAACTCGTAATTCTTACTAATATTAGTGTATTACGCTGTTTTTAGAGCAATAATGTAATGTATGTGTGTTAAAATACGTCGTTGGTAGCGTCGAAAAAATAGACCTACTTTTTAGGTTAGTTTCGATTTTATAAAATAACTCTGAAACGCGGGTTTTTTTTTCAAAAATAATTTTTGTAGGAGTTAATACGATCAGTGTAGTCTATAAAAAACAAGGTTTGATTTTGATGCAGCATGGTACGGGATTCCATACTTCCATGAGCATTCTCTTTTCTAAGTCACTAATAATTTCCTTTTTTTTGTGTGTTGTCGAAAGTAACCAGCAATAGCTAAGAAAGGACTGCATTATGATTATAATTATAGGTACGAACCAAATTCTGTGGCTTGCCATCAATATGCAAAGAAGATGAATGTGTTCTTAAACGACAATAAACAACTAAGAACTGACTGAGATTCATCATTAGATTCCATTTAAATTCCATTTAATACTGTTTTTTCTTTGACTGTTCGAATTATTTTAGGAGATAGACTCTATATTTTCTTGATTCATTAACAAAAAAACAATATATTGAAGTACAAGACAAACTCACCCCAATACTCCCAAACTCGCTTAGCTCAGCAAACGCCGGAATTATAGTCTCAATCATCTTGACTGTTAACTGTTATCACTGAAGCTAACGAGTTGCTTAACTCAAGCTCAAACACACACTGATAACGAACCGTCTTGTACCCCGATATATATAGTCTTTTGTATATAAATAAACACTGTCTAGTTATACCTATTTATTCACTTACAACCAGATATAACTAAGTTTCTATAAATATAGCTCGGTTTTTTCTTCTGCGCAAATTAAAGAAGTAAAAAAGTGAAGGAATTTAGATTGTTTTGTTATCAAAATAGAATACTGTAAATAGGCTGACTAAATTTAAATCTGACTTGATTTAAGTTTTAGTGAAATAACGGGATTAAAGGGAACCACCATGAGTCATTTGAAGAATGATTATTAAGTATTCTGTTAGTACATTTTGCGATTGGAAATGATTTTTTTTAAACTATCGAAAAAATCCTCACATCGAAATTAAAAAAAAACAATCAAACTAAATAGCATAAAACTTGTAACAAAATAGAATACCATTTATAATTACAGCATTTAAAAAAGGATGAGTAAACTAACTATATTATTTTACTAGATGTTGCCCGCTACTTCGTTCACGTGGAAATTTTGCTGTGTACGTGAGAGTCTGCCTCGTTGGTCGAGTGGTCGCAAGTACGACTACTAAGCATGAGGTCCTGGGATCGATGCGATTCGAACAAACAAAATGATTATTTTAATTACATAGTTACATAAAGTTATAACGCACAATACATGATTTAGAGATCACCTTTTAAGCAAGAAGATGCTTGTGTGACTCCGCTCTTCCACTTGACATTAAACAATATAAGCAATTGAAAAAAATACTATAAATATGTACGCTATTGGGTTATTCCATCAGGAATTTTTAATATTCAATAGCAGCCACGGAATCTGGATTTGTGCCCAGTTGGTGGAAATAAGCTCGCCCCCTATTACGTGGACTTCAACATAACTGGCGAAATGTGGGTGTACGATTAGGTACACTTCTGCCTAAACTGGCATCTGATTACATGGCATGTGTGAGAACTTACTGTCTGATAAAAATGTGATAATGTGGGCGATGACTACAAAAAGAAGTCCCAAACAAAATTGAATGGCGACGATATGGCTTAAAAACCGTTTATTTTAGCGCTATCCAACTTTCTTTTCAAAGTGAACACGCCTTGTTGGGCACTATTTAGTTTCTAGTCACTTTTTTGGTTTGGCCCTGGGATCTGTTGATCGTCATTGTAAAAGTCAATTTTAAGGGAAATTGTAACCTCTTAAATTAAAATGGCAAGTTATTTGAAATAGTGGGCATGCGGGAAATTAAAACGCTCTCTCCTTTAGCAGCTCCGTTTTTATAATGTTACTGCCCAGCTCTGTGATACGAAGCCAGGTGCCGTTGCACAGTCTGTTTGCATCAAGGTTTCGCATGACCAGAACTGGAACGCCAACTTTAAGCTCCAGCTGATGGGACAGTTGAGAAATTCAACGGAGTAGGCAGTACTATCGTCATTAGCCATCACAGTGTCTATGGATGTGTATACTTATTAATTTCGATGGCTACCTTGGCATTTGCGTCATAAGGATGAAAATAATTAAAAATGCTATTGCCCAGGACTGCGATAGGAAAGACTAAAAATAGCTCTTACAAACGCTCCAAGATCTTAGACCTCAGTACAGCTGATAACGGGTAAAGACCGCATTATAATCGTGGGGAAATGTTTCAAGATTGCTGGTCTCATATTGTTCATCATCAATCGATAGTCTGTGCATTGCCAAACATGTGCTTCTGATAATAGCATCGTATAAATTCACCACACTTGTATGAGCAGCTTGATGACTTGTTTGGTTACTAGAGACTGCAATAGCGTTGTAATTGACATTTCAAAAACTTGGATGCCTACTTTGTTTTCCATGGTATTGATAGTTAACATACCGGTGGCCCTATGGTGGCTCAAAATAGTGAAGAAAAACACCGTGAAACACTAACACTCAAATCTATAAACAAGTCAAAGTGATTACTTG
Source organism: Eurois occulta (assembly GCA_950022335.1). Taxonomy (NCBI): domain Eukaryota; kingdom Metazoa; phylum Arthropoda; class Insecta; order Lepidoptera; family Noctuidae; genus Eurois; species Eurois occulta. The sequence continues at coordinate 17,107,014 of OX465488.1, forward strand.
AGTACAAGTTATTATTTAAGATACGATATTTATTTATTAACGTTACACACAAGCCGAAAATTACGGAAGAAATAACGTATATTCAAATAAAATTATACAGTGCATTTTAAATCATCATCTTCCGGCCCTTTTTTTTTTTTTGCGGGGTGGGAGATCATCAAATGACTCCTCCCGCTCTGGGCGGAGCGGAAGGGAGTGTCAGACTCTTACTGACTAAAAACCACCCATGTTCCTTCATTGGCCCTTTATGTTCCAGGGCCGCGGTATCTCTTTCGAACAGTCCCGCAGCCCTGGCAGGCACCGGCCTTTGCGGGCCCCTCCCGTTTGCTGACAACTCTTTGAGGCGCGCGTGGAACACGAACGCGCCGTCGACACGGCCTGCCCGTCGTCATACGACGGACGGACGGCGAGCTAGCCCATTACTCACCGTCCACAGGCCCGCGCCTACGGTGGCCGAGAGCCATCACGGCGTGGCCCCCGACGCCCGGTGCTTCTCCCGCGGCGGCTGGGACGTGAGGAGGTTCTCTCCCTCTCCCGTTCCGCCGCCTCCTTCGCTAGCATGACTGCTTCGCAGAAGGAGGCGACGGCTTCCCATTCCCTCTCGCCCCGGACCATGGCTTGAACCAGGGCCGGGCGCGAGAGGTCGCCGCCGCCAATCATCTTCCGGCCCTTGTCTCATTCTACTTGGGGTCGGCGCAACACGTTTTCTTCTTAGTCCCCTGTCAGACGTCACGGCATCATTTACTGCTTTCTCTTTCATATCATTCCAATATGTATGTATCAGCAATATATATTATTAATTAAAAACTATTTAATAAACTAGCAACAAACTTTAAAAGGCCGTCGAAAAACTCCTCAACGCTGTCAGCTGGTGATGTGCTCAAGAGATTGACGGCGTTACCACGTTGTATGATAACACTTAGCCTCTGACCAAGGTAAAAGCCAGCCCTTGGGTCACGGGAAGCGTCAACTAGGCGTTTCGAAATTTCCTTAAACAGACTATGAGTACTCGGACCCCACGGCCCCAGAGTTTCAACCCCAAACGACTCGAAAATATAGTTTCCACAAAGGTTATATATATTTACGCCGTTTGAGGTAATCTGCAGCCGCAGCGGCAGCCCCAGCACAGCACAACGAGCTTGGAAGATGAGATGGCGCAAGAGTATCGACGCTTTTTGCGTCTCACACTAAAGGCCTACCCATCTTCATACAATATGTCGAATCGAAATAATGACGAGTTATTTTTCGCAAATGTAGGATAACTAAAATAATTTGGATTTAAAAGAGTGTCCATGGAGTTTCTTGCCTATTCTTCTCCATAGAGATCTACGATTTGAAATGTGCAACTACAGTACTTTCGCAAGTTATTATGCCTTGTGACTGTGACTGTAGCTTAGCTTTTTTGTTTTTGACTTTCAAAAGTGCCTGTAATGGTCTAATTGAAATAAATGCTTTGACTTTGACTTTATAATAGTATGCAGGTATACATACCGTGTAAAGCCTGAAAAACTTTCATAAAGTTATGAATGAAATGTCACAAATTTAACGTGATTTAGTACTGAACCTTGACAAAAAGTACGATAAATCATAATAAAAATAATGAATTCAGTTTATTCCAGTATTTTATTATTGTATACAATTTTTACCATCAATTTCAAACTTTTTTATCCCTTTGGCTTATCAAGTTCTTACTCGGCTGTTTTTATACGTTGCGTTGTAAAACCTCACTGTTATTTCGAGTACTTCTTTAGTTTCTTTTTTAGTTAATCATATTAGTTCTCCAGAATGACAAGTTTCCTTTGAACTAGTTTTATACTGATTTTGTTAGCCAACTTCGTGAAGTTTTTTAAAATAATTGAATCGTATGGTTTAAAAACACAATTGACGACACGGTTGGCGGTTGGTGTTTGGCTGAGCGATTGGCTGCTGCGCTACGAGTCGCGGGTTCGATCCCCGCATGGAACAAATATATGACCTACTGGTAGTTGTTCCGAGTTTGGTTATGTGTGTATGTGAATTTAAATAATATTTGTAAACACACCTACGATACAGCTACCTTTCATAAAATAAATAAAAACAAGATAAATTCCTGGTGCGAGGGAGGGTATTTAAAAAAAAATCTACGACATATTTTACAACTGGCCCAATATTCCAGATTTGAAAAGAGAAACACATAGAAGAATCTCGTCTGCAGCTTCGGTTTCTAAATACCGATTGATTCACAGAATATTATGTAATTCGACTACAACAATTACAACAGCTGGAAAATTCTACTTTTTTCATGTTACAGTTACAGCGAGTTTCACAAAAAAACTTCATTCACTAAAACCGGAAAAAGTGTTTTATTATACTAACCGCAGCAAGGTTGACAAAAACTAGACAACAATCCTTAACAATAGGTTAAACGGTGCAGTACAAACAGACCGCAATAAAAAGTGAATGTTAGTGGAAAAGATTACAGGCCAAAAATAGATTAGATATATTTTGATCACTCGTTCCCGCGAAGCTTTTAAAATTTTCCACTCATAAAAAATATTCTAAAATAATCTGTAGTTTGTATGTTTGCTTGAACGCGCTAATCTCAGGAACTGCTGGTACGAATTGAAAAATTATTTTTGTGTTGGACAGTCCATTTATCGAGGAAGGCTATAGGCTATATAACATTACGCTTCGACCCTTAGGAGCCGCGCAGCGTGTGACACCGCGGGGAACAGCTAGTTATTTATACGAAAGTTCCTTTGTCGGTCACCTTTTCATGCCGAACTGCTGATCAGATTTACATGAAATGGTGCACGGATAGATTATAAGTAACCTAGGGGGTTACTATGACGTCTTAAAGTAGGAGTAATTCCAGTGTGGGAAGAGACAAAGCTAGAATAAGAAGGACGTACTTACAACACCGTTCGTACGATCGCGAGGGCGAATTAATGACCACAGCGTGTATGAAGCCGCGGGAGAATGCTAGTGGAATCATATTTAAAGACTTTTAAAATAACATCACGCCTGTAATCCCCGAAGGGTTAGGCAGAGGTGGACACCCACATTTCGCCAGTTATGTTTTTAAGCTTCATATAACAGGGGGCGAAACGGGCACAAATCCAGACTCCGTGGCTGCAACAGAGAAATTATTATATTACATTTTGCCCGGGAATTGAACCCAAGACGCTCAGCAGTCGCGCTTGTGACCACTAGACCAACGAGGCAGTTTGAGTCGGTTGAAGACTATTGTTTTAATAAATAACAAGGTAAAACAAATAGATTAAGGCCACCTGCGTTATGCGTTGTCGTGGGAAGTTTCCAGGAAAAGTTATTAAAATTGAAGAATTATTTTCCGATGAACGAAGTTAAGGTGAAATTCGCTTTTCCATAAGTAACTCGTCATTACGAGTAGGTTTGCCGACCTTATCCGGAAAGCAGGCAATATGTATCGTTGTATGGGGCCCTGTCTCTTTATCATCATAATTCTGCCAATATTAATCTAGAGGCGGTGAAGCTCCAAGAACACAACATGTCAAGAACTTTTGACTTTATTTCAGTGTTCAATTTTATCGTTGCCTTTTCAAACCTAAATGTAACAAGGTCTTTTTTGCAGATGAACCACGAAGGAGATGGCGGAAAATTAGGCAAGATTTTGTTTTTCGGTTACCACACATAAAACACCACACAACAAAAAACACAAACTACACACACACACATACTGCACACACACTACACCCACACACGCACTAAACTCTCACTCACTTACTCTCTCTCTCTCTCAACACTTTTTTCTTACTGTATAAATATATGTTTATCGGACAGGTGACCGCAACTCAGTTGATACGCGTGGGTAAAATTGATCATTCCATGGACCCTTACTACTCAAAATCATCAACCACGGAGAGTACCTGGGTATTACATTGGTATATACTTTCTTAGTTAATGTATTTTCTTATCCAAGATACCCATCAACATTAACTTTATTTAAATTTCTATATTATACTGGTCTTATAATCTTACACCATTAAAATGCATCATAAAAATAAGTTGATTTAGAAGCTCTGCTTCTTCGCGAGTTTTATGTTTTTAATTTAAAACCTTAGCGTTTTTATAATCGTCATACTGACTTTCATTATCTTCGTAACAGGTCGTAAATGTTATGTTGGATTAAGACTACATTGAATAATAATATTCGAAGGATATTGCTATATTATCATAACGTGGAAAAGAAAATAAAATTACATGAAGTTACAAACAATAATGGAAGTTACTGACATGACAGGGAGTCAACATGATGGGTGTAAAAGTACCCTTAACGAAGTCGAAATACACTTGGTTTCCCTGTCATTGCGATCATTTTTTTTATTCTAGACCAAACCTTCTAGTACCGGAAATATTGGGGGTCAAAGCTCAAACTTTTCACATATTTTTTTAAATACAAATTTTTCATGTTATAACTTTATTTTAAATACCTTCACGGCCCCCGTACTATTTAATGCATCCATCAGCACAATGTTTTGAGTGCATTACATTGATTCCTAATGTAGAACGTGATATTTTGTCCCAAAAAAGTTGTTTCCCAGCTATAATTTAAGCGTGGAGTTACTTAATTTGATGTACAGAATTGTTGGTTGGCGGCTTCGTGAAGGGTCCGTTTGTATACACTCTATAAGTAGCGTGTACCAGAAAGGTGTGGTTATATTTCAGAGTGTGATTCAGACGATCAAACTAAACAACTTTATCAACGGAACCACCATTGAAGTCGCGCAAAAAAAAACAGCTGTTCAGAACAAAACTTCAATAACTACTCGACCCAAATGTGTGGGACAGCTGTTTTTTTGATTTGGAATATTATTACACTATATGTTGAACCAATAGGCACCTTAATATACCTACTGCAAGCTTTATTTTTAAGATGAATACGTTAATTAGACCAAGCATAAGGTTTTATATGAGGTAAGCTTAAAAAAGTGCTTTCAGACGTAAAAGAACTTCAAATCAATCACCTGCCCGACATCAGCATAAAAATTGTGTTTTAAATTGTGAAAAATAAAAGTGCATTCAAGTTCTATAGATTACGTAATTATTATGAAAGATTATCTAGCATTCATGATCTATCATTTACGCACTCATATCCAGCAATACAAATAAAATAATGCGAAAAAAAGTATCAAATTGTTTTTTTTTTTATTTTTTTTTATTATGACAAGCCCGCCACACTATTCCCAAAAACCACTGCAACTCCTGAAAGCTAAAATTAACAGTGGCGACCACCAGTAAAACGCCGAGACAATGAAGCTCAACGAAGTCCGAGATAAACAATTTACCCCGCCAACAATGATCCCGCAACGAAATTAATCACAAAAGAATAGCGGACGAGTAAGAAAAACATAATTTCCACTTTCAAATAGTTATATTAATAAAGTAAAATTTATGCATTATTACATTTTCATAATAGTTATAATTTCTTTATTCAACTTACTTCCCGTAGGTACGCAGTAGTCACCTTACTTACAATAATCACTAAAATCACTCATCTCCGGACTGACAATCATATATTTTATGTCACAGGTCACTTAAGATTGGTTTCAAACCAGTTTTAGCCACGCGTGCCCGGTCACTGGGTCGCCTTTCAGCGATAAGACGGCCATACGGTAGACTTGATACAATAGTTATGTTTTATTTTAATGATTAAACTGTAATAATATTGAGATTGTTTATTATTTTGGTTTAGGTACTGCTTGTCTGCCTGTCTCGTTGGTCGAGTGGTCGTAAGGGCGATTGCTGAACATGAGGTTGGGTTCGATTCCCGGGTCGGGCAAAGTGTTATTAGATTTTTCCATAAGAAATTTCTCAGTGACAGCTACGACATCTGAATCTGTGCTCGGTTGATGGCAATAGACTCGCCCCCTATTACATGGGACTTAAACATAAATGTAGGTGTACTATTAAGTACACCTCTGCCTAACCCATTGGGGATTACAGGCGTGATGTTATGTATTATCTGTTTTGTGCTTATCTGAATTTAATCGGCGGTCTAGCTATTCTTTAGACTAGTCTTTAATAAGAGTGTGGTAATTGCTTGATAAGGTGCTTTGAAATACTTGAGAGTGGATTCAGGTAATAAAATATCTTAATGTCTTATCGATGTTTAAAAAGTGTAATTTTGTGACAGTTTTCTATGGGTCCAGAATTTTCCATGAAATCTAGGTATAAGGGGAGATTTTCATCAATAAACATCGTTTGGTTTACATAACTAAACTTATCGTTTTAATTATAATTGAACCACATTTTTTTTTAAAGATATTAAACTATGTCACATGTAGAAATAACGTGTCAAGTTTAAAGATCAATATATATAATGCATGAGGCAGATAACTTGAAACTGATAGATTGCTGTAACCAATTCTATATGTATTGATGACCAACAATTTACAGACATAATTAGCCCAAAACATTTCCATTGTTGAGACACAGCCCCGTGTTTTTTTGGGGGGAGTGGGCCATAATACACGCGGCCCTGAGTGGGCTGGCGTATGTCACATGTCTTCGAATCTATGGTTCTCGTCATCATCTGCCTAGCCTTTTCCTAACCATGTTGGGATCGGCTTCCAGTCTAACCGGATGCAGCTGAATACCAAACTTGTACATGGAGCGACTGCCTATCTGACCTCCATAACCCAGTTAGTACTGGGTAATACGATACCCCTTGGCAAGACTAGTTGTCAGGCTGAGCCACGAGCTCCGCAATGTCCTGTCTTCATCTTTGGTTCTGCACAGCTGTGGTTGCCAAGATGTTTTGTTTAACGTTTTGAGAGCTATTGTATTAGAAGAATTACATAAAGTACAATACTATTCTGATGAAACGAAACCTGAAACACGAGGCGACACAAAAGTCTGGGAAGTTTCCACCTGGCCACTTCATCATCATCAGCTTAGTAGTAGTTTTTGCTGGATAATGGGGCTCTTTTATTGCAAAACACCTGATCCAGCTGCTACAAGGTATCGTACATTGCGTACTACTTACCTATACCTGACCTTTCCGAAGGACCAACAAAGATCACCAATAAGGTCAATGTATGACCTTCTAGTACGTAAACATTTTCGTAGATAGTAAGAAAAACACTGCTGAAAAATTTTTAGATCAAAGGATTCGTTTCAATATTCAATCTAATATAACATTACGCTTGTAATTCCCAAAGGATTTGGCAGAGGTGTACTTAAAATACATCCACATTTTGACAGTTATGTTGCGACTGTTTAGCATGAGGTCCTAAGGTCGATTTCCCGATCGGGTTTTTGGGTTTTCCATTCCACCGTATGCGCGGGCTTGTAGACGGTGAGTAATGGGCTACCTCACCGTCCGTCCGTCTAATGACGACAGACCGTGTCGACGGCGCGTTCGTGTTCCACGCGCGCCTCAAAGAGATGTCAACAAATCGGAAGGGGTTCACAAGGACGGATGCTCCCTTTGCTGCGGGACTGTTCGAAAGATATACCGCGGCCCTGGAACACAAAGGGCTCAGAAGGAACATGGATGGGTTTTAGTCAGTACAAGTATGATACTCCCTTCCGCTCCGCCCAAAGCGGAAGGGGTCATTTTATGATTTCCGATCCGAAAAAAAAACGAAAAAAGAAACTACTAACTTTTTACATGGGACTTAAACATAAATCGAAAAATTGGGTTGTAATACTAGGTACACCTCTGTCAAAACCCTACAGGGGATTCCAGCTGTGATGATTGCTATGTCAAAATAAAACACTCCAGTGTCGATACACGTCAATATTAGCATAAATATCAATTTCAAATAACGCCTAGTAACTTGAGAGAATCTTGCTAATGTCCCCTGTGGTCGTCTGAAATGTAACGTCTGCGTTCTTATGGTAGATATTTTATATTCTTTGTTTAGGTATATTTTCAAAGTATTGCCCAAGTGTTACTTCAAGTTCAGTTCAGTATTAGTTTTAGAGTCGAAGGATATATTGGTTTATTTTATTTATTTATTTCCACGACACTTAATCTAATTTCACAATGTTTTTGCCATAGGTACACCTCTCAGGGTTTATCTGTGTGCTGGCGAGTCCGTCTTATATTCTTAAATACATACTATACTCTATTTTAATACTTTTCAATAGTTAGTAAAACTTAAACGATAATGCGTTTAATAATTTAATATAGAAACGTTTAAATTTTTACTTTCAACTTTTCGAATCTGTTTTATAAGTCGGTTTTTTTACTTTTATAAGTCATCTGGAAGTTTGTTAAAATGTAGGTAGGTATTATTTCCAAACAGAAAATGGAAACAGACTGAATTACTGTTACGATTGGTTGCTAAACAAACCCATCTGGTAGAAAGCCGTCATCAGCATCATTATGGTCATCTCCCTAGCCTTCCATTATAACCGGATGTAGCTGAATAACAGTATTTTACATGGACTGACTGCCTATCTGACCTCCACAACTCGGTGAGTGGTTAACACGATACTCCCTGGTAAGACTGCTTGTCCTAACTGTAACGGCTATCAAAGATACATTAATGACAGCAATGTGTACTGCTAATAATATGATACGCAATGTGTCCCACATTGCGTATCGTATTATTTAGCTACGAGTCTCTCTAAAAGCTCACCTAGAACAGGCAGGCATAGAATTGCAAGAGAGAAAATCAAATGTTTTAAATCCCTAATTATAATTAAAGATTTAATTCTAACCTACAACCGCTGGCGTACCTAAAAGTCATTTATAAAATCACTTTCTAAATATAATCTTATTCTACGTTTTAAGAAATCTTTTGACTTACTCAGATTCAAAACTTTTGTTTTAAAACAAATGAAAGTTTTAATCGAATTATCATTATTTCTACGAGTTATTATTTCAATTGGGCATCTGTGGGATCTCAGTCCTGGCTGATGGTCAAGATCAAGCAACGTTTGCCGAGGTGATGGATGAGTGACCATTATATAACTTACCGACTCATCCATGCCTCGGAAAGAACGTTAAGCCCTTGGTCCCGGCTCTCATTTGTAGACCTTTGACAGTCGTGACGTACGTAGCGGAAAGCCTGAAAGTCTGACAATCAGTCTTCAAAAGCCAAAAGGAATTATGTTACTCAATAACAAAGTTTTGGACCACAGATAAGCAGAAACTTCTCGTATAATACTAGTATTCAGCTGCATCCGGTTAAGCTGAAATCCAACTCCAATATAGTTGTTAATAAGCTCCACACCGTAGGATACCCAAATGGCAGATTGTACGTAAATTGATTTTCCTGTGTCACAAAATATTCCGTCTGACCGACAACTGAAACTGCGTCGACATAATTATTCATGAATATTGCTTTGAAACTGATAACAGCAAACTGATATTAAATTATTAAGCAATACTTCTCGGTCTTTTCCACTGAGAACGAGAAAGAACACGTGCGATAGATGCATACGTTAGTAAAGCAAAACGATTTAGCTAATTGCTATCAAAACAATGGCTCGTGTCACTGGTAATGCACTTCACTCTTTGCTTACTACTTAAATCGATTGTTGAAGTTGGAATGAATAATTTAAACATCTATTGCTCCTTCTGCATATAAGCCTCCAATGAATAAAGGAGTCAATGCAGCAATGGATATAGCACATTGACGATCCATCGTTTAGACTCTAGAACTTCCTTCCCTACTTCGATCTAATCAGAATGTAACCCAAACACAACGTTATCACCAGTAGACATATCCAGTTTTATCCGGTTTCTCGAGACACGAAGGACAAAGATCGGTCCGTGCACACGATTGGTGCAGTCGTAATGTTCGTGTGATAATTTATGATAGCTTGGTACCGCGGGTTGTGAACTCATATTGCGATTCACGAGTAGGTTTAGGTTATCTTTGAAGTAACCTGGTTAAGCGCAGACATTTTGTAACATGTCGTTATATCGTGTGATTTTTAAAAGCTGCTTCGAAAGACTGCTTCGTTGGCCTAGTGGTCGCAATCGCAACTGTTGAGCATGAGGTCCTAAGTTCGATTCCTGGGTCGGGCAAATTGTTATTGGGTTTTTACAAAAGGAATTTCTCAGTAGCAGCCACGGAGTCTAGATTTGTGTCCGGTTAATGGCAATAGGTTCGCCCCTATTCCATCATCTGCCTAGCCTTTACCCAACTCTGTTGGGGTCGGCTTCCAGTCTAACCGGATGCAGCTGAATACCAGTATTTTACATGGAGCGACTGCCTATCTGACCTCCACAACCCAGTTAGTACGAGGTAATACAATACCCGTTGGTAAGACTGGTTGTCAGACGTTTTGGGGCAAAGATCTACAAATGACAGCCGGGACCAACGGCTTAGTGTGCTTTCGGAGGCACGGAGGAAACTCGGTATGTAATGAGTGGTGTCCCATCCACGGACCAACCTAGTCAAGCACGGCTTAACCTAAAGATCGATTTGAGCGGCTGTTATTATTTTGCCACGAGCCCCTATTACGTCGTACTAAAACATAACTGGCGAAATGTGGGTGAATTAATGGGTACACCTCTACCTAACCTGTTGAGGAATGCAGGCGTGATTTTATGTTAAATAATTAGCGGAATTTCGATCAGTATGATCAATGCGTTGTGTACCTCCTTCTATGAATTACACCGTGTATTTTTAAAGTGTTTTAAGTTCGTTCGTTTTTAAGCGTATTCCTCTTGTTAACACAAAGCAGTCAGCTATTTTTTCCGACTTGATAAAGTATTTTATCTTATATTTTCCTAATCTATACTAATACTAATATACTAATTACTAATTTACTAATATTTACTAATAATATTATAAAGCTGAAGAGTTTGTTTGTTTGTTTGTTTGCTTGGACGCGCTAATCTCAGGAACTGCTATCCCGATTTGAACAGTTCTTTCAGTGATAGATAGCCCATTTATCGAGGAAGGCTATAGGCTATATATCATCACGCTAAGACCAATAGGAGCGGAGCACTAATGAAGAATGTTTCAAAATCGGGGGATATTTTTTCCCTATTGAGAGCTTCCGCTGCGTGCGCTGCGTAAACGGTTAAAGTTAAAAATTATGTATTACAGAAGTATTCCTCTTTAAAAGTTGTAAAAAAAAGTCCGCGACAGCATTTATGTCTATCTTTTAAGGTTAGCTCACAATAACCTTTTTTATCTATACTACTATACTTGCATACATTGTTTAATGTTAAGTGGAAGAGCGGAGTCACACAAGCATCGCCTTGCTCAAAAGGTGATCTCTAAATCCTGTGCGTTATAGCTTTATGTAATTAAAATAAACATTTTTTTTAACCTAGCCCGACCCGTGCATCGATCCTAGGACATGCTTAGTATTCGCACGTACGACCACTCGACTAACGAGGCAGTCTCTCACATATATACCAAAATTTCCACGCGAACGAAGTCGCGGGCAACAGCTAGTAAATTATAGTTCTAATTTTGTAAATAAATGCAAGTTCCAATGCAGGATGAATGTCATGGATTTCTACAAAGGAAAGGAAAGATGGCCATCAACTCACTCTATTTTTGTCCTTATCTTCTGCAAGGTACGACAACGAAAGAAAGAGAGAAAGAATTATTATCTTTCATTGACTTGAATGTGCTCTGGTGGCTGAGAGAATGTCATGCTCACTCAAATGTCGCTGATGGTGGCGGGTGTGTCGGGTCATTTAGTCCCCTTCAATATGGTTGAGCTGAATGGGGCTGATACATGCGTCATGTTCGTGCACGGGCGCTGTCAGTTGGGACTGGTCATCTCTTAGCTGCCACGGTTTCTTTTAATTGCTTTATTTTTAAATTGTTTATTTAATCTTTTACTCAGGACGCTCTTAATGTGCAAGTCTTTCTACATAGTTCTCACATATAATTATGTATAATCTCATGATGATGATATAACCAAGATTTTGTAACAATATTTTTGATTTAAAAGAGTGTCCATGGAGTTTCTTGCCCATTCTTCTCCATAGAGATCTACGCTTTGGAATGTGCAACTGCAGTACTTTCTCAAGTTATTATGCCTTTTTTATGATTGGGACTGAACCTTCGCTTCTCTTTGTTTTTTTTTGACATTCAAAAGTGCTATAATGGTCTAATTGAGATAAATGCTTTGAGTTTGATTTTGAGGAAATACATTTATTTGGAACATACCAAAAGTGCACACATTACAAAACAAAATAACTCGTTTATCACAAAACATTCGAGAATGTTTCTGAATCGGGACTTTTTTGTGTAAATTACTTAATGGAAATAAATACGGAATTAAGATGATTCAGTTCTTTTTACCAATCATCTTACATAATTACACCGAGTGACCGACTAGAACGAACGATAGTGATAAGCAGATCGCTCATTAGTAGTTTATTTTCTGCCTCATTATACGCGTTACTGTTGTTATTTACAATGATTTACAAATAAATATAAATAGCGGTCAAGGTCGAGTGTTCCACGTGGCATTTTAAAGGTTTTAAAACAACTTTCCATTTCGTTTAAAATGTGTCCTTCGATAAGAGAATTTGCTGGAAAAAAAATGGCAGTTTATCAATATTATCTATTGAATTCATACAATTAGTTAATGGATGCTAAATTAATGTATTTTTATATTAAAAAATACACTTAGCTAAGCGTTGAAAAAGATACGTTCAGTAAGCTACGATTCTGTAAGAAACAGGGACCGAAAAAGTTAGTTAGTTAGGTAAAAACCGTAGAGTTAACACTAAGCCGTATTTACTATAAGGTTAGTTAGCTTAAAATAACTAGTTCACGCACATAGTTAATTTTATACACAAAAATATGCAAGAAAGTGACGAAGTTGGCCTGCGCTCGGTGTTTTGTCTCTTTCATTTTGGTTAATCAGAAATATTTAACTGATTTACCTATTATTATTATAAGGGTTAACCCGTGTAATAAGTCATCATACTTATGGGTAATAGTTCTAACCGGTTTACCTTTTAACCCGATCATTAGGTCATACTTAGCAACCAATAAAGTTTTGATTAAACCTGTCGTTGTGCGCTTAGAATGCAACCTACAATATAGCTTAAAACAAACACATTCATTATTATGTAACAACTTTAATCAAGGCATTTAAATTGAAAGAAAAAGAAGTGTGTGTGTAAGTTACACACACACTTTATCGAACCGGATATTTTCGCGCTTAAACACCTTAAGTTCAAAAGAATGGCTACCGAATCTTTAAAGTAGCCATCTAATACATATAATCCCTAAATTACATATCAGTACTTAGTTAATTTTCTGTAACATTAACGTCACATAAAATATACGTGGACAACCAACCAACTTACCATTATTTCGCAGACATTGGTATAGGTTACAAGTTTACTTAGCTTTAAATTCATTTTGTCACACTTTAATTGTAATGTGTAACTGTTAAATGTCCCAATAAAGTAAAATAAATTAAACGAAATAAACTGTTCAACTATCATTTATATTCTAAAAGTAAACTCTTTGTGAAGCACACTAAAGGCGACGACGGCCCGTCCCTAGTCGACGCTTGTCTACTGCACCGCTTCCATTACTCGCTATCAGTACATTGATGTATTGCACTCCGTCTTATAGCCTGTATACTGCTTCGTTCACTATGAAATTGACGGCTAGTGCTGTGGGAAAGGAAATACATTACGAAATTATAATAAATATTCTAGCTATTCCTTGAAATCTGTTGGTAGCAGAGATAACTAACATTCGTAAAGCATCCTAAATAGTAAAATGAATACATTTAAACCACAAAGGATGAAAAGCCGTACCAGTTTTTTAAAGTGTGTGTCTCCGCGTACTGGCGAACGCTAAGAAAGACTTAAACTGTGGCGAGAAAACTGTTTTGTGCCACTTGTGCTACTTGTCGAAAATCTCCCACCTGGACACGAGTTGCCATGGCTGACCAGGAAGCCTCCGAATAGACTCCGAATACAAGTTGGCCGAAGCAAAGAAAACCTGTTCAGGTGGAGATACTTCTCAAGAGTAGAAAAGTGGTTTCAAATGACGAGACACTTGATATCGTGTCTTACCTGTCCTGTTGCTTGCACATCACAGGAGCTGATGGACGCTATTGAACGTGCCAAACTTGTCACCAAATAGGCTGACCCAATTTAAATTGTCATCGACGCATAAAGAATTTATTTAAATTTGTCAGAGAATAAGCACTTTTTAAATTTCAAAATTATAAATGATAGTCTCCCAAAAGTGTCCCTTCAGGGCGGGAGTCTTCTCCTCTCGTGTTTTAGCTGAGGAGAAAAGTGGCGAAGCAAACGCTCCAGCAACATATGTCTTATTATTTTGTCTTTTAGCTTATTTGTAACTTACTGAACTGTGCAAGGTTGTTATTTCGATTTGCCAAATGAAGAAGTTTTTTTTTTGTTAAGTTAGACTAACTTGATTCTATATGTGAAGTGAATAAGAGATTAACTTTCCTTGGTAGTTAATTAGCTAATTAAAATAATTACCTTCTTCAAAGTCATACCTATGTACTTAATTGAATAATAAACTCATTAACAAAAAAGGCAGCTAGACCTTTTTCAAATTAACAAAAATGTAAAGTGAATTCAAATTACATTCAACATTAAAACACTTTTTGTTCTTCTCGCAAATTGACAGTTAATTTATCAAAAACCTCTAAGTGCAATGTAACTAAGTATTTTTCATTCATTCATTCGTTCATTTTGATTGTTGTTTCTTATTTTTAGAACGTTCTAGGAGAAGTTAATTACTGGCCACTTAATTGAATGACTTTTAAACCGAAACTCAGTTCTTTTTCGAACATTCAGTACTTTGGTTCGTTCGCTCGATTTATTTACTCTAGCGGTGCTAATTGTTCCAATAAAAATATCTTTAGTTACACTAAATTTGATTTCATTTAGATTGGGATTAAAACGCGCGTGTTGGATCGCTAGGTATAATGAAATTTGTTTTAAACAGAGACTAGATTAATTTTAACGTCTACCGAATTTTTAGGGCCATTTAAATTGGAATGTTTTTTTTTTGTTAATTCTTTCAGAAACGTGTTAGTTTTAAATTCTTTCATATTAAAAAATAGTTTATCTAAAGTTAAAGATACTCTTAAGAAGAAGAAGAAAAAGCTTCTACTGAGAATGAAATTCTTCATGGAAAAATCGAATAACACTTTGTCAGACCTGGGAACTGAACCTAGGACGGTGCTCTCCGACCGTATTAGGCTCAGCAGTAGCGTTCATAGCCACTAGACCTACAAGCCGGTCCCTTTCATTTAATAAAAAAAATGTTTTAATAAAAGACAGAAATTTAATAATCATAAAACATTTTACTTTAGCATCTGATACTTTACGATAAGCATTACCAGGACAACATAAAGCGTCTAATTCAATAAATAGTCCAATTCTCAAGGCGCATCTTTCGCAAGAACTTGATGGCTGCATTTTATTGCCACAGAGCAGTTAAACCATTTTCACGGTTGGTCTCATCATTTCCAACGGGAACGATGTTGGCTGTGTGGGCTTTTGGAGACAGAAATTAGGTACACACACTATGACAACATCTCTGTAGTACGTACTGAGCAGAAGCCTTAGAGCAGACACGCGACGTAATTTCGGACGATTTTTGAGTTACAAAATACCTATACCCTAGCATGTTTTCTTGCAACAAGCACAAATAGTATCACTCACAAAAAATCATATGAATACAGTTAAGATTTTCTATGTATTTTAAATTATATAATTGTTCGAATTTACGTAGAGTTTACGTCGCTTGTTTATGGTAAGGCATCTGAGCATTCGGGCTAGCCCCACAGTACTCACACAAATGTACTGTCTTGTCTCTACGTTCGCGCTGACGTATGTCAATGTGTGTGTGTTTGTGCATATCTCTCTGCTTGTGTGTGTGACTGTCGCGTTTCGTTACAAACTAGACCACTACTACTAACAGTTTGTTACGGGCACTAGACACTGGACTATCGTATTCTGTAACCAACGAGTTGTCCCATACCACTCATAGACACATGATGTCCTAATACATCCCTTTACGATGTAGTTAACATTAACACGAATAGTTTCAGCAAACGTATATAATTCGATGTTAATGTTTGGGTGTAGAATTGTTTCACGACTTGGCGTTAGATATGCCGCAATTTCCTAACTTGTTGTATCGTTGTCTTTCTCACGCGTACTGAATTTTGAGTGATAGAGGGAGACAGAGTATATCAAATATTATCTATGTACTTCAAACACAATTTGCAAGTTAAAGGGAAGATAAATTGCAGTAATATTGTAGTAATGTGGGCCGTACTTAAGATACGATCCGTGAGGATATACTGAACGTGTCTAAAATTGCTTTTTGTTTAATATTTTATGTATAATTTTATTTACGTTCATTAGGAAGAAGGCGGCAACAGCAATTGTTGGAAAGTTAATTAAAATTTTGAAGGGTCGTAAAGTCACATGACGGCACGGTTGGCGCAGCGGCTGAGCGATTGACTGCTGTGCTTCGTGTTGCGGGTTCGATTCCCGCACGGAACAAATATTTGTGTGGCCTACAGATAGTTGTTCCGGGTCTGGCTGTTTGTGTATGTGAGTTTAAATGTTTGTAAACGCACCCACGATGCAGGAGAAATTCCTAGTGTGTACCTTTTCTGAAATAACAAAAAAATAAAGAACATATAAAACAAATGAATGAAAATAATTTTTTCAACTAGATGTATGTATGTAAAGATAGAAAATGTGACTTGTACACCAAAATTGACCCACACCTATTTTACAATATTGCTAATTCTATGGGGACAAAACCTATCACTGATTTCGATATCTTTCGGACATCATTTGGACGAACGAAACGAATTTTAAATGAAAAGATAATTAAAACTCAAGGATTTCATATTGTATCGTTGAATGTGAATAACAGTAAACTAGTATTAAAGAGAACTTTACAAGTCCAATATGTGTTTTATTTCTCATATCAATTATTTTCACAAACAGGCTCCACTTTACCCAACGTTCTATATATACTGCGAGTTGCGACAGTTTGAACGCAATTACGTAGCACTTATCAAAAGAAATCGTGATTTTCACAAGAAATTCTTTTCAGAAAATACAATCAAATTGTGTTATGTTTTGACTTGAGTGTTTGCTCGAAAACCTAGATGCACAAGGGTAGCTATCAGATAGACAGAGACCAAGAATTATACAAGCACAGACCCATAAAATGTAAGTACCTTTTTTACCTGTGGATATCCAGGGCTTGTGGATATGAGGGGTCTGGCAGACTCTTACTCACTAAGACCACATTGTCCATCTCGTCAAAATTGGCTGGGGTCATTTTCATTTCATTTCATTTATTTCATAAATAATTTTTACATTGTATCGAAAACTCATTAAAAACGAACACAACGCGGTTTTTAAGCTATACAGTTACAAACTTACGCTAATTTACAAAAAACAACCACATAAACAATAAAATTCGGTACATTAGCAAAGAAAACAAAATGTTAATAAAAATCAATCATCCGTCGTGCTCTTGCCACCGCCAGGGTGCCAGCTGTCTTAGAACCCAATGGCTTGGCACGCGTCGATGGGAAGAGACCAGATGGTATGACCATAATGCCATGGAAGTTGGGTAGGCCTTTGGTGTGGGACGCAACTTGCGTCGACACCCTTGCGCCATCCCATCATCCTAGCACAGTGGGCTGCGCGGGGGCGGCTGCTGCAGGTAATTTAATTGGTAGTTATGTGTTTGAGCCGTTTGGGGTTGAAACACTAGGGCCATGGGGTCCGAGTGCCCACCTAGTTTTTCGGGAAATCGCCAAGCGGTTGATCGACTCTTCACGCGAGGGCGGGCCTATTTTTTGGCCAAAGAATCAGCATTGCCATCCAACGTGACAATGCTGCCAGCCTTCTGGGCACTTTTCCTGTTGACAGCGATGCGGAAGAATTTTTGGACGCCCTGTAACCCTTTTATACTTCTACATATTTATTTCTATGATAGTTTTGTAGTTTGTAAATAATTAATATATTAAATATACTATTACTTTTAACTTAAATCATGTCAATAAAAATAAATCATGTTAATAAAGAAGTAAATCATTTCAATAAAAGATAAACCAAGTAAATAAAAATAAATTATATCAATAAAAAATAATCATGTTAATAAAAAATAATCATGTCAATAAAAAAATTAAATATAGATCATGTCAAAACATTGTTAATTATCATGTTATGTAGTCGTAGTGGGTGCGGGACCACAAATGCATTCTCCATACTAACCCCAGCAGTGACGGTTTGCTTGTAAACTCCGTCTCAGGTAAAAGGGAGGAGTGAGTTGCTCCTCATTATATGTGAGGGGCGCGCGGAAACATCACACGACGCCAACTCGGGCCTATTTTCTTAGACGACGGACTTCCCCAAGTCCATTTTGTCTTTGCCTTGCCTATGGACTTTTTTGTCTGAAATAAATGATTTTTATTTTTATTTTATTTTTTATTGTCGGACCTCCACTCAGCCATATTTTACCGGATTTCATGAAAAAGCGCTCCACGCTGCATACTTCTTAGCTTGGTTAGTAACCAACCAATTATGATACAATACTTGGACAGCAGACAGGCATAGAGATCGATAAAGCTCCTCCAGAAAACTGAGTCGTCAGTCGTTACTGATCCTTAATTTATACTGACACAAAACAGAATAATCGTCGAAACTTGAACTTTATAACTGTCGTCAGGGCCTCCAACGGCGAAGTCTCACAATTGAATCAACTGATTTCAGAATTAAATATACGAGTACTTGTCCTATCTGAGGGGCTTTATTTACAAATCAAATTTTTGCGAGACGGCGGACCTTTGTAACCTCGTTTGGGTCGATTTACCTAGGACATTCTTTTTTTTCGTCCATAGCGAGAGGTTTACGGTTTTTGCGAACCGGCCTGCGAGCGACCGAATGCCGAAATGTCATTTGGATAAAAATGGAAGACTTTTTCTGTTTCTAAAATGGATTTCTAGTTTCACTTTAGATTTGGACATTGATATTTTTCACTTGTTTATTGAGTTTGTTACTGTGATTATATTTTTTGTGTGTGGGACTGAACTGTGATATCTTTCAAGACACTTTACAATTATACCTTTACCATATACTTTTGAAGGTAACGAGTAGGGCGAGACAATGGGTAATCTTCTCGCTAAACACGTCCTATTTAAAACAAGTCACAGTTGTTTTTAAGATCGCCTATGAATTGACTTGTTAAAAGAGAAAAATCTAAATCTTGCTATCGATCATTGATCGATTTAAATAACCCACCGGCAAACTCCAAACAGTTGTTATTGCGCCCGTTCTGGTCTACCTTACTCAGGATCCAGAGCTCAAATACACAATGTGACATAGCAAGCACGCTCAGAGGAGCACTGCCAAACACCTTTTGCCAAGTTTCGCCAATAACGGTGTTACATTGACTCAAGTCCCGACCTCTCTACAAACAAGTTTCATCAATATTAGGTCACCCAATATGCATTTGACGCTTGTATTTACTAAGTTCGTTACACTATACTAACTGTCGGTGTGTGGTAACAGGTGGTAATTACTTAAAATAACATCAAGCCTGTAATCCCCGAAGGGTTAGCCAGAGGTGTACCTAATAGTAGACCCCAGACGCATTTCACCAGTTATGGTAAAAGTTCCATTTATAGGGCGAGCCTATTGCCATAAACCGGGCACAATTCAGTCACCGCCATTGATAAATTCCTGATGGAAAAACATACTAATATTTTCCCCATCTGGGAATCGAACCTAGGCAGCCTCGTGCTCAGCAGTCATGCTTGCGACCACTAGACCAACGTGGTAGTCTGGATAATTTAGATAGTTACTAGTTTTACCATCTTATTACAAGACAACGTTCAACTACAAACCCAGGTTTAATCCTTGAAGATGAATTTGAAACTGTATTATGACTACGGTAAGGTGTTTAATTCAAAACTGAAAACTTAGCACCGGACTAAGTGTTCAGTTTTGCTGCAACTAATGTAATTTAATCACAGTTACGTTACGTTCTCATTACAAGAACGGACTGATTGGTTGAAACCATCTCAAAAGAAAAAAATGATAATAATTATTTCCATTAATCCAATTATATCTTGAAGAGAGATCATAAAAAAACAGTAACAATACATTTATTATTTCTTGAACTATAAAAATGCAATTGGCCTCCTTATGCAACTTGCATTCAAAGCAACAGTTGTTGCAATTTGTTAGGTTATGTTTTTGCTTAAAATTATTTCCTCTTAACTAATAATAATGTCTCATAGTCAGAATGAGCCTATCACCATTTTTTTGTCATTGTCGAACTTAATCAGCAACTAAGAAGATGATCAGTAACTAGACTGCTTTCTTTTAAGATTGTACGTTCATCATCATCTGCCTAGCCTTTTCCTAGCTTTGTCGGGAGCAGCTTCCAGTCTAACCGAATGCAGCTGTATACCAGGGCCGGTAGTCTCGACATAGATACCGACGCTATCGCAAACTTTCGATCTCTTAATAATTACGGAAAAAATCGGTTGCAATAACGTTGCTTGCGAGAAATGCAAGTCTGAACATCCAAGATGCATTTCTCGCAAGCATCATTTTTGCAACCGATTTTTTCCATTATTAATAAGCGATCGAAAGTTTGCGACAATGTCGGTATCTATGTCGAGACTGTCTGTGTGCCCTGTATTTTACGTGGAGCGGTTGCCTCTCCGACCTCCACAACCTAGTTAGTACTGGTCAATACGGTACCCTTTGATTAGACTGGTTGTCAGGCTTTCGGGCCACTGACTACCTGTACGACTGTCAGAGATCTACAAATGACAGCCGAGATCAACGGCTTAACGTGCTTTCCGAGGCACGTTTTTACGCTCCATACAGCCATAATGCCATTTACTGTGCCCATTTTACACGTTTTTTACACCAAAATTGCATTTTATATTCCTGCAGTCCAATCCCAAATAAAAACACCGTACGACATAATCTGGTAACGAATGTCTTAATTCGCTAACAGGTCAGAAATCCTGCATGCATTGTAAAGTCGTTTATGTAGCAATATGGGCGCCCCTGATTTGTGGTGTTAACGTACAAAATATAGTAGGTAGTTAATATTCCTGTAAATGCGGCCAACATCTGGAATTTGTACATGTAAATAATGCCGTTTTGTGATTTTATACTGGTTCATCTTTTCGAATTGATGGTAAAAAATATTGAATATTAAATTATTTGGGCCATGGCCACGCCAATCTCAACATCTTTGTTAGGTCCTCAGAAGGCATTTGGACGCTCACCTTTGCTCTTGGTTGAAGATTTTATTGAAAACCAAAAATTCAAATCGTCAAATGCCGCGATTAAAGATAGTCGCATTTCTGTTTCGTTTTGACGACTCTGACTTAAACAAAGAGGCAAACTGCCATGTAAACGCCAAATAGGAGCTGTGTGAGCTCACTTTTTTCAGTATTGATACTTCGCACGACAGAAGTAAGGGATGAGAGCAAAACGAACGATTAAAATCGTTGTTAAAAAAAAAATTTGCTGGCACTAAACAAAATGTCAGAAGTTAGTGAGAAGTTCTGTACAAATACCTTTGTACAGAACTTCTCACTAAAGATAATTTTTATTTGTTTAACAGTTTTTTTTTAATATAAATTAAATGGGCCTACTCTTGATCTCAATCTAGTCCTGAGGGCAGAGATGAGGTCGACGATGGAAAGAGCGATCAAAATTAAAATAGAGGGAGATCCCGTCACCACCAGACTTACGCCATTTTGTAAATGTTGAAACTGTTTCTGTGCCTGAGGTACTATAGGTAACAAAAATTGGATATTATGAAAAGTCAGTCGTACTACCTTTGGCAGATATCAGGATAAAAAGGTGTGATTAATAGCTGCTAATAAGTTACTTCATACCATAAAGCGTGATTTCTTGATGTTACATAAGGGCTAATACGATGATTCACCTCATCCACTGCCAGACACTTTAGATATTCCAACAAGTCCGAGTCGGACTCGCGCACCGAGGGTTCCGTATAAAGTTGTAGGTATTTTGTTATTAAACTACATATTTATCTGTTTTCAGATTTTTCCTTTACATGTGCTGTAAGACATCGCTACTTGCCAAATTTCATGATTTTAAGTCAACAGGAAGTACCTTTTAAATTTTGATTCCATTGAAAGTGTCGAAATACACGTTTTTTGCGGCATAAACTGTCGTATCTTTTTTTTACGATAACTTGGAAGTTTTTTTTTACCTCCACGCATTCCCGATATAAAAGGGTTTTGACAAATAGACAGACAGACGGACGGACGAACAACTGTTTTTCCCGTTCCTTTTTTCCCTTTTGAGGTACGGAACCCTAAACATATTTTTATTCTCAGCATTCCTACGTCATCATTTAATTATTATCCAGGAAAACCTAATTGATGTTTTTCCTCTTTTTTTCCCTCAGACGTACCTTCCTTTAACATTAATAATTTATTATAAGATTTTTCTATATATTTTTCCCCTTATAAGTTTAATTGTTAATTTTCCTTATAAAAATAAAGCAATGCAGTTTACTTTCTACTGCAACGTAGATGCTATGTAGTTAGTGTTTAAGAATTTAAAATTATTATCACGATTCTTATTGCAGTACCCGTAGAGTTAAACAGAAATATTCTCCAAAATGTTGGTTTTTTCTTAGGCAAATTATATTTTTCAGTTTAAAACTACGTTTTTATTCTAAGTGGAACAAATTGACAGACAAAACCTTAATTAAAAAAGATATCTGCTTTAATAAAATTTTCAGATGTTAAATAAATAGAGTTTCAGACCTTTTGTTAACTTTTGTGTGTAATTCTAAATCTTTCACAAAACGTCTGAACACACTATGAATTCAACAGTAAACGGATACAAAGTTGTTTGATTGCGGCACCTGTGCGTTTATCACTCGCCTACCAAATGACCCAAAGATTACATTAAGAAAAACCGGCCAAGTGCGAATCTTACTCACACGCACACAGTGTTCCTTAGCACCAAACAATATGATATAAATATTTTGAAGGCTCTGATTGTATTGTATAACGATCAACAGCAAAACAAAACCAAAGGACAATGACCAAAGTTGGTACCAAAAAGTCTCGCGCCTCAAAACCAAAATATTATAGTAATTAGTTTCATATTTTTTAAGGCATTACGCGTCGGGGATTTGATTTTTGAACTGGAAATATACTTTTCGAGTTTAAAAGTATGAATATTGTTTTACTCCCTTTATATGACGTTCCGTTTCAACTGAATATAAATGACGTTCCGTTTCAATTGAACAAACCCTTGTCTGTCGAGCGGACTCTAAAATTAATTACAATTAAGTAAGATCAGTACACCAAATCGATTTAGTTTGGTTTATTGTTATTTGCAACAAAATAGATTTTCTCAGCCTAAAGATTTTGATTTATCGATTACATCCCTAAATCCCGACTAGTTTATAGCACTTACTATACTCTATGGTTTATAGTTATCTTATCTGTGGCATCTGACATTTGTACTGTACTGACTGACTATTGGCAATATAAAGGTCTAAAATAAAATCGAGTTTCAGTCAAGCATACTGTGGATGTTACTTTAACTCGTAATTCTTACTAATATTAGTGTATTACGCTGTTTTTAGAGCAATAATGTAATGTATGTGTGTTAAAATACGTCGTTGGTAGCGTCGAAAAAATAGACCTACTTTTTAGGTTAGTTTCGATTTTATAAAATAACTCTGAAACGCGGGTTTTTTTTTCAAAAATAATTTTTGTAGGAGTTAATACGATCAGTGTAGTCTATAAAAAACAAGGTTTGATTTTGATGCAGCATGGTACGGGATTCCATACTTCCATGAGCATTCTCTTTTGTTTTTCATAGTAAAAAAGTCATATCTGAAAAACTGAACATCAAATCATATTCAAAGCAATTTTCGTTGAAAGTTTTTTTTCACGTTCTACAATCCTACATTTTTCATAATTTTCCTCTTCTTACTTTAGAAATCCGAGGGGGAGGGGGCACATTTTACCACTTTGGAAGTGTATATCTTTCAAACGATTGACTTTAAGAAAAAATGGTTTAGGAACTTCAGTGTCATTTTTAAAGACCTAGCTACAGACACGCACGAAGAGGTATGATGAAAAAAAAAATAGTTTCAGTTCCATGTATGGGAGCCCACTAAAGATTAAGGGGGGAGTCCTTAATCTTTTATATATTTATTTTTGTATAAAAACCTACCAAGTTTCAACTGTGTAGTCCTAATAGTTTTGGAATAAAGTGGCTGTGACATACGGATAGACAGACATGACGAATCTATAAAGGTTCCGTTTTTTGCCATTCGTCTACAGAACTCTAAAAACCGGCCAAGTCCGAGTCGAACTCGCGCATGAAGGCAAGCTCCCTTTAATTTTTATTTAATGGTGATCTTATCTCAAAATTTTTGCAAGTGGCGATATATAGTTTCTGCCTTCCATGGGAAAAGTCGTGAGTTTATATATGTCTAAATATGTAACGATAAAAAAATACAATAAGTATCACTACTATACTCTCTATTAACTTATCTTACTTTTGTAGGATAGATGTATGGATGGATGTTTGTCGCTCTTTCATGCAAAAACTACTAAACGGATTTGGGTGAAATTTTTCGAACAGATAGTTTATAACCTGAATTAACACATAGGATACTTTGTATCCCGCTAGTACAATCTCGCGGGTAAATTACCGAACACCACGAGGGCAAAGCCGGGGGCATAAGCGAGTGCTTTCTACAGTTTCCAGTATATACAAGAACCAGTTTCTTCATCCAATACTTCCTTGTAACGGGAAACTTTAGATACATTGTATGTTTTCCTTTAATCCCAAGATCAGTCTGGAAACACCCCCACGACTTCGCACTATCTGGGTTAGAACAATTTTATCAGGAAATTACTTTTAGTTTCAGTACAAAGTTGTTTGTTGTTGTTTAAAAGGAAAATTTATGAGTTACTACGGTTTATATTTAAAATTGTTATTTATTTGTAAGTGCAGGTTTTGGACAATAGAGAACTATGGGGGAATGCAAAATACGTGTTTTAGGAGACATAAGCGGTTAATACGTTTAAATATCATGTCATGTTTATGTATTCTGTTTGACCGTAGACCGCAAAACGCAGCGTCAAAGCGTTCCAAAGGTAACAGGCCACGCGACACAGCTGGTTTATAATTATGTACCTGTATCTAAAAGAATAAACTTACGTTGATAGCGATATTGCCGCGGTCTGCGGTCGCCTTTGTAATGATTTCATTAACAACTTTTTCATACATGACCAGTCTGATAAAATCCAAGACAAATTTAAGCAGCTTTGTTTTGACTTAAATATCGGCTTCCTCGTATACCTTAATCGCGCGTTTCCGGAGTATAATATACTGGCTATAATATAATATGACTGTATTTTTTTTTACAAAAACCAATATTAGTAACTTACTCAAATGTGTACGTGTCCGGTCATTGGTACGGGCTTATAATCAATCGCAGGTACACAGTGGTGACATCACGCGACCTGCTTACAAGTCTACCCATACCACAGCGTGCTTCTACAGAGCCCTGATGTTTACAGATCCAGGCAAGGACGACATAGGGCACGCCACGATAGTGGCGGTAAGTCCCCTCTTTGAGGAGTGGCTAGGGAGGCGCCACGGCGCCCTCACCTTCCGCCTGACGCAGGTCCTCACCGGACACGGGTGCTTCGGGAGGTACCTGCATCGAATCGGGCGGGAGGAAACGCCCGGGTGCTACAATTGCGAGGATCGACCGGAGGACACGGTGGAGCACACCGTCGAGGTCTGCTCCGCTTGGGAGGAGCACCGCCGTGTCCTCGTAGCGGCGATTGGCGGCGGCGACCTCTCGCGCCCGGCCCTGGTTCAAGCCATGGTCCGGGGCGAGAGGGAATGGGAAGCCGTTGCCTCCTTCTGCGAAGCAGTCATGCTAGCGAAGGAGGCGGCGGAACGTGAGAGGGAGAGAACCTCCTCACGTCCCAGCCGCCGCGGGAGAAGCACCGGGCGTCGGGGGCCACGCCGTGATGGCTCTCGGCCACCGTAGGCGCGGGCCTGTGGACGGTGAGTAATGGGCTAGCTCGCCGTCCGTCCGTCGTGTGACGACGGGCAGGCCGTGTCGACGGCGCGTTCGTGTTCCACGCGCGCCTCAAAGAGTTGTCAGCAAACGGGAGGGGCCCGCAAGGGCCGGTGCCTGCCAGGGCTGCGGGACTGTTCGAAAGAGATACCGCGGCCCTGGAACATAAAGGGCCAATGAAGGAACATGGGTGGTTTTTAGTCAGTAAGAGTCTGACACTCCCTTCCGCTCCACCCAGAGCGGGAGGAGTCATTTGATGATTTCCAACCCTCCAAAAAAAAAAAAAGGCAAGGACGACATTCAATGTCTGATCGCAACGGAGTTGAGACGTCTTGGAACTGTACCCGATTCAGTGTGCCCCGTGTTATTGTGTTAAGTTGTAATTTCAAGTAATTTGTTAAAAACGGTGTATCGCACTCAGTGTGTTTTCATTGCACGAAACCCATCTTCTGCCCACATAATGTACGAGCCTAACGGAATCAATCCTGACTTATCCGATATGCACATTATTTACTATACGTACATGTAACAGAAACAGAAAATATGTACATGTAACAAAAAAAGAAAAGATTAAAAGGGCGGCATAAAAATATTGGTTAGTACATTCACATTGCATTACCTATTGTAAATTGAATGATTTTGTCCTAAAAACAAGTATGGCAGGTCACATTGACTACTCTCGCAAACAAACAGTTTTTATTTGTGACAGACACACATGTATTTTTTCATTAAGTGAGTTGAAATGATCGAACGATATTCCGGATACGTTAAAACAACGGATCAGTGACTATACTAGTATCTATAGAGACTGCCGTTGACAAATAACAGTAATAATATTGAAAAATAAATGGGCTTGAAAAATATGATATAGTATCCAATATCCGCTTAGAACTACCACCGTATGCTCATTTTTTTACTCTTGGCAAAACCTAAATTAATACATTGACAAAAGCTCTGAGAGAAAGAGCATCTCACCATATTTCACCTGCTATAAGAGGTCGTATGTAACATGGAGTCCACGTTAATGCCAGCAGGGAGAACTATTGCTACCAGCATAGATTAATCTCTGATGAGAGTCGAAATTACAATAATGCAATCAGTAGGCAATACACAGCACAATATAATACAGTGTGTATCAGAAAGGGGTGGTCTTATTAATTAAGGATGTGGTAAAGACCATCAGACTGAACAACGTTCTGTGTGGGACCAACATCGTAATCGCAAAAAAATAATGATCTGGGCATACAAGTTTTCAACACGGACTCGATCCAAATGTATGGGTCAGCTGATATTTTCCAGTTCACGCTGTATACCCATGCACTTAGGTTTTGCTTAGTAATACATAGTTAGTAGTATTACCATAGTACCTGCTTTACTATTTTGCTGAAAAGTCAATGATCGTTATTTTTTCAGGGGAAATCCTTCTACCTCCCATCTCCGCAGCGCCAAGAGCTAAAACATCTATTAATTAAAGCCCATTGGTGTCCCTACAGTTACCATGAGTTTGGACAGCAGGAACCAAACAGCAGCCACAAACTTGTATTTCAAAAGTCGCCTTTACTACTCCCACATAAATGCAAATTAATTTCTTCTAATACTGACTTGCGGTTGACACATGACAAAGGGGTAGCTGCCATAAAATAATAATTAAACTTTTCAATGCTGAAATCCACAAATTACAAAAATAAGTTATGAAAACCTGCGCAAAAATTAATCAGGAATTAATCATTAAAAACGTATTTAAACAATTCATTGGCCGTTAAGTTTGAATGATGAATTTAAAATGGCGCAGTTCATGATTAATCTGAAATGAATGGTTTTGTAATCAGCATTCGTTTGCACGTGTATTTATTTATGAATTAAATCGGAAAGATCAGCACAATATTCATAAAGTTGATGTGTTCAATTTTATATTAAACATAAACTAGCACTAATATTCTGCGTACCATGACTGATTTTAGCTTTCTTTAAGGCCGGCTTGTACTACAAAACAGTCAACGTTTGGCGCTAACGCTTTGTTTGTTTCAGTCGTTTATAGATGACCGGAATAGAACATTTTTTTAAATATATGATAACTACTTTAAGATTAGTTTTTTTTTTTAATCATGATATGGATTTGTACTTAGTAAACTTTAAGAAGCAAGCAGAAAAAATTACTGCGACAAATTTTTCGTTTCGTCTGAAAATCCTTGGCGATTACATTAGCTCTAAAAATAGGCTATGCCGTAACAATAGCTACTCTAGAACTCTTTCAAAATAAAACCCTTGGAAAAATATGCAACGTCTGCTAGAAACCCTATCTACAACATTACGAAGAACAAGATATTTTTCATTTTCAGAATTCTTCAGAAAATCCTTTTCATCCAGCGGTAACATAACAAAATGGGTCAAATGAATGTAGAACAGCAACTTTTAAAACAGCCCCGAGATAGCATGTACCAACTTTTATATGAATAACTTTGTTTTGCTGATGACACAAAGGATTGTCGGGCCACTGCGCTTGACAAACTAATTTACTCATTCTGTCATATGCACAGATATCATATTGCATAGATGCGGTACTTTGTTACTGTTTTTTTAATGGTTTTATAGCTACAATCCTTTCACAGTTATTGTAAATGGAACCTTATTGTAACTTTATTTAAAGATCACTTTAATTTTCAGAGTCTTCTTAGTCGCACCAACTTGACAGTTACCTTATTGCAACAGAAATAAAGAACACTGCAATTTTACAGTGATGCAAGTCGGTAAAAAAGACTTTACTTCAATTACCTTTAAACTTCCGAGTTCACTGACGGGCTACCACTTTTCACCCTTATGCCCTAAGTAATAAGGTTGTGTCAACTCTGGCAACGTAAGGTGGGGCTCCCTCAGGCTCGGTGGATTGACGATCTTCGCGGGGTGGCAGATAGCAACTGGATGAGAGTTGCTGAGAATCGAGTTGATGGGCGTGCGATTGAGGAGGCCTATGTCCAACAGTGGACTGCTATAGGCTGATGATGATAGTGAACTCAGGCAGAAGATCTGTCTCTGGTTTTAATGATTTCCAATAATCTAAAATAGCCTATAATATTATTATTATTATATTAACGGAAAACTGCAAAAAAGCTAGGCCGAATCATCACAGATTCATGATCATCATCATTATCATTATCATTCTCCTGACCTTACACAAGTATTGCCGTCAAATCGTGCCTTGAAGTAATGTTTATTTTAATTTTATTGCTCATTTGATAATTGTGCTTTACTTATTTTTCAATATTATTAATAATTTTGACATAATTGATGGTGATTTTGACATTATTTTTAATGATTTTGACATTATTCCCTTTATTTATCTTTACACATATTATTTACATTTTTGAATTTTAGAATATAAAAATTATAAAAAAACATTTAAAAATATAAAAAATAGTAGCCCACCGGCATCGGGAACAGGGTCCGAGCTACCGGTGGTCAGGGCTCTTGAGAGAGGAACCTCCTAACAATACGCGCCGTGTCCAGAAGAACTGCCTTCTGAATCAAGCGCTTGATCCAGCTGCCCAGAGAGAGCCTCCTCAGGTGTTGGTCGAGGCTATTGGCTATTAAGCCATTGGCTGACACGACTATCGGCACAATGACTGCTGTAGTCACGTCCCACATGTCGACAACCTCGCGAGCCAGATCGAGATATTTGAATTGTTTATCTTTCTCTGCTTTCACGAGGTTCTCGTCATGCGGGACCGTTATATCAACAATCATTGCGCGACGCTCCAATCGATCTATCACCACAATGTCAGGCTTATTGGCAACAATAGTCCTGTTAGTGATGATAGGTCGATCCCAGTACAACGTGATATTACCATCGTCGAGAACTGGGTCGGGCGCATACTTATAGTACCTATGGCACTTCTGATTCCACAAGTTTGTACTTCAAAGCAAGTTGCTGGTGGATAATCCTGGCAACGAGGTTGTGTCTATGCAAGTACTCTCCATTAGCTAGACGAGAACACCCAGAAATAATGTGTCGAATTGATTCTCCTGGACGGTGGCATGCCCGACATATGTCAACCGTGCCATCCTTCACAATGTATTTCCGGTAGTTATTCGTCATCATAACTTCGTCCATTATTGCACAGACAAGGTCACCGAAACGCAGCCAAGATACGGACGCTAATAAGTCTATATCGGGCCCATGTAGAGCCCGCTAAAAGCGCCCGTGCAGCTCCTTGTTCTGCCATACCTCCATGCGGTCATTAGTGTCTAATACTCTAGGCTTGCGCCAGTTCTCGTTAGCCAGGGAGAGCGGGGTAAGGCCCTTATCCACTGAGACCACATCTCGGTGCATACCCACGTCGGCTTCTAGGAAGTATTCCCTGAGACTGCATACCTCACGGTTGTGCAGGGTCTTAGCATTTAAGAAGCCACGACCCCCGCACTTCCGCGGGATATACAGTCTCATCACCGACGACCGTGGGTGATGCATCCGATTTGCGGTCAGCAGTGAGCGGACCCTCCTATCCAGGGCATCAAGTTCCGTCTGAGTCCATTTGAGTATGCCGAAAGAATACATCAAAACCGGCATGACCCAACCGTTGAAGGCGCGCACCTTGTTTCCGTCTGACAGAAGACTGCCAAGCACCTTATTCAGGCGGCCAAAGAAGCGTTCCCTCAACGATTGTTTCATGTCGGCAGTATTGATACCTAATGCTTCCGACATACCCAAATATTTGTAGGTTTCTGTTGAGGAGAGGGATCTAAGGTGTATGGAATCCGAGAGTTGAGTTCCCACGGATTCCATAATCTCCCCTCGCTTCACATGCATGACTGCACATTTGTCCACACCAAATTCCATCCTGATGGCGCTACTGAAAGTTTCTGTTACCTTCAGTAGCTTCATCAGTTGCAAATTGTTGGGGGCAAAGAGTTTAGATCATCCATGTAAAGAACGTGAGATATGACCTGACCACCTCTCCTCAACCAATAGCCTAGACCTGAACCTTCCAGCAGTGTACTGAGAGGGTTCAAGGCTAGACAAAACCACAATGGACTCAAACTATCACCCTGGAATATACCGCGCTCTATCCTTATCGGTTCGCTGTTCCCCTGGATCTGTCGACATCCTGGATAGCGAAGGACCGTTCTCCAGTGCCCCATACATGACATCAGGAAGGTACGCAGAGTTGCATCAACTTTATACAAGTCCAGCACCCTCATGAGCCATGTGTGAGGCACAGAATCATAGGCCTTCTTATAATCTATCCAACATGTAGACAGATCCCTTCGGGAGCGGCGAACCTGTTGGCTAATGGCCATATCTATGAGGAGCAGCTCCTTAGTACCGCGGGACCCGTTCCTACATCCATTCTGAGAGGCAGACATGATACAATTACTATCAATATGTTGGTTGATTTTAGCTCTCAAAATGGATGTAAGAACTTTATAGACCGTTGGTAAACAAGTGATTGGTCTATAATTTTTGAGCTCCGCAGTACTACCTGATTTATGGAGCAGGTGGGTAATTCCAGTCGTCAAGAACAGGGGCAGTGACCCTGACTCTAAGGCTGATTGAAACTGGGGCGCCAAGCGAACGTGCGATCTCTGAAACCATTTGATCCAGAAGTTGTGCAGTCCATCCGGCCCTGGAGATTTCCAGTTAGGCAACGGACGGACTGCACCAGCTACGTCTTGGGGGCTGATGGTGATTGTCCTCATTTCTGGTATTGGATCACACGCTCGTTCAACCTCTCGTGACATTATTATTATTAATCGTTTTGACATTATTAGTAAGTAACTAAATACCAAGAATTTCCAAAAATAATTATAAATAAATAAATAATAATTATGTACTAACACTAGTGTTTAAGATGTGTATGTATTATTTTACTAACAAATTGGATTGTATTATCTGGGTAATAAATGATTTGATTGATTGATTATCTCAATGATTTGGGGTCAGCATAGTCGTGTTCTTCCATACTTCTATTAGTCGTTATGTTAGTTACTCCCTCATTTCTGAAAGCCAGTTTGTCTACGGCCACGCCCCCTCAAAAAAAAAACAATCTAGTGCTGTACCATTCTGGTTACTTATCGGTAACTTGAGTTTGGAACACGTTACTTTTGAGTAGTACCCTGGGCGATAGGTCTTATATCGAGCTCGTGGATGGGAATGTATGCTATGTGTTTAGATGTTTCCTCTCCAACAAAATATCAGCTTCCTATAAATAGTCAATCCTCGGCGCTCTAATTGACAAACATTTGCTATAGTTACTGGAATTCCAATATGAACAACTATAAACAGAAATTGCTTTCAGAATCTCTCTTTTTGCTTTCTTTGTTTACTAGTTATTGCATTTTCAATGCCTTTCTGTTACTTGTTAATGAATTCCGAGTTTTCGGAAAGAACGTTGATATTGCTATTCAAATTCAAGTGATATTCATTTCATGAATGAATAATATCATTGTGAATCATTTCATTTCATGAAGAAAACTTACTATCACGCCTCTTATACGCTACAGGTTAGGCAGAGGTATATGGTACTCCCATATCTCGATAGCTATGTTAAAGTCCCATGTAATAAGAGGCGTGTCTATTCCCATAAACCAGGCACAACTACATGACAATTTTTTTATGTTCTAAATTTGAAAATTTATTTGACTTATGTAAGTTACTGTCAGTTGATATTCGTATTATAAAATTCCCCCGAAGAGAATAAAAAAAAAAATTAATAATTTCAGAAAACATTTTCCGATGCATCACAGATTCGCAAATTCTTAAACAAAGTAGAATGAAGGCAGCAGGAACCAAAACTCCAGCGAACTGTAACTGTTTCTGATTCAAAAAATAAAAAAGGCTATTATCTCAACGTATAAAAGGGTTCTGGGGCATATCCTCTTTTGTGTATTTTTTGTATGGGATCTGCGAATGATGGCAAAAACGAAACAATCTAGTGCTTCTTTTTGGTGACATTGTTGCCACATCTAGGCACCGACCGGCGATTGTTTGTAGCTCAATGAATACTGTTTTTGTGGCATTAGTGCTTGGATGTTTTTATTGAGGCACACAAGTCAATAAATATAGAGACTTGAAAATGGGGGGTTTTCACCAACGGCCCGTTCAAGTTTAACCAGTCAGACCATAATTTGCACGCGTGCCCTCCACGTCAAGCCACATTTCTCCTACCATTTTGTCACATATTTGTGTCGTTTGGCGTACAGGGCACGCGTTTGTTTGTCACGTATATGTGACAATGGCGGTCAAAAGGTTAAGCCACGTTCAAGAGCTGTCATTGTATAAAATAATAACTGTTGACCGCAACCTTCGTTCGCGTGAAATTATTATAAAACTATTACTTCCCTATTTGAATCGGATTTCGTTAACATTTTCATGGGTTTTATTTTTTGCACGGAACCCTAATCTTATTTCTAGCCTAAGTTTCTCTTTATAAAATCAGCTATCCGCTAGTAAAAGTCCCGTCAAAATCCAGCCGTTTCGGAGATTAGCTGGAACAAACAGACAGACCGAAAGACAGACAGTCACACAAGATTATTTTATAGATTTTTGCGTGTTATGAATATCCGGATATGCCCTTTTAATTAAATCCAATAAAGGTTCTTGGTCAAAATGGGCGTAAGTACAAGAGAATTGATTATCTTAAATTATTGCTCACAATATGTTGGCCAATTTAAACTATTGCGATGAGTACCAAAGCCATCAGAGACCGAAGCGATGGTCAATAATTGAAAATGTTGCAATTCCCTATATTTTGTCTTCGACTGATTTGACTACAACAGTCATTTGTTTTCATAGTCAAACATGTTGAAAATTTTTTGCTACACATGCTTTGTGTTAAACACATTGTTGCTAATCCGAGCTAGGCTAGCGAGGTCCTAGAATCGACTAAGGACTGTATAGGCTGTGTAAACTAGGTTTATTATAAGTTTATTATAAATATCGAAAACGACCAATTTCAAGTGGTTCTATTTCTGTTCTCCGACGACTCAGATATTTGCTTTAGAATAAAGTGAAGTCCTAATTGTAAACTACTATTGTGAGAGTACTGGTGTATGAGATATTCAATTCTGTTGGTCTCACGCCCAGAATTCATAGAAAGAATGCATTGGCTCATTAGTTTAGGTTCAAATTTTGTTATTTAGTTCATTTTTGCATACGCTCATAAAGAATCTTAACAAAAAAAAAATGATCTATTCAAAACCATCAAAACAGACAGTTTCAATAGAGTTTTCAGTTTATAATACCAAGTATAATATCGAAAATAAAAGTTTCAATGTAAACAAAATATAAAATTACCACGTAATGTAATGTGTGTAACCAAAAATGGTATCTTCGATATACTTTTGGATATGTACCGCGTCAAAAACTATCGAAACTACCAGATTCGATTGATTACTTTTAAATGAAGTGCGGCGTACGCTCGCGAAAGTGGTAGTTCCACCTTGGTCGCTCGCTTCATATACGACAGTTTAACTGTTTCGTTCCAATTTTATTTGATAAAAAAAACAATTAGAACTGACTATTATTGTTTTTTTATTATGCAAATTAAAAAAATATCTTTAAGCGTAATACAGAAATAAAAAAAATGCTTATTTTCCGATTCGAATATTTTGCTAATTCTACTTAGGGGGTCACTCGTAATATGCTTTCATGTGCATTTAGTAAAAAGGTGTGAATTTGAAATTACAAACATACACTCCAATTTTATGTATTTGAATAGGTTAACACTGACAGCTCTTGAACGACGCATAGATTATTATTTTTTTTGGCGAAATCCGTTCTTAGTATTTGTCACAAGTAATTTCCTTTCAAATCTTCGGAAGACGCAAATAACCTTTTTTTTATTTAAATACTTCAAACATATTTTAATCTTTTCTGCACCTAGTGACTTCAATAGAATAATGTCAAAAATGAGAATGAACTATCTACGATACGCCTAAAACTTTCCCAGATCAGTTCAGCACACGATTCCTCAATTCCACACTAACGTGGAATAATTTCGAGTTATTAATAAAACAATTTAATAACGTCACTACAATAGACAGACGAAGAGCGAACACAACCACAAGTCATAGATTAAGACGAGCGATTAATAAACGGAAAATGTTTCCAAGATTGACACAAGAAACAAACGATAAGTGATTGACCGATCAAGGGGGGTCTATTATAAACAAAGATGGACGATTGAAGAGGCAGAATACAAGGGTGTCTGTTGCCAGTCTAACACCTTATCGATGCATGATTGGAGCGGCTGAGTAGCAACTGTGATGAAAGTTTTCCATTCGATATGAGTTGATAGGTTGGTATCCATGTGTATACACGTGCAGAGCAGTGGTGACGCTGTTGTGCGCCGTGAATACCCAGTTAGACACATATAACTTATTTCATTACTCCTATTCTCAAAATGATGAAGGAAACATCTTGAGGAAACCGGCATGTCCTAGAACAAAAAAAAAAATAAGATATCATTGGACACGACCAGCTTGGAAATTTACTTAAGTTTCACTGACTGATAGACATCTTTTTACAGGACTGTAACGAGTTCAGCCTACGACAATGGACCTTTTTTTTCGGATGGGAAATCATCAAATGACTCCTCCCGCTCTGGGCGGAGCGGAAGGGAGTGTCAGACTTTTACTGACCAAAAACCATCTATGTTCCTTCTTTTGCCCTTTATGTTCCAGGGCCGCGGTATCTCTTTCGAACAGTCCCGCAGCCCTACGACAATGGACCTTCGAGTTAGGTATAAAAATAAAATGTATATTTGCCACATGAACAAACACAAAACACTCTTAGCCAGAGTTGAAAATTCACTTTAAAACAATCAAGTGCAGACCAGTAATTCAAGATTTCCACCAGACATAACTCGCACCATCTGCTTCAAGTAAACAGTCGCGGTGCAAAAGTCTTGGCAATATAATTTTAAGTCACAGAGAGTGAAAAAACCGGCCAAGTGCAACTCGCAGACTTCCCACATGATGGTTCCGTACCACCGTACAATTTAGTCGTCGTATGGAGACCCCCTTTAATTATATATTTTTTTCATGTTTATTATTGTTGTATTTGTTCTTAAAGCGGCTATAGTAATACACACCTATTCATAGATGACTGCTCTGGAATGTAAATGGTGTATTAAATGTTGTGCAAAATATTTAGTTTTTTTTTTCGCGGTATTGTCTATATCTACACAAATAAAGAAAATTGAAGTGTCTGTTTGTAATATTAAAATAACCGCGCTCTACTACATGCATATGAATTTATATACGATACATATATACCAAAATAACATTTTTTGTCTGTCTGTCTGTCTGTTTGTTCCGGCCAATCTACGGAACGGTTAGACCGATTTTGACGGTATTTTCACTGGCAGATAGCTGATATAATAAGGAGTAACTTCGGATACTTATATTTTATAATGAGGGTTCCGTGCAAAAAATTAAAACCCTAGAAATTTTTTGGTTATTAAATCTGATTAAAAAAGGGCAGTTATATTTTTTTATTATACAACAATAATTTCACGTGAACTAGTAACTAAATATTTTGCAAAACATTTAAGGTCATGGATATCCGTAAAGTTACGCCTGATTCTAAAACTTATTGTAAACGTGGTATTGCCCCACAAATGATACATGATATCGTGTCCTGCTTGTCCTGTTGTTTGAAAATCACAAAGTGCCAAACTCGTCGCCAAATTTTGGGCTAACTCAATTTAAATTGAAAATTTCTATCTATTACGGAACAAAAGATACAGGGTCTGTGACAGACGGACGGACAAACAACGGAACCTTAGTTAGTAATAAGGTCCCGCTGGCACCTTTGTACGGAACCCTTAAACAGTGCAGTGCGGTGGCAATACGTGCTTCCATCGCCCGTTGATTTAAAAAATTAAGTCTGCACCTTTGTCGAGCGATTTGCTGAAGTCGCTTTTGTTCGGTGCTCCTCCATTTGTTGGGATTACGTAGAAATATTCTTTTGAATATTGTTTCTTTGAAAGTTTCACATTTTGTTTTTTGAGTATTGTGAGTGTTGTAGGGGAGGGGGAGGGTGTATACCGACCAGTGGCGAAGGGTCAATTTTTGTAAGAGGTAAGCCGGACTACATGTCTTTAATGTGATTATATTATTTGTCTACAGAATACTAACCGTGCCATTTTTCAAAAGGAAACCGGTAGGAATCGAGTTGTAGGGAACCTTCGCCACTGATACCGACAAAAAACTAATTGCTAAGCAGATTGACTGCTGGAAGAATTTGAGGCAGGCTTTTGCACAGCATTGGGGCCGAATAGGTAAGTTAACAAAAAAATGCACATTGACAATCTACTTCAATTTGCCGTCATATAGCCATTTTATGCAGCTATTAAGGAATTATAATTATTGTGATTTAAATACACGGGCTATATAAGTTGATAGCAAAGTCATTCAAGTATTTACGAGCGAGTTGATAGCCAACTTGCATAACAATTAATTTTCCTGACTTGATATACTAAGAAGTCAATATTATTAACTGCATCATTTCATACACTAGTGGCTGCAGACTTATGCAACGGTGACAAAATAATAATAATAATAATAATGTTTATTCACATAAATATGTACATTTTTTGCAAGAGAAGTGTTTAATCTAAGCTTAAAGTACCTACACAAAAGTATTAGCATTTGGGGCCGAACTAGACATAACCTGTATTTCAGCCCTCAACGCCGATCCCCTGAGTTACAAATTAAGTATTTTTAAATTTATAGTAAGTACGTATCTTATTTTTATATAAGAAGATTTAGAGAAAAAAAAAAAGATAAAAGAAGATTACAATATTATTTTAAAAAGGTAACATTATAGGTGAGTAACCAGTCCTTTCTTTGTGTGTGATGGAGGTGTGCGTGAGAGAGTGTGAGAGGGTGAGTGAGATTGCGGAACATGACTTTTTTATTATTTTATAATAGATAAAAAGTAGTAGTAGTAGTTATTTTACTTTTAATAATTAACAAGTAGTTGAGTCCGGAATCGTTTAACTGGGTATATGAAGCAAATTTTCTGCCTCCTCATACGTGAGTTTCTGTAGGTACTCACTTACTGTAATTTTGCAGGATAGACAGGACAAAAGATCTGTGTAAAAATCATTTATGTGTACAAAATAAATACTATTATCTATATAATTCTCCAGCAAAATAAGTAAGTTGATTGTTTTCACAATTACAGGACGTGTCCTTATAATTAACAGCAGAAACGGGATATTTACCAAAACCTCAACAACATAGTAAATAACATGACAACAATATGACGTGAAAACACATGACATGACAATTATGTTAACATCATAAATATCCCGTTTCTAGTGTTAATGACAATGTTAGTGACCATGACAGTTTAAAACATTAATAACAAAAATGTTATTCTATAACATAATCATTTCATGGTAGTTCAATTAATACAATACTCCTAAATCAGATTTGGGAACACAATCCTTAATCCATACATAACTCAATAGTGGAATATTATATGTTGGAATTCCAATTACATTTTCTAGATATTCCTAATAATGCTAAATATTGAATTGTATCAGTTCTATGCAATATGGATAGCCAGATGATCTTTCGATCAGGCGTATGGATGAGAATTCAATTACAGGTAAATCTAATTAGTTTGACAGAATTATACGCTTCATATTAACTGTTAACATAAGGCTACGTTCCCATCTGAGATGAGCGAGGATGTGTGTGAAACTAACCAATCACATAGCTAGAATAGCTCAAGCTGTGAAAACGAAGACGACTATGAAAAAATTCTATGTGGGGCTCAGAATGATGTACTGAATACGTGGTAACCGTTTTCGAGTCGAAGTCCCTTCCACCCCGTATAAAGTAAATACAGATTTTTGTTAATGATTAAGTTCAAACTACAACAACAAAGTACCTTAACTGCTGTCTGTACCCTGACCTAAATGTTTGATTGGAGCCTTCTCCGGTAGGCGATGTTTTTGGTTACTAGGCCATAAGTATCCTCAAATGACTATTAAAACATTGAGCGTGGAGTCTTCAAGGTATAACGCAAAAAAACTTCAGAATATCGCATCGGCTGACTCGAAGAGTTAAATTTTTTAAACGGTTTTATTTACCTAGCCCTGTTAGTTTTTTTTCCAAATGTTTACGACCTCGCAAGACGAGAGACGAGACTCAAAATACGTAATTTCTTTATCGTTCTCGGCTTTCACAGAGTTTTCGATAAATCATTTATTATTAACTGCCATGAGTGCCATAAGTACCCACTTACGTGGTTCGTTAATAATAAAAACCATAGAATATTTTATGAATAGATTTATTGATGACCGTGTCTTATAATGGCTGTTTGCTTTGATTTCTACTTCTAGTTTTATATTAATCGTAGGGTTACTTCTAAAGAATGTGTTAAGAAAATGTTTATTTTTGAGTAGTAGAGGTTTTAGAATTTAATTTAGCTTTAAGTCCAGGTTTTGCTGTCTATTGAATATGACACATAACTCAACTCGATCCTCGGAAACTCTCATCGAGTTGCTACCTGCCACCCTGCGAAGATTGTCGCTCCACTGAGCCTGAGGTCGTCCCACCTTACCTTATCTACTACTTACTACCTTATCAATAATGTGGTTAAGGTACAAAAATGCGAAACAACACTGGCGAAATGTAGCTGTATCACATGGCACCAGTTCATAATTAAGTCAGATGAAAGTATTACTGATTAATTAGTACAAAACATTTTTTAAATTTCTCCTTTGTTACTTTGATTCAAGGCTCATCATCTACCTAGCCTTTTCCCAATTACTTTGGGATCGGCCTCCAGTCTAAGCGGATGCAGCTGAATACCAGTATTTTCGTTACAGTGACTGCCTATCTGACCTCCACAACCCAGTTAGTTCTGGGTAGTACGATACCCTTTGATAAGACTGGTTGTCAGACTTTCGGGCCACTGACTACCTGTAACGACTGTCAAAGATCTGCAAATGAAGGCTTAACTCGGTCTGTAATGGTTGGTCACCCAGGCGAGCCTCCTTGCCGGATTGCCGCCATGGGATCTGGAGGCCATAGTCCTCGCGCGCCTGCACGAGTGGCGCGCGGAGGTATAGAGCCGGGGGGTAACTCCGCTGCCGCGGCATATTGTTGCGCGGCGGACAGACCTCCACCGTGATCTCATGGCGACATGGAGGGAGCGACTATCGCAACCCCGTGCAGGGCACTCCACGATAGTGGCGATAAGTCCCCTCTTTGAGGAGTGGCTTGAGAGGCGCCACGGCGCCCTCACCTTCCGCCTGACGCAGGTCCTCACCGGACATGGATGTTTCGGGAGGTACCTGCACCGAATCGGGCGGGAGGAAACGCCCGGGTGCTATTATTGTGAGGATCGCCCGGAGGACACGGTGGAGCACACCGTCGAGGTCTGCTCCGCTTGGGAGGAGCACCGCCGTGTCCTCGTAGCAGCGATTGGCGGCGGCGACCTCTCGCGCCCGGCCCTGGTTCAAGCCATGGTCCGGGGCGAGAGGGAATGGGAAGCCGTCGCCTCCTTCTGCGAAGCAGTCATGCTAGCGAAGGAGGCGGCGGAACGTGAGAGGGAGAGAACCTCCTCACGTCCCAGCCACCGCGGGAGAAGCACCGGGCGTCGGGGGCCACGCCGTGATGGTTCTCGGCCACCGTAGGCGCGGGCCTGTGGACGGTGAGTAATGGGCTAGCTCGCCGTCCGTCGCC
The DNA here is from genome assembly GCA_950022335.1 of Eurois occulta. NCBI lineage: Eukaryota > Metazoa > Arthropoda > Insecta > Lepidoptera > Noctuidae > Eurois > Eurois occulta. The sequence goes on from OX465488.1 coordinate 17,147,783, forward strand.
GCCTCAAAGAGTTGTCAGCAAACGGGAGGGGCCCGCAAGGGCCGATGCCTGCCAGGGCTGCGGGACTGTTCGAAAGAGATACCGCGGCCCTGGAACATAAAGGGCCAATGAAGGAACATGGGTGGTTTTTAGTCAGTAAGAGTCTGACACTCCCTTCCGCTCCGCCCAGAGCGGGAGGAGTCATTTGATGATTTCCCACCCTCCAAAAAAAAAAAAAAAAAAAGGTTGGTCACCCATCCACGGACCAACCTTAGCAAGCGCAGCTTAACCTAAAGATCGACACAGTTGGCAGTTATTAGTTAGCCACGAGCTCCTCCTTTTATTCAAGACTAAAAGCTTAATAATACTTGCAACTAGAAATAAACTTTTAATCCACTGGCCATTGGTAAGACATAGGAACCCAGCCAAAGACAATATTCCTTATAAACTTCCGTACATATAAAACTTCTGAGAAAATATCAGTCGCGTCACGATAAAAGTTTTTCAATACATTATGGAGACATTAAGTTATAGTCTGGAAGAGACTATCGATTTTTCGTAAGCTACCAAGTAGGTCTGCACATGCTGTACTTTCCGATACAAAATACGACACAGCTGATGTTTTTAAGTATAGCTCCCTCATTTGTGTCGAGTGTGAATTTAAGGGTCGACTAAACTGGTATGGACAGGTTCAAAATCAAAATCAAAATATTTTATTTCACATAGGCCTACATGGGCACTTGTAAAACGTCGACAAAAAGGTGCACAGTTCGGGTTGGTCGTTTCCTATGGAGAAGAACCGGCAAGAAACTCCATGGTTACTCTTTTAAAATGATTTGATTTTACAATATTATCATGTTACAGCATTAGTACTTAAGTAAAGGGGGACAGCATGGGCCCGACAATAAGTCGTTGCTTACTACACAAAAAACGGAAAACAAGATAAGAAGGTTAATAGCTGATGAAGCTTGGACTCCAGCACGGTTGTCGCAGTGGTTAAGTGATTGTGGCGGGTTTGTTTGTTTGTGAGTTTGTTGTATTTGTTAATGCTCCCACGATACAGGAGAAATTCCTAAAGTTGGTCGGCGCCGATCGCCTTTGGTCATCTCCTATGGTGTTAGATTGTTGTCATTGCACTATGAGAGTAACAGAAAAGAGAGTGTACTTGTGTCTGCGTACTCACATGTGCACTGTAATATCTCCCGCACCGATGACTCACTCATCACTCTCTCATGATGTTCACTGAGAAGAATGTACTATAATAAATAATTATGATCAAAGCAGTGATAGGGACACATGATGTTGCCCGAAGAAAAAATCTTGGTTGTGAAGCATTCATAAATGACCCCATTATCACGGGGGCTGCTGAGTGGCTACACCTCGCAAAAGACGAAGAAAAATATTGGAAGTTAATGGCCAATTTTCATGCACAAATCTAGGCGATTGCCATTGAACAAGAACAGCCACAAAGCCAACGAGTCAGTCTCATTTACAACAGACATTTATTCTAACAGCTACAATTGTCCTCTCTCTATCCCATAAGACTCATCCTGCAATAAAAACGACCTCAACAGAGGTCATGTATGCAATAAAACACGACATCTAATAACTCGCAGACCTTTTATAATACTTTTAATTGCTCCATGTAAACTTGCTCGCACTCAGTTACAGGTCCCGTACATTGCCCGAACATTGCTCCCTGGTGGACCGTAACTGAATTATAGGCCCCTTGACGTCAGTCGGGATGACCGCGGCAAGACGCCCAAAGTTTGCGAAAGATGGTATAGCTATGTTGAAATTGTTGAAGTTCGTATTGAATTTTGAAGCGGTTGGGTCAACAATTTTGGAACTGTGATGGCATTGAAATTGAAATTATAGTTAGATGTTCTGAAAGTAGTTTTATTGAAACTGCTACTATGTTGTGTAGCTTGCTTGAACTATTTCATAATTGAAATTGCCGATGGTCAAAATTTATCATCATGGCTAGCATGTTTTTTGATCACAACACAGAATTGTCACCTCGGCAGCGCCAAGAAACGGCAGACGCCCCGAAAGTGCCTTTAGCTCACATGTTTCGCAAACCGCTTCAAAGCCATCAGTTCCTATACAACATTTGAGTCGTAGTGAGAGTAAACGGTGACACGCTTGGTTTATTTGAAGTGTTCAAACAGCGGCCACTAAGGTGTCTCCGTGATTTTGTGTTAGATTGACTAACTAATGGACCAAAATCCCGTGACTGCCAGACCTTCGTCATTTTATAAAAGTTGTTATTTTTTCTGCGGAAGTGCCTTACAACATGTAAGAACGATTAGCTATTGTGAAAAGTCGGTCGTGGTGGCTTTGACAGGTTTCAGGTAACAAAGGTGTGCTGAATAGCTGCTAAGTTGCGTTATACTATAAAGCGTATTTTTAGGGTTCCGTACCCAAAGGGTAAAACGGGACCCTATTACTAAGACTTCGCTGTCTGTCTGTCTGTATGTCTATCTGTCTGTCTCCAGGCTGTATCTCATAAACCGTGCTAGAAAGCTAGAAAGCTGAAATTTTCACAAATTATGTATTACTATTGCCGCTATAACAACAAATACTAAAAATTAAAAAAAATATATATTAAGGGGAGCCCCCCTTAATATATATTTTTTTTAATTACATACAACAGATATGATTTTTTTGCCGTTTTTATAGATAATGGTACGGGACCCTTCGTGCGCCAGTCCGACTCGCACTTGGCCGGTTTTTATTTTATATTAAATAAGGGATAGTATAATGGCTCCTTTACTGCCAGACATTTTGTGTGGTGGCAACCCCCGGCAGACACCTTTAAACTAACTAAACGATAATTTGTTTTTGCAAAAAAAAAACTACTTTTAGTTACGAGAGTAAATACTGCCTAATCTCAGCTTTATCCTGCCTAGATATAAAAAGGTCTAGGTAATTAGACATAGGCACTGGGTGAGGTGAGTCGTTGACGTCTGTAGGCTTTCAGATTAATGGGCTAACGACTGCTCTCATTTATCAAGCTTTAGACGTAGGCTAGTTAGGAAGGCGTTCAGGGTTCAGTAGAAAAATAGTACACAACATTATATATTTTAGATTGATTTTCCCAATTTTGAGCACGTATCCCAAACAGAGCATCTACCGGTTGCAACAGTTGGATTGCCGTATTCTCTATGATATGATAAATATTTGCAGTTATGTAGATGTACACGGGGCAAACTTAATCGGTTTGCAGGGCACACCACAAAGATGTTGGTGTGCGTAAAATCAACTGGTGTATTACTTCGCCTATTTATTAGTGTTTGCTACCCGTTGTCCACACACACACAATAAAATTTCTTGTCACTAATGTTGCAGGGAATATGACGCATAAATTTAGCTTATCATACAATCGTCTCCGTGGCGCATTAGTCGAGCGTGCGATAAATAATTACTTACTGCGCCGGCGCCGTAGGATCGAATCCGACTGCCAACAGCTTAATGTTTTTGTATGTTTTAATAAAATATTTTACATTTGTTTGTTCAATTTATTGCTTAACTATTAGCAAGTCTCTTTATATTTGGGTTAGAATGTATTAGTTGTCTACCCTCTAAAAATGACAAATCATGTTTAAGTTAGTAGTTTAAGTTCATCGTCATAATGCTATTGACTATTGGGGTTTCGTTACGTTTTTAGACATTATACCCTGCGTTTTTTGAGAAGTGCTTTTATTTGTGAATCAATATGAATCATTGAACCACACTTTTATGAGCTGAAATAATTCTTTTGCATGAGCAAAATGTTTCAATTAGTGAAATTGCGAGACGTTTAAAGATATCGGTGAGTAACAAAATGTTATTATGATGTTTAGAAGTTTAATATGTTTAAATAATCCACATGTTATTGATTGTTGTTTTTTGTAACAATATTTTATTATTGTTCACAGAGAAGGACTGTGCAATTGTGGGTCCATCGTTATGCAGATTCGGGAAGCATTGATCCTTGCCGACCGGGACCAAAGGCTGGATTTGCATTCACAGATTGGCATCTGATATAGTTGCTACGCATACCGCTGAGCCCTTCCTCACTACTCGTTCCACGGCAACTAAACATGACGTGACATTACAAACTGTACGAAACCACTTGCGAGCAGCTGGTGTGAAATGTTGTAGGCCAGCCAAGAAAATTTGAATGTCAGATATTCACAGGCAAAACCGGGTACGCTTCGCAAGAGAATATTTAGATTTTGATTGGTGCAATAATATAGTTATATTTAGAGATGAAAAATGTTTTAAATCAGACAAGGACGGTCGCAAAATATTGTGGCGAAAAGATGGTGAGCGCTATCATAAAAAAAAATATTCTTCCATGCAGGTCTAGTGGAGACATTTACTTCGTGCATGAATAAGTCATAGATAGCGAAGGCGCACCAATAGGATATTAATAAAAATATCAGGGGGTAATTCGATTTGTTTTATGTGAGTGATGTTATTGTTAGTGAGATAACAATTTAGGATACCTGTATCTTAATATCTATCTTATTAACATGTTTATTCATTTCACTAATAAATAAATTACCCACTTGAATAAGAAAAGTAACGTTATTTCTTGTCCGACTTAGAATATTTGTCATGCACAAAACTTTTTAATTTGTGATTATAATATAAAAAAAAACCTAGTCAATAAATGTTGTTGATTTCTTAATACAAATTGTTTAATTTTTACTTCCTATTTTTTTTTTTTCGAATAATGTTCTTATTATCAGGTAAATTACAATAAAAATTCAACAAAATGAAAATAAAAGTTTTTTAATAATGCAAAAAGTTGACGCCAGCGGCGCAGATTCGACCCTACGACACTTGATTTACCAGCCGAATGATTACACATCTATGCCACGACACCGGTTAGTCATAGGGTTAAATTGATGCTTCATATTCTTTACCTCATATTATACATATACTATAGTGAAGCAAACACTAACAAATAGGCGAAGTAATACACCAGTTGATTTTACGCACACCAACATCTTTGTGGTGTGCCCTGCAAACCGATTAAGTTTGCTTTGTGTACCTAAAACTTTAGCACAAACATAATCGGCTTATGACGGCTATTGCCAGGACGCAAGGCTCCTCTCAGTAAGAGGGAGAGTACGATAACCTACCACGAAGACTCAGTGCGTCTTGGTTGTCTGCAGTTGAAATCCAAAAGATAATAAACGAACACAATTTATTACATTTACAAAATACGCTTACCCACTTTAAAACACAGTCCTAGAGTAATGGGCTAGCTCGCCGTCCGTCCGTCTTATGACGACAGGCTGTGTCGACGGCGCGTTCGTGTTCCACGCACGCCTCAAAGAGATGTCAGCAAAAGGAGGGGCCCGCAAGGGCCGATGCCTACTAGGGCTGCGGGACTGTTCGAAAGAGATACCGCGGCCCTGGAACACAAAGGGCAAAATAAGGAACATGGATGGGTTTTAGTCAGTAAAAGTCTGACACTCCACTAGGCCCAGAGCGTGAGAAGTCATTTGATGATTTCCCATCCCATAAAAAAAGGTAAGGACTGCTTACCGACTTCTAAAAGAAAAATATTTATAATCAAAACTTATCAAACTGTTATGGACCAAGTAAGTGCCTCGTCTTTAATAATTTTAGACTAAGCATAGTCACTATTTACCTCAATATAAAATAATTCTATACGAAACCCTGCACCAAACAAATTAGCCACGAACAATCAAGCCTTTCCGCCCACAATAAATTACTGGCTGCATAGAAACACTAGATCCCGCTTAGAATAGAGTAGAAACAATGAGAACCAAAGGTACAATAGAGATGCACATTTGACCAACTTTTAATATCAGTAGAGCGGAATAAAAGCGCCGAGGCACCTCCGGCGAGCTCATTTAGACAAATTATTCACGTGCATTCTGAAAAAAAAGGTACCAAGTGTGCACGTTTCTTTTTAAGGAAGCCAATTTTATATGGAGCTGCAATTATTTTCGTGAGCTACGGAATGGAATTTTTGTGTGGGGTTGTACTGGCAATTTGTTGACGGATTTTGTTTGTTAGAGAAATATGGACGGCGACTCCTAATAAATCAGGAAGGGAGGGGGGGGAGAAAAACGATGATGATGATGATGAGTGTGTGAATGATTTAAACAAATTCAGAGTAAATAGCCAGGTTTAAGGAAGAGACTCGAATAAAAAAAATATTGGCGATTAGACCAACTCTTGTATATTGAATAAACAATGCATCATTATGTGAGTTTAATGTTAAAATTATTAATGGGGGTATATAATTCGAGCGCGCGGTGTAAACGTTACAAAAATAACGTCGATTTTTTTTTCGAAAATATAATTAACCTATAAAATTTTAGCTAAAATGTTTGCAACGAACATAATCCATAATATGAAAAAAATCTGATTCTTTATTGCACACAAAATAACAAATATATATACAAATTGTAACAATATAGCTTATGTACAACGGCGAGCTTAACCCAGAATTGGGTTTTCTTACAGCAAACCTAATTTTGACTGCGAAGTTTGCAGGAGAGGGTATACTTATGTGCAATAACACTACATTCTGAAATTTAAATTAATTAATTTTATAAACTAAACTACATACATACAATATAATATACGTAATACTTACATTATATGTATATACATACCTATAAAATCCTGTATACATACCTAAATATTGATAATGTGGACGGGAAATATTCCTTTATACCTTTCTTGAACAAAAGGCTATCCCGCAAGGAGTGTGGAAGTGAATTCCAAAAATTCTTAAAATTATGAAAATATTATTTTCAAACGAGCATTTTACATTTTAAAATCGACGTATTTATGTTACGTTTACATTGCGCGCTCGTCTTCTACCTTAGAGAATGCTACATTTTTACGTGAATCTGAAATTCTGAATGTAAACTTTATACTAGTGTAGGTTCCTATTGTGTGTACTACCACAGAAAGACAGACTACCAAAACCTTTCTGCTCTCTTCCAACCACACACAAAAGCATCAAACAAAAATGTATAATGCAATACATTTCAACCCTGCTAATGTATGACGCAATACGAATGTAATATGCGGCGCGACTGTACATTCCCCTTAAGGTCGCGTGCGTGGATTTGTTCTTGTTTACGAATGCATTTGTTTTAAAGGAGGGAGGAGGGGGGTAAAACAATGGCGTTGTTCTTCTAGAGAACAATAAAAGTATCATGCTCCTTGCTGAGTAAGTAAAGATTAATCTTGGCCACGCTTGTGGGGTAATATGCGATGTATTCATCTCCCCTCCGTGCATTTTAATGTTGAGACAATGTCTGGTTATTTTCTTGTGGGCTTTCATTATATGGTTGGGTTTCTTTAAGGTACAGAATGGACGTTTGTTGCGCATGACAGTTTAATTGCCTTTAAGGAGATTTAAAAAAATATCTGTGTCGGAGAACGGATTTTTCAAATACACGACGCTACTATGACACGTAATCAATTTCAAATCCAGGTCGCCAATCAGTTGCCGGAATGTCCACAGCACTAGTATTTCTATAGCGGTCCATACATGACGCGAATTACGAACGCGTTGTTAACTAGTTTGTGATTGGTTGCGTCTTTTAAGCAACTTACACAAACTAGTTCATTAGAATGGTTGCAAGGGGCCAAGTTAGAATCACTTACACAATGTTTATTCAGAGCAAATCATTAGTACTTTATATGAGTAATATCATAAATTCATTTATACAGGTAATTTACACCCATATTTTTATCAAAGTGAAATCACACACACAAAATATTAAAATTTAGGTTTAAATCAAATAAAATAATATAAATAACAATGCCTGTTTACATTAACGGTAGTCGACACTTAAAGGATGCCTAAAGAAAAACGCAAAATTTAGCATTAAACATTCTTTTCCGCATATTTATGTTCGCCGTTGATCGACTATATTCTAAACGTTTTTGGATACGGAAATTAGACTCCAATCCACATTCGTGAACCGTTTTTCGGGAAAATTAATGCCCCGCGATATGTCATAATAACAACATGTAAGCAAGATAAATAGCAATAGGATTCAAAGTGTTTCAATTTTTTTCAACGACTTAAAGTACTAGATCGACATAACCATAATTTTTTATTTACCTCGACATCAAGAATTACAGGCATTCACATATTTTATGCACAATCTTATATAGAGAAAGTTGTCTGAAGCGGGAAGGTCCTGAAGAATAGATCACCTTTCCGTCTTAAATAAGACATTTTATTTATAGCGAAAAATTTTAAGTAATTCTAAAGTAATATGAAATCGTATGCTCTAGTTTATGTCTATCTAAGACATCTCTGATAGAACAATTCTTTGTCTAGACCCTCTTCTGTGTCATACCAAAGCAGTTCCATTTCCACCCAAGATACCAAGATCAGCCTCAGAAACTATACGACACATTTCCTTTGACACTCCGTCTGCCAACACTATATAAGCTGGGAGGCATCTCGAACGAAAATGTTTGCACTTTGGCGTATTCCCATAGCTCTCGAAATGGGAATAGACAGCCCCGCTCCCTGTCATATCGTAAATTTAATTTAACACTTCGGACGGGACGCTTATGTCATCCATTTGCTTTTGAAACTTATACTTGCAAGATGTGGTGTTTTAAGGGGATGGTCTTCTTTGGTGTTTTAAAGTGGGTAACCGTATTTTGTAAATGTAATAGTGGATGTTTCTTAAAGCTTCTACGAGGCTGTCTGGAGTAGTAAAGACTCGGTACACTATACTGAATTATGCACTGCTCTTTGAGTTCCTGTGTTGTTTGGTTTCTAAATGTAATATTTGTAAGAACTATCAACCTCTCTCTCGTCTCTGATTTATAGGAAAAAAAATCAGTTATTGCCTTTAATAAAACTTACAGGGTTATAATACCCTGTTAGATTTATTAATAGGTACTTCTTGACAGGGCGCGCATTGATAGGAGGTTCCTCTCTCTGGAGCCTTGATCACCGGTAACTTGGACGCTGATCCTGATACCAGTGGCTACTGTTTTAAATGTGTTTGTTTATATTAAAAATTAAAAAAAAAATCATTTATTCACAAAATCCACAGCTCTGAAATTTTATCTTAAAATATATAAACATATTATTGTGTTTATACATTTTTTTTTATAAACATATTGTGTTTATACAGGGTTATTTGTAAAACACCAGCAACCTCTTAAGAGGTCATTGAACTCATCATTATGAAAAACTTTTACTATGGGACCAAACCAGAAATCGCAAAAAAAAACAGCCATAAATGTAGGGAACAGCTGATTTTGCTTTTGAACACACACAAAACACAATTTGTTTATATATTTTAAGATATACAGGGTTATTTGTAAAACACCAGCAACCTCTTAAGAGGTCATTGTACTCATCATTATGAACAACTTTTACTATGGGACCAAACCTGAAATCGCGAAAAAAAAATCAGCTGTTCCCTACATTTTGACGAGTTAATCGATCATAAATGTAGGGAACAGCAGATTTTTTTTTCGCGATTTCAGGTTTGGTCCCATAGTAAAAGTTGTTCATAATGATGAGTACAATGACCTCTTAAGAGGTTACTGGTGTTTTACAAATAACCCTGTATATTTTAAGATAAAATTTCAAAGAGCTGCGGATTTTGTGAATAAATATATACAACGTGTAACGGAAGGGGGGTATCAACCCTGAAGGAGGTGTATATATTTTTTTAATTTTTAATATAAACAATCACATTTAAAACAGTAGCCACTGGTATATATCACAAAAAAACACAAAATATGTACAGACCCCATTAAAGAATAACAAATATCGTTAATGTACCTTGTATTATTTTTTTACAAAACCAGTCCAGCATTTTTGTTGTGCATAGTTCGTGGCCCCGTGGAGGTACTTACCTAGTTAGAAAAACGTATAATATATAGGTTTACAACTTCAAATTAAAATCGACGTCAATTTCACACCATGTAATAAATCTCTTGGTAAATCTACCACAAATCATTTAATTTGATTTATAGTCAAGACAGTTACATAATGCACAGGTTACTTGGATGATTTATTCATAAGGAGCAGACTAAGGACGTCAAAATGACTACGTGGTACAATACTAAAGAGGACAGTAAGTCCTTGATCATCGTCATTATTTTCTTGCTCTGTGTTTGTATTTTGTCGTCCCATGTTACTTAGGGTCGACGGCGTAAGGATCCGTTTCCACCAATAGGAAAAATCCTCGCACACTTTTTTGATATCAGGCGCGTCGAATTTTATCATCATCATCATTTTAGCCGAAAGACGTCCACTGCTGGACATAGGCCTCCCCAAAGTGACGCCATATTGACCGGTCCCGAACGCCTCGCATTCAGCGGATTCCCGCAACTTTCACCAGGCCGAATTCGAATTTCATTTTTTTTTTCGAATTTTATACTTAATGACAATATTGATACAGGCTCACTTCAAAAAAGTGTGCGAAAATATTTTCTTCTTCCATTTTCTTTCATATCTTTCCTCCGATTATGTAAAAAAATACACCATCTGTCTTTTTACATGGAGCGACTGCCTATCTGACTTCCTTTATCAAGTTTCTGGGTTAGGTCCAAGTCTCTTGGTAAGACTGGTTGTGAGACTTTCGGGTTCCTGACCACCCATAACAACTCTCAAAGATTTACAAATGACAACCGAGACCAATTACGGCTTAACGTGCTTTACTAGGCATGGATGGAACCTTGATGATTAATTAATTTCATACAATCCGTCTCCTTGCCTATAAAAGCTGTCCAATGATTAAACTGTCGAATTGATTAAAAACTTTCCAGTATGGAAACGATGCATCCGATTGACACCGACAGGCGCGCCATGCTTCAATTTTAAATTTTATAAATATTAATCATTCAGAATCATCGGTTGATATATTATTATTAACAATCATGCTAAATTTTGCATTGTTTTAAATGAATAAAGATTTTTAAGAACGACGATAATTTCTAATGAATTAATATCAGCTTAAATACACTTATTAACCGACCAATAACTCACAATAGAAGCCAGGAGCCTCTAATATTGCACTAAAAAAGAGTGAAAAAAATTGGTATTCTAATGAGGTTTAATTGGATGAAAGTTCGTAATTTTAGCCAATAGAAAGAAATCCCATCGAGGTTTGTAACTTAATATAAAAAAATCTTTCACTCAGTGACAAACAACGCACAGCATGAAATAATTTTGCGTAAATGTTACGGATATGATAAGTATGTACTGGTATCATGAAAGTGACACTTAGGAAGGTTTTTGTAAGTACATAAATAATAATAATAGAACGAAAATAAGGTATTTAAACTTGAGTTAATTACATTTCATAACCTTTAAATTTTTCTGGGTTCATTGTGCTGAGTTTTTTTTTTTTGCTGAAACGAATATGGGCCTTTATTTAGGGAAATCTATTGGGGTTCAGGTTCCTTTCATCCCCTTGCTATCGCACCGCAAAAATTAACAATGTAAACAGGAATAATTAATAACATACATACATTCGACTGTTCCTATGTCTCACCCCACTCGTCAGTGTTACCACTGAAATAATTAAAAATGTACGTGTTTTAATAAAAAAATGTAACTGGCAACAATTCTCTCGAATCCCTCGCGTATCCACTCCAATTAATATAACGACTATATTTATTAATTTCTGCTATTAAACTGACGGTTATTTTCGTATTTTTCAAGCTGATACCAATTTGAATGGAAGTCGGGCTGATGAGCAATAAAGATAAATTTGATTATGTACTCGAAAAGAATCATTTTTATTCATGTTTTCTTTTTTTTGTCTCATTTTTGGTCCAATGGTTCTGAAACTAGTGGCTAACTAATGACAGCCGCTCGGGTTGGTCTTCAGGTTAAGCCACGCTTGTCTAGGTTTGTACGTAGATGGCTAATATACAGAGTTTCCGCCGTGCCTAGGAAAGCACGTTAAGTCGTTGCACACGGCTGTGAATTCACAGTCGTTACAGGTAGTCAGTGGCCCGAAAGTCTGACAAGCAGTCTTACCAAGGAGTATCGTATTACACAATACTAACTGGGTTGTGGCGGTCAGATAAGCAGTATCTTCATGTAAAATACTGGTATTCAGCTGCATCCGGTTAGACTGGAAGCCGACCCCAACAAAATTGGGAAAAGGCAGATGATGGTTCCAAAACTAAATTTGAATAACATGAGCAGATCGTGCTATTGGCGGAACGTCGGTGGTAACGAAACTAATATAGCTGGCTTATTCTATAAACTTCGTGCTACGTTAGTCACTAGGCCTTATTATACTCGTACATAGGTCGAAAATGACATTTTCTGATGTGGAAACTTCAAGTTTTTGATTTGCATAGGACTTGAACAATAAATAGAGCAGAATACAATAATAAGCTACAATATAATAACAATACATTGTTTTTATTGCTTCTATCTTATCTTTATCTTATATTTTTTTTAAATGGTAAACTGACTGACCGACTGACTGACTGGGTGATATATCAACACACAGTCCAAACCGCTGGTCCTAGGGACATGAAACTTGAAGGGTGTGTTCTTTGTGAAGAGTAAGTATCCACTAAGAAAGGAGTTTTGGGAATTCCAAACCTAAAGGGGTAAATTAAGGTATGGAAGTTTATATGAAATTCCGTCAGTTTTGAAGTTAGGATCTTCAAATTTTGCGTTTAGGCTGACGATTGAAAATTGATTTATACGTGTCTCAGCGCTTTTGATAATTTACCCCATAAGGGTTAAAAAGGGGGATGAAGGTATGTAACTCTAACTATGTTTGTTAACATAACCTGGATTAACCTATAGCTACTTTTTAATCCCGGTAGTATAATTTTCGACATCCACGCGGGCGAAACCGCGGGCAAAAGCTAGTATTAGATAAGTTAAGACACCAAGTGATTAGCAACAAACATTATACAAAGTGTAAACGGACCCTTCATAGCCGATAACCAAGCATTCTGTACAGACGCCAGCACATCAAGCTACTACAATCTGTCAAATTTCTTCAAGGTTAGTTGGGAAAATCTGACAGTTTCCAGTAGGTTGACCTGCTGACGTCTGTACGTCAAACTAAGTAACCCTACTCAAAAATTATTGTTGGCAAAAGACTTTTTTTTTTGAGGTGAAAATCCACGTTTTCTGTAAAACTTAATGTTATGCACTCAAAACATTGTGCTGAATAGTAAACGGGTCATGGACGTATTTAAAGTAAACCTTAAAAACGGGAAATAAAAAAATAGTTGGAACTTTGACTCCCAATATCTCCGTAACTAGAAGGTTCTCATGAATGGTATATTTTTTTTTGTTCTGCAAACAAAAAAATATCGTAATGACGAGGAGAACAAATGCCTTTCGGCTTCGTTAAGGCACTACTTACACCCTTAATAATAAACCTTTAATTGTTCTGATGACACGAACTATCAAATTTACATCTGTGGTAACAATTTGACATGGATATTACCTTTATGTCGTAGCAGTAACGTCGATTTTCGTAGTGCACTGCTATTCCGTGGACTATAGGACATTAAGTACGTCACTATCAATCTTTCCACAAAACCTTTTACCATGATATGACAGACCACCAAGCATGCGTGTAGCGACTTCTAAATTGGACAAATTGAAGAGCAGATTGAGCGATGGGACTGTAATGACAAGGGAAGTGCATTAGTCAGTATTTGCCTTAACACAGATGAATGGTCTGGTAATACAAGTACGGGAGTGCACGTACTTACGAGTAGGTAGCCAAATACAATACACGGTTGATTATATTGCACTGGGTGAAGATGATGATGGTACTAACAGGCCTCAGTAGCGTTGGTTGGTTATATAATCAACCGTGTATTGTATTTGGCTACCTACTCGTAAGTACCTGCACTCCCGTACTTGTATTACCAGACCATTCATCTATATGGTTAGTAATGAATTTCAGCTTTGTACACCACCGTCTCTGTATGTATTACGGTTTCTCTCTGATACCACTAATGGTGAAAGTGCCTTTTGAAATTATTATCTCAAAAGATGTATTCTCAGAGTTCTTTTTGAAAATGAAAAACATATAGCCCAGACTTAAAGAATAATTAATGATTGGTATTAGTATTTTTCTTTTAGAAAACGACATGTAATGTTAGAAGTCTTACCAAATAGGATAGGATTTTTTATTTGAATGTATAAACTTATACTGTCACTTACGGGATATATTCCGTGATTGTTCATAATTTTGAGTTCCCGATATTTCGACGCTGTTGCAAGCGCCATGATCGCGGGTTGACTGGATAATACGGGTGGAAGGAAAATACATTGTTAGGAGCAGACAAATCTGTCTACTCTTTCTTTGTCTCGGGAGCTCAAAATGATTAACAATCACGGAAGATATCCCGTAAGTGACAGTATAAGTTTAGTTTTAAACCTTGAAACCTTAAAACAGTGTCTAAATGTATATTTTTTATAAATGTGTACCATATTAACAAGAAAAGAGCACTACAAAAACAGAGCTTTGAAGAAAACTAAACGGAAATTGTATTGAATCGGATCCCAGCTAACTAAAATTTGCTTACTTCGCACAATCGAAATCCTTGGAAACTCATGTTGCCGTTGTTCTTTCGTATCGCTGCGTTTATTCAAATATCTATTGGTCGCAATCTCGACTGCTGAGCATGAGGTCCTGGGATCGATTCCCGTATCGGGTAAATTGTTATTGAGTTTTTCTATCAGGAATTTCTCAGTAGATCGGTGCCCTGTTAGTGGCAATATGTTCGCCCCCTATTACATGGGACTTAAATATAACTGGCGAAATGTGGTTGTACTACTAATAGTACACTCACATTTCGCACACACCTCTGCCCAAGTTATTAAAATATCTTTTGCTTCTTATGATCATGCCGTGGTTTACATAACTCTTCTTTCTGATATGCAAATGCAAAACCACTACTTAATAGTAGCGAAGGGTCAATTGTTGTAAGAGGTAAGCCGGAGTAAATATCTTTAATGTGATTTTATTATTTGTCTATAGAATACTGACTGTGCCATTTTTCAAAGGGAAGGCGGTAGGAATCGAGTTGTTTGGAACCTTCGCCACTGTACTTAAACATATCTGTCTGAAATCAAGTGCTTAATTTTTGTAAATAGGAGTGCATGTCCGAGAATAATCAAAACTGAAAAATGAGTTCCCAACTGGAATGTGCCGATGAACGTTAATTTCTGAAAAAAAAAATGCAGTGTTGTGTGAACATGGAACGAAAAAAACCGGCCAAGTGCGAGTCTTGCACATGAAGGGTTCGGTACCATAGCAGTTGGGAAGCCCCTTTTAATTTTGAATTTATTTTTACTATAATAATATTTTGTTATTACAGCGGCAACAGAAAATATAGAAATACACAATATTGTGTGAAACTTTTCAACTGTCTACCTATTACGGAACATTAGATACAACCCGCTGACAGACAGACGGACGGACCACGGAGGTTTAGTATTTGGGTCCGTTGTCCCCTTCGGGTATGGAACCCTAACAAAAATGGAAACTGGACAGTCACTCGGGTGTCTATTCACTTGAAATACCATTCATTTGAAAAGCGTCTGATATAAAGTTTAGGACGACATTTCCTGAGGTAAATTTCAATTCTAGATGTTGAAAATAAACTGGAATTATGATATCGCCCGTAACAAACCATTTGAATTCGCAACTACTAGTCATACTTTTGAATAAAGTCTTGACGAAGATTCATTGTTTTAAGTTTCGACTTCGCGGTTTGCGCGTAGCATTTGGGACTGGGCCAAGCATAGATTAGGCACTTTTGAATGTTTCGATTTTAACTCCGAGGAAGGAACCAATTTTAAATCTGTTTGTGGTGTTTTGTGTTAGGTATGAATGAACCGAAATACATTTTTTTTAGCCTCTATTGTCCCACTGCTGGGCAAAGGCCTCCCCCATAGCTTTCCACTCTTCTCTCCGTGTAAATACATACAAAATTATAATCATTAACATCATTAATACAACCACCTTAGTTCATATAATCCTATTGAATGACTTTTTCATAAAATAGTCATGCAATGGGATACCCTGGTGCTTCCGTTTAAACGATAATCTTCTCCCTTTTCGTCAGAGACGAAAGGTTTTAAAACCACAAGACCATAAAAACTTTCGACACAAGCCATCGCATCTTAGTCTTGTCTTTAAATCATTCTAAAACCGAAGAAGTTTTGAGACCAACTTTGATAGAATATTCTCAGTAATGTAGATCTAGTGCTAGCTACAGTTTCTGCTCCTTTGACTCGAGCACCGCAATCATCCATTTACTTTGTATTCGACTGAGTAAGTTTGAATATCAAGCTAGTTATTTGCAGTTTTATGTATTTTCTGTGACTAATTTTAGCCTTGAGATGTCTAGAAAAGTATTTATGAGGGTTGGGTGTGTTTCCAACTCGTTTACTATTTTATTTGCTTTCATGCATATTTAGTGAACATTGTATTTGGGATGCAGACAATTTTTCACGTAAAGACCAGCAGTAATTATAGGCAAAAGTAACTTTATACCATTCCCACTCGAAAAAAAAAACATCTTGGTTCTTGTATCCCTCGCTCCGCTCAGGATTCTACTCTAAAATCCCTTGCTAAGCTCAGGATTCTAGAGTAGAATCCCGAGCGGGGCGAGGGATTCAACTTAGTCCCTCGAATTAAATTCCCTTTTTTCACTTGTTGTATAATCTAATATTTTCTTTTACCAGAATAAGTAAAAGAGTTTCTTGCTTCGAATAGGCTATTAAAAGAGTTGAAAAATGTCTTGTGTCAAAATACTTACGTACAGGCAACCGTACATCATTGGTAATATTTGCAGTATTAAAATCGCCCTTACGGGTGCGACATCTGTATGTAGACATGCTATCAATGTCAACTAGTAGCAAATGATGTGCGATTTACTATTAAGTACTTAATTATACTCGTATTTTGAAAGCTGTGGAACCGCTGGCTGTCCAAACTGACCTGACCACAAGCAAAAAATGTCACAGAAATTCACAAGGTTACATACATAAATCATGTGGCTAAGTAAAAATCCCACATTAACACGGTCTCGTGGAAAGTTGATTATATTATTCATATATCCACCGTCCTTTCATGTATAGTGTGTTTTTCCTTACATATTCATTTTTGCAAACAAACACGGTATTCCAATCGCTATTTTTCCCATGCATGTCACTTAATGGTCTTCAGCTATGTTAGAAAAAGAAAAGGTATGGATTACATGTATAGTTTCAAATAAACCAATTAAACACATTCTTCAAACATACTTAAACTGATGCCTTTTCCTGGGGGTAGGCAGAAACCACAGAACACTACCTGACACGATCCTTACATACTCCTTTTGCCTCGTCCACGTTCTTACATCTGGTCATACATGCACGCCGGTTACGAGTACTACTCACCCGACTTTCTGAAAAACCTCAGCAATAAAGTCAGTGTTCACATTCATTTTCTAAAAATGCAAATATGAGTATTCGACATAGTACCTAAGTTTTTGTTGACAAAATTGGACATGCAAAAGAAAACACACTTTAGGTATGTACACCGTTTGAAGCCCAGGTGTGCCGTAAGGGAGACAACTCATAAGTTACAGGGACTTACCAGGGTAGCATAAAATACTTGTGTGCGTATCAGGCTTTGATTCTGAAGGACGTCGCATGGTGGGAAGGGATGTAAGTATGTAAGTGTAGTAGTAGTGAGTGTAGTATAAGTATATAAGGGTATTTAGGTCGAAACACCTTTTTGTCGACGTTTTATAAGTGCCTATGTGAAATAAAATATTTTGATTTTGATTGATTTTGCTTTTGGAAGAAAACAATACTAATGGGAATTTGGTTGATTGTGAAAAATATTTGAATCCATAATGGCGATTTGAATTCTTAATGACGTCTTTTAAGTGTTATATTATTATCCTGAAATCCGTAAAAATGTGTTGATTAAGAACCGTCAAACTGTAGAAAAAACAGTGGTCTCTGTTTCATAATTATAATTTTTAGTACAGTGACACTTTAAGAGGATTAGGGCAAAAAAACTATAGTTAAAACACTGCTTTAAGCTATCACGGCTTAAAACTAAACACTGTCACTTACGGGATATCTTCCGTGATTGTCCATAATTTCGAGCTCCCGATATTTCGACGCTGTTGCAAGCGCCATGATCGAGGCTTTAATTATGAACAATCACGGAATATATCCCATAAGTGACGGTATAAGTTTTAAAACTATGATTGTATTTTTACGATATTATGCTCATATTCATACGTCAAAAGTCTTTCGACCATTTTGCCTAGTCGTACGTCCATATTGTTTTACGTGATAGGTCTACGCCACATTTTGTATTTAATTACCATATTTTTTTAGTTTTTTTATCTATCTATAAAACAAAAATAAAATTTCGTTCATTGGACAGCACTCACTAAGGATTAATGTAAGTGATTCCCAGCAAGGACATATAGACTACGTAGTAGGTACTACATTCTATGTATATTTTACACTTAGAAATAGACCGAAAGCAAATGTTGATAAAAGGTAATCTCATATTATTATGTTGGAGTAAATACAAACATTTGTGAAACTGAAAACGTGAAACGTGATCTTAGTCACATCATCGGGCATAGCCTAGATAACGTGGTACAGTGTACTTTTGTATATTAA
The DNA here is from genome assembly GCA_950022335.1 of Eurois occulta. Lineage (NCBI taxonomy): Eukaryota > Metazoa > Arthropoda > Insecta > Lepidoptera > Noctuidae > Eurois > Eurois occulta. Next base: position 17,166,432 of record OX465488.1, read on the forward strand.
AAAAAGAAATGAGTCAAATAATAACAGCCGCTCGGGTCGATCTTTAGGTTAAGCCACGCTCGCCTAGGTTGGCCCGTGGATGGGTGACCACCCATTACATACCGAGTTTCCTCCGTGTTTCGTAAAGCACGTTAAACCGCGCGTTGGTCCCGGCTGTCATTTGTAGATCTTTGACAGTCGTTAAGGTAGTCACTGGCTCGAAAGTCTGACAACCAGTCTTACCAAAGGGTATCGTGTTACCTAGTGCTAGCTGGATTGTGGAGGTCAGATAGGCAGTCGCTTCATGTAAAATACTGGTATTCAGCTACATAATATCTGGTTAGACTGGAAGCCGACCTCAACATAGTTGGGAAAAGGCCAGGCAGATGATGACTAAAGAAATGAGTCAAAATTTTTACAAAAATAAATGGGGGAAATAATCCCTTTACCTCCACCCCCACCCATACATCAATATCATTCCTAGCCCTTATCCTAATTTATTTGGGATCGTCGCTGCATATCTTCTTCTTTCTCTATTGTTCGTCATCTCATCAGACACTTCTCCACACACACATTGATGTAAATTAATAACAATCGGGTTTACGTAGTTTATAATATAATCAATATCAATGAATTGACTATTCGTAATAATTATCAGATTATAAAAACAATATCGTCCTAAATATGACCACTATGAACATAGACCGTCCACAAAAAAAAAACGTGCTCATTGCAACGCGCACAGTTGTTTGCATTCATAGAGTTATAATGATCCCAATACTTCAAGTATTGAGAAAATATGCTGCAGCCTTTCTTGACCAGTAACTGTAGTCCTCTTCAATCCGCTTAGTGTGAACGGTCTGCGAAATCAATCATTCAATTATAAAAAATAGAATTAAGATAATTTAAATTGAATTATATAGGAATAAATTAATTTAATTAATTTGTAATACATTACAGCTGTCACAGAAGGCTCTGTATTCTGTAAAATCCACCATAGTCTGTTATTCTTTTGTTAAGACGTGGATATTGGTGTGGGTTACATGTTTGTGATCTTTAGCTTTTAAGGATTTTTTTGTATTTTCTGTAGCATGTAACTGTTCTACGTCCCTAATAAATAAAATAAAAATAAAATAAAATTCAACAAAAAGTTTGTTATACTGGAAAAAATATTTATGGCAAGCGTGCTCCACCCTAGGCCGCGTCATCGCTTCACGTCAGGCGAGTTGCGTTCAACGCAAGCCTATTTAGTACATAAAAAAAAACTACATTATGGCTTATTATGTTGTTTTACTTTACGAGTAATTACTTATTAAAATTAGACAAACGAAACACAGCCTAAGGTGATCACAGCCACCACTTGCATTAGTTATCTTCGTAAAACGCCAAGTTTTAATAAGCACAAAACGTGACCCAATAGAAAAAAAGAAAAGAAAGAAAGAAATTCATATTATTTTTCAAGTCTTTTCGAAGATACCTACCGATAAAACCTTTGACCATGGTAGTACTATGTCTGCATACCTATCTCCTTGTTTCGTTGTACGGCCGCTCAACACAAGGATTACCGCAATACAATGTGCGGTGAACCATTTTCATGTGCTTTAGTGCAAAATATTCCTGAAGGTGAAGCGACTTAGAATTATAGTTTTTGTTAAACAACAAAATGTGGTTTGTGTTGCAGTGTACTGTATTTTAAATTATTATCTAATGTAAACCAAATATTTAGTATTAGTTTAATTTATTATTTTGTTACCAATCAATATAATACATTTAATTTAATTCGATTATCTTGATTTGTTTGTTAAATTCCTGGATTTTTGCTTTGTTTTACACTAATTTTATCAATTATATCACAATTCACAATTAATTGCAATAATTTAATGAAAACGTATAATGTTATATAAGTAACATAGTGCATGTGGTGTTAGCCTGTAGGTAATTGTTGCACTTATAAATGTAGGATATTGTGTACATTTAAATGAAATGTAACGTGTAAACAATTGTAGGCTAACCTAAATAAATAAAAAAATAGTGCAGTTTTGTGGACGCATTATTTTAGAAAAGAAAACTGAATATTTTCAAAGTTAACTGTACTGGATATGAGTTACTAAGAGAAACCTCAACCTAAGTATTATGAAATACCCGTAACACTTTTAATGCTTAAAGTTATTATTTTTCTAGACATAATTCACAAATGAATCAATATTACGTATGTATGTTATGTAATAATCACAAGTAAATACTCTTATATTGATTAATTGATTTATAGTTAAAGTACAATTACTGATTAAATAATCAATTTGTCGGATTATCAGGTTTTCTCCGTTAGGCTCGTACGTCATTTGTGTACAGCACATAGGTTTCGTGCAGTGAAAATACACTTTCTGCGATACATTGTTTCTATTAAACTAACAAATTAATTGAAATTACAATTTAACACAATAACACGGGACACAATGAATCGGGTATAGTTCCAGGATGTCTCAACTTCACTGCGATCACACTGAATGTCGTCCTCGTCTCGAGCTGTAAACATCAGGGCTCTATAGAAGCACGCTGTGGTATGGGTAGGCTTGTACGAGTAAGTAGGTCGCGTCATGTCACCACTGGCCTACTTGCGATTCATTCCAAGTCCGTACTAATGACCGGATGCGATACGACCATCTTACCATACTATACCCAGCTACTTCCACATTTATTTTTATCAGTTACCTTTAAATAAAACTTGAAGATAACTGGCGAAATGTAAACGGTCGCGAGCCTATTTCCATTAACAAAAAACACTATTTTTTTAAAATTATCATCTACTGCCTATCACCAACACTACCTAGACCAAGATAAAAGTTACAGTGCAACAAAACTGCACGACGTCTTCAACGGTACATAACACGTACGTTTTAGTAGTTCTCAAGTACTAGCAATAGAAAAGATGCTTCTATAATAAAAACATTTACAAGTACGTACAACGTTATCACCAAATTCAGTGTTGCAGTGGAAGTACTGAGACGTGACCTGTAGTTAGGCTGTGTGCAGACTGAGGTCAGAATGTCTGCTAACTCTTCCACATATTTAAATGAAGAGATCAATGTGATCGGGTAGGTCCGACCGAAAATCGTTCATTTTTTTAAAGTATTAACTATGTCAATAATTGTCGTAGGTTTAAGTATTAACTAATAGTGTTAATAAAATAGTTACTTTCATAAAATATACCTGTGTACAAGAAAGTAATTCAATACTGTTCAGTCTATGATAGACAAAATATTTTTCTTCTAAAAGTAATGTGGCATATACACAGATTAATTTAGCATTAGTGCAAATCTTTTGTAAGTTTTTACTCGTACTAAGTAAAATTTGTATTAAAATTAATCTTTATCCAGTGATTTCGTGAAATTTTAATCATAAATGTTAAAGACTTCTATAAAAATCTTACAAAACCGAACACTTTTATTCAACCCATTCAAATTCGACAAAGAAAGGTGCCCGACATCAATACCCAAGGTGGTTTCCATAATAAAAGCGTCTACATAAAACGTTATCGGCCACAGCTACAAATTCGGCGTCGTAGACATTCGTAGCGTCGTAGCATCGTAGCACCATAGCTCGTAGCTTCGGTGCTACGAGACGTGACTAGTGTACATGCGATCTTCGATGAGATCACAGTGCAGCTTTGTGACAAACGAAACTACGGATTTTAGGAAGACGACTTATTCCGTACGAGATTTTGTTTTAGAGGATAAAAGTTTTACGGATTTGAAAGACGTTGGAGCTGACAAAATATAGCTACAGTTGCTAAAGTTAAGTAACAGTGTTTTTTTGGGAAGCTGGTTTCTGTTAAAACTTAGGAAAGATGGAAATTGAATGTAGAAGTAGCCTGTACGTGAAGTTTTATATTGGGAATTAATTTTTTGAACTGATATTTAAACATTCGATAGGTTATTATGATCAGTTGAAAAAAAATAATGGGCAGTTATTTTTTTTATCGGCGGTTGGTAAATTTGTGCAACAGTAAAACATAGACAGTAATAAAAAACAATTGGCCGGTAATTTTGTCCTCCAATGTTAGTACTAAAAATACGTAAGCAGAGTAATAAATAAATGGCCAGTAAAAATGATGGAATGGGCAGTTAGATAAATAGTTCGGCAGTTCATAGGGAGCGGAGACACCCGGACTTGGACACCCCGACTCGTACAGGTTAGGTTCGAAGGGGATGGCTAAGATCCCGACATCCCCTTCGTGTTAGGTTAGGTTAGGTAGACAGATATGACGAATCTATAACGGTTCCGTTTTTTGCCATTCGTCTACGGAACCCTGGCACTCTTGCGACGTGACCAGTATGCATCCGATCCTATCCTGCAGCTCTTTGTGACAATCGAGACTTACGATTTGTCGAGGAAGACAAATTGCTTTGTTCTCAAATAGAAACTGTTTTTTCTCTTGCGTAGCGTAATATTATCACGCCTATAGTCTGCAAAGGATTTGGCAGCGCCTACATTAATTGATCAGTTATATAGTAATAAATTTAAAAAAAAAAAACATTTTATTTCGGATATCAGTTTAAATCCATATAGGTATTGTTAGTAAACATGAACTTTTTAAAACTATGTTATGCTTAAAGCACCATTTAAAAAAAACTACGTTATATCTAAATGTAATACCTACTTTTGATTTGTTGCGCTCTGAAAAAACAACACTTTTTTATTAAGGTGGAAACGCACTGAATAACTTTTTCATGAAATAGTAGTAACTATTTCTAATGAAAAGTAATAACTGTTTAACCCCATTCTCATGAAATACTTTTTGTATTTCATGAGAATGGGGTTAAACGAACTTACAGAATTATAATCATTAAAGTCATCAATACAACCCGTATTAATGACTTTAATGATTATAATTCTGTAACTCATACGTGTTACTTGCGCGAATCATATTTTCATCAACATACAACCTGACACTGACCTGCAAATTGCAAAAAACGTAAGATAAGTTTAATTTCGCGGGCTTCCACCGTCGTACGTCATCAGATTTAAGTGTCGCTTTGTGTTTGCCAAAATAGGCGTATGTCTCATGTAATAGGTGTAAAACTAGTCTAAAAAACCGGCCAAGGTATTATTATTTAGAAGGCTCATTTATAATATGTTGTATTGTATTACATTCAACAGCCAAACTAAAGGACATGGCCAATTTCTGTATGGGCGTTTGCATAGTTATCAAATTTAGTGTACAACGATAATTTTTGGTGTTTCATATTCGTGAATATTGCCATATTAAATTGCAAAAAATAAAAAGCTCAAAGAACTTCTCATTACAAATAACTAGAAGTAAACAGTTTCATGTTACCTTCTATCAAATTGCTGGCAAAGTGTATAAATAATGATTTTGCTATTAAAAACGTCAAGGCGTTTTAAAATAGCGAAGTGCTGTGAATTATTAGGCATTTCAACAAGATCCAAAATCCTTATTTCAGGTGGTCATTCTACCTGAACTAAGGATTTTTAACCATATATTGATTAACATTTACTGAACTGAGAAAGTCTAACAGAAAACTGAGACAAAGTATATGTTATTATTGTAACATTTATTGAGACTCCAAAAGTGACGTTTTTCTTCAACAGTTTAACTACTAATTGACAAGAGAAACACTAAATAAAACAAAAGATTATAAATAATTACTCATTTCTTGGTAAAAATAAGTAGGAATATTTTTTTCCGTAGAGATAAGCAGGAGTCAAAAATATTAGAACATAATTGCAATAAAACAAACAGTTCGTACGCAACGGATCGCAGTACCGCCATTTTGACATAAACAATGACACATTGTAAAACGCGTTCCGTTTTATGAAAAACACAGTCACTGCTGCAGTTTGATGAAAAAGTCCCATATCTCAATAACTAAACATTAAATCTTATTCAAACTAATTTTCGTTGAAATTTTTTTTTTTCGTTAGATTTTTCCTCCTCTTACGGGGGTAAACCTATTCTTTTTGACTCGACACACTGCTTCTGATAACTGCATTAAAATTTCATCACACTTTATGCGGAATTCAGCATAACACGAAGCACTTCCACTTGGGACCTGCAGGTAAACCAAAAAGGTATTTTATTTAACTATGACTGAATTATGCATGTTCTTTAGCTCCTACTCTTTCAAGGTATCTATATCAAGCCGTGGAACCCCGCAGGTGACCTGTAACACAGGTTTTTTTCCAAAAACCTACATCAGGCACCAGTCTCTCACAAAGGTGGAATACAACTGAGTCATTTTTTGTACATTTAACTTTAAGTCAGCTTAGTGAAGAGAAGATAAATAATAAAATAGTAATAATGATCGCTGCATGATTAGTTAATCTAATTGGTAGTATGGCTCCTTATAACATAACTGACATAACCTTAACCTTTTCGGATGTGTTCTTCGTGCTACTCCATTTATTGATACCACCTTCCCTAGTTAACAAAAATGCCCAAAATAGTTAGTCACCAGTCTTTGTTTCCCAGTCTTCAGTCCCTCGTCATACGACCACGAAACTTGGTGGCTTTGGGTCAAACGTGACCATTGACTTTGAATTGTCCCTTTTGTTAGATTTCAAAGAACCGCAGTGGAAAATTTTCATTGTTTTCGAACGTGAGTTGACTTCGGCGCGATAACGGAGTGGGGGTAACTTGGAAATTGTGGTATTTAACACTTGGTTGTGGGATTTAAATTGGTTTATTGGGATCTGTGAATTTTTTAATTATATAACTTCAAAAAACACTTTGCTGAGAATCGGATACTTTCCGAGCTGAAAAAAAAGAACGGCAAATAGGTAGCAGTGTTTTGTTCACCGTACCTGCTGGTAAAACCTTTGCTCACAGTTTAGTAAAAATGTCAACAAAAAATAACGTAATTTTAACGGTTTACACCTATATTTTCTCCAAATAAATAAAAATATTCGATCGCTGTTCATCAGTAACTAGTGACAATGGTCACTGATGTAATAACTTAAATCTTAACCTAAATAAACTATCACTGAAGATACTCTGTTACTGACTATGCATGTTAGAAACGATCTAATATTGATATTTATATATTATATATTTTTTTTATTACAAAGAAACATCAACACTTGAACAGCAAACTTTGACACAAAATACAGGGTGCATTGGTATTCCGATGCACTTTGTGTTGTGCCATTCGAAGTCACGCACAGCAGTTAGGTAAGGTTTAAAGATCACTGCTAAGCATTAATAGGGTTAAACCGGTGAATAACCGAAGCCAACATACACGAGTTTGATTAAGACTAGCGGACCATCATCATCTGCCTAGCCTTTTCCCAACTACCTTGGGGTCGGGTCTTAGTCTAACTGGATACGGACTTGCGGACCATTATCAATTAATTTTAAAATTTCCAACACTTAACAAAACGTAGCGATTAATAATGAAAAAAAAGTACAGGAAGCATAATAGTAGGAAACGGAAGCATAGTAGTAGTAGTCATGAAACACTAGCAATTTGAAAGATGAAGCTGCTGTAGAGATTTAATATAAGCACCCTGGTTGACACTGCATGAAGTTGAGAAATAGCTACAAAAAATTGGGGACAATCAAGCAGACGGTCAACCTACTACTTTTAATTCACAATGCAATTTATTTTTCATATGGACTAGAAGCAACACCGTTGAATTGTAATCCCACACAATCTGAACTATTTCAAACAGTGCGTATAACTGCATCGGCATTAGAAACCTAATACACCGTAAGGTTTAAAATTAAGCAACATCACATTAATCAATTTAAAACACTACCATAATATTCTTAAAGTCCCGTTTCCCTAAGAACCGTGTTCTCAGTACTCTCTAATTAAAATGTACCCCAGAAAAGATGGTGCTAAAACACAAGTGTTACCGCGTCAATCCCAACGCTGATTTATGAAAGGCTTTCATTCGCACGAATGTAACAAATTAGTTTATTGCAAATTTGTATTTTGGATACGGGTTCGTATATTTTGTTTGGAGATTTATGCTTTGCAGAGCTGTAATTGGGAGCATTTAAAGGAAAGGTTGCTTAGTTATGGTAAGTTTAAGCTTTATTTGAGGAATAAAATAATATTGCTGCTATTGCATATCAAATTTCTCATATTAGTTCTTCAGATAAGTCATCTAATTGCGATAGCGATACTATCATCATTGTGTGCTAGTGGTTAAACAATAACAGCCGCTCGGGTCTTTATTCAGGTTAAGCCGCGCTTGCCTAGGTTGTTCCGTGGATGGGTGACCATTAATTACATACCTACCGTGTTTCCTTCGTGCTTCGAAAAGCACGTGAAGCCGTTGGTCCCGGCTGTCATTTGTAGATCTTTGACAGTCGTTACAGGTAGTCGCCCGAAATTCTGACAACCAGTCTTATCAATGGGTAACGTGTCCATTACTAATTAGTTCGTGGAGGTCAGATAGGCAGTCGCTTCATGGAAAGGAAAATACTTGTATTCAGCTGCATCCGGTTGGACTGGAAGCCAACGTCAACATAGTTAGGCAAAGGCTACGCAGATGATTGTTACTATCTGCGTCTTAAACTCTGCAAGCCATGAACGCCCAAAGTTTAGTCAAATCGTCATTCAAGGCAAGTAACCATCATTTGTATGCCTCTCTTCCTTATTAACACAAATGTTTATCTAAATGGCTTTTAGTATTTCAAAATAACTTAACATTTATTCATCAACATTTTATTGTGGCTCCACTACTACCTCAGTATTCAGCTCATCAGCGTGTTCTCAGTAGGTACTACCGAATTCACTGATGATCAACTACGTTTCACTTTTCACCCTTATGGTCTAAGTAATAAGGTTGAAAAGCGGTCGACCGTTAGTGAACGCGATAGTCATTTCAGGAACACAGCCGATCCATCAGCCGAACTCGTCGTTCGTATTTTTCCGTGCGGCGTGCGTACAATTGGCTTCATTTATATGTTCAACGTATTGACGGTTCCCTAAATTACTAACGACTGTTTGTTAGCCCGCTTTATGACTTATTCAGTAATAATATTTATCTGTTATATGAATAGGACCTTATTTCATTTGTGGTTTACGTAACTGTGTGAGAGGTAATGAGAAGAGAGTGCTCTTGAATCGGAAATTGTGTGTTGACGTGTCGTTGCTCTTTACTCAACTAAATATCACACCCTGTATATTTTTAACAGGAAATGATCAAATTTTGAACACTACTGTCACCTGCCTTTATTTTATTTTTTATAGTTATACCTTTAAGTCGAGGATTTGGAAATTTTTAAGGGTTGACAGATTTCTTCGTTATACCGAGTGATCGTAAGCGCGTCTGCTAAGCAAGAGGTCCTGGGCTCGATTCCCGAGTCGAGCAATGTGTTACTGTGTTTTTGCTTCGGGAGTAATTTCTCAGTAGCAGTAGCCTGGATTTGTCTGGTACACCTTTGCCTAACGTTCGAGGATTACAAGCCTGATGATTTTGAAACTTGATCCTTAAATATTATCAATGATAGGGTTGGCAGAGTTGTATAATATAGGTATTATGTATGTGTGACTAGCTTTAGCTCGCTCATAGAGAAAAATTATCCTGTGGGTCATACATTCTCTAAATTACTTCCAAAGGAGATGTTTCGTTTTCGGCCATAAGATGTACATTTATTGAAAAAGAGGAAAAAATACCACGAACTTAGGAAAAATATTCTTTCGTGAATGCCTAATTTGCTGTGAGCAAAACAGTAATAGTTTTTCAATTATTGCTATATTCTAATCAACATGGTATTTTACAGTTTGCAAAGTCTGCTTTCGTTTTGAAATCATGTCACTTAAAACATAATAATATCACGTCGACGTTAAATATGAAAAGTATGTGATCTTGTAATTAAATATGCAAGTGTGATGATTTCATCCTTAAAAAATATAATATGTGCTACTTTTCTCGAGTGTACTTTTGGGGGGTTACTATGACGTCTTAAAGCAGGAGTAATTCCAGTGTGGAAAAGAGACAGTGGTATACCGGATGTCTAGCCCCATCTCTTTCTCACACTGGAATTACTCCTGCTTTAAGACGTTATGGTAGGCCACCTGAACGAAAAATTCAAAATGGCATTTTGTTCTGACAAAACCCATCACTTTCTGTTCAGATAACAAATTCTATAACCTGTTATGGCTGTCATAACTCTTACGATAAACGTCAAACATTTTTATTTTTTAATGTGTGCATATAGATATTACTTAAGAAACGTTACTTTATTCTATTCAGGGGTTTGTTTCCCAGCTTTTCTGAAAGGTACAGGTTATGGCCGGAGTCCCGTACAAAAATGAAACATCGACTTTGGTCAGTCGTGATAAGGACCGACCACCAACACCGACCGACACCATACATACACCGACATTATGGACAGTTTCGCATTTATTACATTAACATTTCTATACATTTCATTCGTGTATAGTAAGTCGTATTCTAAAGTACCAACTGTGTTCAAGGTTTTATTTTCTAGGTCACCTTTATACATAGTATCAAGATGTCCTATCTAGCACATTCGATCTGCTTTTTATGCGAACCTGGCAGAAACTCCCGGAGGATATAGGTTGAGATATTGACGCTGTTTGTAACTCAAACACGTCATAAGAAAACTCGGCTTACATTATCTTCTATTCGTTTTAATTACTTTGTTTTTAAATTGTTAATTTTATCTTTTACTCTGGACGCTCTTCACGTCTTTCTACATCGTTCTCACATATATGTATAATCTCATGATGATGATATAACCAAGATTTTGTAACAATATTTTTATTTAAAAGAGTGTCCATGGAGTTTCTTGCCCATTCTTCTCGATAGAGATCTACGCTTTAGAATGTGCCAAAGCGTAGATCAACTGCAGTACTTTCTCAAGTTATTATGCCTTGTGAGTGGGACTGTAGTTACGCTTCTTTTTGTTTTTTTTTAACATTCAAAAGTGCCTGTAATGGTCTAATTGAAATAAATTCTTTGAGTTTGAGTTTGAATTCTTAATCTAGTGGGAATTTTAGAAAAAATATTGCTCTGTTTTAGTGGTAATCTTCATCTAACTATACTGCGCGGCTTTAAAATGTTGCAAAAACTGGCTGTTTGTAAATGTGAGTTAAAATGTTTGTAAACTCACCCACAAAACAGGCGAAACTTCCCGTCTGGGGAAACTTAAAAAAAAAAAGTTAGGCTCTTTTTACGCTACTCATATGCAAAAT